>OY728151.1:803951382-806451382 GCA_963277665.1 Viscum album
GGTGTTTGCAGGCATGGTTACGTGTGATAGTTGTGTCCCAGGTGTGTGCGGGCAGGATTTCGGTAGTGGGACTGTGTGTGGTTGTGGCCCAGGTGTGTGCGGGCGGGTGTGGCAGTGGGACTGCGGTGAAATGGAGGGATTGGTTCGATGCATAGGATGTCTCAATAACTAGTGGGAAAGTGGTGTGGGGTACCCGAACATCGATGTGCTCTTATTATATATATTACTTGACTTGCATTATTTGGGGAGTGTTCCTTGGTGAGGCTTGGGTGGATAGTTTACCTTGATAGGTGTTTGGCTTACTCCTTTTCTCATGGGACTTTAGTACGTTCCCCCACTTATGCATGAGAGTCTTTGGTTTTACCTTCTGAGTGAACTTTTATGCTCACCCTACGTATATAAAACTGCCTTCAGGTGTCCACAAGGATATAGGGGATCACGTAGGTCCATACTAGCTCAGACCATTAAGGCAGTTGAAGATGCTGTTTTTCTTCCTTTGGTACTTACCTTTGTAGTCACCTATTGTACTTTGTGGCTTTTACCTTTGAAACATGCATGTGGGAATGGTTTACTTTTGGCTTTACTTTTCTTTTAGTTTTAGAGTTGTTGGGTTCAATCATCTTATCTCCAGATCCTATAAAACAGAAAAAGGTTAATGCCTTCCATTTAGTGTGTGATTCTATACCCTTGGGTCTATTCGCCACTTCGGGACCTATTGAAGGCGGGTTTTGTGGGTCATTATCTCTCCTTCAACTTAAAGAAGGAAGGACCTAGCAGTCTGCTGACCCTTCCTTCCTTTTTGGTGAAGGTGGGTGGTGAAAGAATGGTATCAGAGGCAGGATGAGAGATATGATGGATTCTGGAGTTAGGAATAGTGAGTATTGCATGGGATGGTAGGGAAACAGTGTTGGGTGACCTCGGTGCGTGAATTAGGCTAGGGAAGACCGTCTAGGACACGGGATTTTAGGGCCCCCCGTGATCCGACGCAAGGACTCTAGACCTACCTAAAGACCATGTGATTCCATGCTGATTGCAGGGTAGAGACCCTAGGAAAGGTACATGCATCATAATGACTTGTGTTCTCATGTTTCTAGGATGTTTTGGGAATTAAGAATAAATGAAAAGATTAAGAATTTTTAAAAACAATATTCTGCACTACTTGGGCTTAGGAATTCTTTGTTTACCTTGCAGCTATGGCATTTGGAAGGTGACCGCGTGTAGTACAGGCGATCGAGGCCTGAAAAACTATGTTGGAAGATAGGCAGAGAGCTGACCGCGAAGAGGAGGACGACCAGTGGCAGAGGACTCTTCGGGCCTTCTAGCGACAGACCCTCGAGGAGTATGAGGGCAACACCTCTGACATGAAGACGGAAGGCTGGCTAGAGGAGCTAGTGATAGATTTCGGCCTGATTCGGGCCCCGACCATGTACTGGGTTCCTCTGTCCTTCAGCCAGATGCGGGGATCGGCGCGTCAATGTTGGACGCTTTACCTGGGGGAGAGGAGAGAGGCTGAGGTGGCATGGGATGATTTCGAGAGGGAGTTACGAGAAGAATTCCTCTCTTTGACGATGAAGGCGGAGAAGAGACATGAGCTACTCTCCCTCCAGTAGGGATTATGTCCACGAGGGATCTAGGGATCAAGTTCAAGGACCTCCTACGTTTTTCTCCGGACCTCTTTCCCAACGAGGAGTCTCGGGCAGGACGTTTGGAGGAGGCGCTCAGACCCTCCCTCTAGTATGATGTTACCCCCTTTACCCTTCCAACGTGCTTGGAGGTCCAGAAAAAGGCCGAAGTGGTGGCGAGGATGCATGCTCTAGGAGGAGTTTCACGAGAGGGGATCTAGCTGGGACCATCTAAGGGGAAGGTTGTCAGCACCAGGCCTCCAGCGTTAGCACCCTCCAGGTTCCGACCGGCAGGGAGGAGGCCACAGTAGTTTCAGTTTCGATCCCCTGGTCCTCGCCCTTTTCCTTCGGGCCCGGGACGGAAATGTTTCATCTGTGGGATCCATGGGCATCTTCTGAGTCAGTGCCCGGATCGGGTACAGTATGGCGGTGGCAGACAACCCCACCACCCGCCCCAGCAGTAGCTTCCAGCCAGACCTTTCCAGCAGCAGCAGCAGGGACAGCGACCTCCGGCTCCTCCAAGGGAAAACGTAGGAGGAGGAGGCAGACCTCAGGGCGCACCTTAGGGACCTCGACCGGGGCATGGTCGGGGAGGTGGCCGACAGCCGAAGGGTAGGAGAGCTAGGTGTGGACAGTTGCACAACGTAGAGGTAGCAGTTCCAGCAGGGTCGGAGGTTGTTCGAGTTACGATAAGTTTGTTGAGTACCCATGCTTATGCCTTGTTCGATACTAGAGCTTTGCACTCCTTTTTTGCACCCAGTCTATCTCATGCTTTGGGTCTAGATGCTGAGAGACTTCTAGTGCCCCTAGTGTTGAGCACACCAGTCGGGCGACAGGCGAGAGGAACCCCTCCTCTCCTTGCTAGCTGAGCTGTCTGTATGGTCCGTAGATCATGAAATGGTGGAAGTGCCAGAGATCATCTGTGGATTTATGGACGTCTTCCCTAAGAAGGTGACGACTCTACCCACTCGACGTGATATTGATTTCAGGATAGACCTGTAGCCCGGTGCTCATCCAATCTCGATGGCTCCGTACCGGATGGCACCTTCAGAGCTGTGGGAGTTGCGGATCCAAATTGACGATCTGATGAAGAGGGGTTATGTTCGCCCGAGTGCGTCATCGTGAGGCACTCCATTCTTGTTCACAAGGAAGGCAGATGGTGGCCTCAGGTTGTTCATAGACTAAAAGAGACTGAATCAGGTGACGATCAAGAATCTCTACCCTCTTCCAAGGATAGACGATCTTTGCGACCAGCTGAAAGGGGCAGGATGGTTCTCAATGATCGACCTGTGGTCTGGGTATCACTAGCTGAGATTGAAGGAGGGTGAAATCCAGAAGACAACGTTTAGATGCAGGTATGGACACTTCGAGTTCATGGTTATTCCCTTCGGCGTTATGAATTCCCTAGCTATGTACATGGGGCTTATGAAATCCATCTTTCGGGAGTACTTGTATCGGTTCGTGGTTGTGCTCATCGACGATATCCTGATCTATTCGAGATCAGAGGAGGGCCATGCAGAGCACCTGAGGATGGTTCTGGAGGTCCTCCGACATCATCATATCAATGGGAATTTGTCGAAATGCAAGTTTTGGACATGATAAGTGCACTTCCTTGGGCACGTGATGTCCGAACAGGGAGTAGCGGTGGACCCGTCAAAGGTTGAGGCAGTTGTTTCTTGGGCAGCACCCAAGAATGTTGCAGAGGACTATAGTTTCCTCGGGCTTCCAGATTACTATTGGACTTTCGTACCCAATTTCTCTCGAGTAGCATCCCCTTTGACAGCTCTGACCAAGAAAGACCAGGTTTTCGTGTGGAGTGAGCAGTGCGAGTTAGCCTTCAGCTACCTGAAGGAGAATATGGTCAGTGCCCTAGTGCTGAGATTACCAGAAGAAGGGGCGGATTAGGAGGTGTTCTGTGATGTTTCAGGACAGGGCCTGGGATTTTTGTTGATGCAGCGACAAGGGGTGATCTCTTATGGGTCTAGGAAGCTACTCCCTCATGAGCGTAATTACATCACCCACGACCTGGAGCTTGCAGCGGTCGTTTTTGCGCTGAAGTTTTGGAGGAACTACCTCATCGGAGAGCGCTTTGTGGTCTTCACAAACCACAAAAGCTTAAGGTATATCTTCTCCTAGAGGGACTTAAACTTGCGACAGTGGAGATGGGTGGAGTTCCTCTAGGATTACGACTTCGAGATCTCTTAAACTGAGGGAAAGGGAAATGTAGTGGCTGATGCCTTGAGCAGGAGGATGCAAAAGGATGCGGTCCGAGAGTCGGCAGATTCCTATAAGGTGATGGAGGAGTTGGTTGCTTTACACCTGGATGCGAGGATGGATAGAAGTAGAGGCTTACTATATCAGATGATAGTACAGCATTCTCTATTGCAGCAAGTGGAGGAGTCTCAGTGCAGAGACCTAGAGTGAGAAGTGATGTGTGACTGGGTTGACCAGGGCAATGCTCCGAAATGATGGACAGAGGGTGGTCAGAACTAGATGCTTTTCCAGGGAATTTTGTTTGTTCCGGAGGCGATGCAAGTCAAGGTTCTCAGTGAGTTCCCCACCTCACGCCTGGAGGTACCCCCAGGAGTTTCCAATATGTACTAGGGACTGAAGAGGAAGTTTTGGTGGCCCGGAGTTAAGAGAGTTGTGGCAGAGTTTGTGGCCATGTGCTTAGTGTGTCAGCAAGTGAAGGCTGAACACCGAGTTCCAGGCGGGCTACTACAACCTCTAGATGTCCCCGAGTGGAAGTGGGATGACATCTTGATGGATTTCGTCATAGGAACACCCAAGTACCAAGGGGGATACGACGCCATCTGGGTGGTAGTGGACAGGTTGACGAAATTGGCTCACTTTCTGGCAATTAGGGAGTCGAGTGTAGTGGATGCTTTGGCGCAAAGGTACATAAATGAGGTGGTGCAGTGGAATGGGATTCTGAGGTCTATAGTCTCGGATAGGGATGAATTATTTACCTCGCGAGTCTAGAGAGGATTGCAGTATGCTTTTGGCACTCAGCTGTATCTTACCACTGCTTTTCATCCCCTGAAAGATGGACAGACAGAGCGCACCATCCAGACCTTGGAGGATTTGCTTCGGGCATGTGTTCTGGACTCAGGGGGTCATGGGTGAGATACTTTCCTCTGTTATAGTTTTCTTAGAATAATAGCTACCACACTACCATCGGTATGGCCCCGTTTGAAGCTTTTTATGGGAGGCCATGTCGTTCACCAGTGTGTTGGACCGAAGTAGGAGAGGCAGACATCCTTGGCCCGGATGTGGTATAGAGCACAACAGAGAAGGTTCATCTCATACGAGAAGGGATGAAGGCGGCCCAGGACCGAGAGAAGTCGTATGTGGATACCAGGAGGAGGCCCTTGGAGTTTGAGGTTGGAGACCACGTGTTCTTGATGGTCTCCCCTCGGCGTGGGCAGCGGAGGTTCGGCAAGGGGAGTAAGCTTTCTCCTAGGTTCATCGGACCCTTCGAAGTTCTGCGGCAGGTTGGCGAAGTGGCTTATCAGCTAGCGTTACCACCGCTGCCACTGAGGATACGTGATGTCTTCCATGTGTCACATTTCCGCTGGTATCTGCATGACAATTCGCACGTCCTTGATTGGGGTGAGCTGGACATCGAGGATGACATGACTTTTGTGGAGAGACCAGTGATGATCCAGGATCTCAACGATAAGGTGCTTCATGGGCAAACCATTACCTTGGTTCGTGTGTTGTGGAGACATGGTGGGCGTGAGGAGATTACGTGGGAGAGGGAAGCACAAATGCGTACCCAGTACCCAGAGTTGTTTTGAGTTTTGTTCTTTGTTGTACCTGTTGTAGTAGAATGTTTTGTCTTTTTTCTATGGAATTTACTGGTTTTCTTCCTCTGGATGTGTGTGAAAAGCTCTGGCTATGGGGGAGGAGAGGACCCGAACCCTAATCAAGACGCATTAACGTGGATGTGATTAAACCCATGCGGGCGAGTCAGTGTCACCCAAAGCGGATAATATCTTGACATGGGGGAGGAGACTACCCAACCCATATCCATGAGAAGTTTGGAATGGTATGTGACTTGGTTCTTGACAGGGAAGTGTTTTTAGTTAGCATGGGTTCACTCCTAAGAGGTATCTTTTGAGGTGGTTTTTCGGACCCACTCGTTCCTTCTGGTTTGTTTTGATTCTCGAGGACGGGAATCGTTTAAGAGGTATCTGATGTAATGGACCAGGTTTTTGGGGTCCCTTACATTGTGAAAACCTCATGTTGGGTTTTCTGGTCTGCGAATTATGGTGGTGTAGGCCTACCGGTAGCCTTAGCCTACCGGTAGCAGGCCTACCGGTAGCTCGGTCTACCGGTAGACGCAGCCTATCGGTAGCTCTGTCTACCGGTAGCTCAGTCTACCGATAGCTGTAGCTACCGGTATCTTTGTCCATAGGTAGCTCGGTCTACTGGTTGTTGCAGCCTACTGGTAGCTCGGCTACTGGTGGATCTGGCCTACCCCGCGGGTTCTTTCCAGTGGCATTCCTTGTTGCGGAATTGGGCTTTTAAACCCTATTCTGACTCGTTTAAGCATTTTTTAAAGACCAGTAATGCCCATAAGTGTTTTAATTAAATAATTAATGAATTAATGTTTCGGTTAAAACCACTAACCCCTTCAATAACGTGTGGGGCCACATGGCCAACCCACGACTCCACGCCTTACGCGGTTTCGCATTCTTATCTCAACCGTCTGCGACCCTTATAAACTAAAGTCTTAGGAATGCTTACTTCCTTCCTCGATCTTGGATTTTCACGAACATCTTTTGGTGCATCGGGCGAGCCGCATCGTTATGCATAAAGTTCCGTGCCCGGCCTAAGCGTTGATAGATGAGGCGATTTTCGTTTAGGGGAACCGCATCGCTATCTGTGAAGTTCCGCCCCCGGCCTAAGTGCTGATCATCAATCAACAAGTAGGGAAATTTCTCCTTCACCTCTTCCTTTTGTGTATCATGCGGGGTGGGCGTTCTTTTGTTTCTGTAGACTTGGATAAACCAGACCTATGATAATGAACAAGTTCTATAATAAATGAGGGGGGGGGATGTGATCATTGATATTGTTTATATTATGATCATCTTTCTGAGTTATGGTGGCTTACGCATTCTGAAAATCGAGTCCATTGTTGGTCTTTGTCTGTGCACTAATGAACCCCTCGTAGTGTTTTAAATGGATTGATTTGTAATTGTAAACTCCTGCTGTGAAAATTAAATTGGTTAATCACGTATACCCGACTGAATTAATTGGAAGCACCAGGATCAATCCTTCTGTGATAACCCCCGGTAAAGCACACGAAAATTTAAAAAATAGAGCGTGTAAAATCTTTTAAATTTGAAAATACAGGCATGAACCTGCTTTGTGTCAGTGGTAGTGGTTTGGTTGTTTCCTTTTACAGGCTGACTACTGGTGATGTGGGAGGGGATGAGATCCTTGGTTTATTTTATATACTCTTGATAGTTGTGGAATCGTGGATGGGATACCCTGTTGTTATGGATTCAGTGTTTGTGAGTTTTGACACGGGGTGGTTACCTTGTTTATATCACGAATTGGGGTGGGATCCTCTATTGTTGAGAACCAGGTGTGGGTGTTATGGTTGATGCTTGACTGTTTACTTTCTTGGACGTGTGACTAAGCTTACTAGTTTCCCAGTAGTTCTTAAACTTATTTAAACATTATTACTGTACGTGAAACAAGAATGTGACAAATGGGTTTTGTTAGCGAGAGTCGTGACTTGGACTCAGTGTTGTTTGTGCTCTTTAGGAGGACTGAAGAAAAACCTAAACTTTGGGTGAGTGATTTTTACCTATATCTATATTTTTAGTTTTGTGTTTCTTAGTCGCACGCCACCCAAGTTGAGCACTTAGTGTCGAACACCCCCATTTCATGGGGTGGGTGTCTTTTCAAACACTATCATTAGTGGATGGTTATTAGATCCTTTTCTGCTCCCTTTCCAGGATAGCCCAAGTATCTTCGGGCAGGCTGTGATGGCCTGAGGTCCATTATTAGCTTAAGAACCTTCGGGTGGAGTAGTGTGGTGGTTGTCCAGGTGTGTGAGGCAGGTGGTTTCCTAAGTGTCTTTAGGATGAGGACCAGGTGTCTTCGGGCGTGGCAGTGGATCTTCTAGCCCAGGTTTCTTCGGGCGTGGTGGTGGTTGTTCTGGCCTAGGTGTTTACAGGCATGGTTACGTGTGACAGTTGTGGCCCAGGTGTGTGCGGGCGGGATTTCGGCAGTGGGACTGCATGTGGTTGTGGACCAGGTGTGTGTGGGCGGGTGTGGCAGTGGGACTACAGTAAGAATGTCATGATTTTTTCGATGCATGGGATGTCTCAATAACCATTGGGAAAGTGGCGCGGGGTACCCGAACATCAATGTTCACTTATTATATATATTAATTGACTTTCATTATTTGGGGAGTGTGCCTTGGTGAGGCATGGGTGGATAGTTTACCTTGATAGGTGGTTGGATTACTCCTTTTCTCACGGGACTTTAGTACGTTCCCCCACTTGTGCACGAGATTCTTTGGTTTTCCCTACTGAGTGAACTAGTATGCTCACCCTACGTATATAAAACTGCTTTCAGGTTTCTAGGAGGACTTCAAGGATCGTGTAGGACCGTACTAGCTCGAACCTTTGGAGCAGTTGCAGTTGCTGTTTTTCTTCCTTTCGTACATACCTTTGTAGTCACCTTTTGTACTTTGTGGCTTTTAGATTTAAAAAATGCAAGTGGGAATGGTTTACTTTTGGATTTACTTTTCATTTAGTTTTGGAGTTGTTGGGTTCCATCATCTTATCTCACGATCCTGTAAAACAGAAAATGGGTAATGCATTCCATTTAGTGTGTGATTCTATACCCTTGGTGCTAGTCGCCACTCTGGGACACATTGAAGGCGGGTTTCAGGGGTCATTATCTCTCCTTCAACTTAAATAAGGAAGGGCATGGCAGTCTTCTGACCCTTCCCTCCTTTTTGGTGAAGGTGGTTCGTGAAAATTATAAGGTTGTTTATAGTTATATGGGTTATATACTACCCACAATGCCTCTCAACCCCTTACTTCTGATAGACATCTCCATGGACACAGAGGGTACAATAAGTAATGCGACATCCCAATCAAGATTTGGATATTCAGGTTAGAGTGTTAAAAAATAAATTCATTAGACCCCATTATGTAAGGCCTAGTGTCCTAACGGGAATATAAAAGTCATGAAAATTTTATTTTTTTTGTAATTTCAAAAGGCTTGTTTTTGAAATTCATTTTCAAATTTGAATTCTAAGTATCAAAACAGCAAGAAAAAGGTGTTTTGGAAATTTCTAGAGGATCTAAAACCACCATGAGGGGCTTAAAAATCCCTAGAAGGGGCTAGTTTACTACATCAGTAGTTACCCCATTTAGACAGTGGGGATATTAAAGTGCCAAAAACCACTTATCCCCCTTATATTTTAATGGGGAATCCACTCTATTATAAAATGATTGTGGGTGGGGATAATGTTTTCCCCCTACATCCTATATCTAGTCAAATAATGTGGGTGTTTTCTTTTTCTTTTTCAACCATATGAGGTAGGAATATATATTTGATAATCTCTATAACATCTCTTTTCATATCACTATAAAATTCCTTTTCTATATTTAGGAATTTATATTTTGTCTCAAAACAGTTTGGTGTAATCAACCTACCATGATATGGATTTCATTAAACATTAAATGATGGATTATTTTGATGTCATTTTCATGAATGATATAATTCTTGGTTGAGATCAGTTTCACCATTAAATTTTAATATAATTTAATTTAAATTTAATTGAAATTAATTTTTTGTAGAAATGTGATATTTTGGATTTCAATAAACATATACAGAACAATGAATGATAGTCCCTTGGTATTTTGATGGATGGGTTCGGCATGGAGACCATGTTATGTAAGAATTTGGGATTTATGAATTCTTTATAAATTGATACAATTAATTATAATTATCTTTTATTAATTATATTTCAGGTCTTGTTTTCACCGTGGTTCTTGAAACATGGTTAGTAACCAATTATATTGAGTTTTTCTTGGACAGATCATCACAATTACTACGTAACCGTTGAAATTAATAGGAATTCTTTTAAAATGAATTTGATCTTTACGAATTTACCACTATGTTATTTTTCATCTTTCTATAGAAATGATGTCATGAACCCCTCCCCATAAGGTTTACCCTTCTCGGACCTACAATGTGAGAAGATATATAATGACCCCCAATGTCCTACCTTGATTAGCCCCCATGTTTGAGACTAGAACTGAGGGTATTGTAAACGCAAAAATGGGAGGCATTAATCTCTAAGAGAACACATGAGAAAGATACAGATAAGATAGACACAAACCAAATCCAACTCAGACTGAATTATAAAATAAGTCCTAGGTACATATATGTAATGCCTTGCAAAAAAACTACAACTGAGAAGGGAAAACATCAAGTACCCAAAATAATGTCAAAACAACAGCAACCACAATGCCCAAACATCTCCTGCAACCCCAAGCTCGTAATAACCAGCTTGATCTCCATCTATTATTAGTGACTTGAAAAAAAAATTATATACATGGGGTGAGAATAATAATATACTCAGTAGGATCCTACCTAGAGCCTCTACTGCAAATGTAAATAAATCAGGATAAAGCACAGTGAACAACAAGTGAAAGAAACTTGTCACCTAAACGGGTATATTAATTCCCATCCCCACCATGGCTACTCTCACCAAGTATCACATAATAGATTATATAATATAAGAAAGATAATCAAGTGTACCCTTATACTACTTCTCCATTTATTTTTTTATTTTACCCAGCATCGGATGTAACACCCCAAGCTTCCACGATACGTTTCCCTTTGAATAATGTAGTAGATTGCGTTGTACGCAACTTGGAGTTTTAACACACCACGACCAATCATACTAGCTGTCATTAACAGTAATAACAACTTTTTGAAATTTTATAAATTTTATACTTCGAAATGGTATTAATTTTTTAATTCAGAATATCAAAATTAGCTTAGGTTAAATTTTCGGTACTATTCTGAAAACAATAAATTTTGGATGAATAGTAAAAATTCTGAAATTTTAATTTTAACATCTTTTTTAATAAAAATAATTTATAGTGTTAAATTTATATTAGAGGTGTTTTAATGTATCATTTGATTTTATTTTTATCATTTAATATAATTTAGGTCATTGAATGTAATTTGACATTTAAACTGGACATAAAGAACTTTAAATCTTTTGATAGTTATTATTTCTTAAAAACACGTTTTGTTTTGACAATGTGAATTAATGTTAAATTAATTTCTGCCACTTCTGTGTTTTCAATTTGGAAAAATGGATTCCATATTTGGAATCAAGAGGTCCAAATTTTTTAAATAGGTAACTTTAATTTTTATACATTATGAATAATTACTTCGGTATATATTTTATTTACCAAAGTTAAAGGGTAAATCCGATACATAAGGGTAAAAAATAATATTATAATTATATTAAATTACTCTAACATGTGTCATATTCGTATTGGTTGATACATGTCAGACCATTTTCATCCTTGGGAATATTTTGGGACCCCATGGAGCCACATGAGAGTGATAATGACACTCTATATAAATTAATTTAAAGTAAATACAAAAATGACAATAACATATATCTTTTAGTAAAAAAATGATAAGTGAGGTTATATAAGTTATCTATTCGACTATAAATTCTCAGTAGAAATATAAAATGATTTCCTACATAATTTTATTTTATTTATTATTTTTATACATTAATTAATTAATTTTATTTATGACACAATGGTGATGCAGTAATTAGCTTATTTATGAAAAATTCAAATAAATGGTATTATAAATATTAAAATAAATATAATTTAAATTTTTTAATGAAATCCACGACTTTTCTTGGAGAATATGAAATATTATGGTTGATTAAATGTATTTTTTATAAGTAATATAGTTTTGATGATGTCCATAAAAACCAAATAATAAATAGTGTCAAAATTGACAAAAATGAGTTTTTAAAATATATATTATATTATTAAATTATATAATAGTCCTAAAAATCTATGAATCTACCAAAAAACTTATATAATGATATTTATATCATTAAGTAACCACTTGAGGTACTCTTTTCATTTTATAGTATGTTTATTAACCAATTATTATAATAATACAAGAATATAGGGTAAAATTTAAATTATTTAACTAAGAGTTAAATCTAAAAGATAAGGTTAATATGGTGACCCAAACATATCTAAAACCTATTTGATGAGAATTTTTAGACCCATACACACCTTATCCTATAAATATATAATTTTTTATTCATTATAAATCGAAAATAATTTTATTATAAAATATTATTTCAATATTTTTCTATGGTGCCCCTCACCTCTCTTATAAAAAGGGCACTTCTCCTTATTTAAAAATCACACCTCAAAAGCAATTTGGATTGGAAATCCCATGCCCAAATATCCTCCAAATTTCCATCAATTAATACTAGAAATGTTATTTTGATCATAAATCCTACATAAGGAACCCATTTCATCAACTCAAATAGAAACACCTGAATAAGAGGTTATAATTTCACCACCCTCTTTCAAGTTCTTTTCTTTTTCCACTTCCTCATTCTTTGTTGATCAGATTGTAAAATAATAAGTTCAGTATATTCTATATACTCTTATGTAATTATAAAAATGGTACAACAATATTAATTATTTTATCCATCATATGAATGAGAAAGTCAACATATGGGTGTATGTGCGACTTACCGTCTCCACGTCGTGGTGTAGCTTTCTATTCAAACACTTTATTATTTTAATGGGTATAATAATGAAGAAACAATTATGTAAAAAATAAATATAAAATTTTTATTATTATGTATATATGATATAACATCCAATTACATATGATTTCACCATCAGTATAATGACATTTTCGCTCGTGCGTACGTACGAATTACCGTCTTGACAAATGCGATGAGATTCTTTCCCCATCACAATCATCAATGAATAAATATTATTTTATGATTGAATATAATTTTTAACAACATAATATAATTTTAGATATATATAAAATGCATCCCATCCATAAGAGACATGTCTTGCATAACTGAGCATATAAAGGAAAACAGATCAGATAACACCTGAAACGATGATACTACTGAAATATTATTAACAAAGCTATTATAGAGGATCATATATGATATTATATTTATTTATATAGTTATTGTATAATTTAATAACGATTTTTTTAATATTACATTGGAGGTTAACTTACCATCGTTTACGGAAAAGTATACTGTATGGTTTAATTTCACAATATCTTTATTATCTGATGTTGTTTTTAAATAAGTAACTACTGGGAACACATTATCATCCACATCCATGTTTTTATAAAAATGTAATTCAAATAATTTTTAATATTTACTATACTATGTTCTAAATTAATTTATTCCATTATCCTTCCATATTTGTTTTGAAAGAAATCTTCATATCATTTTCAAAATAAGGTACTTTATGACATTTTCGACCAAATTAAGGCAAGAATGTATTTTTTTACTTATACAGAAGTTGTGGCTATTTCTCTCCATTATATCATTGTCAAAGACTCCCATAAAATATTATTATAATATTTTAAAAATAAATATTTTCTTTTATAATTATAGGACTTTCTAATGATTTCAAAATAAAAAGAGATATTTCTCTAAAAACGTTTTGATTTCATCTATGTCAACATCCATTGATCGATTTTAAGTTTGTTTGAAGTTGTTTTATTATGATACACAAATTCCATATTTTATTGTAGGTTTTTTGATATGTTTGACTTTGGATGTGTTATTTTTTCACCATTCATGGTTTATGGATAATGTATTGACATTTTGTAAGCTAGTTTTAATATGAATGTTTATATTTTTTTAAACCTTTTCATATGAGGAATGCATTGAACATAGTATGTGACGGGTGGAGCCCATTATAGCTCCTCGATTCATAGGTAGGTATGATTAGACATTCTAGTGTCTTGGCATAAGGCCTTCATAGAATCTTTTTTGTAGAATTGGCACAAGGCCTTGACTATATGATTATGATGTCTGAAATTATGCATTCCATCATTATAAAAGTGGATATTATTATTGCATGTGATTATTTGAATATTATAATATACATGTGATTATGTAAATGGAATTATTTGATTTTATATTTTCCATAGTATTATGATGTTTATGTTTAAAAGAATTTTGTTTTAGTATTGTACATTTCCTTAAATGTTTATGCTTATTTATGATAGTTTTCGCCATATTGTAATCCTTACTGAGCATCTATGTTCACCCCTTTCTATGTTTTCTTTTTTTTAGGATGTGAAGAAGTATTCTATGTTTGACCATAATGGATAGGAAAATGATATATGTGTCTTCAAAAGGGGATGAAATTATGTTGATGTTTTATTTCATAATGTTATGAAAAATTTATGAATGTATATAGAACTTCCAAGGCTACTAAACTGATCAGTCATTCGGGACAAGATTCCTTGTATCATTCCAATGTTATGTAATAATTAACCGACTCTGGGTAACTGGGGTCGGGGCGTTGTAGTTGGTATCATAGGAAGTTTAGTAAAATCCTTGAAATATAGATTTAGAAAAACTCTGACTAGAGAACATTACCCTATGATATAATTTGAGGATTAATATAGAAGAACATGATAGAATTTGGGTAATATAGAGATTTTGTGAGTTTTCCAAGCAATACTACCCTGTCTGGATATGAGCTGGTAGTTGCCACTTGGGAACAGATGTTCCTAGGGGTAAAACCCAAAAACACCGCTTTGATCTAGACTCGAATGGGAACCGGTGCACAACAACGGACCTTGCTGCACTCTTGGTTACAACATGTATATGCTTAGGATAATCCTTATTTTCATTAAAAACCATTACAAATTGTTTATAATTATATAATATTTTAAATAAAACAATTTTATGATTATGGATTATATCCATAAACTGTTCAATTTATGTTAACTATTTAACATGTTTGGAATTTTGTATTGAGATTTATAAAAAAATCTAGTGTATTCCTTTTTTTAGAAATGTAACCTCATGGAAGGAATGGAAATTGTATAAACCAAAGTAATCCATGATGGGATTTCCCTCATACTCAAGATAAATATAGTGGAGTTGGTGTTGCAACTGGTGCTGATTAGATTTTCACTATAACAGGAAAACTCACTCAGGTTATGAATAATAACCTTACTGGTATGGAGCACCCTGATCCAAAACACAGAGGGTCAATGATAGACAGCTTCATGAGGTAACAACCACCAACATTAAATAGTATAAAAAATCCATTAGTAACTAAGAAATGGATAAGTTCCTTAGAGAAAATATTTCATGATTTGGGGAGTGGCGAAAGGGAAAATGTTGTCATGGTAGTTTATTGCCTCATGGGAGATGCAGATCAATGGTGTTCATTAATCCAAAACACAAAAAGAGATGAATAAGTTCCAAACATGTAATGGAGGTTGTTTAAATATATTTTCATATAAAAATACTTTATTCATGACCATCGAGAGGATATGGAAATACAATTTCTGATTCTATCACGAAAAAATGATGATAATGTCGCAAAGTATGAGGCTATCTTTAAAAGATTTGCAAGGAATGCAACTGATTATATAAATAACCCATGGAGTACGAATGATTGATTCATTGATGCGTTAAATCCATTTCCCCGTCGAGAATTAGTCATACAATTCTTATTATCATACGAAGATATTGTCTCATGCGCAATAAATGTGGAAAAGTAATTCCTTATGTCTTATAACTTCAAGAAAATCAAGAGAAGAAGTGATCTGTTGAACACTAGGGAAAAATAAATAAGGGGAAGAAGGGAAAATTTGAATATCCATCCTATGGTAAATGAGGGAAGAAACACCCTGGTACTTGCCAGAAGGGAAAGCGAGTCTATTACAAGTGTGGTGAAAAAGGCCACCATGGTCATGATTGCAAGGGGAAGAAAGCGGCTATCAAGGTAGAATTCTATAAATATAGTGAAAAGTGGAATTATTCCAATGAGTGACCTAATCACCAAGTTAACATACCTCAGAAAAGGCCAAGGGAGCAAGGCTAATCTTATGCGATCACTACTTCTGAGGATGAAGCTCCGAAAGACGTTGTGGTAGGTAATTTACTTTTTTCCTCATGATTAGCCTATGCATTATTTTATTCTCGATCATCTCATTGTTTCATATCTTCCCAGTTCTCTATGAAAATTAGATATTTTCAATTTGAATTAGCATGGGAGTTGTCAGTGAAAACACCAAATGGAAGTATCATCGCAACAATGTTTTGTGAATTAGTTCCTATTACGGCATATAAATGTTCTTTATCTGCTGATCTCATCATCATACCCATGATTAAATTTGATATAATCCTCAGTAGGGATTGGCTTTCAGATTGTGATGCGAAAATTTATTGTAATAAGAAAGAGGTTACAATTTTTGATGATGATAAGGGGTACCTTATCATTAGATAACCAAAGTCTCTACCTGATTCTTATCTAGATCCACCCCCAGTAGCTCTACTAAATTCAATTATTGGGTTGGAAGAGAATGAAATAACAATGTGCGAGGAAAAGAATCATTAAATAGATGACATACCTATTGTTGAAGAAAATGTGGATGTGTTTCTAGAGGACTTACCTAGAAATCCTCCTGAGCAATAAATTTAGTTTTTCATTGACATAATTCTTTATTCAAGACCATATCGAATAACCATTATAGAATTGCCACTGTGGAATTAGTGGAACTAAAGAAACAACTAGATGAGTTGTTTAATAAGGGATTTATTCACCCTAGTGTTTCACTATGGAGAGATGATATTCTTTTTGTTAAGAATAAATATGGATCATTGAGTTTGTACATTGACTACAGGGAGATCAATGTTATAACAATAATGAAAAAGTATCACCTATGTCACATTGATGATTTATTTGATGAACTTTCTGGAGCTCAATATTTTTCATAGATTGTCCTTCGATCTAGATATCATCAGATCTGTGTGAAAAAGGAAGACATTCAGATAACAGCATTTCAAACAAGGTATGGGCATTAAGAGTTTACGGTAATGCCTTTTGGATTGAAAAATTCTCCCTCTTTCTTCATGGATCTAAAGAATAGTGTTTTCATGTAATATCTTGATGACTTTTTGTGGTATTTATTGATGATAATTTGGTATACTCAATAAGATATGAAGATCATGAAAATCTCTTGTGCATTATCCTAAGGACTCTTAAAATAAATTAATTATATGGGAAATTTAGCAAGTGTGAATTCTATCATCAAGACATTTCTATTCCTGGCCATATTTTCTATAAGGATGGAATCTATGTTGATCCTTCAAAGACCAAGGCAATCCTATAATGGCCAGCACTGATGAGAATAATTGAGGTAAACAATTTCATTTGTTTAGTAGGTTATTATCATTGTTTCTTCATGAATTTTTCCTGATTGGATAACCCATTAACCAAGATCACTCGTACAGGGGTTAAATTTGTTTTGAAAAAAGTGTGTGAAGAATATTTTGAAGAATAGAAGAGAACATTAGTTAATTCTCCTATCTTGACACTACCATTGGGGAATGATGGGTTTGTTATTTATAGTGATTCTTGAAATAATGGACATGGTTGTGTCCTTATGCAGAAAGATAGAGTTATTGCATGTGAATCACAGCAGCTAAAAATTATTAATAAAAACTGTCCTACTCATGATCTTGAGTTAGCATCTGTATTCTTTGTTCATATGATATGTAGAAACTATATCTATTGTGAAAAACGTGTGATTTATACTGATCAAAAGAGTTTTAATTATATGTTTTTTCCCTGAACGAACTCAACATGAAGTTAAGATGATGGATTTAACTACTCAAGTATTATGATTTCACTGTATACAACCACCTGGGGATGGAAAATAAGGTGGAAGATGCTTTGTGTAGAAAAGATCAGAGAGTTTTTAACAAGATGAGAGTTGAAAGGGATCCTATTTTCATAGATCTAGTAACGATAGATAAGGTAATAAACAAGGAAGTTGAAACATCAATTCATTTTCAAATGGTTGAAAACCCAACTTTACTAGAATAGATAATGAGTTCTAAGACTAATGATGAGTAGTTTCAAGAAAAGATTAAACTTGTGAATGATGGGAGATTGAGTGACTTCATATATGATGATGGAATTTTAAAATTTGGAATGATACTTTGTGTTCCTAATATACTTGATCTAAAAAGGGAATTGTTGGATGATTCTCAAAGCTCCAATTTTACTATTGACCCTAGGAGTACCGAGATGTATAGTTATTTGAACGAAAATTTTTGTGGGACAACATTAAGAGGGAGATTGATGATTTTGTGTGGAGAAGTATTGTTTGTCAACATGTGAATGAAGGAAGGTAATAGCCTAGAGGATTCATGAAAGCTCTTCCAATACCTGAGTGGAAATTGTATTATATTATGATGGAATTTTTCATGGGACTACCAAAGACTCCTAGAAGGAATGATTCAATATGGGTCATTGTTTATTGTCTTACCAAGTTAGGAAATTTTACTACTATAAGAGAAGATTTACCACTTGAACGTATGACAAGACTAAATATTAATGAATTTTTAAGACATCATGGAGTATCCTAACGATTTTTTCTAACCATGATCCCTAATTTACATAAATATTCTAGAAAATTCATCTAAATGACCTAGTTACTGAACATCATTTGAGCACTGACTACCACCCTCAAACCGATATAAAATCAAAATGGACTATTAAAACCTTATAAGACATATTGAGATCTGTCTCACTTGACTTTCAGGGTATGTGGGATCAATATTTACCTCTGGTAAAATTTTCCTATAACAATAGCTTCCATTCATGTATTTCATATGGCACCATATGAAGCATTATACGAAAAAAGATGTTGCACGCCAAAATTTTGGGATGATGATGGTGAATGAATACTCATAGGCCTAGAACTTGTTTAGGAGACAAAGAAAAATTGATGATTATCCAAACCCACACAAAAATATCTCAAATTAGGCAAAACAGTTATGTCGATAACCGAAGGAAGGATTTGGAATTACATGTAGGAGATCAGGTTTTCTTAAATGTATCTCCATGGAAGGGTGTTATATGTTTCGGTAAGAAGGGTAAATTGAGTCCTAGGTACATCAGACCATTCAAAATTCTGGAATGAATTAGAGTTCTGGCTTATTATTGGGAAATGCCTCCAAGTATCTCTAACGTTCATGATGTGTTCCACGTATCACTTTTGTGAAAATACATAACTGACCCAAATAAAGTACTCACCTATGAGGAATTAGAACTTGAACCTGACCTATCTTATAGTGAGGAGCGTATCAAAATTATTGATACTAGAGAACAAGTGCTGAGAAATCAAACGACTCATGTGTTAAATGTTTTATGGAGAAACCATAAGACGAAAGAGGCAATGTGGGAATCAGAGGAACTTATAAGGATGAACGCCCCAATTATTTATATTAATTAATATTCTAGACATTTTTAGGATTAAATTATTTTTAGGTTGGAAGAATTTAACACCCCAAGCTTCCACGGTACATTTCCCTTTGAATAATGTAGTAGCTTTTGTTGTACGCATGTTTGGTTTTTAACACACCACGACCAATCAAGCTAGCCGTTATAAATAATAATAGACAATTTTTGAAATTTTATAAATTTTATTTTTCAAAATGGACTTATTTTTTAATTTGTAATATCGAAATTAGCTTAGGGGGGATTTTTGGTACTTTTTCGGAAACTCTCAATTTTTGATGAATAGTGGAAAATACTAAATTTTAAATAAAAAAATTAATCAAAAAATTTTATTGTGATAATTTATACATTTGAGTGGTTTTAAATTATCATTAGATTATATCTTTTCCATTTAATATAATTTAGGTCATTGTTTGTAATTTCACATTTAAACTGAACATAAAAAAGTATAAATCTTTTGGTAGTTATTATTTCTTAAAAATGTTCTTTTTGTTTTAACAATGGAAATTAATTTTAAATTAATTTCTGCCACTTATGTGTTTTGAATTTGAAAAAATGGATTTCATATTTGAAATCAGGAGGTCCAAATTTTTTAAATAGGTAACTTTTTATCACACATTATGAATAATTACATCGGTAAATGTTTTATTTAACATGGTTTAAGGGTAAATCTAGTAAATAAGGGTAAAAATAATATTATAATATTAGTAAATTACCCAAACATGTGTCATATTCTTATTGGTTGATACACTTCAGACCATGGTCATCCTTGGGTAAATTTTGGGACCCCATGGAGCCATTTGAGAGTGATAATGACACTTTATATAAATTAATTAAATGTAAAGGAAAAAATGACCTAATCATATATATTTTATTAAAGAAGTTGTTAAATGGGGTTATATAAGTTATATGTTTGACTATAAATACTCATTAGAAATCTGAAAAGATTTATTATATAATTTTATTTTATTTACAATTTTTAGACGTTATATAATTAAATATATTTATGACACAATGGTTATGTAGTAATTACCTTATTAAAGAAAGGATCAAATAAATGGTATTATAAATATTAAAATAAATATAATTTCAAATGTTTTATGACATACATTAATTTTATAGGTGAATATGAAATTATAAGGTTGATTCAATGTACATTTTCAAAGTAATCACGTTGTGATGACTTTCAAAATAACAAAATTATAAATAGTTTTAAAATTGACATAAATGAGTTTTTAAAACAAATATAATATTATTAAATTATATAGTAGTCTTAAAATAATAATTTTATTCCAAATAACTTATATAATGATCGGTATATCATTAATAAACAACTTTAGGTTCTCTTGGAATTTTATAGAAAGTTTATTAACCAATTATTATAATAATACAAGAATACATAGTAAAAGTTAAATTGTTTAACGAAGAGTTAGATCTAAAAGATAAAGTCAATATAGTCACCCAAGCCTGAATAAAACCTATTGGTTGAGAGGGTTTCAATCCATACCCACCTAGGCCTAGAAATAAATCATTTTAGATCCATTAGAAACCAAAAATGGTTTTATTATAAAATAATATTACAATATTTTCCTAAGGTTCCCCTCACCTCTCATATAAAATGTCACTTCCACTTCTCTCAAATTCACATCGCCAAATCCATTTAGCTCAGCCACCCCCTTCCCAAATATCCTCCCAATTTATCTCACTTCGTCCTATAGGACTTTTTTTGATCATAAAGCTAACCTATGGAGCCTTTTTTATCAACTAAAATGGAAACACCAAAAGAAGATGTAATAATATCACCACCTTCTTTCATGTTCTTTTCTTCTTCCACTTCTTCTTTCAGTGTTGATTCTATTATAAAATTATAACTATACTATCTTATATATACTTTTATGTTATTATAAAAATGGTTCAACCATAGTCCTTATTCTATCCATCACAAGAATGAAAAAGTCACCAAACATCGTACGTACGACTTGCCGTCTCCACGTCTTGGTGTAGTTTGTTATTCAAACACATCATTATTTGGATGAGTATAATAATGAGAATAACTTATTTAAATAATAGATATAACATGTTAATGATTATTTATATATGATATACCATCCAATTACATATGATTTCACCATCAATATAATGATATTCTCGCTCATACGTACATACGGACTACAATCTCCACAAACACGTTGAGATTCATTAAAAATCATAATAATTCATGAGTAATTTTCATTTTATGATTAAAAAAGTGTTTAAGAACTTAATATAATTATGGATATGAAAAAAAATAAATCTTATTCATAACAAACATGGCTTACATAACTGATCATATAAAGGAAAACAGATCAGTGAACACCCGGAACGATGATACTACTGAAATAATATTAATAAAGAAATATTAGAGGATCATATATGATATCATATTAATGTATATAGTTATTTTTTAATTTAATAAAAAAAGTTATAACTAGTATACAAGAGGTTATCATACTCTCGACTAAGGAAAAGTATACGGTTAGGGTTAATTTCACAATCTCTTTTTTATCTGTGGTTGTTTTACGTAAGTATCTACTAGGACCTCTTTATCATCCACATCTGTGTTTTATTTAAAATTTAATTAATTTTTTTTACTATTTACTATACTACGGGATAAATTCATTTGTACCCTTATTTGACCATATATGTTTTGAATGTAATCTTTCCGTCATTTTCCAAACAAGGTACTTCATGACCATTTCGACAAAATTTAGGGAAGAATGTCTTTTTTATAACTTATACATCGAGTATGGCTATTTTCTTCCGTTATATCATCATCAAAGCTTCCCATACAAGCTTATAAGAATATTTTCTAAATAATTTATTTCTTTTATAATTATATGATTTTTTTTTATGTTTTCAATATAGAAAGATATATTTATCTAAAAACGTTTTTATTTCATCAATGTGAACATCCTTGGATGGATTTTAAGCTTGTTTGATGTTGATTTGTTATGATACAAAACATCCATATTTTATTGAATGTTCTGGGATATGTTTGACTGTGGATGTGTTATTTTTAACCCATTCATGGTTTATGGATAAAGTATTGACATTTAGTATGATATTTTTAATATGAATGTTTATGTTATGTTTAAAACTCTTCATACGAGGAATGAATTGGACTTAGTAAGTGACAGGTGATCCCACTATAGCTCCTCGATGCATCGGATGGTCTCATTAGACAAACTAGTGACTTGGAAAAAGGCCTTCAGAAAATCATATTTATATTTTTGGCACAAGGCCTTGAGTATGTAGTTATGAAGTCTCTCATTATGCATTCCATCCTTATGAAAGTGGCTATTGATATTGCATGTGATTAATTGACTTGTAGAATATTCATGTGATTAAGTAAATTGAATTATTTGATTTTATCATTTCCATATTATGATTAAGATTATGTTTAAAAGGATTTTCATTTAGTATTATACATTGTATTAAATTTTTGTTCTTATTTATGAATGTTTCCGCTATTTTTTTATCCTTACTGAGCATCTGAGATCACCCCTTTATATGTTTTATTTTTCCCAAGATGTGAAGAAGTATTTTATGGATAACCTAGAAGGATATACTAAGGATATAAGTGTGTTAAAAAGGTGACAAAATTTGGTTGTTGTTTTTATTTCATGATATAATATAAAACCTATGAGTGTATCTTCTACATCTATGTCTACTAAACTGATCGGTGTTTTTGGAAATTATTCCTTGTATCATGCCAATGTTAGGTAATAAAGCACTGACTCTATGTAATTGGGGTCAGGGCGTTACATCAGACTTCCTAAGAATCTCTCTCCAAAATCCTTTCCCGCAGACAACTGTGTAGAAATACAAGCTTGACGTACATGGAAATTAAATTACTTTTGCAGAATATTTAATATATAACAAAAATAGACACCCTAGGACCATAATAGTTTAGTGTCATTGGAAACTCGGAACATAATCTTATAATCATGGTGAATGATCGTCATCATCTCCCATAATGATCTTCCCCTTTTTTTCTTACCTAAAACCTTTATTTATGTCCTAGGGAAAGAAAACATAGAAACGGGGAGCTCAAATTCTATGTAATGTTAAACATAGATAACATAAAACAATCCATAAACATTTGAACATTAAAACATGAACATAAAATTTAAACATCAAAATCATGAGTTGTGAAATAAATCATGGCAGTAGGTAAGGCATAGATAATAAAGAAACATCAATCATAATAAAATATCAAGGGAATACAACATGTAATTGAGGAAAACCATTACGAACATGATATGATTTTCATTATAACCAAGGCATTGCATCTAAGACCATCATTGTGGACAAAGTCAATTACCGAACTAAGTTTAACTGCCGTAAAAGCCATGTATTACTGAACCGAGATTACTTCCCATTCTGACCATGTCTATCTCATGAGATATAAATCATTACCCAATGCATTGGATGTAGGTATAGGTCCCACCCATCTCTTAATTGCATAATTCTTACATGTGATAAAAAATAAACATAAATCATTCATCATAACCAAAAGAAAAAATGTGTTTCAAAAAGATTATCCCATCCTAACATAATCAATATAAAACAATGGATATAATTTCAGAAAAAATAATAAAACCATGTAAATAATATGAAAATTATACTTTAAACATAACCATATTAAAGAATTCAATCTTAAATGGAAAATAGTTTTGAATAAACACTTGAAATGATTTCTTGAGTAAAATATCCTTTCATCACCAAAATCATTTTCTTTTATCCAAATGTCGTACAATTTTATAAGAAAATAATTTTGTTGAAAATAATAATGAAATATTTTAGAATAATATTCATGTAAATAAGGTGTAATGAAACCATAAAAATCCGTTCATGCCATATAAGTTACGAAAATCATTCTCCTCATACTTTTTACAAGAAAAGTCATGAAGTACCTTGTATGGTAAAAAAAATATTCCTTCCATTCCACGTGGTAAAATTAAAAAAAGGGTAAAAATTGACTTTAAACATATATGAAAGAATAGTAAACATTTTATGAAAACGGATTAAGAAGACATGGACTTGGATAATAAATATAACCCCAGTAAATACTTACTAATAAACAATCTTCGAATTAGAATGCGATTGGAATAATTATCCCTTACCATAGGTCCAATTTATTCCATATATATCTGAAACTCATTTATACTTGGTTTAAACATATTATAAACTTGTAACAGACCCATAAAAATATTTATGATATCTTATATATTTCACTATGACTGTATATTTCTCGTTCACTTGTCAATTCCATAATAAAGCAGTGTTTTGGGTAAAATTGATTCATTTATCGTATGTGTTTTGACTTGTAATTTTTTCATATGATTACTTAGAGCAAGATTAATTACTTCCTGAATATAAAAAATGATTTATATACCATATATATTCAATATTTTAATATATATATATATATTTGATAGATAAATGGAATTAAATACACTGTTCATGGAGACGGTATGTCTTATGTACGCATGAACATTGTTTTCATTTACTTATTAGAGAAAATGACTTTAATGTATATATAAATAAAGTATAATTATTATTTCATATATATCATGATTATTTATTAGATATACTTTATAATCATTCTTGAATGGTTAACATGGAGAATAAATCTCATCGCATCGTGGAGATGGAATGTCGTACGTAAGAACGAACGACAATATCATTCCCCTGATTGTGGAATTGTATTTAAGAGTATGGTGTATAATATATCATAATCAATATCATTAAACAATAATCATATATATATATATATTCCATTTTTATACTCATCCAATTATGTTTCTGATGGAAAACAGATTACACCACGACGTGGAGACGATATTCCGTACTTACGCATGCGCTGTGATTTCGTTTTTCATCGGATGGGTAGAATGTGAAATAGGATTGTTTCATATTTATAATAACATATCAGTATATTATGGATATTGATGATATTAATTTATAATGAAGCAACTAATGAATAGGATGTAGAAGAAGAAATAAATTTGAATGAACCGGTAGAAGATATTACCTCTTCCTCAAAGTGACATCCTTAATCTTCCTCTTATGGCACTAGAGATGGCCTTTAAAGAAGAATAAGACCTATAGTATGTTTATATGGAAGTTGAGAAGGGAAATAGGAAGTTTTTGGCCAAGTTTTAAATCATGAAATGGAGTTAAGGGGAGAGGGAGGGGTGGCCTTTTATAATTGAGTAGAGGGGCACTTTTGGAAACCACCAAAATACTAATTTATAATAAATTCAATGCCCATGTAAAAACCTCCAAAATGACTCAAAATAGAAAATTATATGAGATTATTTTTTAATATCATCAAAAAATAAAATTTAGACTTGTTCTGATTTTATTCTAAACCTTATCATTTTGATTTATCCTTATTTAATCCATTTGATTTTATTTGTGGTAATAATATTATAAATTTTAAATTGTTATAAATACATAATTAAGTGTTGTGAATTGTCTATAATTTGATACATTATGACATTATAGACCTTATAAAATTCAATTTTTAATTTGTAAGAATTTTTTTGATTTTGAAACAATTTAATAATATGTTATTTTTATAAAATACCAATAGTGTCAATTTTCACACTATTCAATTATTTGAATTTAAATAAAATACACATATAAGATATGTTAGAACAAGAATATTTAATATATTCCTAAAATGGCATATTTATCTATAAAATTCGTTGAGAACATTAATTATTTAATATATTATTTATTTTAATTTTATGAAAACAATTTATTTGATATTTTTCTTAATAAAATAATTACTACAACATTTTTGTTTAATTATTTATTATAATTATATGTCGCATAAAAATTAAAAATAAAATACTAAAAATAATATAAATTTAATAGATTTCATAGTAACACTTTTCGTCGAATTTATCTTCTAAAACAACCAACATTTAAAATGTTATCTTTTTTAAATTGTGAAGGTGACAACTTTGACATAAAACAATATAAATGTCATAATCTGTTTTATAAGACTCCCAATGGTCCACAAGTCGACACTAGGATACTTATGGAGTAGATATACACGACCAATAAGTTTTTTTTATGTGTTCGGGGCTTTTTATGGGTATTATTATTTTAATAAAAACTATATTATTGATTTTTCTCTAAATAAATAATTGTTTCGTCATTAATAAATAAGCTATTAAAGTAATTATATATTTCATAAAAATTATAAATAGATAATAATAAATAATGAAAAAAAATTATATTTAAATTAGTATTTATAATCGAATTTATATTCAGTGTAACTTTATATTAAAAATAATTTAATTATCAAACTTTGTGTGAGAGATATTTAACTTTTCGTTCAATAATATAAAATAAATGTCTTAATCACATACAAGTGGGTTATAATTGATACCATTTCGACCCAAGTATATTTTAGGACGAAATATAAACTTCCAATAATTTTTATACAAGTGTTAGGATAATTTTATAATATTCTTTTTACCATTAGTTACCTAATTTACCTTTAACAATGGTAAATAAAATTTACCGTAGTTAATATTAATAATGGAAAAAAATAAAAGTAGCCTATTAACATAATTTGGACATACTAATTCCCAATATGGAATCTATTTTTCCAAATTCAAAACACAAAAGTTGCAGTAATTAATTCGAAATTATTCTTGTTGTCGAAAAATTGGGTTTTCGTATAAAACATTGTAAAATATTGAAATGTTTTTACCTATGAATTCAATGTAAAATTATTTCTAATTACATTAATTATATTAAATGGTAAAAATATATTCTATTTATAATTTAAAACTATTAAATATTATAATTTAACCATATACATTATCTTGATTAATAAAGTTATTTTTAATTAAAATGTAGGATATTTTTACTTTTCATCAAAATATGAAGGATATCGGAATAATGTCAAAAATTTATCCAATGAAAATTTTTATATCCTGATACAAAATAAGAAGTTTAATTTTTCAAATTTAACTTATAAATTTTTCAAAAATTACATTTAAAATGGTTGTGCCATCAAAAGGAGACAAAATTGCATTTTTTAAAAAAATACTTCTTTTGTCTACAAAATTAATTTTGTTCTCATACCATGTTCTAGAATATGTGTAAGATGATTTGAAATGTTATAAAATAGAAAATGTGGTTAATACTATTCATAAAGTCTAGTTCATAATAATATTATAACAATATATCATTTTTTAGTGAATCTTGGTATTGTGTACAATGCAAGCCCTCAAGGAAGGACGCTTTTACTTGTAACGCAAGCCAAGTCAGTGTTGTGTGAAAAATTCCATTGGTGTTGAGTATAACATAATACATAAATAAAATTAAAAATAATATTTCTCAAAAAAATTTGGTGTGTTACAACCTGGGTAAAGCACCACAACATGCATCTCATGCAGCAAAACCACCACATCCACATAAGCAAAGTAACCGGATATTTTCTAGGAGCCACCACAACTCACATAACATGTATCATATGTCAGTAATATTATTTCAATCCATTATATCCCATAGAAAAAGTAAGAATCCTCAAGCCATCACAGCCTATACACTTTACAGTTATAGTATTCCATAAGAAACTATATCCAGAATATATGTGTGTGAATAACCACAAGCCATTACATCCCTCTAGGCACAAATATGGGGAAAACTAAACATTTTGTCATTCAATCACAAGTAAAAATATTGAGAAGAGAGTGGGGCCAAATAGGGTAGTTAGCCATCCATCATCCCATTGGAATCTTGTGTAAAACACCCCCATGGCTCAAAATCCCTTGGGTGTCGGTTTACCTAACTGAAAGTGTGGAGCAGCTTATAGAAACACAAACAGTGTTGAATATACTATATCTCACAACTAAAATATGGGCATAACCTAGTTTTATACTCAACTACAACTAACAACTTTCGGACTCCGGGATTCCACTTCTATGACTAGGTATCCTATAAGCACACAGACATTTAAGGTGCTTTCTTACATTACTTCATTACATTATTATCAGTTTCACTTCATGTTAATTAATTCCTCAAACATTAATTAAACAATAATAATTACAAAAATATATATCAATAACATCACACCCAATGTTTTCTTTTCATTTAAATTGTAACCTTGACATTTCATCCCAGCAAGCTCCAATCCAATGGGTAAACATAAATTATTGATCATTTATTAGAAACATTACTAATTTACCATATTTCCATGCATTTTGAAAAAAATTCTATGCTACTAAATAAAATGTAGTTCAACACGATGAGTAGATGATCTACCCGTTTAGACTTTTCTACCTGTACCAAGAGTGTAGACCCATCATATCAAGAGAGGCTAAGAACAAAAAGCTCATGGAATACCCCGCGTGACTTCGCCCATTTTTTGCTGGAGGGTAAGAAAGAATAGCTTCCATGAGTTATAGGGAAAGTAAAAAAAAATATATAAACAACATACATGATTACTCAGGTATCCAAACATTCATGTCAATCTTGTTCATCATCTTTGGTGTCCTCCCTGACACCCACATGTATAAACTGAAGCATCTCACCACTCTAGGGGTCAACTGCTACCACAACCAATTGGACTCCCAACCCACACATATCACAATAGCCATACAAGATCACATCAGAAAAAAATATCTAAGAAAAAACAGCATATCAGCTAGGCTCATAAACCTCAAGAAAGCAAGAGGGTAACACAAACCCCAATTAGGCATTATATTTTATCAAACATCCATTCATTTCATGCATCTGGAATTAGCTAATTTATTATATTCATGTTCTAACTATGGGAAACCTAAACAGTAAGCTATCAGAAATTGATTAAACATGCTTACTACATCAATTTGATTAACCTCAATTTATAATAAGAATAACCAGATTAATTTACATGCCTATTTATCTTTGAATTTTTTTTTACAATTAAACCTAGTTTTATGTTCTTTACCAATTTCCATTAAGAACACAAATCTAAACACGGTAGTCATATTTATCACACTATCTAGAAAACAAGAAGCAATAACAAAGGATCGATTTCAACTTATTTATCTGGATCAAATTTGTATTATGTCAATTCCATTGTGATCTAGTGGGATAAAACATGATAACTCTATTTTTTCACTTAAACGAAAAGAGAAGCAGCAAATCCCCAACCTCAAAATGTTCTTGATTCTCTTTTAATAGACTAAAAAAACATATCATGATAACCTCACTTAGAAAACTGTATCGACCTAAGGATGTAGAGACACCAACCAACCGACCAACACCCATGAAAATCTCATTTGGAAGATGGATATAGCATTCCATAAAAGGGATAGGGGAAAAAGGAGATGAAACCAAAGGAATGACAATAGATCATCTCTTATATCAAAGATTGATCGACACTACTTAGTTGTACCAAAACCAGTGGGAGAACCAACAGTAAGTAGTAATTCTAGGGGAACCAATCCAAGGAGAAAGTTTGATCGCACAACTCCTATGGCAAGGGATGAAACGTTTGAGAATCCCACACCAGAGAACAAGAAGGAAGAACAAGGGAGTAATATATCTCAACCCTTTAAATATTTAATGGATAAGAAGTTTAAGATTGGTTATATTTTCCATTAAAAGAGGATAACAATAAAACACACAGTTTGACCAAGTAGAATCATCCCAAGAATTAGGAAAATTAGTACATGAGTTATGGGATTTGAACCGGCATTAAATACCTTAATATAAGACCTTAAATTCATTTTATGTCAAAGGAAACGTTAAAGGTGTGAAACTGTAGGAATCTAGAAACACTGTACAGGAAACATGAATTTTTACAAAGTGTTGGATAACTAAGTGTTCTGGAAACCTCACTGGTCCTGAAACACTATAGAAACTCACTGGTCTCGAAACAACACTGGTCTAAAAAACCTGTAGAACCTCACTGGTCTGGAAACCTCACCGGGTTGGAAAAACTGTAGAACCTCACTGTTCTAGAAACCTCACAGGTTTGGATACACTATTGAACCTCACTGGTCAGGAAACCTCACCGGTATGGAAACACTGTAGAACCTCACTGGTCTGGAAACCTCAATGGTCTAAAAAAATGTAGAACCTCACTGGTCTAGAAATCTCATTCATTTGGAATCATTATAGAACTCGAAATTTGGAAAAGGAAATAGAGGCTCTCTTTGGAACATCACTGTTCCGGAAAGAGTTTTCATGAACTCGAAATTTGGAAAAAGAAATAGAGGCTTTTGTTGGAAGCACACTATTCTGGAAACACTTCTCATGAACTCAATATTTTGAAATATAAATAGAGGCTGCTATTAGAAAATCTCCTTTTTGGAAACACTATTCATGATCTCAATAATTGGCAAAGGAAATAGAGGTTGTTGTTGGATCCTCAATGTTCTAGAAATACTATTCATGAACTCAAAATTTGGCATAGGAAATAGAATCTGATGTTAGAACCTCACCACTCTAGACACTATTCATGAACTCAAAATTTGGAGGAGGAAATAGATGTTTTTGTTGGAATCTCACTGATCTGGAAACACCGTTCATGAACATGAAATTTGTAAAAGGAAATACAGGCTACTGTTGGAACCTTACTGTTTTGGAAACATTGTTCATGAACTAGAGATTTGGAAAGGAAAACAGGGGCTCTTATTGGAACTACACCATTCTAGATACACTTTTCATCAACTCTAAATTTAGAAAAGGAAATTAAGGATTATGTTCTGGAGAAAATGTTCATGAACTAGAACTTTGAAAAAGTTATGGGAATAAGTCACCTTAATCTCTTGGAACACCTCATACAGATGATTTTAGTAATGTAATAGACCATAGAGGTTCTATCCATTACATTAGATACCTCTCAAAACATTCTCAGCCCCAAAAATTCAAAACCCACCTAACGGGAAACAAAAACGGGATGCAAACAACCACCCATCGAGATACCTCTTAAAAGAGATAAAGCCACAATAAGCAACCAGAAAAAGAAATCTCATAGTCACAAAAGGTCTACAAACACTATGTGAAAATAAAATTAACATGAAAAGTTTTAAACATCAAACAACTCAGGGTATTGAGAATGTATCAGTGACACACATTCCCAAGTACTCACCTCCACGCCACAGTGTCACCACAAGGCATGTACCAAGGGGATAAAACGCCCGCACAACATCTACTCTTTGTGGTCTTGGATATCCACAGGGCACTCATCAATGGTTTCATCATCACCAACATCGATATGTATTCAATATGTGATATGGGAGACATCATGAAGATAACAATGGAGTTATGACACATGAAAAACATTGTGTATCAAGCTCATATATAAGGGAAGTGCTACTGATAATCCATATCTCTTACGTAAGCAAACATTTCAAAAGGCCAGACAAACTGGGGAGAAAGCATACTCCCCTGAACAAATATTCACTACCCATGATGGGGAGTCACCTTCCAAATCACATGGTCCCCAAAATCAAACTCTACATGTCTCCTACTTTGATTGGAATTTGATTTATAACAATCTTTCACTACTTTCATCCTCTCACGAATCACCTGAACCATCTCAGTCTTATTTTGTAAGAGTTCTGGTTGAATAATGGTTGACTCTCCAACCCCTGTCTAGCATAGTGGAGAATAGAAACTTCGACAATACAAGGATTCAAAAGGCACCATATAGATGGTAGATTGAAAACTATTGTTGTAAGATAACTCCACCAAGGGTAAGTGCCTCATCCAAGAACCTCTAAAATCTTGGACACAAGAGCGTAACATGTCTTCCAAAGTCTTGATAGACTACTCTGTCTGACCTTCCTTCTATAGATGAAAAGTAGTGAAAATGAATAATTGAGAACAAAAATTATACCAGAGACCTCTCGACACCCAAGAGGTAAAACAAGGTTCTTGATCAAAAATGATCATCCTCAGGACTCTATGTAGTCTCACCACTTCCTCCAGATACAGCCTCAACAAATTAGCCACTAAGATCGACTCCTTGATTGCTATAATGTGGGATGGATTCATTAAATGGTCCACTACCACCCAAATAGCATCATGTCCTCCCGGAGCTCATGGTAAACCAATAACAAAGCCCTTTGAAATTTCCTCCCACTTCCACTAAAGAATATCTAATGGCTGGAGAAGACCACTAGGAACATGATGTTCGACCTTCACCTTATGGAAGACCAAACATTGACACACATTCTCCACAACCGTATGCTTCATCCCAGGCAACCAAAACTAACTCTTCAATGCTTAGTGCATCTTTTTCATGCCCAAATGCACCACTAATGGCGAATTATAAAACTCTTTGAGAACCATCCCATGAATCTCCAACGGAACAAATATCCTCCCATGATAGAACACTTGGTCTTGTTCATCCTTAGACCAACTATTAGGGGACTCGCCACAAATAACTCAGTCTCTCTACACATCTAACTATAGATCCCCCAACATGGACACTTCCACTTGTTTCCCCTAATATGAATTCTCCATCATCTGAAAAAGACTACCTCTGCCCCCAACATTACCTATATCAAGATGTGATGGTGATAGTTCTTCCATTTTTCTATAAGAATCATTAGATTCACACACTGCATCACTAGATGACTTCCTGCTGAGCACATCAGCAAAAACATTCCCCTTTCCATGTGTATAAAATATTTTGAAGTCGAATTCTTGTAATAACTCCATCCATTGACGACATCCCAAGTTTATGTCACACAGTGAGAGAACATATCGCAAGCTCTTATGATCGGTGAAAACCAAAATCCCACACCAATGAGGTAATGTATCGACAACATTAGAGCGAACATCACGACATCCAACACGAGATCATGGGTGGTATAGTTACATTCATTGGAATTAATCTACTGAGACCCATAAGAAACAACTGATCTATTCTTCTTTATAACACATCCTAAACCCAGATGTGAAGCATCACAAAAACCATCATATTGAACTCCCTCTGCTAGAAGACAAATGAATGGAGCACTTAATAACACCTCCTTAAGATACCCAAATGTTATGTGACACTAATTAGTCCACATGAATTCCTGATCCTTTTTGGTCAATGCCATCAATGGATTCACAATCCCTGATAAATCAGTTATGAACCTTTTGTAGTATCCTACAATATAACATAAAACTGTTCACTTCTACATCTATTTTGAGGGATTTCCAAGACACAACTACTTATTTTTTTGATAGACCCACAGATAGTCACTTCTAGGACACAACATGCCCCATGAACTCGAGCTCAAAACTCACACTTCAACCACTCCCCAATCAACTGATGTTGAGGAAGAACTCCCATAATAGTGTGTAGATTCTCTGCATGTTCCTCCTCATATGTGGAGTACACAAGGATTTCGTCAATGAAAACCACCAAGATATTGTCTAGGAACTCACGAAACACCATGTTCATCAATACCATTAACACCACTAGAGCATTCATCACACCGAATGACATTATCATGAACTCTTAATGCCTATGACGATAACAGAAAGCATTCATTAGGATATCTTCATCCTTCACATGAATCTGATGATATCCTAACTGTAAGTTGATCTTTGAGAACCAATATGCACCATTCAGTTGATCAAACAAACCATCAATCCATGGGATAAGATATTTATTATTTACTATCACTTTGTTTAATCAATTATAATCAATATAGAATAACAAATTGATTTCATCGTTTTCATGAACAAAACTATCTCACCCCATAGTGTCGCACATGGCCGAACAAAACCATACTATAATAGTCCATCAAGTTGTATACTTGTATCTCGTAACTCAGAAGGGGCTATACTATATGGAGAAATAAAGAGATGAGACGCTCTTAATTATAGCTGGATCCCATACCTGATCTCTCTTTAAGGGGGGAATTCTACAAACTCTTTTAGAAAGACAATAGATTACTATTCTATGACCTAACGAAAAAACATTTTCTGATCTTTTGAAGATCATAGAATCTGCTCAACCATCATGTATGATAAGGAAGGAACTCTCCTCTGACCCATCTAAGTGTCTCGCTCTTCAATAATAACCACTGGCTATCCATCTTCATCGAAGAACACCACATTCCCCCTAAAGTAATTCACAATAGCCTGCACTGAGTACAAAAAATCCAAGCTGAGGATGACATCATATGGTTTTATCCATAACCAAAAGAAATATCCCCATGAGGAGTGATTACCCCGCACTATCCCACAATATCTACATACATCTAATAACATAGCTCGAACTCCCAATGGCGCAGCCATTGAAAAAGGCACAAGAAGCCTCTATACCTCATAACCCAAAACATGTACAATGGTTGGTGATATGAAATAATTAGTCACTCCTAAATCAAAAAAGGAATACACCAAACTATAAAATATTAAAAGGGTACCTCGGATGTCATCTGGCTCGCCTGTAACTTACAACACCAAAGTATGAGGAAGACTAGAACCTCCTCCATGGAATCTCTGACCCCGATGAAGACCACCACCATGACTGAGCTCTGATCTATGAGGATGGGGAGAATCATGAGGATGTCCTCTGCCTGCCCCATCTACCCTCTGTTGATTCAAAGATAGTGCAACCTTCTATTTTTGTCTCAGCTGGAACTCCCCCAATAGAGGAACATAGAGAGGAACACCTGGTGCAGGATGAATACTTTGATTGATTGGGAACTCTCATTGCTGATGACAAAAAACACCACAAGAAAAACAATTTCCTGATCACTTGGCATAGGCCTGAGATCCAGTTCTCCTATAGAAACGAGATTCTAAGGGTAGGGACCTACCCCCTGCCAAATGGAAACACTTTTATTAAGAAAATAGGGAACCACGAACAATATATCTACTTTGTAAGGAACCATGAAAAATCCCCCCTCATGATGATCATATTCTATAAAGTTTTATCTCAATGCCTTCTTCCCTCACCAGATCCTCAAGATATGTCTTCTTCATAAATGGTGTAACCTGGTGTTGGATCTCTGGGTGCAAAGCATCTTCAAAATGCCTCTCCCTGGCCTCCTCATCTGGTAACAGGTTCTAAGTATACTTTAAAAGGTTCCAAAAATGGATTCCAAACTCTCGCACACTGGAGCTCCACTATTGAAAGGTAGAAAGCTCTTAGGGACTGGATTCCTTCGCGGTTAAAGAAAGAAACTCAATTCTAAACATGTCTTGGAACTCCTCCCATCAGATCACTGACTCCTCGTGATCCATGAGGAACAAGGAACACCACTGCCTCACTGCTTCACCATGCATCGTCACAACCAAAAACGCCAAGTTCTTTATCTGGGAACAGATCGAACTAAAGCTTATCTCTACCTCTTCTAACCATCCATTTGTGACTGAATCTGAAATAGATCCCTTGTACTTCTATATACTCTGGCGAAGAAACATTCGGATTTTCCTCCTCTATGTGTTGTTGTCATAAACCTCTAACCTTCGGCGATCTGCTAGCACAACCTGCTAGACATCTTATGTGAAAACTTGATGAGGACGTCAACCTAGAGCCATACCTATAAAATTAAAAATATTTACAGCTCCCAAAATTAAAATATGGAAGACTTAAAATTAATTAATTAATTGTTTTCAATTATTCATTTAAGGTTAACTAATCGCATGGTCTACCCATTCAAAAAAAGATCAAAGAAGAATGATGCATGATCCTTTCCTATGTCTCTACTTTACAACTATTATCACCTCCTTTAGTAGTCGTTATAAGCATAATGGTACATGAATCATATCATTAGGGGGCCTTAAATGCCTCTTTCTCAATAGTTCTATGTTGGAACCACTTTTTGTAAAAGGTTTTATTTGTTGTCAATAGTTGTCAATGAAGATCAAAATGAAGGAGATCAAGAAGTACACTAATGACGTGGAGAAATGGAAATTCAGATGATTGTTGTACTGATCATAAGTTCAAAGAACATGTGTCAAAGGTGACACATTGTCTACAACAATCAAGAATGTGAGGTGTAATCCATCTGAGGATGATTAATAAATAATGGGGTTTTTGATGAAGACCATGAAATTCTTCATTATTGCCTGATAACCATGGGTTTTGATGATTACCATGCAATTATTCATTATTGCATGAGAACCATGGGATTTCATGAAGACCATGCAATTAATCATGATTGCATGAGAACCATGCAAGAGAATTCTTGAAGAATTGAATCATATACTTTGCATGAAGTAGATAATGACGGCTGAAGAAGAAGAATATGTGCAAGGGATTGGACTTCTGAGATGGTCATGTGGAGATTGAAGTTATGAGATGGTCATGCACATCACATTGTATCAGAAGATGATGATTCTAAACCTATTCCTTCAAAGAATACATATCACGATAGTGGAGTTTGTGATGACAGCAGAAGAGTTGATGAAGGATTAAAATCATCGAGAAGAAGTGTTTTTGAGGTGATTGTTCTTATTGACAAAGCAAACAAATGACATAAAAGTTTTTTGACAAAAGGGATTTCATGATGGCATGTTGAGTTAAAGAGTTTGGTCAACGATCTATGTTTGTTTCATGAACGTCGATAGAGGAATGGATGATCTTGAGGCGGTACAAAAAGAGCAGATACAAGGTGGCGCCGTTTTCCAGTGTTTGCCAAATTTTAGGGCCTCAAAATCAACAAATTAAGAAAAGTGATTTTGGAAAAGGGACTTGCGCTACGTACACTTAAAGGAGAGGAAACTTGCGCGCCACATGTTTTTTAGGATCAGAACATAAAAATATGGCAAAGGGATAAGGGTCGCGCAAGTGTTGGTTAGGTCGCCCAAGTGGACTTGTGCGCCGGTACCTAGTAGGATTGGAACTTGCGTGCCTATTGTTTTCCAAGAATAGAACTTCAAAATATGGCTAAATAAATAATTTTGCGCAAGTATTGGTTGGGTCGCAAAAGTGAGTTGGGTGATAGAGGATAGGGGAGATAAGCTGCGCGCCGAGACTTGCGCGCCAAGGAGAGACTTGCACACCACTGCGCAGGAGGTCCAGTTTTACTATAACTAGAGGACCACCCCCTCCTCATTTCTCACAGAGTTCAACCCTTAGAAAAATAAGATCTCTCGTCTCACAGGTGTGGAAGTCGTGAAAGTATTGTGTGTGGTCGCACAGGTGGACATGCGCGCCAATATTTGAAGTTGCGCGCCAGTTGTTGGTTGCGCACCCAAGGCGGTTTGGGTGAGAAAGGAAGTGAGTCGCGCAGGTTAAGAGTTGAGGAAGGCAGTGTCGCGCAGGTGGTTTGGTGAGACCTGCGCACCAGTTTGGACCTGCGCGCCGAAGACTTGTGCGCCATATTGAGACTTGTGCGCCGGGCTTGGAGAAGCACGCCAAGTACTTCTGAAGCCTTCCAGTCTTTTTGGAGCTGCACGAATGCCGGAAGATTTCCCGATTCATTCGGTGAAAAGTGATATTGAATAATAAATCTAAATGATACATTCATGATCTCATGCATACATGATGAACTGATTCTGTCAATGCCATGTAAGATGAGCATCATTTATTGAGCAATCACATAAGTGATTGTGATCCAGGAAAACGAACACAAGGGGATCTAGTGCATTCATTCATTGCACTAAAGAAGAAGGATTGAACTAAAAATAGCATCAACTCTGAACCCTGATGCAAGAAAAGTCTCATGCTAAATAGGAGACAAAGCACTTCATGTATATCTATTGAAGAGACCTTCACGTCTATAAACTGAGTGGGACTTCACCAACGGCGGTGAGCCAGGGGGAGTCAACGGGAGTGACCCGAGGGACGCAGTGTGCTATCCCTGAACTTTTGTAAAGGTAGTGAGCATGGGATAGAGTGACTATGCCCAAACCATTGTAATCTATGGCTAGTGAAGCATAGTGGATTTTGGTATGACCGACAACCTGTTGTCGTATGCTCCTTGTATGTAGCCCTTAGTGGTGAACCAAGTAAAAATAGGTGTGTCATCTCTCTACATGTGAATGTTTCATTACTGATCATATCCATCATACAGGTTTAACGAGTTCCTACCAATGTGGGAACAAGATCCACAACTTTAAGAAGAAAAATTTGTCACATTGATTCACCCCTCTTTTCTCAGGGTGTCCCGGGGTCCTACAATCTCTTGTTTTTACATCACTTTATAATCATGACTGACACCATTTCCCTACCTACCCATACAACCTCACCTTTCCCTAACTCCAAACTCAATCATATCACTCAACCAAACCTTTGATACCACTCTGTCATGACCCCCTCCCCACTAGGTGTACCCCTCCTTGTTCGGCATTGTTTGAAGTGAGATAATGACACACCGAGTCTTTCCTTTAGTAGGCCCCAAGATTGTGACTAGGATGGACGGTATATGAAACACACAAATGGTAGGAATTACCCTCTATGTGAAAACATGAGAATGAGAGAGATAAGATAGATACCAACCAAATCCAACATAAACTGAAATATAAAAAAATATCCCAAGTATACATATGTGATATCATGAAAAACTACTACCACTAAAAGGGAAAACTACAAGTACCCAAAAGAAAGAAAGAAAAATATCAACCACGAATCCCTGACTGCTCCTACAACCCCAAGATCGTACTATCCAACCTGATCTCCAACCTCCTCCAAGTGACGTGAAAAACATATTATATACATAGGAAGAGTATAATTGTATACATAGTAGGATCTGCCCTAGAGCCTATCGTTCAAAAGTAAAGAAATCGTGCTAAAGAATAGTGTACAATAGGTGAAACTAACTCATCACCTAAACAGGTATACTAATTTCCCATCCTCACCATGGATAGTCCCACCATGTATTTCATTAAAGAGTATATAATATAATAACGAATATCTTGGTTACCCTGCTACTACTTCCCCATTTGTTATCCTCTTTTCCCTAATGTCGCACGTCCTATGAATCTCTGTTCAAAAAGGCTTTCCCATAGACACATGGGTGATGAAACACAACATGAACCTTATGAAAAAAAACACCACATCCACATATGCAAAGTAACATGTTATTTTCTAGGACCCACCACAAATTGAACAACATGAATCATATGTCGGGCATTATACATCTAGACATTATAGCCCATAAACCGAGTAAGTATACTCAAGCCATCACACCCTATACAAGTTACACATATAGTAGTCCATAAGAAACTATTTCTAGAATATATGTGTGTGAATATCCACAATCCATTACATCCCTATAGAAACATGTATGGGGAAAACTATCTGTTGTGCCTACCAGCACATGTAACTACCAATAGAAGAGAGATGGGCCAAAGGGGGTAGTCATCCGTCCATCCTCCCACTCAAATATTTGGGAAAACACACCCCCCCCCCCCCCCGAGCTCAGAATACTGGGGGTGTTAGTTTCCCTAACTGACATGCTTGGGTAGCGTATAGAAACACAAAGTTTATAGAATATACTATATCTTACAACCACACAATGGAATAACCTAGTATTAGACTCAACTATAGCTAATGTATCTCAGACTCCCATATTCCACTTATATGACTAGGTATTCTACAAGAACACAACCATTTAAAGAGATTTATTACATTACTACATCCCCTTTTTATCAGTTTCACATTACATTAATTAATTCCATGAATATTATTTAACCATTAGTAATTTCCACATTATATTTCATTCACATCACACCCAATGTTCATGGTTCCTTTAAATTGAGACATCAACATTGCATCCCAGCATGCTCCAACCCCATGGGTTAACATCATTTATACAATCATTTATTTAAAAAATTATTACATTCCCATATTCCTAGGCATTCTACAAAATATTCTAAGCCACTAAACATAAGGGTGCACAACACGGTGATTAGATAAACAACACGTCAGGACTTTTCTTCCTATAAAAGAGGTTAGACCCTACCTCCCTCGAGAATATAAAAATGAAAAGAAAGTGGCATACCCCTTGCGTCTTCGCACCTTTTTGGAAGGTGGGTAAGAACGACCAGCTTCCTTGAGTAGTGCAGATAGTAAAAATAGGTCAATGGCTAAAAAGATTCATCAGGTTTCCAAACATTCACATCCAATCAGTTTCATCATCTCTCGTGTACTCCCATAAACCCACATGAAAAAACTAATGCATCTAGTCATTCTTGGCGTCAACTACTACCACATCCAATGGTCCTTCCTACCCCCACATATCACAATAGCCATCCAGGCTAACATCACAACACAAGCAATAGGAAAAAAAACATCATATCAAATGGGCTCTTAAAATTTATGCAAGAAAGAGGGTAAATCCGAACCGTGTGAGGCAATAAAATTTATCAAATAACCAGTCATTTAATCCATCCAGATTCAAATTATTTCTTCTTATAGGTTCCTACTATGGGAGACATAAATAGTAAGTTATCACCAGTTGATTAAACATTCTTAATACATCAATTTGATTAACATCAATGTACAATAAGAAAGAACCATATTCATTTAAATTCTTCTATATCTTTGATAATTAATTGACAATTAAACATAGTATTACATTCTTTACCAATTTCCATCAAGAATGAAAATATAAACAAGGTAAGCATAGATATCACACTATATTTCAAAATAAGAGGCAATAACATACAATAAATATCAATTAATTTATCCAATTCAACTATTTATTAAGTCAAATCAATTACGATCCAGTGGTATACAACATGAAAGATATTCAAGTGCACATAAAATAAAACAGAATCCATAAATCCCCTAGCACAAAATGCAACCGGTTCTCTTTGAACATACGAACTAAACTAATCATGATCACCTGTCTTGGAAGACTGCATTCACCTGAGGATGCAGAGACACCGCCACATCAGCCAACACCAAAAAATGTCCATCAGGGACATAGAGATAGCATTCCATAAATGGTCAAGGAGAAAAAAAAGAGTTAAACCCAAAGGAATAACTATATATCATACTTTATATTGAATATTGATCGATACTTCTTAGTTTATCAAAAAGAAGAGGGTGCACTTTCAGCAAGAAGAAATTCACGAGGGACCAATCTAAGGAGGAATATATGATCAGACATCTCTTATGGGAAGGATTTAAATGTTTGAGCATCTCACACCATAGAATAAAGAGGAAGAACAAGGGAGGAATATATCTTGTCCCTTTAGAAAATTATATAGAGCATTGGTTTAAGATATGATGGATTTTCCATAAAAAGATTATTTCACTAAACCATGTGTTTTGACCCAGAAAAATTATCCTGAGACTTAGGAAAATTAATATAGGAGTTATGGGATTTGATTCATCCTTAAATCCTATAAAATACAACCTTTAATGCATTTTACGTCAAAGGAAACATCAAAGAGGTGAAATTGTAGGAAGTTAGAATCAATGTACACCAAATATAGATTTTGAATTTGTGTTGGATGACTCAGCATTATAGAAATATTACTGGTCTGGAAACACATTAGAACCTCATATGCCTTGAAACCCCATTGGTTTGCAAACACTATAGAACCTCAATGGTCTAGAAACCTCATCAGTCTCAAAACACTGTTGAACATCACTAGTCAGGAAACACTGTAGAAAATCACTGGTCTGGAAACCTCATTGATCTAGAGAAATTGTAGAACCTCATTGTTATTGAAACCTCACTAGTCTAGAAAGACTCTAGAACTAAAAATTATGTAATTTAAAAAGTCGTTTCTATTGGAACCTCACCGTTCTAGAAAAACTATTCATGAATTTAAAAATTGACAATGGAAATTGAGGCTACTGTTGGAACCTTACCATTATGGAAACACTGTTGATGAACTCAAAATTTTGAAAAGTAAATAGAGGCTTCTGTTGGAGGCTAAACATTCTGTAAACACTATTCATAAACTTGAAATTTGGAAAAATAAATAGAGATTTTTGTTGGAACTTCACCATTTTGGAAACACTGTTCATGAACTCAGAATTTGGATTAGAAATTAGAGGTTGTTGTTAGAACATCACCTTTCTAGAAACACTATTCTTATAACGAAATTAGGTAAAGGAAATAGAGGCTGATTTTAGAACCTTATCATTATAGAAACACTGTTGATTAACTCGAAATTTGGAAAAGGCAATAGAGGCAACTGTTGGAACCTCACCGTTCTAGAAAAACCGTTCATGAACTCGAAATTTTGAAAAGGAAATAGATGATGTTGTTTGAACCACACTATTCTGGAAACAGTGTTCATGAACTTGAAATATGGAAAAGGAAATAGTGGCTTCTTTTGGTAGGCTATTATTTTGGAAACACTATTTAGGAACTAGAAATTTGGTAAAGTGTTGGGAATAAGTCACCTTGACCTCCCATAACACCTCCAACATTAGATATCAGCAAAGTAATGGACAGAAGAGGTCCAGGACATTATTAATGTGTAATGAATGGACCATCACAATAGGTGATCAGACTCTTTCAATTAGTTTTGTTATTTAATAATTATAATTTCCAATGTTTTAATGAAAATGGAGATTTAGGCCTCGATTGATACTCAGGCATCAACTAGGCATCTAAACTACTAGTGGTCAAGGGTATGTATTGAATGATGTTCATTAGGTGGAATGGAAAATGGGTGTGACATGAGATATATCCTATAGACAAAGTGATATCTAGAGTAATTTTTTGTGGTTGTTCCTCCCCAAATGTGAAAGGTATAATTTGGTATTAAGGTCATTCCATGGCTTGAAGATGTGTTAGGCCTTCAGACTGGCCTAAGACTCTATGGAAATGGAATGGGATAAGTGTTATCCTCCTAGTGAGACTTCTATAATTAGCCATAAATGCGTTAATGCGTCATAGGTTATCGAAGTAGTTATTCCTAAAACTTTTTCCCATATAGTGAAGGTGGATTTATGAATTTATAGAGATAGTATAGAGTATAACCTTAGAACCCGTTATTCTATTTTAAGATAGAGTCTCATTAGATGTTGATATAAGGGTTGGGAATTCAACCAAATATTTATTTTTATTTTATTTTAAGATGGTATGCCATTGAACATGATTCATGGTAATCACCTACGGGAATGAAACAAAAAAATATTTACTAGGATGATAATGAATCACTTATTGACATGGATGAGACCCTAGGTTGTCTAGTATATTTTTGATCTGGTATCATCATATATTAAGGTTGGAATATTATTTGGACTATAAGTAAAATATATGTAATATTTGAGAGGTGATTCCTTGAAATGGGACCATGATCTAGTATAACAGAATTTTTTATTATGCATACAATAATTCTTAGGATGGGAAAGGATCATTTGATCTTCTAATTTGATTGAAAATTTATGGGAAATGGATTTCAAATGATGATTCTAGTAAATTATCATAAATTATAGTAATTGATAAACTCAAATAGAGTTATGAGCTATTAATTAGTTATGTAACCCAATTCATTAATGTTGGAAATCCATAAGAATATGGTGGTATCACTTTGATTTGGTACTTGGATACCCCCTAAAAATGAGTGGATATACAACAATTTGTTCGGGTGAGGATTCACACATTATTGTATTATTATGTGATTGACCATGAGATCTTATGAGATTATTTCAATTAATTAAAATTAATTCATGTATATTAATCATCCTTAGTCATATGGGAGTTTATAGGGATTACCTCTCAAAGGAATCAATTATTGGAATAACATTTAAAATGTTGAGGTACTATTGTGGGGTTCAATTAGAGGGAATGAGGTTGAGGTAATTCTAGTTGTGCACTACATCCAAATACAAATCTTGATGGAGGTATGACCATTGTATCGATAGTGAATAGATAGAGGAAATTACATAGGTGATGCTTATTCACTAAGAGATATCAATATCGATAAAGGAGGGTTGGTTTTCCCATGGTTATAAACCTTTTGATTGATGATATTTTTTTGGATTGGATTAGTTAAATATATCCTCCAATGGGGTATTTTTTATTTTGCGTGAAATAGATAGTGTGACATGATTAGAGACATTCTACCATCTAGCTGAATAATGATTATTGCATATTTTGTTTATTTGTTTTTCATGCAGTATATTTATTGGATCTTACTGGTCATGTCACATGAACATACATTGCCTATACAATTTATATAAATGACCAAAATTGATGTTATCTTATATATAATGTACTCACACCATTCTCGTTTCCCCATTAAATTAGAGGACTCAAGCAATCTCTATCTTGTGACATGTATAGGTTGAGATGAGTCTCAATATTATATATTTGAGCAAGATCTAATCATGTGGGAAATAGAGAACCAGTTAAGTTATTTATTATAGTATTCATAAATCTAGAATCATTTTTCTCTAAATTTTATTCTATATATTTTTTTCCATGTGGGTGTCCAAGGATGAATATATGATAATTCCATTGGGGCCCTTATTTTATTTCATTTATTATCAGTTTGTTTATATATTCTTTTTCCTATTGTAAAATTTTTGTATGAAGAGTATTTTATCATTGTATACATTACTTCCAACTATAATTCATGGGGTATATAATTTATACACTACCTCTATATAACCCCACTAATAGTCAACATAATTTTTTCATTACAAGAGGATTCATTGATTCCATGTGGTTATCAAGTCTAGTTATGGATCAAAGTGAGTTGGGATTGGAAATTATATAGTGGTATTATAATGTTTTTCATTATTTTAACTATATACATATTTGTTAAATTGTGAATTTTGAATTTATTGGAGCCTATTATTTTTATCGAGAAGTATCCTTAAGAACAACAATTCTGGTAGGATGTATGAGTTATCCAGAACATGGGATTTTGTTTTTTTATCATTTTGATATAACAGTTTTATAACATTTTCTCTTCTAGTTATGAACATGTGGTTTGGATTTTTTTTAATTTATTATTTCATTATAAATCTTTTCTTATCTAGGAAAGTGGTTCCTTATACATCCTATAATGAATGTTGGATTGATAATACAAATATGGTATTGTCGTTTTGTGATTTCATTGATAACCGGAGATTAATTTTTTAGATTTTAAATAAGTGATCATAAGACATATTCTTATATAACTTCTTAATGAAACTATACATTACTCGTCCTCTATTCATATGTATTTTATTTTTACAGTAGTTTATGCGATTATAAAACATGATTTTTAATTTAAATGATGTTGTACCTTAGATCCAGTGACATATTATGACCATACAGGGTATGGATATATATTATATTCAATAATAATAAATCCCTTGTGGGTGGATTTAATTTTATATGATGGGTACAAAAAAATGGGAATAATTATTTTAAATTTCAATTTTTAATTATATAGTGTATACTCATATAAATTCAAATGGTATTTTAGGGAACATATGCATGCGACTATGTCTACTCAATGTGGACTGTGAGAAGTTGATATCATAAGATGTATGTTGTAGAAAATGTAATTTTTCATATTGATGGTGAGTCCAATATGTGGATGATTTGTGTGGATTAGTCTATGATTATACATATTTATTGTGGTAGGCCTATATACAGATAGATAGTGAGATTTTTATCCCTTATAGTGGATTAGTTGAAACATGATTGCTATGATTTAGAGCCACTATGGGGTTTGTTTGTTTGGGTTCAACTATTTAATGTGACAAGTAACAACCTATGAGGTGTTTTCACATACATCATGGAACATATAAATACTATATTTAACAATCCAATAATTTATCATTTGGAACATATTTCTATAAGATTATTCTTGTTGATCGTAGATTATAAGATTACATATTTAATTAGTCTTGTAACAACCTATTAGGTGTCTCCCACAAGGATTATAATGAAATTTTATTTAACCAGGACTTAAATTTATGGTGCCATCCCAAATAATTTTTAGTGAGATATTGATATTTCCTTATCTTTGATGGAAATCGGTTACATAAGGGAGATTTATTTTTGGTGTATTCTAGGTGATAATATATTCTTGGGTTGTCTGTTAGTTTATACTAGGTTCCGTTATGTTTATAAAAATATAGTGTGGGAATTGGAACGTGGATGTCATGGTTTATTATGATTACAACATCATGATTCTCAGGATTCATTACTTTGTGAAACTGGACTTGGTATAAATTGGGAGTACCCAGAGGCTATTGTGTATCTGTATGGGTTTAATGGGTCTATCATTGATTTGTTTTAATGCACACCGTGAGTGGGGTTAGTCCATCTTTGATAATTCACCAGAAATAAAAAAGAAATTGTTATTACATGAATTTTCATGTAGTGACAATATCCATTATAGTTTATGTTTTTGGTTTTATGATTTATTATTGAAAAAGACTATTCTAGTTACCATTCCTATTGTGTTAGGGTGTTTTTTAGAAATTTGTTTGGGGAATGAGTGGAATAGTCTAACATTAATGACATTGTGTGGTTACTAAATGTGAGGTTGGATTAATGAACAAAAATATTGTGGAGAATATTTTCTGTTTATGGAATGTTTTCATAGTTCCATGGGTTGAAACTCATGGGAGTGTGAGTTAGGTTATATGATTAGGCAATATGTGTTTATACACCACTGTATTGGATAATAATGGAGTGGGACATATTGGTTGACAATGGAACACATTAATGTTATGAACTGGTAATGGTTGGATGTGATCCAAGGTCCGATAATGTTGATTAAATTCTTATAGAGCTAGTTAAATAGTGTTTTATAAAAAATGAAAAATTATTTCCCATGGTAGAGGAGACTGTGGAATTAGAATTTTTTTACGACACGATGGATTCAGGTTGTTATTAATCATGTATTGCTGGTTTGAGTTATGCATGGATTGGGATGAGAGCCATATGTATACTAGATGAACCTATTAGTGGTAAACAATAGTATTGGTATAAGGTAGGTTTTATGATCCAGATCTGATCATAGCATATTAAAGGTGCTTCCCTACATTCAAGTGAATTTTGTTAGGTTCCATGGATAATGTATCCATGTGCTGCAAATGGGGTGTGGTTGATAATTATAAAATGATACATGGGTGTCTGTGGGAGAGTCACAATTGATCATTAAATGTGAAAATGGATGTATCATGGTCCATAGTACCAATACACCAATGTTGTAAGGGTCAGTAGTGTAGTGGGACCGGTCTTATGATAGTTGTTATGATTTTTTAATTCCAGTGGAAAAAGTCAGTATTTTCATGATTGTATTCCATAATGAATGCTAGGTATGAATTACCTTGGGGTATCAAATATGTTCTCTTGGAATGAGACATGATAATGTTCTAAAGGATTCCATTTATGTTTCAAATCAATGGTATATTGTTTCACACGGTAATACACAATGACAGTTTGGAATGATTTTGTATCATGTTATGTAGACAGACCATAATTTGGTTGTGTAATCATACGTGATTTATAAAATGATCAAAAGGTTCTTCATGGAATGGGGTAAAATGATATCGGGTGATGGAGCACACCGGTGGGGGGAAAATGATTGTTTTTTGTATGAGATGGACATTGAAGGTTCGACCATTGTTACTATATATAATTATATGTTGTTGAGTAGAAACATCATCAGGAATATTATTTCAGATGCATTAGATGTTTTTTGAGGAACATGTAATGATTTTCGAGGAATAATCTTCTATTTTTGTGGGTGTGATTACAATCCATCTTGTTTATTATAGGTTGTTGTGATAATTGTCATCGGATGTTTTAAATTAGTAATTGTGTGACTAATATAGTTCAACATGATTGTTTTAGGAATCAATGAACGAAATGATATACTTTTACTTATGTATAGAGACCAAAATATGATAATATATTCTATTGGATGAAAACTAAAATTTATTTTGATTAATAAGTCTTTTGTTTGGGAGTATTTATGGCATCCCAACTATAAGAGAATTAAAAATTTATAAGGAATTTAAATTTTATATTACTAGACAAGTCATTTTGTGATCTGGGATTCAAAATTTAATTTTGAGTATTTTAATACCAAAAATTTGGTGTTTTGGATACAAATAGAATATCAAGAGTCATCCCTGGGCTTAGAGGATCCAATGAATGGGATGAGTGAATGTTTCACCCAAAGCTACAATTATTATACTAACTAGATTGTCAGAAACACTTCCAGGTTTGGGTTCTCTAGAAGTCATAGGAATAACTACATGGAACAACTGAATTTCTAGTGGGGGTATTAACTTGTCAATGTTTCCCTAACTTTACTAGAGTTTGGGGGGTTACAAGTTAATTTCCATTAATGGAATTGTTTTTTAAGTAATAATTTAGAGGATTGAGATAGAATATTATGTCTGATGATCCCAAATACCTATATTCTCTTCTCATTCAAATATATTCTCTCATGGATTGTTATTTTTTTCTTATTCCAATATATAATGGTGGAATCGACTATACATGATGGGGATTTTACAATAACATATAAGAGGAGGAATTAGGATGTAATGAACATGCAGTAGCTCATCGTTTTGGCTTAAGTACATTACACCATTGAATTTTGAAATATTTTTAATTGAAATTTAATTGAAATTAATCTTCATTGGGAATATTATTTGTGGATTCTAATTTTCATAGTACTGGGGATGCAAGACAGTTTCTTTAGGTTCTTATTGGGGTGGTTTGGGCATGATAGTGATCTTAGAAGAGAATTTATAAATTATGAATTATTGGGTAAAGTGATATAAGAAATTATAATTATTTATAATTTATTGTGTTTAGTTCCTTTGTGTGAAATTGGTGTTTGTAATGTGGATTTGGACTAATTATTAAGATACAATCATGGATGGTTAGGGAAGCTGTCTATGTCCATAATAATTTAACTAGAATGTTTCTAAAATTTATGTGGTTGTAATTCAATTAGATATATGGTATTAAGTACATTTTATATACATGTGAAATGAGTAGACCACCAAATAAGATTATGGACCTCATGAAATTGATTAATTCTTTCAATAAAATTTTATGATTACATTTGAAATAAACAAGGTGTCAAGAGACTGGGTAGACCATTATTTATTGATCATAAATATCGTCCATATATGATTGAGTATATAGATTCATCCATGTTCCTTAGTATGTATGGAAAATGAATTAGATGTAAGAGATACCCTAGATCCAATGTTCTGTTTCAGAAGACTGTGGGTGGGGATTCCCCATTAATAGGTTGTAGCTACAAGGGTGGTTAAATCAAATTAAGATAAATAGATTGGTTGATTGATTGGACTAAGTTAAGGAATTTTGGGAGAGAGATTGAATTTTGGGACATTTCCCTACTGTGAAATTCATAGTAGGATAAAAAGTATGCAGTGAAACCAAGGATAACAAAGTGTTTTCCTTGGTGACATATAACCCTAGAAAGTTTTTGGACATGGAAAATGATGAGAAGGTAGTGGGTTTCACTTTAGTACCCATAATAATGATAAAACTCAAAGGGGATTTAGATGATGATATCAGGATTGGGAAGTCGAAAAAACCATGATATGTTTATTATTTTATTCAGATATGGTATAAGATTTCACATGATGTTTGGAAAATGGTCCTGGTATTTTCATAAACACGATTTTTGGGGATTTTTGGGAATAACCTTTTGACATTATTAAGAACCTATGACGATTTTTATGATTGAAATTTTCTACCATTATATAATGGGAATTTTCTTATCTTGAAAAACATAAAGATATATGGATTATGTATTAGTGTAATTCCTAATGGTGGTCCCTATAATAAAATATTAAATCATGTTTCAAAATGCATATTGGAGTTCATATTAAAAATGTGGTTCCATTGATATTACTATATCATTTTGAATGCTTGTGTTCCTTTATTAAAATAATTATAGTATAAAAAAATTTGGAATTATATTGATGACTAGGATTTTAGTAGAGGTATGAGTTGAAGTTTGGGACTATATAATCATTCATAGATATTGGAATCCTAGAAGAAAATTTTGGTATGCCATTGATTAATTCACAAGACAGCCCCTAGGATCAGGTTGATGCACTAATAATGATTTGGATGAGGTGACCTTAGTTATTTAATTCTCATGTGACTGGTCATTGGATTAAGGGTTGGTATTCCTGTTTATTTATAGGGTCACTCACGAATCAATAACACATGTACACATGGAATTTAATAGGGTTTCCCCCATTACAGAAATGAATCATTGTATTAACATCAAGAATGTGCATCTTCTACCACATATTATGTCATAGATAATTTTGAATGAGGGACTCCTAGTGACACAATAATTTTCTATACTCATCATGGTAGAGGAGTGAGTTTTTGATTACTAGTTCATTGATAGAGGTTCCCATGGGGTGATTCACATGATTTTATATACTCTGACATTAGACAATGATGAAATAGATTATTAGGCCATATTCCAACAGGTTGAAGATGGTTTTTGGATTATATTTGTTATATGTATGGGACTTCATCACAATAGGTACTCTGGATAAAACGATTAGGGTTACAATCATAGAGACATTTTGTAACGGTTCTAAAGAATGTATGGTCTGGATTTGGTTTATTGTATGTTTCTATATATTTCTACATATTCATGGTATGAAATATCATGATAATACACTGCATATAATAGTCATGTATTGGACTAAATTGGTGGTGTAGTCTAAAATTATGTAATCACAACCTTCTTGGATACTATTACACTGGGGTTCCTGAGAATCCTCTCACTTTTGGTTGTTATATATTGGGATGAGGTGCACCTAATGTCACATCAAGAACTGGTTTGGTTAATTTTCATAGTGATTCTTTCATTGGAATTATAATTTCATTTCATTTTCCATGATTTGGATAGAGTAGAATTCCCATAGGACAGTGGAGAATCAGGTTGGGAAAATAAGTAAAATCTTAGCCAACACAATATAGTAGACCTATATATTTCTTAGAATATTGAATTTATGTCCTTATCTTTCATTATTTCTATTATTTTTTTGACAATAGTTGCTTCCCATGATGCATATATTGTGGATTATTAGACTCTCTCCCAATTTTTTCTCCATGAATATAATAATTCTTTGAAACACCATATATAATATATATCATCATAACCAAGGTAAATGAATAATAAGAAAGGGGTGAGCTCATATGATCAATACAGTTAAACAAGGGAGATATGAAAGCATAATGATGAGTATAAGTGTATGAGAGAAATATCATAACATTAGAAAACCAATCCACATGTCACATAAATGACATATTTTAAAGGTATTTTTTCATTTAATTTCCATTCATGTTGTTTTTGGGGTTTCCCAATATTTTATGGAGGAATGGGTGAGTTTTCCTGAAATGGGGAAAACCGTGAGCCCAATTCAAGATTTTAAAAATAAATTTTGTTTCTTTTATAAATTTTTAATTTTTTAATATTTTCCTCCCATTAAATTTCCTATATAGAATACCTTTACTTATTATCACGACCATTGAAATTTTGATCCTTTAGAAATCCATAACCTAGGTGTATGTGGGTTTTTTATTAAAGGGATTAGGCCTGCCCAGAAGTCCAATTCCAGTTTTAAAAATAAAAATTGTTTAATTAATAACTTTTTCAATTTTAAGGAGTTTTCGATGCTTCCAAGCCTCAACAAATACCATTTAACCCCATTACACACCCTATATCCCCCCACACACTTTGTATCCCAGATCCATCACGATTGAGTGCTGAACATCATAGGGTTTTGAAAATCGTCCAGATTTGAGGAGGTAAGTTCTTTCCATCATAACTCTCTCAATTCTTACTCTTTTTCCTCCATTATAGATCCTAAATAACCTAATAATTATTTTTCTAACCACCCATGAATTTTGGATATTTTTAATTTCATATACCAGTGTATTTGTGGAGATTCATTCAAGATCCCTCAAGTTAGTTAGTCTGTTTCATTCCTCTTTCAAATTTCTTAGGGTTTCTTTCAATTAGATTAGGGCTTATTCCGTTTTTCTTGAAGTAAAAAAGGAACAGGGGGTAGGATTTCGAACCTAGGGTTTAACCCTGAGTTTTCTCGGTCAATTCTTGTAGTTTTAGGTCTGTTCTCTGTCATTCTTGGTGCGTTGGTGGTGCGACTTGATTTTCGCACAGTGATTCAAGTGTTTTCATTTATTTGGAAGGTGATTCCAGTGTTTATGAAATATATGTGATTATTATAGTATATTTATGATATTTGTTTCCTATTTAAATTTATTATTTCTGAAATAATGAGTTTTAGTGCAACTTGTATTGCAAGTGAAATTTTAATGCAAAATTCATGTCAAATTTGGAGTTTTTTCATATAAATCATTTGTTGGATCATTCAGGGCTTCCCTATTATTATTTAGTTGATTTTATTGACCTATATTAGGGTTGAAAATAATTTTTTAATTACTATTCTTCTTTTGTTTTTTCCTAGGTTTTGATTTTGTGTCAATTTTGTTAAGAAAATAAATTTTGAGTAGCATTTGTGTGTTTAATTAGGTCCTTGGCATGGCTATTCAATGTGATGATTATTAGGGGTTGTTTTATAACTCATGTAATGGGTTTAATGAAATTTTTATGGTGCTTTAATTTCTATTTTGGTTAATGTGAGTATTCACATGGCGTTAAAATGGGGTTTTCAAAGAGTTTTGGGTGCAAAACAACGAAAGATTTGTAGAAGTTGTTTTTATTGAAACACAAAGTGTTTTGATGTCTCTTATAAATGGTATAAAATATTTGTATCTACTATAATAGGAGTATGTGACCATTATTACTGTTTTAGATGAAAATGGATATGTGTGTAATGATGAAATTTTTTGAGCACAAAGGGGGAAGCCCGGGTACCAAGGTGGGGAAAATGTGTACTAGTACGACTAGTGGACAAGATGGGTTTTGACACTGTTTCGCCTAGTATTTAGATAGTAAAAACTCTAAATAATCTATGTGGATGATTATTGTGGACCACTAGGTTATGGTTATGTTCCCCACTAGTGTCTCATGCACGAGAACAAATTTTACTATGGTTACCTAATACCGAGGTGTGAGGTACATTTGGCCCGAGAATATATATTTCCTAGGGGTGTTCTCGATTTTGTTTCTCATTGTGTTTTTGGTACTTGATATTTTATTGGAGTGTTTTTTGAATTAATTTATATTAGAAAACATTTCTATTTAAATTTGTGAACGTTCTTAAAATTTTATCTTGAAAACTGTTCTCAATTCAAAGTTGTATTTCTTGGATTTTATCACTACTTTTCATTGCTTATTAAAATTTCTTGATTTTTCACAATGTATTGCATTAAAATTGGAATCATTGGATATTATACAATTGGTATTAAGATCACAACCTAATTACACACCATGGGTGTAATTAAAATTTATTACTCTTGACTTAGGTAAAGGGAAGGTTATGGGTGATGGCGGTTCGAGGTATTAGTTCTCATCCTTTGTGCGGAGTTGTGGAGATGGAAATGTGGTTGATGACCCCTTGTTGTGTGGATTCATTGGGGATATATTTCTAGAATCTTTTTTTTATTAGTACCAATTTTATTGTATTAAAAACAATGTATTCATTTCTAGTTTTATCATAAGACTTTTTTGTCTTGAAAATTAAAGATTTATATTATGGAATGTTTATGATGTTTTATGCTTTCATTATAAGGTAAATCATTCCAAAAACATAAATTAATGATACCTAGTCACTTTTCCCTACCCGTGGGGATTGGGAACTCCCTTTGGGCCTGGTCACAGGCTGTGTTTGGTTCCGGTATTGGTGGTGACCAGATTTGCTTCGTGACAAAATGGTATCAAAGGAGGTTCTGGTTAATTCTTTGGGTCACGTTATTTGGGGTAAAATTAGGATAGTATAGAGTTAGGATTTTTGGGACATGGAATTTTGATTATGGGTAGTGTCCCTTATCACCATACCTCATGACAGGATTTGAGTCTCCAGGGGAAGTCAATATTTATATGAGTTCTTTGGATTTCATGGATTGACGACGATTATGGGAAATGAATAAAGAGTTGGGTTAATGGTCTTGGTGAGATCACAAGGTCTAGAAAGTCATGTGGAGCTGGGGATATTCACTGCAACACACTTTTTTGTGGTGAAGTGATTTGAATATGGTCGCCAACCAGATGTCTAATTCATCCACTGAAACTGGTTTCCTCTAGCAATGTCTTCTGTTCTAATGTTTTGAAATCATGGAACTATGGTTTTAATGTGACTTCATTTTAAAAAGCATAATGTTTTTGTGAAATGATTATCTGATAAAGGGGGAATGGTTAGATTTTTTAAAATGGAGAACTGAATTTTGGTAATTGTAGTGGAATGTAAAATAGATTGTTTTTACCTCTTTTGAAAGCATGAACTATGTCAAGGTTTGTTTTGAAAAAGTGATTCTAATAGATTTTTCAAAAATATTGAATTTTTTTTAAAGGAATGAGATGTTTTGAAATTAATTTGTATGAATTTAAAGTGAGTTTTAATTTATATGATTGTTCCTTTTGGAAAATCATGGTAATAGGTAATTTGGGATTGATTTCATGGTTAACAGTTTTGAGAAAAATTATGTATTGGTTCATTGTATAGGTTTTGAAAAGTGGAAAGAATTTTTTATTTTATCCTTTGGTATTTCCATGAGATACCACATGCATGTGGTTATATGGGATGATGGATTGTTTAAGGGAAGGATAGATGAGTTCCAGGATGGATATGATGAGGGTTCTCGTTGTGGCAATGAACCATGCATGAGTGAGGCCTATGGGGTACCATTGGTGGATACGCTAACCACTGGACCATTTATTTTCAAAAAGGTGATTTTAAATGAGAAACATGATTTCTTTGTGAATATTTTGGGATGGTGTGTATCATGTGTTTTTTCAAATGTGGATGTTGTGGGATGTTTTGAGTCCAATAACCCTTCATGTTTATATTGTTTTTTGGGTCTGTGTTTGGTTGATATGTTTTGTTGAAGGGCCGGTTAGTGGTCTCTTCTGCGAAATGTTTTGGGATGATTTTATGGTGGTTCCTTTCAGGTGTTTGGATCGGTATTGTGGTATATCATGACCAATGTACCATCTTGGCTGGGTCCTTGGGTTTAATCATTGGATAAGGTATTCCCCATTATGGGTTAGTGCACAACTGAAGTGCAACCTAAATTGTTTCACATTTTGAAGAACCTGCAGTTGATAAATATAAGGAATCTTTTTCTTGATCTTTCTAGATTGAGTCTACACCCATTCCTTTATCCATTTTTTTCATCCTCTTGTAGTGGGAGAGTGATCATGGAAGCCGGAAAGAGACCATATCCTTTAAGTTTCTTGATTTTCCCAAGGTGGAAGTGGTCTGGGGTAGTTAGCATGGATGAGTATCTGGATGTTGTCTAAGAGGACATCTCGGTCCTTCGTAGTCTCTTTGAAATAGTTCATGTTAAACTAACAGTTTTGGAAATATGTTCATGAGAGGATATTGTGGCCACATTCTAGAATTGTGTGTTTTTTGTGGATTTTGTATAATGTCCCACACCATGCATTGTTTATATCAGCCGCGATGGTCATTTTGGTGACGCCCTATGATTTCATGCACTCGATTGACTGTAAATTTGAAAGTCATGAAATCCATTGAGAGTCTAATTATGTTGGTAGAATTTCACCCTTGGAAACACTTCAAATTATTATAATTTAGAGGAAATTGATTATAAGTGTTATTTACTTCTATAGTTTCTCACTCGAAGAAGCAAGGTGTGATGTGTGTGCATTTTCTATGCCCTTGTTTTAGTGAAACATCGAGTTAAGGTAAATTGAGTTTGGAATGTGTTATGTCTATTCAATATTATTGGGGATTTCAATATAGTTTTTGGTGGCACTGAAAGAAGAATTCTCATTCAGAGGGTTTCCTAAGCCTAACTGTGAGGTCGAAGATGCTTCAATCATTTGAGCGCTGACCTTAGGTCTCGAAGAGAAGTTGACTCGTAGTTAGGGAAAATCCCAGGGTGATTTAAACCCTTTTACAATGGGTTATCCTCAGTATGAAATATAGGAAGATTTTAAGCCTCTAGTGTCTTCATCTTTCTTCTGTTGTTCCTATTCGGTGGAAATAGGTTGAGGACCTTGTACCCATGTCCTCACTAAATTTCATTCCCTCCCACTTTGGTTTCCATTGAGTAAATATGGAATGGCTGGAAATTTTGATAGACGTGATGAGGGAATAGTTTGTGCATGATTAGTAGTGAGCATGTGCTTGGAATCCATGTGTAAAGAATGATATGCACAGTTAGTGCACAGTTTATCAAACTGTGTGGACTAACCCTATGCCATTCCCAAATCTTTAAAAAAAGTTGGGTCTTTCTATGTCAGCCTATGCTGGTCGGTTAAGATGGTTGGTTCTTATGGTGGGGGTAGCCACTATGATTATCATGTATGATCCTTCGTAAACATTGCATAGAATTATACCCTTTTACTAGGGAGTTCGTTCTGGCCTCCCCCTGTTAGCGTCTTGATTCTGTCTCCAAAAAATATAGGTTTCCTCTTATGGTGCGGTGCCTATTTGTGTCCCCCCATTCCAATAGCTCATATTTATCCATGTTCATGGATTTGAGGTAGGTAGCCTCTTTCAGAACTATCTAGATACCAACATCTTACTTGAGTAAATGTTGGGATTGGAGAGCTCCCAATAGTTTATTTAAATTAAGGTAACTGTAACCTTGTTCGAAGTTGTTGTTCGTTTGGGTGAATTTCTTGAGTCTTGTTTGGATAATGTGTGAGGAGTTTTCTTTTGAGATAATGTATGAATGTGATTGATCATTTTAGTAATGTGGTTTAATTTTGGGTTGTGATATTAATCCTTCCTTAATTGATCACTAGAGGTGTTTTGGCACTTGGGGGGACGAATCTTGGCAAAGAAGTACATATTGGATTATCAGTTGAGTTTGGATTTTGTATCTGGCATTGATGTGGCTATCTGGGGATATAAATATTTCATGGTGGAGATAATTGTCACATAAGTGACATATTTTAAAGGTATTTTCTCATTTAATTTCCATTCATGCTCTGTTTTTGGGGTTTCCCAAGCTTTTATGGAGGAATGGGTGAGTTTTCAATAATTGGGCCAAACCATGAGCCCAATTCAAGATTTTAAAAATAAATATTATTTTTATAACATTTTTCATTTTTTAAAGTATTTTTTACTCATTATAATTCCTAAACGTCAAAACCTAAAATATTAACACCACCATTAAAATTTGGAGCATTTAGAAATCCATAACCAATGCGTATATGGGTTTTTATTTATGTGATTGGGCCTGCCCGGAATCCCAATTCCAGTTTTAAATAGAAAATTGTGTAGTTAATAAAAAATTCAATTTTAAGGTTTTTTGGGGGATTCCAAACCTCACCCAATCCCATTGATCCAAAATGCCCACCCTGTATCCACCCACCCACTTTGGAGCTCATATCCATCAAGATGGAGTGGAGAACATATTAGGGTTTTTAAAATCAGCCAGATTTGAGCAGGTAAGGTCTTTCCATCATAACACCCTCAATAATTACTCTTTTTTCTCCATTAAATTTTTTAAATGACATCCTCGTCGTTGTTCAAACCACCACTGAATTGTGTCTATTTTCAATTTTAGTTATTGGTATATTTGTTCAAGATTCCTCAAGTAAGTTAGTCCATTTCATTCCTCTTTCAAATTTCTTAGGGTTTCATTAAATTTGACTTGGGATTATTCGATTTTTCTTGATTTTAAAAATGACCAAGGGGTAGGGTTTTGATCCTAGGGTTTAACCATGGGTTTTCATGGTCAATTCGGGTGGCTTTAGGTTTGTTCTAAGTCTCTCTTATTGCGGCGGTGGTGTGACTTGATTTTCACACAGTGAATCAAGGGTTAACATTAAATTGGGTGGTGATTCAAATGTTTATGAATTCTATGTGATTATCATGTTATATTTATGATATTTTCATGACTATTTAATTTGATTAATTCTAAAATATTGAGTTTTAGTGGTGTTTGTATTTCAAGTGAAATTTTAATGCAAATTTCATGTGAATTTTTGGGGTTTTTCATATAAATATTTTTTTGGTTCATTAAGGCTACCCCATAATTATTTTGTTGACTTTATTGAATTGTATTAGATAATAATCTAATGTCTTCAATGTTATTATTTTTTGGTTGTTTCTGGGAAATTGGTTTTGGGTAACATTTGTTAAGAAAATGATTTTTCAGTAGCAATTTGGTGTTGAACTGGGTTCTTTACCTGTCTATTCTATGTGATGCATGTTGGGGGTTGTTTTATAACAAATGTAATGGGTTTAAACAAATTTTTATAGTTGGGTAAATTCTGTTTTGGTTTATGTAAGTATACATATGGTGTCAAAATTTGTTTTTCAAAATATTTTGGGTGAAAAATAATGAATGATTTGGAGATGTTGTTTTTATTGAAACTCAACGTGTTTTTATGTGTTCTATAAATGGTATAAAGTGTGAGTAGATACTGTAGTAGGTGTATGTGAGTATTAGTGGTGTTTTACATGAAAATAGATATGTTTTTAATGATGATATTGTTTGAGCACAAAGGGGGAAGCCCGAGAACCTAAGTGGGAGGATGTGTATTAGTACGGCTTGTAGACCGGATGGGTTTCATCCCTATTTCACCTAGAATTTGGATAAATAATACTCTAACTAAACTATTTGGATGATGAATTGGGACCACTAGGTTATGGGTATGTTCCCTAATAGTGGCTCGTGCATGAGAACAGATTTCACTATGGATACTTTACACTAAGGTATGGGGTTCATGGTTCCCGAGACTATTTAGTACATTTGTGTTTTCCCAATTTTGTTTCTCATTGTTTTCTAGGTATTTGACCTTGTATTTGGGTTTTTTTGGATGTAATTTATAGTATCTGACATGTATATTTAAATGTGTGAACATTCTATAAATTTTACCTTGAAAACTATTGTCAATTGAATGTTGCATTTTTTGGATTTTATCATTGCCTATCTTTGCACATTAAAATTTCTTGCTTTTCCACATTTTATTGCATGCTATTTGGAAACATAGTGTGGTATCATATTGGGCTTAGGATCACACCCTAATTACACACCATGGGTGTAATTAGACTTTAGTATTCTTGACTCAAGTAAAGGGATGGCTATGGGTGATGGTAGTTTAGGGTGTTAGTTCTCATCCTTGGTGCGGAGTTATGGATATGACTTGTGGATGATGACCTCTTGTCACGTGGAGTCCATGGGGATGCCTTTATATTATAGTTATTTGTATTTGTACCACTTTTAATGTCGTTAAAAAAATGTATTCCATTCTAGTTTTAGCTTGAGAGTTGTTTGGCTCAAAATCTTCAGATTTAAATTTTTCAATGTTTATGATGTTTTATGCTTTCATACTCAGGTAAATCATTCCAAAACCGAAATTAATACTACCCAGGAACATGTGCCAGCCCTTGGGGATAGGGAATTCTCTTTGGGCCTTCTCACGGGCTGGGTTTGGGGCTGGTATTGGTGGTGACCAGATTTGGTTCGTGACACCTCAGATATCAATTATCATAATCATGTGTCATTACCCAAATATTTGAAATTAATATGATATGCACTTTAAGGGAACCAAAGAACAAGATCCATGAGAGAATAAAATTTTCATATGACTTGATTTTTTTTAAAGAAATAAATATATATAATTATTTCCATTGTAGTCAAGTATCACATCCAAGGTTTTCCTATAATAATGGGTTCACCACCTAAACCATCATAGAATTCAAGGTTCACTCACAAAATCATAATAGAAGACAAATTCCATTCTTGAATTGGGTTCACTCCCAATTCCATCAATTTCTATATAATAAGAAATAAATAATCACCCTATTCATTTGAGGGAGATATATGTCCAACTTGGAATATAATTAAATAAAAAATAGAACTGCACAAGACTATAAAAAATCATCAAACCATAAACCATGAAATAATATGTGTGTAATTATCATTTCATCATATCTTACCCTATGAAAAAAGATATAGGATTCATTATTAGTTCATCATACCTGAACCTATGAAGAAGTGCGGGATTCCAAAAATATAACCAGTTGAAAAGAAATAAGTATTATAAAAATAATTCCAAAAAACCATAACCCATTTAAAGAGATATCCTAAATTGTAATCATGTATCATATTCCTAGTAAGGTATAAGTAAAACACATGGATGTAATCATATAATGAAAATAATTTTGAAAGATTATTAAAAACATTATTGAGGAAAATAGTTTTTACATATTGAAAAAAAACATCTTAATACATAATACATTTTGAAATAATTTAATCTTGAAAATATTTTTGATAAAATACTATTACTACTTTATGGAAACGATTGGTATGATGTAAGAATATTTGGTTCATTCCATACATGTAAAAACATATGTTCCATTCACATTTTCGGTAATGTGAAAAATTAAATTGCTTCGGAATATGACATGATGATTCCATTCGATATTTTTTTTTGTAAATATAAATATATGGAATAAATTTTATTTTAAGTGAAATCAAATGGGTTCCACAAATATATTTTTCAAATCTTTTAAAAAATCATGCATTTGATGGAAAATAGATTTCTATCTTAAAACATAAATATTGTCACATTTTTATAAATTTTTTTAATAATTATATTAAGAACCAATGTGTGTAAAATGATAACATTTCATGAATTTATAATTAATAAAAGGTCATAAATATAAAATAGGATAATTATTGATATATTTATCATAATACTTCATCAATGGATGCATAATCAAAATCAATCCCAATAAACAGTGAGATTGTCGCAATAAACTATAAAGAATTTGGTAACATTGAATGGTATCCCACAAGATGGAATAACATCATATGAAACACAAAATAACATTCTGATGAAGAAATAAATTATTTTACATTTGAAAGTGTCTTTATATACACCTTGTGAATGAATATTGGTGCGTAACAAGACATATGTATCCTAGAAGGAAAATTGTGAATGAAATCCCCTATAGATTTGGTAACAAATGAACCATAGACCATATGAAATATACATCCCAAAATGTGTATCTAAATCTTAATAATTAAGAATAGATGAATAATAATGAACATAAATTTGATTTATACAAACTATGTACAAGAAATAGGTGATGAATATTAATTGCTTCTCACAGAAAATAAAAGTGAGATTAAAAATCCTTATCTTAAGATATGAATTTTCCAAACTAATTAAATCCACAAATGTAATAAATATATTCTAATTATAAATATAATAAAATTAAAATATATAATAAAATTTATGATTTACATTACACATTTTTTTACTCATTTATTAACAATTACATGTTAATGTCACATTTTGAATAATACCCATTTTGTTTTTCAAATATATTTTGATTTGTAATATTTTTTATCCAATTTAATTAATAATTATATAATCATATATAAAGTTATATATATGATATAAATATCCCATATATTAATTATATATGTATTTATACTTATCTATAATATATAGAAACAAAAACTAAAATATATCATTCAAGGAGATGGTAGGAAGTACATATGCAAGAATGTTGATTTGATTTTCTTATTAGATTGAAAGAAAGAAAATTATATGAGATATTATTATTTAAAAAGGTATATATCTATATGACCTATTTTTATTTATCCCATATTAATTAAAATTTATGTAATGCATTAACTAATCACATTCCATTATGAGGTGATAGTCCAAAGAACTCACAAATGACATTATCGTACTCCCACAACATTAAAACCTAATTGTATATGTTAAATAAGAATTTATTTAATAACAATAACATTATAAAAACAATAAAATAAATTTTAATAAGTATTTCCATCATTATTACCAACCATTAAATGCGGTAATGAAAAAATCAATGACATAAGCTCACTAGATAGTTGTCAATTTTACACACAAATGATTATTTTGTAACCCATTTGGTGGAAGTGTTTTTTGTTTTAGATAACAACCTTAACATTAATAAATATGTATATTTAATATACATTTATTATTATATAATAATTATAATAAAAAATTTGGGTGTTTGAGAATTAAATAGTACAAAAATGTTCGTTGATGAATGTTATGTATTCTTCGTGTATCTATTTTTTCATTGCACCAAAGGAATCTCATAGTAGAAATTTTGAAAAAGTTAAGGATTATAAGATTAATATAGGGAATTTTGGAAAATATTTTGATATTTACTGGCAGAGATAAATTCCTTGGTAGGTGTCAAGAGAAGGGAAGAAGAGGTCGCATTTAATATTGGAGGTGATTGGAAAACATGTAAATTTTTGAATGGGAGAAATCAAAAAATATTTTTTATTTGTAAGGTGGCTCTAAAAATATATTACCCTAGATAATAGAAGTTATAATATTGATATATATCCTAAACATGGGGTTTTGATGTTTTTATAGGTAATCTGTACCCTTAAGATAAAATATAATTCCTATAGTAAACACATTTTATTCTAATTACATTTATTAGTTTCTACTTTATTACTAATAACAATGGTATAAAATTTAGTTTTACTTATTAGAAATTAGAAATTATTATTATTAAAAATATCGAATATATTTTTCCATGTTCAATTCATTGAAGTGGAATAAATTAACTTAATGGTAATCTTGTACATGGGAAAAGACAATAGGTTTTCAATTTGAAAATATATGAAATATTAAAATGTTTTTATGTCCAATATCTATTAGATATTTATTAAGATGAAATAAATTGTATTTTTTAATTTATAATGGAAATAACTATACATTTAAACATTTTAAACTATAATTTATTAATTTAAATAAATTATATGAAAATCTAGTTTTCAATTAAAATTATATATTTTTTATTATTCATCCAAAAATGAAATATTTTATAAAATCCCAAAACATCACTATATGATAATTATGAAATTATAAAATCAAATTTGATATTTATTTTATGATTTAATATTATTATCCATTTCAAAAATTAATATTTTTATTTTTCATAGAATGAAAAAATGTCATACTTTTATGAAATAGCGATTTCAAAAAATTTACAAACATTAGAGAAAATTAAATATTTCAAAATAAATTTTTTTTTATAATCCGATTTTACATATTATTTAAATATTAATTATTACCATTAATATTACTAAATTTAACTACTAGGTTATAAATGTTTTTTTAAATAATTAAAATAATAAAATTATGTCTCATAAGAAAATCAATGTTTCATTTAATGGAATTTATAATTAGTGTTTCATATAGTGCATGTATAAGTTCGTGTTTATTTGAGGATAATATTAACATGGGTTAACTTGCAACATTATCCATCAATGAAATTTAATTTATTTTATAAAAATGTTCATACAAATTTGTGGTGTTACATTTTACAACCCATAAAATGAATTATTTATTTTATATTCATTAAACTAGTACAAAAAATGAGGATTATTATGCCACATAATTCCCTCACATTCTGACATAACTTCATCAAATTTTTGGTTTCACCAAAAAAAACATTAACCAGGTGAGTCTTATGGTTTTGTAAAACATTCTATATATGATCTAGAATCTCTAGTTGTTGTTCCTCATAAAAGATATCACTCTCTTGTTGTATGACCTATGAGTTTAGTACACATGAAGGGTTATGAATATACCTTCACTATATAGATACATAGAAAAAATCATACACATAACAGAGATCATGTTGAAGTTCGATGTGATTAGAAAGCATCGTTACTTGACAAAGGATATCTGAAGGGAAAATACACCTGGAGCTCGTCTTACCATACCTTCTGAATTAAATAAGCTTCATCTAGGGAGTTATTAATAGAAACAATGTATCACCATATTCAATATTAGATCATGCTTTCAATTATCGAAATAATCTTTCTGTTGACTCTGATATTCCATGATATGTTTTTGAATGGATCTGACATTCTCATCCATTCCATAATCTATATTAGGTCCCAATATCTATCTTTATCCAACATCACTCCATCCTGTTAGAGCTCTATATTAATCTCTATATATCTATTCATAATGATCCATATAAATTATTTATGGAAAGATACTATTGCAAGAATACTCAACTAGGTAAAGCTATTGATCCCAACAATCTATACAATCTAAAGAACAAAGTATCAAAATATCCTATAGGTTTTGAATTATTCTATCAGACTCTCCATATGTTGGAGGATGATATTAAATGAAAAATCTAAAATCTGTTTAAAAATATTTCTATATTCTACATAAAAAATTAGATGTATCTCTTAAACCCAAATCAGATTCAATTGAATGTGGTAATAAATGCATAATTACCACTTGTTTAATATATAACAAGGAATGATTATACAGATAGAATTATAATCTGGTAGGAATGAATTATTATTTATTAGTAAGGATATTGATTATAACAAACATATCAGTATTCCGTTTAGATGTTTTGGGAGTATAGTGACACAATCTACCTAGATGTTCTCCTATTTCCATTCTTGTATGGGTAGTGGATGCAACAATCCCTTTGAATTATTAGATTCATCCATAAATTTCCATAAAACCAAGCACTGTGAAAAAACATTACAATATCTTGCTTCATTCTATTCCATGAGAAGTAGTATTTCAAATATATATACATATTCATACATTTTGTATTAATAGATAATTATGAACTATGAGGTTCATATAACATCTCCTTTATCATATCTATTATAAATGTAATGTATACACATTTCCTAAAAGTTATCATTAATTGGGATCAATGTTAAAATCAAGAATTCTTGTAACCTTATATTGTAGCTATATATCATCATGTTATTCTTATTTAATTGTCAATAGGATAGATGGTTGAATATTCAATTAAAAAGTATAATATTTATCATCTCCCTTTAGTATTTTTAGATGCATCATTTAAAAATCCATAAATATTGGATCTTTTGTAGTCCACATCAAAGATAAGTAGAATGATCCTTTCAACTCATACCATCAACTATCATGTTCTCTTTCCCATGATGGTAATATAGTGAGAATCCCAATCCCATTATCATCTCAAACCATATTACAGGGTTCATGTTTAACTCATTATTTGTTAATATATACATTAAAAATTTATGATCAGTATATATGTCATATTATTCTCTATAAATATCCTCTCTCCATATATATAATGAAAAAACCACCTTTTCTCACTAGAATTCATTATTTTTGTAATTTTAAAATAACTATTCAATTTTTCAAAGTAATAATCCATTACCCTTCATTTTTTCTTGAGAATAATTTTAAATCCCTTCTTATATACATCAATATAGATCACATGCACTTCTCTACTACAGGGTTACATCATCCCAGATGAACTTTCAAATTTTTCTCTTTAGATCGATGAACTTTTTCTCACATTTATCTATCTAGAAGAACTTTCTACCCTTCCATGTTAATTTGGTTATATGATTAGTTAATAGTGAAATATTATCCACAAAATGTTAATAATATAGTGGTTAACCAATAAAACTATAAATCTCAATCACCATGGTTAACCTGGACAAACATTAAATATCCTCTGTCCTTTGATTATTCTACTAATATATTGTCTCTTGAGATTATGTGAGCCAAAATATAAAATTTATACATGATAATGATAAATTTGAAAATTTTTCCTATATTTTTCTATCATTAGGGTCTCTAGTACAATTCTAAAATTATATTCATGCACTTGCATGCTTATTAAATAAATAATAAAATCCTGTATAATGAATAAAACACATATCAATGTAATTTATTTAGTATCTATTCATTAGATGATTAATGATTGATGGCCCATTAATAATACCAAGTGGAATCACTATATATTCATAGTGTCTATACCTTGTACAGAATGTTGTCTTTTGTATGTAATCCTTCATAACCCCCAATATTTTATTTCCATAATGAACGTCAATCATTGAAATTTATTAATCTCCATGAAGTTGATCAAATAATCCATTAATATAGTAAAGATGATATTTTTTCTTGATTGTGACCTTGCTTAAATATTGATAAACATTAAAAAGTCGTATTGATTCCTATTTCATCAAAACTAATAGAACAGGTTCAACAATGGTTGAAACACTTTTTTTAATTATTCCCTTCTCAAGATTATACTAGAGTTTATTTTTCATTTCTTGTAACTCAACTAGGGTAATTTTATAGGTATTATTCCAAATTAGTGAGGAACTAGGTAAGATTTCTATTGATAACTCAATTCAATGCTTCTGTTGAATACTTGGAAATTCATCTTCATGGATTTCAACATATATCAAAACAATATTCATATCACATATTTCGATTTTCATCCAAACCATTTTTGATAATCACTCCTTCTAACTGGGTATAATGCCCTTTACATTGGATGTGATATTCATTAAAAATTCATAATTGTTATAACAATGATAAATATTCATAAACACATTTTGATCGACTAACATGGAATTCATTACTTCTATGTTAATGAGATCATTAGGTAAATAAAGCCAATCCATAATTAGGATACAATCATATTGAAATTGAAGTAGAATAATAAGATTTTCAGGAAGAAGTTTCTAAAATATATCAACCAAAGGGGAAACATATACGTGTGATGATATCACAATCGAATATAAAATTTTACTACTAATTCAACATCTAACCACTACATTTACATTTTTAGAAACTTATTAAATCATTTTGATATAAATTAATTTGAAGATTTAGAGCCATATAAAGAATTTGTGGTTTTAGAGTGAATGGTACGTATACTTTTCAATGGGTTTAATTCCCCCTAATGAAATGTCAATCAATGTATATTTCACATTGCCTTTTAGATGAACATGTATCTAATGTCTATCATCATCACTTTCCATTAGATTTTAGAATTAGCCAACAAAATGTACATTCTACTTAAACATGATGCACTGAAGTGTGGGTTGTGCATTTTGTGTAGCTTTTGGTATATTGGTATCATTATTTGAATTTTTCTCATCACTTATTCAATAAAATTATTTATGGCCATCCTTAATACACATAAAACATTTTTTAGGACACTAAATAAAATTTCATTCATGATTCCTTCAACAAATTGAGCATCATGGAAACATCATCTTATTTTTTCCATATATCTTTTATATCACATATAATTCCATCAGTCTAATTTTATCAATACTATTAAATTGATGTGTAACTCCAAATTCAATTTCCAACTCAATGAAAAAATGGATGATTTCTTCTTAACTACTAATATATATTATGTATATATTAATTCTGAGTATCATCATTAAGACATTAAATATGTGATAAACCTTACGTCCATGTTGGATAATAAATACATAAGTATACCACATATGTCATGAAAATTTGTATTGATAGGTACAAATATATTCATTATCCATTCAAATTTACTTGAGAAACTGGTTCTCTATTTTCATATTATGAATATTAAGAATGTATTTTATAAAAATTAATTTTTTAAACTCAACCAAATCAATGGAAGCATTTTCATATTACAACCACATATTCATGATTAGAGCTCACCACTAGTTTTATTAACATTATAAATGATAAAAAAACATGAATGACATTCTCATTTTGGAAACTTTGGTTGATGGAACATATATTTTCAATCGAATAGATATATTGATCATGCACAAGTGGATTGGAAGACCTACTGAATGATGATGGTAATCACCTCATGAATGAAAAAATGCAATTTTTTCCCTTCATTTCTCATTTGGATGTTCATCACAATTCATATCCTGAAATACTTATGTGATCATTATACTAATATTTTTCATTATATCAATCATATACTTTGGTTTCTCATGATGTAAATACTTTAATTTTCTATCCCATTTACCTTCAACATGGTTTCTTCGGGTATTATCAATTGATCGAACCCAAATATAATAGTTTATGTAGTGATAATCATTTTGGGAAACCACATTATAATGAAACACCACATATAATATTTCTCAATCATGATTACCTATTTTTTAATCTATAAAACCTTAGAATAATACTACAATATTTAAAATCATCGTCTATTTTAATCCATTAAAATGGTTTGTAAGAGTTTCCTAATTCCCAAATCAAGTCACCCAATAGTGCGAAACTAGGTTTGCAGTAAGGCTCATTTTCATGCAGTAGTTGTAGATATAGTGAAGATAAATATGGTGTTTTGGGGTTGTTTATAAGAACCCACCCTTATCATATACATAATATGGAATTTATTCAAGAAAACACATAATTTTAAATTGAGTATCTTTTCAAGTTTAGATTTTTAGAGAATTGGTACATAATACATTCATAAAATTACACATTGATACAGAGTGGATACCATAAAAATAGTTTCCATTTTTTTCAAAATTAAAAACATTAAAACATAACCATGATTCGTTGTCATTTATTAAAAATTTAACATGGCTTCCCTCTTTGACTTAAAAATCCATTAACCTATGAAAATAATTTAAAAACTTGGGATGATCATAAAAACTCAGTAAGGGATATGAAAATAAGGAAAGAATACATTAGTCCATGAATACTTGTAACGTATGAAATCATTTCCAAAAGACTTAATTATCAACTATATATATATATACTTACCTGGTGAAACATGATATCTCCAAAAATACATAATAACATAATTAGAACCATAAATATATCTTTGGGCACTACTTACATAATATTGTAACCCTCACGGCTGCCTTATAATTTATAACCCTCACTACTACCTTACTTTGTGTAACCATCGCATTTACACTTGGAGTAACCATACAGCCGACCTCTAACATACTCATACCCAATGCATTGGAGGGAAATATAGGTCCCACACATAATCATAAAAAATTATTAAGAACCATAACATAATCATACAACATGAATAATAGTATAAAAACGTTGCATTTGATGTTTGTAAAACAGAATTTTAAGAGAGGATTTTAAAAAAAAAGTCCATTATAAACACTGTATACTTGATGTGAGACTTAATATAGTGGATTAAATATGTATATACATAGTAATAAAACTTAATTAAACATAATATAAACAAAAAAATTCCCACAAACAATTTCAATACAACATAAAAATGAAGTAGAAGTTTAACCCAAAGAATTAGAATTGGGTTAAGAATTCCCGTACCTCGGGCTTGACTTACATAGAACTTGTTTAAAACTCCTATATAATGGTTAAAATAGTGTTATTATTATATTATATAAATATTATCATGTTTATAACATCTTATAAGATCATTTCATAACGTCATTTTACCACTTAATTGTTAGCATTTTGTTCTTGCACTGTTTTGGGTGAGTTCCTTACATGATTTCCATGATTGGTTCATGATAGATGTTCTTGTAGATTGGAAGTGAAACACCAGAATTGGATTGAAATGGTATTTACATATTTTCAGTACCATAAATTTTACCATTTATCATTTTGATTTTTTATATGCGGATGATTCATAAGTTTAAACATTAATGATGTTCGTTTAGATTTTTTAGTGGTTCTTCGATAACAACAACCTCATTATTTCTTATAATTTAGAACCATCTGTACCAAAGAATTCCAGTTCCATGGATGATACATAATATATATATTATAACCTGGTTAAATCATAAAAATAGTTGGATGAATAAAATTGAAGGAATTAATGCAAATTGAAATCACATCATCCACGATGTTGGTAATTCGACACATCATGAACAATATTTTAATTCCATGAATAAGTTGGGGAGGAGAAAAATAATAATGATGGTGAATTTTACATGAACATGAGAGCATCCAGAATATAAAATATTATAGATCTTTCATGCCTCTTGGTTAAGAGGAGGTGTGTAAAGAAGAATAAAATAAAGGAATCTTAAAATAAAACAAAACTTGATAAATTTCTCACGCAAATTTGGAAGCCTAACGACGTCTCTTAAAATTTCATAAAAACAGTTTGATGAGAGTAAGGTGATATCTCTTCATTAATAAATAATATGGTCATTAAGGGTGGATATTTATTGAAATATTCCATCTTAATCCAATGGGAATGGAAGATAATAACATAAAATGACAGAAAAGAAAGAAAATAAAAGAGGATGTTTACCTCTTGATCTCTTCTCCTTGAGATCCTCCTTAAGGGCTTTGGTTTTGGTCTTCTGGTGAGACCAGAAGCTCTAGGACGTGGGGTAGAAGATTGGGGATGGAATTTTGTATAAATTAGACAATTCTCAAGGCTTGAGAGGTGTGGTCGGAAGAGGGGAGTGAGGGTGGTATTTATAGTGGAGGAGATGTAATATTTTTCATTATTTTAATCATTATTATAATATGTTTTCTCAATACTATGAATAATATTAATTCATGTAACCCCAAATAGTAATAATGTCAAGTGAGTTCAAACCAAGTGGGATTTAATCATCCTTGCATCACCAATGATGCAGTAAATCAAGAATTTAGCATGTATCGTATTTTATCGTATTTTACTATTCATAAAAAATTCCTACATTTCAGAAAAATCCCAAAAATTTACACTAAACATTTTTCGACTAGTAGAATTCAAAAATGCAGACAATTTTTGAAAAGTAATTTTCTAAATATTATTAATTTAATTTTTAAATAAAATCATACTTAATTCAAAAATTAACAGTTCTAATTATATAACTACTTCTTTATCATAATGAATAATTAACCAAGATGTTATTATCTTGTAACATTAATAAAATAAAATAATAATAATATTTTCTATTAATTAGGGTCATATTACTATTCATTTTACTATTCATTTTACTATTCATAAGGGTATTTTACTATTCACAAAAAAAACAAGTTGATTTCATCGGACTCCAAATAACCTACTGAACACAATTGTAGATGACAGTTTCTTGAGATTCTAAACACAGTGGTTGTAATGTTATTTTTAAAAGATAGTTTTAAATATGTAATTTAAACAAGGTTTCATGCATTTCAATTTATTTTTAGAAAACCTTGGGGTGTTACATTATCCCCACCTTCTGGAAATTTCATCCTTGATATTTTATTTAGGTATTAAACAAGTGAGGTTACCTTTCCCTCATAGAATTTTCAGACTCCCATGTTGCTTCTTCAAACATGTGGTATCTCCACAAATCCATTACCTGGTGGATTACCTTATTCCGCAACACATGTTCCATTCGATCCAAAATATGAACTGGTTTCTCTTCACAAGAAAGGTTCTCTACCAGCTGAACTGCTTCTGGGCTCAACACAAGTGATGAATCTGGAACATACATTCTAAACATCGAAACATGAAAAACATTGTGTACCTGAAACAAGCTCGGAGGCAAAGCTACGCGGTATGCAACTGTTCCAACTTTATCCAAGATTCCAAAAGGACTGATGAATCGTGTTCTTAGATTCCCTTTCTTACCAAAATGAATCCCACTTTTCCTAGGAGATATTTTAAGGAAAACATGGTCACCTAACTCAAAAGATAAGTCTCTCTTTCTGTTATCTGCATAACTTTTCTGCCTACTATGAGCTGTCCTCATGTGCTGCTGGATCATCCTCACTTTCTCAGCCACTTCTTCTTCTAATTCTGGCCCCATCAACTTTCTTTCACCGACCTCATCCCACTCTAAGGCATCAAAATCCTCTCTACCCCTGATATTCCTTACCATTGACCAATAATGATCAAATTCTCCTTCAAAACGATAAATGGCGAGACTGAACTTTTAATTGTCTGAACATCCCATACCATCGAATATCTTTTCATGTGATTTGATCCATCCTTCAGCTGCTACTGGGTCAGAAGATCTATTGAATGTGGGATAATGTTGTCTCATAAAATGTTCCACTACTATCATGTTCCATTTTGGTTCCTCTATTGGTTATCTTGCATGGATGCCGCCATGATTTATTTCCTGATTTAGCTGATCCATTACTGTCACATACTACTCGGTTCCTATCCCAACCATTCAGGGTTGTAGTTCTGGAAGGATGTCATTCTATCAGTGCCTCTCCTCTTCAGCATCCATGTTCCTTCTGCGGACAACCATTCTGAAAAAACATGTCTTAGATGAAGCAACATGGTAGTCTTTAAAAGCTATAACATTTCAAATTAAACCATCCTTTGATCCCAACTATAAGAACCCAGCCTTATTACATTCATTATCTTGAATTTACTAAGGAAAACACTACGTTTTACATTGAAGATCTTTTCAATTTTATATATTTAGAGAATTGGGACATAATACATTCATAAAATTACACATTGTTACAGAGTGGATACCATAAAAACAGTTTCCATTTTTTTCAAAATTGAAAACATTTATACATAAACAAGATTCCTTGAAAATTCTTCAACATTTAACATGGCTTACTTCGTTGACTTACAAATCCATTAACCTATGACAATCATTTATAAACTTGGTATGATCATAAAAACTCAATAAGGCATATATAAATAAGGATATAATACATTAGTCCATGAATACTTGTAACGTATGAAATCATTTCCAAAAGACTTACTTATCACATATATATATATATATACACACATACCTGGTGAAATATGATATCTCAAAAAATACATAGGAACATAATTTGAACCATAAAGTTATCTTGGGGAATTACTTATATAATATTGTAACCCTCATGGCTACCTTATAATTTGTAACCCTCACAGCTACCTTACTTTGTGTGACCATCGCAGTTACACTTGGAGTAACCATACGACTGACCTCCAACATACTCATACCCAATGCATTTGAGGTAAATATATGTCACACACTTCATCAAAAACAATTCCCAAGAACTAGAACAAAATCATACAACATTAATAATAGCATAAAAATGTTCCTTTTGAATTTTGTAAATTAGAATTTTAAAAGAGGACTTTAAAAGAAAAGTCCCTTATAAACACCATATACTTGAAGTTAGACTTAATAGAGTGGATGAAATATTTATTTCCACTATAATTATGAATAATTAAAAATAATATAAAAAAACCATCCCATAGAAAATTATATACCACATAAAAATGATGTAGAAGGTTAACCCAAAGAATGAGAATTGGGTTAAGAATTCCCTTACCTCGGGCTTGTCTTACTTCAAAATTTTTTAAATATTCTGTATAATGGTTAAAAGAGTGTTATTAATATATTAAAGAAATATTGTCATGTTTATAAAATCTTATAAGATCATTTAATTACCTTATTTTACCACTTAATTGTGTGTATTTTGTTCTTGCACTGTTTTGGGTGAGTTCCTTACATGATTTCAATTATTGGTTCGTGATGGATGTTCATGTCGATTGGAAGTGAAACTACAGAATTGGAATGAAATGGAATTTAAAATTTTCCATTACCATAAATTATACCATTTATCATTTTGATTTTTAATATGAAGATGATTCATATGTTTAAACATTAACGATGTTCGTTTAGATCTTTTAGTTGTTCTTTGATAACAACAACCTCATTTTGCCTTATAATTCAGAACCATGAGTAAAAAATAATTAAAAAAACATGTATGATACATAATAAATATATTATAACTTTTTTCAATCATTAAAATTGTTTGATAACCATACTTGAAGGAATTAATGCAAATTGAAATCAGATCGTCCACGATGTCGGTAATTTGACACATCACATACAAAATTTTAATTCCTTGAATAAGTGGGGAGGAGAAAAATAATAATGATTATGAATTTTACATGAACAAGAGAGAATACATATTATACATGATTATGGAGCTTTCATTCCTCTTGTAAAAGAGGAGGTGAGGAAAGAAGAAGAAAAGAAAGGAATCTTAAAAAAAATAAAACTTGATAAATTTCTCACAAAATATCGGCAGCCTAACAACATCTCTTAAAATTTCATAAAAATATTTTGATTAGAGTAAGGTGATATATCTTCATTCATAAATAATATGGGAAGAAAGGGGGGATATTTAAATAAATATCCCATCATAGGACAATGGGAATGGAAGAGAATAACACAAAATGACAGAAAAGAAAGAATATAAAAGAGGATGTTTACCTCTTGATCTGTTCTCTTTGAGAACCTCTTTATGGGATTTGGTTTTGGTCATTTGGTGAGACTAGTAGCTCTAAAACGTGGGGAAGAATATTAGGGAGGGAATTTGGAAGAAATTAGACAATTCTCAAGGCCTGAGAGGTGTGGGAGGAAGAGGGGAGTGAGGGTGGTATTTATAGTGGGGGAGAGGGGATAATTTTCATTATTTTAATCATTATTATAATATTTTTTCTCAAGACTATGAATAATATTAATTAATTTGACCCATAATAGAAATAATGTCATTTTATTTAGTAATAAGTGGGATTACATCATCCTTGAATCACCTATGATGCAGTAAATCAAGTATTTTTCCTTTATCATATTTTATCGTATTTTACTACTCATCATAAAATTTTGAATTTCAGAAAAATCACAAAAATTTACCCGAACCATTTCTCAACGTGTAGAATTCAATAATGAAGTAAATTTTTTAAAAATAATTTTCTAATTATTATTAATTTATTTTTTAAATAAAATCATACTTATTTCAAATATTAACAGTTTTATTTCTACAACTACATCTTTATCACAATGAAATATTAACCAACATATTATTATCTTCTATCCATAAGAAAATAAAATAATAATAAAATTTAATATTAATTAGGGTCATATAACTATTCATATTACTATTCATAATTGTATGTTACTATTCACAAGAAAAACAAGTTGATTTAATATGACTCTAAAAAACTTACTGAACACAGTTGTAGATGATAGTTTCATGAAATTAAAAACATTATGGTAGTAAAGTTATTTTTAAAAGAGAGTTATAAGTATCTACATTAAACAATGTTTCATGAATTTCAATTTATTTTTAGAAAACCATGGGGTGTAACATTGTCACCCTATGTAAAATTGTTCTAGAGAAACATGAACTAGTAGTATACAGATATAGATATATTGTCAGGAACCAACTTATTCTATCATTTAACAATTTATAGTAAATTTTCATATACATTGATTGATCCAAAGACTTATATTTAAACATGAACATAGGGATATCACAATGGTTTTTTATACTACAATACAAATGTTGACAAAACATATACTCAAATACCAACTATAGGGACCTCTAATTCTCATAAATATACATTACATCCTTTTGGGGGAATATTTCCTAAATTACACAAACAAATACCCAAAGGTTAAATTATTTTACTAGCTTTGGAAACATGGAATCATAATAAATCATAAAAAAGTGAACTAAATTATATCCCTTTAGTATCTCTATGACAACAACCCTTCTTATACATATAATATATAATATATATCTTCATAACCTAAGGAATGGAAAAATAATTAAGTGGTGAGAAGATATTCTCAGAAAGTATAAACAAGGGATATATGAAAGAATAATCATGAGCATAAGGGTATGAGAGAATAAAAAGAACATTTTAAAACCAAAAATATTCATATAAAAGGACTTAATCATGAGTCATGTAATAAAGATTAGATGTTCATAAGACACAAATCATAAGTGAATCAAATATCACGAGTTATGAGTAAATAAACCTGGAATATACATGGTTTCATTTCATTCATATAGTTATATAAAATGATATCCATAATAGTAATGACCTAATTCCAATGATATTTTAGTGGAACAGGTTGACTCCCCAAACAATATTAGTGGCGAAGGTTCACATCCCAGAACGTCTTTGGAGATTAAGTTCTTTTCTGAACCGAGCTCCCTACCCATTCTTGCCATGTCAATATCATGCAATATAATCTTTACCCAATGCATTATAGGGAGATATATGTCCCACCCATTACATAATGAAATCATACATATGTGTGACATACGGTTAAACAAATTTATTATATCATAATCCATGAAATGAAATGGGTATCATCTAAATTTCATTATATCATAACTATTGGAAAAATATATTTTTCACAATCATTTAATTATATCATTTCCCATGAAAAATAAGAGGTTATATAAAAATATAACGTGTGGAAGAGAAATATATTTTATATTCATCTTGAAATATAAATTCAAGCCATTTTAAGAATTAATATGAATGATTAAAATGTATCATATCACCAATATGGCATCAGTAACATCATTGTTGTTCATCATAGATGGAATATGATTTTGGTAGATCATTTATAACATTTAATGGGGAAAATATCATTTCCAATTATAAAAAGAACTTTTCAATACTTGTGATTTTTTAAATTACTTTTTATTTTATAATTTTTTTAATCATATGATGGTTGCTTCAAGGAAATGATTTTTATTGCATCAGAATATTCTATTCATTTTGTGCAATCAATAACAAAGGATCCTTTCACATTTATGGTTAAATATAAAAAAATAATTTATTTTGAAAGAGAAATGAAGATTCCTTTCCTTTTTTATGTAAAATTTAAAATATGGGTTAGTAGTTATTTTTTAAATAATATTAATATAGTAATGAAACATTTTTTAGAACATTTTATTATAATAATGTTTTTATGGAAAAAAATTTCCAACTAATGAGATAAATAAATTCATATTTTCTTATAAAATTCTTTTTTATATTATGTACTGAATAGTGTAAAAATGGTCCCAGAACATTAATATAGCATGAATAACCATATAAGAATATAATTCCTAATAATTATTATGAGATAGATTATACGATTTTATCAATGGATCCATAATCATTATTAATCTTAATAAATGTTGAGATTATACTAACAAGTTCCTACCACTATCGTAACATTGAATCATTTAAACCAAAAATGAATTACATAAAATAACAATTAAAATATCATGAGGATGAAAATTTTCATTATATTAAACTGAAAGGATATTCATATACACCTTTATAAAAAATATTTGTTCGTATCATAACTTTTTCTTCAATGAAAGAAAATCGATAAAAAACAATCTCGTAACAATTTTTAAAATAATGAACCATAAATCCCCTTAAAGATATACCATAAAATTTATATATAAATATCAAGAATTTATAATATAATAATATTAAAATAAATATATGGTTATTATAAGAACCACATATAATAAATTTTTAGGGAACATGACTTGTGTATCACAGAAAAATAATTTGAGACGAAAATCCCTTTCTATAATTATTTACTTTCATTATACCCCTTCAATACAATTGTATATGAAAGAAAATTTTATTATACTTATATCACATAAAATAATTCATATATTTAATCCCATATATTATTTACCTGTGATTTTTAATATTTTTTTACTAATAATTCATTGTTAATGTTAAGCTTCATGTAATACCCACATTGTTTATAATCTGTGTTTGATTTGTTATATTTTTTATCCCCATATTTTAATCACCATTTAATTATATATAAAATTATAAGCATGATACAAATATATCATATATTCAGTTTATATATATATTTATAATAATCTATACAAAATAGAAATATGAAATGAAGTAGACCGTTGTTGGTGACGGTATGTCGTATGTATGCATGAACTCTATTTGTATTTTTTTGGAATGATTGAAAGAAAAGTATATGAGATATTTTATTCTTTAAATTATTTTTATTTCAGATATATAAAATATATTTGTTACCTACATCTTTATAAAATTATATGGTGTGGCGGTTGTCCACCGTATACTTGGACGACATTATCATAGTCCCACAAAATGTTAAGAATGAATGTACGTTTGATATAACAATTATAGAATAATAATAAAATAATTATTATGATAAATATCATATATAAATATTACTTCCATCATTATTAAAAACCATGTTATATCTTAATAGAAAAAAATGACATCGGTTTAGTGGGTGGTAGTCCATCATACACATGAACGACGATTTCACAATCAATTTTATAGATGTGTGAGTGGTTGTTGGTTACAATATCAACACAATACCATATAATTATTTTTAAGATATTATATTATCATGATATAAAAGGAAACAAATGAGTTTAATGTATAACTAAAATAAAAACAATTGTTTGTGAACATTATCTATTCTTCAGTTATCCTTTTTTTGTTTTTCATCATACAACTCCCTTGGTATAATATATGACCAAATTCAGGATTCTTGAATGAGTGGTCGGTATTTGGTAAGATATTAGGTGTTTTATTTTCTATGATAAAAGGATTGAGATCTTTGAAGTGGGGAGTAGAGGGGGTGGCCTTTTATAAGACCATTGAGTGGAAAACTTGTAAAATTTTGAATGATTGAACTCCACCCACATTTGTTCAATTTTAAAATTATATAATAATGTAAAAATATAGATACTAAAAGTTATAATATCATTATATTGGAATACAATGGGGTTTTTAAAAAGTTTCGGTCATTTTATCCTTATTTTTCATGTTTTTCAACTTTGTAAACTCATACTTCTCTTAATTGAAATGTTAAATTTTAACTATTTTTACTAATCACATTGGTAAAAAATTATGTGGGTCCAAATAGATAGTATAAATTATTCAGATTCCAAATATTTAATCAATTTTTAGAATTAAATTCAAATAAGTTGTTGAAAAAAATTTCATATAAATACCTCATACAAGATGAGATATTGTGTTTTTAAGGGAATATGTCGAAAATATTAAATATTTTTTATATCATTTATCAATTTGAATTTAATTCTAAGGACCTATACTATATATTTTTATGTACAATTGAACAAATTATTCATTACAAAATTTTAATATATTATTTATCTATCTTAATAAGATATAAGAAAAGATCATTTTAAAATGAAATTCAGTATTTTTCAATATTCATATAGAAATAAAAATATTTCAAAAAAATATCGAAAATTTAGACTACTTTAATTTTGACATTATTAAATCATAATTAATAGTTATTTTATCAAATTAAATTTATAAATGTTTTTGAAATTAATTATATTATTGTTCATTGAGTGATTGAAAAGCGGTGCTCTTTATAATAACATATTTATATAACATATAAAGACATTAATGAAAATTTTATATATTTAGTATATATGTTATTCAATTATATAAAGCAATTATAAATCTTATTTTAAATGTTTACACTACTATACATATTACTTTTCTTTATGATTTTGTTATAACGATTTTTTAAACAATATAATAAAAGATATTCATTCACAGGGACTCAGTGTTATGTGTAACGCTTGTTATACATAATGATACAAGTAAAACATGATTAATGTGGTGTAAGATAAAATTAAATATTAAATTATGGTCAATTAAAATGTAAGAAATAAAACTAATTTAATTAATTCAAGGATTTTTTTTATAAAAACATTGGTTAGTATACTGAATGAATAAGTATTTTCTTTTGGGTCTCTAATGCTATGAACTCATGAAAACTAGTACCCTACTCATGACACAATGATATATATATTTTTTCATGAACTGTATTGTTTTTAAACGAACCTTTTAGTGAGTGATTCATCACATATAAACACCATAATATATTACAAAAAATATTGTCCCTTTGGGATTAGAATATTCATAAGAGAAATTGGGTAGAGGACCTGTAGATGTTTGACTTTGAGTTGGTGAATTTTTTAAAAAAATGAAATTGTGTTCATATTAACATTGATGGAAGACATATGAATATAGAGTGTGAATATAAGTTGCAGAGTGTATGCTTAAGGTCTTATGGGTAGACTCATAGGTGGGAATGACTGGGTATTCGGGAATAGTGTCATCATCAACTTTATTGATATTTTTTTCAATGTTATGGATAGTAATTACCATTTTAGAGTGTGATAACTATTTTTCCATTATTCATGAGTGTTTGGTTTAAGATAACTCTTTTCTAGGATTTACTCATAGAAGATTTTGTGTGATTTATGACAATGGAAGAGTAGTGGTTAATAATTCTAGGATACAGGACTTGATGTGGAACTATAAAAATTTATAATATGAAATCCAAAATATATTATAAAATATGTATTATTATATAATATTATTATTTTGTTGGAATTAATTAAAGAGATGAATTATTTTCCTTATCTCTCACAATTTGTAATGTAAGAGGATTAAAGATGAGTATCACTGACCTGATCGATTAATTAAATAATTTTTCTCTGTTGTGTGAAGTGGGATGATATATCATTGAAATTCATCATGTATTATCCATTTAACCCTAGATAACAAGTTATTGTATGATTTATAATTGATTAGGTGACAAATGAGTGTTATATTTTATTAATTCGGGATGCAGATATGGTGGATATGGTTGGAAAGATTTATATTTGAGAAACTATAATGCTATATTGTGTCCCTTATAAAATAATGTTTTAAATAGAATATCATTATATATTGGGATTTTTTAAAGGCTTAATAAAAGTAATGGGGATTCATTTGAAACTGATTACGACATATAATCCTTAGACTGGTGAAATGTTAGAGGGAATGATATGGAACTTAGGTATTATACTCTAGCAATGTGTTCTAGATTTTAGTGGAGTAAATGATAATAAAATATCATCAAATTAGTAACACATAAAAATATATTCCAGTATTTAATAATGATTGGTCCATTTTAGGAACTTTATAATCGATTGTGTCAATCTCCACTATTTTGGATTGATGTGGGTGATACCATAATTGTGACAAATATGGTTTATGATAACTAATAAAATGGTGAAATTGATTAAAAATAATATAGTTACTTCTTATATATGACATAAATAATATTATGACCAAAATAGATTACATTTTGAGTTTACTTTTTTCCACATGGTGTATTTGTTAGTGTCCCCACTATTAGGAAAACATTAGTTATGGAGGTAGGGAAAATCATCACCCTAGTTTGTTAGAACATTTGATATCATTGAAAATAGTAGAATGATGACCTATATGAATGAACATCATCTGTCACATACAAGACATATTTTAACGGTATTTTTTTCATTTAATTTACATACTTGCTTTGTTTTGTGGTTTTTCCTAGGTTTTAGGGAGGAATAGATGATTATTCATGAATTGGGCCAAACCGTGAGCCCAATTCCAGATTAAAAAATAAATTTTGTGTCTTTTATAACTTTTTCATTTTTCAACATTTTTCATCTATTCAAATTCCAAATTGACCTCCCCTAACCTATTAACACCACAAAGGTAATTTGGAGCTTTTATAAATCTATAACCAGGGTTTATTTGGGTTTTTATCTAAGGGGTTGGGCCTGCCCGAAAGCCCATTTCCTGTTTAAAAAATAAATTTTGATTATGTTATAATGTATTCAATTTTTGGGATTTTTCGGTGATTCCAAATGGAGGCCAAGGCCACTAAACCCAACGGCGTGACCCTTCTCTCTCCCCGCTCTTTGGAGCTCTGGTTAATCGCGATTTGGTGCCGAACTTCATAGGATTCCTAAAATCGTCCAGATTTGAAGAGGTAAGTTCATTCCTTCATATCTCTCTCAATTTTTACTCTTTTCCCCATTTAAAATTCCTAAATGATCTCCATATCCTTTTTCGAACCTCCCTTGAAGGTTTGAGTATTTTTAAAATCAGCTACTAGTATTTTAGGGGGATATTTCTACAAGATATTTTAAGTAAGTTGTTCTCATTCTTTCTTCTTTCAATTTGTTTAGGGTTACATCCATTTTACTTAGGGTTTCTTCCCTCATCATTGAGGTTCCTAATGTCCAGAATGTAGGGTTCAAAAATTAGGGTTTTATCTTGTGTTTCATGGTCGGAAATTCTGGTTTTAGGTCTGGTTTACCTTCTTTGAGGTGCGACGATGGTGCGTTTGAGTTTTCGCACAAGGGATTCAAGGGTTTCCTTGGTTTTGGTAGGTGATTCCATTGTATATGAAATCCTTCTGAATTTTCTACTGTTTTTATGGTATTTTCATGCTTAGTTAATTTTATTATTTCTGAAAAAATAGTTTTAATGGTGTTTGTATTTAGAATGAATCCTAAATGCGAATTTCATGTGAAATTGGGGGTTTCTTCATAGAAATGTTTTCTTAGTTTAATTGGGGATACCCTATAAGTAATTAGTTGATTTTATTTAACTATAATAGGGATAAAAATATTGTTTTTAATTATTATCCCTTGTGTTTTTTCCTGAAAAATCTGGTTTTCATGGTGTTTTGAACCACATGAAATTCTAAGAGTTGGGTTGTGTAAAAATGGAGATTTTGCAATGATGTCGTTTCTTGAACCATATGGGGCTGCCCTAAAAATGATTATGTGTTTCCACTGAAATGTAGTAGGCTACCCTTTCTATTTTGGAAACTTAAAAAAAAGTGCACATAGTATACAAGTGAGGTTTATAAAGAGTTTTGTGTCCAAAACAGTACAGGAATTTGAGGAATTGTTTTATGAAAAATCTATGTTTTTTGTTGAGTGTTTTAAGTGGTATAAATGTGATAGATACTTTTTTGGTTTTGTTTGACCAGTAATGGTGTTTTATATGAAAAATTATTTATGTCACATGATGAAATTGATTGAGCACAAAAGGGGAATCCCGGGTACCTAGGTGGGGCAGATTTGTACTAGTACGGCTAGTGGACCTGATGGGTTTTGTCTCTGTTTCACTTAGCATTTGGATAATGACAACTCTAACTAAACTATGTGGATGATTATTGGGGACCACTAGGTTATGGGTATGTTCCCTACTAGTGGCTTGTGTACGAGAACAGATTTTTCTATGGTTACTTTACACCGAGGTACGAGGTACATAGGGCCCAAGACAACCTAGTGCCTAGGGGTGTTTCCCAATGTTGTTGGTCATTGGATTTGTAGTATTTACCCATGTCTTATGGTGTGTTTGGAAGTAAATTAAATTATCTAACATTTCTATTTTAATTTTTTAATTTTCTGAAAATTTTGGATTGAAAACTATTTTCAATTGGAGGTTTCATTTCTTGAAATTTTAACACTAATTTTCCATGCATTTGAAAACTGCTTACTTTTTCACATTCTATTTCTTACTCCTTGGAATCATTGGGTGGTATTCTAATGGGATTAGGCTCACACCATACATACACCCCTTGGGTGTAAGTAGAATTGGTTATGTTTGATTAAGGTAAAGGAAATACTAAGGGTGATGGCGGTTCAGGGTGTTAGTTCACATCCTTGGTGCAGAGTTGTGGAGATAGCTTGGGGGGCGATGACCCCTAGTCGTGTGGAGTCCTTGGGGATGTCTTGATGCTATAATTATTTTTTATTTTTACCAGTTGTATTATCTTTAATCCAATGTACTCAGTTCTGGTTTTTACTTATGTCTTGTTTGGCACAAATATTTCAGATTTATATTATGGACTGTTTTTAATGTTTTATGCTTTAATACTCGGGTAAATCATTCCCAAACCTAAATTAATGATACCCGAGAACTTGTTCCATCCCGTGGGGATAGGGAATTTCCTTCGGTTCATGTTACGGGCTAGGTTTGGTGCCGGTTTTGGCGGAGACCAGATTCGGTTCGTGACAAAATGGTATCAGAGGAGGTTCGCTCCTTGGGTCATGTTATTTGGGGAAGAGTCAGCATAGTCTGGTGCTAGGATTTTTGGGACTTGAAATTTCAGTCATGGGTAGTGTGCCTGGCTAGCACACCTCGTGATGGGATTCAAGTCACCATGGGAAGTATGGATTTATATGAGTCCTTTGGTTTTCTTGGATTAATGATAACTATGGGAAATGAAAAGAGAGTTGGGCGAATAATCTCAGTTAACTCGTAGAGCCTGTCAATCCATGTGGAGCTGTGGATATTTACCTAGAATACTCTCTATGATGGGGAAGTGATTGGAATATGGATACCAACCATATGTCCAAGTCACGCACCGAAACTAGTTTCCTCTCACATTGTCTTGTGTCTCTTTGTTTTGGAATCGTGGAAACATGGTTTTTTTAAGAAAAAAAATGACTTCACGTTAAAAAGTGTGAATTTTTGTGAAGTTATTTTCTAGTAAAGTGAAGATGGTTTTATTTTTTTTAATGCCTATAATTGAAATTTCATAATTATTTCAAAAGGGTAAGTTATGTGTTTACACCTCTTTTGAAAGTATGAACTATGTTAATTGGGGTTTTGAAAATATGTTTCTAGTGGAATTTTTTTAACCATGGAAAAGTGTTTTGGATTGAATTAAGTGTTCTAGAATTTTTGTGTGGGGGTTGAAGATGGATTTTGGGTTTGGTGACTACTGAACAAAAAAAATATTAACTTTTAGAACCTTGTCTTGAAATGAGAAGAGTTGAGTTCTTAATTAAATGGAGATTGATGAAATGGTGTTTTTCATGAAATTAGAAGTGTTTTGAAATGGGATGAAATGTTTTAAAATGATCATGAAAGTCATGAATATGTTCTTTTATTTAATTATGGATTCTTTTCTAAATTTTTTTGTGAGATGAAAAATTGGGTTTTGATATTATGGTTATTGTTTTTTAGAAAGGGAACGTGTGGTTAAAAGTTTTGATTTCAAAAAGAGGAAAGGTTTGATTTTTGGTAATTGGTGCTCTCAAGGGTGACCACATGCATAGGTTTATTTTGGAATATGGATGGATATGAGGTGGGTTCCCAGTGTGGCATGTAAACATGCATGTGTGAGGCTCATGAGATACTATTGGTAAATGCGCAACCCAGCAACACTATTTTTTAAAATAATGTTTTTGAAGGAAAGTGTTGTGTTTTGGTAATGTATGGTAGGGAGGTATGGATTATGTGTTTTCGGGATTATTATTGTGGGATGTTTCGAGTTCAATAAACCATCTTGTTTAAACGATGTTTTGGGTTTGTGTTTCATTGATTAGTTGGAATGAAGTGTTGGTCAGTGTTCTCTTTTGAGGAAAAGTTTGGGAGGCCAATGTGGTGGCTCCCCTCATGTGTTCGGTTCAGGTTTGTGGTCTGTTGTGACCAAATGACCAGATTGGTTGGGTCCTTGGGTTTTCCTGTAGGCTAGGGTACGCCCCCATAAAGTGTTAATGTATGATTCATGTTTGGCCTATGGTGATTCACCTTTAGATGATCCTCCAGTTGATCAACATAAGGACTTTATTCTTGAGGTTTGGAGATTGTGTTTACCCATCTTCTTTTTTCAATTATGTGGATCCCCCTATAGTGGGAGAGTGTTTGTGGGAGGTTTAAATAGACCTTAGTTTCTTATGTTTCCTATGTTGTCGAAGGTCAATGAATTTCAGGGTTGTCAATGTAGAATGATGTCTTAAAGGGCCTCTGGGTCTTTCGTTAGTCTCATTGAAGCAAGAGTTCATGTTAGGACACCAGTGTGCAAGATCTGGCCAAGAGTGGATATTATGGACACTTTCTAGAATCATGTTCTGTTTGGGACTCGGTACAAGGTCCCTCTCATTGTGTTTTCTTTTATCCACAATGGTCATGTTCAGTGACACCATTCGATGTCATGTGTTCATTTGACTATATGGTTTAAGATTGTGCAATCTTATGAGAGTCACTATTTTTTTTGTTGGATGTGTGTCTCCCTATAGGAAATTCTAAATCCTATGTTCTAGAGGAATGTGTTTCTATATGTCCTTTCATTCCGTTGTTTAGCATCCGAAGAAAAAAAGGGGTGATGTGTGTGCATCCTCTAATTTCTTGTTTTGGTAAAATGATGGGTTGGGGAAAAGCGGGTTTGAAGTGTGTCATGTATTAATGAGAACATCTAAGATTATAGTATAATTGTTTTTGGAACTGGAAGAAGATATTCAGTTTAGGGGTTTCCAAATCCTAACTACGAGGCCGAAGATGCTTCAATCCATTGAGCTCCAGCCAAAGGCCCCAGAGAGAAGCTGGCGCATAGTTATGGGAAATCCTAGAGTCGTTCAAACATTTGGTGAAGGTCATATCCTCAATATGAAAGATAGGAATAGTTTAAACCTCTGGTGTCGTCGTCTGGTTCCAATTTCTCACATTTGGTGGAAAGAGGTGTGAGTACCTTGTTCCCATGTCGTACCCTGAGTTGATTTTTCCCCTTTGGGTTCCCTTGTGTATTTGGGGAAATGTTTAAAATTTGGGTTAGGCACGTTGAAGTGCATAGTTTGTGCACGGTTAGTAGTAACTCTGTGCCAACCTAGTGGTGTGTGTGATAAGAGACAGTATCTATCGCATGGTCTCTGCACGTTCATGATCATTGGCCAAGGAAACTTTGTGAAGTTTCCTCTTTGGACAAAATGATCTGCATAGTTAACTCACGGTTTCCCAAACCGTGTGAACCAACCGTGCGGCCATGACATCTCCTTAAAATTCTGTTGTTTTTTTGTTATTATCCCATAATAGTTAGTTAATATGGTTGGGTTTTGTTTTGGGTATACCCACAATTGGTATCTGGTATGTTTCATTGGATGAATTCTGATATTAATCTACACCTAATGCAGGGAAGTCTGTTCGAGGCCCCCTGTTAGTGTCTTGATTTTGGTTTAAGGAAAGTTGTGTTCGTTATTATGGTAGGGAGACCCTTCATGGTTATCATGTATGTTCTATTGGAAAAGGAATAATTTTATTTTAACCCTTGTGATGGGGATACTGTTCGTTCCTTCCCCAATTGTTATCCTTATTCGGTCTTAGAAGTTGAGTTGTCCCTGGTGGTGGGATGTCCAGATTGGGTCACCCCATACTAGTGACTCAGTTTTCTCCTTGGTGTATTATAGGTAAGAAGTAGTATAGTTCAAGTATATATATCCACAAATTTGTTAGTTGGGTAAATTTGGGGTTGGATAACACCCAATGGTTTTGTTTACGTAATGTTGTGGTAGCGTTATTTGAGTTCATTGTTCGTTTCAAGTGGATTACTTGATCGTCGTCTTGTAGTGTTTGAGGTATTTTGTTTTGGGATGTGTTTTGAATTTGTTTCATAATTTTATGTATGTGGGGTTATTTTGGTCGGTGAGAGTATTATCTTCCTTTGTTTGATCAACTGTAGATGTTCGTCCTTTTTGAAGTGGGTGAAAACGTGGCAAAAAAGTCTGTCTTGGTCTATCATTTGGGATTTGCTTTTGCATTTGGTCTTGTTGTGGCATTCTGGGGGTGGAATTCTTTATGTTGGGAAGAAATGTCACACACAAGACATATTTTAAAGGTATTTTTTTCATTTAATTTACATCCTTGCTTTGTTTTGGGGGTTTTCCTGGGTTTTAAGGAGGAATAGATGAGTATTCATGAATTGGGCCAAACCGTGAGCCAAATTCCAGATTAAAAAATAAATTTTGTATCTTTTATAACTTTTTCATTTTTCATCATTTTTCATCCATTCAAATTCCTAATTGACCTCCACTAACCTATTAACACCACCAAGGTAATTTGGAGCTTTTAGAAATCTATAACCAAGGTTTATTTGGGTTTTTATCTAAGGGGTTTGGCCTGCCCGAAAGCTCAATTCCTGTTTTTAAAATAAATTTTGATTATTTTATAACTTATTCAATTTTTGGGATTGTTCGGTGATTCCAAGTGGAGACCAAGCCCACTGAACCCAGCCGCGCGACCCTTCTCTCCCCCCCCTCTTTGGAGCTCTGGTTAATCTCGATTTGGTTCCGAACTTCATAGGATTCCTAAAATCGTCCAGATTTGAAGAGGTAAGTTCATTCCTTCATATCTCTCTCAATTTTTACTCTTTTCCCCCAATCAAATTCCTAAATGATCTCCATATCCTTGTTATAACCTCTCTTGAAGGTTTGAGTATTTTTAAAATTAGCTACTGGTATTTTAGGGGGATATTTCTACAAGATATTTTAAGTAAGTTGTTCTCCTTCTTTCTTCTTCCAATTTGTTTAAGGTTACATCCATTTTACTCAGGGTATCTTCCCTTATCATTGAGGTTCTTAATTTCAAGAATGTAGGGTTCAAAAACTAGGGTTTTATCTTGTGTTTCATGGTCTGAAATTCTAGTTTTAGGTCTGTTTTACCTTCCTTGAGGTGCGGCGGTTGTGCGTTTGAGTTTTCGCACAAAGGATTCAAGGGTTTCCTTGGTTTTGGTAGGTGATTCCATTTTGTATAAAATCTTTGTGAATTGGATACTGTTTTATGGTATTTTCATTCTTAGTTAATTTTATTATTGCTGAAACAAATAGTTTTAGTGGTGTTTGTATTTAGAAAGAATCCTAAATGCCAATTTCATGTGAAATTTGGGGTTTCTTCAAAGAAATATTTTCATAGATTAATTGGGGATACCCTATAAGTAATTATTTGATTTTATTTAACTATAATAGGGATAAAAATACTGTTTTTAATGATTATCCCTTTTGTTTTTTGCTGCAAAATCTGGTTTTAATGGTGTTTGTGAACCACTTGAAATTCTAAGAGTTGTGTTGTGTAAAAATGGAGATTTTGCAATGATGTCATTTCTTGAACCATATGGGGCTGCCCTAAAAATGACTCTGTGTTTCCACTGAAGTGTAGTAGGCTACCATTTCTGATTTGGAAACTTAAAAAAAATTTCACATAGTATACAAGTGAGGTTTATAAGGAGTTTTGTGTCCGAAACACTACGGGATTTTGAGGAATTGTTTTATGAAAAATCTGAGTGTTTTGTTTCTTGTTTTATGTGGTAAAAATGTGATAGCTACTGTTTTGGTTTTGTTTGACCAGTAATGATGTTTTATATGAAAATTTATTTATGTTTCATGCTGAAATTGATTGAGCACAAAAGGGGATGCCCGTGTAACTAGGTGGGGCGGATTTGTACTAGTACAGCTAGTGGACCATATGGGTTTTGTCCCTGTTTCACATAGCATTTGGATAACGACAACTATAAATAAACTATGTGGATGATTATCTGGGACCACTAGGTTATCGGTATGTTTCCTATTAGTGGCTCGTGCATGAGAACGGATTTTTCTATGGTTACTTCACACTGAGGTACGAGGTACATATGGCCCAAGACAACCTAGTGCCTAGGGGTGTTCCCAATGTTGCTGCTCATTGGATTGGTAGTATTTACCCATGTATTAGGGTGTGTTTGGAAGTAAATTTCAGTATCTAACATTTTCTATTTTAATGTGTTAATTTTCTGAAAATTTTGGATTGAAAACTATTTCAATTGGAGGTTTTATTTCTTGAAATTTTAACACTAATTTTCCATGCGTTTGAAAACTGCTTTCTTTTTCACATTGTATTTCTTACTCCTTGGAATCATTGTGTGGTATCCTACTGGTCTTAGGATCAAACCCTAATTAAACCCCTTGGGTGTAAGTATACTTGGTTATGTTTGATTCAGGTAAAGGAAAGACTAAGGGTGATGGAGGTTCAGGGTGTTAGTTCCCATCCTTGGTGCGGAGTTGTGGAGATAGCTTGGGGGCGATGACCCCTAGTCGGGTGGAGTCCTTTGGGCTGTCTTGATGCTATAATTATTTTTTATTTTGACCACTTTTATTATCTTTAAACCAATGTACTCAGTTCTGGTTTTTACTTATGTCTTGTTTGGCTCAACAATTTCAGATTTATATTATGAACTGTTTTTAATGTTTTATTCATTAATACTCGGTTAAATCGTTCCCAAACCTAAATTAATGATACACGGGAACTTGTGCCATCCCGTGGGGATAGGGAACGCCCTTCGGGTCATGTTATGGGCTGGTTTTGGTGCCGGTTTTGGCAGCGACCAGATTCGGTTCATGACATCATCCATCATATCATCTTCTGAATAAGTTTTTCCATGTTCCTTTTTGCCATATGTATTCACCTGTTCTTACACATGTGATCAACAGGGATGTCATTCAGTAAGGAAAAAAACTGTCATATAAGTAACAAAAGGTTCATATTTATTTTATTTAAGAGAGAATAATTTTTAGAAAATATAGTTTCTATAATTGATGTATTATAGTAAAAGAAACTTGTCTATGTAGAGATGTAGGATCAATAACAAGACATGTATCTACAATATTACCCACGTTACTCAAAAAGGACATTAGAGACACATCCCAAGGATGATAATCCTTTACTGGGGACATTTGTAACATCTAAATTTTTATCGAATTAAAATTTTTATTCGTTAATGTATATTATAAAACAATAATTGTTAAAATTAATAATTATTATGATTACATTAGATGATGGGGTTAGGAAATTCATGGATGGTGGATCACAGGTGTTGCACAAAATTTATAGCAAGACTGTTGACCTTCTAGTAAAACACTACTAGTTATCCAATGGATTTGGTTGTAATTAATAAAAAACTATAGTGTCTGTCGTCCAACCTATAGAGGATACATTAACCATGGTACCTAACCTATATACAATGAGATTCCAGAGAAATGATATTGTCCATTAGGTAAAAATCCACCATCTACCCATTTTAGTTTCATGGAAAACGTTTTTTTAAGGACACTAGCTTATAATTTCTATTTTAGTGGGTGATATGAGGAAGGGGAATGTATTATATGTCATTTAAAATAATAAATTTTATTTCAAATATTCTAATCCATCAACCCTAAATAGACATTTCAAAATCCTATTGATCCCTTCCAAATTTTTTTCCATCTTCCTTTCTCACTCTTGAATTTGGAACTAATAAGAGAAATAGTGACCCTCGCCTAGAATTTTCAATTTATTATTTCCAAATTAAATAAATTATTTAGAGATAAGCATTATATAAATTTTTTCTGATAAGTTATAAGGGTAACTGTATGATTTATGAGATAATTTCTAATTATTGATAGAAATAGAAACTATATCACATGATTTTTCAGCATATTCTTGATTTTAATAATTCAATTCACCAATGTTTAACTTAATGTGGATATTTGAAAAGAAACATGACTTGAGAGGTGATTATAGATATCAAAAAAATCATTTAAATTGAGTTATGTAGTCCGTAATATATTTTTAATATTAATAGCTTGTCAACTTGATCAGAACCCCTATAGGGCCTACACGTGATACTATTATCATGTTGATTTTTTTATATATTAACATTTCATGACAAGACACCGTTTCAACCTAAGAAACTAAAATGTTTTGAATTACAAGTTCAGTTTTTTATACCTATATAATTTATTTTCAATATTGATATGTAAGGGATTATTTATCTCTTAGAGGGGTAATACAGATGATGTGATGGATTACCTCAGATTTCTTAGATTGGAACAACATGTTATTAGACAGATTTTGATTGAACTATAGGATTTATTATACATATTATGGGATGTGTAACATAGATCTATTAGTAACAGTGATATGATTATATCTCTTCAAGGTAGATGTTACTATAACCTCATGGTTGATATATAAATATGACTAGTTGGTCGAGTATGTTAGGATAACATGTGAAATTATTTCTTGTATGGAGTTGAATTAGTTAAATCCAATATCCAAGGAATCAAAGTGTTTTTATTTATAACTTTTGTTAAGAACAAATATTTGTTTCAAAGGAGGATCTATAATCATACACAACTTGGAAATCATGAATCCAGTATTTATTTTATGATAATGTATATTGTAATGAGAAATTGAACTATAGTGGGAAGTGGATTAGGATCTGTAGGATGGTGTGAGGTTATGTAAGGATGAGTTTTTGGTCTATAGTGGTCTTCTATTTGTTATATATATATTTCAACCAATTTAGAACATTGATCTACTAGGAGTGGGGACCAGTAATTTTTGTTTACATTTTACAATTATATTTTCATATTTTTTATAACACTTGTTTATACACATCTCCTTTATCCTGGTAATTACCATGTTTTTGTTTCAAATTATTATAATAATAATATTTAGTTTTATTATTTTTTTAATTCATCTTTATTCCATTGTATTCTATTTTACATTAATATTATAATGAGTATAGTGTCTTCATGGTGCCACTCATTCATTCTCTACATGTACATAGACTCTTGAAAATGGGGATGCTCATATGAGGTCTAGTGGCACTCTATCCAGGACCATGTCATTCATGATTGTGTGTTTAAATTAATCCCATAAATTATATACATTCTCCAAATGCATATAATATTTGATATTTTTTCTATAATTCCATAGTTATAATTAGATGGTTAATATAAAAATTGAAAATATTATGGAAATGATTCCATATTTATATTGTTTTTATTCACTCAAGGACATACTCAATTTTTAATAATGTTATTTCATATTCTATTATCAAAATGTATTAATGTTTTATCATACATTGGAATAATTTATTCCTATAAATTATATGAATTCCGTGTTTTTTAGTGTTTTTTATTATGTATTCTACTTGATAGAATATTATTTAATAAGAATACATACTATATTATTAGGGTGTTACATTACACCAACTTTGAATTGTTCCATTAAAATATCATTACATAGAATAATAAATTAGTCTACTTCTTCCATATAATATTGGTGTGTTCTCATGTAGCTTCCTCAGATATATTATTCCTCTTGATAACATTAACTCAATTAGTTTTCTTAATTCATTATATATTATCTTATGAACCTTGATTTATAACATATATTCCATTGAAGAAAGATTAAGTTCCAATTATCCTACTTTAATGAATCTAAATTATGTTTTTGGATTTCCATGTAGGTCGATCAAACATATGAATCAGTTAGAAATCATGAACATAGTTGTAGTCATGTATCATAGTTCTTTATCTCTATGATCCTGTATTAACACCAGTTTCTACTTATAAGAGAGATCATGTTATAGTTTTACTAATTTTGGCTTCTAATTATGTGAAGGATCAGTTATTTACATCCTCTAATGTGACTCATGGAACACATCACACTCACGGGAGATATTCTTTGGTAGTACACGATGATATGATTTCATCCCCACAATATCTAGGATTTCAAATGGAAAAATTTATCTAGAGATTAACATTTCCAACTTTTTAAATACTGTAAACCTCTTATTAATTGATAATATATGGAATTACATGACTCAACCACCAAACTACAAATATCCTTGATTATTATTATTGTATCCATTATTTCAAATTTTTATATGTCAAATCTATTTTTAAATGGTTTGCATATTGACTTCCATTTCTATATTATGGTTCTATCCTAGTTGTGACCTATACTATATGAATTTCATGATTTCAATTCCAATTCAAATCTAATACATTGGATTTCATCATATCCTATAATTTTTTAATTTTATTTTTTAGACTGATCAACTATGTGAGGATGGAATGAAATGATGAAGCTCAAAAGTTTATCAAATTCATGTTGAATACTTCTAAAAAATAATACTATAAACCTAATATAATGATATTATACATCTGGGTGTGGTAATCCAAAAAAAAATAAGAAAATACTTTATATATATATATCTTGTAACATAATCACATAATAGAACTTATCCAATATAATTGAAATGATTTGATTTTTTTTGTAAATCAATATCACCCAAAATTTCATTATGAACAATATAAGTCTTATAAGGACCTATAATGAAATATGTGGCAATGTATAATTATTTACATATAAGAATATGTAATGGTTACATCACCACATTATAAATTTCATGTTAAAACATTACATGTTTTCAAACCTGGAATCAAGATATATACTCTGTAATCACTCTCTTAATTATTTTGAACCATCATTGATTCTAGAGATCTGTATACATCTATTTGGTTCCACGCTGGATGGAGAATGATTAGGTATGTGAATCATCTAAAATTTCCATATTTCATTACAGTATTGATGGAGGGATTATAAATTTCAATATATTTTAATTCAATATTTATCAAAATTGAACTGCTTATTATCTCATACCTTCTTATAAATCTCTTATAATCCATTGAAAACTCTTTTATAATCACATGGATTTATGGATGATCAATAATTTGGGAAATTTAGTACTTTATGTCATACCTTATGATTTTAAGATCACTAATGTTCTATCTGTGAGTTCTGGACCTCTCTAAATACTTACCATGGGTTGGGTATCCCAAACACAACTAATTAAAGCTTAACAAGTAGTTTTATCATTCCTCGGATGGTAATGTGCTTAGAAGTTGATGTACTTAGACCAGTCCAAAATTCTCTTTTATTGCATGTACAAATACTACATTGTAAAAAATTATTATATCATTCTTTATGAGTACACATTTGATAGTTTTTTCAACAGATATTATGATTTTATATATATTTAATAAATATATTAATCATGCTATCATTATAAATTGTGTTAGGTAATTTTTTTCAGAAATATTTAATTTATTATAGTCATTATCAAAAACTATATAATTTTTCAAGAGGAAACTTCCCAATATATTCTATAGTAAATCAATTTACATGAAATGAACTTTTACCCCACATGGTGTAATGACCCAGACCCTGCCAGCAACCCGAACAGTGCCGAACGGGTCGGCTGTCACTACCTTAGGCGCCGCTCCCCGGAACGCCAAAGGCTTCTGACTAGCAGTGAGGGTCTGAATAGGTATGGTGGGGAGGATATACCCTCACGAAGGAAATAAAGGTACTAGTCTGAGTATAAGGTCTATAAGTAGCGTAAATTTACTGACCTAGCAGACTAAAACTAGACCCGTAGAGAGAAAGCATATCCATTATAAAATAAATAGAGGATGAAATATAGAAAAATGGCAGTGAAAAGTAAACAGAAAAACATGATGAATATCACAAGAAACTATGGTTGTAAACAAAAAAACATGCATCCACAAAAAGTCATGCAAATCAATGTATAATGGTGCTAATGGCTAACCAGCTGTTACTACATAATAAGGTAAGCATGCGGATACAAAAAGGAAACTAAGAAACATAACTCTAGTAAGGCACGACCTGAAGGTCTATACTATTCTCATTGCCAATAGCACTAAGGTCCATCTCCTGAGGCTGACCCTCTACCTGCCCACAATTTCATAAAGTATACACGCATCCCGAAGGGACCATCTGGGGTGTGAGATGAGTCTCGGTAGGATACCACCCAATGGTGCATATGTAATATAAGTGTTTTGGAAGACATGATCATATAAGAAAAAAAGTAAACAACACAATGCCCAAAAGTAAACAGAAACTTCACTAGTGATCAGCAGCCACCAGGAAGTGTCACCTGCTTCGGCCAACGGTGGAATCTCTAGTCTGTAACCTGGCACCACGTGCCACATGACACCATGTGTCTCAAGTACTGATGTCCCGGAGGTATTCCAAATAATCTTAACCCAGCTCGAAATCTCAACCTGACCAAGGCACAACATCCGGAAGAACAGCGATATCTGTCCTCAAATAATATCTGGAAGGACAGTGATGTCTGCCCTCAAATAATACCCAGATGTACAGCGATGTCTTCCCTCAAATAATACCCAAAGGGACAAGATGTCTTCCCTCAAATAATACCTGGGGGGACAGAGATGTCTTCCCTCAAATAATACCCAGAGGGACAGCGATGTCTGCCCTCAAATCACGGTGAGCCTCTGCCCCAAACCTGATAGCATCAATGCTATCTCCCGAAGGATCCTCACCTCCCACGTGGCTTCTGAGGGAAAGAACCACCAAACCAATAACACCTAACCACATCTATCGGGGACCTCTACACAGTGAGTGGTTGTACCACCTCATCACAATGTTTATCTATGTTCACACTACTCAAAAGTATCTAGTTAGCGGTAATCACCTCAGTAAGTTCCCAAGCCACAGCACTTCTGACATCTCGTGTCCCTGCGAACCTGTCGCTCAAGTCTGATGGTCTCGCCATCCAAGTAACTCAGTCCAAGCCCAACCTAATAGTCCAACTGCCTCAACCGACGTCCATGATGACCAATCCCGTGGTAAGAACCACCCATGTAACCCAGGAAAGCCCAACCTATGATCAACATCACTCAAAAAAATTCCCGGGCCATGCCCAACATAACTAAACAGTCAACACCGGCAATATCACACATTACATAATTATACTCAGAGGCATCAATTTTAACAGAAAATTACTAAATAGTCAAATTCCACTAACTTGTGGTGTCCCATACTTTCACCTAACTCATTCACTATTTATCAATTAAAGTCAACATTTTAACTCACGAAATTTGATAAGTATTATAAACACAACATTTTAAACAATGGTTCAATTCATATGCATTTCGACACCCTGGGCCGAATTTCCCCAAACAAGAAATGACCTCTAACCTGGCCTCTCTCAATCACATCAGGGTCCGGGAATACCTAGAGGCATCCCAAAGTTCAGATAACTAATTAAAAACAATTAAACGAGGTTTCTCTAAACACCCAACGTCATACCTGAAGGCCGCAAGCCCCAATTGTCTATGAAAATAAGAAAGAAGGAATGCACCACCCACCTCGTACTCATGTGATGACACTCCTCTGATATCAGCCTCTGAATCGGTCTAAATCACGGTAGATCTGCATTTTCGTCAAATTATGGAATATCCTCTCAGACGAAAACTACGGAGAAATAGGCAAGGAATCAAGGATGAAGATGGGTGTGTGGGGTTATCCTTTATGATGTGGTCCCGCTGCCACCGACAGATCGAATAATGAAGGTTGTATGACGGATATATGAGGATTTCTGTTTTTTAGTTCTCAGATTAACTATTTGTCCAATGGGGAAGAATAAGACGAATATAGAAATAAGACACGACGTTTTCTCAGATACTCAAATAAAAATAAATGTACACAACGTGTATTTAAAGACTACACACCGTGTAGATGGATTTTCTGTACTCTGACTTAAGCGGAGTCCAGTGCATGGCTTGGACCATGTACGTGGTCAACACACGGTCATGGACTCGTCCATTTCATGGAACAAGGTTAAACGACATGTCAAGGAAGACTAAATTCCATTTAGATGGAAATTACATATGGGCACCACATGGCATGTACTTGGTCTCAGACGGGTTGTAACTTGCCCAGCTGATACACGGCGTGTACTTGGGAGTACACGGCGTGTAGTCTGGAAATTTCATGAAACTTCCCATGTTTTCCAGACTTCTCAAAAAATCATCCAAAACAATTTATAGAAAAGGGGAAAATTAAAATAGGGTCGGAAATTTTAACCCGCCCTAAAATCCCAGGTTCGTACAAACTCCCCACCTTTACATAGCTCGTTCCCGAGATATCAGATGAGACCCGGAGATGGAACCGAACATACAACCCCGATCAGGTAACCCAAACTTCCCCAGTCTCAAAGGTCCTGGCTAAATTCCTCATGGGGGCTCCCCACCTTAGGAATTTCCTACTTAGTCTAAACCTACAACTAAGATCAATGAAATCAAAATAAACCAACACGACCCAACGACCTATTTCTCAGACCCATGGTCCTCCCGTGACGCATCTTCACCCCTACACCACCCCAGTTCCCACGTGTTGCTTCTGAAACCCAACGTAACCCTCACCGCATTGGTGTCCAATTCCACGAGGTCCTACATCTCATAGATGATCCAATCAAAACCTGATTCCTTTTACCTCATGTAACCCGCATCCATGAGGCCCTGATTCCCACGACACATCACGTAACCTGCGTCCTTGATTCTCCTGATGCTACGCATATCAAATATATAAATAAAATATATAACGCATCTGATATGATGAAAATCATACTAACAAGAATCTAGTCAGTCCCTAAGTATCCTGTGACACTCGTGCACTCAACCAGACATTCCTCAGGAGGCCATCTCAAAAGAAAGAAAATAAAATCATGACCACACACGTGGTGTACCTACCACCATCATCAGCTCACTAGCCTGCTTAGTCCCTGGCAGCTTCACAGCATGTACCTCGCCGGAAGTACAACTGTCTGATGCCTGACCTCCCCGTAGTGCTGCACCAGTCACCGGCCACTGACCCCTCAGCTGGGTCCCACCTTCTCTATCACTCCCTCCGTGCACAGATGAACGTCGACTACCCTCTCATGGTACCGAACCTAAACAAACACCTGATGTCACAGTCTGTCCTGGTCCCTTCCTGCCGGCTATCTGAGAAGGCTACCTGAAAAACCTCTCTAGATGCCCGACCTGTCCACACGCCCAACACTCTTTCGGAGGACTATCACACTGATCCCAAACATGTCCCGGCTTCCCACACTGAAATAAAAACACCACTTAACTGCCATGAGGTGGCCTAGCTGATTCCTTGTCCTGCCCCCCTACTAGAACCCATATCTACATCACTTCCTATTGTCTGAACCATCACGTAAAGCTGTCGTCCTGCCAATCTGGGGTCTATCCCTCATGTTTCCCTCTGGTATAAACACCTAGTTCACCGCCTCGTAGAAGGAACCCAGTCTGAAGATGATCACTTGGACCTGAATGGCATGTCGTAATCCATCCTCGAAGCACCTCACCCTAGCTGTTTCATCGTATACCGTACCAGGTGCAACGTGAGACAACTCTGTGAAGGTACCTGCATAGTCCATGACAGACATATCTCCCTGCTGAAGACGCAATAACTCCCAAGATCTCTATGCCCTTAGTGTATCTGGATAGAAGTTCTTAAAGAACCTCTCCTAAATGTCCTTCCAAGCTAGTCCCTCGTGCCTATGACCATTTACCTGTACATCCCACCAACGCTTCATCGTCCCTCTCAGCATGTACGTTACCAGCTTTAACCTCCGCCTTGGAGGTGTCTCAAACTGCTCGAAGATCATCTCCATGCTTTCTATCCAGTTTTCGGCTGCCTGAGGACCACCCTCACCCTAAAAAAGAGGTGGGTGTTGTGACTGGAACTCCCGCGTTAGATACGCCACAGAGGGCTCTATACCCGGCACGCCTCTGTCAATCCCTTGTAAGAAATGTACCAGGCTATCTCGGAGCTGCTCGTCAAGCCATGGTCCGAACGCTGCCAAACCAGGCTGCTGCCCTGCCTGCACTGGATCTTGAACCTAATCCTGTCCCTAAGCCTGTACCTGCGACTCATGCTCTTCCTGCGCTAGATTCTGAAACTAATCCTACAAGAACTGTATCTTTTGCTGCCTGACGCACCATCTAGTCATGAAGGAGTAACCTGCTGAATACCATAAATGGTCAGACATCCTGTATATATATATAACAATATTTTATATGCAGATAAGGAAAGCAGTGAAGAGGCAGTGTATAAAAACTACTCTTACTCTCCCCTATCGCAACACATACCCTCGGCATCCCGACCTCACAGCCTCCTTACTCGCCCTCAATAGATCCAAATAACAACAGTACCTCGGGCCATGCCCATCCTGACAACTCACGTTGCCTCAAACGGACAACCGAGTCGCCCAATCCTGACAGTTACACTGCCTCATCCATAGTACCTGCCTGCTCTTATAAGAGCCAAACCCAAATATTCTACAACATGAAATTCTACAAATATATATAAAGCGTGACACATCACATTGAAACAAAAAGAAATTCTATAAAAAATTTCACCTATTCACATTTCAGACCATATAATGCCTGGAAATTGATTTTTTTCGCATGGTATTATCACTTCACAAAGCATACGTGCAATTATGAAATTGAAATACCCAAAAATGTGCCTATCAAAATACAAGAAAACTAGCCTTACCAGACCGGGCCAAGGTCCAAATCTCCCTCACCGCACCAGGTCAAGGGTCACATATCACAATAAATAACATCACACATAAAGTGAGCCACCGAGGTGGAAATCACATAAACTATAATATGAGAAAAAGTAAAACAACAATTCCCACTCATGGGAACTCGGTCCATCCCTCGTACCTGGGTCTGCAGGCACCCAAGCACAAGCTAATAGCCTAGTTCCAGTAATAACCTATCTCCAGTATACCATATCCCAAATAGTAAAACATGCATAAAAAAAGAGAAGTCTCCAACTCATTAGTAGTTAGAAGCTACTAAATCTCAGTTAAGAACTCCTCTGAAACCACTTTGTAACGACCCGAACCCAACCAGCCACCCGAACAGTGACGAACGGGTCGGGTGTCACTACCTTAGGCGCACCTCCCCTGAACGCCAAAGGATTCCAACTAGTAGTGAGGGTATGAATAGGTATAGTGGGGAGGCTATACCCTAACAGTGGAAAAAAGCGTACTGGTCCGAGTATAATGTCTATAAGCAGTAGATATTTAGTGACTCAACAGACCCAATCCATACCCGCAGAGCAGAAGCATATCAATTACCAAATAAACAGCAGATACAATATAGAAAAATGGAAGTTAAAAGTAAACATAAAAATATGTTGAATATCACAAGAAACTATGGCTGTAAACAAAAAAAACATGCATCCACAGCAAGTCATGCATATCAATGTATTACGGCTCCAATGGATAGCCAATAGTTACTACATAATAAGGTAAGCATGGAGATACAAAATGGAAACTAAGCAACGTAACATCACCAAGGCATGACCTAAAGGTCTATACTAGTATCCATGCCAACAACACTAAGGTCCGGCTCCTGAGGCTGACCCTCTACCTGCACGCAATTTCATAAAGTCTACACGCATCCTGAAGGGCCTGTGTAGGTTGTTAGATGAGTCTCAGTAGGATACCACCCAATGGTGCGTACCTAATATAATTGTTTTGGGAGAGAAGCTCATATAAGAAAAATAGTAAACAGCACAAAACCCAAAAGTAAACAAAAACTTCGCTGGTGCTCAGAAGCCACCAGGAAGTGTAACCTTCTTCTTCCAATGCTGGAATCTCTGGTCTGTAACCCAAATCCACGTGCCACCTGACACTATGTGTCTCATGTACCGACGCCCTGGAGGTATGCTCAATAATTGTAACCCTGCTCGAAATCTCAACCTACCCAAGGCACAACATCTGTAGGAACAGTGATTCCTAACCTCAAATAATAACGAGAGGGACAACGATGTATGCCCTTAAATAATACCCGGAGGGACAATGATGTCTGCCCTCAAATAATACCCAGAGGGACAACGATGTCTTCTCTCAAATCACGAAAATCTTCTACCCCAACCTAATAGCCTCAATGCTATCTTCTGAAGGATCCTCACCTCCCACGTGGATTCCTATGGCAAGAACTCCCAAAACAACAACACCTAACCACATCTATCGAGGGCCTCTATCTAGCGAGGGGCCATACCACCTCATCACGGAGTATATTTGTGTGCACACTACTCAAAAGTACCCGGTGAGTGGTAATCACATCAGTAAGTTCCCAAGCCACATCACTTCTGACACCTCATGTCCTTGAGAACCTATTGCTCAAGTCTGATGGCCTCACCATCCATGTAACCTGAGCCAAGCCCAACATGACAGTCACAGTGCCTCAACTGACGTCCATGATGCCAAATCTCGTGGTAGGAACCACCCAAGTAACCCGGGCAAAGCCCAACCTGTGATCAACAACACTCAACAAAATAACCGGGCCACGCCCAAAAAACTAGACAGTTCAACACCGGCAATATCACACATTGCATAATTATACTCAGAGGCAACACTTTTAACAGAAAATTACTAAACAGTAAAATTGCACTAACTTGTGTTGTCCCATACCAGCACCTAAATCATTCACGATTTTTTAATTAAACTCAACAGTTTAACTGAAGAAATTCAATAACGAGTCTAAAAACAATAGTTTAAACAACGGTTCAAATCACACGTATTTCAAGACCCCCGGCCGAATTTCCCCAAACGAGAAACGACCTCTAACCAGCACTCACTCAATCAAAAAAGGGTCAGGGAATATCCATAGGCATCCCACAATGTATATAATTAATTAAAACCCATTAAATAGGGTTTCTCTCAACACCCGACATCACACCCGAAGGCCGCAACCCCCAGTTGTCTACGAAAACACAAAAGAAGGTATGCACCACCAACCTCGTACTCGTACGATGACACTCCTCCGATATGAGCCTCTGAATCATTCTAAATCGTAGTAGATATGCGTTTTTGTCAAATTTCGGATATTCTGTTCGGATGGAAACTATAGAGAAATAGGCAAGGAATCAAGAATGAAGAGGGTTGCGCAGGGTTAGCCTTTCTGATGCGGTCCCGTTTCCACAGACGGATCGAAGAACGGAGGTCGTATGACAGATATAGGAGGATTTTTGTTTTCTAGAGGTTCTAGGATGAACCGTTCATCCAACGGGAAGAAGAAGACGAATCTAGAAATAAGATGCGACGAAATCTCGGATACTCAAATAAAAATAAGAGTACACGACGTGTATTTAATGACTACACGCCATGTAGATGGATTTTCTGTACTCCAACTTAAGCGAAGTCCAGTGCATGGCTTGGACCATGTACACGGTAAACACACGTCCATGGACTCGTCCATTTCACGCAAAGAGGTTACACGGCATGTCAAGGAAGACTACAAGTTGTGTAGATGGAAATTACACATGGGAACCACATGGCATGTACTTGGTCTCAGACAGGTTGTTACCTGCCTAGATGATACACGACGTGTACTTGGGTGTACATGGCGTGTAGTCTAGAAATTTCCCGAAACATCCCAGATTTTCTAGACTTCTCAAAGATCAGCCAAAACAATTTATAGAAAAGTGGAAAATCCAAATAGGGTTGGAAAGTTTAACCCGCTCAAAAAACCATGGTTCTTACACATGGTAATGTGAGTATATGTTTACAAGAAAATTTAATGTCATTCTCCTAGAATTTATTATTCAATTTTATTTATCCAAATGTGATGTGAAAACTATTACAGTTAACATTTTATGTGGATATAAAATTCAAAGTAAATTTCTCAAATAGAAACAATAATACCTATAATATCTATAAAACTATTGATCTGTATTTTAGGGAATGGTTTGGGGCATTATTTAATCACCTTGTCAATTGAAGGATCCATATGCATATGATATCTTGTGATTACATAACACTTTAATGATAAATTATATATCAAGAAATTATAATTGATAAATTTTTTATACAATAACTTGATTTTCAATTTCATTAACAAAATCCAAATATTATTATCATACACAACATTCTTCTTAAATATTTTGGGAATATAATTATTATAAACAATGTAAAATTAATTAAGGTTGTCTCTAAAGTAATTATTCAAATGTTTTATGAAGGAAAAAGATGATTTTTAAATTATAAAATGAATCTCTAGAAAAATAATGATAAATGACGAATTTTTAAAATGTATTGATCCTATTAAATTTGATCAAAAAATATAATCAATAAGTGGTAGATGATAATATTTTTTTATCATAATCATTCAAATTATTTGATAAACAATATAGATACACATTAATCAATCTATCTTTTAATCAAATAAGATCGATACACACCATTTTGAGGAACTTGGGTATACAATACCATTATCTAGCATATCCAATTGTTACTTTATTAATCATTTAAAATCGATTGGGTCCATTCTATAAGGGGTCTACAAAAATTAGTATAACATCAGAGATGAGTTCTATTAAAAATTGAACCTCATGATCTAGTGTAATATCATGATATTATTCATATATAACACTAATGTCTCCATTAACCTATTATATAAATTTAGTTTATACCCATCTATAAGAGATAAATAGAACTCATGATTCGGTATATTTACCAATATATTATTTTTTTCCATAGAGAGTACATATTGAATCATTCAGTGATAGAAAACAATAGGTGGATTCAAGATATCAAATTAGTAATTCAAATAATGAAAATTAATATGTGATTTGTTTTGACAGATCAAATAAATTATGAATTTTATATAAAGTGTTACTAAATGAATAATAAAAATATTTAAACAAATAAAATTCAAACACACATCTTCTAAAGAGGATTGATTTAATTATTATAAATTCATCTCACCAAAAGGGTTTTTAATGATAATTAAATATAACTTTATCAATGAAATGAAATTATTTTTTTTGAATAATATATATATATTTGAATTCACAAATCATAGATCAAATTAGATGATTTTTCATAAGACTCTATTTACATACTATTCATAGACCTATTAGTGAATTTTAATAATCAGGTAGATATGGGTTAAGATTTTGAACCAAGGTTCATAATATAATTATGAGAGGTTTATTACCAAAACATGTATTTAAAATATATAATTTTTCGATGAGGGTGGATAGAAGAAGCAATAGAAAATGGGAGGATGTATAGGTGGCTGGTGGCCCTACTAACCTAAATGGTACACTGAATAGCTACTAGCCTAATAGTCACTAGTAATTGGTTGTTGTTTCGTGAAAATAAAACTTTCTCCCACAATTTTATTATTTGTGATAATCCCTACTTTATCCTTGTATCTTTCTCACAAAGACTAATGGGTTTCTCTTGTTCTTCCCCTTTTCTTCTGTGATGTTTATATTATTTTATGGTTATTTTAGTGGTTATTAAATGTGAGTGAAGAAATTATGTGATATATATTATTCCCTCTATGATTCTTCTAATATCAAATTTCTATGGATATAGTTATAAAGTTAATTATAATGGAGTATGGTTGAATTTTCATTAGGTGATGGAATAAAATAACAGAATATTCCCTATAATGCCTGGTAGATTTAGTTTATGTACATCACACAATAAGTAATCTATGAATATTCATAAAATTAAATTAATTAAATTAATTAAATCATTAATTTTTTATTAATATTTTCTATTGTGATTTGGTTTTGCAATGGTTTTTTATTTACTTCTCATTTAAGGTTTCACTCAGTTCTCATGTGAAATTACAACAAGGTATGTTTTTTAGATTTAATAATTTCATTTTATAATTTTATAAAAACATGTTAAATTATTTAAAATTTTAAATTTTGTTATAAAAAACTATAATATACAATATTGTTTTACACAAATTGATGAAATTCCCAAAGATATGAACTATGATTGTTGTAGATTTCGATGAGGCTTGAACAAGATTGAGAAGAGGCTAACATGCCTTGAAATTTAGTGAAATATAATTTGGATTGAAGTTGGTGGTCTCACATACAAGACCCCTAGTTTATGTATGTTTTATATGGCATGTAACTTGTAAGATCATGACCCAATATTGATCACACATTTTAATTAAATTTATTTGGTTAATTAATGTTACCCCTCTTAATATAGAGAAGAAATACCTAACGATGTAAATAATTGATTTTCTGATTTGCTTAAAATATATTGTATATAGAGATGTATAAGGGCTAAGGATTATAAAATCTTGTGATATATTTAGTTCATCATCTCTTAATGGACAAGAAATTTATTATAAACGTATTCCATGTGTTTTTTGAATTCCATGAAAGGTGTAATGTCAATTTAACAAATTTAGTGGACCTTTGTATAGGTTCCTTAAATAAACTCATTTTAAAGGTGTGTTATTACATAATTTTTTTTCATGATTATGTAATGTTAATGAGAACCCATGTATGTTATTTATATAGGTGAGGCCTATAGTTGTAAACAAGTTGCTCGAGTTTCACATGAACTTGAGTGACTTTGAATGTACTAATTAGAGCTTCTATTGGGAGTCACCATAGATATTATCACAAACATTTAAGGCCTTTAAGACATTGTATAGTGTTTATAATTTGAATTTTAGGTTGAATAAATATTTTAATGGAAAATATAAGGATTAATGGGTTGGAAAATATAAAATACATGTGGGGTTGGGTGGGGGGTTGTGTATAGGTGTTCATTGTTATTTAAGTAAACATATGATTGACATATCATTAGTATATGATCATTTATATTTTAATATTTGTTCTTTTTATGATGAAATATAGTATTACCTTGGGAAATAATTATTTCTTCAATTGAAAGGGCTCAGGAAAATCATTTATAGTAAATAGTGTATTCTCTACTGGTGGATATGATGTGTACTAAAGAAAAATAAATTCCTTGTGAGGATTGTGTTACAAAATAAAATTACCTATACTAGGTGGACTGTGATTCTATATAAAATCCAATAATTAGGTGTCCTATGATTCTAATGAAAAGTCACATCATTCAAAGATATATGATACTAAGGAAACCCCCCATCATAGAGAGGTCCATTATACTAATGAAAACAACACATGCAATGAGGTTAGTCAAACTAATGAAAAATCTCCCCTTTTATTGGTTTTTGATAATAAAGAAAACTCCCCTTATATATAGGTATGTGATACTAAAGTAAACTCCCCTTGTAGGGTGGTCCATGATACTAAATAGAACTTCTATTAAATGAAGGTATATTATACTAAATAAAACTACATTATTTTGAGGACATTGATACTAAGTAAAAACCCATTCATGTAGTTCAATAAATATATATATTGAATGGTCATCACGGTTTGTATAGATATATGTCGGATCAGGATGATGTAGGTGTGGTTAATGGGAGACTCATACCTAAAGATAAATATGGCATGGGAAATTTTTTATTTTTAGAATATTATTTACACAAATCATATCAAATGAACATATCATAGTATTTATGGAATGTATAAGACTACACTGGTGGTTAATTGTTGTGTTTTGTAATCACATCATCCTCAAATCGGAATTTCATTATTTCACAAAAGGAGACACTCACTGGTTTCTTTTCATGGATGGTTTGGGTATTAATATAATAAGATTGACTTTTAATTTCATAGATAGGATATAATGATATAGATGAGGTGATGGTCAGGGATTGATATAGATCCCCTTATATTTTTTTAAGTTTTTCTTATTTTTTATTTTCATTTTAATATATTATTAGACCAATGTTTTATCATCCTTGTACGATGGTATTTTCATTCTATCTTGGTTATAGGATATAATTTTTATTACTAATTCTCTTTTATTTCTTCCACATAAACTAACAGATATTTGTGGGTGATAGTTTATTAGTTTATATATGTTACACACTCATATATAAATGATATAAACTTCTCATAGTACCACTATATACCCCTTATGCTAGTAGGAAACCTCTTGCATAAGAGATGGCACGTTTGAGGTCACATAGCACCACTGATCTTGTTACTCTTCAATTGAAGCCAATTTTGGATGTTATAATGTGGTATTAGAGAATGTTTTCCATTACTATAAAGGGAATGGGTGAAATTTTATTTAGGAATGTGTTGAATCTTGTTATGTATATTTGGGTGGTCAGTCATGATGTCATATTTTGGTAGCATATCCGTGTAATTTGGGGCTTGGTATTAATATTCCATAATTTTTCTGTTGTAGATGTATTATTTTCACTAGGGGTGTTGTATATTGATTTTTGGATTTATAATTTATGAATTTTTATTCTCTTATCCCATAGAATATAGAGGTACAAGGTGTATCATGTATCATGATTTAGAACGTAGGGTTCACATGACATATATATGAATTATAGTTTGATTATTATCAATAATGATGAAGGTTCAAATCTTCAATTTATCAACAACATTTTATATTTTGTTTTCCCAAACATGTTCTTGGTTTTATTATACTCAGTTTGACCTATATATATATATCTTATTCTAATGTATTATATTGTGAATTTATTGTGAGATAGTCCGTAATGAGTATAATGATGTCGTTTTATGTTGACATGTGTTTTGATGAACCTTGTGGGTAAGTACAGTCACATGATGTCATAGTATTAGACCCCATGTGTATTGTATTATTTCATAGGATAAATAATATAATGTTCTAGTAAAAAACTATTTGGTTCATATTGATATATCATGGAATGTTTCTCTATAAAATTGAACCACATGATTTATGTTCCTTTTAATGGATAGTCTAGGATGATTCCATAGAATATGAATGAAATTATGCATGAATATGTAATCTTGATTGTGAAATTAAATAAGTTGATGCTCCATGAGAATTAATTTTTAGTGGGAAGTGATATTGGCATGGGATGATAGATGTGTTTTGGGGGACTTATGAGTCGGCAGATTGTAAAATTTTATTTAATATATTTTAGGATACCGGAGTATGGATGGAGTCAAGTGAGATTTAAGATACTACAAGACGTGAACTAGGAGCTATGAGAGGTATCTTAGTTACCATGGTGTACACATTAGGATTATAGTGAGATAATGGTTAATCATGATCAATGTTGACAAATAATATGGAATATATATAATTTATTTTTCCAATAGTGGTGGGAATCGTGTGTTAGTGAATTTATTTGGGATTGATGTACAAGAGTTTCTATTCATAATACATTTATTTCAAAGTGATTCCATTGTTTCTAGTTCTTAAACACATTATCTAGTAGTGATTTTCGTATCGTGTAAAATATCTAGATATATGTTCATTTGGATGCATGACCCTACTATAATTATATGTTCCTTAGAGTGAATTTAAATCATGGGTAGATGCGTGGGTTTTGGAACATTATATGGGTGAAAGATGAGACTTTGTTAAACCATGGTAGAAATAAAGTTCTTGATTTTGAAAAGTATTAACTAGGGATTTATTATTCGGATAGGGAGGACATGAGATATGGTCATCATATGTGGTTTTTTTCCACAATCCTTGACATACATGATAATTCTATCTATTTTAGAGGAAGGGTTGAGGGTACCGTGAGCTAGATGATATTCGCATTCCATATAGTATATGAATACAATTTTGATGATTTGTGACACATGGGAGTGTGTTTTTGGATTTTTTATTGGGTTTTACAAAATTTTACATTTATTATATTTATTTTTTATGAGAAAACACATATTGGGTATGCATTGTTTTATTTAACTGTGATTTGTTGGGTGATCATGTGTGAGCTAAGGACTGAGGGATTTGATTTGGTACTTCTAGTAATTGTATATTGGGGTTTTGTATTAGTATTTTAAATGAACCTATGTGAAATATAACAAATTTAAAATGTATTTTGGTGTACTGACATAGTCAATATAAGAAGTTGAATATAGTCAAATGATGATAGAATTATGAGGGTGTCTCAGGAGGAGTTACATGCATGTGATTTTTATATCTCTCAGTCATTTCACAATATTATTGATATGAGGAAATCTATATAGATTTAGTTACACCATTTTATTAGGAAGTGTTTGATATTTACTTTTCATAAACATCATAAATTTTCAAGGATAACATTTCTAGGTGTATGGAAAAAGTAACGAGTGAATTTTCATGTTTTTGATTGAATATGAGAATGTCAAAACCAGACCAGCCATCATGTGAGGGGATGAAAAATGAATGACTACATTGCATGGGTTTTTGATCATGTAGAGTTATTGTATGTTAACTTCAATATTGGAAAGAATCTTATTGATCATGGGTGATATGACATTGTGATATTTGGTGATTGTTTTAGGATACTAGTCAATTTATTGTTATTATGTAAATTTAATTCTAATGAGAAGTTTAATTATAGATGTAAATTCAATTTTCATGACATATAGTGTCTATGTGTTATCCTTGAGATTGGTATGAAATGATTAAAATCCAATAATGAATTAATCAGGGGATCCATCGAATATCCCAGCCAAAAATCATTGTGGAATTGATGGAATAATGAATAAACAATGGATTTATGATTAAACATTAGTGGAAGGTTAAGATAATTTATAGGTTAAATTAGGATTAATTTATTAATGATAAAATTCTTTCAGTGATTCATCTATGGATGAAGCATATTGGTCATGATATATGGTGTTTGAAGGAGGTACATGTATCATTCCTTTGTATAATTTTATTTGGTATGATGAAATCCATGTATGTATTGTAATTTATAACACGAATGTGTTGTTTAAGTGTAACGTCAGTACTATAAAAGAGAAATTTCCATATTAGGGATGGTGTCAATTTTAATGGATACACATCATTTTTTAATTGAAATTTTCAAAATGATAATCGATAGTGGCATTCTCAAATGAGTTAAAGGAATCTATGTCAGGAACCTTGGTGAACATTTCATTGTACCACTAAGAATGTGTTTTTTAGGAAAATCTAGTTATGGGTAGGAACGGTATTATATATTTTTCATTGAACATGTAATGGATGGTAAAATGGATGGTTATACCAAGATTATATATGAATAGAAATGCTCGGATAATCATTGTCTCATTAGCATAGTGTTCAAAACAAGTAGTGGATAATGTTTTGGTTGTTTTAGTATCATAATTAACATCAATTTTCATTTTGTATTTGAGGATGGAATTTGATGGTGTAAACATGAATTGATTACCAGGAGTGGTTGAAATGTTTAATTTTGTAACCATATATGAATATTAAGGATGAGAAGTGTTCTAGTGGAGAGGATGTAAATCGCTTGGTCTATATGGTTTATCAATTTCAAATGGAACTTTTATCTGTTAGTTAGTTTTGGGGATGTAATTTAAACCAGGGTCTGTAATATAATTCTATGAGTTTTACCACCTAAAATATGTCATCTTAGACATGTAATGGTTAATAGTGAGTTTTCTGGTGTATTGATAGAGCAGTGTAGGATGGCTATGTGGCTAGGTATGAAACCATCATCCCAAAATTCCAATAGGGTCCACCGGCATGTCAATGGCCTCATAATGGATAACTGGTTAATGGATAGAGACTATTGTATTCTAAAATGGACACTATCCATTCAATATCCCACAAATTAAAATCAGGTTTGGGTATTTCTAGGAAACCCATAATTTCATCCCATCAGGTTATTATAGGGTTTATCCCCCCATTCCCCTTTTCAGTTTCTTTGGCAGACAAAGTGGGTGCCCCTTCCTCTCCTATGGTATCTTCATGATGGAATGGTTTGGGGGAAATTTATGTAATGATTAATTTTTATTTCCATCCTCTAGTGATATATTAACTTCATTACAAAAATTATTTTAATTTATACCCTCTCCTGATATTCTTTTCAAGAATATCCCATCGATGCTTGGTTGAATTAGGTGTCCACAATGGGTACATTACTATTTAAAGCAATACGGTGTTTTGTAATGCCTTATCCCAAAACTAGACCCATTATTTCTCTAAGGTACCTCACACCATGAATTTATATATAGGTTTAAATCTCAATAAAATCATTTAGTGATGGAATTTTTACTACATGTTAATTATTTTTTTGGGTTTCATTTGGGATTTTTTGAAGAACTATCTCATGTTGTTGGACTTTGTTCTAGTCTGATGTTGTGACGTGGTGAGTAATATGGATTTATTCCATCATTTTTATAATTGGAATAACATTTTATTATATTATTATCAAATCTATTTAAATAACATATACAGGTGTTTATCTTAAATTAGGAAAATATAGAATTATCTTTTCATAATTTGATGTTGTATGAGGCTCAAAAAATATTTGGTAGCACCTTCCATGCCATGAAATATGGTGGAATTAACTTCTAATTGAATATGGTTCTCTCAAAAACAACCCCCTTATTTTGAATATATTTAATGTGCCATGTGATGTTTGTGGTGGTTCATATTTTTTTTAATGAACATTATAATATTTGTGTACTTATAAATCAAAGATAACTACTTTAATTTAATAATTATTCACCTAATGATAAAAATAATTGTTTTCTAATTTTTATCAAAATTTAGTATCTATGTACAGATCAAGGGGTCATAGTCACTTGGACCTTGTATACTACCTTGATGCCTCAGCCACTAATGGCCAATTCCAAACAATAAATTCCGTACCTATGTTATTTGTACCACTTTTATAGTTAAATTTTAAATGAATGAAATTGGTTACATTATGTATAAGTTCATTTTGTGACCTCCAATTATACTTATTTACTTGTAAATTATTTTTATACATAGTTAAATATTTCAATAAAAACCCTTTATAGTGTCTATATTAAGGAGTATTATGGTACCTTTTGGAAATAATACTTCAATGTTTTATTTCAATGTTTTATAGATGATATTTTTGTTGCAAAATTTAGATTTTCACATTACAATATGTTTGGTGTCATTAAAGAATACAATTTTAAGGTGGCGCAATTTCCCAATGTTTTAAATTTTTTGGGCCTCAAAATAACTATTTTTTATTAAAAAGGATTTACACATATCATTTTTTATAAATTTCAAATCATATAAAGGAATTTATGAAAATAATTAGCATTGATTTCATGAATATAAAAGAGTGGTTATATGAACCACAATGGATTCTTTCTAGGGAGTTCATCATTTATGGGTAACGGAATTGAATTATGTATTTCACAAAAGAAAATGTGATATCGTAACTAGAGTGTAAAATATATTCTTACGGGGATTTTTGTTTTCAGAGTGAAGAAGGATAATTAAGTCCACCACAAAGTTATCATCAATTGATGGAGGAAGGAGGTTATTTATGAGGAACTACAAATGAATAAATGAACTACAAAAAACATATAGAAACTACAATAAACTATGTTAGCTATGATTCAACCGAATTAATGGAAATATTGATTAGCATGTTTCTGCGATTTAAATACCTATATGAATAAACCCAATCACATAATTAGTTAAAGAGTATTTTAATATAGAATATTATCACTTTTAGATTCAGAATAAGGTCAAAATTGGATTGTGATGAATAAATAATGAAAAGGAGGTTGTTAACAAAGTATCAATTTCATGAAAAAGGTGAACTATAAATGGGGAATCTAATGAGGGAGTTTATTTTTGGGGGAACATTATACCACAATAGAGAATAATATTTTTTTATAGTATGTGGGAAACTATAACTCCAAAATTAATATGGGATCACGATGCATAAGTAAACAATAAAGCAGTTATGCCACACGATTCAAAAAAATACAAATCGTAAGGTGATATTTGAAGAACTCATGCCACATAGACTAATGTTGACCAAAAAATGTTTAAGGATATCCCTGAAGGGACAAAAAAGTCCTTGAAAAAAATTTCAAAAAATAAGAATAATTATTATAATTGGATTTCATCTATGAAGAAAAAATGGCTTCATGGAACACTAATATATTTGTTATTTAATTATTAGGTGATTAATAATAATTGATGTGTTCTATGTAGAATAAAATAAAACAAATCAGTGGAGAGGGATGTGAGATTTAAAATTGGGATTCATTGTAAAATAGTAGGGATAATGAATCTTCTCCGAACCTCGTATTGAGAGAGTGATTTAGTAAATTTAGTACATTGGAACATTTCCTATGTATGATCTATAGATGTAACCTAAAGAGGTGAACCAAGATAAATCATCGTGTCATTTTCACATTTTAGTTTTCATATTATTATTTTCTTTAGAAAAGATAGAAAAGTTTTTTTTTATTAATGATGAAACAAGATACAAATATTTAGTTTTTTTATTTTTTCAGAACCTTATCCCCCCTCTTAGAGTATTTACCCCAGTGTGAAAAAAAATTGGTTTCAGAGTTCAGTGATTAAATTCACAAGTTCTCTCGTAGAATTATACATTGAATATGTCAATCATAAAGGGACTATAATGTTATATGGAACAAATATTCATCTTTGAAAAAAGTAGATAAAATTAATTTTTCAACATTGTGTGATTATTTATTTAGAGCCTCAATGCATGGTTTTTATACTACATTGTATAGTGAAGTTTTATCAGAAGAAGTACATAGAGTATTGGTTGTTGATGGAAAACAATATGGGCCTTAGGGGGTTCCATATCCAATATAATCAATATGATGGTGCTTCTGTCTATATCATCACATTATATATGAGTAATGCTTAAAAATATTTTTATTGTTGATAAAAATCTATGAGAAGCACAATTGAATGTTTCATGTATCAAATATGGGGGCTTCAGAATTAACCATAATGAGTCAGTAGGTACATTCATTGTTTAAGTGAATGTTATCGTTGAAAAAATGAATATCCATAGAGAAATTATTGAAGTTATGATGATCTTTAAGATCATAATGTCAACTATCCAATGTTAGTGATATCAAATAGTCTCTATTGGGGATGATAAATATCGTAAGTAACTACCATTGGAAAGATTTCACTATACTATTTTCACCTTGAATATGAGAAATGATTTTAATGATGTTGTGGAAAAGTGGAAGTCCAACGAAGCGACATTGAAGGCCATGTCGAAGCTTGCTATTGAATATACTCTGGAGGAAGACAATGTGGATGAGATTATTTTATTCCTCTCATAAAATCTATGAAGAGAAAGACTAATCAACAAATGGAATCATACAAACAAATTATTATGATATGTATTGATTGTAAATATTAAAAAAAATTCCCAAGAGGCATAAAGATGAATATTATAATGATGATGAAATTCATAAGAATAATTCATCAGCCAATACAAAATATAAGAGAATAACAAAGAAAAATTTCAATAAAATAATATATTTTCAAAATAAGATGACAGTTCAAAAAAGACATAGATATAAGAGTTGGAAGATTGAATGGATCATGATGCAAATTCTATGATGGAATTTATAATAAATTCACAAAGAAGGGAAGAAGAAAAAATGTAAATTGAGAATTTATTGAAAGAGTTGACAATCATATCGAATTAGAATATATAAATGATGATATAAACATATGGAGAGACAAAAAAACAACAACAATGTGTTTAATTATTTAAAACTATATATGAAATAGTATGAAGAATAGAATTATAAGATAGAGGGTGATATTGAAAATCATACAAATTATAATACATAAATATCATGGATTTCCATTGAGTTGATGACCAATATTGAGGAATATAGAAGGATTTATGATTGTATGGAAAACATACTAAAATATCAAGGAAAACACATTCAAAGTTCTTGAGGAGGAGGAAATAGGCCTTTGAATAATGTGAAGGAACAGTAGAAACTCCTGAATAGAGAATAGTAGGTTTCAAAGGTAGAAGAAAAAGGAAATACAGGTATTATAGATCCAATGAAATAGAAAAAGTAATTTTAGGAGAAGAAAATGTTGAATCAAAATGATACTGTTGGTATAGGGCTTCATCTCAAACCAAATGATGTGACTATTGAATATAGAAGATGAGAACCCACTACAAGATTACATATTGATTTCTGTATAAATCAAGACCATATGATTAAGAGAACCCAATGGAAAAATATCATTGCAATGAAAAGACAGATGTATACACCCTGTATTATGTGTTATTGTCGGGGATGGATGATATAATAAAAATATATATATATCCCATATCCATGAGGTATTGAAGGTAATATGGGAGAAAGACGCATCCAAAGATAGTGTAATATTCAAAGATATCATTCTTGGGTAATTGTTTCTGGGGAAGACGACATGGAAACATGGGACGATATTTTACATTAACAATATTGGAGAATGATCTAATATAGACTCAATGTGGTTGTATTAAATAACTCAATGACCATTTAAATGAGTTGAAAATATGAAATCAAATAACAGTATTACAAGATTAAGGTGGAATACCATATTTTGGGCATGACTAAGAATATAATTCAATGAAATTGATTAGAAATAAAAGTTATAAATAAGAATTGGGTTTTTAGATTGCATTAAAAGCAAAAAATCACAAATGTGTATGGTTAGTATATAGTGGATGCACCTCCAATATGATAATGTTTAAAGATATTTTGGAAGAAATAATATAATACATGTTTGAATTGTAATATTTGGTATTGTTGAATGAAAAAAAAATTTGGATGAAGAAAATATATTTTTGGGAAAAAATACATGAGACATAAAGATATCATGGTTTTTAAGGACTCCACCAAACAATATAATTGGTAAGTAATTTTTGTTTCTAAAAATATTCCATAATATTTTAATATAATTTATATATAACTATGGAAAAAAACTGTTCAATTGTTTTTTATGGAATGTATACGAAGAAGAATATATTTCTAGTATGTGGATAAGAAGATATCTCCTTACTTTCAAAGGAATAAAAAAATTGTTATTGGATAAATGTTTTTTGTAATTTGAGATAAAAATACATGGAAGATTGGTGAAATGTGATTCATCATGAGATCTACCAAGGATATCATGGGATAAAACCCAATTTTGAGATTCCTGAAAAAAATTGCAGATAGTCAGAAAGACGTATAATGATAAAGTGAAAAAATCATGAAAATTGATTTAGTTGGTGAATATTGATGTATATGGCCCAATTTCACCAAGTAATTTTGATGATATAGGATATTATGTTCTCTTAATAAATGGTTTTATTATAATATAATTGGTTTCAATCATCACCCAGAAGTATAAAGTGTCCATTTTTATACAAATTGTCAAAGTGATGTTTAAAATACTATATTTCAATAAGTTAGAATGTTCTTTATAAATAATTCAATAGTGTACAAAAAATTATTGTATAAAATTATCTTAGTAAATATAAGGGATTTTGGTTTTTTTAGAAGTGATAACACCACATAAAATGGAGTATTTGAGAAAAGAAATCAAATTATCAACAAAAGATACAAAACATGGATCCTTATGAATGACCTTCTATAAATATTTTGTAATCAAGTAGTGATGACATAAATATAAAAATAAAGTAAATCATTATTATTTCCAACTGAATATAATATTTCTTAGGAGCTATGGTATGGAAGGAATCCAACATGGAATTAAATTTGAGACATTGGATGTAAGAGTTTTCTTGTGAATAATGATAAACAAAGGATTTTTGAATCCAATAGAAATTAAGGGATATTTATTGCATACTCATGGAATAGAAATTCATCTAAATTTTTTATGATAAATTTGGGAAAAGTTCCATAATGAAATAATATGGTTTTGTTAGAAAAAAGAGAATATCATTATAAATTACCTAAACTATTTCAGGGGGGATAACGATGAATAGATAAAAAAATAGTGGTGATTCTTGTACCCATGGGAGACTGAGAAGAAGATTTAGATAATGAAAGGGTTTAAATAAACGTATGTTTTCATAAATACAAAAGTGTTGAGATGACCATGCCATACATATCATAATCTTTGACATGATAGTACTAGTATATGCTAGGAAGAATAATATTTTACAATAAGAATCTTTCTTATCTTAGGTAGAGAAAATGTGTTTAGAATATGAATCAAGAGATATGATTTGGTTTCAAGATATTAAGGAAGAACTTTAACTTATAGAAATTCATCATACATGAGATATTTCATTAAGACCGTAAAATAATAATTTCATTGTGACCTAACAGGTGTTTAGAAATAAGACAAATGAAGACGTCATAGTGATTAAAATAACCATGAATAGTGTACGAAGTGTACTCACAGATATAGGATATCAATGTTAATGAAAATTTTTTACATGTTGGAAAGATATGAATAGTTAGATTACTATTAGTCATAGTACTTGAAATAATGTTCAAATTTTTCCAGATGGATGTCAAGGCATATATTTTTACTAAGGTTCTAGAGGAAGATGTTTATATTGAGAATCCATATTATTTTTTCATTAATGAAGATTAGAAAAGTGTATGTCGAATGAAGACAGAAAAATATGGATTGAAACAGGAACTGAGAGCATTTAATTCAAAGATTAATCAGTTTTTAAAGAGACATGGATTTTATCTTTGTGGAGTTACATTCAATAAATATATAAAAGATGAGCGTATTAAAAGGAATACAGTAATGGTGTTTTTCTATGACTTGATCTTCTGTGGAGAAGATGAACAACAATGAAAATAGTTTATATAATACTTGAAAATTGAGTTTGAAATTTCAATGCTTGGGGAACAATAATTTTTCGACTAATGAAAAAATACTTTATAAACTCAAATTTAAACCATGGGTATAGCCCCTAAAACTGTGTAAATAGGTTGTACCAATAGTTTAAAGAACAATGGCTAATGGTGCCTGGGAATTGACCTATACCCATGACATATATACAAATAGTGGGTATAGTCCCTAGAGATTCTATCATACAATTGTTTTAACCAAACATTAGTATAGAATATCCCAGTAAAGAACCAATACCAATGGTTCTCCAAGCTGTGGGTATAGGTATTTGTTCCCCTATGGAAGAAATATAACCATCCCTTCTTCCAATACATCATGAACCAATAAATCCAATATAAACATAATGTACACATTCAATAAAGTATGAATATTGTATATTTATAATTGATGAAACTACTTTTAAAAATATTCAAACCAATGACAATACTAAAACAACTATATAAATCAATCAAACCAATCATTTCAAGTTATTAAACATCTTCTGCATGTCTCATAAATGCTATGTCAAAAAATAGGGGGAAGAAATATCTCCCCCAACTCTAACACCCATAACATCATCACCGTCACGAACATCCTCATCACCACTACTAACTTCCTCATTACTATCTCCAATATCCTCATTACCGACAACATCATCTTGAGCAATAAAAACATCATTATCAACAACATCATCATCCATAACATCGTGTACAACATCATTTCAACTACCATCCGCTCGACCACCACTAGGACCCCGATTCACATTAGTCACAGATTCCTATGTAGATTTAATTGTTTTTATATTATAATCAATATTAGTAGAAGCCTCTGATTTATGTGCTGGAATTATAAATAACATAGAATTCATGATGTATTTACTGATAAACTAACTTTGTTCATTCTCCTATAAAACCAATTTTATATCCCCATATTCTTCTGCATGAGCGCTTTGTAGCTCAATGGTCTAAGAGGTTTTACTAGAGGATGATGAAATCCAATACCTAGAGGGGATGGTGTTTTCCATGGTTGACATCAGACTCTCCCCTGGTGTACCTCATCTAATACCTGACTAAAATGATAATTTGAGTCATTGTTTTAATCTTTTTTATTATCTTGGGCTTCAAGGATATACATTTGAAAATATTAATAAGTAATTTATTTTTTATTTTCATATAATTTTTTAAACTAAATATAAAATTAATACAATCTATTATTTCGTTTTTGAATTTAGATAACATCCATCCTTTTTTCCTTATACTTGATAAAAATAAATTTTCTCGAGGAACATGGCCTTAGATTCCCAATAATTCTTTTTCAAAATGGAATTGACTAGTATGCACATATTTTGATCATAAAATCCATATAATAATTAACAATAATAAATAAGAGTGACTTTTAAATTAATAAACAATTCATAAATTAAAAATTTGAGAAACATTTGTAACACCTCGACCTCAGTTACCCAGAGTTATTGCATTAATACATAACATTGGCATGATACAATGAATCATTTAACTAAAGACCGATTAGTTTAGTAGCCGTTGAAGTAGTATATACATTCATAAATTTTACATTACATCACGAAATAAAATATCAAAACATTTTCCCCCTTTTGAACACACTTATATTCTTATCCTATTCATATAGTTCAACTGTAAAATACTTCAATACATACTAGGAAAAATGGAACATAGAATGGGGTGATCTCAGATGCTCAGTAAGGATAACAATATAGTGGAAACATTCATAAATAAGTATAAAAATCTAAGGCAATGTATAATACTGAAAAAATTATTTTAAACATAAAAATCAACATAATATGGAAAAAATAAAATCAAATAATCCAATTTAATTATTCATGTGGATATTATACTAGTCAAATAATCACATGGAATATCAATAGACACTTTATTAATGGTGGAATGAAAAATTAAAGACTTCAAAACCACATAGTCAAGGCATTGTGCCATGACTAGAGAGATGAGTTTGTCAAGGTATTTTTCTAAGACAATATTTTGTCTCATGAGACCTACCGATGCATCGAGGAGCTATAGCAGGATCCTCCCATCACTTACTAAGTCCAATGCATTCATAATATGAAAAGGTTTACAAAAACGTAAACATTTATATTAAAACATTCATATGATATTTCAATACATTATCTATAAATAATGAACTATGTAATAATAACACATCCACATTAAAACATATCACATAACCTTTAATACAATATGGAAGTTTTTTATCATAAAAAATAAACATAAAAAAATCCATCAATGGATGATGACATAGATGGAATAAATTTGTTTTTAAAGAAATGTCCCTTTCTATTTTGAAATCATTTAAAAGTCATATAGTAATAAAAGAAAACATTTATTTTGAAAATATTCTTATAAGCTTCTAAGGGATGCTTTTATGATGATATAACGGTGAAAAATAGCCACACCTGCTATATAAGTTAAAAAGGACATTCTTACCTTAATTTTGTCGAAAAGGTCATAACGTACCTTGTTTGGAAAATAACAGAAAGATTTCATTAAAAACATATATGGCCACATAAGGGTATAAATGACTTTAACCCATAGTATAGTAAATAGTAAAAATATTTTGAATTACATTTTTAAGAAAAAAAATGTGGATGATAAAGATGTCCCAGTATATTCTTAAGTAAAAACAACCTTAAATAATAACGAGATTATAAAATTAACCCTTACCTTGTAGTTTTCCTTGGTTGAGAATATGTTAACATAATATATAATAGATAAATCAATTTTTTTAAATTATAAAAGAACCATATAAGTAAACAAGATATCATATATGATCTTCTAATATTACTTTGTTAATAAGATTTTAGTGTTATCATAGTTTTTGGAGATAAATGATATGATTTCTTTTATATGTATTGTTTTGTAAGTCATGTTTGTTATGGAAGAGATGAATTTAATTCATATTCAAAATGATATTGTGTTCTTAATAATTTTTTTTAATAATCAAATGAAAAATACTCTTGAATGATTACGATGGGGAATGAATCTCATGGTGTTCGAGGAGACGATATTCAGTACATACGCACCCGCGACAATATCCTTCAATTGAAGGTGAGATAGAATGTAATTGAATATTATGTAATATATACAGAATAGTTAAAATGTTATATTTATTATTTACATCAATTATAAATCATTATTATACCCATCCAAATAATTAAGTGTTTGAATAACAAACTACACCACGATGTGGAGACAGTAAGCCGTACATACGCACGTATGGTGAATTTTTCATTAATATGATAGATAGAATAATGAATATGGTTTTACCATTTTTATGATAACATCATGTTATATTAAATATAATAGTGTTATTATTTTATAATGGAAAAAATAATTAACAAGGACGTGGAAGAAGAGAACAACTTGAATTGATTTGATCAAAAGGGCTCCTTTGGTTGTCTTTATGACCAATTTAAGGCCTCTAGGATGATGGGATGAAATATTGGAGGATTTTTGGGTAGGGTTTGGCAGAGCCCAAAAGATTTGGAGGTGTGAAATTAACATAAATGGAAATCTCTTTTATAAGAGAGCTGAGGGTCATTTTAGGAAATGCTTGAAATAATATTTTATAATAAAATCATTTTTGGTTTATAAATGGATCCAAAATTATTTTTTTTAAAGATTGAGGTGGAGATGCATTGAAAAAATATCAACTAAAAGGTTCTAGACCGTTTTATGTCATCATATTGACCTTATTATTATGATTTAACTCTTAGTTAAAGAGTTGGTCATTTACCATGTCTCTTTGTATTTTTATATTATATTCTTAATAAACATACTATAACATGCCTAGAGAACACCATGAGGTTCATTATTAATATAAATGAATTTATTTATTTCCTTTGGCCAAATCGTAGATTTTTAGAAATATTATATCAATTAATAATAAAATATTAGTTTTAAAACTCAATTATGTCAATTTTGACACTATTTAGTATTTAATTTTTTTGAAATCCATAAAAACATTATCACTTCGAATAACATTTATTTAACCAACCATAACATGTCATATTAACTAGAAAAATTAGTGTAATTAATCATAAGTATTATTTTTCATTTATTTGGATATTTATAATATCAATTATTTTAATATTTCATTAATAAGGTAATTACTACATCATTATCGTGTCTTAAATAAAATAAATTATATATTTTATAAAAATTATAAATAAAATAAAGTTATTTAGGAAATATTTTTTATCATTCTATTTAAAATTTATAGTTTAATTTATATTGTGTGGAACCCTATATTAAAAATGGCTTCGTTATTAGACATTGAATTTAACAGTTTTAACTCTTCTTTAAATAAAATAATAATAAATTTCCTAATATATTCCAATTGGACCAAAGGGGATCATATTTTTTTCCCAAGGTTTTTTTTGTCGAATTAAACTTATCCAATATAATTAGGACATGTGTTAGGGTAATTATAATATCGTTTTTACCCATAATTACCCTATTTACTTTTAACCGTGGTAAATAAAAGTAAAAAACTTACTACTCACAAAAAATTATTTTCAACTTATTGTGCCAAATTTATTTACAGATCTAAACTGGGTCTCTCTTATTTTTGAAATTCTACTCAAAGAAGTGCTAAAATATTGTTTTATACAAATTTAAAAGTGCTCCTAGAAGGAGGGTAAAAGACGGTAAAAAGTTTGATAAAATTTTATATCTCTAAACTTATTATAAAATTACTCCAATGAAATACGTTGAACATATATAGGTATTATGTCTCTATTTTGACATCAAATAAATTGAAATAAAAGAACTAATTATTTAAATAAAAAGTTGGGTTGAACCAATAACTTAGTGTCTTTTCACTATTCATAAATAATTGAATGTATTTAGAAAAATACCAAAAATTCAACCTTATCTTATTTCAAGATTATAAATTCAAAAATGAAGTCCATTTTGAAAAATAAAATTTATAAAATTTCAAAAATTTGGTATTACTGTTCATAACGGCTAGTTTGATTTGTCACGGTTTGTTAGAATCTTGAAGCTGCATAAAATGCAAGCTACTATATTATTCAAGGGAAATTTACCATGGAAGCTTGGGGTGTCACATTCTACCCACCTTAAAATAATTTTTTCCTAGAAATTTATAGAATATTAATGCATAATATTATTTGGGTGGTACTTCATCATAAGTTTCTTCAGTTCCCACATTGCCCCTTCCACCTTATGGTTTCTCCATATAACTTTTACCAGATGAGTCATCTGGTTTCTCAGCACTTGTTATCATGTATCAATAATCTTGAAAGGGACATCACAATAAGACATATCAGGTCCCAGTTCAGTTTCCTCATGGGTGAGTACATGCATCGGGTCAGGAATGTATTTTATCAGCCGTGATATGTGGAACACATCGTAAACTTTGGAAATACTTGGAGGCATTGCCAAATGATAAACAACAACTCCAACTCATTTTGGAATTTCTAATGGTCCAATGTGCTTGGGACTCAATTTACCCTTCTTACCGAAACGTATAACACCATTCATTGGAGATACCTTCAATAAAGCATGTTCTCCTACCTGAAATCCCAAATTCTACCTTCGGTTGTCGGCATAGTATTTTTTTAATATATTGAGTTTCTTTGATGTGGGTTTATATAACCTTCTCCTTTTCCATTGTTTCCTCAACATGTTCTGGGCCTACAAGTTTTCTTTCACCAACATTATCCAAACAAGTTGGTGTGCGACACTTCATTCCATATAACCCTTCATATGGTGAAATCTTAATATTTGAATGGAAGCTATTGTTATAAGAAAATTCTACAAGAGGTAAATATTGACCCAACATGCCTATAAATTCATGTGAGCAAGATCTCCACATGTTCTCAATGGTTTGAATAGTCTGTTATGATTTTCCATCGGTTTGAAGGTGGTAGGTTGTACTCAAAAGAAGTTCAGTATCTAGGGCCTTAAGAGGACTTTTCCAGAATCTTGATGTTAAAAATGGATCATGATCAGAAACAATCGATAGGGGTACTCCATGAAGTCTTAAAACATCATTAATATATAGTCTTTTGAGACGTCCAAGTGGTAAATCATATATTATATCAAGAAAATATGCTAACATGGTAAGATGATCAACAATTCCCATATTGCATCATTCCATCTAGGAGAATTTGGTAGCCCCATGAAAATGTCCATCGTAATATTATCCCATATCTAATCAGGTCTGGGAAGTGGTTTCATGAATCCTCTAGGGTGTAAAGACCAAAAAATTCAGTGGAAATTGTTTTCATAAATACATGGGAATTTTTGGAGCCCGCTAAAATTTACGACGCATGATTCAGAGGCCCGGAGTGCCCAGAATCAATTTATGAGGTTTTGTTCGGGTACGTTCAGTAAACGTACGAGTAGGATTTTATTAATTTTGAAGCGTTGTCTGGAATTGAAATCATAGGGCACCATTAAACTCGCAGTTCTGATATTTTTTATGAAGACATTCACTTAGACGAAAGTGAGTTGAGGATTGATGTTAATTTTTGGGATTTCTTTAAAAAAAAAATAAAGTGTAGCTACACTTTATTTTATTTGAGCTGACATTTGGTGTGTGGTTGTTAAAACATCCTAATGGAGGTTGGAGGTGGGTCCACCACACCCTAACCACTCATGAGAGGTTATGGTGGTGGGACCCACCTGAACTAAACCTCCCTTTGAAACCAACTTGTCATGACCCGTCCCCCGAGGCTCGTGTCGTGACAACCCCAAGCCCACCTTCCATAGGCCAGGTCCTGGTAACTAGCATCAAAGGCATAAATCCCTAAAACTAGGAAGCCATTTCCATTAAAAATTATAAACACACACAACAGAGTATCTAGAAGCAATACACTAAGTAAAATTGTATACAAAAGAAGTGCTAAAAAGTTAAGGGGCTAGAAATACAAGACCAACTATAAATTTTAAGGAAACTGATAGTACATGTGAAACAAGTACAACAGAATAAAGGTGATAAAACTGCTAGATCATTCTCCATGAAATACTACCTGAAGGGTAGGTACAGATGGCCTCTAAAACACTCCACGTCCGTCTGTATCCTTCATGTTCTATCACGCTATGTGGTCTGCCTCCGGGTACTGTCTAGTCCTCGTAAACTCAGCCTCAGTCAGCACTGTCCATCGCCTGCATCCAACACAACTTTGTGCAGGCATAACCTATGTAGGGGTGAGTATAACGATACTCAGTAGGGACCCTACGACCAAAATGCATATAACTCATAGACCGAGTGTCCGATTGACATTCCATCTATTGTGTTGGGACCCCTATGACGAGGAAGACCATTTAGATTCTTCTACGTGGGACTTCGCGACAGTTGGAGTATCAACTTGTAGCTCATGGAGAGGATCCTCTCTAAGATGAGTGAGCGGAGTACGAAGACCTAGTATCTTGCTGAGACCTGATGATTTCTTGACCGATTCGACTTGGTGTGATTCGATTAGCCCAATGGGGAGAGCCTAGTAGTTGGTGTTAGACCCATGGACGAGGAGTGCCTGGTAGTTGGTGGAAACCCCACGATACTTGAAAGGAAGAGTACCTATTCAGGCTATTAGGGGTTTCTCTAGGTAGTTGGTGGCAGACCCACAGTGGGGAGCACCTCTATGTGAGTGAGGCAGTCCCACAGTACTCAATAGGAGGAGTACCTCAGCAGTCCATGGTTAGGGGGAAGTTCCTGGTTGTGGCGGAATTCCCACTACACTTGACATAGGAGGAGTTCTCCCACAATAGTGGTTTTGATAATTAAAATTCCGGTTGAGCTAATTTAGTGAATTTTGAGTTTACCTAATGATTAATATATATTACATGATAACATAGGTATATGTTTGGGCATATACCAAAGTTTGGTTATCTATTGATTTATTACATTGTGGTTTATCCTTGTTGGATTTTTTGAGACCTTGAGGGTCTCGGGGTCCCCACTAAATATCATTATACTCACCCCTACATGGGATATTCCCACACCTAATTGTGTTGGATGCAGATGATGGACAGTGTTGGCCAAGGATGAGTGTACGAGGACTAGACGGTACCCAGATGTGGACAACATGACATGACAGAACACGGAGGAGACAGACAGACATGGAGTTCTATGGAGGCTATCTGTACCTACCCTTTATGTAGGATTTCTCAGAGGATGATCCTGCATCTGTATCACCATTATTCTATTGTACTTGTTTCTCTTGTTCTATCAGTTTCCTTGTACTTTACAGTTGGGCTTGTATTTCCAGCCCCTTTACATTTCATCACTTCGTTTTTATATAGTTTTACTTAGTGTATTGCTTTCAACTAGTCTCTTGTGTGTGTTTATAATTTTTAATGGAAAATTCCTCCCAGTTTTAGGGATTTAGGTCTTTAATGCTAGTCGCCACCCCCTGCCCTATGGAAGGCGGGCTTGGGGTAGTCATGACATGGGCCCCGAGGGAAGGTTCGTGACATAGGTTGTTTCCTTCTATCTTTTATTTGTTGAAAAACCATAAATCATGAAACAAATTCATCAATATCCCTCTTCATGCTTTCCAACAATAAATGTTCCTTCAAATCTCAATTATTCTTAGTGCTACCATGTTGTATAGAGAAATGAGAGCTATGAGCATCTTCCATCAATTCCATTTATAGATCAGGTATATTAGGAACATAAATTCTCTTCCCAAACTTCGAAATTCCATATTTATATATGACATTACTCAATCTCCCATCATTCAAATCTTTAATTATCTTTTGAAATTCTTCATCATCAATATAAGAAATTTTTATCCTTTATTGTAGTTGATGGTTTGGAAACAATTTGAAAAATCATTGATATTTCACTTAATATGTTTATTCTCATATCCATCTTTACTAGATCCATATATATAGGATCCTTTTCAACTCATATCTTGTTAAAAACTTTTTGATCCTTTCTGCTCAATACTACTGCCACCTTATTTTCCATCCAAGGGTAGTAGTGTATAGGGAAATCATAATCCTTGAGTAGTTCAATCCATCAACTTTTCTTCATGTTGAGTTAGTTACGTTAGAAAATATATTTTAAAAACTTCTGATCAGTATAAATCTCACATTTTACACCATAGAGATAGTGTCTCCATATTATCAGATAATTGGTTATAGATTCTAACTCAATATCATGAGTTGGATAGGTTTTCTCATTAATTTTTAGCTACCGGGATGCATTGGAAATAACTCTATAATTCTGCATAAGGTCACAACCAAGTACCTTCATTGAAGAATCACTATAAATAACAAACCAATCGTTCACTAGTGGTAGATTCAAGATAGGATCATTAACAAATATTTTATTCAGTTATTCAAAACATTTTCACTCTCTTTTCTCCAAATAAATTTAACCCCCTCTTGTGTGAGCTTGGTTAATGGGCTTCCATTCCAGAAAACTTCTAGAAAAATGGCTATAATAACCTGCTAAAGCAATAATATGGCATTCCTCATTTATAATAATCGGTGATGTCCGTTCTTGGATTTCCTTGGTCATTGAATGGTCAATAGAGATTCCATCGTTAGAGACAATATGACCAAGAAAAGAAATCTCATGAATCCAGAATTCAAACTTTCCAAATTTCCCATATAGTTAAATTCATCTAAGAGTCCTTAAGATAATATACAAGTGATTTTCGTGATCATAATAGTATTTTGAGTATACCCATATATCATCAATAAATACCACTACAAAGTCATCATGAAATATCATTAAATACTCTATTCATTAGATCTATGAAAATAGAGGGTGAATTAGTCAATCCAAAGGGAATTATTGTAAACATGTAATTCCTGTACCTGGATTGAAATGCTATTTTAGGAATGTCTTCCTTCTTCACACACACCTAATGATATCCAGATCGAAGGTCAATCTTTGAAAAATATTGAGCTCTAGGATATTGGTCGAATAAATCATCAATTTCAGGTAGGGGATACTTTTTCCTTATTTCTATAAGATTGATCTCCTTATAATCAATGTACAACCTCGTAGATATTTATTTCTTCTTAAAAAATGATAGGGGATCCCCATGGAGAAACCCTAGGGTGAATAAGTCCCTTGTTACTCAATTCTTCTAGTTGTTTATTTAGTTCCACTACATCCATAGTGGCCATTCTATAAGGGGTATTTGATATGGGCCTTGAACTGGGAATTAAGTCAACGAAAAACTCAATTTCTCATTATGGAGGATGTATAGGTAAATCTAATTAAAACACATCAACATATTCTTGCACAATATTTAAATCCTCTATTAGAACATTAGTTTCCTCACCCATAGTAATTCCATTCTCTTCATCCCCAATAATTGAATTTAGTTGAGCTACTAGAGATGGATCAAGATAAGAATCATGTGGTGACATTTCTTCTGTAAATATAAGGTACTCCTTATCATCATCAAAAATTGTAACATGATTTTTCTTACAATAAATTTACCCATCATGGTCTAAAATCTTATCCATTCCAAAGATTATATCAAATTCAATCATGGGTATGAAGATGATATCAGCTGATAAATAACATTTATGTTCCCAGTAGGAACTGATTCACAAAATTTGTTGTGAGGATACATTCCTTAGGTGTTCTGACTGAAAAATACCTTGTTATGTCAAATTTAAAATATCTAATATTCTTAGAAAACTGGGAAGATATGAAAAAATACGATGATCCAGAGTCAAATAATGCTTTGGCTTAAAATGAGGAAACCATTAAATTACCTGGAACCACTTCTTTATGAGATTCAACATCAGCAGTAGTGATCGTATAAGCTTAGCCTTGATCCCATGTCCTTTTCTTGAGGTAAGTTTCTTTAGTGATTAGTACATTCATTTGCATAATTCCACTTTTCTCAAATATCATAGAATTTAACAACCTCTTTCGTGCAATAATAATCACGAGCTTTTTTTCCTTTTTCACCTCACTTGTAACAGACTCTCATTCCCATCAAGAATGTACCAGGTTGTTTCTTCCCACATTTACCATAGGATGGATATTCAAATTTTTTCTTCTTCCCCTTGTTTACATTTCCTGAGTGTTTAGAAGTTGCCTTATTCTCTTGATTTTCTTTAAAGTTGAATGACTTAGAGAATTATTTCTCATTCTTGATATATCATGAGACAATATCTTCGTTTGATGAGAAGAATTGTGAAAATAATTCTCGATGAAGAAATGGTTTTAACCCATCAAATAATTGATCAATCTTACTTCTTGAGTTATGTATATAATCTACTGCATGCCTTGCCATCCTTGTAAAGTTAGATTCATATTTTGCGACATTCACATCCCCCTTTATCCTGAGAATCACAAATTGCCTTTCTATATCCACTCGATGTTCATGAGGAAAGTATTTTTCTAAGAAAAGCACTTTATACTCCCTCCATTCTATAATTGATTCTTCATTATCTTCATTTGTGTTTTGAATCAGTGACCACCATTGATCTGTATCTTCAGTGAGTTGATAAACTACAATGAAATATTTTTCCCTTTTTCTACTCCCCAAACCGTGAAATATTTTCACTAAAGAATTTATCCATTTCTTATCTACTAATGGATTTGTACTCACATTGAATTTTTTGTGGTTGTGGCCTCATGAAACGGTATAACATTGATGCTCCGTGTTGCAAATCAGGGTGCTCCATATGGGTAAGGATATTATTCATAACCTAAGTGAGTTGTCCCGATATGGTGATAAGATGATCAACACCAGTTTCTTCACCAGCTCCACTATAATTATCTTGAGAAGGAGAGAAATCCCTACATGGATTGCGTGCATTGATACGGTTTCCATTACTTCCACTGGGCTCTATTTCTAAACAATGAAATACACTTGATTAGTTAATTAATTTCAATACATAACTCTAAACTTGTAAAAAACATAACATAAATTGAAAAATTTATGGATATAATCTATAATCATAAAAATGTTTTTTTGAGGACGTATATACTCATAAACCCTTAATTATGGTTTTTAATGAAAATGATAATTATCTTAATCATATCCCCAGGGAGTGTCGTAACCAAGAGTGCAACAAGGCCCGTTGTCGTGCACCAATTCTCATTCGAGTCTAGCTCAAAGCTGTGTTTTCAGGTTTTACCCCTCGATAAATCTGTCCTAGAGCAGCCTCTATCTTCTCTTATCCAGATAGAGATGTATTTCTTGGGAAACTGACAAAATCCCTACCATTCCAAAATTATATAAAGTTCTTCTATAAAAATACTCAAAGTCTATCATAGGGTAATGTGCTCTAATCAATGTTTTTCTAAATCTTGCTTCCATGTTTTGTACTGAACTTCCTACGATACCAACTATTATACCCCAACCCCAGTTACCTAGAGTTGGTGCATTATTACAGAACATTGGCAAGATACAAGGAATCAGGTCTCGAAAGACCGATCAGTTTAGTATCATTGGAAGTAATAGATATATTCATAAATTTTACATTACAATATGAAATAAAAATGTCAACAACATTTTTCCCCTTTTGAACACAGTTATATCCTTATACTATCCATATAGGTCATCCATAAAATACTTCTTCACATCCTGGAAAAAATAAAACACATAAAGGGGTGAGCTTAGATGATCATAAAGTATAACAGTATTGTAAAACCATTCATAAATAAGAAAAAACATTTATGGAAATGCAAAAAAAAGACATTTAAACACGATCTTCATCATAATATGGAAAAGATAAAATAAAATAATTCCATTTACTTTTTCAAATGGATATTCTACAAGTAGAATAATCACATGGAATATCAGTAGTTACTTTTATAATGATGGAATGCATAATGCCTGACTTAATAACCACATAGTCAAGGACTTGTGCCAAGACTTCATATAAAATTTTGTCAAAGCCTTGTGCCAAGACACAAGTTTGTTTCATGATACCTACCTCTTCATTGAGTAGCTATAGAAGGATCCACCTATCACTTACTAAGTCTAATTTATTTCTCATACGAAATGGTTTTAAAATAACATACACATTTGTATTAAAACTAGCATACAAAAAGACAATACATTATCCATAAACTATGAGTTGTGTAAAAATAAAAAATCCATAGTAAAACATATCACATAACCTTCAATACAGTATATAATTTTTTTATCATCATAAATCAACATCAAAAAATCCATCAAAGGATGTTGACATAGATGAAATCCATACTTTTTTAGAAAAATATCTCTTTCTATTTTCAAATCATTCAAGAGTAATATAATTATAAATGAAAACATTTATTTTCATAATATTCTTATAATCTTGGATGGGAAAAATTGATGAAGATATAATGGCGTAAAACAGCCACACCCTCCATAATAGTTAAAAAAGTACATTATTACCTTAATTTTGTCTAAAAGGCCATAAAGTAACATGTTTGGAAAATGAAGGAAACATTCCATTCGAAGAATATATTGTCAAATAAGGATATAAATGACTTTAACCCGTTGTATAGTAAAAAGTAAAAATGTTTTGAATTACATTTTTAAGAAAAAATGGATGAGGATTATAAAGAGGTCCTAGTAGATACATACGTAATGACAACCTCAGATAATAAAGAGATTGTGAAATTAACCCTTAAATTGTACTTTTCCTTGGTCGAGGGAACAATAAACTCTTCTATAATAGATAAAAAATTGTTATTAAATTATACATGAACCATATAAGAAAACATGAAATCATATAGGATCTTCTAATATTACTTTGTTAATAATATTTTAGTATTATCGTCATTTCAGGTGTTAACTGATTCATTTTCCTTTATATGTATTGGTACGTAAGTCATGTTTTTTATGGATATGATGTATTTGATTCATATCAGGAAAGATATTAATTTATTAAGATATATTTTTAATCATCAAATGAAAATTATTCTTGAATGATTATGATGGGGAATGAATCTCATTGCGTTCGGGGAGAAGGTAATCTGTAAATACGCATGAGCGACAATATCATTCAATTGATAGTGAAATCATAAATAATTGATTGTTATATAATATATAAAGATTCATTAACATGATATGTGTATTATTTAAATCAATTATATATAATTATTATAACCATACAAATAATGAAGTGTTTGAATACCAAACTATACCTATAACACCCTAGGTAAATAAAGAATATTACCTTTGCATATTTATTAATATTTTTGAATAAAATATTAATATTACTTTAAAGGGAACTCTATGCTCGATGGCGTACCCAATACGCAACAACGAGTTTCTTTGAAATCTTATGTTGCACTCTAATAATATTATTTTAAATGGTAGTTAATTCCTAGCCATTGTAATGGTAGGAATGAATAGAACTAACAACCAAATGATTATATATGATTTTAAAATATTTTTTCATTTATTCAAATAAATTTTAGGGGCTTAAAATGAAAATGAATCCAATTTTAAGCATAAATCTTCTAATATTCTTTAAAAGGTCGATTAACCGCCTTTTAAAGGAGAACATATTTTATATATACTTTTGAAAATTTTATATGTTATATTTGAAAAAATAAAATCATTTTTTAGAATCTGGACATCAAAATTTACTTTCTATAAAAAATATTATTTTTCCGATAAAGTTCATTTTTAATGAATAAGTGAAAAATGTTGTATTTTAATTAAAAACCTAATTTTAATATAATTTATTTATATGATTATATTATATTTTGAATTAGTTTTAAAGTGTAATTAAAATATATTTTTACCATTTAATCCAACAGTGGTCATTTAATTAATTTCACTTTGAAATTGGACTTAAACTAGTGTCAATCTTTTGATATATTATGTTTCTTATAAACACGCTGTTTAATTTGAAAATAGGAATTAATTATTAAATTGATTAGTTCAACTTATATGATTTGAATTTGGTAAAATAGACATCATTTTTTAATTTGGAATATCAAATATACCTTAGGGTGAATTTTTGGTATTTTTCTGAAAAACATCAATTTTTGATGAATTGTGAAACCACTAAGTTGTAGTCAAAAAACAGATTTTTCGTTTAAATGAAATTTTACCACCTCTTTGATTTGAATTTAAAAAAACCAACATACATGGTTGTAATTAGGATGTAAAATTTGGTTCAATGGGATGAAAATAATTTTTGGTGAATAGTAACTTTTTAGTTTTATTAATCGGGATTAGAGGTAATTAGTGTTATTTAAGGTAAAGATAATGTTATAATAATATGCAATGACCTTGAAACATGTCTTAAGCTTATTGGATGATTCATGGCCGACCAGGACAATCCATGGGTCAACATGGGGACCCCATGGAGCCACATGGGTAAAAAAAATGACATTAATAACTTTTTATTTAAACTTAAAATAAAAATTTCACAAACATGTATTGTTTTACTAAAATAATTTTTACATGGGGATATACAAGTCATATTTTTTACTATAAATAGTCATTGTAAATCTAAAAATATTTCCTACATCATAGTATTTTTTTAATAATTTTTAGATAGTAAATAAATTATTTTATTTATGACACTATGATGATGCAGCGATTACCTCATTAATGAACGATTTAAATAAAATGAAAAGATAATGTAAAAATAAAAAACATAAACTTGTCAAAAACCTATTGGATTGGTGGATTTATACCTCTTATCACCTTATCCTTGAAATATATTTTTTTGGGACCTTTAAAATTAGAAAATCATTTTAAAATAAAGTGACATTTCATGACTTTCCAACAGTGCCCCATCTCCCTCTTATAAAAGTCCCCCAACTCTACCTCCTTACCCACACCTATCAAGCCATTTTTTCTGAGAAACTCTGATAATTTTAACTCTCCACATCCCTCTATTCATCCTAGAAGCCTTTCTTTAGGCAGAAAGATCTTCAAGAAACCCTTTTCGTTCAAATCAAGGGGAGTTACCCGATTTAAAGGTAAAGTATTCCCTAATGTTATTTTGTTTTATTTTGCTTCTCCAATCCCCTAAACTCTTTTTATAACATTATTTTGTAACAAAAACAGTATCTACAATATAATATGATTTATTTATGATAATTATTAGATCTACACTTACACAAACCTCCATCTAATGGTTAAAGAACAAACTGTTTCCGTGGATGGTGAATTACTGCCTCACGAAATGATGATTGTTCTATATTCTCCTACCACCTCTCATGGTGGCCATTATGATGGAACTATATTTATTTATGATATATATTATATTTATTTCTTCTCTATTCTTCTTTATTTTATATTTAATACATACCTTTATTCATTTCGTGTTGTGCAAATGCGATAATTTCATTTGAGGAAGTGTGGACTACCGCCCCCTCAAGTGATGTGACTGGTTCATGCAATACATGGAATGTATAATTAATGACTTTGATGAACTTGTGTGACCAATGTAACATATATATTATAATTTAATTATAATATATATATATATATATATATCTCATTTAGTTTTAATTCCATTAATGTGCCAAAGAAATGAAAGTAGTGTTCATGCGTACGTACGACCTACCGTCTCCATGAACGGTGCATTCCATTTATTTTTATCTTAAAATGTTATGTAATATTATAAAATAAATATATACTGGATATATATGATATTTAAATCATTAATACTATTCTGGAGATGATGTACTTAAATCTACATGTAAAATTATTTTCCAACAAGTTCAATCTTTACTCATGTACCGAACATCGACAAAAACGTCTGATATCAACTCACATTGTTAACCCATTATTATAACATTATAATATGTGATATGAACTGAAAAATAATCTTTAAAGGAGTTCATTATGAAATTATAAATTGACCAATGTTTATTATTTAGTTATACAAAAAAATGAACAAGACAAGTCATACATGAGGTAAGGGATCCTACATCTCTCTTTCTTTTTAAGTACTCTCTTTTATGTCACATACTTTAAGCTCCTCTTTCTTATGATGGGGGATGCTCTTTTATATTACTATTTCTGTAATTTTTATGTTTATATGATTAGAGAACCTAATTTATCTCATTAATCCATTTTTTGATGTTTTAAGTGGCAGAGTTAGGCTGCTAAATTTTTCTTAAGGTGTTTCTTATCTCACTTTTAATTCTGTGAGATATCCATTGTTTGCCACTTATTTATTTTATGTGGTGTATTGTGTACTTCCCTTTCATATATATTATCATTATTCTATTTATAATCATGGTATTATGTGATTCATTTTCTATTTATTATCTTCTGGTCATACGACTCGATTGATCACAACGAGGTAAGGGGTTTTTATCTCACTTTTTTTCCCTTGAGATTCATGCAATATTTGATACTATTTCAATTTGTTTGGTGTATTTACTTACCATGATTGTATTATTTGTGTAATATAATTTAATTTATGGGTATTTACATCATCATTTTATGACCCTTCTTTCATGTGGTGTACGTTTCAAAAGTTACCCAAATCGGTAAGGGAACCTTTCACCCTCCTCTTTTTAAAAGACTTATTTTTGTTGGGTCTTTTAATTTAAATATTTTTATGTTGGGATATGTTCTTATATATCTTTATTGATGTAAATTCTATGTCCAAGTGATGAGATACCATTTTCTCTCTCATCAACTCATTTTCTGAATTTTAATGTGACGTCGTTAGGTTGTGGAATTTTTGAAAGGGAACTTCTTAACACAATTTCAATTCTTTGGGTTAAGATTGTACTTCTTGAATATGTAATTATATGAATATATGTGAATTAATCTGATTTTTTTACACTTAATATCCACTTATATTGGGTGTATTTATATTTTTCACACATAATTATGTAATTGATTTATCCTTAATCTAAGTATACCATATTTGAATGGGACTTCGTCTCTATCTCCTTTCATTGTGGAATATTCTGTTCTAATACAAGACATTATTTATTATGTTGTATAAACACCTTTGAATTTTACCATTATTCAAAAGAAGTATTTTCTATACGAATCATTTTACTAAAAGACAAAAATTATGTATCTTTTTAACGTATGTAGTGACAATGACCTTTCCACCGCCACAAGTATTATTTGATCTTTGGCTTCCTCTACAAGACGTAATGTTTTTAAAAGTAAATAAATACCATATAATCTTTTATGTATTTTGGAATTTAAAATGGTTTTGATAATGGATTTTTATGTCAATATATTTAATTGATATATTGTTATTAAAATGTGGAAATGTTTTCTTTCCTTTATAATTGTTTTATGTGTTATGATTTTATAATGGTACATGGAAATTTGAAGGGTGGATACGTGATAAACCATATGACGGGTGGTGTTTTGAATACCAGGACAGGTGGTTACGTTATAACCTCCAATTCATTGGTATGGAAGTCTGCCGTGTGGCTATTCCATGTATTGATATGTGTGGAAGTCGACCGTATGGTTATTCCATTTAAGTATGTTTATGTCCCAAGTTACCTTTATATGTTATGTGTTCTTTATATCGGTTTATGGTAATCCATTCATTACAAAGGATAAGTGGTGATCTTTTATTTTATTGAAGTGTATTTACTAATTCATAAGGGTGAAAAGTATTACATTGATAATGTATTCATGGTTTACTTTTTATTTTTAAAAACTAACAGTTTTATTTCTTTGTGTATCCTTTACTGAGATTTTTATTCTCATCCCAAGTTTTTGAGATTTTTTCCACATGACTTAAAGTTGAATAGGGTCAAGGATGGGATCAAGAAAATACATGCTATCTAAAACATGGAACTAGAAATGTCTATTTTGAAAAGTTTTTATTTTATGGAAACTTAGTAGAAGTGCCTACTTCGTAATCTCTTGATATGTAATAGTTAAGTCCTAATTATCTAAAACTGTAAACCGGAAAAGATCCCCTATGTGAATTATTCATTTAATTAATTATAATGTAATGTTTTAAGGATGGGTCCTTACAGTTGGAATCAAAGGTCGGTTTAGGTAACATTAGAGGATAGGGTGTTGTTTAAGTATAAGTGACTAGTTGTGTATAACCACAATGGTTATTATATATAACGACCCATACATTACATAAATTGTTATTACTTCAGAATTTAAGCACACTTATTACAACATATAACAAAACCAAGAAAGGACCGTATAGGTATAGTGTCTTTAGAAACTGGGAAACATAAACAACTGGTTCATAAAACGTCTACACTGTCTCCCATTTATTTCATCATATCTATAGTCCCTTTTGGCATATCTTACTTAATAACCTACTTCCTGACCTGGGGAAAGAAAACATACAAAAGGGTGAGCTCCAATTCTCAGTTAGGGTAAACAAAATAAATATCAATCACATCATATACATAAGCACATAACTTTTGGAAATCTTAACCTGCAAAAGAGATCATAATTTCATAACATGGGATAAATCATGGCAGTGAAATTTAATCACAATAATCATAACTTAAAACATGAAACTTTGTGGCATACACACATAATCATAGAGAATCATTTCTTATTAGTCAAGTCTCATTTCCAAGACTATCTTAGGGGACAAAGTCCCTTTCTGAACCGAGTTCACTCCTCGTTTCAGTCCTGTTTCACTGAACCGGTATAACCTACCGTTCCAGCCATGTCTATCCCATGAGATATAAAATCTTTACCCAATGAATTGGAGGGAGATATAGGTCCCACCCATCTCATAATGATACCATTCTTATTGTTCCACAAAATCATAAACCATACATCATAGCATAACCCATGTAATAAAAATGGGATTCTTAAACAACATGACATCATAAAACAATTCATATAAGATAAAGGAATTCATAAAAATATTTCCATCACAACATAATCGTATCCATGTAATAATAGGGATAGAAACATAACCCTTTATTATCTTAGATGGAAAATAATTTTGATAAAACACTTGAACTCCATTCTTGAAGAAAATATCCTTTCTACTTCAAAAACATTTTCCTTTCTTAACATGTCTTACAATTTTAAACTAAAAAAAGTTTATTAAAAATAAACTTTAAAACTTGTAAATGAATCTTCTTGGTAATAATGTTTTAAAAATCCATTCATTTCGTATAAGTTAAAAAAACATTCTTCTCGTACTTTTGTCAGAAAAGTCAAAAAGTACCTCGTACGAAAAATGACAAAAGATTCCATTAATATCTTTTACTAAAAACTCACTGAAGGGAAAAATAGGATTTAAAAAATTGTAGTTGAATGGAAATAATATTAAATATTGAGGAAACATGGATGTGGATGATAAAATACACCCCAGTAAATTCTAAAGTATAAACAATCTCGGATAAAAAATGAGATTGTGATATTTCCCTTACCTTAGGTCTGGTAAGCTATGTACGTGTCCGAACCTCCTGTATAATGATTTGAATAGTGTTATTGTCTTATTACAGAATCATAATTATTTTTATGATATCATATATGGTCATATTCTTAGCTTCTTAGTAGTAATATTTCATTGCTACTTGTTATTCGGGTGTTTATAACTTTTTGTTCTTATGCGTGTTTTGTCGAATAAATTCGTATTCATCTCTTTAGGATATAGATACCTCATTACTAGAATTTTATTAGTGTAATATATATCATATTAATTCATTCAATTCATTTATATAATCATTATGAAATGAATATCATGTAGAACGAGTCGCATCACATCGTGGAGACGGTATTCCGTACGTACGCACGAGTGATGATATCGTTCCTATGATCGTGGAATTGTATTGGAGTGTATGTATAACATTTCAGAATCAGTATCAATTTATAATAGTCATATATAGTCATTATTTATACCATTATACCCATCCAAGTAAGGTGGTGGTGGAAAATAGATTACACCACGGAGTGGAGACGGTATTCCGTACGTATGCACGCACGGTGATTTCTTTTTCCGTAGGATGGATAGATGGTGAAATAGGGTTTTTTCATACTTATAATAACATGTCAGTATATGAGTTATACTGATTTTATTACTTAATAATGAAACAACTAAAGAAGAAGAAGTGGGAGAAGAAATAAAGATGAAAGAATCGGTAACGGACATTACCTCTTCTTTGAAGTGCTTCTTTGAAACCTTCTTTTAGGGCACTAAAATTGGTCATTGAATAAGACCAGGACCTCTAGGATGTCTCTAGGGAAGTGGAGAGGAGGAATTGGAAGGGGTTGGACGAGCTTGAAGGTTCAAAGTGGTGTGAGGAAGAGGGGGAGGAGGTGCCCTTTTATAAGGGAGGAGAGGGGCTCCATTGGAAAAACTAAAAATATTATTTTATTATAAAGTCATGTTCGGTTTTAAATAGCTCCAAATTGATATATTTAGAAGCTACGGTGGGTATGGTTCGAAAGCCTCTCATCCAATAGAATTTAGACTAGTTTAGGTTCCTATTTTAACCTTATCATTTAGATTTAACATTATGTTAAATAAGTTTACTTTTACCGTGTCTTCTTGTGTTCTTATACTATAAGGTTAATAAACATACTATAAGCAGCCAAACGAACCCCAAGTTGTTTATTATTAATATATATAACCTTTTCTAAGTCATTTGGCCTAACCTTAGATTTTTAGGAAAAAAATAACAATTACTAATATAATATTTGTTTTATGAACTATTTTATGTCAATTTTGACACTATTTAGTAATTAAATTTTGTGAAAATAATAACCGAATGATTAGTTCGAAAAAAATAAATTACATCAATAGTAACATGTCATATTAATCTAGAAAATTAGTGTAATTCATAAAAAGTCTCAAATTACATTTATTTTGGTGTTTATAACATCAATTATGTCAATATTTCATTAATAAGATAATTACTGCATCATCTTTGTGTCATAAATAAATTAAATTATTTAATGTCTAAAAATTACAAATAAAATACCATTATGTAGGAACTCTTGTTAGATTTCTAATGAATATTTATAGTCGAATTTATCTTATGTATAACCCCATATTAAAAATGATTTACTTATTAAACTTTGATTTTAATTATTTTAACCCTTCTTTAAATAAATTAATAATAAATGTCCTAATCTAAACCAGGTGGGCCTAAATGGTCATATTTTATTCCTAAGGTTTTTTTGGTAGAATTAAACTTGTCCAATAGAATTAAGACATGTGTTAAGGTAATAATAATATCATTTTTACCCTTTAATAACCTATTTACTTTTAACCGTGGTAAATAAAAGTAAAAAGTTACTATTCACCAAAAATTCTTTTCATCTCATTGAATCACATTTTAGTCCTTGATATTAACCGTGTCTCTCAGATTTTCGAAATTCCACTCACAGAAGCGGTAAAATTAAGTTTTATGAAAAATTCAGTCTTTTTAACTACCACTTAGTGATTTCACTATTCATCAAAAATTGAAAGTTTTCAGAAAAATACCAAAATTTCACCCTAGGCTAATTTCGATATTACGAATCCAAAAATGAAGTCCATTTTGAAAAATAAAATTTATAAAATTTCAAAAAGTGGTTATTACTAATCATAACAGCTAGTTTTAATAATATTTTAATAGCATATCATTGTTTAGTGAAACTCGGTATTGCGTACGACGCAAGCTATCGAGGAAGGTCGCGATTTCATGTAAAGAAATCCAAGAAAGTGTTGTGTAGAAAAATATTCCTTTGATGATTTATATAACATAAAAGTCTCGGGTGTTACATTCTACCCCCTTTAAAATGAATTTTTCCCTCGAAATTCGTCACTTTGTAACAAACAGATGAGGATACCTCTCCCTCATCATATCCTCAAGCTCCCATGTAGATTCTTCTAATTGGTGGTTCCTCCATAAAACATTCACCAATTGAGTGGTCTTGTTTCGTAGGACTTTTTCGCTACGATCCAGAATCTCTATTGGTTGTCCTTCATAAGAAAGATCTTGCTCTGGCGGTACAACTTCTGAGCTGAGTACATGTGAAGGATCAGGTATGTACTTTCTCAGGAGAGATACATGGAATGCATCGTGAACTTGAGAGAGATTCAGTGGAAGCTCCAATCAGTAAGCTACCTTCCCAACACGATCCAGTATTTCGAAAGGACTGATATATCTAGGGCTCAACTTCCCCTTCTTTCCAAATCTCATGACCCTCTTCGAGGGAGATATTCGTAAGAACACTTTATCACCCACATCAAACTCTAGGTCTTTTCTTCGGTTGTCAGCATAACTTTTATGTCGACTCTGAGCTGCTCTTATGTGTTGTTGAATATATCTGACCTTTTCTACCATTTCATCAACGAGATCGGGTCCTAATAGCTTTCTTTCCCCAACTTCATCCCAGAAAGTTGGAGTCCTGCATTTCTTTCCATATAGAGCTTCATAAGGAGCCATCTGAATACTGGAGTGAAAGCTATTATTATAAGAAAATTCCACCAAAGGTAGGTGTTGATCCCAACCACCTTTGAAATCCATAGAGCAAGCTCTCAACATATCTTCTAGAGTTTGAATTGTTCTCTTAGACTGACTGTCTGTCTGAGGATGATAAGCAGTGCTGAAACTCAACTCTGTATCCAGAGTGTGCTGAAGACTTCACCAGAACTTCGAGGTAAATCTCTGATCCCGATCAGATATAATAGAAAGTGGTACTCCATGCAATCTTACCACTTCCTTTACATATATCCTAGCAAGTTGATCCAGAGAGAAATCCTCTCTAATAGCAATGAAATGTGCAGACTTGGTAAGACGATCAACTATGACCCAGATAGCATTATTGCCTTTGGATGTTTTAGGAAGTCCTATGACAAAGTCCATAGTGATGTTTTCCCATTTCCATTCAGGTATGGGTAATGGTTGTAACATCCCCTTTGACTTCTGTCTCTCATCTTTAACTTGCTGACAAACCAAGCATCGAGAGACATATTCTGCAACATCTCTTTAATTCCATCCCACCAGAAGTACTCTTTCAGGTCCCTATACATCTTCGTGCTTCCAGGATGAATAGAGAATGATGAACTATGAGCCTCATCCAGCATCTCCTTCTTTAATTCGGGGATGGGAGGAACAAAAACCCGATTCCTAAACTTTATTATCCCATCACAATCAAGGTTGAATTCAGGAACCATTCTCACCATCTTTTGTAACTCGACATCTTCTTTATGTGCCTCTTTAATCTTCACATGTATATATGGTTGAACACTCATTTGAGAAAGATGAGATTTTTCCCCTTCCATTATAATTCCAAGATCCATCCTTTGTAAATCCATAAATATTGGATCTTTTGTGATCCTCATCATGGATAAACTGGCATGGTCTTGTCGACTTAATGCATCTGCCACCTTGTTTGCTTTCCCAGGGTGGTAATGGATTGAGCAGTCATAATCCTTAATCAGCTCCAACCATCTTCTTTGACGCATATTCAGCTCCTTTTGTGTGAAAATATACTTTAAACTTTTATGATCAATATAAATATCACACCTTTCACCATAAAGATAATGCCTCCAAATCTTTAATGCAGTGATTACCGCAGCTAACTCCAAATCATGTGTTGGGTAATTTTGCTCATGGATTTTCAACTGTCGTGAGGCATAAGCTATCACCATATCATTTTGCATAATAACACACCCCAATCCCTTCTTGGATGCATCACTATAGATCACAAACCTTTCTCCACTACAAGGCAGTGTGAGCACAAGTGCACTGGATAACCTTCTTTTCAACTCCTTGAAATTCTCTTCACATTCCTCCGTCCAGACAAACTTAACTCCTTTCCGAGTCAACTTGGTGAGTGGATTAGATAATAGTGAAAAATCTTTCACAAAACGTCGATAATATCCAGCCAAACCAATAAAACTTCAGATCTCAGTTACTATTGTTGGTCTCTACCATCTTTCGATAACCTTTGTTTTTGCTGGATCCACAGATATCCCCTCTTTTGAGATTATGTGACCCAAAAATGAAACTTTTTTAAGCCAAAATTCACACTTGGTAAATTTGGCATAAAGCTTCTCCTTTCTCAGGGTCTTCAATATAATTCTCAAGTGATCTTCATGCTATTCTTTTCCCTTTGAATAGACAAGAATATCGTCTATAAAGACTACCACAAATTGATCAAGATAGTCTCTAAAGACTCTATTCATCAGATCCATGAAGATAGAAGGGGCATTAGTAAGACCCAATGGCATCACTATAAATTCATAGTGTCCATACCTTGTACGGAAAGCCGTCTTTGGTATATCCTCCCTTTTGACCCTTAATTTATGATACCCTGAACAAAGATCAATCTTGGAAAAGTATTGAGCTCCGCGTAGTTGGTCAAATAAGTCATCAATGCGTGGGAGAGGATATTTGTTTTTGATAGTGATCTTGTTAAGTTCTCGATAATCAATGCAGAGTCTCATTGATCCATCTTTCTTCTTAACAAATAGAACAGGTGCTCCCCAAGGTGACGCACTAGGGCGTATGAATCCCTTATCAAGATTCTCTTGGAGTTGCTTCTTCAATTCATGCAACTCAATTGGGTCCATTATATAAGGTGTCTTTGAAATAGGCAAAGCACCCGGCACGAGTTCTATTGAAAACTCAACTTCACAATTTGGTGGAAGACCCGGTAATTCCTCCGGAAAGACATCATAAAACTACCGTAAAATGTGAATATTTTTAATTGTGAGTTTCTCACCAACCATTTGAGATAAATAACCCTCATTTAGTGGAATCAAGACCCATAAGATGGAAGAAATTTCCACTGGAAGGTTATGTTCATCGTTGCATCGATAGAAGATTATAGATTGATCTGGAATATGAAATGTGACTTCCCTTCTTTGTAAATTGATATTAGCTCCATATAAATAAAGACAATCCATGCCAAGAATCACATCAAATTCCACTACAGGAAGGATCACAAGATTTTCAGGAAGCATTTTCCCACAAACGTCGATCGGAGAAGAATTATAAACTTTTGATGCGACTGTTGTGCCATTAGGTGTTGTCATAGCTAACTCAACATCTAATTGTTGAGGTAATACGGTGATACCCTTAGAAAATTCATCAGAAATAAAGGAGTGGGTGGATCCAGAATCAAATAAAACATTTCCTACTTTAGAGTGTATGGTATGTGTACCTTTCACAACATCGTTATCGTACTCCACATCACTGAGAGAAATTGCATGTGACTTTCCTTTGTATTTAACCTTAAGAGTTTGTTGACATCAACCACCATCATCAACCCTTGGATTAGGGAATTTATTGGCATAATTTCCCATCTCCTTGAACTTGGAACATTGAAGTGTAGTAGGTTCATTCTGTGTATCCCTTCCTTTGTTTGCATCATTAGGAATCTTCTTCCCATCATCGCGGCATTCAAATTCCCGATGACCTTCCTTTCCACATTTGAAACATTTACTTGTCCCTTTAAGACAACTCCCTCCATGTTTCATTCCACACTTTGAGCATACAGGAAAGCTCATCTTCTTTTCAGTGTGCCCTTTAGATTTTCTTTTGAATTCCATTTTCCTCTTCTTATCAAACCCATATGTCTGATGGGTTACTCCAAATTCCATCTCAACTTTGAGAGCACATCGAACGATTTCCTCATAGCTTTTGAAGTCCCTTATGGATAAGGCCCTTCGAAGACTTGGTTTTAAGCCACTAAAGAATCGATCGATCTTACTCTCAGGTTGGATAATAGTACCAGAAGCGTACCTTGCAAGTCTTGTAAAATTTGATTCATAGGTACCAACAGATTCATCATCCTTTTTCTTCAGTTCAATAAACTCTTTCTCCAACTTTGTTCGAAGAATACGAGGGAAGTACTTATTGAAAAATAAGTTCTTGAACTCGTCCCATTCCATGGACTCAATTTCATCCCTTTGCCTCGTATTCTTAATAAGATTCCACCATTGATCAGCATATCCTTCCAAACGATACACTTCTAGGATGACTTTATCATGTCCAGAACATTGAAGAACTGAAAATATCTTTTCATTATTACTAATCCATTGTTCAGCAACTAATGGATCAGTAGACCCGCTGAATGAAGGTGGACGCTGCCTCATGAAGGATTCAACAGAATGTTTCTCCTTCCTTTGCTCATTTAGAAGTCCGGAATGATTCATAACTTGAGAAAGTTGTGTGAGCATGGCTACAAGATTTTTCATTCCAGCTCCCATAACGTTTGGTTGCTCAGGGGGACAATCATTGCATTGCCCGTCGCATTCCGCATTAACACGATTTCTTCAGGTTCCAACCATTGACTAAAACCAAGAAGAATAGTGTGAGCAACACTAATTATAAAAGGAAAACCACATAATCAAGAATAAAATTTCACACTTAAGGTCTTAACCTAGGTTATTCATGGCCATAACTAAACCACAAAGATTGTGTTTTATGCTTAGAATTATCCTTAGGTTTCTTACTAAGGCTTTCACATCCTAGTTTCCGAAGGTTGACTATACCTTTCCTCGGATACCAACTATAACAACCCATACTTTACATACATTGTTATTACTTCAGAATTGAAGCACACTTATTACAACATATAAAAAAACCAAGAAAGGACCATATAGGTATAGTGTCATTAGAAACTGGGAAACATAAACAACTGGTTCATAAAACGTCTACATTGTCTCCCATTTATTTCATCATATCTATAGTCCCTTTTGGCATATCTTACATAACAACCTTCTTCCTGACCTGGGGAAAGAAAACATACAAAAGGGTGAGCTCAAATGCTCAGAAAGGGTAAAAAAAAGAAATATCAATCAGATCATATACATAATCACATAACTTTTGGAAATCTTAACCTGCAAAAGAGATAATAATTTCATAACATGGGATAAATCATGGAATTGAAATGTAATCACAATAATCATAACTTAAAACATGAAACTTTGTGGCATACACACATAATCATAGTGAATCATTTCTTATTAGTCAAGGCTCATTGCCAAGACTATCTTAGTGGACAAAGTCCCTTTCTGAACCGAGTTCACTCCTCGTTTCAGTCCTGTTTCATTGAACCGGTATAACCTACCGTTCCAGCCATGTCTATCTCATGAGATATAAAATATTTACCCAATGCATTGGAGGGAGATATAGGTCCCACCCATCTCATAATGATACCATTCTTATGTGTGCCACAAAATCATAAACCATACATCATAGCATAACCCATGTAATAAAAATGGGATTCTTAAACAACATGACATCATAAAATAATTCATATAAGATAAAAGAATTCATAAAAATATTTCCATCACAACCTAATAAAATCCATGTAATAATAGTGATATAAACATAACCCTTTATTATCTTAGATGGAAAATAATTTTGATAAAACACTTGAACTCCATTCTTGAGGAAAATATCCTTTCTACTTCAAAAACATTTTCATTTCTTAACATGTCTTACAATTTTAAACTAAATGAAGTTTATTAAAAATAAACATGAAAACTTGTAAAGGAATCTTCTTGGAAATAATTTTTTAAAAATCCATTCATGCCGTATAATTTAAAAAAACATTATTCTCATACTTTTTTCGGAAAAGTCAAAAAAGTACCTCATACGAAAAACGACAAAATATTCCTTTCATATCTTTTACTAAAAACTCACTGAAGGGTAAAATAGGATTTAAACAGTTTTAGGTGAATGTAAATAATATTACATATTGAGGAAACATGGATGTGGATGATAAAATACACCCCAGTAAATACTAAAGTATAAACAATCTCGGATAAAAATGAGATTGTGATATTTCCCTTACCTTAGGTCCGATATGCTTTGTATGTGTCTGAACCTCCTGTATAATGATTTAAATAATTTTATTGACTTATTAAAGAATCATACTTATTTTTATGATATCATATATGGTCATATTCTTAACTTCTTAGTAGTAATATTTCATTTCTACTTGTTATTCGGGTGTTTATAACTTTTTGTTCTTATGTGTGTTTTGTCGAATAAATTCTTATTCATATCTTTAGGTTATATATACCTCATTACCAGAATGTTATTAGTGTAATATATATCATATTCATTCATTCAATTCATTTATATAATCATTATGAAATGAAGATCATGTAGAACGAGTCGCATCACATCGTGGAGACGGTATTCCGTATGTACGCACGAGTGATGATATCGTTCCTATGATCGTGGAATTGTATTGGAGTGTATTTATACTATTTGAGAATAATTATCACTTTATAATAGTCATATATAGTCATTATTTACACCATTATACCCATCCAAGTAAGGTGGCTGTGGAAAATAGATTACACCATGGCATGGAGACGGTATTCCGTACGTACGCACGCGCGGTGATTTCATTTTCCGTAGGATGGATAGATGGTGAAATAGGGTTGTTTCATACTTATAATAACATATCAGTATATGAGTGATACTTATTTTATTACTTCATAATGAAAAAACTAAATAAGAAGAAGTGGAAGAAGAGATAAAGATGAAAGAATCGGTAACGGACATTACCTCTTCTTTGAAGTGATTCTTTGAGACCTTCTTCTAGGGCACTAAAATTGGTCTTTGAAGAAGACCAGGACCACTAGGATGTCTCTAGGGAAGTTGTGAAAAAGAATTGGCAGGGTTTGGCCGAGCTTGAAGGCTCAAAGTGGTGTAAGGAAGAGGGGGAGGAGGTGCCCTTTTATAAGGGAGGAGAGGGGCTCCTTTGGAAAAACTAAAAATATTATTTTATTATAAAGTCAAGTTCGGTTTTAAATATCTCCAAATTGATATATTTCTAAGATAAGGTGGGGATGGGTCTAAATACTCTCATACAATAGAATTTAGACAAGTTTAGGTTCTTATTTTGACCTTATCATTTAGATTTAACATTAAGTTAAATAAGTTTACTTTTACCGTGTCTTCTTGTGTTGTTATACTATAAGGTTAATAAACTTACTATAAGTAGCCAAACGAACCCCAATCTGTTTATTATTAATATATATAACCTTATCTAAGTCATTTGGCCGAGACATAGATTTTTAGGAATAAAATAACAATTACTAATATAATATTTGTTTTAAAAACTATTTTATGTCAATTTTGACACTATTTAGTAATTAATTTTTGTGAAAATAATAACAGAATTATTAGTTCGAAAAAAGATAATTAAATCAATAATAACATGTCATATTAATCTATAAAATTAGTGTAATTCATAAAAAGTCTCAAATTACATTTATTTTGGTGTTTATAACATCAATTATGTCAATATTTCATTAAAAAGATAATTACTGCATCATCTTTGTGTCATAAATAAATTAAATTATTTAATGTATAAAAATTACAAATAAAATACCATTATGTATGAAATCTTTTTAGATTTCTAATGAATATTTATAGACGAATTTATCGTATGTATAACCCCATATTAAAAATTATTTACTTATTAAACATTGATTTAAACTATTTTAACCCTTCTTTAAATAAATTAATAATAAATGTCCTAATCTAAACAAAGTGGGCCTAAATGGTCATATTTTATTCTTAAGGTTGTTTTTGGTCGAATTAAATTTGTCCAATAGAATTAAGACATGTGTTAGGGTAATAATAATATCATTTTTACCCTTAATTAACCTATTTACTTTTAACCGTGGTAAATAAAAGTAAAAAGTTACTATTCACAAAAAATTATTTTCATCTCATTGAACCACATTTTAGTCCTTGATATTATCTCTGTCTCTCGGATTTTTGAAATTCCACTCACATAAGCGGTAAAATTAAGTTTTATGAAAAATTCAGTTTTTTTTAACTACCACTTAGTGGTTTCACTATTCATCAAAAATTGAAAGTTTTCAGAAAAATACCAAAATTTCACACTAGGCTGATTTCGATATTACGAATCCAAAAATGAAGTCCATTTTGAAAAATAAAATTTATAAAATTTTAAAAAGTGATTATTACTATTCATAACGGCTAGTTTTAGTAATATTTTAATAGCATATCGTTGTTTAGTGAAACTCGGTATTGCGTAAGACGCAAGCTATCGAGGAAGGTCGTGATTTCGTGTAAAGAAAGACAAGAAAGTGTTGTGTAGAAAAATATTCCTTTGATGATTTATATAACATAAAATTCTCAGGTGTTACATTATATTAGATAGAGTCATTGTTATTTATGAAAGATGGAATGAGTTTGAGATAACTTAGATAATTGTATCTTAGTGTTTATATTCCTCTTTAGTACATGATGATTTTGTTGATATACTCACACTGACCTTTTTGGTTTTAGTAAATGGATGGATCTAGCAGGCACCAAAGTGACAATGGGTTTGAAGGAAACTGTGGTGGTTCTCTGATTAAGAGACTGGATGAAATGGGTGATTCAATGAGAAATCTTGTGGTTATTCTAAACCAACTATCAGGAGTCATGATTAACCACATTAACCTTGGTGAGTTCTATAATGCCTCATGTACGAGATGACCAACTCGATGTGGATGTTTAGGTAATAATTATAAAGGTAACCATTAGGGTTTATATGATCCTTACTTTTGAGGTAATTATGGGTTACTATATGTTATGATAGAATATGAACGACATGAGAAACTAGATGCTAAATTATATTATGGTTATTTTTGAAGATTCTATCACTTTTTGGGTAATTTTTTATGAATTATATAGTTTTGTAAAAATGAAAACACACAGACCATGTGACAACCTGTCGCGTCGGATGAAGATGTGGGAATCGAACCCACAACAAAAGTGCAACTGGTATTTATCGCCTACCACTGGACTACATGATGTCCCTGGTTATATTGACTAATTCTTTTTAGTTATATGATATTATGAATCTAGAATAAGTTTATTTTGGGTTATATATGGAAATTATTAACCTGTCATGGAGGATATGTGATTAGGTTAATTACTTTTTAGTATGAGACTTTAAGAGTAACTGGTGATTGGAGATAAATGTTTAGGTTTATCATGGAAGGCTGTGTGATTAAATCCATCAGAGATTTGGGTTTCAATCTTATTTTTCATTACTTTGAAGAATTTTATTGACAATTTTTTTATCAAATGGTCTTCGTTGAACTTTGGGTTTTGTTGGACAAATTTTGGAGATCAAGAATAGATATTATTTATTATAAAGAATTATCCTTTTGTGGATTATCGGATCTTGTTCTAACAATTTTGGTTTTGGTTAAGGTCTAAAGACATGGGTAATATATAGTTCTCTTTTTGCAGATTAGGTGACTCTCTAGAAGTTGATTATAGCGCTCTAAATGTTAACAAATCATCCTAAATACTCGTCTTTTGGAGGAAAAACTGAGTTTGTGTAAGAAATCCAGTAAGAGATAAAAGTCTACAAGATATGTAAGTATGTTTCCTTGTGATTTACTTAATCTCATAAATAAATTAATCAATGAAAAGTAACTTAAAACTAAAATTTTGTCTGTTTACTTTTCCTACCGGGGAATCAAATACCGTTTAACCCATGAAAAGTTTGTGATTTTCATGTGGTTAACTTTATCCTAATCAAGTTTCCTATCACTCTCCATCAGAACATAACCTTTTTTTTCTCTTCCATGTCCATGTTTTCCTACATGGAATCCTAGTATGGGTTAACTCAGTTGACCTTTGTACTTCCCTTTCTTTCTTTTAAAGTGACAGTTTAATTGACTCTTTTTCTGATGTGGGGCTTTCAATGATGTTTCCAAGCCCAATTTTAAAATTGTGAGGACACAATTTAAAAAAGGAGGGAAGGATGTAACATCCCAGGTAAATAAAGAATATTAATTTTTTCATATTTATTAATATTTGTGAATAAAATATTAATATTACTTAAAAGGGAACGCTATGCTCGATGGCGTATCAAATACGCATCAACTTGTTTCTTTGAAATCTTACGTTGCACTCTAATAATATTATTTTAAATGGTAGTGTCACATACATTAATTATTTTGAAGTTAAATTTCATTTTTTTTCCTTTCATTTTTTGTTTTGGATGGTTTCCAAAGGTTTTATGGAGAAATAGATCAGTTTTCATGAATTGGGCCAAACCGCGAGCCCAATTCCAGATTTAAAAATAAAATTTGTTCCCTTTATAACATTTTCATTTTTTAATATTTTTCCTTCATTCCAACTCCTAAATGTCCTCCCCTGATATATTAACACCACAATTAAAATTTGGAGCCTTTGGAAATCCATAACCAAGGTTTATGTTGGTTTTTATTTAAGGGATTGGGTCTGCCCGAAAGCCCAATTCCAGTTTTAAAAATAATATTTTATTAATTAATAACTTAATCATTTTTAAGTATATTTCGGTGATTCCAAGCCTCATATGCGCCCCTTGAACCCAGACACGCTCCCAAGCTCTCTCTCCCCACTTTTGAGCTCTTCTTCATCGCGAGTTAGTACTGAACGTATTAGGGTTTCAAAAATCGGGCAGATTTGGAGAGGTAAATTGATCCTTTCATAACTCCTTCATTTTTCATCCTTTTTCCCCCATTTCAGTCCCCACATGACCTAATATGAATCCTTCGAACCTCAATACCAGTTTTGGATACTTGGTGATTCATTATTTTGTGGATTGGAGCCGATTCCTTCAAGATATTTCAAGTAATGGAATTCCTTCTTGGTTCTTTCCATCCTCTTTTAGTTTTATTTCCTTTTTCTTGAAGTTCCTCATGTCTAGAAGTTGGGGTTCGATCCTAATGTATGATTTGGTGTCTTTTGGGTAAATTTTTGTGGTTTAGGTCTGGATTTGTATTCCTTTTGGTGCAACGGTGGTGCGCTTAAGGTTTCGCACCAAGTTTTGAGGGTTTCGACACATTCGGTAGGTGATTACGTGGGTAACCATTTAATGATGAGTTAGTTTGCTTGATTAAATAATTTTGAATGTTCCTTATGTGCTGTGAATTATGTGAAAACCATTTTTGGTTTCAATAGTAAAGCATTTGTTTTTAGAGTTACATTTTTGCTTGAAGTTTGTATTTTTCAAATGTATTTCATGTGTTATATCTTGTGGTAGTTTTGTAAAATGTGGAAGTGATTTATTAGTTGTTGAAAGGGGCTGACAATTATGGTTAGGTAATGATATAGTTCCATGTGGGCCTAAAAATGGGGTGTATTTGAATTGTTTTATTTGTATAACCTTGTTATACTCCTTGAAAGTGTTTTATTGATTTGTGTGTTCTCATGGGTATCTTTTGTGATATTATTCAACGTGATTATATAACATTTGACTGTGGATTATTTCATGTTTATTGGGATGCCAATTCTGTTTTGGTAGGGTCTTGGTGTGCTTTTGGTTTAAAAAGAGATTTTTGAAATGGATTTTATGTGCAAAGTTTGGGTATACTCTTTATAATTGTTTTATGAAAGTTTTGAATGCTTTATTGGGTTGTGTAATAGGTGAAACTATATCAGCAAACTGTTTTGGTAGGATTATATTTTTAAAAGGTCCATTTCATTTGTGAAAAGGCTGTTATGTGATATGTATCATCTTGGAAATATTTTATTAAATTGTTTGAAGGAGATATTTTGGAGTGAAAGTGTTGTGAAAGTGATGTGGAGTGTTTTGTGTGAGTGTGATGTGAAAAATTGAATTTTTGAATATGAAAGAAGTGTTATATTCCGTGTGTGTGGGCTGTTATATGAGTTTAAATATCATATAATTGTTTTATAAAATTGTTTAATGGTTTTGTGGAAGTGTTAAAGAAATGTGAAATGTGTTGTGGGCTATTTTGGTGTGATTCGGATTTCAAAATCATTTTGAATGAAAAATGGATTTTTTGTGACTTGTGTGGTATACATATGGGCTGTTTGGTGAATTTGTGATGTGGAAATGATATTTTAATGTTCAATGTACATTTCTTGATGTGTTGAACATGTTTGAGCACAAGGGGAAAACCTGGGTATCTAGGTGGGTGGATGTGTACTAGTATGCTAGTGAATCCGTGGGGTTTGGCCTCAGTTTCACTTAGCAAGATTGACGCTTACAACTCTAACTAAACTATGATGATGATGATTGGGGACCACTAGGTTATGGGTATGTTCCCTACTAGTGGATCGTGCATGAGAATGGATATTTGTGATGGTTACTCTCACCGAGATACGAGGTACCTGGGACCCACAGCTAGCTAGTGCCTAGGTGTTACTTCCTATTTCTTGTGCTCATTATTTACATTGTACTTACCGTCGGCATACGGTATATTTGGCTGGAAAATTCAGTATTGTTGACATTATTTTTAAAAGTGTTGATTCTTAATTATAGCCCACTTGAAAACTATTTTTATTCAAGTAGCATCTTTTAGAAATTGTAACTAGATTTTCATGTTTTTGAAAACTTGCATGCTTTTCATCTTTAAATGTTTATCACATGGAATCTCTTAGTGGTGGTATCCTACTGGGCATTGGATCACACCCTACTTACACCCTTGGGTGTAAGTAGACATGGTTGTTTTTGTTGTCGCAGGTTGGGTACAGTTTTTTTTGTTCCAGTGGTTCGGGTTTCTAGCAGGTCCTTGGTGGTGAAGTCTTGTGGAGGTGGCTTGTGGGTGGTGCCCCTTGCCATGAGGGTTCTTGGGCTGTCCTTATTTGGATTTGTGACTTTGGTATAGACCTTTTGAGTTGTTTTAAGCCATTTAATTCAGTTCTGAATTTTTGTAAAAGATTGTTTGGTTTGAAAAATCCAGATTTGTTTCATTGGATTCTTTTGTTGTTTTATGTTTATAAACTCGGGTAAATCATTCCCAATTTTCGTTTTATGATACCCGGGAACTTGTTCCAACCCGTGGGGATCGGGAACGCTCTTCGGGTCATGTCACGGGCTGGTTTTGGTGCCGGTTTTGGCGGTGACCTGATTCGGTTCGTGACAAAATGGTATCAAAGGAGGTTCAGGTTAACTCTTTGGGTCATGTTATTTGGGGAAGAGTTAGGATAGTATGGAGTTAGGATTGTTGGGACATGGAATTCTAGTTATGGGTAGTGTTCCTGATCACCACACCTCATAATGGGATTCAAGTTTCCAAGAGAAGTTGGTATTTATCTAAGTCCTTCGGTTTTCTTGGTTCGATGATGATTTAGGGAAATGAAAAGAGAGTTGGGTTAATGGTCCTAGTCAGCTCGCAAGGCCTGGAAAGCCATGTGGAGCCAAGTATATTCCCTAGAACACTCTCTGTGACAGTGAGGTGATTGGAATATGGCTTCCAACCATATTTCCAAGTCACCCACTGAAACTAGTTTCCTCTTGCACTGTTTTGTGCTTAGGTTCTGAAACCTTAACACCTTGGTTTTAAGAAGCGTAATGTTTTTTTTGAAATGATTTTCAAATAAAGAGGGAATGGTTTGGTTTATGAAATGGCAGAACTGAATTTTCAGAATTTTTTGAAATGTAAAATGGTGTGCTTAAACCTCTTTGAAAGAAGGAACTATATAGAAGTTGGTTTTGAAAAGTGTTTCTAATAGAGTTTTCTAAACAATCAGAGTGTGTTTTAATGGGATGAGATGTTTTGAAATTGATGTGAATATCTTGAAAGTGAGTTATTTTCTAAATGGTTGTGACTTTCTGAAAAAAAAAATTAGATGTGAGTTGGGATTTTGATCTCGTTGTTAGCGGTTTTGAGAAAAAAGGATGTTTTTGTTGACCGTTTTGGTTTTGAAAAGTGGAACAAATTTTTGTTTTAACCTTTGGTATTTTCATGAGCAACCACATGCATGGGGTTATATGGGAATATGGATGGTTGATGAAATTACTCGATGAGTGTCGAGATGGATATGAGGAGGGTGCTCGGTGTGGCACTGAAACATGCATGTGTAAGGCTCATGGGGTACCATTGGTGGATGCGCTAACCGCTGAACCATTTGTTTTCAAAGAAATGTTTTTAAATAGAAACATGAAGACTTGATGAATTATTTGGAATGGTTTATATTATGTATTTTTTGAAAATGTTGATGTTGTGGGATGTTTTGATTCCAAGAACCCCTTCTGTTTGAACTGTGTTTTGGGTTTGTGTTTGGTCGGTAAGCTGTGTTGTAGGGACGGTTAGTGGTCTCTTTTGAAAAATGTTTTGGGATGCCTTTAAGATAGTCCCCTTCATGTGTTTGGAGCTGGTTTATGGCTTGTTTTGACCAATATACCAGGTTGGTTGGGTCCTTGGGTTCTCTCATTGGATAAGGTACACCCCCATTAAAGGTTAATGCATAATTGAAGCGCAACCCAGATTGTTTCTCCATTGGAAAATCCTCCAGTTGATCAATATAAGGAATCCATTTCTTAAGCTTTTTAGATTGAGTATACACCCTTTCCTTTATTGGTTTTGTGTATCCTCTTGTAGTGGGAGATTGATTATGGATGGTTGAAAGTGACCTTAGCCTCTTAAGTTTCCTAATTTTTCGAAGGTGGAAGTGTTCTGGGTTTGTTAGCATGGATGATTATTTGGATAGTGTCTAAGAGGAACTCTCAGTCCTTCATAGTCTCTTCGAAGAAGGAGTTTATGTTAAACTACTATTGTGGGAAATCTGGTCATGAGAAGATATTATGGCCACTTTCTAGAATTGTGTGTTGTTTTGGGATGTTCTACAAGTTCTGTCTCTATTCATTGTTTATATCAGTCGCAATGGTCATGTTCGGTGATTCCTTGTGATGGAATGTGCTTGATTGACTGTAAAGGTGAAAGTTGGGCAATCATCTGAGAGTCTCTATTATGTTGGGAGAATGTCTCCCTTGAAAAAAAAACATAAAAAAAAATTCCATTTTAGAGGAAGGTGAGTATAAGTGTTCTTTACTTCTATTGTTTCTCACCCGAACAAACAAGGTGTGATGTGTGTACATCTTCTAATCCCTTGTTTCAGTGAAATATCGAGTTAGGGTAAAGTGAGTTTGGAATGTGTTATGTCTTGGAAAAAAAAACTTATCGGGGGGATTGCGGTGTAGTTGTTGTTTGCAACGAAAGAAGAATTCTCATTCAGGTGGTTTCCAAAGCCTAACTGTGAGGCCGAAGATGCTTCAATATTTTGAGCTCCAGCCATAGGTCCCGGAGAGAAGCTGGCGCGTAGTCAGGGGAAACCCCAGTGTCATTTAAACCCTTGTACAAAGTCCTATCCTTAGTATGAAAGATAGGAAGATTTTAAACCTATGGTGTCATCATATTTCTTCTGTTGTTCCTATTCGGTGGAAATAGGTGGAGGGTCTTGTACCCATGTCATCACACAATGTTATTCCCTCCCCCTTTGGTTTCCATTGAGTCTTTGGAGAATGGTTGGAAATTTGGCTAGACATGTTGAGCACACGGTTTTCACATGGTTAGTTCTAACCGTGAACAAAAAAAATAACCATGCAGATATAAGGATCCACATAGTTATCGCACAGTTTCTCAAACTGTGTAGACTAACTGTGTGACCATCCCAACTCCTTAATTTTGGGGTCTTTTCATGTCGGCCCACGCCGGTCGGTTAAGATGGTTGGTTCTTGTGGTGGGAAGACCCACCATGGGTATCGTGCATATTATTTTGTAAATTTCTAATGGATGTATACCCCTTGTACTAAGGAGTCTGTTTGGGCCTTCCCCTATTACTGTCTTGATTCTGTCTCGGGAAAAAAAAATTAAGTTGTCTCTTATGGTGGGGAGCTCATTTGTGTCTCTTCATACAAGTAACTCATGTTTTTCCTTGGTATTGTATGGGAAGTAGGTAATATCATTTGGATATATCTAACTAATTACATCTTCCTTGGGTAAACTTTGGGACTGGAGAGTGCCCAATGTATTAGTTAAAGTAAGGTAAGTGTAACCTTGTTCGATGTTGTTGTTCGTTTGAGTGAATTGCATGAGTCTTGTTCTGATAGTGTTTGAGGTGTTTTCCTTTGGGATAAAGCCTGAATGTGATTGATTGTTTCAGGAAAGTGGTGTATGATTTTGTTGTGAATTATTCCTTCCTTAATTGATCAATGGAGGTGTTTTGGACTTTGGGGGCGAAACCTGGAAATGGAGTACATCTTGGTTTATCAGTTCGGTTTGGCTTTCGTATCTGGCCTTTCTGTAGCTTTCCGGGGATGGAAAGTTTTCATGGTGGAGAGAATTGTCACACACATGAATTATTTTGAAGTTAAATTTCATTTTTTTCCTTTCATTTTTTGTTTTGGATGGTTTCCAAAGGTTTTATGGAGAAATAGATGAGTTTTCATGAATTGGGCCAAACCGCGAGCCCAATTCCAGATTTAAAAATAAAATTGTTCCCTTTATAACTTTTTCATTTTTTAATATTTTTCCTTTATTCCAACTCCTAAATGTCCTCCCCTGATATATTAACACCACAATTAAAATTTGGAGCCTTTGGAAATCCATAACCAAGGTTTATGTTGGTTTTTATTTAAGGGATTGGGCCTGCCCGAAAGCCCAATTCCAGTTTTAAAAATAATATTTGATTAATTAATAACTTATTCATTTTTAAGTATTTTTCGGTGATTCAAAGCCTCATATGCGCCCCTTGAACCCAGACACGCGCCCAAGCTCTCTCTCCCAACTTTGGAGCTCTTCTTCATCGCGATTTAGTACTGAACGTATTAGGGTTTCAAAAATCGGGCAGATTTGGAGAGGTAAATTAATCTTTTCATAACTCCTTCATTTTTCATCCTTTTCCCACATTTCAGTCCCCACATGACCTAATATGAATTCTTCGAACCTCCATACCAGTTTTGGGTACTTGGTGATTCATTATTTTGTGGATTGGGGCCGAGTCCTTCAAGATATTTCAAGTAAGGGAATTCCTTCTTGGTTCCTTCCATCCTCTTTTAGTTTTATTTCCTTTTTCTTGAAGTTCCTCATGTCCAGAAGTTGGGGTTCGATCCTAATGTATGATTTGGTGTCTTTTGGGTAAATTTTTTTGGTTTAGGTCTGGATTTGTATTCCTTTTGGTGCAACGGTGGTGCGCTTAAGGTTTCGCACCAAGTTTTGAGGGTTTCGACACATTCGGTAGGTGATTCCGTGGGTAACCATTTAATGATGAGTTAGTTTTATTGATTAAATAATTTTGAATGTTCCTTATCTTCTGTGCATTATGTGAAAACCATTTTTGGTTGCAATAGTAAAGCATTTTTTTTAGAGTTACATTTTTTCTTGAAGTGTGTATTTTTCAAATGTATTTCATGTGTTATATCTTGTGGTAGTTTTGTAAAATGTGGAAGTGATTTATTAGTTGTTGAAAGGGGCTGAAAATTATGGTTAGGTAATGATATAGTTCCATGTGGGCCTAAAAATGGGGTGTATTTGAATGTTTTTATTTGTATAACCTTGTTATACTTTTTGAAAGTGTTTTATGGATTTGTGTGTTCTCATGGGTATCTTTTGTGATATTATTCAACGTGATTATATAACATTTGAATGTGGATTATTTCATGTTTATTGGGCTGCCAATTCTGTTTTGGTAGGGTCTTGGTGTGCTTTTGGTTTAAAAAGAGATTTTTGAAATGGATTTTATGTGCAAAGTTTGGGTATACTCTTTATAATTGTTTTATGAACGTTTTGAATGCTTTATTGGGTTGTGTAATAGGTGAAACTATATCAGCAAACTGTTTTGGTAGGAGTATATTTTTTAAAGGTCCATTTTATTTGTGAAAAGGCTGCTATGTGATATGTATCATCTTGGAAATATTTTATTAAATTGTTTGACGGAGATATTTTGGAGTGAAAGTGATGTGAAAGTGATGTGGAGTGTTTTGTGTGAGTGTGATGTGAAAAATTGAATTTTTGAATATGAAAGAAGTGTTATATTCTGTGTGTGTGGGCTGTTATATGAGTTTAAATATCATATAATTGTTTTATAAAATTGTTTAATGGTTTTGTGGAAGTGTTAAAGAAATGTGAAATGTGTTGTGGGCTATTTTGGTGTGATTCGGATTTCAAAATCATTTTGAATGAAAAATGGATTTTTTGTGACTTGTGTGGTATACATATGGGATGTTTGGTGAATTTGTGATGTGGAAATGATATTTTCATGTTCAATGTACATTTCTTGATGTGTTGAACATGTTTGAGCACAAGGGGAAAACCTGGGTATCTAGGTGGGTGGACGTGTACTAGTATGCTAGTGAATCCGTGGGGTTTGGCCTCAGTTTCACTTAGCAAGATTGACGCTTACAACTCTAACTAAACTATGATGATGATGATTGGGGACCACTAGGTTATGGGTATGTTCCCTACTAGTGGCTCGTGCACAAGAATGGATATTTGTGATGGTTACTCTCACCGAGATACGAGGTACCTGGGACCCACAGCTAGCTAGTGCCTAGGTGTTACATCCTATTTCTTGTGCTCATTATTTACATTGTACTTACCGTCAGCATACGGTATATTTGGCTGGAAAATTCAGTATTGTTGACATTATTTTTAAAAGTGTTGATTCTTAATGATATCCCACTTGAAAACTATTTTTATTCGAGTATCATCTTTTAGAAATTGTAACTAGCTTTTCATGTTTTTGAAAACTTGCATGCTTTTAGTCTTTAAATGTTTATCACATGGAATCTCATAGTGGTGGTATCCTACTGGGCATTGGCTCACACCCTACTTACACCCTTGGGTGTAAGTAGACATGGTTTTTTTTTTGTCGCAGGTTGGGTACAGTTTTTTTTGTTCCAGTGGTTCGGGTTTCTAGCAGGTCCTTGGTGGTGAAGTCTTGTGGAGGTGGCTTGTGGGTGGTGCCCCTTGCCATGAGGGTTCTTGGGCTGTCCTTATTTGGATTTGTGACTTTGGTATAGACCTTTTGAGTTGTTTTAAGCCATGTAATTCAGTTCTGAATTTTTGTAAAAGATTGTTTGGTTTGAAAAATCCAGATTTGTTTCATTGGATTCTTTTGTTGTTTTATGTTTATAAACTCGGGTAAATCGTTCCCAATTTTCATTTTATGATACCCGGGCACTTGTGCCAACCCGTGGGGATCAGGAACGCTCTTCGGGTCATGTCACGGGCTGGTTTTGGTGCCGGTTTTGGCGGTGACCTGATTCGGTTCGTGACAGGTAGTTAATGCCTAGCCATTGTAATAGTAGTAATGAATAGAAATAACAACCAAATGATTATATATTCTTGTTAATTATTTTTTCATTTATTCAAATAAATTGTAGAGGCTTAAAATGAAAATGAATCCAATTTTAAGCATAAATCTTATAATATTACTTAAAATGTCAATTATCCGCCTTTTAAAGGAGAACCCTTTTTAAATAAACTTTTGAAAATTTTATATTTTTTATTTGAAAGAATAAAATCTTTCTTTAAAATCTGGACCTCGAAATTTAATTTGTGTACATTTTGGTTATTTTTCCGATAATGTTCTTTTTTAATAAATAAGTGAAAATTTTTGTATTTTAATTCAAAACCACTATTTTAATGTAATATATTTATATGATTAGATTATATTTTGAATTATCTTTAAAGTTCAATTATAATATATTTTTACCATTTAATCCAATAGTGTTCATTGGAATTAATTTCTCTTTGAAATTGGACTTAAACTAGTGTCAATCTTTTGATATATTTTGTTTCTTAAAAACACGCTATTTATTTTGACAATGGGAATTAATTATTAAATTTATTAATTCAACTTATATGTTTTTAATTGGGTAAAATTGAAATCATTTTTGAATTCAGAATATGAGATATAGCTTAGGGTTAATTTTTGGTATTTTTCTGAAAAACATCAATTTTTGATGAATAGTGAAACCACTATGTGGTAATTAAAAAACTGATTTTTCATTTAAATTAAATTTTACCACCTCTGTGATTTGAATTTAAAAAATCCTAAAAACATGGTTTTCATTATGATGTAAAATGTGGTTCAATGGGATGAAAATAATTTTTGGTGAATAGTAACTTTTATGTTTTATTAATCGCAATTAATGGTAATTAGTGTAATTTAAGGTAAAGATAATGTTATAATAATATCAAATGACCTTGACACATGTCCTACTCTTATTGGATGAGTCATGGAAGACCAATACAATCCATGGGTCATCTTGGGGACCCCATGGAGCCACTTGGGTAAGAAAATTACATTAATAACTTTTTATTTAAAGTTAAAATAAAAATGTCACAAACATGTATTGTTTTACTAAAACAATTTTTACATGGGGTTATACAAGTCATATTTTTGACTATAAATAGTCATTGGAAAGATAAAAGGATTTACTACATCTTAGTTGTTTTTTAAATTTTTAGAAAATAAATAAATTTATTTATTTATGACACCATGATGATGCATCGATTACCTCATAATGAACGATTTAAATAAAATGATAAGATAATGTAAACTCGAAGATATAAACTTTTCAAAGACCAATTTGATGGGTGGAATTTGACCCCTCATCACCTTATCCTCGAAATATATCTTTTTGGGACCTTTAGAATCCAAAAAACATTTTAAAATAAAGTGACATTTCATGACTTTCCAAGAGTGCCCCTCCTCCCCCTTATAAAAGGCCCCCACCTCTACCTCCTTACCCACACCTCTCAAGGAATTGGCTTGGAAAAACTCTGATAATTTTATCTCTACACATCCCTATATTCTTCCTAGAAGCCTTCCCTTAGGCAGAAATCTCTTCAAGAAACCCTTTTGGTTAAAACCAAGGGGAGTTACCCGATTTAAAGGTAATGTCTTCCCAAATGCTCTTTTGTTTTATTTTTCTTTTCCAACCCCAGAAAATATTTTTATTACTTTCTTTTATAACAAAAAACAGTATATTAAATATACTAGGATGTTGTTATGAGATGGATTCGAGCTAAACTTACACACACCTCTGTCTAATGGTTAAAGAACATACTATTTCCGTGGATGGCAAATTACTGCCTCACGAAACGATAATTGTTCTATCTTCTCCTACCGCCTCTCATTGTGGCCATTATGATGGAACTATATTTATTTATGATATATATTATATTTATTTCCACTCTATTCTTCTGTATTTTATATTTTATACATACCTTTATTCTTTTCATGTTGTGAAAATGCGATAATTTCATTTGAGGAAGTGTGGACTACCGCCCCCTCAAGTGATGTGACTCGTTCATGCAATACATGGAATGTATAAATAATGAAATTTATGAACTTATGTGACCTATATAACATATATATTATAATGGAATTATAATACATATATATATAAATCTCATTTAGTTTTAATTCCATAAATGTTCCAAAGAAATGAAAGTAGCGTTCATTCGTACGTACAGCCTACCGTCTCCATGAATGGTGCATTTCATTTCTTTTTTTCTCCAAATGTTATGGAATAGTATAAACACAATATAAGGTGGATATATATGATATTTAGGTCATTAATAATATTCTGGAGATGATATACTTATAACTACATGGAAAATTATTTTCCAACAAGTTAAATTTTAACTCACTTACCGAACATCGAAAAAAACGTCTGATATGAACTCACATTATTAACCAACTATTATAAAATTATAATATGTGATATGAACTGAATAATAATATTTAAATTAGATCCTTAAGAAATTATAAATTGACCAAAGATTATTATTCAGGAATATAAAGAAACGAACAAGACAAGTCGGACTTGAGGTAAAGGATCCTACCTCTCTATTTCTTTTTAACTACTCTCTTTTATGTCACTTAATTTAAGATCCTCTTTATTATGTTGGGTAATGTTCTTTTATATTCCTATTGATGTAATTTTTATGTTAATATGATGATATACCCTACTTTATCTCATCAATCCGTTTTTGGATGTTTTAAGTGGCACCATTAGGCTGCCGAATTTTTTGTAGGGGATTTCTTATCTCACTTTTAATTCTGTGAGATTTCCATTCTTCGCCACTTATTTATTGAATATGGGGTATTGTTTACTTCCCTTTCATATATATTATCATGATTATTTTTGTAGTCATGGTATTATGTGATTCATTTGGTGTTTATTATATTTTGGTCATACGACTCGATTGATCACAACAAGGTAAGGGGTTTTTATTTCACTTTATGTTCCTGTGGGATTCATCCTACATTTGCCACTATTTAATTTTGTGTGGTGTATGTACTGACCATGATTGTATTCCTTGTGTAATATACACTAATTTATGGGTATTTACATCTTCATTTTATGACCCTTCTTTCATGTGGTGTACGTTTAGAAAGTTACCCAAATCGGTAAGGGAACCTTTCACCCTCCTCTTTTTAAAAGGCTTATTTTTGTTGGGTATTTTAATTTACATATTGTAATGTTGGGATATGTTCTTCTATATCATTTTTTATGTAATTTTTATGTCCAAGTGATGAGATACCATTTTCTCTCTCATCAACTCATTTTATGAATTTTAAAGTGACGATGTTAGGCTGTCGAATTTTTGCAAGGGATCTTCTTAACTCAATTTCAATTCTTTGGGTTAAAATTGTACTCCTTGAATATGTCATTATATGAATATGTGTGATTTAATATGATTGTTTTACGCTTAATATCCACTTATAATGAGAGTATTTATATTTTTCATGCATAATTAAGTAATTGATTTATCCTTAATCTAAGGATACCATATTTGAACGGGACGTCATCTCAATCTCCTTTAATTGAAACATATTTTTTCGAATAAAAGACTTTATTTATTACGCTGTATAAACACCTTTGAATTTTACTTTTATTCAATAGGATTATTTTCTATACTAATCGTTTTACTAAACGAAAAAAAAAGTATGTTTCTTTTTAACGTACGCTGTGACAACGACCTTTCCGCCGCTGCGAGTATTACTTGATCTTTGGCTTCCTCAAGAAGCTGTAATTTTTTTAAAAGTAAATAAATACCGTATAATCACTTATGTATTTTGGTATTGAAAATGGTTTTGAAAATGGATTTGTTATGTCAATATATTTAAGTGATATATTGTTATTGAAATGTGGAAATGTTTTCATTCCTTTATAATTGTTTTATGTGTTGTGATTTTATAATGATACTTGGACATTTGACGGGTGGTTACATGATAAACCATATGACGGGTGGTGCTGTGAATACAAGGACGGGTGGTTACGTTATAACCTCCAATGCATTGGGTATGGAAGTCGGCCTTATGGCTATTCCATGTAGTGATATGTGTGGAAGTCGACCGTATGGTTATTCCATTTAAGTATGTTTATGACCTAAGTTACCTTTATATGTTATGTGTTCTTTATATGGGTTTAAGGTAACATTTTTGTTACAAAGGATAAGTGGTGATCTTTTATTTAAGGGAAGAGTATTTACTACCTCGTAAAGGTGAAAAGTATTACTTTTATAAAGTATTCATGGTTTACTTGTTGTTTAAAAAAACTAACAGTTTTCCTTCTTTGTGTATCCATTACAGGGCTTTTTATGCTCATCCCATGTTTTTAAAATGTTTTCCACAGTACTTAAAGATGAATAGGTTCAAGGATGGGCTCATGGAAATACATGTTATCTAAAACATGGAAGTAAACAAGTTTCTTTTTAAGAGTTTTTATTTTATGGAAACTTAGTAGAAGTGTCTACTTTGTAATCATTTGAGATATAATTTTAATGTCCTAATTCAATAAAACAATAACCCTGAATAGATCCCCTATGTGAATTTTTCATTTAATTCATGATTATGTAATTTTTTAAGGTCGGGTCCTTAAAATACCATGATGTGGAGACGGTAAGTCGAACGTACGCACGTATGGTGACTTTTTCATTCATATAATGAATATGGTTATACCATTTTTATAATAACATCATATTATATAGAAGATACTGGATTTATTATTTGAGAATGGAAACAACAAATAAAGGAGAAGTGTAAGAAGAAAAAGAACTCGAAAGAAGTGATGAAATACTTACCTCCTCTTCAGGTTATTCCTTTTGATTTGATCAAAAGGGCTCTATAGATTGAAATTTTGACCAAATTAAGGCCTATAGGATTAAGGGACAAAATTTGGGATGATATTTGGGTAGGTTTTGACCGAGCCAAATGTATTTGGAGGTGTGAAATTAATAGAAAGGGAAGTTCCCTTTTATAAGAGTGTTGAGGTTCACATAAAGAAATTCTTGAAATATAATTTTATATTAAAAACATTTTTGGTTTATAATGGCTCCAAAATGAATTTTTTAAAGTATAAGGTGGGGATGGGTTGATAAAATAAAAAAAATAGGTTTTAGATAGGTATAGGTCATCATATTAAACTTTTCTTATAGATTTAACTCGTAGTTAAATAGTTTTTCATTTACCATGTCTCTTTGTATTTTTATATTATATGGTTAATAAACATATATAACATTCCAAGATAACCTAATGTTGTTCATTATAAATATATATAACCTTATATATGTCTTTTTGACGAAACATATATTTTTAGGAAAATTATATCAATTAGTAATATAATATTTTTTTAGAAACTCAATTATGTCAATTTTGACACTATTTAAATATTTGATTTTTTTGAAAGCCATAAATAGTTTATCACTTAGAATAAAATTTATTTAACCAATCATAACATGTAATATTAACCATGAAACTTATTTTAATTCATCATAATTCTCAATTTAAATTTATTTGGATATTTATAATATTAATTATTTTAATATTTCATTAATAAGGTAATCACTTCATCATTACTATTTCATTTATAAATTAAATTATTTAATGTCTACAAATTATGAATAAAATACCATTGTTTAGTAAATATTTTTAAATTTCTAATTAATATTTATAGTCGAATTTATATTGTGTGTAACCCTATATTAATTTTTTTAGTTATTAAACATTGAATTTAACTCTTTTTCTCTCCTTTAAATAAAAATAATAATAAATTTATTATTCTATTCCATGTGGACCAATGGGAATCATATTTTATTACTAAGGTTGTTTTAGTTCGAGTTACCCTTATCCAAGAGAATTAGGACATGTGTTATGGTAATTATAATATTATTTTTACCCTTAATTTCCCAATTTACTTATAAGCGTGGTAAATAAATGTAAAAAGTTACTATTCACCAAAAATTATTTTCATCTTATTGTACTAAATTTTACTTACTGATGTCAACCGTGTCTCTTGGATTTTTGATATTCAAATCACAGAAGTGGTAAAATTATGATATATACAAATTTTCAAATTCTCCGAAGAGGTGGGAAAAACACGGTAAAAAGTTCGATAAAATTTTATATATCTAAACTTATTATAAAATGACTCAAATTAATTATGTTGAACATATATAGTTATTATGTATCTATTTTAAACAAAAATAAATTAAATTAAATTAACTAATTGTTTAAATAAAAAGGCAGTTTTAACCAATAACACATTGTTTTTTAACTATTCATCATAAATTGAATGATTTCAAAAAAATACCAAAAAATCCCCCTAAGATAATTTTGATATTATGAATTCAAAAAAGAAGTCCATATTGAAAAATAAAATTTATAAAATTTCAAATAGTGGGTATTACTATTTATAGAAGCTAATTTGATTTGTTGTAGTGTGTTAGAATGTCGAGGTTGCGTACAATTCAAGATATTTTATTATTCAAAGGGAAACGTATCATGGAAGCTTGGGGTGTTACAAATATGATGAAAAAATCCTAAAAAATATCTAATCATAATCATTTTATTATTTTTTCTTATAATTATAATCATTTCATAAAAATCATCAATTATTTAGTGCTTAAAATGAAATTAAAATCCATGTTAACACAACCAATATTCATTGAATATAAATACTACCCCATTATAACAAATTTTGAAGAGGGTTATACTCTCTTGTTTCCTACACTATTATATTGATATTTCAATAAAGTGTTTGAATCCACAAATCTTGATTAGTGGCCCCAGTGAGTGATAGAAGATGAAATAAATGACTAAATTTCATATATTTTTATTCCATCAATTGTATTATAAACCATTTAATAATATATTTCTAAATAGAGAAATATAAAAAAAAATTAAAGGAATCATAGACAATGATAACAAATCAGAAAGAACTCAAATAAAAGAAAGGGTAGATAATGATTAAAGAGGTTTTTTTCAGATCACAACTGTAAAATGGAATACAAGTACCCATCTAAATTATGGAGACTATATCACAATATTCTACACATAGAGTTTAATATCAATATAGGAACCAATGTTGTTGATAAAGGATATAATAATTAATGTTTTCTTTTTAATTAGATGATGGATAGTGTCTCCTACGTCATATAATATATGGATATTATATCCCATTTCCATGGATATAGTTTTATGTTAGAAAAAAATATATATCTTGTTTTAAAATAAAATTTTCCTTATGGATAACTTCTTGATGCAAAGATACATTGTTTCATGTTGAAAATTTACGTTATTATGGTATATGATAATTATTTAAGATCATAATATGATATAAGTTAGAGATTTCCATTATAAAAAATAAATTATGAATAAAAAAATAAGACATGAAAATATACATATATATTTATCTAACAATATACATTAGATATTATTCCACTTCATATTAAACTACCATCTTTTCTCATGTTCGAGCATTGTAGTACACCTTATTATGTGCCGATACATCATTGAATATTTGTTTCCTTTACTTTTTCCAAAGTTTTTCATAAAAAATGTAATTCAATACAATTAATTACATTTAAAATTTATATGAAAACGATTAAATATTGGTATTTCCATAAACTAATCAGTATTCCAATATGAAATTATTTTTTTATATTGTGTTTTTGGACAGTCAGAGAATATGGGAACACCCAGTAAAGAATAAAAAACTCCACTCCTCCGACCAATATATTACTCATACTTTCATGACCACTATAACATTCATATATCCATCTATCTTGCAACCTTAGAATCTCCACCATGGGTAATGTTGTTCCCACTGTACAAAAAACACATTCATTCATATAAATATCATAATAAGATATAAATTTATAATATTTTCCTAACCATATCTGCAACCATGTTGTGTCAATGATTTAATTACCAATATGTATCCATGACACGGGTTCCCCTGGAATGATATCATGGTACATTGATAATGTATCCATTGAATTTCTACACTTCCTATCATTTTTACATATCAGGTGATTTTCTTCATTGTAATCCACTATTATTTGTTTTTGGAGTTTCATGGTTTACAACATTCAGATGTGCCCACGTCACCAACTAAAACATATCATGTAATAAGATAAAAGGTGAAAAGGAATTATTATTTCATGGTACAACATGAAAAAAATTATATGATATAATTTGACTTAGAAACAAAAATAATATTGATACAGAATACTCAATTGGCTCTGACTGATCCATTGGTTGTCCAAAATTAGTAGCCTATGAAAGATGTTTCTGTTCTAATGCATGCTCTGGGTGACCTTCCTAAACTAGAGTGGGAGCTGACGGAATATAATCAACAGATCCAAGATTGAAAGAAAAAAATTTAGGTGGATTAGACATATTGGATTATGGGTAGTAGGGTTGGGGATATATTAATGCAAATAAAAATGGTAATGTTGGAACCAACCCTAGAGGCATTGCAGACATGGTATTGGAAAAATAGGCTAAAAGCGATGATGATGGAGTCATTGGTATGAACATCCCTATAGGTTTTATGGATATGGTATGCGAAAAAGAGTCTAGATGAGATGAGTACAGAGCTGTGGGTAGGAACATCCCTGTAAGAGATGTAGTCATGGTATGAGAAGAAGCGGATAAATGAGATGATGATGTTTGAATGTATAGGAACATCATTAGAGGCTCAACTGAAGGATGATAATATATGGTAGTTGGTTTTTTCTCTGGTGGTTAAGGGTAGAATGCATAAGATTGATGATTCGTCTACGTCAAGAAGTATCCATGCTCAAACCCATGGTAGTAGGATGAGGAGGAGTCAAATATGGTTCAACTATATATCCATAAAAAAATTAGTAAAAAACATTAACATGAAATTTTATATAATTTAGAAGAAAAATATTAAAATATTAGACTCACTAAGGGAATCTAAGGATCCAAACCACAATCACACATCAGTCGATCGACATAAAATAATCACTTCTTTCAAACTTCTAATGTATTTTTCATAATCAGAGTAAGAAATAAATGTTAAATTTTAAAAATTCATTTTTAAAATCCATTGATACAACATAGAATATAAATAATTCATAAATAATGTCATAACCTATTTTTATAACAATAATTTTAAACCAAGTAATATATTTTTTGAAAATATATTTTAAAACTGTTATTCTGAGTTGAAAAAAATACTTAAATGAAATGAAAGAAATCAATACTAAAAAATATGTACTATTTAAAAAGAAACTAAAATAAAGTAAATAAAATAATAACTGTTGTGAAAAATAATTTCCCAGTAAACTAAAGGAACTTTGAATATATATAGTTGTATATATAAATTAACCACAACTACCATAGGTTCAAAATAATCTCTCAACATGGAAAATGTGGAGGCATGTAATTAAATGTTTTGGTAAACCCCATTAGAGGAATCAATGGTATCAATTTCATCCCTAGTATCATGAAAAATGTATTGTTGTATTATATAATTAATGAAATTATAATTAAGTCTCATATGATCTTTCTTATAAACCAATACCTTTCCATTTAGGGAAAAATGTATTGTTTATTGGTATCCTAGAATCAACAAATTCCAATAACTCTGAATCCACAATCATACAAATTTACAATGTCACATAATTTAATAAAACCATCTACATTTGATCATAGTGACTCGACCTTGATAGTAGTGATCAAATAAAAATATTTTATTAACATGTCCATAACAATTCTGACCATCATACTAAGGCTGAAAAACCAATGAAAAAGTATAATAGTCTATTGTAGAAGTTAACATAACACCATAATTGTTTTTCACACATTCACATCTTGATCATTTGTAACAAATGTATACCCACTAACTTTTATAGATTTTCATACATGTATCCTTGAATTGTGACCAAAATATGATGTTCTTAATTAATGATAAGCAGTGTCAAAATGTTAATTAAACACCTACAATGTATATGATGAACAAAATTAAATGTAAATTTATATATTATGTTAATTAAAGTAATGGTCATATGATTTATTACAAAAAATCAGGAAACTATTGGCTATGTAAAACCACTCTCTTTCTCAAAGGCAGTGATCGATGAACTATAGTTATAAATTTTTTATGACCTCTACATAAAGTGATAAAAATAAGTGTATGGTGTGTGTGAAATGACATAGTATGATATAACATATAAATATCTAAATTACATACTAGATATTGTTATCTGAAAACCATAGTTAAAAAATACCGTTGGATGTGCCATATCCAGATCATCATGTGTCAACATTGGGAATATGTTAGATCTAAGAATTCCTCTTATTTAGGGAAGATATGGAAACAAGGGACCAATTTTCACATATTTCTGATCATCAATTTTCATTGGATTGTTTTTCTTGTGCTCATATAAGACTAATACATTGAATAAAAGTCCATGTATTTTTTTCTAGATAACCTATCACAATTTAATCTTTGGGATAATTCAAAATTTAGACATAATATTTTACTGTAAAATTACTTGTCTTAGTAGGATAAATCCACTAAATATTAACTCTTCCCAACCCAAGAAGTGTTTCATTAGAAAGATGAACTGTTAAATGTAGCATGCTTGTGAAAATGATGGAGGGATTTGTTTTCCAAATCACAAAAATGTAATGGCTCATCTTGTATAATCTTTATCAAGAATTACATGGATTAACTTTCAGCATAATTCACTATAAAATGGCCCAATTTATTCACTTTAACCCATAAATTATTGGATAGAATATTATGAATTTATATTGGAATCAATCCAAGATGAAGTATGGCTAAATCATAATTATTTTGGATTTTAGTTTCATATCCAATATATTGACCAATATAGATATGTTTCTCGAATATCTATCAAGAACCCTAATATTCTCCAATACATCTATAAATTCATTTTTCTATAACAATTTCATCACAATAGAATAATAAGGAACCCCACATTTTTTCTGACTAATACACAGAGCATAGAGTTCTAGTCAAATACCCCAATCCATTAATTCCCAACGATATCCGAAGTGATCATTTCTATTTGCATTGATATTTTTAAGAATTGGATGAAAAATTTCACACATATTTTTTACAATGTTCATTTATTCTAATAAAAAATACAATATATGCATAGAACAATATGGAAACTCAAAAAATATACTTCACTTTTTCCAATTGTATGTGGATTTAGTGTCAACTATCTTCCACTATTTAGATTTCAACAGACCATTGCAAAATAAAAAACTAGAATCATTAAATTCATTAAGAACAACGACTCAAGAAATACAATTAGATGGTTTTTCATTGTTAAAACTATTATATAAACATCGACGATTCATCTTATATTGATGTTCTATTAGAAATAATCGTATATTCATTGTAATATTTAACTTGTGATGAAATTTAATCCTTTTCCATCATGTATTGTTCTTAAAAATATAAAATGATATTTTTCATTTTACACTCCAACCGAACATCATTTCATAGGAAGATAAATCATTTATTGTCTATAGAAGGTAATCATACATCTAAAATATATTTTTGGAGGAATCATTGAATGTGCACACACCCATATCCCGAAGATTCGTCAATTATATTATTAGTGGTTTCATGTAGATGTCTATATAATTATCAAGATTAGATGGTCTAGATATTTAGTATATTTAAAAATTAAAAAAAATCATACACATACACAAAGGAATATCATAAACTTGAACAGTAATTTTCCACATACTTTGATCACTACGTATATAAGGACCCATCCATAAAACATTATATAATATTGAATTAAAAAAATAATTCAGATTGAGGATCTATTTATGTTTTTATTTTTTACGGATTTGGTCATAGCTATTAAATTACATCTCAAAAATTACAAAGTAAAAAATTATACTCAGATTCCATTTTTTCATAAAATTAGAACTCTTGAAAGAAATAGTCATGTCTAGTTCCTTATTTTAGACATCATGACATTTCCTTGATCCCATCCTTTACCCTATTCATTTTATGTCATGAGAAAAACATTTCAAAACATGGTAAGGGAGTAAAAATCTTAGTAAGGGTTAAAAAATTAGTGAAAGTAAACATTAACCCATCAATAAATACAAATCAATGAAACCATACTTTTCAATCATAACATACCTCATAAAATAATAAGAATTATGAATAAACACAGAAATCATAAACCATAAAGGTAACTTACGATATTAATAACATAAATACATTGTAGATTTCACTATTGCATATGGTGTTTTGTTTGGAATACCCAACACAGTATATTCCTTAATTCTCTTAGGAGAAACATTAACATTTACCTCCATCATGTTACCCAATGCATTGGAGATCTATCTTGGGCTCATCATCCCTAGTATTATCACCGAACCACCCATATATGTAAACAATGCCCAAAAACTGTAACATATTCATAACATATAAAAAAATCATAAAGGAAATACAACATTTTAACATTGCAATTACGATATATCATTTCACGATATTGACATAATCAATGCTTTATAAAAACCATTTAAAACATTTAATAATGTTATTTTTGTATCAAAGTGTCCCATACTACTTTGAATCATTTAAAATAAATACTAATTTCAATACATTAATGTACATATAAATATACTCTTAAAGCCATTTTTAAAAGAAGTGCATTAATGAGAATGATTTAAAAGATTAAATCATTAAAACATTTAAATTCATTTTTTTATTAATGACCTCCAAACCAAATGAGAGACGATTGAATACAAATAATTGAGGGATAAAATTAATAAAAACTTAATTATATCAAGAATATAATGGGATTAATGATATAATATTCCAAAGGATAATATTAACACCATATAAAAGAGAAGTTCAATATAATAACAATGACATCTCAATGGAATGTAAATTGAGATGAAATCCTTTCTCAAAATTGTATCCTTAGACTATGGATAAATCAATTATATAATAATATGTGAAAAATATAAATACACAAAATATTATTTGATATTCAGTGTAAATAAATCAGAGGAAATTCACACATGTTCTTTTAAAAACAAAACCAATGACATGTATGTTCAACTCAATGAATGGGAATTGAGTTAAGATTACAGTTATCAAATTCATATCAATGACATGAGAATTTGTCAATGGAGTGATAATGTGTATCAAAATTATATCCACATAATGAGGAGTATAAATTACAGCATAAATAAATAAATAGTTATTCCACACAAAATCATAGCATAAAAGAATTAATAATTAGTAGATTAACCCAATGAATGGAAATTAGGTTAAAAAATCGCCTTACCGATTCGCTATCTTACGAAACAAACACCCCATGAAAGAATAATCATATAATTAATTTTTACAAAACAAAAAATTAAAGTATATTATGAAAATAATATATTTTTGGTAAGTACATAAACCACCCAAAAATAAAATAGTGTCAAACATAGCATGAATCTCACGTGAATAAAAAGTGAGAAGAAAACCACATACCACATTATAGTCAACCAAGTCATATGACCAAAATAAAATAAACACCCAATGAATCACATAATAACATGAATATAAATAGAATAATAATAATTTAAATCAAATTTCAGTACAAAATATGACACATTAAATAAATAAGTGTCCAATAATGGAAATCGCACAGAATTAAAAGTGGGATAAGAAACACCTTATGTCATGTTCTACTTGACTCATATGTTCTGTGTTCCTCCTGAATAATAAACTTAAGTTAATATCTACTTAAGTAACATTTTCAAGTTTTGTATTCTTTTTATATCACTTATTACATTTCTAAAACAATTAGCTTATTATTTGAGTTCATATCGGACATTTTGTCAACGTTTGGAACATTTGTCAAAAATCAACTTTTTATAATTAATGATTGTCCATGTGGTCAAAATTAAAATATCTCTAGAATGATATTATTTATTTAGATATCATATATATCATATATATATCCAATTAGTATGTATATATATTATTCTGTATCATTTGGATTTATGAAATGAAATGTAGCGTTCAGGGAGACGGTAAGTCGTACATACACAAGAACGCTACATTAATTTCTATTTTATATTTAAAAGAATAAAAATATAACAATACATCGATATATTATAATTATAATATAATATTTATGTTATGTAATTTAAGTAAATCCATATTTTATATGTTCTATATATGGAATGAATGAGTAATATCACTTTAAGGAGGCCATAGTCCGCACTTACTCAAATAAAATTACAGATTTTACCCATTATGAAAATCATAATGCAATGATATAAATGAAAAATAAAGATTAATAAAGACAATATAATATATATTATATATCACATGTAAATACAGTTCCATCAAAATGTCCACCAAAATGGGTGGTAGGTGAATATTGAACAATCATCGTTTCATGAGGCAGTAGTTCTCTATCCACAGAAACAGTATGTTATTTACCAATTAGACGGGGGTGTGTGTAAATTTAGTTCAAATACTTCTCATGAAAAAAAACTAGTATACTTAGGATATTGGTTTTTTTATAATATAATGGAATAAAATGATTTTGTGGGGTTGGATAAGTAAAATAAAAGAAAAATACTTAAGAGAAGATGTTACCTTTAAATCGAGTAACTCCTTTTGGATTGAACCAAAAAGTTTTCTTAAAAGTTCATTCTACTTATAGTAAGTCTTATAGGTGGAATAGGGGGATCTAGAGATATTATTTGTGTTGAAAATGGATTATCCAAGGCACTTTAGATGTGTGAGTAATAGTTTAGAGAATAGGTCTTTTTATAAGGGGTAGGAGGTGCTCTTTAGGAATGTTTGAATATATTATTTTATTATATAATGATACTCGGTTTTTAAACATCCAAAAATAATTAAAGTCTATGATATTATGAATCTAGTTTGAAATAAAATCATCCCATAATAATTGGACTGCTTTTGGTTTTTTATTTTATTTTTTATAATCTTATTAATTTAAATCATTCATTAATGAGGTAAACACTACATCATTATTGTGTCACAAATAATTTTATATATTTGATGTCTACAAATATAAAAAAATACCATGATGTAGGAAATTTTTTTATCTTAATAATGGATATTTATTGTAAAAAATACAATTATATAACCCCAAATTTAAATTGTTTTAGAAAAACTATACATGTTTATGATATTGTAATTTTAACTTTAAATAAAAAGTTATTAATATCATTATCTCACCCAAATGGCTTGATAAGGTCAAAAATCTCACCCATGGATTGTATTTTTCATTAATGACTCATATTAGAATATTAGTTCAAGTTTTAAGGTAATTTTATAATATTATAATATTTTTTTACCTAAATTACCCTATTTACCTTTAACTGTGATAAATAAAAGTCAAAAGTTACTATTCACCAAAAATTATTTTATCCTATTGAACCACATTTTACTTACTAATGAAAAACATGTATGTAGTATTTTTGAACTAAAATTCAAAGAATTGGTAAAATTTTAATTAAATGAACAAGTCGGTTTTTTAACTACTACTCGGTGTTTTCACTATTCATAAAAAATTCAAGGGTTTCAGAAAAGTTCAAAAAAATTAATCCTAAGATATATTTGATATTACAAAATGAAAAATGATTTCTATTTTACCAAATTCAAAAACATTATAGTTTCATTAAGTAATATGAAATTAATTCCCATTGTCAAAACAATAAGCATGTTTTTAAGAAATAATAACTATCAAAAGATTAACACTTTTTTATGTCAAATTACATAGTGAAATTTCTTTCATTGACTAACATTGGATTAAATGGTAAAAATATAATCTAATTATACATTAAAACCAATTAATAATATAATATATATTAAAAAAATAAGTTATATTAAAAAACATGTTTTGAATTAAAATACACAATTTTAACTATTCAATAAAAAAACCTATCAAAAAAATATGAAAAATTTACCCAAAGAAAATTTTGATATCTCAATTCTAAAGTATAATTAATTTTTTTCCAATAAGACATATTAAAGTAACATAAACTATATTTAAATACTTTTCACCATCAAAAGATAGTAAATTGTCCTTTTAATGAATATTAGATTATTTATGTAGAAAAATAGATTCATTCACATTTTAAGCCTCTTACATTTATATGATAACTGTGAAAACAATTGACAAAAATGTACAATCATATTGTAGTTTGATCTATTAATTCCCACCAATACAATAGCTAGGAATTAACTACCTTTTAAATTAATAATATGTTATTATTTTTTAGTATGACCCAACGTTGTGTGCATCGTATGATCACAAAGAAACCTGTTGTTGTGTATCGTGTATGCCATCGAACATAGAAAACCCTTTAAACTAAAATTAATATTTAATTAATAAATATGAAAATTTATTATTCATTATTTACTTTGGATGTTACATTATTCCCCCTATTATAAATTTCATCCTCACAATTTTAAAATTAGTCTTGGAAACTACATTAAAAGTCTCACATTGCAAAAAAGAGTCGATAAAATATTAGCTTTAAAAGAAAGAAATTGAAGAAAAAATGTTGCTTGAGATAACCCATACTAGAAATCCATGTAAGAAAACATGGATATAAAAGATAAACTAAGTTTCATGTTTTTATGGAGAGTGATAGAAAACATGATGAGGAGATTCTTAACCACCAGAAAGTCACAAAGTTGTGATAGGTTAAACGGTCTTTGGTTTCCATTAGGAAAAGAAAAAAGACAATATTTTATTTTGTTTTACATTCCTTTCCATAATTCTAGAGAATTTAATATTGATATTTACTAAGCACATAAGAAAATCTACTTACTTTTCATGTATATTTTCATCCTTTAATAAGTTTCTACAAATAACTCATCTTTTTTCAGAATGATGAGTATTCATGATAACTTGTTCACATCGGAAGTGATAGAATGAAATTATATAGAATCTCATAATCCACAGTACATGAAGTACATATTTTCCATGCCTTTAGACTTTAACCAAAACCAAAATAATTACTACGAGATCATGAAATCTCAAAAAAGGATAATCCATTAAAAAATACTATTTTGAATCTCCAAAAATCAATGAAAAATTCCCAAAGTTCAACAAATACAATTCAATAAACAAGTATCCATGAAATTCATCAATGAAAACCAATCTACGATTGAAACCCAAAACTCAGAAGGATTTAATAACATCTTCTTCCATGGTAAATCTTAAAATTTATCTCCAAATAACAATGACTACTATTAAATTCTCATACTATAGTGTAATTAACCTAATCACATATTATCAATGATAGGTTAATCATTTCACCAAATAACCCAAATATCCATAAACCATAGATTCATACAAAATAAAATTTAAACAATTATTCCAAGAAATTTATCCCACAGTATTCTTTTTTCATTTGGAATATAGATTTTTCCCAAAAGAGATAATGTCTTCTAAAATAACCGTTATCACATAATCACAAAATCATTTTCTTATACTAAGGATATCCATTTGATAAAACATTATTTCCCAAAATCAGCTTATTTTTTATCCATAAAATCATTTAAGTAATGTAATAACTCATACTAACAAGTGACTTCACAAAAGAAAGTGGTAGGTGATGGGTCCTTTTCTCCCATTGGTTTTTGGTTCAATTCAGATGGCCTCGCTGGACGTGATGGGTTTTCACCCATCTTACGATTTATACTTTTTATAAAACTCAATTATTAACAATAACATATTTGAACTTCAAAGGTTGTATTATACATATTATTTTCATCCCAAATCATTTATACCTCAATGTACTAATTAATACTTATATATATTGTAAATTATTCTATTTCAACACCATATAATAAAATAAATATATTCCCAAAAGAAAAAATATCATAACTTAATCATGGTGTCCACGTGGTTTCATTGTCATCTTGTTCACGTAGGTATGTGGTCCATGCATTACGACAATGATTTTGATATCATTCAAAATAATTTTTGTCCTTCATCCAAATACACCTTATACTAAATGGTTCATATGGGTGTTCACAGAAAAAGATTTTCAGAAAATATTCATGCATAACATATAATTTCAAAACAACTTATAAAGAATTATTTTTATAAAAATGTTGGACTGGGTTTGAGTTAAACATTTTAATCAATGATACTTTTATAATACCAAAAGTATGTGACAAAAGAAAATAATTAAAATGAAAATATTAATAGGTTGTGAAAGGGTCTCCTTCATCACTACTTTTTTTAAAATCATAATATGCTTCGAAATCATGTGATAAGGTAAAATATTTGAAAATGACTTGATAAAAAATATCTTTCTTGAAAATATTAAAATATTGAGAAAATAGGATTTGATTAAATACAACCCATGATCCATGATTGTAATGTGGTATAACCGAGGTTTTTTATATCTCAAAAAATTTCTTGCAAGTGGGTTGTATGTTAGAAAGTATTTCAGAATTTTCTAGGTATGAATTTGCAAAAATTATTTCAATTAAGTTATTAGGAATAGAAATGAATATCGGTTGATATCCCTCTCCTTCCATTTGTAACCGACTGCCCTTGATCTGAAAAAGTTACAATGTAAGGGTTTAACACAAAGTTTATACATTAATACTAACCATGCATCTATCAAAAACATTTAATATATAAAGTTTTCTAAACTGACATTTGATTCCAACAATAAGGACCCAGCCTTAAAACATTACATAATCTTGAATTAAATTAATAATTCACATTGGGGATCATTTCAGGTTTAGAGTTTTAGAGAATTAGGGAATAACAATTACATTAAATATCATAAATTAAAAAGTATACATTTCAACTTAGTTTCCATTTTTTAATAAAATAAAAACTCTTGAAAAAAATATGCATGACTAGTTCCTTGTTTTAGATATCATGACTTTTCCTTGATCCCATCCTTGACTCTATTCATCTTTAGGTCCTATGAAAAACATTTAAAAACATGGGTTGAGCATAAAATGATCAGTAAGGGTTATAAAATAATGAAAGGAAACATTAACCCATCAATAAATACAAATCAATGAAACCATACATTTCAATCACATCTTACATCATGAAATTTTAAGATTTATGAATAACACACAGAAATCATATATCATAAAGGTAACATATGGAATTCATAACATACATACATTTTATCTTTCACAGCTATGTAGGGAGTTACGTTTGGAATACCCATCATATTATATTCTATAAATATCTTAGGAGAAACAATAACGTTTACCTCTGCTACATTACCCAATGCATTGGAGAGCTATCTCAGGCTCCCCTCCTCAAGGTTTATCACAGAACAACCTGTATACTTAAACAATGCCCAATAACCATTACATATTCATAAAACATAAAACAAGCATAAATTAAAGATAATATTTTCACATTTCAATCACAATATATCATTTCAAGATATAGACATAATCAATGCTTTATCAAAAAAAATTCAAAACCATTTAAAACATTTAATAAATATATTTTGGAATCAATGTTTCCCATACCAATTTGTAGAATTTTAATGAAATTTTAATTTCAGAACAATTAGGTCTATGTAAATAAATCCTTAAAACCATTTTTAAAACATGGGAATTAATGAGAAATATTTATAAGAATAAATCATTAGAACAATTATAATGATATTATTGTTAAAGAGTTTCTAACCAAATGAGGGAATCTTGAAAAAAAAAATTTAGTAAAAACATTAATCAAAAAATTATAATTTCAAGAAAATATAGGGATTCATGATATTATATGCCAATGGATAGTATTGAAACCATATAAATTTTAATTGGTGTATAACAAAAATGACGTCTCAATGGAATGTTAATTGAGATGACAATCCTTATAAAAATTATATCCTTATATTAAAAATAAATCAATTACATAATAATGTGTTTAAAATATAAATACTCTCAATATGATTTGATATTTAATGTAAATCATTCAGAGTACATTCACACGTGTCCTTTTTAAAATAAAACCAATGATTTGGATGTCTAAATCTATGAATAGTAATTGAGTTATGGATAACCTTATCTAGTTCATATCAATGACATAAGAATTTATCAATGGAGTGATTATGTGTATCAAAAGTATATCCACACAAAGAAGATTAGAAATTACAATATAAATAAATAAATAGTGATTCCACACATAATCATAGTGTGACATAAGTAAGAATTATAAGATTAACCTAAGGAATGGAAATTGGGATAAAAAGTACCCTTACCGATTTAGTAACATTTGAAACATACACCCCAAGAAGGAAGGATCTAACAATGATGATTTAAATACCCATAAATTAAATTATATTACACAAATAATACAATAATGGGTAGTTAAAACACCATATAAAAGGAAATAGTCGCAAACATAGAATAAATCTCTCTGGAATAAAAAGGTGGATGAAAACCCCATACGAGGTTGTAATCAATCGAGTTGTATGTACAAAAGTTAATAACCACCAAATAAATAACTAAATACCATGAAAATAAATACAATAATGAAAGTATATAAGAAATTTCAGTACAAAATATTCCACATCCAATAAATAAGTGGAAAATAATGGTGATCTCAAGGAATTAAAAGTGAGACAAGAAACCCCTTAAATTGTGTCCGACTAGAATCAAATGTTCAGTGTTCATTCATAATAATTAAAATAATTTAATTTATACTTAATTAATAATTTTTTTTCATTTTTTTATTTTTTTCATATCACTTATTACCTTTCAATATCAATTAGTTAATTATTTGAGTTCATATCAGACATTATGTTGATGTTTGGAACTTTAATCCAAAATGAACTTGTTATAATTACAAATTTTCCTTGTGGTCAAAATTTCATTATGTCTAGAATGATATTAATTATATATATATATATATATATCATATATTTCATATATATCTGGTGAATATGTGTTTATAATATTCCATATCATTTGGAGTTAAGAAGTTAAATACTCCATTCATGGAGATGGTAAGTCATACATACGCATGAACACTACTTTCATTTCTATTTGATATTTAAAGGAATTAGATCATAATAATTGTAACACCCGAGACATTTATGTTATATAAATCCTCAAAGTAATATTTTTCTACACAACACTTGCTTGGATTTCTTTACATGAAATCGCGACATTCCTCGATAGCTTGCGTCGTACACAATACCGAGTTTCACTAGACAACGATATGCAATTAAAATATTATTAAAACTAGCCGTTATGAATAGTAATAACCACTTTTTAAAATTTTATAAATTTTATTTTTCAAAATGGACTTCATTTTTGGATTCGTAATATCGAAATTAGCCTAGGGTGAGATTTTGGTATTTTTCTGAAAACTTTCAATTTTTGATGAATAGTGAAACCACTAAGTGGTAGTTAAAAAAACTGATTTTTTCATAAAACATAATTTTACCGCTTCTGTGAGTGGAATTTCGAAAATCCGAGAGACATGGTTATTATCAAGGACTAAAATGTGGTTCAATGAGATGAAAATAATTTTTGGTGAATAGTAACTTTTTACTTTTATTTACCACGGTTAAAATTAAATAGGTTAATTAAGGGTAACAATGATATTATTATTACCCTAACACATGTCCTAATTCTATTTTACAAGTGTAATTCGACCAAAAACAACCTTAGGAATAAAATATGACCATTTAGTCCCACATGGTTTAGATTAGGACATTTATTATTAATTTATTTAAAGAAGGGTTAAAATAGTTAAAATCAATGTTTAATAAGTAAATCATTTTTAATATGGGGTTATACATAAGATAAATTCGACTATAAATATTCATTAGAAAGATAAAAATATTTCCTACATAATAGTATTCTATTTGTAATTTTTAGACATTAAATAATTAAATTTATTTATTACACAAAGATGATGCAGTAATTATCTTATTAATGAAATATTGACATAATTGATGTTATAAACACCAAAATAAATGTAATTTGAGACTTTTTGTGAATTAAACTAATTTTCTAGACTAATATGACATATTAGTATTGATTTAATTATCTTTTTCTGAACTAATCATTCTGTTATTATTTTCACAAAAATTAATTTCTAAATAGTGTCAAAATTGATATAAAATAGTTTTTAAAACAAATATTATATTAGTAATTGTTATTTTATTCCTAAAAATCTAAGGATTGGTAAAATGACTTAGATAAGGTTATATATATTAATAATAAACAACTTGGGGTTCTTTTGGCTGCTTATAGTATGTTTATTAACCTTATAGTATAAGAACACAAGAAGACACGGTAAAAGTAAACTTATTTAACTTAATGTTAAATCTAAATGATAAGGTTAAAATAGGAACCTAAACTTGTCTAAATTATATTGGATGAGAGGATTTAGACCCATCCCCACCTTATCTTCGAAATATATCAATTTGGAGCTATTTAAAACTGAACATGACTTTATAATAAAATAATATTTTTAGTTTTTCCAAAGGAGCCCCTCTCCTCCCTTATAAAAGGGAACCTCCTCCCCCTCTTCCTCACACCACTTTAAGCCTTCAAGCTCGGCCAACCCCTGCCAATTCCTCCTCTCCACTTCCCTAGAGACATCCTAGAGGTCCTGGTCTTCTTCAAAGACCAATTTTAGTGCCCTAAAAGAAGGTCTCAAAGAAGCACTTCAAAGAAGAGGTAATGTCCATTACCGATTCTTTCATCTTTATTTCTTCTTCCACATCTTCTTCTTTAGTTGTTTCATTATGAAGTAATAACATCAGTATCACTCATATACTGATATGTTATCATAAGTAGGAAACAACCCTATTTCACCACTTATCCATCCTACGGAAAAAGAAATCATCGCGCGTGCGTACGTACGGAATACCGTCTCCACGCCATGGTGTAATCTATTTTCCACCACCACCTTACTTGGATGGGTATAATGGTGTAAATAATGACTATATATGACTATTATAAAGTAATACTTATTCTGAAAAAGTATACATACACTCCAACACAATTCCATGATCATAGGAACGATATCATCACTCGTGCGTACGTACGGAATATCGTCTTCATGATTTGATGTGACTCGTTCCACATGATCTTCATTTCATAATGATTATATAAATGAATTGAATTAATGAATATGATATATATTACACTAATAACATTCTGGTAATGAGGTATCTATAACCTAAAGAGATGAATAAGAATTTATTCGACAAAACACGCATAAGAACAAAAAGTTATAAACACCCGAATAACAAGTAGCAATGAAATATTACTACTAATAAGATATGAATATGACCATATATGATATCATAAGAATAAGTATGATTCTGTAATAATTCAATAACATTATTTAAATCATTATACAGGAGGTTCGGACACGTACAATGAATATCGGACCTAAGGTAAGGGAAATATCACAATCTCATTTTTATCTGAGATTTTTTATACTTTGGTATTTACTGGGGTGTATTTTATCATCCACATTCATGTTTCCCAAATATGTAATATTTATATCCTTCTACAATAGTTTATATCCAATTTTACCCTTCAGTGAGTTTTTTGTAAAAGATATGAAAGGAATCTTTTGTCATTTTTCGTACGAGGTACTTTTTGACTTTTCCGGCAAAAGTACGAGAAGAAGGTTTTCTTTTAACTTATACGACATGAAGGGATTTTTAAAACGTTATTTCAAAGAAGATTCCCTTATTAGTTTTCAAGTTTATTTTAAATTAACTTCTTTTAGTTTAGAATTTTATGACATGTTAAGAAAGGAAAAGTGTTTTTGAAGTAGAAAAGATTTTTTCCTTAGGAATAGAGTTCAAGTGTTTTATCAAAATTATTTTTCATCTAAGATAATAAAGGGTTCTGTTTTTATACCTATTATCACATTGATTTGATTATGTTGTGATGGAATTATTTTTATGAATTCCTTTATCTTATATGAATTGTTTTATGATGTCACAATGTTTAAGAATCCCATTTTTATTACATGGGTTATGCTATGATGTATGGTTTATGATTTTGTGGCACACATAAGAATGGTATCATTATGAGATGGGTGGGACCTATATCTCCCTCCAATGCATTGGGTAAAGATTTTATATCTCATGAGATAGACATGACTGGAACAGTAGGTTATACCGGTTCAGTGAAACAAGACTGAAACGAGGAGTGAACTCGGTTCAGAAAGGGACTTTGTCCACTAAGATAGTCTTGGAAATGAGCCTTGATTAATAAGAAATGATTCTCTATGATTATGTGTGTATGCCACAAAGTTTTATGTTTTAAGTTATGATTATTGTGATTACATTTCACTGCCATGATTTATCCCATGTTATGAAATTATGATCTCTTTTGTAGGTTAAGATTTCCAAAAGTTATGTTCTTATGTATATGATGTGATTGATATTTCTTTTGTATACCCTTACTGAGCATTTGAGCTCGCCCTTTTGTATGTTTTCTTTCCCCAGGTCAGGAATAAGTTTATTAAGTAAGATATGCCAAAAGGGACTATAGATATGATGAAATAAATGGGAGACAGTGTAGACGTTTTATGAACCAGTTGTTTATGTTTCCCAGTTTCTAATGACACTATACCTATACGGTCCTTTCTTGGTTTTGTTATATGTTGTAATAAGTGTGCTTCAATTCTGAAGTAATAACAATGTATGTAAAGTATGGGTCGTTATAATAATACGTAGGTATATTATAACTCTAGTATAATATCTTTGTTGTGTAAATTAATTTACTCTATCATTTATATGTTCCACATATGGCATGAACAAGTCATATCACATTAAAGGAGTGTTAGTCCGCACTTCGTCAAATAAAATTATCGTATTTACCCATTATTGAAACCATAAAAATATGATATAAATGAAAAACATAGAAGTATAGAGAAAAAATAAATATAATATATATCACATGTAATTACAGTTCCATTTTAATGGCCACCATAAGAGGAGGTAGGAGAACATTGAACCATCATTGTTTCGTGAGCTAGTACTTCACTATCCATAAAAACAGTATGTTCTTTACCCATTAGACAGAGGTGTGTGTAAGTTTAGTTCAGATCCTTCTCATAAAAGAAACATATTATATTTAGTATACTTTTGTTTTTATAAAATAAAGTAATAAAATGAGTTTAGGGGGTTGGAAATTAAAATAAAAGAAAAGTACTTAAGAGAAGACATTATTTTTAAATCGGGAAACTCCCTTTGGTTTGAACCAAAATGATTTTAAAAAGTGCCTTATACCAATGGTAAGGATTATAGGTGTAAAAAAGGATTCATGAGAGCTCATTTGGGTAGATTATGGATGATTCAAGGGTCTTTTATAGGTGAGGGCCTTTTATAAGGGGGAGGAGGGGCTAATTATAAATGTTTAAAAATATAAGTTTATTATATAATGAATTACGGTTTCTAAAAGACCAAAAATTATTAAAGTTGAATATAAGATGGATATTTTTATAACTAAAATAACCCAAATAAATTTGGACAGGTGTTTATGTTGTTTTAATTTTTATAATCGTATTTATTTAAATTTGTCATTAATGGGGTAAACACTGCATCATTATTGTGTCATAAATAATTTTACTTATATGATGTCTAAAAATTAAATAGAAATTACAATTATGTTAGAAATATTTTTACCTTTTTAATGAATATTTATTGTCAAATATATCAATTATATAACCCCACATTAATTTTTTTTTATCAAAATAATACATGTTTATGATATTTTTATTTTTTACTTTAAATAAAAAGTTATTAAGGTTAATATCTTACCCAAATGGCTTTAAAAGGCCAACAATCTCACCCAAGGATTTTATTTTTTGTCCATGACTCATCCAATATTGATAGGACATGTGTTAAAGTAATTTTATATTATTATAATATTGTTTTTACCTTAAATTACCTAATTTACCTTTAATCGCGTCAAATAAAAGTCAAATGTTACAATTTACCAAAAATTATTTAATCATATTAAACAACATTTTACTTACTAATGAAAACCATGTATGATGTATTTTTAAAATTCTATTCACATAAGTGGTTAAATTTTATTTAAAAGAAAAACATGGTTTTTAAATACTATTAAGTGTTTTCAAAATTCATCAAAAAATAAAGGTTTTCATAAAAATACCAAAAATTCAGTTTAAGCTATATTTGATATTGTGAATTCAAAAATGATATCCATTTTACCAAATTCAAAACATTAATTTTTATTTATTAATTTAAAAATAATTCTTTTTGTCAAAATATAACCGTGTTTTTAAGAAATAATAACTATCAAAAGAATGAAACTTGTTTATATCCAATTTTAGTGTGAAATTACCTATATTAAAAAAATTTGATTAAATTTTAAAAATATCATCTAATTACACTTTAAAACCAATTGAAAATATAATCTTACCATATAAATAAATTAGATTAAAATGCAATTTGGAATTAAAGTACAATATTTTCAATATTCATTAATAAATTAATTTTATAAGAAAAATACCATAATTTTATCCAAAGTATATTTTGATGTCTAGATTCAAAAGAAAAATTTTATTTTGTCAAATATAACATAGAAAAGTGACCAAATATATATTTGAAGAGGGTTCTCCATCAAAATGTTGTAAATCGATCCTTAAAAGAATATTAGAGTTTTATGCATAAAATAAGATTCATTCACATTATAATCCTCTAAATTTTTTTTCGATAAATGTGAAAACATTAAAAAAACATGTATAATCATATTATAGTATGTTCTACTCAATACATCCAATACAATGAATAGGTGTTAACTACAGTTGAAAATAATATTATGTTTTTATTTTTTAGTATGATCCAACGTTGTGTGCAATGTAATATTTCAAAGAAACTCATTGTTGCATATCAGGTATTCCATCAAACATAAAATAACCTTTAAAGTAATATTAATATCTAATTCAAAAATATTGATAAATATGTAAATGAAGTATTCTTAATTTATCTGGGATGTTAAAACACAGTTGTCCAAATGGATTAAAACCGACACTGGGTACACCCAAGAGGACATTACGTGCCTCATCTTAAAAACTAGGATGTTGTGCATCAAATTACCACCATTATAATCCATCTAGTGGATGATACAAATCATCATTACCTATAATACTCACATCATAATTTCATCACTTATTCGGTATGATTTATGTAGACATGAACATATTTTGAATCATGGTAATCATTGTAATGTTCAACATGAACTTCTTTGGCATATGATATGGTGTACCATTTTCTTTTTTTCTTTCATCAACATATACCACATTATTTATATTCATTATGGTTTGTTGTGTCCACCAAAATAAACTTTAATCTTTTATAAATGAATGAGATTTATTTGTAAAAAGTCCAATCTAGGTATTTGACAAAAATCCCTTAAAATAATTTGAGGGAAAATATTCACCCTCTGGAATAATGTCATTCAATAATGTATGAATATAATCAATAATTCTATTAGAAATTCAACACATAGTATTTCAATTATATATCCACATTAAAATTTCTAACATGTTCATTCTAGTACATTACAGATATACTAGTGTTCTTGAATCATCCATTTAAATTTCACTCTCTCAACATCAACAACTTCATCCATTCTCTCATGTTTATTGATATTTTTTCATTATTTCTGTGGAATAATATATCTCTATTGATGATGATCAAATAGAAACTAATCACTTTTCAAATTTTTTATAACCCTTATTTTTTTCATTCATGAATTGTAGAATATTTTATGGTCTTTTCATGTTGTTATAAAAAATATTAGTTTAAATTCAATCCATCTTTCATTATATGGTATCTACCTACATCCCAGGTAAAACATAGTCTTCTAATTTTATTATAGTAGGGAAAGTATATTCTACATCCATCTAAATCCTGGATAAATGTAAAATATAAAAAATAGAAATTATTTTGAAACTTGGTTGTAATAGGATTGATATAGTAAATACAGCATCCACCCATTTTATTATGGTGGATTTTTTTGTTCCAATAAAAAATATAAATCATAATTAAAAAATTTATTGAAAACATTTTCAATAAGAAAGTTATAAATGATTACTAGTATGTTTAAAAACAAATAAAAAGAGAAATAACATATTCTATATCTTATTACTACAAATAATGAACCAATGTGGGTATCCTTAACATTTAAGAATAACAGTCATGGTGGAAAATTGAATAAAATTGAGACACTACAATCTATATTATTACATTTTTCTCACTTATGTTATTACAAACCAACCCTATATATTTATCCCTCTACTGGATTCGGTCTACCTCATGGCATAAATTACATTCGTGATAAATAGGGGCCAGAAAAAAGTTCCAAGAACATCATCACACAAAAGGGAAATGATTTTACCAAAATATAAAAACGAAGAAATAATTTAATCAGATAACCTTGGAAGAAAACATCTTATATTATTAAATAATACATTTGATTTTTTTGAAATAATAACATTAATTATTAAATAATAACATGATGAAATATTATATGTATTATAAAAACAAATGAAATTAAAAATAAACATAATCCATATATTTTAAATATACCCCAATATCATAGAAACCAACAAGAAATATGTTGAAATTTGATTTTATAAACAGGTGGCTAGAAAACTAAAAATGTTCAAAATAATATAAATTATAATAAAAGATAAACTATGTCTACCTATATCCATGTTTAATTTATTAATATCCCATATATTATCTCACCCAATAATGAAAAATACATTAAACATCCATTATCTAGAGTAATATATTTTTCATTACATTCATGAAATGATATCATGAATATATACATAGAAATGGGGTATACATGTTATTAGAAATGATTCGATTTAGGATTCAAAAAAATTTATAATGGAAAACCATTAAAAATAAAAGATAAATTATATATTTAAATTCATATAATAAATGAATTTTTTTTAACAATATAAAATAAAAGTCACAAAATAAAATCAAATATAAACAATGATTATTGAAAATGAACATTCTAATAAATAATATTCTAAATTAAATAATTCTATAAAATAATGTATTCCTACAATGCATCAGAAAATAACCACATGTCCAATGAAAGGATTTTCATGATTTTTTTAGTCAATAAATGAACAAAATGTAGTCTTATAACAAAAGAATACTCTTAAACTAGATGCAAATTAAATATCTAGTACATAACCTAAACTAGTTAGGGTATCATAGAAATAATTACCCAAATCATAATCCAAAACTAGTCTACCCTAGAATGAGTGTGATTATTGCTATGGGAAATATAGGTAATTGGTAAACTAACCTAGAATTGGTACATTTTTATAAACCCCTGTTGTGTATATAAGACTCTTCCAGGAAGTTTTCTGAACACATTCATCAATAAAATCCATAAAAATAGTTCAAAAACACTCACCTCATATCTAATAACCAATCAATTAAATAGACCGTTTTCATATTTAAATCCAATAATATTTTTTTATAACACTACATTGTAGAATTATAAATAATATTAATGATGGAAATAAATATAAATACATTGAATCCGGAAATTAAAACACTTGTGAAATAAAAAAAAACATCCTCAAGTAGTTGGAAAACATTTATAAAAAAATAATAAAATTTTACAATTATTATTAAATAATTCCATAAATTAAATATAAACTATTTAATGGTAAAAAACTTTGAAATTTTGTAAAACTCATAGTAGATGAAATTTAATCAAAATACAATTTATAATAATCCATATCTCTTACACATATTTTCAAATGATTTTAACAACAAATATAGATTCAAAAACCCCAAAATATATAGTTAATCTATATTTAGGAAATTTTGAATGTAATACATCAATTTTTTAGGTTTAATGTGAACCCAAATAGAAATAAAGAAATAAAAATTACCAACCAAAATATAAAAAAATCCAAATAACAAAAAATTATACTTGTAGTCAAACAACCAGACACACAACCAATCCAAGGAGTAGTTTTATAAATAACATCTACAATTCTAAAAAACTGGGAAACTAATAGAAGACAAAAGGCCAAAAAGAACATGAATCCACATACAAAAATAATGAAATAAATTTTCATGGTTTACTTCTTGGAATAAATAAAAACACATAAATTATACAATGTGAAAATAAGAACAAAAAATTATAGAATATATTTTTAAATAATATTAAAAAATTATTGAATTAGATCAATCATGTGAAAACATATTTGAAAATTACAATAATAAAAAGGACAAGAGGATAAGTATTCGGAATTCACTTATGTGATAATGATGATGATTCGAATAAAAAATTAGCTGAAATATAAGATATTGGTGGAGGAGATAGGAGGTCGTTGCTTACTTAGGTGACATGTAAATTAAGGTTGGGGAGGGTGGGACAACATTGACCGATTGAGGTGGAAATGGAAGAATCTGAATAATTCATAAGGAGTGGAGTGGGGGATGTTGTATGTGAGTAGGGGTGTCAAATGAGGGTGGGGAAGAGGAGGTTGAGTGAGGCTTCCTATCTAAAGAGTTATACCCATGATTTTTAAAAATCTATGGTTATATATCATCCAATACAAACAGTTTTATAAAACAAAGGTCATGGGTTTAGTCAATCTATTTATACCCACAATTTCTCTAAAGCATAAGTATAGATATTTTGGTATAGAGGGGTTTCATGGCAGTGTTACTCGATTTATGGGGGACACAAGGAATTAATGGTACATTATTTTATAATTTAAAATATTGTAAGGAAGTTCAAAAAATATTATTAATGGATAATTATAAGGAGATTGTGATTTCAGTTGGTACCCAGATGAATCATTCAAGAGATGATGAAGGTAAATAGTTTAATCTCATAGAATATAGGTAGATTATTAGCAGTTTTTTGTACATAAAATGGTGACTAAAACTAATATATCTTTTTCCATATAAAAAGATGAAAATTAGAAAATTATTCCAACGGGAATAAAATTACAATTAGTAAAAAATACTACTTTTCTATACCATGGGAATGGTTTATTTTGGTTGTCATTACAATGAAATATCACATTATATGTTGTTGGGAAATACAAATAATGATATGTCTGAATCAACAGATGATACAAACTCGGCCTCAAGTGGTGTATTCTATATTCTAATATTGAATATCTATTAGATAAACATTAAATAATATTTTAATTCATTGATCCCCAAATAAGAAGAATATATTGGGAATACCTAATAATTCAGGATGTTAATGTGGATAAAACAATAGCTTGATGATATGGGAGATGAAGTGAAGTATCCAATCAGAATCCCTTATGATAATACAAGTTCTATAAATCATAGAAAAAATCTAATCGATCACACAAAGATGGTTGAAATTGAAAGTAGATACCATTTTATAAAGGATAATGTGTATGGGGGGCCATAATGTTGTAGTATGAGTATAAAACATCTGGTTGCTGAAATTATGACAGATGACTTACCCATAGATGAATTTGAGTGGCCTCAACTTCTTTTGAGAGTTTAGTCGACTCACCACACTTGAAAATGTGTGGATGGTGACCCCATCGTCTTGAGCTATGGTTTTTTTCTTATGTACTAATTTGTTTTATTTACAATGGTGGATCCATAGAGGAGTAACAATTGGCATCATTGAACGAGGATGAGAAAATATATTAATAATGATTGGGGAGAAGATGATTGGTGGAGCAGTGAATTAGGGGGTGTTTTAAATCTCATAAAGCTAAATATTATCGACCATAGGTTATATATCATGAAAGATGGATGTTTTGATAAAATAAGTTGATTGGTCTGAAAATGAATTTATTCATTGAATTACATTATATGTTTTATGTGATTCTCATGTTGATCATGGATAATGTGGGTTTAGAGTTTGTGTTGATTAAATCATTTATCACTATCTGGAATCACAAGAAAAAATATTTGACATAATATAGACGAATAATTAAAGTGATATAAAAATGGTGAAGAATTTTCAAAATAAAAGGGAAATATAGTTTGGAAAATTTTCACAAAGGTGTCATTTTAGTGTTTTTGGATGGATATTTTTTTTTTTGAAAAATTCAATTGATCAAATTAAAGTATTGTAATTGTATTCAAATTATATTTTTTGAAGGTGGAAAAATATCACAGGGCTTTTCAATTTGATGGGCTTAAAATTTATGATTTATTTTATGAAAAATAAAGGATTACTATATCTCATTGTTGAAAAACTAAAAATCATCTAAATTAGTTTGAAGAAAATAAATCATGTTGTTCACTGAAAAATAAACCATACTAGGAAAAATGTAAAATAATTATACAAGGTATTTCATTATTTGTGGATGAATGTGGAGAATTAAGGACGCTACAAAGGGACATGTTCTATTTAAACAATAGAGTACCATAAGTTCATTGTGAGATTTTTAGTTTTTGAGTGAAGGTGGTGCATTACTTCCATGACAAATGGATTATCATTTTCTCAAGGATGGTGGTTATTTAAGGGTATTCGTGAACAAAAAAATAATCTATGAAAATTTCATAGAAAGTACAGTATGTGGTGGCAGCTAATCATCAAAGTATTTAATGACTATTGTTATTAGTGGGGTTTATGGGATTTCTTGGGCAATATAAAGGTACTTAATCTCATAATTATAGAGGGGAAATTTTATAAGAGAGGATTATAATTTGGATGATTTATAATAAGTTCGAAAGAGAATCAAAAAGGAGAAATTCCTTGATAAAGGTTAATCATGAAGTTGAAATTTCATAAAAAAGTGTATAATTAAGGATGTATATTGGGAAAGTGCTAATTTTTTTTGGTGTAGTTTATCCATCAAATGAAAATCATTTTTGGGGAAGTTTGTTTTTATGGTACAGCAATCTAAAAAAAAATGGTATCACATTTCACATGTATTCAGTGAAGAAATTGAAAGGATATCCCTAATGTAAGGTGATCCATGAATAACTCATGACTTGTAGTACAAGGAAGTTCATGATGTGTGTAAGGAAGTTCGATAAGTGACAAAAAAATAGTTCAAAAAATAAATTTTAAATATCTATAAGTATGTGAAAAAATTGATTTCACCAATGAGGTGAAAATAATAATTCACAAAACACATATATGTATGTGAATTTATTCTAAAAAATTGGGAAATATTGAATATTACTCTAAAGAATTGGTGAGCACACAATAATGTAGTGGTTATTGAGAATTAATTTTTTTTGTGAACAAGGAAGTAAAATTACTTCGCTCGGAACCTTTTTTAGTAGCGATCTTTAGTAGAGTTTGTGTATAGAAGCATTTCATGTGTATGCTCCTTGTTCATAGAGTAGTTGGGTTAAAATATGAATAATCATTTTTCCCTATGAATTCTTTAATTTTCATATCATTATCATATATTGAAAGGTGATAAATGAGTGTTTTTAATGATGAAACATGATCTAAAGAGAAAAATCATTTAATCATTCATACCTCAATTCACCCAAAACCTCATATAAAATAATTAGAGATGGATCAAGGGGTATTGTTAGAATCCAATTTTATGTAGAAGTAACATGGGTCCTTTAATTAATTGTAACATATTGAATTATAATTGGAACAGTCATAAAATTTAAGAAAATTATAATGTATGGCATTCTACATGTAATAGAGTTTAGATTAATGGTTTTTGTATCAAACTATGTATTTTTCAATAATTTATTATACCATGGATTCACTTACCTTGATATCATGAGATTTTATGTTTTATATATTGTGAGGATGATGTTGAAATGGAATAATACCTCAAGGAAGAGTTCATTATTTTAGCGGAAAGTCTCATAATAATTACAATTATTTTTAATGTAATATACCCTAAGGGTTTGTTTTATGTGTATTAAAGATAATTAAATTCCTAATAAGTTCTATGATTCTAAAAATATCATCTTTTATAAGGGAATATATTACTAATGAAATTTTAACATCTGGGGCGGTTTTTTGTTATTTTGATAAATCCTCTAATAGGGTGGTTTATGATACTAATGAAAACTACCATTACATTATGGTTCATGATACAAAACAAAACTCCACTTATAGGATGTTTCATGATAATGAAGAAAACCCATCAAAGGTAATTCCAATATACTAATATAAACTAAATTCATAGTGTGGTCTATGATACAAAAGAATACTCTAATCATAGGACTTTTTAATTCAAAAAAACATTATAAATTTTTTTGTGATACAAAATTAAACATTCATACATTGAGGTCCATGGTAATACGAATAGATCCCTTTTCATATTTCTATAATAATATGGTTGCAATTATGATCACAATATTATCAAAGAAACATACAGACTACATTGATCATGGATATTCGATTGGGGTCACATATATAAGGATTTATGGTTGTTTTGTTTATTTATTTCCTTCAATATATTTTTTAAATCATATTATTCCATAAGATCACATAAAAAAATTTACTCTATAAATGAGTTAATGATGGAGGTTCCCACATGATTTTTGTACCCAAACCCTACATCATCAACTTTTTTGGTAGGGTACCTAAAAAAATATCACATTGTTGTATGTATAAGTTAGGATGGGTATTAATTTTTTTGTCCATGCTAGAGTAGATCGTATGGGATTCTTAGATCATAATGTGGTAAGGCTCAGATATTATAGTACAACCACATATATTTTTAATTCATAATTTATTTCATCCATTATTTTTTTATATGAGATTTTTTACGTGGGAAACCTATCCTGTATGCGATTATATCCATTATAGAATATTTTTTTAATCCTATTTATTTATCATTATATTTTTTACTACATTACTATACATTTTTAGGTGTTTATAGATAATGTGAAGTTATTAAAATGTTGTTAGACAATTTGATATCGAGGTTATAATGTTTTCATAATTCAAAACAAGACTTATGATTATTTTAGGTTAACCCTTGTGTATGAGGAGGTGTTCATGAGGTAATGTAACACCATTAGTCCTATTTTAGTTCATATTGATCCATATCGGGATATAGAATTATATATATTGACTGCACATTTTACCTCACCAATATCATGATTTTTTCATCATTCACATAAACCATAATTTTTAGTGTTAGTTTTAAAAAACTATGATCAGAGTGATATATAATATGTTAGGGAATTTAAATCATAATATTTTTATATTATAATGAGTTCATTTCAAAGTATCTCATTTTCGATTCATCTTAAATCACATTTTTTTCATCCTAGATCGTTTTAGAAGTATTCTGATTATTCTTCATAATAAAGTCCACAAAAATTATAATACATGATATTTTTATGAACTGAGATGACAGAAGAAAAACATAATTATAAGTTACATAATTTTAGAAAATTATTCATTTTATATCATTATAAATCACCCACATAAAAGAAATAGGTTTATTTATTTATGATATTACATACACAATAAGCATATTTTACTACATTTCATCAACATATAATATAAATATTATACACACATGATACCTTTATATTCATATCATATGTAACACAATTATTCATAACTCAATGAAATTAATAAATTTTAAAAACATAGTTGAGACACTCACTATGTTGTGAAATTAAGATATTTCAAACAAATATTCTAATTAAGACTATGATGAAAATGAGTTAATGATATCATAATTAAGTTACATGAACATTATCTAAAGAAATCATACCCAATATAATATGGGTCATATGTTATGAATCATGGAATAAAAATTTGGGTATAGCATTTGACATAAGACGTATGATAATGGATACCTGAATCTTGAGAACATGTCATTATTATGATTCATACCATAAAGATGTTGAGAAAACATAATCATTGAAACATTAACATATATCAAGTATAACCACAAAAAAAAATTATATCATAATAGAATATTCTACCATATAGTAAAAACATAATGGAATTTGGCTAGCAACCCATTCCCATAACATTTTAGGCATGTTTTAATAACCCATGTCCCATTTTAGTTTCATTTGATATAAAACATTATCAAATTCATTAGAGAGAAATAAAAAAATCATCGATCTTATAATGGAAAATCTTACATATTTTCTCCATATGAACATAATGATAATCAAAATTTTATTATAACACAATTAGTCTATGGGAAAGAAATGAAAACAAAATTATCCTAAAAAATCAAGGAAAATAAGGAGGATAGAACCATTAGAGAATATACAGAATGAATAATAATAAAAATAAAGGTTTTTTATAGATGAAAAAAAATTATATGAGATATTTTAAATTACATTGAAAAATAAGAAGAAATACATTATATATTTTTTATAACATATATTTATAATTAAATTATTTATAAAATTAATATAATAGAAATTAAATTAGTGATCTTTAAGAATATAAAATGGAAGAATCATAAATAATACTATATCAAATTGTGTTAAATTAATTCCTGTGGAATTCAGTAAAAAAATAAATTGTTTACACATTATTATGTATGTCAATAGAACACGAACCATGTAGAAAATGATAAAAAGTGGTTCCTTTCATTATTTTTTAAACGGAGTGATGGATTATACATACTAAACATAGGGAATCAAATAATTATATAAAATGATATTTATAAAATAAAAAAATACAATTAAACATGGAGTATAATTATTCCTGAAAAACATATGATATCATATTGGCTCACTTATTGGAAAACATTTGATTGAAATGTGAATAAAAGGGGGAATAAATGTTAAAGATACTTATCCGAACTTGAAAAAAGAAGATGAGAGGACATATATGTTTTTTAAGTGAAAAACAGAATCTAATTTCCCTCATTTAAAATTTAGATATAAATCATCTTGATTTCAATGTTATATTTTAATGTAAACAATATTACATTAATAACTCTCTGATTCAGATTCCTATATACGGGTGAAACATTAATGGATTTTAAATCCATTTAATTAAATGAAATTTATGAAAACAAAATTTCTTGGTAGCATAAACATCACTGAAATGAAAAAATTCAGTTAATATTGATCATACATAAATGTAAGATATTTGAGATGAAACACATTTAAATTACTCTAAAATTACAAGAAGAATCATTATCTTTTTGTATAAAAAATATAAACTCTTGAATAACATATTTAATAACATTATTAATATATTTTATCATTTAACCTTTTAAATTATCGTAAGATACTTCCTAAAATATTAGTTATTTATTGTTTATGTTAATCATCTAATATTAGTATTTCTAATTATTTCATATGTGTATCATAATAGTAACATTGATCACCATTCATTGAAAATAAATAATTTTTTAAATACTAATCGTAAAATTAGAATCATCATCCTCTAATGATATATTCTACCCCATTATATTTTTATTGAAGTTATCCATATGGTTAGTTTGAATGTAATCCATGATGATATTTTTGTTTAAAATTAAAAAAACAACAAGTTACATTGTAATGAACTTTAATTTTTGAGTCATGTTCAAAACCTATTCATAAAATATATAAATACATAATATAAAATGTTTTTATTATTAGTTTATTCAAAATTATTTGGATGATAATGACAATGCTTGTATAAAATCATTCATGTAGGTTGTTGAATGAACCCATATAAGAAAATTCTATAAAAAATGATCTGAATGAAGGTTTATATTTATATAATAATAGTATTTTATCACACAATAATAATAATTTTGATACAAAATAACTATATTAAAAAATTATATTTCAATTGTGTGAATATGGGATAACAATTGAAAAAAATGGTGTATAATTTGTATACATACTTGATGAATTTTCTCTTTCTCAAAACAACTTCACTTGTTATGGTGGATTTAGGGTTCCTTTTTTGGATCACAAAGAATGTAATTTTTATTAATGATTTTTTAGTGGAACTGGATAGGTATTCAATAGATAATAGAATTATTTTATTTGTTTGGAAGGGGTGGTGGGTAGGTCCTTTTATGGGTGTGTTTGAGTGAGATTTAGGTAATTTATCCTTACTTAATTATTTGAGAAGGCCATATTTTAAATGTTAAGTGTCCACATAAGTGGGAAACAAAAATTAGACTTGATATTCCCTTCACTATCCAATATTGTTATTATTTTTATAAATTTAATATTTTATTCAAAACCTATATTGTATTTGAGTGTTTTTAAAATATATAAATACCATGTTTTATTCACGAAGTTAAATTATTTTTATGGAAAAAAAATTTACAATCATAAATTATTTTGTATTTCTTAATAAAAATTTTAACTTTATTTTATTTAATCAAGACTATGTAAATGAAAAATATACTTTAAAATGAAAAATAAAATTTATACAAAACCTTGTTTTTATAGAAAAACACCATAATAAAAATAACATCTTCTTAATAATATTTCATGTAAAATAATAATGAAAAGTCTACTAATATATATATTTATATCTTGGAGCATTGTATTAATATAATAATATTTATGTTGTCAATGTAATTTATGATAAAATCCCACAACAATGAAAATATTCATTTGGAAATTATCATGATTTTAATAATAATTAAATTTAATCACATCCCCTTAAAAATAATTATTTATAATCCATCCTCTCAATACTATCATATTATTTTTATTAAAATATTTATTTTAATTTTAAAAATCATAAAATTATTTTTTATGTAATAATATTATGTAGAAAATATAAGTAATTTAAATAAATAATATATTGTTTACTTTATCTAATTTTTTTAATTTTTGGATTATATATTTTTTCTAAATTGATATAAACAATTAAAAAGCATTAATGTTTCAACTAGATACTTTTATTTACAATAAAATTATATAAAATTACCATATATCCAACCTAATATGTTTGATGACTTTATACATTACATTCATCCAATATTTATATATATTGACATACATGGATTCATAGAAATATTTATCCAATTAAATTAATACATTCTCAATTTTTTTATTCTATTTATAATGATTCTCATTCATTAGATAGATACACTCAGATGTATAATAATCAATAAAACTATTAGGACAAAAATTTCATGTTTTCATCCTATTTTACTTTCTTGTGGTTTTATTACTCTATTAGTTTCTTAATGTGGTTTTCTATTATATTATCATAGTGTATTAATATTGTACCTTACATTGTAATTTTATTACAATAAAATATATATATTTTTAGTGTTTTAGGGGTAGTAATATATTCAATAAAATATATATTTAATGGGTAATAAATATTAAAATATCATGTAGTTAAAACATTCATCTCTTGGATTCCCAGATCTGTAGATTAGATGATGAACAATTTGAGATGGTTTAATCCAAGTATCATAGGTATAATATCATTCATATTAGCTCAATTATGTAATGGTATATTCTATATTGTAGAATAAAAAACAAGTGTAACATATGGGAGATTCATTGTTTCAATTAGATCAATGACAAGCCACTTTATACCAAGTATTCATGATAATAGAGGAATAATCTTCCATAAAGTTTATTTTTTTGATTATCTAAATCATATAAAGTGGGAAATCCATGATATAATTTTCATGTTTAATACTTCTATGCTAAAGGGAGGAAATATTTCTGTTTAATTGAGGAAACCCTCATGTTTGTGATATTTATGGTCACTTCCTATGTATTTACAATCATGGGTCCATTTATTTACATTAATATGTGATTATTTCTAATGTACTTTGATAAGAGATGGTTTCTATGGGTCTGTTAATAATGTAGGATTGGTGAAATACATATTGATGAGGACTTCAATGATTGATGAGAATCAATAGTTCTTTATGATTCATGAAATTTTTAGTCAAGATGTCGGTGAGATGCTTTATTATTTATGATCCATGTGAGAAATATTGTTGAAATATAAATTTGAGATTTGTATTATTTCTGTATAAAATAATTGATTAGTCTAAAATGGATTGATAATTAATGTTGATGGTGGTATATGGATCATGTATATATATACATTTAGCTTAAATAATGTATGATTTAACTACATTCAATGATTTTTTGTATTCATATATTAAAAAATACTTTTCTTTCAAAGGATGGGATAAATGTTTCACTAATGTGATGATATGTTGATGTCTCGATTTATTGTATCCAAAACCATTCCCTAATCAAAAATCTAGCTCTATTAATAAAAAATATATAACCTAGTATTTTATCCTATATCAAACCATAATTATCCAACCACTCAATATATATCATCTTAATCCGATTATTATATCAATTCAACCAAAATCTAAAATCAATATAACCCTTACCATGTAAGAATTATAGACATACCTCAGTCAATGATGACCACTTTATCCACAATTGAAATCATTCTACGCCCATCCCCACTCAATATCCATACATAAATCACATCACCATAAAATTATAAATCTTATTTTATGAATTCCCATTACCTATCCATCCCAAAATAATTATACCCAACATATCAACCCAAAACATTTAATCTTCTCACTCATCTAAATTTTGACCTTTCCCACTTCATTTAGTCTTAGCCAGCCCACTACGTCCATGAATCCTCATACATCACCATAGAATTTCTTCATTAAAAAATTCCATTGTTATAAAATCCTAAAGCAAAAAACTCCACCTCAAAAAAACATTCAACCACGAGCATAAGAAGATCAGAGTTTCAAATCTTGGTGATGTTTGATACATGAGTTTTAAGGTGATTTTAGAAACAAAAAATTCATCCTCCTAGAAAATATAGTACTAACATCTCTATCATTATTTTTTATAATTTTTTATGGATACACCTTATCAATAAATTCCTTATAAGGACTACTAATTTTCTACCATCTATAACATTCATGGATAAAAATTACATTTTAATTATGGATTTTCATTTCAATTTCTCATCATCTATATGGATATTTCATATATTCATTGAAAATTAACAAAATAAAAATTATTGTTTTCAGTAGTATGTATATCGCAATTTCTACTATGTTTTAGGTTTTTTTTGTAATATTTTAAGGATTCTACCCTTTTTTTGTTATATATATATATATATATAAATGTATAGATATTGATAATATATATTGTGATAAATCAATTAATTGATTTTTACACTATTCTTCATATTGAACTTGTAATAAAATATTAGTGAAATACATTTTATCTACTCCGTTGATATGATCTCTATTCTACAGTGACTGAGGAATATACATCTCCTATAACTGAATTGATTGATTTCACAAACGTGCCTAAATCGGCCCTGAACCAGTCACTCGAGGAAATCCATGACATGGCCTGAAGGGTGTTCCTGATCCCCATTGGCAGGAAACTAGTGTATGGAATCATCAGAGTACACAATGAAATGATTTACCCTACAATGAAATGAGTAATCTAAAAAGTGAAATGGAATAGATAGCCTGATATATATATATATATATATATATATATATATATATAATTGAAGTGAACATAATTTATACAATAAACATGATGTATAACTGATAAATACAACAAAACCATCAAAACTATATTACCTAATAATCTGAATGTGACCTCCTTGTTCACTCTCCAACAGAACAATCACACATCGTTCATTGTGATCAAACTCAAGCCTAATCTTGTACAACAGATAAAAACATAAAATAACTATTGGCGTGTGTATTAAAACTCAGTATACATGGCCAATATCTATTCACAATTCACTTTCTTAATGAAAAAATAAACATAATTCCATGTTTTAACTAAAAAATATAAATTTACGATTTTCTACTTGTTTCTTCAAAACAATTATGATCCATTTCCCATTATTTTTCAAAATATGATTCATTTCAATTGTGTTCTGTTAAAATTTTCGTAGGGAATGTGATGTCTATTTTTTAACTTCTATAAATAGAAAAAAAACATTTCACTTGAAAAAAAATTCATAGACCTTATTAAAATCATCCCATCACTTTTGAAGGAAAACCACACACAATAAGGAATAATAGTAATCACATAACATGGGGAATATATATACATCGAAACATATTATTCATCAAAACACACAACTGTATGCCAAAAGACATGGGTGAAATAAAGAGATAAAGAATAATGAAGTTGACACAAATATATGAGAAGTCATACCCATTGAAATGTCACACATGATGAACTCAAATATCTCAATATTTTCAACCACCAAAACACATGACAGGCCTAGGGAAATACCAAATCAATAAACCGAAATATATCCACCTACTATGGGACCGAGGTCCAACCATCCACTAATACTAAAAAAATTATTCATAGAATATTATCTTAACATGATAGGTTCACTTGTATAATGTATTCAATGTGGAATTAGCCAACTAATTATTGTCTATCCTCCAATCACAACATATATATTATAATAATTCACAATATAAAACACCCTGAGTCACTCCAAGGACCGATCTCATGCCACATAAAAAATGTATCACATGAGTCCATCCCAAGGAACTATTATAAGGAATCAAAAGGATTAACCATCATGAAAATCCCATCTATTATATACATACAAGCAGGGCCTGAGAAACATCTACAGGAGGTTTTTATAATTATCATTTTCACCATTTTCCCTAAAACTTCTAATTGGGAAATTAATTAATTCATTTCCAAATTAACAATTATCAAGGAAAAAAATTCAATTTTTTATAAAGAGGTGAAAACAAACCATTCTCAAATTCACACATTGATAAACAACTTCAAAATTTTCATATTTAACAACCAATATATTACTATTTTTATAAAATTTCCAAATGGGCCTACCATTGGAAGCACAAGACAAAACACCTTAAAAACCAAGAAAAATTATTTATGAAAACAAAAAGAAACTTAAAATCCACATAAGTAATGAAAAATAACATTGATTTCCTATTTCTTATATTATTATGAAACCAAACTGTTAATTGTATACGTCATTGAACTCAGAAACTCCAACCGTACAGTTTACCAAACAAATAACTTGCACTTTCTGACCAAACAATTCATTTTCAGCATCCTACAAGGAATAAAACAAAAACTTCATGAAATTAATTTATTCAAGATACAAAAACATGTTGAAAATACCAATAAATAGGTTTGAAATCTCACCAAAAAATTTATCAAACAAGGGGAGTACCCATTTATACCAAAACAACTCTATATTTCACAAAATAATACATAAACAATCATTTGCACATAGAAAAATTAAACAAAAGGTTACACATTAGTACCTATCATATATATAGGGTTATAAAGGATGGAAAAAAGATCAAACATAGATTATAAGGTCATATGAGTTGGATATCCTACCTCAATACCATAGAGGAAAGGAAACACACACCTGAAAACACCGATCGTGGGTTACAAATCCCTAAATATATGAGTACTAGCCCTATAAAAACAAAACCCCCACAAAATACATTAAGATAATATAAACCTTGGTCATTAATGACTAATGGATAAGATAAATCCATGAAAAAAATGGTAGAATAAGTAATGGGGAAGAGGAATGAGAAATATTTGATGAATAAAGTAGGAAGAACCACTAAACATTGGAAAGCAATCGCCCAAAAGAGGCACAAAACAATGGAGAATGATTTTAGAGGTGCCTTTAGTCAATAGTCAATATTTAAGGCTCCATTTGGGAGGTGGAATCATTGAAAATTTATTGTATCTTAAAATTTATTATCCTTGTAAGAAGATGCATGGTTTTTCATATTGATTTGGTAAATCATGTGCAAACCATGTGGGGGATACTAGAAATACTAAATCATGGAAGTTTAATGTTTCACGACTTGAGAAAAAGTTTCTAAAAAATGTGTGACCCAAAAAAATTTCAAAAACCCCCTAAAGACTCCACCAGCTCTAAGGGAGACTGATTAAAATATCCATGAATGATTTTCACACAATATAGAGACAATGTAGGTTTCACAAAAAACCCCCTATGAAACCTTCTCCCAACATGAACCAGGGGTCAAACAATAGGGAATGATTTGAAAAATAAGACACATAAAAACCCTATGCCTGTCATACCCAAAACCTATGAAAATATTAGGAATCCTATCGAATTGAACATAAACCAAAAAGTGATAAACACATGTGTGAAAAGTGAAGATGAAATTATATTTAAGGTTAATTTGTTTTTATATTTCATCTATTTAGATCATGCCTTGAATATATAAAGAAATGTGATATGAGATATCTGATGGTCTGTCATTTCCCATTATTTTATATTATTCTTCCCTTTTAACAAACAATTTACCAATATCAAGAAGTACAATATATATACGAAGGGTTATGCAAATGATGTTGTGGTTCTATTACTCGATAGTAACATTTGAGAGTTTATACCTAAACAAAGGATAAATATTTTAGCAAGGGAAGACATTATGAATTGTATTTATCACTATTTTACTAAATGTGGATTGATTGGTGAGATAATAAATTATAAATATTATTAATTCTGTTTGTTAATTGTGAAATAAATTCAATATTATATAATAATATCCACTATTTATTTAATCTTTAAACTACTATTTGGGTTTATATTGACAAACATAAACTATAATTAATACAGTTATTTAATAGCATTAATATTTTTTATTTTTAAATGTCTTATTATTTCATTATAAAATAATTATTTTTTCGTTTTTTCAGAATTTGTTTAAAAAATAATAAATATTTATCATGATTAATATAATAAAATTAGTAAGATAACATGGACGATGAAGAAAACAGTATTTATATTTTAATTCCATTGTTTAACGACTATGCAAAATTTGAAAGTTTTCATAAAATAATGTTGAATGTATTGGCCCTTCAAAAACATCAAAGCATGTTAATTTTTTTGGGACCATTATAAGGGTGGTGTGGTTTTGAAATTTATCATTTAAATATTTTCTTTAGAGAATAATTAATAAATTCAATTAAAAATTGTATGAAAAAACAAGACAAAATTATGTTGAAAAATTATTAGATACATTCAAATAACATTTTGAAAAAAAAGAATTAATTAGTGAATAAATTTCCCTTAGAGTCAAAATGAAAAAAATAAAAATGAATTTCGAATCATACAAAATAATTGATTCCTGTTAGACAAAAAATTAAAAGAAAAACTGGAAAATAAACTAGGGGAAATATGAAAAGAAATTTTTTACTATTTTTCAGTACAATTATCAAGTCCATATTTAATTTTATTTATGAAAAATATTTATCATATTTCAATAAATTTAGTAAGAGGTTTTTTTTAAGGAGGGATGCATCCTAAAAGAAATTAGTTATAAATATTAAGTGAAAAAAATAGATGAATAACATGACACTTGATCCAATAAGAGGTGACCTACTGAAATAAGTGAAACTAAACCAAAATAATATATTCTTCCATTTTCCCCTAAAAGTCATACCTTGTTATAGTACGATCGAGCTGACCATCATTCTTCAATGTTTAGAGTACTAAATGTCCTCAGACAGACTATTTAATGTTGTAGTTGAAGGGGACTACTAGTAATGTTCAATAACTAATATGGGGTCCCCATTCTATTAGTGCTAAAACTTTCAATAAAGAATGAAAAATTAATAACTCACCATTAAATTCATAAAAATTAATTATATAAAAGTTAAAATAATTAATAATCGATAACACCCACATGTTATACAAAAATACCCACCTATTATAATAACAACAGAACCTAACCTAATCATACTATTATATAATAATAATTCCCCAATAGAATGGTTAATATTAAATATCCGAAAATAAATTTTACATATGTTAATATTAATGGATAATGGATGAACCTAATGAAATATATCTTCTAACTCCATGTAGCATGTAAAATAAGACCCCCATACAAAAGTTCAATTGAAAACTAGAAAAAATTCCTAAAAATACCCCTTGGTGACAATATAGAATTTGAGGATAAAACATAACAAGGCCAAAAAAATATAAATCTTCTGTATATATAACAACATTTGGTGTATTAATATATAGGGAAATAAGTCAACTAGTGGCATACAACTTGAATGAACTAAAATTAGTTATTTATGTTTTACTACAAACACTTTGGCACATTAAATCTTGTTAATAAACCAATATTGGTAATTTCTTTTTCCTAGGGACATATCAACGCATGCCCATTCAGAAAATGGTAAAAAAATTATTGACCTTGGACCATTAGATGACCATCAGAGGAAATGAAAAATATTTATAATAATAATTTTAGTAGAATCCAATTATGTGATGGGTAAAATAGTGTTAGACCTTGAAATATAATTTTCCAGTAAATGGAAAGAAAAATACAGTGCCACACAAGAAAAAATAGAGTAATTGAGGATCATTTTTCCATGATATCAACCCTCATAGAACTCAGTAATGATAAATACATATGTTTTCATAAATTTAAGAACCACTTTGAAGGTTCCACAATAATCCCTATAAAAAACATCCATGTAATGTGATGTAACACAACAAGGATATAATATACAATAGAAATATAATTTTAGACATAATATACATATTATTTCTCATTTAACTATAGACCCATACCAAGAAATCAGCTACTGTATGGGTAATAATAACCCAACAAATATATCCATGACCAAAGTCACCTCACACAACCATCAATATAATCATTAGTTATAATAGAACTGTAATTATCTCAAGCCATTAGGAAATATAAAACCATAATCATTCCCTTAGGTTAAAAAACTTCACACCAAAACATTATTCAACATTCATTCCATCAACAACCCTACTGGAAATAAAGGTAAACAAATTATTTTTTATTATTATTATTCATAAATAAATAGAACATGTCAATACTATAAGCCTTCTCACTAGATATAAGACCACCACTCTGATACATCATATTCTTTTCAAAGTAGTGTGGTTAGTGTTCATCACATATGATTTACTATATAGAGTACACATTGATAACTTTAATAATTAATAAAAAAATACATTCTCTTCATAATATTAAGATAAAAAATAAATAATGATGACTATGACCAATAAATTATGTTCTCCACACTAGAAAATCCTCAAAAGTCTCTCAGCTAGTGTTTCTTAGTCATACCATGATCTTGTCTCCCTAATAGGAAATTTCCATGTTAGAGAGATCCCATCCACCAACTTCATCATTTATATGATACACTAGGGACATCAAAGTTAATAAGATAAACCCTCGAGCAACCATGAATTATCCAATCACCATGACGCACTATATCTAGTATGTTAAGGAGGGTCTACTACACCCATTATAGTTAACACTTTCCATATTGATAGAATGATGTTATCCATGGAACCTACCAATGAACAGTTTCTAAAATTCCCAATGTCACACCTTGGACCAATTCCTTAAGGTATTATTCATGTTAATTTCCCTCGGTTCTATTCATTGAGGTATTCCCTGATGTCACATAAAATTTTTAGAAAAGACAAGTAATGGAAGTTCTATTCCAAGTAATATCTAATTAGTTATATCTTTATGTTTAATGAAATGAACCCTATTAGACATCTGAAATATAAATCACTATTTATTAAAACATGTGAAAATTTATTCACACATATTGTTAAGTATAAAATTTCCACCTACCATGAAAATGTAGTTTCCATCCATAATTCACACAATCTTAACTACATCCAAGCCCAACCCAAGCATGAATAATCTCATAATCATAAAAAAAGATTATATAACTATATATATTAATTATTAATTAAATAAGGAGATTAATAACTAGAGTAAGACTAACCAATCATTGTTATATAACTAAAATAGTATAAAATTTCAAATTAAGGACCTCTTCCTTTACTCAAGAACTCTAGAATTGTAAATCTTGATGAAATGATACCCAATGAAATACTAATTCCAATCTAAATTGGTAGAATCCATTGAAAACAAATTGGTGTTACAAATTTATCAAATTGTTGGGAAATGAAATAGTTTATAAAATTTATAAATACATGGTAAACTACACTAAAAACTCTTATCATATCGAGATAATTCAACCAGCATCTAGTGTAATAGTCTTTATTTCATTTGATAGAGACCCAAAAGTTTATTAGGAATATAATAAGGGAAATAAAAGATGTCGATATGGAACAAACACTCCAAAAATAATAATGAAAATTATTTCTTGTATCCATGGATAATGGGGATGATATGAGAGAAGATGGGATGATTTTTATCAAATTTTTTAGTATTCATTGGAATAAAATCCATGGGTGTATAAAATAGAGAGATTTTAATTATCCAATGTGATAATTCTAAAAAATATATCCCAATAATGTTGAGTAACCAATTCACCCTAATTAGATACCTGATGGACCTCACTAATGCCACATGAAAAATTCAACCACACAACAAACTTGAAAATCCTCTACTAGGTAATCAATATATTATTCTATTTTCAATAGATCCCCCCCAACTAGAACCAAATACTCAATATACTCTGTCATGGTATCTGAGTTACACAAAATTTATCAACAAAAAAAATTATCTAAATCGTACATCTAAAAAACACATTTCATGATCAATAAATCAGAATTACTCATGTAAAAAAACCAACAATGATTCAAAAGGCCTCAAAATACCATTTTCAATCACAATTCTCCAAGAAAATCTAATTCATAATTAAAAATTATTTTTTATGAAAATAATTTTATTAAAATGCGGACTTTTATTAACACCCCCCCCCCACTTAGGGATATTTTCTATGAGAACAACTTTGAATGATCCATCATTTCAAAAACTTACTATGAAAATATCATGAGACACTACATTAACTATTATAATAGGTCACAACACTAACACACATACTCCTAATACATTCCATCGTTTTATTCATTAAAACATGTGATTTTATATTCCACATACTTTAATCATCACTTGGTTGATGTTTTTTATAACAAAAACAGTCTCGTTCTCAATCACAAGATAAAATTCCATTGGATAAACTATTTACTAATGTTTTCAAACTATCAATGTTTTATTTAAATATGATATAACATTCATATAAAACATAATATTGTTATTTTTGGAACAAATTTAGGCATACCAATTATAGACATAAAAATTCATAATATGGTATGGGTTCAGATGAACAAACCAAATATAACCTATAAACCATCCACACATAACATCTACATATAATTAGATATCGATGACAGCTAGCAAATGATAGGGTTACAATCCCAATTGATAAATATGATTCTACCACATTATGATTTACTAAAATTTCCTTATATAATTACTCTATTTCATCACATTAACATTACATTACTTTTTCAGAATACATAAATCATTATGCAAACAGATTCCAATAGACTATACTAGACTAGTGCCATTGGAAATTAGGAAACATAAAAAATAGAACATAAATGAGCTACATTATCTCACAATAAATTATTCTTGACTGTCTCCCATCTTTGATACTTCAAACATAACACATGTCTTTATAACCCAAGAAGGGAAACATAAAAAGGGGTGATCCCAAATGCTCGTTAAGGGTAAAAAAGGTAGGCATGTCATCATAATAACGAGCATAAGGGAATAAGAACATGAAAATAAATAAATATATCATACCATACATTTCAAGATCATATACATTAATCTTAGAAGAAATCATGGAATTACATAAGACATGAATCATAATGAAATAACAAAAATAAGCTAAGAATGTAAAACATATGAACAAAACATGGAATTGTGGAAAAAATAATCATATAATATGATTTTCATATTATCCTGGACATTACATCCAAGGCCATATTAGTGGTACGGACTCACTGCACACACCATCTTGGTTGTCCTGTTTCACTCTCAATGCCATCATATTAGCATGAGTTCACTTCTTATGACATCTCGGTAGTCAGGGTTCACTACCATGGCCATCTTAGTAGCAAGAGTTCACTACCCATACCATATTGGTAGTCATGGATCAATCACATTTTTATGTTAGTAAATAAGGTGTTCTCCTAAGAATATATTAATCTATCTAATGAGAAATAAATCATTTCAAAATTCAATTGACAAAGATATAGGTTCTGACAATCTCATAATGAAATAATATAAACATGTGCACCAAAATAATAATCATTCATATCTTAACTCATTATATTAAATGGTTGTCATAAAATTTTATCATATTACAACCTATAGAATAATATATATGTTCAATATTAATTTCATATAAATCATTACTCATGAAAGAGAAATAGGTTTCATAAATACCATTCTATTAATCATTACCATTCAGATAAGGAATTTGAATGGAATAGTTAGAACATTTCCTTCAAATACATGAGTAACATCAACATATTTAAAATTTGATGGAAAATAATTTAGAAATATCATTTCCAAAATGCCTCTTAAAAAAATAACATTTATTATTTGAAAAAATGGGTTTTAATATATAAATCCATTTGAAAAAACATTTCATTATAAAATACCTTGAATATATATTTATATATATAAGACAATAAATCAATTTTAAAAACATGTTCCTTGGAATCTTAAGGGAAAAGATTCAGTTTTCTTAAAAACACTTATTCCTTGAATAAAAAATGAAAATTTTGAAATATCTCTTGAAAACATTTTGAAAACCATTTCTTTGAAAATAATTTTTAAACATATAAAGAAATCATGAAAACGTTTTGAAAATAATTTCATTGTAAATAATTTTAAATCTTACCATTAAATCATGGAAACCATTTGAAAATATTTTCAATGAAAATAAATTTGAAAACGTGTAAATGAAGCATGGAATTATTTGTAAATCCATTTTACATGAAAAAATATGAAATAATCTTGAAACAATTTTGAAAACAAATTTCCATGAAAAATTATAAATGATTTTTGAAATCATTTTGAAAACCAATTTCAATAAAAATTACTGATAAAAACAATTTAATAATACCTTTACTTATAAATATGCAATGAGATCTTCAAATAAATGATGTAGGGTAAATCCAATCATGTCATATCAGGTAAAACTTTCATCCTTTTTCTATGTAAAAATGATAGAAAAATGACATGTTCATAAATAAGAAATTAGATACCTATAAAAAAATTGGTAAAAGAAAAAACGATAAAAATGACTTCTAACTATAATAATAGAATAGAATAATATTCATGAAAACAGTTTCTTGCTAACATAGTTTTGAAGGAACACGAATTTTAGAATGAAGAAATGGTGATGTATGACTTTCTTAATACAAATTATTAAATATAATATGTACCAAAAACTGTAAAAATGGTATCAACAGGTCAATATATCATGAATATATATAGGATATGAATGTTCATGAGTGTTCTAGAAATATCTATAATAAGATTTCATCAATGGAAACATAATACTAAACTCTCTCCATAAAGGATGAGATTGTTTCAATAATTATCTTATCAATTGGTAACATTGAATCACACTCATAATTTAAGAAAATAAATTTACAGGAAGCATAAAATATCATTAAAGGAATGAAAATAATTAAATAACATTTCAAATGTTTTATATACACATTAAAAAAAATTATAGGTTTATAACATGGAATGTATCTCAAATAATGAAAATTCAGACGAAATTACATTACCAAATTGGTGAATTTAGGAACTTGAATCCTATGAATTAATGATCATTGAATTGATAAGAAAATTTCCAAAAAAAATTAGATTAATATTCAAAGAATGCATTAATTCGTTTTATATACACCACATAATAGAAAAGAGATTTGAACATGTGATGTATATCATAGATATTAAAAGTGAGATGAAATTACCTACCCTTGTGTATTGACACTAATCATACTTGTTCAAACCTCATATATAATAAATATAGGTTTATTAAAAATATATCTTATAAACATATTCATATATACAACAACTTATAATTTTTTATTATGACATTATATTTCATCATGTTACCAATTCCATGTTAATGCTTCACATCTGGTAAGATCAACATTCTTCTTTGCATGTGTTTTAATTTGTTATATATGTTGTCTATATACATATATCATGATTTCAAGAATAAAAATCATTATATATAAATCATTTATATTCATTTTACGTGTTTTATAAAAAATATATGGAATACCTAATTTAAAATGGAATCCATCATTCATGGATATAGTAAGTCATCTGAATGTATGAATGATTTTTTCATTTTTATAATTGAATTTAAAGAATGAAGGTGAATGACATACGATTATATATATATATATATAATTACCTATTATAGAAGAATTATTATATAAAAAATATCATATATGTTATATAAACTGAATCTTAATACATTCCATGTACTGTGTGAATGAATCAAACTACTTTGAGGGGGAAGTAGTTCACACTTCCTCAGAGGAAATTTCCATATTTACATAAAATGGAATGTACAAATATATGTGTTTTAAAAGTATTATAAAAGATTTAGAAAATAATAAATAAATTATATAACATATTTAAACATATTTTCTATTATAATTTCCATCATAAGATGTGGTAATGGAATAATAAACAATCATTGTTTTGTGAGACACTTGTTCTTTATATATGTAAATAGTGTTTTTATTACCCATTAGATGGAAGTGTGTGAAATTGTAGGTATAAACCATATCATAAAAAATTAATATTATATTTAAGATATTATTTTTGTTATACAATAATTTAATTATAAGATTGGATGTGGTGGATAAATAAAACAAAATAAAGGAAGTTGAGAGAAGTTGTTACCTCTTAATTGGGTAACTCCTTTTGGTTTGTTGAAAAAGACATCCTTTTTTTACATTATTCCAATGGGGAGGATACTAGGAGAAAGTGATGGATATTGGGAAGAGTATTAGTAAGATCATGGCCTAACTCCAATGTATTTTGAGAGGTTTAATGAATAGTTATATGTGATGGCCTTTTATAGGGAAGGGAAAGGAGACACATGGCATTTTTGAAAAAAGGTAGTTATACCCATGTTTTTAACTAAAAATTGTCATACCAAACCAAGAAAACAGAATAATTAAACGTGAATTCCATTATACATTACAACATATTAGTCTTGGAAAAGTTTCATGTGCGTATTGGGTGTTAAATGTAACGATTAGTTCTTTATTAACTTAATTTTTCTCATAATCATTTTATTTATTTATAACGAATTTCAATAATATTTAATTTCAAAAAATTATACATTTCTATAAATAATAAATTATCATGATAATAAATATTGAAACTATTTTTCCACATTCTAGTCACTTAAGGGGCAGAAATTAATTTATAATATATCCCGCTAACTGGACGACAATACTGGTTTTTATAGGAAAAATAGGAAAAATATTACTAATGTTTTACCAAATTTAGAAGTAAAATAGATCCCAATGAGCTAAAATGGATTAATTAATAATATTATTATTATTTAAATATTATTATTAATTTAATATATAATTTAAACTTATAAATGAAATATCTGAAAAAGATGTTTTGAACTAAAAATCACTTTTTTAACTGTTTATTAATAAATGAAACAAGATATAAAAAGGCCAAAAACATATCATAATATTATTATTTAAATTATATTTTTTATATGATGTTTATCATTCCATATTATATCTATAAAAGTAAAAAACATGGATTTAAAATAGTTTCCCCATTAAAAGGTGGTAAAACTACCTTTATAAAAATATTGGATTTTAAGCTTAAATTTGGGTTTCTTTTTATCTAATATCTATAAAAACTGTTGGATGATTATCAAAAATATTTTTTAAAATATATAACATATAAATTTAATTAATATATTTATATATAAGTAATTAATTTAACTTATTAATATAAATATCATTTTCACATAAAAATAGACCTTTATAAATTCAGTTTATTTATATTCATTTGGTTTCAATATTCTTTTCAAATTATTAGATAACCATTGAATTAAACTATATATATTCATATATTTTTCAATATTAAAATCTTAAATTTAATTACTATGTTATATCATATTAAATAATATTATTGTAATAATGAATCATAGTTTAGTAACACTCAGTCTTGCATGTTTCATTAGCTAACAATGAATATAATTATTTTGTGTAACATAAGCAAAAATCTATGCACTATGTAGAGAAAGATAAATTTATGTTCCATGTAGTGAATGATTAAAATTAATTTATATATATTTAAATCCAAAAATAGGTCGTTATTATAAAATAAAATATTTTTAGTGTCACGTGAAATTAAAACTTAAAAAAGAATAAATTAATTTGAAAATAAATTCACAAAATATCAGAGTGTTACATTATACCCCCTTAAAATTAATTTCTGTCACTAAATAAATCATGATTATCAAAGGCTTAATACTTTATTGTTTCATTCATAGAAACCGAAATTGTAAAAAGGATGACTAAAACATTCCTTAATGGAATTTTGGATCCCAAATGGTTACCTAAAGTAAAATATAAATAGGTTTCATCATAGGAGAACATGTGATGATTTTGAAAAAAAATGAGTTTGAGGAGAAATATAAATATCATGTTCTGGAGAAGAGTGATAGAAAACATAGTTTGAATAAGGTTAACAATAATAAATCAATAAATATATAATTAACTAAGGGGTCGTCTTATTCATCCGAAATTAAAATGCTATGACAATACTCTTTATTTCAAGATCCTTTTCCCAAAAATTGATGATTTTTCATGAAAATATAAACAAGAATTATTTTAGGATGAAATAAAAAATTGTTCTATTTTATCCACATTACAACTTTCTCTAAAATTTAATGAGACATTTTCAATCCAAAATTTCTAAAATATCTTGAGATCCATGATATTCCATCCCATTTTTCATCAGTTTTATTCAACAAAAAGTAGTTTGAACATACTATCCAAAATGTATAAATCCACATATAGATTGATAAATAATTAATATTACTAACTTCATATGATGATTAACATAATCTTTACATAAACTTTTATCCTCATAACCCTTTTGAGAGATGTAAATTAAAATCTATGGAATGAATGTTAGGAAATTGTCTTAACATTGATACCCCACATATCACAAAGTAACACATGGAAATCACACTAAAAAAAGTGAATAACCAAATCTAATATTACCTTGAAACATGGAAATAACTGTAATTACCATAAATTTTTATTGAAAACGTTCATGATTACTTGTTCCTATGATTGTGGATATATTCTTAAAATCCAAGAAGTTGTAATATTAATCCCTGATGACATAGAACACTTTGTCAATAATATATTCTGGGGTAATCTATACCATCCAATTTAATTATTCATATCCATAATAAATTTTACAAAAAATCATTATCTCAATGTTAGGCATTAATTAAATATTACCTTCCCCATAATCAAAATATCATCATTCCATGAAATCACATTTCTATGTATTCATCATTATTCATCATTACCATTTCAATCCATAATGAAAAACTATAATGAAAATACTTATATAATTTATGATCATATATCATTATCTTTGAATTCAAAAACATTAAAAATTCATTAATTCAAAAATATTCTAAACAATTAATCAGGATAAATCAAAATATTCTATAATACATTTTTCCTATAATATAAAATATGAATCATTCATATGTTTCATAAACATAAATGTAATAATATTTCTAATATTTGATATAAAAAATAATGGAATAACACCACATACCTTTCACTAGTCATTTACAGTCCTGTTATTTCAAAAGTATAACCAACACTCATAACACAATCATGATTCTCTTTTCTAGATTTCCTCAAGAGAAATCGATTCACATAATAAAAATACATTCAAAATCAAAAAACAATAAATGTTCAACATGTTCATTATATTTATATCCGTTTAATAAAAAAATAATAGTTTCTATTGAAATACATAATATCAAAATTATTTCTTCCTGATTGGTAAAACTCAGTCTTTCACATTACATTAGCCATCGAGGAAAGTCATTGGTGCATGTAACTCAATATAACCTCGATGTTCCATTTAGAGAAATATAAAAAAATTTCTCCATGTAGTGGAGGATTATATTGGGCTAACATATAACTCAAGAAAAACATAGTTTTTTAATATAAAATTAACTATTTTTAGTGTTTCATGAAATGCATAATATCAAAAAAAATTCCAAAAAACATATTTCAAAAAAATTCGGGGTGTTACAGTCATCCCATTAAAACTAACATTCATTAACATTGAATCCTTACTTTCATTTCTATGAAAAAAAATAATTTTCTTTAATACCCAATATCAATGATAAATATTTTCAAAATTTAAGTCCATTGGTGTCAATCTACTCAAACAGATCACCACCAAATCCTTTCTAAATTTTAAAAACACTAGTTACCATTAACAATATTTTTCCCCTATTTACAAATAAACTGAAAATGGATAAAATTTGAAAATACCTATATTCTCTATCAATAGTTTCATAATTCCTTGACATACTAGTTACTATTCTAGATTCCTCAATATATAATGATGAAAAAGTTTCAGATTTATCAACACACAATGGATGAGATATTATCTTAATCCACTTCATATAGACGAAATAATAAACGAGAAATCATGACAGTCATTTTTATAAAAAACTGTAAATACTAATTCTAATATTATAAATAAATCCTACAAACTATGTATTAAACAAAAATCTATAATAGGTATCCCACAACTCTTCAAGAACCTAGTATGATTTCTATGAGAATAATAAAAGGCCCTACCATCTCTCTCTATGTTATCCCAATAATAATGGTTAAATAAATTCTAAAAATGATGACTCTGAAGGTTTTTTGGATTACAAACAACCAATTGGAGATGTTCCTTAACCATGTATTTAATTCCACGATAAAATAAATATTATTCAATTCTTATCAAAAAAACGAAACTTATTAATGGTCATTTATAATTACCCATCCATTTCATCTTTTACCATTAACCATCCAAGATAACAAGGATCCCCAAACCCTTTCATTGAACACATTTTTAAGAGGAATAATTTTCCCTTATCGTGATAAATCATTTCAATCTGTTCCCTAAATTTCAGGCATGAAATTATATTTTTACAATCCATATACACAGATTATACCCAGAAATATTGTGTAACTCTATTTTCCAAATTGATTCCATAACCAAACAATAACATACCCATTCTTATGGAACATGACACCTCCATAATGAAGCATCAATTATGCTTACTCTCTTGAAACCCCAATTATTTCATAACTAAAAACAAACATTCAATCATATCATCCATAAGAATTACTCTAAAATAAATACATATAACCATACACCTCTTATCATAGGACACATCCTACCATAAAACAAGTTGAACAAGAAAACCTTACAATTTATCATATATGTGAATAAAGACTAACCAACTCATAATATCCAGTTGTAACCAAACATCCTAAGAAGTATAAAAACTACCCAATCTATAATACTTGTTGAGCACTCCCTATAAATATAAATTTTTATCTCTATCATGGTAATAACACTGAAAATCAAGACCCATTTAAAAGCATATAGTTATCTAGATCACTCATATTAGTAGAACCCCTTCTCAACAACTTATCTGTAAGCCTCACATAAGAAATATCATACCCCACAGCTACCCACTATAGAGCTTTAATATAACATGATAATCAGTCTTGTTGTATCTAAATAGAAAAAAATTAAAAACCCAATGTCCCATTAATTAATTATATCCAACCAACTTGTTTTTTAGGAAAACATTAATATTTTATTACTTTCACTCTAAATAATTATTTAATCTATTAAAATTATTTTATAAATAGGTTTCTTTCACTTGAAAATTTTATAAAATAATATTGCACTTTTTTGAATAATGGTCCCCACTTATAAGTAGCCATGAACATGTATAAGATATAAATATTCCAGGTATACTTCTGTAATTCAAACCATTTTCTATAGTAGACCATGTGTGGAGCTATAAGTGATAAATATCCTTATACCATATATTTTATTAAATGTATCAATCATAATTAAAAAATTAAAAAAAAACGAATTACACGGTTACTACCAACTTCCTCAAATAAGCTTCATACACACCTCAACATATGGTCCATCCCTTGATTTTAGAACATATTACCCTTAACCACAATATGTTCAATGTAATTGAACTATAATAATCAACTGAAACCATATTATAATTCTATGACCCAAGTAACAGCATTTTGGCCTTGTGTTGGAGTGAAACATGAGCTTTGTCCTACCTATTCAAATACAATTAGTTACTAATTAGCGATAAGAAACTATTAGTGACATGGGGATATTATTCTATTTGTAAGAAAACCTAAAATAATTTTCAATAACAAAAAAATAATAAAACATAGATTAAGAAAAAAAATTATTTCTATGAGGAAACCATCAATAACATGCAACGTCCACATTCTATTACAATAATGGAACTCATAGGGACAATAAATAAAAAATGAAAAAAATAATAAAAAAAAATTATAGCTATAATAAGAACTCGTTCTCCTCCTCTGTCCTATCTCTAAAACTCCACCTGTCTATAGTACATAGATTGATTATTCAACCTATCAAACAAAAAATCAAATATATGATCTTTGCACAAATTTGGGAATCCATGTATGGTGTCATTATAAAACAATCTATGTCTTAAAAACAATCATTTATAGATTACAACACATATAGTGTATTCATTAATTGAAAAAAAAAGTTATTTGGTTGTATATAGTATACATGAATCCACATTTAGTCATCCTGTGATAACTGTGACACCATAGAACCAGACCCCACTATCTTCATCCCATGATGTTAATACATTAATTTTATTCATATTACATGAAACAAATGCAGATAAAGTGGATACATCACTATCCTTGGTGAAAATGATTATTATAAAGGGAATTGTAAAATAGAGATATATGTGATAATACATGAATCCAACCAAGGAACAAAATAAAACGTTTCTATACATTAGAATACAAGTATACCATCAAATGGAAATGTAGAAGGGAGATTTATATGTGAATAATGAGTAACTAGGTACCCTCTCATATGATAGGGATCCTTCTAGTTCTCATAAATATTGAGCACTTAGGTGGTGTAAAATCTACACATCAATTCTCAGGTAATGTCATTGTCCCCAACCAAATCACCTCATTATCATTAGATATAAAAAATTACCACGACATATAAAAATTTATGAAAAAAATAAAAACAACCTATATATCATCTATACATAGACCCATAAGTAGAAATCAATATGAAGAAAATATATGTCATCCAAATTGATCATTCAATGTCCAACCTCATCACAAAGAACAATAAAAAAAAACTAATTTTATATCAAACCCATTATTATCCATGGATCACCGGCCATACTAAACCACAATCTAAACCATAGATAATAGTAGGATACAACAGCATAATATACCCCTTGCAAGAAATTCACTACCCTAAATGACCTAAATTTAACACATGTCATTTTTATTTCAACTACAAGAATTCTAGTATGATATAACACCCCATAAAGTGTCCCACTAGATGCTAGAACGACTTTATTAAACAACCCATATAATACATAGTATGGTGATATGTGTGAATCCCACCTAATATACCATTTGAAACACACTATCAAAACAATCCAATCATAAAAAAGTTCACACCAGACTCATCCGGTTTAAAGAAAACATATATTTTTCATAATAATTATTTAATTAGAAGATACCTTTTCCACAATACCCTTAACTGAAATGGATAACCACTAGTATCATATAATCATCCCATTAAACACATCACTTCCGTGGATGTTGTATTTTTACCGTAGACCATGATATTACATAATCATTTCCATGTTCCACTATGTTAACGAAAGATAAAAGGTCTACTTCCCAAGAAACCCTCAGTAATGCAATCACCCTAACAGAGTAAGAGAAATATTTTAAACAAGTTCAACTTTAGCAATTCTTATTTTATTATTCACTATTTATGGAATCCCATAGTCTAAGGGCCATAATAAAAAACCATTCACAAAATTCCTAATGTCACACCCTGACTAAGCCACCATGGGGGTCTTAAATATTAATATCCATGATATGTTATTGTGAAATAGTTTTCAAGTACATCTAAATTTCATAGATAAAAAAAGGTAAAAATTTAATTGATTGGATGATATACCAATACCCAACTATGAATAAGAAACCCAATAACACCTATTCATATTCCCAAACACAAATCATTAATCATATGCACAAAGGAATTATAATTCACACACATGTTTAGTTATGAAAAGGTTATGATATCCTCAAAATTTAGTCACTATCCACTGGTGAAAATATCATAACGCTATCAAATCCCATAACACACATCACCATGATATCAATTATTAGAGTTAAAAATAGTCAAAATCTCATCTTAAATCATCATATTAACAAAATTGAGGCTAATAGAATGTAATGGTTAGATGCTATTAATTCACCTATCCTTTACCCAAAATCCCAAAAATATAATGCCTAATAATCCATCATTTACCTTCAAATTTGGAATAATACAAAAAACACAGTAGAAGAAAATAATGTGAAAAACATTAATTGAATATTTTCATTCTTTAACATTAGATATCTCGATTCATAACACAAATAACACCCCTCATAAAAATATTAAAAGGAAATTAATAGTTAAAATCATTTATAGAAAAATGGATGAACAATACATTTATAAAAGGGAGATAATAAAGGGGAATAAAATAAGTAAATATGGACGGGAATCAATTAATTATTGAAGAAAACAGGATACGTTATCCATGGACCTATTAAAAGAAACGGGTGGTAAACGATAGGGGTGTTATATCCATGGTTTAGTAGTTCAATGATAAAGACCCCTAGTAAGGAATGAAATACACGATCCAACATTCCACCCTTCCTTCACATAAATAAAAATAGAACCTATCCCTACCATCTACCCAGTTTAGAAAAACATAAAAATAGTATAACATAAAAAAAGATATTCCCCACTAGAAACAACATCATGTAGTTGGTACCAATCCACATGTTCTCATAAGAGTATTTATTTTTATACAGTTAAACAACTAGGAACATCGTTCCTAGTTCACCGTAAAGGGTACTTAGTGGCTACATAATTCTAATATTTCAAGGAACAACCCTTATCTCTATCACAAGAACCTCCATAACAACATTGAGCTTTTATATCACTTCTATATAGAATAATTTTTTTTGGATATGTCCCATTGCTATGAATTCCAATATAAATATGAATTATCAAAGCACCACATACACTTGTCATAAAAAAACTAAATTTTCATCAAAATAGTACACCAGTAATTCCATAGGATACTACACACTTGAAGAATTATATTTCTATAGTATATAGTTATGTCTTCTCACATTCCTCTTAATAACTATTAAATTTTTAAAACAATATACATATATGAGAAACTAAAATAAGAAATTAAACTCTGAATGGATTCAATTTTATAATATAATGATTTAATTTTTATTGATTTATAAGTTAATAAATCTTCTGGTAGTAAATGTTTGGAATATTCTCATATAAAATTGATTCTCTTAGTTATTTTTTTGAGCAATAATAATCTAGAAAAAAGATAATGTAATTTATATGTATTAAATCACCATTTAATGAATATATAGAGATCACTACGATACTTATATGCAATATATATAGATATTTTGATAATAAAAATACAATGAACCATAATTATTTCATTTCCTTGGATCACTGTGATTTAATTATATGTTTTTTCTATAGATTTATTTTTTATTTAGGTTATGAAGTGACCTAAGAGGGTAATTTTCTATTTAGTAACATGGAAAATAAATTTATTATCATATTATTCATAAGGAATTAGAATGTCTAACTATATATAGGAAAAATAAAAAACATTTTATTACTCTGAGGTGGGTGTTAAAAAAAATTATTATTGTTACTTTTATCAATTTATATTTTTATTTAACATTATCAGTTATGTGTTTAATATATTTTTCATACGTCATATATATACGTAAAATTTGGATGATTCTAATATAAGCTCTAAAAGTCAAAAAAAACTAATTTTATTTATCATTAATGTAAAAGATTAATTTTTTATTGTTTATTTCATATTATGAATTAAGGGTTCATACATGAATTTTCATGATGAAATGTTAGGATGACAAAAAATTTGTGTATGTGAGTTGACTGGACATACTATGAGCCATATTTGAATTAAATACCATGTTTAGTGTTTTATGTCAATTATTAATGTTCGTAATTTTTTTATATTTCAAATTTGTATGTAACCATGTTTTATGACCCATTGGGAATTTTACATTCTCATGAGTAATTAAGATTAATAATTCATAAATTAAATTTACTAATAAACATATATGATTGCGTAACATGTGGATATATCGAGTTCAAACTCATAGATATGTTTTAGAAAACACATATAATTTTTAGGAATAAATTTAAAATAAAATATAATTAGAAATTGACAAAAAAATAATCAAAGAAACATTATTAATCCTTAATAATCCAAGGGTCATTCATGAGAAAGGTATAATAATAATAGATAATCAAGATGTTACTGGAATTCAGTCTAAATAAATTCCATGTTCATTGTTCTTTTAACCAATTCCACAAATTCTCATTTTCATATATGGAGTAGATCATTTAATTAATAGAATAGGTAGTCTAAAACTAAATGTAATAACAACTAACCAAACCCATTGATGTTCATTTATGAGAATAATAATATGTTTAATACATTAATTGAATTCCAATATGATCCCCATAAGTCATTGATGGAAGTGAACGATAAGATTGTGAAAAATGGAATAAATATAAAAACCCATCTCATATTACTCAAAATAATAATAGCTCCATTAGATTCAATTATGAATCATTAAATTTAGGTTACTAAAATAAATCACATACTTATTAATGTCATGATACAGTTTAAAATAAATAATTATGAAATACAATAAAATTATATAGTACTACCACTCTAGATGAATGTGAACATAATTACCGATAAGATCATCTAATAATTCATATCTAACTATATAAGACTTTAATTATATTTATTGTTAGTATACATAATTATTCAACTTTAAATATCTTCATTTCATTTATCCATACTATAATCACATGAATATCAATATAAAATAAACATATATTTTTTAGATCCATTTCAAATCTTAGGAGAATCACCCATAAAATTAATCTCCCATTTTGATCATGAAAAGAAGACGTCGACCCTATCACGAACTGAGCCAGGTCTTCATCTGACCCAGAACCTGACCTAGTCTATGGAAATTCATGAAGTGTGTTCTCAATCCCCATAGGCTATCAGAATATATAGGGTATCAATAAAAGAATGTGGCTACTATTTAATCGATCATTAAAATATAAAACAATAAATAATATAAAATAAACCAAATATAGAACACCAAATGAAAATATGATTTAAAATGTTACTTATTTAAGTCTACAAATTTATAGAAAGCTGAAAGAATGATACTAAAAAAAGGGAACAAAAAAACCATTTCCAAAAACCACAAGGTAAATGGAGAATCTCCCTTAAAAAATTTCCAAAACATTTCCAATGTGGATAACTAGCCTCCCAAACCACTATCACCAAAATCATTAACCTTACCTGTATCAAACATGTCCACATCTGTATACACCCAAGGGAGTAAGAAAGGTGTGATCTATTTCCATGTAGGATTTCACCTAAAAGGATTCCACGCAATAAACATTAAATAAAAAAATGTTCAAGTTCAATAAATGGAATAAATGTTATAATAATTTAAAAAACATAGTTTTAATGAATACAACTTTTAGAGGAATGAATCATTAAATAACAACACCTTTACTATTGATTTAACCCAAATACCACACCATATTCCAATAGTGAGGGAAATGTAGTCAAGATCCCCAAACATGGGAAAGACTCTATGGAAACTAGAAAGTAAATGGGACACTATAACCTCACATATCTATGTAAAGTTGTTTAGTATCCACAACCATCCACATTCTCATTCATGTGAATCTAGAGAAGAAAAGAATCAAATTTTCTACTAGTATCTAATCATCACCAATGTGTTTAGTTATTTTTGTCATTTCCAATATCGATATGTGAATCTCGGTTGTATCCACATCCAAATCACTAGATTCCCATGAATTACTTATAATTATCATTCATGATTAATTTTAAAAAAAATAAACCACACACACACATAATCTGAAAAAGGAACCACACACAAGAACCATCAATTTGAACATAAAAATCATCTTCCAATTGTCAAACATGCACCAAAACCTTTCTAATAATTGTTCACATCACAAACACCATTGAATAAATAATTTACTAATTTTATAAAATATTTCAAAATAACACACTAGGTATAACATCACAAATACAACATCTTCACATGAAAAGACCATTTTGATATAAATGGAATTTCAAAACTCGTCAAAAACTACATTTACACCACATATATAACTCATAAAACAACATAAATAATAGAAGAAAGCCTAACCAATTCATCAAGGAACATTTATGCACAGAATCACCTTCCTTCAGTCTTAAAATCCCCAAAATCTGGTGAGAAACACCCATTTCACCTCAGTTATACCACAAGGATGAAATCTTTCCCCAATGATCAAGATTTAACCATAAAATCAGAACCCTATGGATGGAGAAGAGGAAACCCCCAAAATAAGAGACGGAAAACCTAAAATAAATATGGAATCAATGAGAGGTGGCACATAATTCAAATCCCATGGAGTAACCACACCAAAAAGAGTACAAAATGGAGTCCCAAGGGAGGGGGAAGGAGGGTGAGGTATTCCATGGGAGTATAATCCCAAGGGGAGTAAAAATGGTGTGTTTTAGAGGATTAACCTAAAAGGAGAGTGTAATTTTATTGACTTGGAAACTGCACATGGTTATTCCACATGGATTGGGAAACAATGCAGTAACCATATAGAACATTTATCCACAGGATTATCAAATACATGGTTACCTAGGATAAGGCACATGTCCAAGCTAAGGCTATATAATAGGTCGTGTCTTCTACCACATAGTTTGCTAGGTTAGGAAGACATTTACTACTTCATGTACACAAATAGTGTGCATGGACCTATCCTCCAAAAAGCATACATTTCTATCCAAAATTCAATGGGAAACCTAGGAAAAAATTGGGAAATATAAAATATAAAAATACTTGAAAATGAGATTACATATGTGACAATTATACCCACCATGAAAACTTTCCTCCCTCAGAAAGTCACCCTGAAACGTTATTGTAAAAAAATGAGTACTCTTTCTCAAGCTAGCACATCTACTCCCATGTCTCATGTGTATCATTCCAATGGTTCCAAAGTACATTGACCAATGGAATAGACATTCCACAAAGCATAATCTCATGGGAATCCACTATACATATTGGCCATTAAAATGCTAATAAATTGGGATCGAACTCCAATTCCTCCCTATTCAACACATGATATGGTACCAGATTATACTTATTTATATGGGAGACATGAACACGTCCGGAATCAGCATAAAATGTGAATTAATAGATAATTGGTATGTTACTTTGAGAATACCCATATATATTTTAAAAAAACTAACATACCTTGAAATTATCATTTAATTATTCCCTAAGTGATGATTACCCAACTAGCATGCCTCTTTGAAAAACACCTGGTAACCCAAATAGATCTCAAGATCACAAAATCCTTGGAAATAATAAAAATTGTGGTGACTTTGAGCTATCAATAAACACTTCTTGATCTGATATACTTAATTAGATGTCTCCATTACAAAACGATGTCCCAAAAGTGACGTCTCAACTACCACATCCCAACAGATGTGGCACTGACAAGGCTCGCTATTGAGTTCCTCAAAAGGAACCATTCAAATTGAAAATTTGTAACTATTGTTATAAGAAAATTCTACAAATCTCAAATAGCTATCTCTTGATAGTCCAAAATTAAAAACACATGAATGAATAATGTCTTCCATAATCTGATTTTCCATCTCCATCTGACAATCTATTTGAGAGTGGTAATCCATAATCATTATGATATTTATCCTCGGTTCCTTTTAACATACATCCCAAAATAGAAAGGAAATGATGGGGTATCTACCTGAAACAATTTCGAATTGCACACCCTGAAGCATAACCACTTCCTGAAGATAAAACTGTCCTAGCTCATCTTCCATCATTTAATATTTTTTTGGAATGAAGTGGGATGATTTGGTTAAGTTTTCAACTACTATGCAAATCATATTCTTTCTTAATGGTGTAATAGGTAATCCAATAATGATTTCCAGGGAAAAATAATCCCACTTCTATGTAGTAATGGGTAATTAATTATGAAAAATGGAGGGCCTTTGATGATTTTCTTTCACATACTAAATAGTATCACACATTATGATGAATTCAGCTATGTATTTTCTCACACATGGCCACCAAAACAATTGATGAACATCATAATACATCTTAGCAACACTTGGATAAATGAACCACTCAAACTGAGGGAAATACATCATCACAAAATTCCTCAGAGATAATGGAACCATGTAACAGGCCATCAATCACATATTTCCCTCTAGAGACAAAATACAATTAAAATATGTCTTTCCACTAATATGAAACTATATAAATAGGTGTAAAAACTAATCACCATGTTTTTCCATGGTTCCAACTCCATAAGTAACAGATCCCACTACAGACTCACCAATAATGCACATCCACTATGCTTTATGGTTTCTAAGTGAACCTTTGAAAAGTTCCCCATCAAATTCCACTCATCGTTTGACTTCCTCGATCCCTATACTGTAACATTCCTTCTTAATGAATTAGCCACCTCTTTACCCTTTCTCTATGTAGAGATGATATGAAAGTCAGAGCCCAAAAAATATTTTATCCAATGGTTCTACCTTACATTGACATCCTTATATGTGATGATGTAGGATATTCTCTTATAGTCAATGTATACCACAAACATCTCCCCAAAGAGGTTGTGACATCCTATCTTCTATGAATGTATCACTACTGTTAAATCCAATTTGATGGTTAGGTAATTCATCTAATGTGGTTAGAGTTTGAGAGATCCATATGCCACTATGTGATCATCCTTCTTAAGCACAACCCAGAGACCGACACATGGGGTTTCAAAATAAACCACATACCACTTTCTTAAATACTTCATGTTCAACACGGGTGAGGTATTCAACCACTACTTAAACTCCTCAAAGGAAACCAGACAATTCATGACACATTAAAACTTCACCGCCACTCAGGTGAGTGTAGTCATCGATGGAGACTATCATGAAAAATATCAAAAAACCACATGTAATTACCCACAGGCCATGAAATTTTATGATCTTAGACACATTCTTTTGCTACTTCCACAACAATAATTATACCAATATTCATAGGGTCCACTAAAACCCCATGGTATGAGAATACCAAGCCCAGAAATTTCACATCCCAGATATATAAAGTGAACATTGGGAACTTAGGATATTGTCAATGATCCTACAAGGTGTCCAATATGATCCACAAATGAAGCTCATGGTTTTTCTTCAAATATAGAGTAGACTAGGATGTCATAAAAAATACAAAAATGAAGGTGTCGAGGTATTATTGTAACACCCTATTCATAAGAAACATGAATACCACAAGAGTGTTTGTCAATACGAAAGGAACAAACAAATAATCAAAGTGGTCATACCTACTTATGAAATCCATTTTCAGGATGTCTTCCTTTTTTACCTTGGTATGGTGTTAAACCTATAGTAAATCGATCATGGACAACCAATTTTTCTTTTTTAGAAGTTGAAGTCCTCAATTCATGAAAATGGGTACTTATTCTTAATTTTTAACTTATTAATAATCCCGAAGTTTATAAAAACATAAGAGATCGGATATCTTTCTTAGAAAAAATAACTGGTGGAGCCCATGGATAGACACTTAGGAGAATGAACCCTTCATATTCCAAATCATTCAGTGGTATCCATAATTACCTAAATTCAGGGGGGTCCATATGATATGAGGGAATTGATATATCTTGGGTTGATGGTTCCAATTCAGTTGATAAATTCACATCTCGCTCTATCGGTAAGTCCAAAAATATATTAGGAAATACCTCAAGGAACTCATCCACCACAGGAGTTAATCCACCCTCAAGAGAACCACCATTGTCCTCCAACATGAGTTATGACAATTGAAAAGAATAATTACCCATCTTTGGGGGTGGACTTCTGGTACAACCGAAATGAGGATAACATTGTATGAGGAAAACTAGATCAATTACATCCGGTGTCGTGAAACTATCTATCCATTGATAAAAATCAATGTGCGCTTTGAAACAAACCATCCATTTTATGAAAAGGATTGTGTCAAATGGGCCCTTATCCAAGAACAATAAATCAAATTCCATATCAATCCTTGATGTGGAGAGCGCACAAGATAGAAAAATAGTAGTTGGTTCTTTCTTCTTTCCCAACGACGTCACCAAAACCATCCAAAAAAGATAAGAGCTCTGTTGACAAATTCAACTAGTTCACAAGATAAGAAGATATAAATACAATGATACACCAATTTAAAAAAAATTATAGCTATATAAGATGAAATTAGAATGGAACGTTAAACTTTTGAGGTATTTACATCCTATACGACTAGTGATAAATCCATAACATAAAGATTCATGATATCTATCTGAGTCTAACCTTGACCAATGGTCTGCGCCTTTATACAATGCTGACTCCTACCAGAAAAAGATTTTGTCCTACTACCTCGACCACCAAACTAAGATCCCACTGTTCATAATGGTTCTAAATGAGCATCCATACCTCTAAAATCCAAAATTCATGCTCCTACCTAATAAGAATATATAAATTTATAGAATCACTACATGTTCCCCAAAGCTCCACATTTGGGACATGATTATAGAGAAGATATGCATGTTAGTCGAGTGTGTCCCACCTTCCTATAATAGTGGCATAAAATAAACCCTTCATCAGAAGCGAGAAAAGACGTTAGCCTAGAAGAATGTCCCAAACTACCTCCACCCTCATCCCTTAGTCATCATGCATTTTTGGTTTTTTGATGAACTACTACTATCGATAACTGAATTGACCTTAGAAGCATCTCACCTTCTCTTATGTCCAATATCCTCCCTAAATGGATGGTAAACCACCTCATTATAAGTCTTCATATTGAACAAGAGGACCATAGAATATATATCCAGATAAAAACCCTTCTCAAACCCCTAAGCCTCCATCATCTCATTAAAGTCTATTTTGTGGGCATACCAAACCTTATTAGCAAAATGATTAGTATAATCAGTCACTGACTGGTCTCCCTGAACAAGATCCACGAACTTGTGGGATCTAGAATATGAAAAGACTGTTAAGAAATAATCATCATTGAAGGCATTCTTAAATTCCTTCTAAGTAAATTTCTCATACTTCCCAGCTTGAATCCCTGAGTCCAAGAAACTTCGATAGGGACCCTCGAGCATAAAAGAAGTGCACTTCACCTGGAACAGTACAAGTGTCTCTTGGATCTATAAGTATCACTATATCTTCTCGATTCATCCCTCAACATCATGATATTACAAGCTGTTATAAATGAACAAGAATTATTTTTCAGGAACTCCTAGGATTTACCCTTATGAGATCTAGGCTCAGCATCCCCTACTAGAGTAAGAGCAGGGCCCAATCCCTATCCCAAGGCATGAAAAACATGATCCATAACATCTACCAATGACTGATCAAGTGGAGAGGGAGATCTCATTCAATATTCATATCATAGTTTGTAAGGGAACTCTATGGGGAGGCATTTTTCTACAATAAAGTAATAATGAAATAAGAACACCTTTAATTCATCCATCCTAAAAATTTTCATCAAGAACAAAAAAAAATTAATAAAACAAAAATTTCAATGAAACATAATGAAAAAGAAACATTACCTCATATGGTGTCATTGTACAATGTATATCCTTCACATCCCATCTGGATATACAATCTGAATCTATGTCCCAATTTCCCATACAGACATCAGGTCTGGCATAATGTGTGTTTTCCAAAAACGCTACTCAATACTAACTCTATGATCCCTAAAAATCCTAACTCTTGTCTAAGAATAATCACCACAAATAACATAACCCAAATAGATAGATCAATACCTTCCTCTAAAATCATTTCATCAAGAACCTTTTTGGGTCTCCATTTCACCAATGTTCTAACCCGGTCGGTGGAAATTCCTGAAGGGAAATTTCACTCCCACGGGCTGTAATATGTGCCTGAGTATCAATACAAGAATGTGGGAACAATGTACCTGATGATAAAAATATTAAACAATAATCAATATAAAATAATCCAACTTAATAAAAAAACAAACAAGCCTTTACACGGTTTCATATTTAAGTCTATAAGATTATATGAAAATGATAAAAAGCAACTACATAAAGGAAACCGTAAAAAATATCAAAAACCCACAAAATGGTAAAGGGAGAACCTCTTTAAATCCATCTCCACATCATCAACCAATATGTTCACAATACTTCTAAACCACCATCACTAAAAGCATTACCCATACCTATATTAAACATGACCATGTCTTCTTACACCCAAGGGTGTAATGGTGGTGTGAGCTATTTCCTAGTAGGATGCCTCCAAAAATAATATATGGCTTAAAAATTAAATAACCAATAATAATGAAAGTTCAATAAATGGATCGATATTCTAGAATTATTTAAATGATCAATTTTTTATTTAAAAAATATTTTACAAGAATGCGACGTAAAATTGAAATACCTTTACTATTGAAGTAACCTAAAAAACTAAAATGTATGCCGATGTTGAGGGAAACAATATCAAGAGAACCAAACATGGTAGAGAAAATATTGGTAATATCTAGTATATTGGACCCTAGAACCTTGTGTCTTAGTGAAAAGTTGAATAAGAACCACAACCAACCATGCTGAGATGAATACAATATTCTAGTGGTATCTGATCATCATCATTGTGTTTAGTTAGTGTTGTCATCTCCAATCATTCTAAGTGAAACTGGGTCTTTGCCACTCCAAAATAAATAGTACTCTAGACATATTCCACCATCGTAGCTACCTTGGAATTCTATAGAGATCTCTTTCATGTTTTTTGGCCACAAAATCTACCACAATAATGCACAAAATCCAAATGAGGCACCACAAAACAAAATCATCCATTTTCACACAAAAGTCATCCTTCCATAATCAAAATCAAACAAAAACGTACCAAACAATGTTTCAAATAACCAAAAATGTTTTATGAAAATATTTACTAAGTTAATAACATATTTTAAAATAACACACAAGGTAAAACATAATGTATACACCATTTTCACATGAAAAGTCCATTTTTAAATCAATTGAATATTAAATCACATCAAAACTACATTCCCATCCCATTGATAATCTATAGAACATGAAAAATAACACAAGGAATCCTAAACAATTCATTAAAAATCAATTAAGAATGAAACCACCTACCTTCAGTGTAGGAATCCCCATACTCGGGTCCAAAACTCTCACTACACCTCAAACGTACCTTATGGAAGAAATATTGAGCCCAAAACAACATGATCAAGCCCCAAGGATCACGATTCAACCCTAAAATCGCAACCCTAGGGATATATAATTGTAAACCCCCAAATGAAGAGAGGGAAACTCTAAAATAGAGAATAAACCAAGGAGACGAGGCACATACTTTAAGATCTGAGGAAGAATAACAACAAATCATGAAAAAATGGAGTCTCAATGCTAAAAGAATGAGGGTTAGGTGAGAATATAGTGGATAATAATATGTGTAATTAGAAATTTGTTTTTTGATGTGGGATGGGTTTATATAGAAATGAGAGAGAAATTATAATGACATGGATGCCACATGCAGTTAGTCCACATGGTTTGGGAAACCGTGTGGAAACTATGTAGATCATTCTTTCCAAGAGATGACCACCCACATGGTAAACTGGGTTGAGGCGCATGACCATACTGAGTCCATATGGTATTTTTTATCTCGTACTGCATGGTTAGCTGGGTTGGGAGCATAGTTACTACTAACAGTTTCCTACCGTGAATGTGGGCATATCCTAACAAAATCTTCAATTTCTCTACAAAATTCAAATGTAATAAAAAAGAAATAATGATATGAGAAAATAAAAATAGAAAAAAAATCTAAAAATGAGATCACAGATGTCATAGACCCATGATTATATATATTTTATATATAAATATAATGAAAGGACATTTCTTATGATATAGTGTATATCTCCTTGAATATAGGTTTCAATGTATTCTGTTTATGAACAATGATAATATGATCCCAAAACCATGATCCACTTCCAAAAACATCCACCTGTGATGTATAACTTGATCACACTTCAATCATCTCCATTTTATAGAATATATATTCTCCTCCACATTAAATTCATAATAAAAACATTCACATAACACTATAAGAATTATCATTTCATCAGTGTACATCCGTATCTAATGATGCATTTCTAGAACAGACCATGGGGATTTTATGCCCACTCTTACTTCCCTCAGGAAAATATACCTTTTTGAAATAATGACTATTCTAGGTGACATTAAGCTTATAAACAACTAACCCCATTAAAATGATAAAATTCAATATCAAACATTTTGGGTAGCTGGTTCCCATCACGTAGCTCAGCTCGATCTCCATCTATCGACTACCATTATGGATTATTGTACAAGGAATTTCAGTTTTGATTCCATGAAAATCATAAACCACATAGTGAATAAGGTGAATAAAATATATAATAGGGGACACTATTTTTTGTTTTGGTGAAAAATTGACGTTAATCACCGATCCCACATTCTCAATGTGAAATGTTGTTCACTACTAAATTATATTGCTCATGGGAGAACCATATCATTAACTCATAAGTATTCCCCACTTTACCCCTATTGTGAAACATCATCCCACAGAATTTGATACTCTATTCACATACACACAATTGTATTTCAACCCCTACTAGGCGTTAATCATCTATACAATCAAATCATTACACAAACAGTTATGTTCGATGATTAATTGGATGATTCAGTTCAGTTGGATTAATATCCTATGACTAGCTATATAGAAAACATTTTGGGTATACCTTTTTGGTTAATCATCTAATAATTTTAATTTTTAAAACTCTACCCCAAAACCAAATACTTCAAAATATCTTCATTTTTTTAATTTCTTTAATATTTCATCATTTCAAAATATATACCCCATTAATAACTTCCATAAAAAATATAAAACAAAACATATTCCACACAATAAATTACATATTATTTTAAACAAATGATATTAATTTAAATAATTTTAGGAATGAATTATGGTGGAGAAACTCACAAACACTTATAATATTTATTTTATATAAGAAAATATTAATACTCATTAAAAATAGAACCAATAAAAATATATTTATAATCTAAATTAAAAAAATAGTCAAATGAAAATAAATTGGGAAACATAATTTTCAGCATCACATAATTTATTTATTTTCAAATATTGAATTTTAAATGAAACAATGTAAATTTTTCATTTTACACCCCTATTGAAAATAATGGAAGTTATAAAAAAATTATATTAGGTATCATAACTCATTATTTTATTTTGTGAAACTAATAATATAAAAATATTTAAATTCATTTCTCTCAACAATTACAATATTAATTTAAAAGATTTATACAAGTACCCTTTGTGAACGATACATAACATATGTATGAAATATCTCGAAAACTCACCACCCTGTAAAGAAAATGTTCACACATAGTTATGATGAATTAAAATTTATGTTCAAATGAATTGGAGGAATATGGTGGGCAGGAATTTATATTAAAAACATTAATCATAGAAGAGATAGTTTAAATTTTAATCACAACACAATATATAAAATCATGCTCACTATGAATCTCTTGTTAAATTGTTAATAAAATCACACTATGTACCAAACTCGATGTAATGGATCATAAACAATGATATAAAAATTTAATTTCTATCACATTATTATCAATAAATATTATGATTGTTTTATTTGTAAATTTCAAACAATGATTATTTTTTATTTTTTTATAAGATGTTTTTTTCACTAGAGGGAAAATAATTAAATACAGTGAATATAAAATTCATGATACTCTATTTACCACAATGAAATTAACCTAATTTTTTCTTCGATATATAAAAACATTTCATCTATGGAAAACGTCTCCCATTCCCTTAATCCAGTTAATATCATGAATGATAATTGGAGTAGGTTAAGAAGGATATAATTGGAATGTAATTTGGCTCCTCTAAAAAATGGCATCCATGGATTCTATTGGCATAAAATAAATTTAAAACTACCAAGCTATGTTTTATGTATAAAGAGATCATTTTTAAAAATTAAATTATAACAATAAATGTGACATTATTCTGTCATATCATTGAAAAGACATGAATATGATTCCAGGTAGTAAAATTAAAACCAAATATCTCTCAAGAAATTTATATGAATGGTATGAGATATTAGAATTAGAATCATCCCAATAATGGAAAGAAATATTAAAGGAAAATTAAATATAAAATACATAAACAATTATACACATGAATTTCATGAAATTAGGAAATGAAATAAATAAGTGTAATTTGATTATATAAGTTATCAAGTCTATAGAGATATTGAATCATCAAATTGATACACCCATGATTACGTCTAATCACTAATTCACCATTTTCTAAATCATTCTTACTATTAGTGAACTCTAAATATAGAATCTTTTGAATTTTTAGTAACTCTTTTATTTATAAAATGTTAAGATTGTTGAAAAATATAATTGTTGTTGGTTAATTACCTTAAGACCCAAAATATAAATATAAATGTATGTGAGTGATTGAAATATAGATTTACATTAAACACCATATATCCCACATGAGGTGCTTATATTTGACTCTTTTTTTCTTCATTTGTAATCTTTGGGGTGAAAAAAAACCAACAATTTCATAACACGTGTTCCATGATTTTAACCTCAATGATATTAAAGGGTATTGAAACTAAATATTAAAATGATTTTCTATACTAATTAATTTGATTTATTTCTTATTATATCATTAAGAAAGTCGTGTTTTTCTCACAAAGATAGTTTTTTATTTCTGTTAAATTAAACATATCTCTCCAATGGTTGTTGATATATGGTTAGAAGGACATTACTCAATCTCTATCAATGAATGGATGAAGAAAAATTCCTCTATATAAATTGGTCATATCCATCCTTCTGGGATTTACTTCACCCTTTTATAAGGTAGCACTATATTTAAATCTATAGGGAAAATCCATTATTTCTCTACCATTATAAAAAATATACCCTCAATCATTGAATTGATAAACATTAAGCCCCACTTTGAACATTTTCGGTTAAGAATCACAGAAATTTCCATGATCTATTTAAGTATATTTTTCTAGTCATTTTCTTACCATTAACCTCTTTAGTTGTTAAAAAAAATCTATGTATATTAAATCCTAAGTAATAATATCATCTTTTTCTTCTATAATGCTTTAATTGCCTAAATTCCATTCTTCATCATCCCAATTTTTCAATGCCTAGTTATTGATAATTATTACTTTATCACTAGAAACCATAGTGATAGGTCCATACATTATACATATTTTAAGACTACCCTAGATAATAATGGGTTTCCAAATATAAATTACATCTTCTACTCATCCATGTCATGAATATGGAAGACTATCTAAAAATATAACATTTCCAATTTTACAATAATTCCTTTAATAAAACATCATGGGTATCTAATTATAATATCAAGAAATTGAAAATAAAATCATGTGAGCTTAATATATTCTAATTTAATGATTTTAAAAATTGACAACAACATTATGGTAACACACTCCACTACATGGATTAGTGAATTCTGAAACTCATAAGATTCAACATTCATTATAATTGAAAAAATAACATGGTTTTTTTTCATATTTGTGTACATATTGACATCATCACTAGGTAATCTCACTTGAGAGTTATGGAAACAATCTCTTCAAGTTACCTCTTGATTAAAATTAGGCCTTTCAGGAACATAAAAATTGTGGAAAATTTTATAAAATAACCATAAATGGAGATTTTAATATAAAGACTCATAATGGTTTCTAGAAACATAACTCACATTTATTACATATTCCCATAAATAATTCATCTTGGAAAAGGACTTGGTTCCATTTAGGTGGCCGGGATTCCACTAATTCATCTAATTTTCTTTTTTATCATTTTCCTTTACATATATCAATGTTTAATTTTTTTATAAATTGTACTATTAATTACTTTTTATACAATATTCACACATACGTCACGATTTTTACCACTCCGTGATGTAATATCATTTAATTATACATGTTTTGTGGCAAAATTGTAACAAAATATAATTAATATTTTTTATAAATGAGTTTATTTAGAAATATGTCCTTATAATTCCATATTTTTCATGGAATTAAATTGATTCATTAAATTTTTATTTAACTAATTAATATAACAGTTGATGGTTTCCATGATTATTGAGAAGGAATATATAAATGATTTGAATTAGATTGAGAGAGAAAAACCATTTTGTTGATATAACATTACTACTTTTTTATTGTCTTGATTAACTTGGTATCATCCCACACAAACTCTTTGTATATAGGATATAAGGATAAAACTGAACCATAGCTGACATCCTTGACACACCATAACGTAATCTCAAATAGTTTCCTTTAAGAAATAAAAAAAATGTAAACTGAAAAATAATTTAATACCCTTTAAATAAAACTAAGAGATAAATATATATAACAATTTAAGAGGATAATGAAACCACCTACCAATGAATTAGTGGTGAAAAAATAATGATAAAAATAAAATATATAATTGGTGTCACAACACCTTCCCTTTAATCAATCCAAAAGGTTTTTATGATGAATAAAATCATAGCACATTTACCAATATAATATATACAAAATCTATAGCTATGAGATAGAGGATAAGAGTAGATCTAAAAATAAAATATGATAATAATGACTTAATGATGATTCCATATCTCCAAAACATTTTGATTCACCTAAAAGTATCATTTGCATCAAAAGTTATATAATTATTTCTTAGGAGAGTAATGGAGTTTTAGAACCATAAATAATACCTAAAAAATGATGGTTCGCAGACCATAATCCAAATTAAAACACATTTCTCAAAGCACTAATATAACATCAAAGATAGAGGTTTTATGGTTAGTCAATTAATGCACTAATAGTATTTGTTCTTTAGGAAAATTTCTATTGTTCCGAATAATTTGTGCTTCAGTGTTTACAAATCCTTGTTCCATCAGTATGGTTTTGATATCCAAATTGCACAGCCTCACATGGTAGGCTCAAATGATCTGAAAAAAAGAGTGCCAACTACGAAACTCCCATGGTTTCTACCTATTATATTTCTACTAGAATTGGAATGTCTTGGATAATAGTTTTTATAACCATGTACCTATACCATGAATATAAAACCATGTTATGTGTATTCATAGACTTACTAAAGGGATTCTTTTAAAATTATCCAAACCATGAAACTCCAAAACAATATATAGAACACATAAAAATATTTTTGAAATTACCTTATCTGAAACCATGTATTATATAATATCAATGGTCATAATAAATGTAAAAAGTACTTGAAACATAGGGTTTTTCATCCCCCATTAGTCCTTTCATCCTTAGAAATCGGCAGACCTATGTTTGTTTTCAATAGCTCATTCTAATAATCTAACCATTCTTATTCATATTCACAAATATCATTCAGAATCTTACCATGCCTCCATAACACCAATACTAACCTGGTGATTTTCCCATGAAATAGAGACTATTTTCATTCATGAATGAGCATGGTAACTTGAATAAATATTTCATCTAGTTTAACATGATCGCAATCCCAAAGAATCATATTCTTTGGATGTGATTGGTAATTATTGAACTAAGAAACATAAAAATCCTTATTCATACCTGTGAATGATGGAGGTAAATCTAACAAATTTAAATATAAATAACTCATGAAGTATATAAAAAGAGATAATTTACCAAGGGAAAAATTTCCATTCATAATTATTGAGAAATAACTTATAAATGGAGAGATTCCTTAGAAAACATGATCAATCAAACCAAATGAAAAAGACATTGATAAAGATATTTAAATTATTTCTTCTGAATATATTCCATCACCTTCCTCTGTCTAATTATATAAATATTTTATTTTTTTTCCCATACATAGTTATTTGTACGATAAATTATTTTTCATTCATTTTTACATTAAAAAGTGTAAACTGATAAGTACCAACCAACAAAAATTCAATAGGATTTATATTTATTGTTTCCTAATAAATATAATTTTATTAAAACTCTAGTAAAGTAATATATTCATCTCTTGAGCCTTCAAAATTCATAAAGATATCTCCCTACATGTCTTTTAATGTTTGGATCATGCGCATGGACTAAACATCCTTTTCATGATTATAAGATATGTTTATGGACCACTATATTCTAATTTAATTCTATAAGGACTTTAAAAAAAATTAATACCATGGTCCTTGACATGAACTTTTTAAACAAGAATTGCATGCGTCATTAAAATTTATATAATATTTGGTCAGGAAAATGATGATGTGTATGTTATTTATAAATAGGGATGAAATGATATGACCTCATGAGCTTATTTATAATCACCCAAATATAATAATGTTTCCTAACCATTTTAGGTATAATTTCAACAATATCTGTAGTTATAAACTCTAATTTCCCCATGGGAATTGGTGTGGAATACAACATTCAAATAGGCGGATATTTCTACTACATGACCTGATGAAATGTTCTTCATCTCAAGACAAAATCAACCACATTCCTTTTCATGATTTTATTTTATCTCTCTATGTAAAGGAAAATATGAATCCTGAAAAAATATTTGGTGGTTTCCATGAGTTAATAACCTCAACCTCTTCACGATCTAACAAAACTTCTCTTTAACAAATATAATTTCATCAATACATAAATATAGTAACTAGAGATTAGACCTTGAATGTTTGGAATAATATATATGTTCTTATAAGATACACCACTCTATATGTAAGTTTCCTTTGTGATATACTTATGTCTTAGAAAACACCGAAGTATTATCAATCAATCCCACAATAATGAAATTGAAATCCCTCTACAATACCAAATTCATCAATTCTATAAAAACTATATATTAATTATTTTTTATAAAAGGGATAACTACACATTCATAGTTTCTATAACTACTACTAAAATCAATCATTGGAATATCATACTTTTTTACTCATAATTAGTGATAAACTAATGGTATTTTAGTTTTGTATAAAGACTAGGGTCCCCCCAATTGACCAGTGAGAATTTAAATTTATGAAAGTGGATATTGATTATTTATCATAACTCGATTGATCATATTATAATAATCAGATAGGAAAAAATTCACAATATCCTTTTTTAAGAAAATAATAGTTATTTTCTTTTGAAACCATTCCTTGGTAAAAGAAAAACTATTCATTAAAACACTTATAGATGGAATTTCAGGTACTAAAGTTCAATAGGTTCTAACATGTAATAAAAATGGGAAATAGGGGAATTCTAATGGGGGAGATCATTTGTAAACATCACATCACTTATGGGGTAAATAAGAATAATTATAAGTAAATTTTGAAGTAAATATATCAAATATGGTGAAAACTCTTTGGTGATTCAAAGAAAATTAACCTAGTAGCAAAAATTGTTATGAAATTACTTATAACAGTATTGGAAAATTGTTAAAATGTTATTATTAATCCATAAGATAAATCATTGTTATAAAATAATAAATAATCTCATCAACACAAGATCAATATTTTGCACAATAATTACCATGAAAAAACAAACACAAAAACATCCATACACTCATGATAGATGATACAATTTGTAGTGGTACTTCATTATCACTATACATCCACCCTTAATTTTGGAACATGTTTCCACTCTTTAACCATTTTAAAAACATACCAACCCAATTATTTAATGTTATGTTCCAATTCATGTTACAAAAAATAAATCATCCAATTAAAAAAATTCATCAAACACATTTCTTGAATCATCCCCATTGCCTGATTTTAAATTTATCATTTTAGATTTATATATGAAGGCGGTTTCCTATAATCATTCCTATGTTCCATGATTGAGAAATATAAAACAATAAAATTTCATTCATAAAATCAAAACAATTTATAACAAAAAATTGAGGAAATAAAATTTAATAGACTAAGCCTTCATTTTATAAACAATTTTGGAGATGATATATATTCCAAAGACCTATCAATGGATTAATAAAACAAATAATCACAATATAAATAGCTATATATCATCTCACAACTATTAGAACCCTCCCTTAATCATAACATATTCAATTAAATTTTGAATATAGTTAATTATTTTCATTTCCAAAAGATCATTTAGGTCTACAATTTTCTAGAATTAGGAAAAATAGTTACTTAGTAAACCCATACATTACATGTCGATACATATGCTCAGTATCTATTTCTTCAACTAAAATATTCCCATATAAAATAAATCATTGATTCTTTTCTTGTCACATCTTCAATAATTTCATCTTGATGGCATTTGTTTCTTAAAAATAATTACACTTGATGAATGTTGATTATGATATTGGATAAGAAAAAAATATGAGGAAGGTAAATAAATAAATAAAAAAAATTCTAGTAAAACACCAAAATGAAATACGTAAAATTAGACCTTCCATTTTACCCTGAAAAATAGATCATCATTTCAAAAATATAATAATTAAACATTTTAAAAATCAAAAAAAATCATGAAAACTCCTATGAAAATATATAATATATAGGTATTTAAATTGGGACAAAAAAATACTAAAATATAATTAATATATGGTTTACATTATTATATGTCACTCTTAAAAATGGAATATCCATGAAGTTATCTTCCATGTATGTCACTATTACAAATGGAATACCCATACATTTGACTTCCATACCTGATGTATTGAAGGTAATAATTTCAACACCCATCCTTATTAGATCAAATAACTACTCATCAAATGAACATGTACAATTATATATTCATATCAAATAAAATATTTCAATTTTCCACATTGCACAGATAAAATTTCATTTTCCTATAGAAGAAATATTTTTAAGATATTGAAATAGTTTATACATTTTAAAAACAATTTTCAACACTAAGAAACTAAAAAAATGGAATAATGGGTTTATTTTTTAATAAAAAATAACATTATGTATTGTATGGGAATCCAATTGTCAAATAATTTTCATGGTGAAAGATATAATTTTTCAACATTATGCATTAAAAAATTATTTTTCTTATTTTTTATAACATTTCAAATAAAACATGTAAAAAGATTTTATTTTAATAAACATTGATTGAAATTCAAAATAGACATAAAATTTCCATTATAATCCATTTATATCAATATTAATATATATATATATATATATAATAATATCAAGAATATTGGCATGGAAGAAATGATGGGATAATTAAAACAGTAAACATTTAATGTGTCACATATTGTGTGGAATATTTAAATCTCAATAACAATGAAAGAAAAAATTAAAAACATATAAATAAAATATTTATAGATAAAATATGGATATTACAAGTCATATAATCCTTATAAAAACCATATAATACAATAAAGGTGTATATCATCATGAAATATCTCAATGGAAAGTGATGGAGACGAAACCCCTTTCCTTGAGTTTGATTTATCATGTTGGTTGTTTATGTTCATGGATAATAATAATAAAGTAATTATTTACATTATTGAGAAATTTTTTCAAATTTACAGGTTCGTTTTTATAATAATTATCTATATTATGAAAATTACTCAATTATTGATGTTTATGTTGTATTTTTCATGATATTCGGTACATGAGTCAAAAAAGAATTAATATGATGTATATAGACAATGTTGACATTAGTACATAATATCCAGTAAAATATTAATGAAATAATAATAAATTATAAAAATTAATTATACATTTAAAAAATACCATTTATATATGTTTATGAAAAATGAACAATTTCATAATGTGTGAGGGGGTCGTTCATACGTACGCATGAGTAACATTCCAATTTTTCATTGAACATTATGGAAAGAAGGTAATTACTATTTTATATTTAAAAAAGAATCATAATATATTAAATATAATATTAGTAATTTAGATAAAAATATATATATATATTATAATAGAGATGTGGATAAGAAAAAAATAGAATAACTTAATGAAGGTGATAGTTCACACATATGCACGAACGACATTAATATTTTTTTGCACATGGAAGGGAAGAATATAATTGATATATAATTTTCTTATGATTCTAAATATGTCATTAATATAACATAAAAACATTAATTTAATCATTATAACCATTCTTTAGATAAAGTAATGGAAAACAATTAATATCGGTTTGTGGAGGTGATTGTTCACACGTAGGCCTTAACGATAAATTCATTTCACATTTGGTTGATGTGTATATGGATTTAGGTGATTAGATTGAAATAATTAGCCACTATTATATTTATTATACTAGTATTATTATATCATCATGGTTAAATAAATATTAAGATTGTGGAAGAAAAAATAAAACAGAAATACAAGATTAAAAATGATGCATTTCCTATGGATGATCACCATTGATTAACACAATTACGCCTCTAATCAGGATTTTCAACCTAAAAAAACCTAAATATTATGGGGAGGGATTCTAGCAAGGTATTTGTGAATATATTTCATGAACCAAATAGGTGATAATGTTTTATGAAAACAGATGAATGGGTTCCCTTTTGTGAAATAGGGGAGGCGAACTCTTGGAATTAATGAAAATATTATATTGATATAAATTAATTTTTCCTTAAAATATATTACAAAATGATTTGTTTCAAATATTTGACAATTATTGATTGAAATATAGTTATATAATAAATATTAGTGATGTTTTCAATATTTTGTTATTATTTATATTTTTTGTTTCATACCTTTTAGCTCTTACTGTTTTGTCAAGTAATTTATACATTCAGAATCAATATATTTACCATAACAATACAAACGACCAGTAAAAGAGTAATTTATGAAATTTAGGGCTTATCCAAACTAGTTGAAATGGTTATGTATTTTTAGAAATTTCATATCATTTAATATAATATTTTTTATTTTAAAATACCGTTGACATCAATTTGGACACTATTCAATTATGGAAAGGTTTAAAATATCAAACATTCATGATATATTCAAACCAACTATTTTAAAACATCACTATCATCTCAAATTAATTATTGAAATTTGTGGATGAAATAAATTTTATCAAATTTTTTTTATAATATTTTTAATATCATTTATGTATTGTTTTCCATAATGAAGAAATTGATGCAACATAATTACCTACTTAATCATTTTATCATTCTAAATACTATTTATAGTTGATGGTATACCTTTTATAACCTGATATTAAAAATTCATTAATGGTTAAAAACACTACTGTAACGAAAATGTCTTTTCATAGAATGTAATATTATAAATTAATTAGAGTAATCCAAGCGACCCAAGTGGCCCTAAAATACTCCCAGAGTTTCACTTATTCGGAAAAAACTCATCCAATAAAATTAAGATAAATTTTATGGTAATTAATTATTTTTATAACATAATTTTCATCTTTAATTACCCAAATTTACCCCTAAACATGGTAAAAAAATTATTACTAATGTTACCATTCATAATGTTAAATAACAAAAGGCATCAATTTACATAATTTGGACATTTTGATTCTATATATGGAATAAAGTTTTCTAAATTGAAAACATATAATTTTGAGAAATTAATTAAATTATAATACTTTTTAAGGAATATGAAAACATGGTTATTTTAGTAAAAACGTCCAAAAATATACCTAGTTATAATATCCGATATCAATATGAAATTTATTATACTGGAAATAATTGGATTAAGTGAAAAAATATTGATATAATTAAAATTTAAAATCATTCAAATATAATACTAACCACTATAAATAAATTTTCTGAAAATTAGTTTTTAATTCAATTGCAGTAATTGTTCCACAATTCATCAAAAATGAATCTTATCAGAAAAATTTATAAAATATAAGAAAAGTAAATTTTTATTTCCTACATCAATATAAGAAGTTTATTTAGTTAAATATAATTATTAAAATTGGAAAAATGTAGTTAAAATAGGTGTGTAATTAAAATGTAGAAAAACTACAATTTTTTGAAAAAACTTCTTTTATTTGTAAAATTGGATTTTTTTTCTTATAAAATTTTTAGAAAACACATAAAAATGTTTTTAAAAAACATAATTAATATTATATATATATATATCATTAATAATCTATCCATATTGAATTTTTTATTTATTGGTATAAGACACACTTGTGAAAATTTAAATAGTATTTTAGAATAACATTCCCTTCTATTTTTATATTGATTTTTTATACATTTATAAATAAATTATTTCCAAATAATTTATTATATATACATTTTTAAACTATATTTGTTTAAATAAAAAAATCCTAACATTATAACGGCTATAATTTAACGGTATCATATAATTATTAATTCTTTTTTTGCTTCATCTTGTTGTGGATTATCATGTATGCTATTGATCATACTGTTTACTTTGAGAAACTCAAGATGTTTTATTCTAACCCCCATTTGGAAATTTAATCCTCTCTACTTTATTTCAATGTTGGTAACTAAGGTATTATATTTCCAAATACCATTATTTTAATGGAAATTCCGAAAAATGATTAATAAAACTACTTCATTAAAATATAGGTAAGTATGAAGATCACATGATACAAAAAATACTAGGGTTCCATGTTGAAAAACAATGTTGTGGAAGAGAAAACTGACCATCATGTTTTGATGTATAGTGATAGAAAACATTGTAAGTAGAAACATGAAAATTACAAAACCACAAATTTTTAATGGGTTAAATGGTATTTTATTTTGTTGAAGGAAATTTAATTGGGAATCAATTCTATTTTATGATCCATTATAGAGAGATAAGGAATTATATTACTACAAAGACTAAGATCATAATGAAATATACATATTTTACATCTATATTTTCATCATTTAATCAATTTCCACTATAAACTAATCTTTTCCTCCAAACATTGTGTATTATATATGTATTTTTTCCAACTGAATTATAAGAATAAACATCTATAGAATCACATAATCCATAAAATATTAACTATATATTTTTCATATCTTTAGACAATAACAAATACAAAAATTGTTCATTCACGAGAAAGAAATTCAGAAATCTAATAAACCTTATTTGACAAAAAACTAATTCAATATTTCATATTTAATAGAAACACCCAATATTCAACATGGTCAATTAAAAAAATTACTTATCTAAAAAAATTCATGATGAATATTAAAATAAAAATTTAGAATAATTAGATAACATGGTATTCCAAGATAAATATAAACATTTATCACTAAATTTAAACAATTACACTTTATGTCACATTCAATAAATTAATTAACCTAATATGGAATTCTCCTAGATAAGTTAAGAATTTTGATAAAAACTAGATTCTCCCTAGGTCCACAGTAATTTCAAAATTTCATCCAAAATATATTACATCTTTTACATTTCAATGAAATCCCATATTATTATTTTTACCATAATATAATTAGATTCCTACAAAAGATAACCTCTTATGAAACAACATTCATCGCTAAATTCCCAAATCATGTTTCCAATATTAGAAAATGTTGTTCCAAAAAATGATTTTTTTTTTATTCCATCAACTCATTTAACAAATAATAAAATATTCATAATATACCATAACTTCTAATAAGACAGTGTTAAGGGATGAAGAATTATCTCCCATAGGTTGTAGGTATGATTCATATAACCTTTCCAGATGTGATGGGTTGTCACATTTTCTTTGGTTTACCTTTTTCATAAACTATATAAAATTTATAACATTTCTAAAATATGATAAATTCTTCAAAATAACAACAATAGTTTTATCCTCAAATTTTATCACATAACAATATTTTTTCATCCAAAAGGGAAATATCCCAAAATTACCTCAAAAATAAATTTCACCAAATATACATTTACTAACCATAATATTTTATAACTTAAATCATGAAAAGAGTGTCTATTGAATTAATGTTATAGCTAGAATTTTGTAGACCTTCTTTTTGAATAAATCAATTTTCAATTTAATCCTTCAATGAACTATGTCAAAAATTCCATTCACATGGCACCGAATTAGTGTACTTTACATTGAAAATTGACATTGAGTATATTACATGGAATATCAAAAAGTTGTATATTACACACAACACTGATGTTTCTACGAAAAATCATTTTATTTTTATAATTATTTAAATGGGCTAATTATAACCTAGTCATTAAGCATAGTCATATGTATAGTAATAAATACTTCTAAAATATGTTTCATAATGGTTTTATATAAATAAAACATAATTATAATGAAACATATTACTTTCGGTAAATTATATATCTATTTAAAAATAATATTTTCTCAAATGAACTTTTTTTAATATATTTTTTTGAAAAATAATAAATATATTATATAAAAATTTATAATTTTAATTTGATAAAATAAAAGTAAATTTTTAATTTATAATGTCGAAAATAGATTTGGGATTTTTTGGTATATTTCTAAGAAACGTCATTTTTGGTAAATTGTGAAAACAACAGATTTTAATTCAAAACTGCATTTTCAAATAATTTATTTATAATTTTAAATTATAAATGAGTTTTGTATAAAAGTACAATTAGATAATATTTTTATCAATTAATACAATTTTGGTTATTTTAATTTTTACAAACTAACCCAGGTCCACCCCAAACCGGCAACCTGAGTCCATCCATGTCATGGCCCAAAGGGTGTTCATATTCCACCAGAGTTGGAAAATAGTTTTATGCAACAATAGTGATTAAAAAAGGATTGATTTATCCCAAAAATTAAATAATGGAACAAAAAAGAAAACGATTCACAAGTATTCCATTATATAAATGAAACATTACTAGAAATCATTTTTTCATGAAAATAAAAATCAAACTAAAATACACAACACTACCAACTAGAGAAGAAGACTACACCATATCCATTTGACCCTATGGGTGACTTCCCAACACTTGATCAACCACCACGCATGGCGACAAAACTCAAGACAAGACATACACTAGGTCTAAAAATAGAAAAAAATATATATGCTTGAGTATTAATACTTATATGGCTAGCGAGATAATATCTTCCCAATGCACCACTATTGAAAAAAAAGAAACATCAATTTCAATGTTTGATTGTAAATATATAAAAGTGTTATTTTTTATATGTTTTATTCACAAAAAAGTACGGCCCATCACCCTTATACATATTAAATCACAAAACATTCTATTAGTGAGACATCATAATTTTCAAGGGGAAGGTGATTTTATTATTTTCACCTCGAACTAAGAGGATAACACAAAATTTTATTTTATATCTATTTTCATAAATCATTTAGAAACTAACTCATCCCCATCCAAGAAAAACACTAAATAAGAAGGCACTACCGCACTCACCAAACAAGGGAAATGGAAATAAACATATAAGTACCTCATTCATCACTGCAATCATCTAAGAGGAAATAGTCATAGGTGAACCCATTAGATCAACAAAAAATTAACACATTCCAATATATAAGAACCCATCCCCTAAAGTATTCCACACATTATGAAATAAAAAAACCCAGACACCTGCCCACTGAAACTCAGGATAGACCGAGGGGCCCAATACTAATGTAATAATCCCAAATATATCCACATACTAGGGTCAATTGGTTAGTCTGTTAACTACCAATGAGGAAATCGTTCTCAGAAAATTATGTCAATATTCAATGTTCCCATGTCCCATGTATATAACATTGACGAGGTAACTAATTCAAGTGATCATCCAATCGCAAAATATATATAATAATAATTCACAACATTCCCCACCTCAAGTCTTCCCAAGGACTAATATCAGGACTTAGAATAAACAATATCAAAAAAAAGTTTCGATTGAGATTCCCTCATAATGTGTCATGGGGTTTCTATAATGGAGAAATCCAATCCATTATCCATAACTAAAGAATAAGAAATCACTTGTGGAGTTTTTTATAATAAAAAGTTGTATCATTTTCACAATGTTTTCAAATGAGTATTTAATAATTTATAACAGAAGAAAAATTTATCAAAGATACAAATACACTTTTCATTATGGGATGTAAACACACCATTTTCTACATCAAATCCATGTAAAATATCTCTTCAAAACATTCGTGATACCCTTTCAAAACCAAACCATTTTTACCAAATTCCAAACGGTCTATTTTCCAGCAATACATACCAAAACACTTTTAATTCATTATTAATTTATTTTATAAGACCATAAGAACAATTTAGAAATCTATAATATAAACCCAATAACGCATTTCATTAAATTATAACATGTTTATAATCCAAACCAAGAATTTTATATCACATGTTACTCACAAAATCCAACTAGGCAATTAATCTCGCACTTTGTGTTTGTCATTTTACAAAACAATTATTGTTATCAGAAATTTTTATATAACAAGATTTAAACACCAATAAATCTAATCCAATGTTCATATAATCATATTTATTAATCAAGGAGGCTGAAAAATTCATGAAAATAAGGAATATTAAATTAAAAAGGCATGTTCAAGGGAAAACCTACCTTCGATTCATGGAACAATGACAATGAACCCACAAAACCGCTCCATGAAGGTTTTAAAACACTTGATCTACTAATAAAAACCCTTAATATGAAAACTCCCAACATAATAAAAGGGAATACAAAAACATTGGTCACTATTACCATGAGATTATTGAAATCCAAGAAATAAAGTTAGGAGAATGACAAGGGATATGATAGGAAGGGTTTTCCTTAAGAGATATGACCAAACACTTGAAATTATCCTACCAGAATCACCATATATGGAGGTAGAAGGATTGAGGAAGAGTAATGATGTCTCCAATGGCTAAAAAACCAAATAAGAGATAAATAGAGGGTTTTGAACTAATATTTCGAAAGCGGTAACCTTGGAAAAACCTAGAAATTAAAAAATTGGAAAGTCACATGCTTAGGCCACACAATTTAACAAATAGTGCGGTAACCCTATGATACCCACTACTCATGGATGAAACTATCGTACAGTTACCTAGGAAATCAACATAAGATTTTTCAAACTGTGTAGTAGCTGTGTAGTAGGTTATGTAACAGGTCGTACGATTTCCTATAAAGGAAACACAGTTGAAGCTAACTATGAACTAACCCTGCACGAGTGTCATACAAGTCCATTATTTTATGTTTCTTTTATAAATTTTTAAAATGAACCTAGAACCAATCATGGGACAAAAATAAGGTATGGAAAAACTATAAACTCAACTCTCGTCACTATAATAACTCGAAATAATACTAGTGTTCTAATTGAACTAGAGAATAAACCAAAACTAAAAGGTACAAGTGTGAAAATTCTATACATAATTAATGCTTTCTATACCTAAATATCAATAAAAAATTTTAGATGATTTATCATCACCTAAGGGCTCCACATCAATATGATCCAAACTCTTAATCTGAGGACACTTCACCAAATGCCAATGGAATTCATCCCCACAACCCGAAATGAAACAACAAACCATAACCAATTCCTAAGATCCATGGATGGATAAAGCCCCCACATATACATCTAATAAAAAAACAAGACCATTGGTCATTCTCCCAATAATCCCAACGCTCACCGAAACAATGGACGAAACTAAAAAATTAATTTTTCTAATGATAGCAACATCAACCGGATCAAACCAAAACAAAACCGTAAATAGATCACTAGTATAAGGGAGGTCCGAATGGACTCCCCGCCATTATAAATAAAAATTCACATGATGGATTTTAAAGGAAACTATAATGAGACCCACAATGGGTCTCCCAAATATTGAGGAAAAACATTGAATGACAAAACAAAAAAATAACTTGAAAAAGAACCAGGCCTTTCCTTTATAGTCCGACCAAAAATCATCCACCACGACCTACCCAAGACAATAAGAACACAAAATAAGAAGAACACATCAAGTGAAATTAAAAAAAAACTCATGATTGGATGGGACATGATCTATGCCAAAACATCCCTCATGAGCAAAAAAAACCCTTCACCACATGTTCTATGAGGGAATGGACCCAATTAATGGACCAATAAACCACAACCATCAACTACCCAATCCTAGACCCTCCAAAATGAAACAAAAACAAGACTGAACTAGATTCAAATGGGTTTTCAACATATGGACATTGATCACGAACACACAGTCTAGAAGGGAAATTCAAAGAAACATCATGAGAAGTAAGTCTACCTTTCTCTTTACAATAAGAGGAAATTATTTAGGATAAAGAAACCATAATAAAAGCACTATAACTACCTCATCCTAATTGTGGAGGCAGAAACAGAACCATAATTCTTAAAACAACCGAATTCTTGACTATGTGCAAGCTACACTTTCAACTTATGGCTAGAGCTAAGATGTATGAAGCATATACTACCTAAAAGTTTGGATCTTCTAATACCATGACATAACTCTTCATTTTAGCAACACATGAAGACACATTACACTCCCTTGAAGAAACAAAGTATTATGAATCACCATGAGACTCACCTCCTCAAACAAAAAACTTTTTCTAAAACATGGACTTGAGGATACAAATTAACATTGTCTCTCACTTAGAATGAGGAGATGAATGACAAAAGATAGTGATGAAACACACCAAATGTCACAGAAAAAACTAAAATAACTAAGATAATTATAATAACTTGAAATAATTTAAGGTTGACCCCAAATTTCACTTTATTCTAACAAATTTTATAGGGAGTTATTAAAAGTGGTGGATTTAACTTTTGAAACTAACATACTAAATTCTTAGGTTGAGCAACTAGAATAGATTCCATAATACAACCACATGTATCTATACTACAATATTAATCATACAACCCTAGAGGAGAAAAAACAGAAATAAGGAAACCATAAAATAAGGTGTTCTATTAAACTGACCTCATGAATCAAAACTCGCATTGAATAAACATCATCTCAGTGGGATACATGCTCAAATATCACATAGAAATTTCTATAGAACCACTAATCACTACTCTAAAATTGATCAACTAATATGATTCCATCACAAGAAATAACATAGGTATCACATCAATATCATGAGTAAGTATACCAATTGTAAAATACTTCTAAGAATATGGGAAAAAATACACAGAACATATGCTCTACAAAACACATCAATTTCTAGAATAAAAGACGTTTGGATAATAAAACAAATAAAAAATTACAGATTTTCACAAACACCAATTGTGTTTCTTCTTGTCTCACTCACATGCACATTTGTGGGCCACCCTGGACATCTTTCCACCATCCAATACTAGGAATCCATTAACATTTCTAAATAAAAACATGCATGTACGCACCCATGAAAACACTAAAGTCTAAAAAATTGACCAAATTTTCCAAAACAATCCATTCAACCCAATAAAAATATTATGTACCATCCCAAGGAATACTAACAAACATGTAAAAAAATATTTTCAAAGTCTATGCATCATAAGATATTACCATTCTAGAAAATTAATTCCCAAAGACATCCATCATATATCATTTTAGTCTGATTCAAACAATTTTTTTAGAAACTCAACAATTTTCATTTTACAAAAACAACATGATTAAAACCAATTATTTTTTACATTCAAAAAAATATCAAATCTAGAATCCACTTTCAAACAAACATTTTCCATTTTAAAAACATACCCAATATATCCTTTTATAATCCAATTTCCATCATGATCAAAAAATATTTCGAATTTCCCAAAACCCTTTTAAAAAACTTACAACTCAAAAAATTTCTTATTCCAATTTAACTAATTCAATAACATTTCAACAAGCCTTATTTATCAAAAAACCCCTAATTTCTAAACATTTTATAGAAAAAAACCATGTGTTTAAATTTAGTAAATCCAATCCCATAAAACCATTCTTTCTTTAACCTATGATTTGTTTTAAAAAAACAACTTTCTAAAATCATTCTTAATGTAATTCATGAAAATCCATATTCCACTTTTTCAAAATCCAACGATTCCATTAAAACCCATTTTTCAAAATTCTCACATATGTATTATCAATGTAATTTTCATTATTTGAGAATGGTCCAAGAGAACCACCAAAAGAGAACTAGTGTCAGTGGGTGACTTGAGAATATGGTTGGTGGTCATATGCCAAACACACCACCAATATGGAGAGCCTTATAGGACCATACCCCCTACTGCACTAGGAATTCCAAGACAATCGATCTGAAAGAGAACACTATCCTGACTCCCATTTAATATCCTAACAACAGAACAATACCAAAAGGACAAGATACTAAAAAACTAGATATCAAACAGGAACCTGAGTATTAGAATGAAAAAGAGTTCACAACGCTCTTCCTGAGCCTACCTCTTGAGTTATGAAAATCTTACTCCACAGACCATTAATTCCCCATGAAACAAAGGGACCTCTCAAAATGATGGTCCCCTAAGAGAAGACCTACTATGATACCATTTTTTCATTAACCAACTTAGATAGACCCCACACCATCCACCTGATCTGAACAGTGGAATGGCCTCAAGAGTGTTCCAGATCTCCATGGGATGGCTACTAGTGCTAGGCATCAACAAAGTATAACAAGTGAATGAAATTTCCAATTAAATAAAAAATGTAACTAAACCTCAGAAGATGCACATGTATCCCAATATATAAATGAAAATTTGAAAGAAATCATTTATACATGAATCTAAAAATCCATCTCAAATACAAAAAATACAAACCGAATAAGAAGGCTACATCACCTCAATGTGACCATAAGGGCCACGCTACAATTTTGGATCAACCATAACCCTTGCTGAAAATACTCAAACTGAAACCATTACAAGGATTAAAAATAGAAAATAACTATAGGGGTCTGTATTAAAACTCAATAGTCTAGTTTGATAATATTTTACAAATTAATTTTCTTTAAAATAAAATAAACATCAATTTTAATGCTTGAACTAAATTAAATGAAAGTAATCAATTTTATATTTTTTACTAAAAAAATTGTGACAAATTTCCTTTATTAATATCAAAACCAAACACATTAACCAAGTGAGAGATGATAATTTTCAAGGGGAATGGGATGTACATAATTTCAAGTTAAAAAAATTCGATAAAACACTATTTTCTATTAAAAAAATTTCATAAACAATTTGGATACTGAAACATCACATTCCTAGAAGGACCTAACAAAAAAATACCATAATCACAAAACTAGGGAAATAGAAATAAACATACAAGTATCTCATTAATCACTATAATAAACTAATTGCCAATAGATGTATATGAACATTGGAGATCAAGAAAAATCCAGAATATACCAATACATGATACCCCATCCCTAGTACTATGCCACACAAACTGAAATTAAGACACCCAAATAATCATCCACTCTAACACATGACAAACAGAGGGGCGTAAAACCATATTATTAAAACCAAATATATCCACCTCTTATGGGAAGTGGTTAGTATGTAAACTATCATTGTAAAACTCATTCATAGAAAATTATCATAAAAATTCAGCTTCCAAATTCTCATTTATATAATTTGGGTGCGCCACCTTATGCCATCCGAGCATCCAATTACATCATATAAATAAAAATAATTCCTAAGAGTCCTAACCTAGAGTCCCCCTAAATACTAATCTCATGATTTATTATAAATATAACACCAAGGGTTTTGATGGATGAGCCTTGGTAATGGTCCCGAGGATACCATAGGAAGGAAATATCATCCATGATGCATAAACACGGTCTGAGAAACATCCAATTGAGGTTTTCATATTAAATACTTTTTTCATTTTCATAAATTTGAAAATGGTCCTTTAAAAATTTCTCACAAAACAATCTTTCTTCAAATATATGAATTTATATTTCATAAAAAGGTTTAAACTAAAAATTTTAAATTTTGAAACAATTTAAAAAATTTCTTAAAAACATTCATGTTACCCTTTCAAAGAAACCCATGTTTATCAAATTACAAACATCCCATTCACTAGTAATACATGCCAAACCACATTAAATTCATTCTTCATTTCTTTTATAAAAACTGAAAACACATGGGAAACCATAATTGGATCCTAAGACCGCATTTTATATTATTATAACACATTTAAAATATAAAAGAAACAATTTATATCACAAGTTACTCATAAATTTGAACAAGGAATTTAATCAAAGACAATGTGTATTTTATTTACTAAAACAATTATAGTTATCACAAAATAAGGCTTAGAACATCATTTGAACACAAAAAATTATAATACAAGGTTTATATATCCATATTTATCAATCAAACGTAGTGAGAAAATCAAAAAATGGATGAATCATTAATTAAAAATGAAAGTGCGTTGGAAAAACTATATCAGATCCATGGAAAAACATCAACGCACAAAATAATCCACTACACAAGGGCCCTAAATCATATATCTTCCATGATAACCCCTTAATGAAAACCCCGACCTAATCGAATGGGAAACAAAACTATAGCTCAGTATGACCGTAGGAGAAGATAAAACCATGAAAAAATGAGGGGAGAAGGAAAAGATATATAAGAGGAGGGATTTAAATTGATAGAACCAACCAAAACCTTGAATATTTCCGATTGGAATCACCCATGATCAAGGTATAAGGAATGAAGAATAGGGGAGAGGTCCCATAGGGCCGAATGAACCAAATGTGGGAGAAATGGAGGGTTTTGGATTATAATCTCGATAAGGGTATACATGGAAAACACAAAAAACTAAAAAAATAGCAAAGTCACATGGTATGGACACATGATTTAACAAATTGTGTGATAACCATAACCCATAGTTGATATGGCTATACAGTAACCTATGAATTGACCACGTAGTTTTCCAAACCACATGGTATCTATGTTGTAGGATCCATAACCTACCACACGATTTCCTGGACTGACTATAGAATTGACCTTAACCATGTTCCATCCATGTTCTAGGTTCTTCCAAGGCTAAAATTTAATGTTTTGTTCAAAAATTTACAAACTAACCTATGACCAAGCATGGGAAAAAAGTTAGACATAGAAACACTCCAAAACTCTTAAAAAATCACAGTCAAAACCCAAGAAAAATGAAATTGTTCCCTCCGAATCGGATCATAATAAAAAACTAATAAAAATGGTTGTGACATTATTCAATTTTAAATTGAAATTTAGTATAAAAACATATCAATATTCTAGATGTTTTTACTATAAAAACACATAGTGTCATCCCATTAGTAGTATTATTTTCAAATTAATTTCTCCCACTTTGGTGATTATAATTTGGAAAAATTTTCTACATTTTTGGAATAAGAATAATTTTTAATGTATAATAAGGTAAACATTTATTTGGCTATAATTATTAGTGAAATATATTAAAATTAATTAAAATTATTAAAATAAAAAGTCGTTTAAAAATTACTAAACCTTAAATTTAATTCCCAAAACTACCAATAAACATATCATAAATCCATTGGATGGATATAATTTGATCCTATAATCCCTTGTATTTAAATTTTACCATTATTGATACAATAATAATAAAAATCTTGGTGGGGATTCCCCATTCCAAAATATTAAAAAAAATTCACTCCTCCTCTACTATAAAAGGTCTCATCTCCTCCAACATCCTCACAACTCTCAAACCACATAGGTTCATAAAATAAAATCCTAGTCCACATTCCATCATATATCTTTTCTCCTTCCTATCATGCACTTGTGCGTAAATAAATTCATGTAATCCTTTACGCACAATCCAAAAGAAGTTCCTCAATTAAGAGGTAACGACCTCTCTCAAGATCCTTTTCATATTTTCTTTCTTCGCCTCAATTTTATCTTTATTACATGAATGTATAACAACAATAGTATATTAAATATTCATGAAAATTTTTATTATATTTTTATACCTACACATACAAACACCTCGATCTAATTGATAAACAAAATATTATTTATGTGTACGGTGAACAATCACATTCCAAAATGATAATTGTTCATATTTCTTTAACACTATTCATAGTAGAAATAATAATTGATATTTTGTATATTTGTTATATTATATTATGTTTATTATTTCAAAAATATTATTTAATCAATTTAGAAAACATATCATTATACTTTCCATTTGGTCTAAATATGATTTTCTGGTTTGAGGATGTGTGGAATATCACCTGCTCAATGCGATGTGATTTGATCACACATAATATAGAATGTATTAAGGATGATTTCATTGAAATTATATGATATATATGACATAATAATGATACTAGAAAAATGATATAAATACAGATATATATAAACAAATTTCAATTTCATACTTTCAATCAATACGATAAGAAAAATAGAATCAAATTTCATGAATATGTACAGCTTACTATCTCTATGAACAATGTGTTCTATTTCATATATAAATATTATATATATTTTTATAACACAAACATATTAAATATATATTATATTTATATCATTATTTAAATTCCAAAAATCATTGTATAATTATAAGAATAAATGATATAACAAATTACGACACATGTGAAGAACAAATAAAATATTACCTGAACTGAAACCTTAACATTTTATTGTTAACAATAGGATAATATAAGTTCATAATAAAACCATATATGGTATTAGATATAAGAATAATTTTCTATTAAATATGTATAATAAACTTATATTTATTATACAGGAGGTTTTAATGAGTTTTAAGAGTGTCAAGACACAAGGTAATTGAATTTCATCTCATTATTTATTTATGTGAGATATGTGCATTATTCGATAACCATTAATTTTGTGTATTGTTTATAATAACTAGGTATGTATTCAATGATTATTATAAATAAATATATGGGTATTTATATATCCAATATCTGTTTTTTAATTTATATGATTATTTTTTCAAAATCTACCAAATGGGTAAGACTGTATTGTCTCATGTTTTTATATGTGAGACAAATGTTTTATTATGTGTCTAAATTCTTTTTTGAGGTGCATATACTACAATTTTACATGTTATATCATGAATATAATTATTTTAATGATATTTTATGAATCATTTTTTATACTTTTCTTACATGGAGAGTATGATCCCAATTTACCATCTTTTATGAATTTATTGAAACAATCTCATCCCTTTTTAAATTTTTTTTGTTCATAATTCCTTTTATTAAATATTATGAAACATATATAATGAATAGTCATTAATTTTCATCTCCACATTTTTTTCATTATATATATTTTTTAAAATACTTTTCCCACTATTTGGTAATTTATATACTTATTAAAAAAATTCTATGAAAATATGACATAATTTCTCACCCTGGCCTGAAATTATTTTTATTTGAAACCCATGTTTTCAAAAATAGATTAATTTTTTTTTTCAAAAATGTTTTTAGATGATAATTTAAAATTATTTTTATGGAAACATTATTTTAAAAATATTTTATGGTTTCAAAATATTTCATTATAATTTGTTAGATATATTTTCAAAGAAAAAATTTTTCATTTTAAAAAAAAAATTTATTGAAGAAATGATATTTTACTGATGAAATGTATTTAAAAATGAGTTTGAAAATTATTTTCCATATAATAAAACATCATTTGATGTTATACATGACTTTTTTGGTGATATTATTCAATGTTAAATATCATATTCTTTCTCTAAAGGGAATTTTCTTTGATGGAATGATGTTTATGAAATTTGTTTCTCTTTTACAAGTAATTTTTTTTAAACCTATTGTTTTTTAGGAGTTATATTTATATGAAAATGGTTATTAAATATCTAATTTTTCCATTGTTAATGATATGGTTGAATATTTATAATAGCCATTTCATTTCAAGGGTTATGATATAATTCTTTATGATCTTTTGGAACATGTATGTATGTTTTAAATATGAGATGGATGGGAGCTCTATCTCCTTCCAATGAATTGGGTAATGATTAACATTAATTTTATATATTAAAATGGTATTGAGAGTAAACCTTGACGACTAAGATTGAAATGGGAGTGAACCATGACTAATAAAATGATATGAGGAGTGATAATCATGCTACTAAGATGGAAATGGGACTAATCAATGGATAACATAATGGTATAAGGAGTGAACCCCAACAACTAAGATGGTCTCAACTGTCATTCCTTGGTTACTTCAAAAATCATATTACAGGATTATGTGTCTACTATATTTTAATGTTTTATTCTTACGTTATAAATCTATGGTTTGTGTATTTTATTTACTAATGATTCATATCAAATGAACATCCATTCATTATTCCATTATTCATGTTTATAATCTTTGATATATAGGGTATGATCTTCTATTTTCGTGATAATAATCTCATACCCTTATGATCATTATTATTCTAACATATATCCCTCATTTACCCATACTGATCATCTTATCTTACCCCTTTTTATGTTTCCCTCCTATAAGTTATGAATATATGTCTTATGTTTGATGCTTCTAAGAAGGGTGATGGTCCTGAATAACCTCATGGGAGATGATGTAGCTCATTTATGTACTAGTGTTTACATAATTTTGATTGCTGAATATGAAGCGACTATTGAGTTTTTTTCAGAGAAACTTTTTATAAACCTTTTGGTAGATAGGATGATGAAACCATAGGGATTTCCCTAAAAACATTCATATGGATATGTCAACTGATATGGAAAAGCATAGAAAAATTTCAATGAAAATTGGTAATGATATAGTGAGTGGTTTCTAAGAAATAAATACATGTCTTGAAAATATAATTATATGTGGAACTAGAATAGATGTTCCTAGTAATAACAACTCTGGAAAGTGTTTTTGGCTAGACTCAGGGTAATCTAGTACCTGAAAATGAGCCCTTTTTCAACCCTAGATTTTGGATCCTTGGTGATTTGATTTAGATGTTAACAAAATATCCATGAACCATTATGAAGGATTAATATATATGTTGGTTATAAAAATCTTAGGACAAATTGAAGGAGTCATGGATTATGGAAGTATTAATAATTTAGACATGTTATAAACAACTTTTCGTTATTATGTGGTTCCCCATTATGATAAAAATTTATTACTTTATGATTCAGTATTTAGTCAATGGATAAAACCCAATGGAACTATATTACTGGTGATTTCAATGGAAAATTCAACCATTTTCCTCCTAAAAACTGATTGTTATAGGAGATTAATTGAAAACCTCATTGATATTCTCACATTACTTTCTCAATATATGAATCATGGGGGATATAAAAATGATAAAATGAAACAACAACAATCTGTTGAGTATTTCATGTGGAATAAATTCCATTAATATATATGGTCTTATGATCCAATTGTCACTGAAAAACAGATCAGTACTAATGAAAATATATTCTTCATTAACCAGTGTCCATGGGTGGGGAAAATCATTCTTGATATTTATCATTTATAAGGTTAATAGGACAAGTGGTGGACTCTAATTAAGAATTCGATGATAAAAGATGAGATTGAATCCAAGTATTGGGAAGACATAATGAATTTATTTTTCAATAAATAAATTCCCCAGATTTTTTATAATAGTATGGAGAAAGAGTTTCTCAAGTTAAAGAAAGGGTATAATTAACTTATTGGTACCTATGAGGGTAATTTCATGAAACTTAAAAGGCTAGAATCCTGAATTGTAATCCAACATGAATGTAATGTTGATAGGTTCTCTATTAGATTAAAGACATTTCTCATAAGTTATATAGACCTAAGAGACATTAGTAACTAAAAATCAATTTTTCATTATTGAATCATGGTTGTAATGGAAGTTAGAGTTAAATTTAAATAACATGGTTTTAAAAATATAAGGATGATGGATTTTATTAGAAAATCTAAAAACAATAATGAAAAGAATATGAGCTTTCCATTATGACCTATGTGTGGGAATAAGCATGGAGGGTGATTTAATAAGGGGTTTAACAAATTTTTTAATTATATAAGTGAAGGAAATCATGCATTTTATTTTCTATGTGATGGGAAGAAGTATGTAAATGGTGAGAATATATAAAAAACAACACAGAATTAACCTCTCAAAATTCAATGCTACTAGTGTAAGGATAATGAGAATTATGATAATCAATTCCCAAACCTAATGGCGGGTGATGGTGATCAATTTTAATAACCACATTTTATTATAGATAATAGAAAATATCATGAAATATCTATTTCTAATGAGGCTTGTGATGGCGATGTGATGAAAGGTTCACGTTACATCAACTATATATCTGCTAATGTCATATTAGATTATGTTTGTTCACACAAATTCATATCTAATGAATTTTATATGGGTGTTATGATTCCTCCAAATCAAATTGATGTGTAATTAGTAGGGAGAAACCTTAATATTACACTGATGACATTCAATTAAATGATTCCCATATGGTTGATGTTTGTGGTGATGTGCTTGGGGAAAATATTTTAATTATACCTATGGAGGAATTTGATGTTATCTTATGCATGGATTGGATTTCCATCCATAAATACCAAATTAATTTTCCAGCAATGGAAGTTACATTTGATATTTCAAACACTCATTTGATCATCCGTCCAAGTGATGATATGTATGATCTTCCTATGGAGATTACTTTCAATGTAACTATTTTAATTCCAATTCAAAATGGTTTTTCTCTCATATGGTTGTGCCAAGAAATCAACATCGATGATATGACTATTATTGAGTACTTTTTAGTTGTCTTCCAGAAAGATTTTCCTAGCCAACCATCAATTTTTGTTTCTATGTTATCAATATAACTCAATCCTATTTCATAAAAAATATAAGTGAATCTATATAGAATATCCATGATTGAGTTCCAGGAATTAAAGAATCATGTCCCTAAAAACCTTTATAAAGTAATCGTTCCAAAAAGTGTTTCACCAGGGGGTGAACTATTTCCTTTAAGGAAAAAAGAATGAATAATCAATGACACTCATTATCAATTATTAGGAGTTTAAAAAGATAATAATCAAGTAAAATTATCAACATCCATGTATTGATGACTTGTTTAATCAAATGCATGGAACTCAATACATTTTGAAGATTTTTCTTTGTTATGAATTTCATCGATTGAGGTTCAAGAAGGAGTATATAACCAATATTTCATTACATATGAGGTATGGAAACAATTAATATAGAGTGATTCCTTTGGCTCTTACTAACATCCGCTATATCTTCATGGATTTAGTTAATAAATGGTTTTGATATTTCCTTATCCAATTCGTGATAGTCATCATAAAGGATATTATTATCTATTCAAAAATAAATGAAGATCATGAAGATCATTTTATAATTATACTAAAGACATAATAGAAGAAGGATGTATATGAAAATTAAACAAATTGTGAATTTTTATTACATAAGGACTTTTTTTAGGTCACATAATCTAAATATATTTTATATAAGTATATCTATTAAAGACGAAGGCTGTTAAATGATGGTATAGAAATACACTATGACTGAGAGCTATATCTTTCTTGGTTTCGTGGGAAATTATTGAATGTTTTTGGAGAATTTATCATGACTATATAATCTTATGACTAAGTAAATAATGAAGGGTGTCATGTTCTTCTTAACAGATGAATGTGAGGAAAATTTAAAGGAATTGAAGAGATAGTTAGCCACTTCACCTGGTCGTACATTTCCATGTAGTATAGAAGGGTCTAAAATCATTAATGATTCATCTATAAAGGGATTGCGATGTGTTGTTATGTAGAATAACAGATTTATATCTTGTGACTCAATGTAGATTAGGATTCATGATAAAAAGTACCCAAACCTTGGTGTGATGTTATCAGTAGTAATTTATTCATTAAAGATATAAGGGAATTATCATTAGGGATTAAAGTGTGATATATATAAATAAATCATGAATATATGGATATATAATCACAAAGAAGGAGTTGTATATGCAAATTATAGAATGGTTATAATTGATAATGAATTATGAATCATTAATATATTATTAACCTAGTAATGAAAATATGATGACTGATTCTATGAGTCAGATGAATCACGCTACATTATCCATGATAATGATCACAAAAGACCAAATATTTCTATATTTTTATATGATGGATCAATAAATACTGAATTATGGGTAAAATGTTATCTTTCTCAAATAAATTTTCAACCGTATATTCATATTTAAGAATGAGCTATTATGGGAAGATCAAAGTTCTTCTTTATATATTCATCATATATGATTAATGATGTATAGGGATATGAATGAATACTTTTTGTGGGATGAAAAGAAGAGATTTATCGCAAATTTTTTATCTTGGTGCATGGTATGCCAAAAAGTTAAGGTAGAAAGAAAAATTAAAAGGGGATGCTTAATCTATTACCATACCTGAATGAAAATGGGAGAACATCAATATTGATTTTTTTATTAGACAACCCAAAACTACTAAATTTTATAATGATATATGTGTGGTAGTGAATCACTTATTGAACCCTATAGACTTATTCTCTATCAGAGATTAATTTTCTCTAGATCAGCTTTCTATGATATATATAATGGAAGTGTTAAGGCTACATGGAGTACTATATCCCATTATATCAAATAGGTATTTGAGGTTCACCTCAATTTTATGATCAAGCCTTCCTCAAGAACATAATACAAAATTAATTTTTGGAACTTATTATCATCCTCAGATGGAAGATCAATATGAAATTGAAATTCAAAACCTATATGATATGTTGGGATCATTATCTATGGATTTAAAATTTTGTTGAGATCAACACCTTCCTCTAGTTTATTTTACGTAAATAAATATCCTTCACTATTAATCCTGATGTAACATTATGAATCGCTCCATGGGATGAAATGTTGAGATCCAATATTTTGTGACGCGGATGGGGATATAATTCTATGAGGACCAAAGATCGATGAATAAATGGTCGAGATTGTTAGAACCATTAAATAAGCATATTAATGAAGCTCATTGTTGGAATAAATGTTATGATGATAACTGACAGTGTGATCTAGATTTTAAAGTCAGGGAAATCCTCTTTCTAAGAATCTCACCAAGGAATAAAGTTTTGAGGTTCTAAAAGAAAGGGAAAGCAAGCCCATAGTATAACAGTACATTTGATATTGTTGATTATATCAAGATAGTAACATATCACATGGAACATCCTCCAAAAATATCTCGTGTTCTTGATGGGTTATATGTATCTATCTTGAAGAAGTACATATTTGACCCGTCACATATACTAATCTCAGATGTTATATTCCTAGAGTATGATATTTTATATGAAGAAAAATCAATTGAAATTATGGATCAATCAGAGAAAGTTATAAGAAATAATCCCACTCACGTGGTCAATGTTTTGTGGAATATCTCCAGTTAATTGAATCCACCCGGGGACATGATGATATGATGAAGAAGATGTTTCCCTATTTTTTCCCGAGTGATAAACTTCAGGTGTGGAATTAATTTTAAATAGTGTAGAATGTAACACCCTATGTTTTAATATACCTTTTTTGAATAAATTAAAATTTCATTTATTTCTTCAAAAGCACTAAATCAAAAATTAATTTCTCATGGAACTGACTCAGCATACCTTACACAAAAACTTGTCATTCACTACCTTACATAGAACATCGACATGGAATCTGTTAGTTGCAAAAAAGATGTTTCTGTGAAATATAATTTTATTGTTATAATTTTTTAAATGGTATAATTATAACTGATCTGTTAAACATAGTTATATAAATATTAATATATATTTTTAAAATATGGTTTTTTTGGTTTAATATCAATATAACATTTTGATAATTAATCATATAAATTTTTGTAAGGTCTATATATGTTTAAAAATACTATTTTCACAAATGAACATATTTTAATGTCATTTTGTGGATAAAATAACATAAATATACTGAATATACATGGTACATATATGATCATTTACATTCTTGAAATTTTAATATAATTATAAGGTCCGATGATAAAAAAGATTAAGACACATGGGAAGAACAAAACGAGTATTACCCAATGTGGAACCACAACCTAATATTCTTACCAAGTTGGAAATATAAAGTAATAATAAAACCATATATTGTATTATATTCAATAATTTGGTTCTATAAAATATTTATAATAAGATTATATTTTTCATACATGAGGATTGAATGAGTATTATGAGAGTCAAGAAAGAGGGCAATAAAAGTTTGTCTCACATTTTTTTTCAGGAGAAAAAAAATAATTAACCACGCATTCTTTGTGTGTGTATTGTATACTACCCATGGATGTATTTAATGATTATTATTATTAAATATTTGTGTATTTAGATATACATACCATGATTTATGTTTTAGGTTGATAATGTTTCAAAATCTATCAAACCAGTATGACAGGTTTGTCTCAATTTCTCTTCATTGAGGATCATGTTTTATTATGCACCTACATTCTTTTTCACGGTGTCTATACATCCATTGTACATGATATATAATGAATGTCCTTATTTTTATTATATTTTATTATTAGTTTAATTTTAATTTTATACATGGATTGAATAATCAAATGTTTTCGTGTTATAAGAGTTTATTAAAACAATCTTATCGTTTTACAATATTATATATGTTTATGTTTCCTTTTTTGAAATCTTATGATCCATATCTCAAGAAAACTCATGTGTTTTATTCTCTTAGGGTCATTCGTGATATATTCAGGATTTAGTACCATTTTCTACTCTTTGGAACTTAATATGTTTAGGAATGTTTTTTATGAAAATATGAACATCTTTCTCTCTACGATTAAAATATGTTTTATTCAAAACCCATATTTTAAAAAATGTTTTCAAATGTTCCTTGAAGATTATATTCGAGGAGAAATTTCTTTTAATAATGTTTTAATGTTTTCAATTATTTCTTTATATGATTTCAATTATATTTTCAGAGAATAATGTTATTAATTATGTGTTATTATTAAAATAGAGTTTTTAATAAAAAATGATATTTTTCTATAGAAATGATTTTAAATTATCTTTAAAAATTACTTTCCATACAATATAACTTCCATTTTTGTTACTCATGCCTTTTGGTGAAATTATTCAATATATTCATTCATATTCTTTCTCTGATTTGATTATGTTTTAATGGAATTATGTTTATGAAGCCACTTCTCATTCACAAGTTTTATTATTTTTAAATATGATTCTTTTCATGGGTTATTTTTATGTTGAAAAGATTATGAAACCATACTTTTCCACACATTATGATATGAACACATGTTCAAAATACCGATTTCATTTCATGGGTTATGATATCACTATTTATGATCTTGTGGTAGATGTATGAATGATTTCACTCGGAGATTGGTGGGACCTATATATCCCTCTTTGGAATTGGGTAATGATTTATATATCATTAGATAAAAAAATATGGTCTTAAGAGTAAACAATTTCTACTAATAGGGTCATAGGAGTGAACCATGATTATCAAGATTGTTTTGTGAGTGAAATCATGCTACTAAGATGTCCATGGGTGTGAAACTTGACTACCAAGATGGTATGGGGAGTGAACATGCACTACTAAAATGGTATCATTGGAAAAACCGTAGGTACTATTGAAATAAAATTATATACTTACTTGTCTACAAAAATTCCACATTTTATTCCTATGTTATGCTTTTATGCGTTATATTCATTATTTTCTTTAGATTCATGTCTTACGAAATTCCATTATTTATTACATTATTCATGTTTGTGATCATTGATATGTGGTTTATGATCTTCTATTTCCATGATAATGTTCGTATACCCTTATGATATCGATTATTCTTATGTATCTACATAGTTTACCCTCACCAGTTTTCTAAGATCACCCTGTTTTAACTTTAAATCCATTAGTTTATGAAGATTTTTATAATGTTTTATGTGTTTAAGAATGGTTCTAGTTATAAATAATATACTAGGAGATTAAGTAGCTCATATATATACCAATTTTAATGATACCATATTTTAAAAGGAACTAGACTAGTACAGTCTTTGTGCATCTATTTTTATAATTATTTATGAATTCTAAAAAAGTTATGTAATGTTTATTAATGAAAAGCTTGGTTCACTATAATTAAACTTATAAACACATGATAAAATCTGAATCTCTTAGGAAGACATAAAAATATCCAATATTATCTAAACCCTACTCTGATACCAACTATTTGAAATAAAACTTAAACCAATCTTATTCTAGTGAATTTTGAAAAAAAAATTATTTTTCATTCATTATAAATGATATTTTGGTCATATGTTTTTAGTTAATTAGGGAAACATTTTACATGGTTAACACCTATAATACATGTTGATAAATATATTTATTATTCATTTTACCACCATAGGAATCCCTTTTAAAATAAAACATAGTTTCTTTTCTACTCACATATTCAATATATACATAAAAAATGCTTATTATTCCTTAATAGTATTTAATTACATTCAAAAAAAATAAACGTGGATGACCACAAAAGCCCAGTAATAGAAATAATTAAAAGAAACCATTAGTCCAGCGAAAACCCAAAAAACAATTCCTTAAAATAAAACATACATTTTTACCCTTAAAAAGAGATCATCATTTCAAAAAGATAATTATTTTACCTTTTTAAAATCCACTAATTTCATGAAAAAACATAAGAAAACATATAATATATAATTAGATAACATGGGATAAATTATAATAAAATTGAATACCTATATGGTCGACATCATTCCATGCCACTCTTACAAATTGAATAGCTATACGAAAAACTTCCATACCTAATGCATTGGTGGATATAATGAAACCACCCATCCTTTGTTGGTCACATAACCACCTTTCAAATGTACATGTACCATTATATAATCATAAATCATAAATGTTTTCAATTTTCATCATTTCACAAATAAAATTTCACTTGAAATCACAAGAAATCCCTTCATGTTATTATAATAGTTAATCAATTTTCAAAAATATTTTCAACATGAAAATAAAGAAAGAGAATAAGGGTTTTCTATTTTATTAAAAACAAACATTAGTTCTTGTAGAGGAAGAAACAATATCATATAATTATCATGGATATTGATATGATATTTTTACATTTTTTGTTCAAAATAAATCTTTTTGTAATTTCTAAAAATGTTCCATATAGAACATGTAAAAAGATTATTTTTTGAAAACTATTTAATGAAATTAAAAATCTACTTTAAACATTTAAAGCATAGTCTCAATTAAATAATACATATAACAGAACATTACGTAAATAAATTTTTGTTATAATATAGATATAAAATTTCATAGTGTTTGTATATACACCATATAAAATAATAATGGTTAATATCATCAAAAAATTCCTCAATGAAATTAGATTTATAAGAAATCCAATACATTGTGTTGGGTTCGTCACATATGATCCTTATCTTCATGAATAATAAACTAAATAAAATGATCTATTTTAGTCAATATATTTTGAAAGTTTATTATTCAATTTATATCACTTATCACTATATTATAACTATTAATTAATAATTAATGTTCAAATCAGATGTTTTGGGGATATTCAGTACCTGAGGCTGAAATGGCTTGGTATGATGTCTATAATCAAAAGTGGTAATTATCCCATCATCTAATGAACAATATTCAGGACATAGTAATAACTATTAAAATTAATTATACAGTTATTTCAAACCGTTTATTTATGTTTATGAAAAATGAACAATTTCATAATCATGAAGACAGTTGGTTATATGTACTCATGAGTAATCATCACATTTTTCATTGAATGTTATAGATAGAAGGTAATTATTATTTTATCATATAGTAATTATCACAATATCATAAATATTATACTAAACATTGTTATATACTTTTATATATATATATATATATCATCATTTAGATGTTGTGAAGAAAAAAAATCACATCGCTTTTGTGGAGGTGATAGTTCACATGCACACAAGAACAAATTTATCCATTTTATGTGCATGAGTGGTATTAACATAATTGATATATCAGAATAATAAAATTATAATAATTTCATTAATATAATATGTAAACCTTAGTTTCATTGGAATTACTATTAATGAGAGATATTAATGGAAAATGAATTATATCGGTTCATGGAGGAGATAGTTCACACGTACGCATGAATCATTAATTATTTTTCCCATTTCATGTGAGTGGAGATGGATTTTTGGGATAAATTTTACTTAATAACATATAATTATATTTTGGATGTTGTATTTATTATATAATCGTGGTTTAATTTCATTTTTAGGAAGTGAAAGAAGTAATAAAATATATATACTTTATTAAAACAATTCATTTCCTTTGGAAGTCCCATTTGATTAACACCTTACCACCTATAAGGTTTGTGTAATCCCTAAAATAGGGCCTTAAAAGTTTAGGGAGGTGTTATAGGAAGTTATTTTGGTATATATTATGTTAACCAAAAAGGTTTATGTTATTAAGAAATGTTAATAATGGGTCCCCTTTTATAAAAGAGTAGAGGGGAACTCTTAGAATTAATAAAAATATTAAATTAATATAAACTAATATTCTATTAAAAATAGTTCCAAAGTGATTAATTTTAAATATATTCTGTATATGGGACTAAATAAAAACATACAATTAAAATTATAAATTTATAATTTTTTAAATCTTTATCTTTAGGTTTTAAATATTTTAACACTTAAAGTTTTATCAGGCAATTAACAATTTGAGGTTCAATATAATTACCATAACATGAAAAAAAAACCAATAAAAGAGGAATTCATGAAACTTTAAGACTTTTAAAAACTATTTTACCAAATCATGGATTTTTTTAAAAAAATATTATTTAATAATCTATATTATATTTTAAAATACATTTATTTTCAATTTTGACTTTATTCAATTCTATATTTTTTAAAAATATCATAAATTCATGATATAGTCAAATACACTTTTTTACAACATCACTAACATTTTATAATCATCTATAAAAAAATTTACGTGAGAAATTATGTAAAATTATATTTAATATAATGTTTTTAATATCATTTATTTGATTTTTCTATTATTGAGGTAATTGTTGCATCATCATTGTGTCACCATTTAATATATTTATTTACTTTCTATAAATTATATATAAATTTCCATGATATAGGTAATCATTTATGATTTCTAAATACTATTTATTGTCACATATATCCCCTATATAAGACCATAAAAAACATTACTTGATAGAAATAAAAGTGTAACAAAAATGACTTTTAATTAAATATAATATTATAAATGCATTCAATTCATCAAAGAGTCCCAAGTGGTTATAAAAACCTATCAAGTAATATATCGATAGTAACACACACAAATAGATAAATTATTACATGTCTTAGTGTAGTTTTCTATTTTTATAACATAATATTTACTTTAAATTAACTGATTTTCCTATAATTGTGGTAAAACAATTAATACTAATGTTACTATTCAAAATAACCAAAACTAAAATAGGCATATTTACATAATTTATACCTGATGATTATAAATATATAATCCATTTTTCTATGTTCCAATCAAAAAATTTGTATATATTAATTTAAAATTAACCATGTTGATAGAATACAAAATGGGTTATTTTTAGTAAAATCCTTCAAAATTTCAGAATCCTTTAATATCAAATTTCAATGTGAAATTGATTCCAATGAAAACACATAGATTAAATTAAAAAAGAGGATTAATTATATATTTAAACCATTCAAATATACTATTTGACAGTATAATAAAATTTGATGAAAAAGCCGTTGTCAATTAAAATGCATTATTTTTTTCACTACTCATCAAAACTGAATATTATGAAAACAATAAAAAACATAACAAAAGTAAATTTTGATATCTTAATTCCAAATAAAATATTTATTTTTTCAAATATAATTTTTCATGGTGTCAATAACTAGAAATAAAATAGGTGCTCCATTAAAAGGTGACAGAACATCCATTTTTTAGAAATATTTCTTTTATGTGTAAAATTATATTTGTAATTACACAATGTCTAGAGAAACACATAAAATGAATTTTATACATTATAATTAATATATTATATATATTCCACTAAAAATAAAACAATAATTATTATTTTAATTATTATAAATCACACTTGATAAAATTTAAATAGTTTTCAAGAAAAGCATTTTTTCATTTTATTTTTAAAAGGTTTTTAGAGTCACATATAATTAATTACTCACCAAAAAAAATATATACACATGTAAATGTTATTTAGTTAATATTGTTCATTCCTTCCTTTAAAAAAAGATTTTTTTTAGTTTTATGATTTTAATATTAATTAGTTTTTTGCTTAAGATTGATGTGGGGTATCATTGCGATATCATACATAGTGTTTCATTTTAAAAACTCAAGATGTTACAAAAAAATACATCCCTTAAATAGACCGAACAATATATCAACAACATTAATTTCATAAAAATATATATTTCCTTAAAAATATTTTCTATGATTTTGAGAGAGAGGATAATAGTATATCTATATGATAAAATGATATAGTGATGAATCTAAATTTCCAAAACAATTTGTTTTGTCCAAATTTATTTCTGATCAATGGGATATTTCGTGATTGACTAGTGGAGGAAATGATTTTGAGATTGTAGAATACTGATATAAAAAATATGGATTTCAATTACTTTACCTAAATATTAAAAAAAATTAATTAACTACACATTATATGGTTATTTCAAATGATTTGTCCATAATTTTAATAACCAATAATTTAATATCGGAAAGGATTCAAAGAGCTGCAATTTTTTTTTTAAAATGGGTTACCAAACCATACACCAACTATTTGGTGATACTCTTCTAATGTCGCTCCCATACATATTTGGATTATACAATCTCACTCACTGTTCACTAACCATGCTTATATCACATCCTTCACAAAAATGAATTCCCCAAGAAATGAAAATGTTTAGAAACAGACTGTTCCAACCATATTCTTATTGGGTGACAACTAATCCATATCTTTCATTTTTTTGGGGATATTTCATGGTTTTTAGTAATTATTCTCATATATTCCACCTCTAAGACACCAACATAACAATCCAAAACAATCTAAAAACCCAAAAAACTAAACACAAGTAGTATAAAATATCTATCGATATAATAATGTGGTAATTACCTGAAACATTGGGTGTTACAAAATTAAAAGTTTCATATACCATGTAATGTCATTTTGAATATTATAATTAACATAATATCTATTTTATATGTAACTAAATTATGATTGGTGAATCAATGATATGACCTAAAAATTTCAGAACGAAGAGACCAAACATAATAAAAAAAGATAAACATAATTATATAAATGTTCATATGAAAATATACCACAAAACATTTCCAATAGCCTAAGAACCCATAGAGAACCATTAACTCCAATAGGTAACACAATTAAGTAATTTTAGCCTTAAACTAAAAACTCATTAACTATAATGATTAGGATAAATATAGATAGAGGTTAAAAAAATAACATTTTAGAAAATAATTAGAAAAATTATTAATAACTAAAAAATGATAATTGAACTTATAGACACTTAATCAATGTATGAATTCAAAATAAAAATTAAATTTTGGTTTATTCACTAGTAAACTAAATGTATATTAACTAGTCAATATTTCATCTAAATTTGGTCTAAAGGAATACCTTTATAGGGACACATTCTCTCAAATACAGTGACACCAGTTTTTTAGTAAAATAGATAACAAATAGAATATCTATCAAAAAATAATATTAAAATATAACTACATTATCCCAATAATTAAAATGAATAATAATTAGTATGATTTTAATGAATTACATGCTTTCCAAATTAAACCCCCTGTCATCTTGAGAAGAATAGAAATAAATGAATAATTAGAATGAATAAATGAAATAAACTATGTTAAATTCATATAAAATGATCATCCTCACTATTTTAAATCCAATATCAATACATGCTTGGATAAAAAACCAGACACCCCTCATGAAATTCACAAAATGATGTGTACAATAAGAGTAAAAATATATAGAACTCTACCTAAAAGTACTCATAATTCCATGGTAAATCCTCTATGAATTCTTATCCTGATATAATAGACACTAATTATATTTATACAAAGTATCCTCACTTAATATAAATATATATATTTGTGTGCGTTTGTAACTCCCTATTATCAATATCCACATCTTTAAAAAAAATCATAATCAATATAAAAATAATGTAGATAGATGAAAATACCATGTTAAACTTTCTCATGATACCCATAAAACACATCTATCATTTTATACATTTCTTTTGTGGATAACATATAGTTATATCTATTGCAGAAGAAATTATTTTTTTGGTAATATTGCTAATGAAATAACCTCAAACCCCTCGACACAATAATTTAATGTGATATGGTAATCCATAATGAATGCCCCTTTACTAAAAACATGAACCAATTTCATATAACCAAACACCTATAATATTTTTGTTCCACACATCAACCATTTTCACATCATGAAACCCATCTTCTCCTTTAAATACCATCCATGATAGAGGGAAACAAATTAGGAATTTTCTATTTTCATAAGATACAAATACCTATTTCTCTATGAAACATATTTTGAATAAATTAAATGGATTATATGAGTTCTATATCTTCTAAAAAAATTACCCTTATTATGTAACAATAATTAAATAGCATAGCCTCATTCCATACTAATAACCTCAACAGGAAGGGGCGGCGTTATCTCCAACTTGATGTGTTCTTTAGTCCCCATAAAAATCTCATCCAGAGATCCATCAGTAAGTTTCCATAAATAACAATGGTTCTGTAAGAACCCGGATCTTCGTTTCAGGTATGTTTTCCTTTTTCTGGAGTTTTTTAGAAAAATTAACTTTCTGGAAATTTTCAAAGTACACGCCATGTACTTTCTGAGTACATGCCGTGTACTCTTCTCTGGCTTGAAGCCTTGTGTTGGTCATGCCCAGGCCCCACACATGGTGTGTAGGGGTGACATGGAGGCCGATTTTGGCAGAGTATAGAAAGGACCCAATAAACGCTGTGTACTCTAAAAGTACACGTCGTGTACTCTCAAAGTACATGTCATGTACTTTCTTTTCTTCCCTAAATGAACCGGGGTCGTGCCTGATGCATAGAGACACCGCCTCCTAGGTTCTGTTTGTCCGAGAGTGATCCATAAGGCCGGATCTTTGACGAGCTCCCGCCTCTTAATCTGTTCTCTAATTCTAGAACGGTCAATTGTGTTGGAATCGAAGCGGTATGATCTTCCTTATGCTTGAGATTTGTTTTCTGATTCTTCCTCATTTTTGAGTTATCATGGGTTGAGAGTTTTTTGCGTTTCTTAGATCTACAATGTTCTAAGGGGAATCAATCGTCGTGGTTCACGTATATCAATCTACTAGGATCGAGGTATGTGGTTTGTGCCTTTCTGTTGAAAGTCGATGAGTATTTTTTGAAAATTCAACAAATTCCCTTGGGCGGGGAATTGTGGGTTTCTTGTTTTTCCCCTGTTATTGCCTTCTTTGTTTGATTGATGTAGTAGAGGTTTATGCCTGTTAGTAGAGTAATTTATTTTGTGCTCAGGTTGATTTTCTATGCTTGTTGTACTATATAGCATTTTCCAGTTTCCATGCCTAGTTGTATGATAGTGGAATTGTTGCTTTGTTTTACCGTTGAGCCTTAGAATAGTAGCCATGTAGTTCTTGAGGTTTACTTGAACGTTGCACATAGGATGATAATGTTTCATTCAAACAGGACTGGGAGAACCTAGTGTAATATACAACATTGAGAATAGATGTAAGGGCTTCTCCAGATTGTCTTTTAATACGATGTGAAACCACATTGGGAATTGACAACCAGTGCTTCCTCAGAGAGTCTGTAGATCCTCGACGCGGGCCACAGGTGGAATTAGACATTTTGTGCTTCCCCAGAGAGCCTTTAGCACGATACGAGACTATAGGGGGAATTGATGGTGAATGCTTCCTCAGAGAGTCTATTTTATTAGCTGACCCTGAGGGGTGAGACTGTGTGTGCCTCCTAGAGGGTTGCTGGTACTTGTAGGTTGAACCATAGGGGTTAGGCTGTGAGAGTTACCCATAGGGTTACCAGTTTTCTTCTTGTTACTAGTTGTTTACTTTTGTACTTTATATGCTAGAACGGTGGACTGTGACTGCTGTGTATTTTCCTGTTTACTGTTTCTCTACTTTACTTTCCATGTATTCATTGACTATTAGGCACAGATCTTTGGGTGGTTACCTACTGGGACTTTGTCTCACACCCTATTTGGGCCATGCTTTTTGGCCCAAGTAGACTATTTTGTTGCAGGTATAGGTAAGGGAAAGTGCCCTTCTACTTCAGGTTCTTGATTGCATGGGAGATGGGGAGCATGGGACCGAGCCGAGGCTTGCGATGTTGAGGAGTTTATCATCTGTTTTCTTTTTCTGTTGCTTTAGTAATTGTGTTCAGTTGTATTTCATCATGTTTTTGTGTTTGCTGCTTTCCTTAGATATTTTTACTTGCTGCAACATTATCATCATTGCTATAAATTCATTGCTTCCACTGTCTGGTTTCAGTTGTTGCATACTGTTTACTGCTTCAGCTGTTTATTGTTGTTTTCATTACCTTTTATACCTTACCGAATGATGTCATAGTTTTTCAAATAACTTTCCAAGGCCCTCGCTGCTAGTCGTCAGCCTCTGTCATTTGGGGAAATGCGATTAAGGTCATGTGGCGAATCGGGTGTGGGACACCAGTGGAGGCGCTCCGGATTCGGGTCGTTACAAAGTGGTATCCGAGTAGTTCTTTTAGCTTTCTTTACTGTTTTGAGACTTTAGTCGGGGATAGGATGGATTCGGTACTTGGTATTAACCTATGCTCGGGAGTAGCTAACCCGTGTACTGGGAAAAGCCATACTACCTCATTAATTAAAGTTTTCTGATTTTGAGATTTTACGGATGATATGACTTCACCTAGAGTGATTCACATGACTTGGGATTTTTTTTATATTTTGGTTCTATTTCTGTTTCAACCCGATTAGATGATGTTGTTCTATCTCATGCATCATATAGACACTTTTAGAATAACATTCCATGCATTCTTGTTATTCCATCTAGGGTGTATTAGCGATTTCATGCTGTTGTGATAGACTTCGAGTAGATTATGCATGATGTTGTGATAGATGCTTGATGGAATCCCTACTGTTATGTTAGAGAGCTGTTTGTTTTCCCTTGTATGTGACTATAGTAGATTCCAATCTTTGATTCACAGGGAGTATGGGCCCTCAAGAATCGAAATAAGGCACATCTTTGCCTTGTTTTTAGTGTTTCTGGGGTTCTGTGCAGTTTTTCAGCTACTGCCTAGAAACACCCAGAATGCACGGTGTGTACTTTTTGGATAAACGCTGTGTAGTTTTCAGGCCGTGTCACTGACCGTGTGAGCAGAACACGGTGTCGTGAAAGTAACTTTAGGAACACGCCGTGTATGGTAGGTACACGCCGTGTAGTAATGAGCCATGTACCCGGTCGTGTCACTAAAAACATGGGTCAGGGAAGCTCGAGTAGTACATGCCGTGTTTTAGTGGAACACTACGTGTAGTCTCTTCCATGTACCTGGTCGTGTCACGAACAACACGGGTTAGCATGACCTTCTCTCAGACACGCCGTGTTGCTTTTGGAGCACGTCGTGTAGTCTTTCTAGGTACTTGGCTGTGTCACGAACAACACGGGACGGTGTCACCTTGCCTATTCACGCCATGTTTGTTCGGAGCACGCCGTGTATGGTTTATCCATGTAGACAGCCGTGTGTTTAATAACACGGGCCGCCGAAGCCTTTTCCACTATATGTTGTGTCCGCAGGGAACACACTATGTAGTCTCAGTTTAACAAAACCGTGTGGGTTAGTCGTGTAAGGGACTCAGGAAGGGGAACAGTTTTCAAGTACACGCCATGTGTGGGGTCGACATGCCGTCTGGTTTGAGGTGTACACGACTTGTAGGGCAGAAGTACACACCCATGTTAGTGGCTTAAGAAGACACGTCGTGTAGTTTTTATACTCGTCGTGTAGTCATGTATTGTAAAAATTTGTGTTTTTCTTCCCTTGTTCCCAATTTGTACTCTTGTGTTCTGGGTTCTTGTTTTCTGATCTAAGGTGTACTTTTGGATCTTTCAGAGATATGCCTGTGAGACGTCCTCCTGTCGTACGTCTTTCATCGGGAAGTGATCAGATGCCAGATATGGCTGATCAAGGACTTCCTACTGGTCCTCCAGTCGGGCCATCCCTGGCACCGGCTGTTATACCAGTTGCAGGTGTTGATGCGCAGTTTAGGGAAGGTTTCATGAGGATGATGCAGAATTTCCAGGGAGCGCCACCTCCTTCCATGACTATGGCAGAACTGATGCGAGTTTTTCAGTAGGAGCATCCTCCCACATTCTCGGGGGAAAGAGGACCTCAGGCTGCAGAGTCATGGTTGGAATCCATGATGACTATCTTTGAGAATCTAGAGACGCCTCCAGAGAGGCGGGTTAAGCTCACTACCTACATGCTCCGAGACTCCGCCAAGAGGTTATAGGACGTGATCTCACAGGAAGGTCACTAGTAGGTTATGGTTTGGGAGGATTTTTAGCGCGTATTTTATGACTAATTCTACCCGGTGACATTAGGGGCTGACCAAGCCCAGGATTTCATGATCTTAGAGCAGGGTACTATTTCTCTCATGGATTATTCCTTTCTCTTCACCAATATGAAGCATTTCACACCCCTCCGGGATGGAAGTGGGGTGTTCTTAGCAAGGAAGTTTAAGGATGGTTTTAGGAGAGAGATCTGCTCACAGGTGAACATCTTCCAGTTGACTTCCATCACTTCCATCATCAACTAGGCACTGATTGTAGAGGGCAATCTGAGAGACTTTGGAGCTGCGATCCAGGGCGATTCTGCTTCCCGATCTAGTTTACCTCCATATGACAACAAGAAGCGCCATAGAGGGTCTACGCGCGGTGACCCGAGAAAGCTTGATGCATCATCAGGCAGCCCTGTGACATGTTACCAGTGTGGCCGGTCAGGGAACATGAGGCCACAGTGCCAGAGGGACCCCGTGTAGTGCCGATCTTGTGGAAAGATTGGTCACCTTCAACGTTTCTGCCAGGTTTTCTCACCAGCAGCTGGTGACCAGGGTTCTTCCATGACTCCTCGTTCATGAGTAGCACCACCAGTTTCTCAGCAGTCAGAGAACTGGAGTTCTTCCAGCCGTTCCGGTCGAGGTGGAGGTCGAGGCTGTGGCATTCCGCCACTAGTCCCTCAGCACCAGCATGGAGGTTCAGCTAAGAGTGGACACCCAGGGTCACAGGGCCGCGTTGCATGTTAGTCTTTCGTCGTGGAGCAGATTTATCCGGAGCAGGACCCCGACCCTTCTATAGTTTGAGGTACAATTTTAGTAGCCTCAGTTTTATCTTCATCCTTTTTCAATACTAGTGATACATATAGCTTTATCTAAGTTTTTGTTAGGGAGAGCCTTTTGCTCTGCATCTTTTCTTCTACCGACTCGTTGAAACTAGACACACCTTTGGGAAAGAGGACATCTAGTGTACGCCAGTATAGAGAGTTCCCTCTCGAGGATGCAAGGTATCGTTTCTTATGGGAACTTTATGTCCTAGAGATGACGGTAAATGATTTCATCCTCGGTATGGATTGGTTGGTTCCCTTCCAGGAATTCGTCGACTGTTATTTCCATAGAGTGAGTTTTGTTTCACCATAGGGTGAGTCTTTTATTCATAGAGGTGAATGGGATGTTCAGGCGAGTCGAGCAGGACTCGAGCATCATGGACTAGGAAACGTGACGGCCCAGATTTCTAGTCTTTATCTGGACAATCAGGGGACTTCGCAGTTGGACATTCCTTCAGTGGTGGATCTTTTCAGGGACATCTTTCTAGATGACTTTTTGGGTTTTCCTCCGGAGCATGAGGTAGAATTTTCAATTGAGCTCGTTCCAAGAGCAGCACCAGTGTCTATTCCTCCTTATAGGATGGCTACACCTGAGTTGCATGAGATCAAGAAGCAGTTGGAGGAGTTGTAGGCAAAGGGTTTCATCCAACCCAGTACTTCTCCTTGGGGTTCGCCTATCCTATTTGCAAAGAAGGCAAACAGTACCCGTCAGCTTTATGTGGATTATTAGAAGTTGAAATAGTTAACGGTCAAGAACCGATATCCCTTGACAAGGATAAATGACCTATTTGATTAGCTTCGAGGAGTCTGGGTGTTCTCGAAGATCGACTTGAGGTCCGACTATCATTAGATGCATGTTAGACAATCAGATATTCCTCTGATGGCCATCAGGAGCAGGTATGGTCTTTAAGAGTATACAGTTATGTCGTTCGGTCTCACGAACACACCAGCAGATTTCATGGCACTGATGAACCGAGTGTTCCATCCTTATTTGGACTCCTTTATCGTGGTCTTCGTGGATGATATCTTGGTGTACTCTCACACTCGACATGACCTTGCCACACATCTTTTGATTGTTCTGAGTACACTGAGGGAGCATCAGATTTAGGCTAAAATCTTGAAGTTCCACTTCTGAATAGATCATATTCACTTATTGGGTCATGTCATCTCAGAGGTAAGAGTATCTATGGACCCAAAGAAAGTGAGAGCTTTAGTTTCCTGGGAGAATCTGAAAAATGTCTTTGAGGTACGGAGCTTCCTAGGGCTGGCTGGATACTAAAAACGCTTCATTCAGCACTTTTCTCATCTAGAATCACCTTTGAAAGTTCTGACCAAGAAGGGGTCGAAGTTCTTATGGTCATATTCTTGTGAGTCAGCCTTTCAGGAGCAGAAATGGAGGTTGAGGTCAGCACCGATACTAGTATTTCCAGAGCCAGGAAAGAGCAACACTATTTACCGTGATGCTTCAGGTATCGGGCTGGGAGCTGTGCTTATGCAGGGAGATGGAGTCATTGCGTATGGGTCTCAGCAGTTAAGGCCACATGATAGGAACTACCCAATTCATGATCTGGAGTTGGCAGCTGTTGTCCATGCCTTACGCTGTTGGAGACACTACCTGCTGGGAGATCACTTTGTGGTCTTCACGGACCACATTAGTCTCAAGTATATCTTCACTCAGTGTGATCTAAATCTGAGATAGCGCAGGTGGGTCGAGTATCTTTAGTCCTTTGATTTCGAGCTCGCCTATACGCCAGGAAAGGGAAACGTAGTAGATGATGCATTGAGCAGGAGAACTCGGGTTCAGGTGGTTCAGGAGGCCAATAGTGAGTGGCAGCTGATGGATCTGTTCTCTAAGATGCATCTGTAGGTTCACGATAGACAGGGACAGACTTTCCTTTCTTCTGTATCTGTTACCTCTACACTTTTTGATCGGGTACGGATGCGAAAGCTATCAGACTCAGAAGGCTTAGTCCTGCGGGAGGGTGTGTCCGGATAGGACCCTCTTCCTAGATGGACAGTGAGTGAGGATGAGATCTTGCATTTCCAAGGTCGTGTATGGGTTCCAGCAGACATATGTGAGGAGCTGATGCAGGATTTTCAATCTTCTGTTTGGACAGTTCATCTTGGTGTCACCAAGATGTATCGTGATCATCATCGCCAGTACTGGTGGACAGGTATGAAGAAAGATGTTTCTAGTTTTGCCATGAGTTGTTCTTCTTGTCAGCAGGTGAAAGTAGAGAATCAGAGACCAGCATGCCTTTTACAGCAATTACCCATTCCGGAGTGCAAGTGAAATGATGTTGCGATGGACTTCGTAACCAGGTTGTCGAGATCACCTCGGGGAAACGATATTGTTAGGGTTGTCGTCGGCAGGCTCACTAAGGTTTCCCACTTCTTGCTGATCAAGGAGACCTTCAATTTTGATGATCTGGGATGACTTTAGATCCAAGAGATCGTTCTTGTGCATGTAGTTCCACACTCCATTGTTTCAGATAGGGATGCGCGCTTTAATTCTCGGTTCTGGCAAGGACTTCAGAAGGCCTTGGGTACACAGCTACTTTTAAGTATAGCATACCATCCCCAAACTGATGGACAGTCCAAATGCATGATCCAGGTGCTTGAGGATATGCTCCGATCTTGAATCCTAGAATTTGGTGGTTCTTGGGAGAAGAATATTCCTCTTGTGGAGTTTTCCTACAACAACAATTTCTAGGCGACCATTCAGATGTCACCATACGAGGCTTTGTACGGTAGGTCATGCCGATCACCCTTGTGCTGGCTGGAGTCAGGAGAGGCAGCATTGCTGGGACCTCGTCTTGTTCAGGAGACCTCAGAATAGATAGATCTGATTCAGAAGAGGATGGCTACAGCACAGTCTCGACAGAAATCTTATGCTGATCAGTGGAGATGACCTCTGGAGTTCAAGTTCGGGGATCAGGTTTTCCCGCGTGTCGCACTGAGGTTGGGGCACAAGAGGATTCAGAGACAGGGTAACCTTTCACCGCGATACATCGGCACGTTTGAGGTATTGAAGGGAGTGGGGCCGGTCACCTATCGGTTACAGCTACCTCAGAGGTACTGGGCTATGCACGACATCTTCTATGTCTCTCAGCTCCGACGTTACTTTTCAGAACCGTGTCATGTCTTCCAACCTGAGAAAGTTGATCTTGATGCAGATGCATCGTTCTAGGAGCATCCTATCTGGATTGTCGATTGCAGTACGAAGGTTCTCCGTGGACATTTTGTTCCTCTGGTACAGGTGTTATGGTAGCATGGGTGAGTACAGAACGAGACTTGGGAAAGGGAGGCCGATGTACGATCATAGTGGCCAGAGCTGTTCGTGGATTCTTCTTCTATGCCACGTTAGGGAAATTCGGGGACGACTTTAATTAATGGGGGAAGTTTGTAAGAACCTTGATCTTCGTTTCAGGTATGTTTTCCTTTTTCTATAGTTTTTAAGAAAAATGAACTTTCTGAAAATTTTCGAAGTACACACCGTGTACTTTCTGAGTACACGCTGTGTACTCTTCTCCAGTTCGAAGTTGTGTGGTGGCCATGCCCGGACCACACTCACGGTGTGTAGGGGTGATGTACAAACTGATTTTGGGGGTGTAAGAAAAGGACCCAGTACACATTGTGTACTTTTTTTCAGTAAATGAACCGGGGACGCGCCTGACGCACAAAAACACCTCCTTCCGGGTTTCGTTCGTCTGAGAGCGACCCTTACGGGTGGATATTTGATGATCTCCCGCCTCATCATTCTTTCTCTGATTCGATCACGGTCGATTGATTTAGAATTTCAGGGGTAAGATATTCCTTCTTCTTGATCTTTGTTTTCTAATTCCCCCTTGTTTTCGAGTTATCATGGGTTGATCATTTTGTGTGTTTCTCAGATCTACGACATTCTAAGGAGAATAAATCATCGTGGTTCATGTATATCGATCTACTAGGATCGAGGTAGGTGTTTTGTGCCTTTATTTTGAATGTCGATGAGTATTTTGTACAAATTCCACAAATTCCTTTGGGCGGGGAATTGTGGGTTTCCTGTTTTTCCCCTGCTGTTGCCTGCTTTCCTTGATTGCTGTAGTATAGGTTTATTCTTGTGAGTAGAGTAATTTATTTTGTGCTCAGGTTTCTTTGGCATTCTTGTTGTACTGTATAGCGGTTGACGGTTATCATACCTAGTTGTAGGATAGTGGAACTGTTGATTTGTTTCACTTTTGAGCCTCAGAATGGTAGCCAAGTAGTTCTTGAGGTTTACTTGGACGTTGCACACGCGTTGAGCATGTTTCATTTACATAGGACTGGGAGAACCTAGTGTAATAGACCACAAGGAGAATAGACGTAAGGGCTTATCCGAAGTGTATTTTAATACGATGCGAGACCACAGGGAGAATTGACGATGAGTGTTTCCTCAATGAGTCTGTAGATCCTCTACGTGGGCCACAGGGGGAATGAGATGTTGAGTGCTTCCCCAGAGATCCTTTAGCACGATACAAGACTATATGGGGAATTGACGGTGAGTGCTTCCTCATAGAGTCTATTTTCTTTGCTGAACCAGAGGGGTGAGACTGTGTGTGCCTCCTAGAGGGTTTCTTTTACTTTTAGGTTGAACCATAGGGGTAAGGATATGAGAGCTACCTAGAGGTTTACTTGTTTTCTAATTGTTACTGGTTGTTTACTTGTGTACTTTATATGCTAGAACTGTGGATTATACTGATGTGTATGTTCCTGTTTACTGTTTCTGTACTTTACTTTCCATATATTCATTGACTGTTAGGCACAGATCTTTGGGTGGTTTCCTACTAGGACTTTGTTTCACACCCTGTAAAGGCCATGCTTTTGGGCCCAACAAGACTATGTTGTTGTAGGTATAGATAAGGGAAAGAGCCCTTCTACTTCAGGTTCTTGATTGCACGAGAGATGGGGAGAATGGGACTGAGACGAGTCTTGCGATACTGTGGAGTTTCTCATCTGTTTTCTTTTTCTATTGCTTTAGTACTTGTGTTAAATTTTATTTCAGAACGTTTTTGTGTTCGCTGCTTTCCTTAGATACTTGTACTTGCTGCATCATTATCATCATTTCTATACATTCATTGCTTCCGCTTTTTAGTTTCAGTTTTTGCGTATTGTTTACTACTTCCATTTTTTATTGTTTTTTTTCCATACCTTGTATAACTTACCAAATGAGGGAATAGTTTCCCCAATAACTTACCAAGGTCCTCGCTACTAGTCGGTAGCCTCTAGTGTTTGGGGAAATGCGCTTGAGGTCATGTGGTGAACAGGGTACGAGGCACCAGTGGAGGGGCTTTGGATTCGGGTCATTACAGTTTCATGAAAAAACAATTGTGATGTAGTATCATTCAGATACCCTTTTAGTAAGAAATATGTGAATAATGAAGTCAGATGATTTTTTTAACATTGAATAGTTACCCAAAATCATATATTCCTTATAAAAATGTGGTTGTGTGGAATCCACTGAATTAGATATGTTTAAAGATCCCCCAAAAAATTTACCCACAAGTGACACTCAAAAATAGTAAATTTTTGTGTTCCAACCTATGCATTGGAACCCACTGTTCACCACCCACTACCTAATGTTAATGTACTGTCAACATTTCGGGTCTTTTCTATCAAATCATATCTCAATTACTTTCATCCAATGAACAACTAACTAGTGTCCCATAAATGATATAATATTAATACATTTGATGGTACATATTCAAGTAAACTAATGAAATTATATTTTAAAATATTATCACCCAAGTTATAATCCTTCAACACATCATATCTATTTAGAATTTATTTTCCTTTTCTTACATTCTTTCTTAACACATATTTAATCGTTTCACAATAAATGAATCTTCTTTAAAAAAATTTATGAGAAAATGATTTATTAATGAAAAAAATGATGTTAGTCTAAATATTTTATTCTAGAATTGTGTATATCTGTTAGGAAATAAAAAAACAATAAAAAAATACTTACAGTGAGCTGTCCATTCCCCAAAAATAACATCATGTAAATTTATCATCCCTCTCCTTCTAGTTTGTTATTACTTAATTACGATCTAGACTAAAATGAAAATTTGATAATACATTTATTATGGACATTGAATAGGTTTGATGGCATCCTCCTGAGGATATATTATATATTTTTGTATTGATTTATTATAGTTTTTTTGTTATCCATTTTTTTGGAGGTAAAATGACAATTATGGATTTTTCGATTAATTAAGGACTTTGTGGAAAAAAATTCAAATATTATTTCATAAATCATATTGTTTATCAGTTTTGGGATATTTATTTGAAATTTTTTTTATTAAATGATTTATTTTCTATTTTGAAACCTAATATGTCTATCACTATCCAATGCCAAAATCATACACATATGAGTCCTTCAAAACATTTCACAATTTCATCCAATTCCCAACTACATAATAGAAAATAATTAATACATGAGAAAAAGAATATATATTTATTCAATTTTAAAATAATAAGAAAATTATGAAATTATTTCAGAATGATTGAGTCATTTTATTTGGATTTTGATTTTTTAATATCACTATATTGATCTTTCTCTTGCTTCTTTATTTTGTTTTATTCTTCGATAATCCATTGATAGCCTTATACGTAGCCCTAATAAAAGAATAATTACTCATCCGACTTAAAATTAAGTATTACAAATGAATATAATATATATTGTTTGGGGAAATTAATTTTTTAATTGTTTTATGTGTTGTTCTTGTGTCATCAATTAAAATGAAAACATTGTAGTTATATTCTAAAATAGAAAAGATCAATGGTAGTTGACTTGATAATATAAATTCTTTATTCAAATATAATTTTTTCCCATTTTTCAATATTATTAATATTCCCTTGTTAAATACTTGGTGACTATGAACGACCATATTACGGGATACTATAAAAACTGAAATCCCATCCCACCTTATCATCTCTAAAATGAAATGTATAAGGTGGTTTATAGGATCAGTGAAGGATACCACATTTAATTTGTGCCTTTTAGTAAATTAATTATTTAGGTGATGGTTTTTTTAATATTTTTTATAGATTTATTCTACATAACATTTTAAAATTTTTGATTCCTCTATTCTGCAAAATTTCTTCTGAAATGTAATATATCACAACAATATCTAAGGATAACATTATATTATTATTCTAATAAATATTGTGTGTGTTTTAACATAAAAATTGATATATATTGATATGTGGGAAATAATTTTAGAATATTTTTTTGGGGTACATACAAGAAAGATTAAAATATCATGATATAAATGCTACTTAGGAGTTGGGGGTTCCACATTAATGACATTGTTTTGTTAGATCATTTTATTAACCCATTGATACAATGATTACCTTCAAAAGTTCTTTTAATCCATAAAATATTTACTTTTTTGTATAGTAATTAAGATTTTATCAACCATTTTATACTGTGTACAAGTTGTACATTGGGATTTGGATTTGGGTCACATGATACATTTGAACTCAAAAATACATCCCTAATATGAAATAAATTGTTGAAGAAAACATAAAAAATTGTAGGAGGATGACTTAATCACTATATTTACTATGTAATACCCAATCACATTGATGGGATTATTGTGTCTATAAAAAACATTTGTAAGGGGAAAGATTGATATTCAAATTTTAAATGAATTTTTTTAATAATGTTTTATAATTATGATTTTTGTCGGCTTTTTCTGAGTTTTTTTTTCAAAATTACATCACTTAGCTTCGCATGAATAAAAATAATTCACAAGTCCATATGTTTTTCTTTTAGTATTTACTACTTAGTAAACATCGAATAACAATATAAATCTTATTTTCATTCATTTGAGAGCTCAACATTCATAATAACATTGTAAAATCAAACATTTAGTGGTGATGTAAAATAATTCGAATAGTATAGGTGCAACTATATTTAGGTGGATTTATTGGAAATAATATATTTTTTACAATAAAAAAGATGATAATGAACCTTATTGATGCATGATAAATAAAAAATTATGTAAATTTTTATTGTGAAGACTTATATATTGGAGTTTTATATATATTATTTTGTATGTTTTCTAAAGAGAAAAAACATTATTAGTGGGGGAGTTAACATGTGTTTTTTAAATTTTTTATATCAATAAAATTTTACATATTCCTTGAATTATTGAAAAATATTCATTAGATACATTTTATTTAAATTTTAATATTTCTATTGTTTATAAATAAATAATTCAATTTGGATTTTCAGAATAATTTATTATAAAAATCTCACACTTGTTGATGATTAAATTTTATTTGGTTTTAAAATATTTAAATGGATTTTGATATAAAAGTAATACAATTGTATTATAATTAATTTAAATGAATATTTATTTTTTGTTAAATTTGTAAATACAAATTACTTTATTGGGAGATATATTTTTCTAGAAAATACAAGAGAAATTGAAAATAAAATTGAACATAATTGTAAAAGTTATAATAAGTGAATTTTATATAAATGTAAATCAAAAAAAAATCATCTAATTTTGATTAACCTAACCATGATACCCTCTCAAAAAGGTACCCTACCCAAACCATCACATACATGAAGTCCATTCTAGATCCCCATAGGTTGGCGACTAGAACATGTGCATTAATAAAAGGTAGGGAACAATTTCCCCATCATTAAGTATAGAAAATTGAATACATAAATATATATATATATGATAGAGAAAACCTTATTAAGTGTAAAAAAATAAGTATATTTATTATATAAAGGAATCAATAAAAGTTATAAATCACAAAAGTTGATAAAAAATCTATAATATAGATGTTTAATGCCAAATATCAACAAAAAATGAAATATCTACATCATATGATAGTGTAGAAAATGTTACACCATCACACATCCACTTACTCTGATGAAGCTAAAATAAACCCCAACTCCTCATCGTTATTTATTTACTATAAGATCTTGATCATCATGGATTTATGTTATCATTTAAATTTTTCATTAAACGTCTTAGTTTTTGTTATTGGAATGATTGTTTTGTGTTGGGTCGGAGAAAATGGGGAAATGATGGCAAGAGGGGGGGTGAATTGCCTTTTAAAAAAAAATAAATTAACAAATTAAAATCAAAGTTAAAAATGCAGCGGAAAGAAAGAGGCAAGACACAAGAATTGATAACGGAGTTCGGCCAAAACCCGGCCTACGTCTCCACTCCCAACTCAACCGTTGAGAGATTCCTACCGCTTGCTTTTCAATGGTTTTAGCAAGAAACCCACTAGGCTTTGAGGTAGCACTAAAACCTATTACAGCTTGCTTTTGGTGGTTAAGCAAGAACCCACTTGCTTTTAATGGTTTAGCAAGAACCCACTATCCTTCTTACAGGTGAAGGATAGCTCACCTATGTCTCAAGCTATTTAAAGGAAAGCTTGACAACCTTTTCACACCTTAGTGGTGATGTGAAACCCAAAAGAAAGAGGGATGAAGAAAGAGTTTGGGGTTTGTAGGCACAAACCCAATTTTAAGCTCAAATTAAATAAAACAATAAAAAACCGTATTTGAGGAAGTCTTGGGCGCCTTTGATTGATTGGAGATGTTGAAGGCCGCTTCCAAGCTTCTTTGAAGGAGCTCCTTGGATGTGGAATTGGATGGAGCACTTGGGGTTCCCTTGGAGGAATGCACCGGAGGTATGCCAAATGATCAACAAGGTGTCTGTGGGCTTCCGTATGGTTCTGGTTGGTGTCCGGGGCTTCCTTGGCCTTTATTTATAGGCATGGAACCCTTGGGGAGTCTTCGGAGCCGTTGGAAAAGGCTTCGGAGCTGTTGGAGGCCAAAAGAGGGTTGACTGGTCAAAGCCAACGGCTAGTTTGACTGGGCTACCGGCTGGCCGGTGCTTGTCCACCGGCTGGCCGGTGCCTTGGATGTTGAGAAGGATTTTGGTCCAGGCTCCACCGGCTGACCGGTGGAGGAGCCACCGGCTGGCCGGTGGGGAGACAGTAGCAAACACTATTTCATCAGGTTGCCACCGGCTGGCCGGTGACAGAGCCACCGGCTGACCGGTGGAACCTGGCAGTGGGCAATGCCTTTGCCAGGTCCACCGGCTGGCCGGTGCTATCACACCGGTTGGCCGGTGGACTGAATTTCAGTCCACTTGATGTGCTTCATGGCCCATTTCCTTGGCAATCTTTTTCCTATCATCCACAACACTTAAAAACAAGGTTAGACAAATAATAAGGTGATTGTGATCATGAAAATCAAACAACGAGGGGAACGAGAGGTACAACAATCTCCCCCTATTTTGATGATCACAATCACCAAAACAATGTAAAAATGAAATTAAAGGCATGCTTTAATGAATAAAAAGAAATGTAAAGCAAGGCATGATCAAAAGGGTTTCTCCCCCAATCAATCAAGAAATTTCTCCCCCTTTGTGATTATCAAAATAGCGTGGGGCATAAAAATTTGATTGAGGGAAACGGGTTTGAAAAACTAGATATGAGAATTGAAAAATCAATTGAGATTTTTGAAATTGAAATGAAAATTTGAATAACAGTTTGAATTGAAAGTTTTGAATCAAAAGCCAATTGAAATTTGAAATTTGAAACCAAATGTTGAAATTGAAAGTTTTGAATCAAAAATGAATTGAAAATTTAAATTGAATATTTTGAAATGAAAATTTTGATACCAAGTGTTGAAATTGAAAGTTGGAATTGAAAATTTTGAAATTGAAAATCAAAAAGGGCTTAAACGATCCTAACTCCCCCTAAATAAAAACAACAAATCACCGGGGAGAGGGATTTTGAAAAGAGACAATTTATGCCCGGAGAGACTCGCCATAAGGGATTTTTCAATCCAAATTTGTTTCATGGCGGGTCTTCTCCTATAAAACTCGTCCAAAAAGAAAATAGATTTAGGCATACCATAACGGGCATTTTTGCAATCGCATTCATAAATTAGGTGCCCGGGTTTTTTACAATAATTGCAAAATTTATAACTAGAGCTCCCCCTTACAAAAACAGTTGGAGCATGGGAGGAGGAAGCTATATTGGTGTAGCCAAGTCCATTGGTGGTTCTAGATACTCGTTGAGAACCTAAGAGTTTGTACAAATTTTGTTCACCTTGGGTGAACTTGGCTAGGGATTCTCTAAGGTCCTTGATGGTTGATTCCAAAGAATCAACATTGGGGAAATTTTGGATTTTTAGGGACATCTCCTCCTTCTCTTTGAGAAGTTGTTCTTTTTCGGAGGAGAGTTTTTTGAAATTCTTTTTCAAAGAAACAAATTTGGAAGAAAGTTCATGAAAACCTTTTTCTAATTGCTCTCGCACATGTTGGAGTTCTTCGTATGACAAATGATTAAAAGAATTTGAATTTGAAGAACAAGAGGAGGAGGAGTCGGAAGATGTTACCTCGTGAAATGCCATTAGACATTTTGTACCTTGGTCGCTCGAGGAGGAGGAGGAGGAGGATGATGAGGTGTCACTCCATGTCTCCTTGAGGACCTTTTTCTTTCCTTTTTCCTTTTGCGTGGCCCGTTTTTTGTTGAGTGGGCAATCGGGCTTGTAATGCCCTTTTTGGCCGCACCCGTAGCATTTTACCTTGGGCTCGGATCTTGTGGTGGGTTCTTGCTTTCGCGCCTTGCGAGATTTCTTCTTCTTGTGCTTCTTCATAAATTTGTGCATTTGGCGGGCGAGATTCTCCATTTCCGAGTCGCCGCTTGAAGATGAAGGAGATGAGGATGATGAGGATGATGAGGAGGAGGTTACTTCTTTTTGTACCTTGAGGGCAATGTTCTTTGGTGTCTTGATTGGTGTGCCCTCCTTTTGAGCTTGCCTCCTCATCGTGATCTCGTATGTCATTAGGGATCCAATGAGCTCTTCGACCGGCATGTTCTTGATGTCCTTCACTTCTTGGATTGTCGTTACCTTAGGTTCCCATGAGCTCGGAAGGACCCATAGAATCTTCTTGACCATTGCTTCAGCTGAAACATCATCACCAAGAGATTTTCTACCATTGCAAACGTCAGTGAAGCGTGTAAACATTTCAGAAATAGACTCATTTGGATGCATGAAAAAGCTTTCAAAATCTTGTCTATACATGTCTAACCGAGTATCCTTAACTTTGTTAGTGCCCTCATGGGTCACTTCCAATAGTTTCCAAATTTCATGAGATGAGGTGCAAGTGGAAACTCGGTTGAACTCATTTCGGTCAAGGCCGCAATGTAGAGCATTCATGGCTTTGCCATCAAGCTCAATGTTCTTAATATCGGCGGGGGTCCATTTGGATTCGTCGGGGGAAGACAAAGAATAACCTTGCATGACAATTTTGTAAATAGGATATCCTATGCTTCTTAAAAAAGTGGTCATGCGGGTTTTCCAATAATTATAGTCGGACCCATCAAAAAATGGATCCCGACCCAAAGAAAAGCCTTCGGGGGCGAAAGAAGTGGATGCCATCACAATGGATCTTTGAATTTGAAACCGTTTAAGGTATTACTCAAATTATCCCTTTGATACCAATTGTTGGGTCGGAGAAAATGGGGAAATGATGGCAAGAGGGGGGGTGAATTGCCTTTTAAAAAAAAATAAATTAACAAATTAAAATCAAAGTTAAAAATGCAGCGGAAAGAAAGAGGCAAGACACAAGAATTGATAACGGAGTTCGGCCAAAACCCGGCCTACGTCTCCGCTCCCAACTCAACCGTTGAGAGATTCCTACCGCTTGCTTTTCAATGGTTTTAGCAAGAAACCCACTAGGCTTTGAGGTAGCACTAGGACCTATTACAGCTTGCTTTTGGTGGTTAAGCAAGAACCCACTTGCTTTTAATGGTTTAGCAAAAACCCATTATCCTTCTTACAGGTGAAGGATAGCTCACCTATGTCTCAAGCTATTTAAAGGAAAGCTTGACAACCTTTTCACACCTTAGTGGTGATGTGAAACCCAAAAGAAAGAGGGATGAAGAAAGAGTTTGGGGTTTGTAGGCACACACCCAATTTTAAGCTCAAAATAAATAAAACAATAAAAAACCGTATTTGAGGATGTCTTGGGCGCCTTTGATTGGTTGGAGATGTTGAAGGCCGCTTCCAAGCTTCTTTGAAGGAGATCCTTGGATGTGGAATTGGATGGAGCACTTGGGGTTCCCTTGGAGGAATGCACCGGAGGTACGCCAAATGATCAACAAGGTGTCCGTGGGATTCTGTATGGTTCTGGTTGGTGTCCTGGGCTTCCTTGGCCTTTATTTATAGGCATGGAACCCTTGGGGAGTCTTCGGAGCCGTTGGAAAAGGCTTCGAAGCCGTTTGAGGCCAAAAGAGGGTTGACTGGTCAAAGCCAACGGCTAGTTTGACTGGGCTACCGGCTGGCCGGTGCTTGTCCACCGGCTGGCCGGTGCCTTGGATGTTGAGAAGGATTTTGGTCCAGGCTCCACCGGCTGACCGGTGGAGGAGCCACCGGCTGGCCGGTGGGGAGACAGTAGCAAACACTATTTCATCAGGTTGCCACCGGCTGGCCGGTGACAGAGCCACCGGCTGACCGGTGGAACCTGGCAGTGGGCAATGCCTCTGCCAGGTCCACTGGCTGGCCGGTGCTATCACACCGGTTGGCCGGTGGACTGAATTTCAGTCCACTTGATGTGCTTCATGGCCCATTTCCTTGGCAATCTTTTGCCTATCATCCACAACACTTAAAAACAAGGTTAGACAAATAATAAGGTGATTGTGATCATGAAAATCAAACAACGAGGGGAACGAGAGGTACAACATTTTGTTGTATGAGGAGGATCGAGGGTGTCCAAGGGGTTTGGGACTTGAATGATGGGATTATATTGAGATACAGTTCATGATTAAAGGTTTAATCACTGTTAGTAGTTACCCGTTCACCCAAACCAAGTAACCTTGGTGGAGGATTGATCAGTTATGTAAATAATGTGGGGGGACCAAACCATGCTACTCTAGAAAGAGACATTCTTATTCGTTGGAAAAAGGTTTATCAAACCATGTACAATCCCATTATAAACATGTAACTAGGACCCCTCTTGGATAAAGGCAGGTACATGGTTGTTTTAGGGTTTGGAAAACCGTATGTACAAACAGTGTGCCCTATAAAATGTGGGTTTTATCCATTTTCCCCATCATAATTTCATGTATTATACATAATTTATTCACCAATTGAATCTCAAAAAAACCATAGTGAAAATAAATTTCAAACAAGACTTCCCAATGGTTGATCTCATTCTTTTCAAGGCCATTTGGAGTGTCATTGTGTGTGGATTGAAGATCCATGATATCCCAACACCCCTTTTGATTCCATTTTTCAGATTAGGTTTTCCGGCTTCATTACTCTTATAAAAAAATACATTATTCTAGTTGATATTAGTTTGGGGATTACATGTTTTTAGAATTAGAGTCAGAGTCCTAGGATAATCATGTGTTCATATTCGTAATCAATTTAGGATGCCTATATGTAATATTACATAGTTTGGGAGTTTTTTTGTGCATGTTTGGTTGTTTTATTAGTTCTATGTTGTTTAGACATTGATCATTGTGTAGAAATTATGTAATATGGTTAGATAATTGATGAATTTAACCCCTCACGATCCCCATGGGGTGCATTGAGAATGATTAGACCAATTTAGGGCTACCCATGTGGAGTTCCAACATTCTCGAACATGTAGAATTGTAATGATTGGAATTAAATTAACTTTTGATAAAGTATATCCTATGATGAACATGTTGATGTATTAGTTGAGTTAAAATTGAAATATTGATATTTGTGTGTAGACCTTGATAATTGAATAAGGTATTTCTTGGATTAATATTTTTTGGGTTTTTTGAAATAAAGTCATTATGATAAATAACAAATAAATTTTACATGAAATGATTAACATGATAAATGGGTAAATTATTGTTAATTGATTGATGAGTGAGATGGGTTCATATATGGGAATTTATGATTATATTAGTTGGATGAGGTTAGAAATTTTTTATTATTCTAATATGTTAATGGATTATAATGTAAAATGGGTTAAATGGGTGATGAAACATAATTTTTAAATGTGATAATGGTTCAAGATATGATGTTAATTCACATGTTAAATAATTATGAGACGTGGATGTTATTTGTATTGATTATTTGTGGGTTTTGATATGGTATATGTGGTAAATGTAAAAAGGAGAACATGAACTTTGATTGGTAGTGGTTCGGTATGGGACTTTAGGATCTATACCAACCGCTAAGTTAGATCGAGGCTCTAAACCAAACACCTATAATTCATGTGTTAGGAAATGGGATTGAAGCTCTATGCCCTTATCTGATGCATTTTATGAGACCACATGTCTTGAAGAACTAAGGTAATTATGTTGTTTTTTATTATTATATTTTTACCCCTAGTGAGATGGGAAGCATGACATATCACGTTATGCATGGAAATTGACTAGTTTGGCCCTTTGGGTAAATTATGAAAATACTTAACCTGTGGAAGAAGTGTTAAAATTTGAACAAATAATGAAATTTTTTTAACTAAATTTGGTTAAATAATGGAAACTGAAAGATCTTTTGATAACCATTTAATTTATTTATCACATCCATGCACAATCTGTTTAGAGATGATATTTTTTATACACCATTATTGGTATCATACTATTGTATATTCCTACTCTACTAGGGTCTCCATTGGGAACCCATGCATATTTTACGGATGCATGTCTAGAAAAGGGAAAAAACACTATGTTAGGGAGTTGATTTTGTCTTGGGATGTGTGTGGATGAGGAAAAAGGCATGGAGTTTGTAACCATTTGGGGACATCGTTTTTTCTCTATTTTGGGGTTTCCTTCACCATTGGAACTATTATCATCACATGAAATATTATTATTTTTCTTTTTTGTACCCTATTTTGGAAATGGTTAGTAATGCATTTTTTTATTTTTTATTTTTATTTAATTTCAGATGTTATTTGTTTTTTATTAATATAAAAATATTTTTTATTCTCACTACATGATCTATTAGTCCCTCACCTTTGGTCAGCATCCTTTGGCCTATGGGGAGGCTTGCTTGAGGCCATTTGGTGACCTGGCTCGTGGTACCATTTTAGTGGATTACGGGCCAGGAAAGTTAAATATTTGTATGAGGTCAATTATTTTTGTTTTATTACTATTTGGTAATTATAAATGGGATATTATAATGTGTTGGTAATTGTAAATGAATTCATTTACAAGACTATCTAAGCCACTTACAAGTGAAATCCAAAGTAACCTGGGTGGGAATTATTTTTCTTGATGTCTATTGTTATAGTTGAAAGATATTTATCCATTGGGTGATGCACTTTTAGTGTGATATGAACTTTTTATGATATATTTTTCTTGTGGATGGAACGATGTGATGATTTTAATTCAACAATAAATATATGACCCGGGGACATAGGTGTCATTAATCATGGTAAACACACATGGGAAGGGTGTGTGGGACATGAAGGGTTGAAGGAATTTCATATTAAATAATGTTCGAAGGAGGGAAATGTCTAATAAAGGTTAATAAAATGGGTAAATGGAGTGAATTATAAATAATGGTTAATGAAATCTGATAAATGAGAAGTTAGTAATGAAATATAATATTGGTTTTATAAATTTTTTTAGATATGAAGTTCCCAAATGAGGAATATTCATGTTGTGAATGTAAAGTGGATTTAAAAGGTTGTTAAATGAAGACTCGTGACTATGTATGTTGGGTCACACCATGTCGACCATGACACATGGTAGGGAATGTTGAGGGTAGTGTTCTTGGTGAAATTATTTTCATTTGGATATTTTATGTAGGATGAGTTATTTATTCATGATATAGATCCTTATTTTGTGATAATTGTGGATGTTTTTAGTTTAATTTTATGAGATGTTTGTATGGAATTATAGTGAAATTCCACTATAACTAGGGATGTGTACAAGGATAATAGAGGATGTCATCAGGAATGAACCTCTAGAGGTGGGTAAATATTTTTTTGTGGTTCAGTGCAACAGAAGAGATGAAAATTTCTTTCATAACATTTCTCCGTTTATGAAAATGATGGAATGAGACCCAGGGTGGGTAGTATTGAGCATTTTTTATCCTAATAGAGTGTTTCTGTTAATGTACTCGCAATTTTTTTTGGTGGTTTGACCTAAGGTAGTAAAGATAGGGATAGATTCTATATTGATGATTTTGGATCACTTCGAGACTCTTCTAGAGAATAGAATTAAGTTGGAGGCCTATATGATTCATGGAATAGAAATGTGATTGTGGGATATTTTGGTTTAGACTCATCAGGCTTATGGTGTGTTATGGAATGACTTAAAAGATATGTTTCTAGAGACTTTTTATCAAGATACCTTTAGCAAGAGTCGGTTTCTGAAATTTTGGGGTACATCTAGGGGACTGTGTCACCAATGGATTGTCATAGTAGCTAAAAATAAATGCAAAACATTGTTCCTATGTTTCAAAGATTTGGGGCCCTAACATAGAGACAATTACATTATGGAATTAGACATGAGATTTTGGATAAGGTGCCAATCATCTATTTCAAGATGATTGTAGACATTTTGGATCAATCCATTAATTTAGTAGGATACAAAAAGGTGGATTCAAGTTGTGGGATTATGATTTCAGTTCGAAGGAGTAGCGGTGAATATTAAAATGTTAGGAGGCTTCATTTTGGGAACGTTCATCATGGTGGAAATGTGAAGAGTAATTATAAAAGAATACCTTCCTCTCAAAGAGGTGACCATGTGTTTTTAAAACAGCGTGGAAGGTCGGGAGACATTCATGGTCAGTGACCTTGACATGCTATTATGTACCGAGCATGAGAAATAATGGTACATGTTCAAAGGTTATAATGAAACTCCCTATAAATAAGAATGGGTGGAGGAATGAGGCTAATTCCATGTACAGGAAGGGGTATAGTTACCCCACATCAAGAATGATATTGAAGCTCAAAAGGATGTACTAGTTGAGGTAAAATATGTGGTATAATTGTGTGAGAGCACCCATATCATTAAGATATTTTTTAACTAAGAAAATAAACCAATGATCAGGGTAGAGGGGTAGGATTACATCACACAGTTCAGTTTACACCATCAACTGTAAATATTGTCCACTATCTCTCCGATGTAAAATTAACATATAATCTTATCTTGATTTTGATTTATTTTTTAAAAGTGACTCACATATTTTATATATGCTCAATTTTTTATATTTTCGGAACTATATGTAGAAAATATATGTGGGTAATGTCAATTGACACACCATTAGGGGTGTGAAAAAACTGTATGGAAATATAAGGTGTGTTTTCTTGAGGATGGTGTGTATGGTTTCCTTTGGGACTTGTTTGTGCTTAAGATGTCAGGTTTTGTACCAATTTTGGTAATTGATTCACTAATGTTGTATGGGGACCATATTTTTTAGTATTAATGTAGGGTGACATTAATGTGTCTGCCGGGAAAAATTATCTCCATCGTGGTGAATGAGATGTCCAGACAGGCCATGCAGGTCCATTTTGAGAGAATTGGGGAGTACTCACAGCCTAATGAGCATGTATTATGCATGATGATGGGTGAGTAGAGTATATTTTATTTTATCCTATTTTGGATTTGCTTCAGTATGTGTTTCGTGGGGGCATATTGATGTTTCCACTAGAGAGATATGCCAAGTTCAGGAAATTGTTTTGATGAGAGTACACCCAGTTTCAATTTTTTCCAATATAATAGAACCTGTAGAACTCTGGGTGCATAATACCCATTTAGAAAAATTATAGATATAATAGTCTCTACATCATAGAATCTAGCCATACGATTCACTAAATATGTTTTCCAAGAAATATGATGGATTTTTTAGGTTTGGTGTCAATTATATGTTTCTGGATCTGATGACAATTAATAATAGAAACCATCTTCCTCAAGTCAATGATATTTTTTACCAGGTGAGAGGTGATTTTTTGTTTTTAATGATTTTTGTGAGATTAGGGTGTCATCATTTTTGGTTGAGAACTTAAGATATACCATGAAATTCAATAAATGATATGTATGGGTTATATTAATTTTTTATTCATTCATTTGGGTTTCCCAATGTGCTAGAAGTGTTTATTCCCTAATGAACCAATTCATTCACCCATATAATGATCAGTTTGTGGTTTTCTTTTATGAAATATTGGTGTACTCTATAACTGATAAAAAGAATGTAAAATATTTTGACATTGAACAATATTTTCTAATTGGGAATAGGCCATACACTAGGGTATCTAGAATAAATTTCATGCTTTAAAAGTTACTTTTCGTGTCTCATATCATCTCTGAGGAAGGTATTTCAATGGACAGAGAGAAAGTGAAGGCAATTTTTATTGCATTAATCCCTATAATTTTTTAATTGATTGGTATTTTTTGGGATTAAATGTCAATTACAAAAGCATCCTCAAGGAATTACTCCATTTATATGCTCTTCTACTAAGAGTAACAATAATGGGAATCATGTTTGAATGGTTTGAGGCATGTGTGAATGCCTTATAGGAGTCATTTAAGTTACTCACTATGAAATTGGTTTAGATTTTTCCAAATTCGGGAATATAATATACTTTGATTTGTGGTAATATAGTGTTGGGGTTGTATAAATTTGATATAGAAGGATCGGGTCCTATAATATGGGTCTTGGTAGTCGAGGTCTCATTAATAAAGTTACAGTAGACATAATCTAGAATTTACCATGGTGGTTTATGATTTAAAGTGTTGGTGGAATTGATTTCTCAGAGAAATTTTTACTATTTAAACTGATCATAAAATCCTTATATACATATTCAATCAGCATTGTTTTATTCTTTTTTAGTGAATAAGGGTTGAGTACAGGAATACCTTTAACTTTTAATGGGTTTATACACTAGGAAATTGATAAGGTGTTGCAGATGCATTGAGTAGGAAGACACATAATCAGGCAGTTAAGGAATCCATTTATGATTAGAGGATTATATTTTTGTTCTTGGAGATCCATCTAAAATTGAAATATTATCATGGTAAGATGAAAAATACATCTAGGGATGTTTATTAAACACTTATGAGCTGATTTGAGGAAATGAAATAGGAGGAATCATTGTTTTTTGTCCAAGAAAGAATGTATTAAAGGTGAAGTGACACTATCCTATTGAAATTTTGGTGTAGATGAGATCAATAATATTTGTGGTCATATTTTAGATCATACATGTTTGCGAGAAGAGTTTATTTACTAGTTTTATGAATCGATATTGGTGGTTCATCATTGTATTACCTAAATTTATCATGATCTATGTCGGAATTATTGGTGGCCTGGGATGATGAAAGTGGGTTTGGGTTTCATGGAACAATGTTATTCATGTTAGCGGGTGAAGGACGAATAGTAGTGGTTGGGTGGATTTTTCCATCCTTTAACCATTAAATAATGTTAATGGGATGATTTTGTGAAGGATTTTATGGTGTGAATTCTGTGGATTCCATCAAAGAATGATGTGATCTAGGTAGTTGTGTATCGGTTGACTAAGGTGGCTCTTTGCTTAACATTTTTATAGTCTTTTACCCTATATCACTATATTAAATTGTATGTATATGAGATATTACAGTAGTATGGGGCACCACAGATGATAGTTTCTTACCATGAAACACATTTTAAAACATGATTCTTGTAGGTATTACAAATTTCAATTTGTACCCATGTATTTTTTATTATGTATTTCCACCAATAGACACACATGTATTCATATCTTACTGTTGTGGTACTAGAGTACATGTTGGGGGCTTATGTTCTAGATTTTTTTTGCATATATGGAGAATCCCTTTGTGCATTTTGGTTTCAATTATATCAAATATTCCCATAAAAAATTTAGATGGAACCGTATGAGGCACTCTATGGTAGACTATGTAGATCAAAAAATTCTTGGATGGGGGACAAGGGAATAGAGTTGTTGGGGTTGAGTCACATATTGAAGACACCAGAACTAGTTCAGTTGATTCTAAAATTTATGGTAACACCTCAGAGTATGCCAAAGTAGTTTGCAAATTGAAATCGTAAACATAATGATTGTGGGGTGGTTTACCATCTGTTACTTTTGGTGTCACTAAATTAGGGTCAATGTAGGATTTAGAAATAGTTTATTATGGTGCTTAGGTTCTTGGGTCAATTTAAGATTAGCGAGAGTATGGAATGGATGGAATGTTAATTTTCTATTCCATAGTTTTATAGTGGAATCCATGATGTTTTTCATGTGTCACAACATCAACAGTATCTTCATGGTTCGTCTCATGTTATTTAGGTTGAGGGTATATATCTTGATTCTGAAGCACACTTTGAAGATCATCTAGTTCGTATTGTGGATCATAGTGAGAAAGCCATACTGGGAATGTCTATTACCATTGTTCGAGCGGTTTGGTATCATGGTAATGTGCATGACCAAATTAAAGAGACATAGATGGATATTCAATCCCAATGACATTTCCTTTTTACCTTAGAAGCTTAGTAATGCTTGGAAGTGTGGATATAGGATGAGTCATTAATAGGTGGTGAGTTTGTATGTCCTGAACCTCGTAAAGTTATTTATTGATTAAATATTTGCTTAAATATCTTAATTATGGTTAATGGAAAGCTTTGTAGTTTTATAAGGAGGTTTTAGGATATTATGGGGTCCTAGGACACGATAAAAGGGTAAATTTGTTCATCCGGTGCATGTTGTATAGTTGGCACATGGTTAGTAGTAACCATAGGCCCAAACCATGCATTCCTCAAGGAGGAGTGAATATTTAGAGAAACCATGCATGGGGGATTGCCAAACCATGCCTCATTGGACAGATCCATTCTGCATGGTTGGCACATAGTTTTTCAAACCATGCGGGATCCCTAGGAAACTGTGAAACATGGAACACTCTTAGATAGAGGTTGGATCATGATTTGTGCATGATTTTGAAAACTGAGTGGCCAAATCATACCCCACATTAAAATTTGGTTTTTACCATTTCCCCCATGTTATTTTTAGTGTTTTACAAGATTTTATCCCCCATTTCTTCTCCATAATCACTAGTGGGTACTATATTGACTATGACATCCTAGGGGTCGATATTTTACATTTCATGGTCATATGGTGTATGTTTTAGTGAAGATCGAATGCCTAAAGATTTCTAACTCTAATAATTCTTCTCTATTATGAATTATAGCTTGTGTCCTCATTATTTTTCTTATGAAGGCCTATAGTTTACTTTTTCTAATGAATCATTGGTAGGGAAGTCAAAGGGTATTTAAATTTGATTCAAAAATAAATGTTAACTATTTTTTCATCATCTAAATCTGGGTATGTTTTCTACAAGTTTCATATTATAGTCTTGGAGTTGATTTGTGCATGTTTGGTTGTGTAATTTATTCTCTCTATTTGTGAAATTGATTCCTTTGGTGGGATTTTGTAAAATGTTTGGATAATGGATGAAAAACCCCTCATGATCCTAGTGGGATGCAATAAGAACTAATAGGCCAATATAGGTTCACCCATGGGATGTTTAAAAATTACGAAGTAAGGAAAATTATAATGTTATTCATATAATTAACTAGAGATAAAGTATATCCCCTGGTTAACATTTTAATTTGTTAGTTTATTCGAAAAGGGAATGAAAATAGTTGTGTATAGACCATGATAATATCATATGTGATTATTTATCCTAATATGAAATGGGTTTTATGAAATAAATTGTTTGTGTTAAATTACTTTTTCATTTTACATCAGATGATGAACATGTTAAAATGGTAAATTCATGTGAATTGATTAATGTGTTAAATGGTTTAACATATCAGAATGGATGAATATGTAAATTAGAAAAGATATGGAAAATTTTTATTGTGCTAATGGATTAAGGCATTATAAATGGAAATGGGTTAAATGGGATATTGAATGTAAATGTTAAATTACCTAATGGGTTAAGGATTGATGTTAATTCACTTGTTGAATAATTATGATATTTGAATGTTAGGTGTATTAGTTACATATGGTTTGTGATAGGGAATATGTGACAAACAGATAAAGATCTTATCAATATGGCTTGGTAGTTATTGGGTATGGGACTAGTCAATCTATGACCATGGGTAAGTTTTGACATAAGCACTAAACCCAAACCCAATAATGCACAGGTTATGGAAGGGGATATAGGCTTTATGCCACTAACAGATTTATTTGAGGAGACTACCTAGACCGAGGCTCCAAAATATGTGGTTTGTATTTTCTTAAGAGATAATTATCAGTAACAAGATAAGGAATATGACTTATCCCTTTATGTATAGTTATTGACCATACATGGATGATCTATAAATGATATAAATGAATATCCTATAGAACTCGTCATGAAAGTGGAAGAAATGATTAAAACAACTTATTTGATTATGGATAACTAATTTATATCGACTTATCATTTTTCTCACCATATCATTTATTTAGCACTTTATTGAATTGTATATTTCTAATACATATTTTTAGACACCTTTTGTGGTGTCCTACAAAGTTTTTTTGAAACCCTTATTAGAACACCATTGATTACCCAAGTAGATTTCATGATTGGAGGTTGGGATGAAGGAAAAATCAATATGCTACGATGTTGAGTATGTTTTGCGATGTTCCTAGATGAGGATGCATACATGATGTTAGGACCCATTTTAGTGACTCATTTATCTATCATTTTTTTTGGTTTCCTTCATCATTGAGACTATTTTCCTAACATTTAATTTTTATTATTTGGTTGTGGTACGTACCCTATTTTGGAAATGTCTAGTAATGAATATTTATAGATTATTGTTTATTGTTTCATTTATTTCATATATTATCTTTTATGGATTACTCTGGTAAAGAGAGTGTAATCACCCCAAAAGAATCTTTAGACCCAAATTTATAGTCGAAAACCTTAGGAGTATGTGGATGTGTGCTTTTGGTCATGTGATGACCCATCTGGGGGCACCAGTTTATTAGAATTTTTGTTGGGGATACGACATTTTCCTTCTACCCATCAATATAAATTACAATGTTTATGCCCCATAGAAGGCTTGCATTGGCTATGAGATAAATAGTCTTAGTAGGATCCCACCCATGTTTTTGGTATTAATTATTTATCTGAAAATGAAATCATTCTCAAATGTAATGAAAAATTTAAAGACTATTAGTTAATTAAATTATATCAGTGAGATGGTAATATATTTCCCCTTTTTCTATAGTTCAAAATGAAATAGTTAAAAATGTTTTTGAAAAATTATATATATATCATGTTAGTCAAAAGTATTCATGTATTTAATATTATATAATCTCTAATGAATAAAAAATCAATAGCACATATAACATGATTCCAAGGATCACAACTGGTCAGAGTAGCTTGAATACTCATACCCAAATATAGAAAATCATTTGTGTTAAGTCTCTAGATATATGGAAATGATCTAGAGAGAATAGGTGCTCCCAAAAATTTAACATCAAACATGTCTAACAACTCCCTAGTTGTCACACCCTCCTTTTCTTTTAAAAATCATATTTATTTTATTTCACATGGCGTTGGGTGTTTTTTCCTAAGTGCGGGTGAGTCCCGGTATAAATTTTTAATGTTGGGATGAGATTATGGTTTGGGATGGTGCGCGAACACCGTACAATTAAGACGCATAGTTCGCTTGGGCATGTGCTATCCGCTTGGGTACGTGCAGCCCGCTTGCAGACCGCTTGGATACCGTACGATGTACGAACACCGCACGATCATCCGGTTTTAACTTTATGTGTGTATATATATGTATATGTATGTTTGTATGTTTATATATGTGAATATAAATGTGTATCTGTGTTTGTATACGTTTATGTTTTAACGTTGTGTGTATATATATATATAAGGTATGTGTATATATGTTTATAGGTGTATATATACACACACACACATGTTTATAAATAAATATTTTTTAAAGTTATATGCTTATGTGTGTATATGTTTATATATATGTTTATATATATTTATATGTTTATATATGTTATATATAGGTTTATATATGTGAATATGTTTATATATGTTATATAAAGTTTTATATATGTTTATATGATTATATGTGTTATATATATGTTTATAAATATATATGTATAGATGTAGTTATGTTTATATAAGTTGGTATATAAATGTGTTTATATATATTTATTTATGTGTATATGTTTATTATTATTATTATTATCATTATTATTATTATTATTATTATAATTATAAAAAAAAAGAGAACCCTAGCTACCCGCCCCCCCCCCCTTTCTTTCCACGCGAGCCCGACCTCTCCCCCCCCCCCCCGTTCAGCGCAGTGATCCCCCTCGCCGACCGCCTCCACCACCGGCGCCGCGCCACCCCTCCCTCCGCGCGACCCCACATCCTGCCGCCTCCCGTCCACCGCCGTCCGGCCCCCATCCGACCCCCTCGACGTCCGCCTCCCCTCCTCTCGCCACTCACCGCCGGCCTCCCCTCCGCTCGCCGCTCCCAGCCGGCACCGCACCTCCGGCCGGCCCCCCCTCCACTCTCCTCCGACTTTCACCGCGTCCGCCGAAGCCGTCTCCCCTCTTTCTCGTCGGAGACACCCCACGCACCCCTATCCGGTCGCCGCGCCCGCCAGCCGAACCCGACCCCCTTTTTTCGGTGCACCTCCGGCGAATCCGACCGCTTTCCGGCACGTATCCGACGAACCCGATCCTTTCCGGCGCGTTTCCGGCACAACCCGAACCTTGCGCAGCGCCTCCGTCTTGTTCTGTCGCAATCCGAACCCTTGCACAGCACCTTCGCTTTGTTCCGGCGCGACACGACCCTCTTCGCGCCCCTCCGAGGAAGGTGATTTTGCGTTTTTTTACCCCTAGATCACTCCACTAATGTTTTCACGCTCCCTTTTTGTTTTAGAACTTGTTTCGCAGCTTTGTTATGCACTTAGTTATCTTGTTTTAGAGTTCTGTTTTTTTTTAGAATTGAGTCACGGACCATTGAGGTCATTATCTGGTCCAGAGTCGGTTCCTAGTTTATGTCAGCATGCTTCTACGGTGTTATGATTATTTAAGTGCAAAATCTTTCTTTGTTAATTTTTAAAATGTAATTCAAGTCCTTATGGTGTCCTTGTATTGGTTTTTTTTGTGATGTTTTGGCTTTGGTGTAATTGGGTAAACTTAGTCTTTGGTGTGATTGTTTAAATATGTTTATGTTAATGAAAATAGATGCGATTTTGAGGGCGTTCCCCTTAGTGTTGTTTTATAAAAATGGTGCAGATGTGATTTGAGTGTGACTTGTGATCTTAGTGATTTCTATGGAGTTGGTTTTTGAATCGTATCTTGATTTTCATTATTTGGATTAATTTTATTTTAGGGATTTGAGGTGTTCTGAGTCTTGGGGGATCTATCGTAGGGAGTTGCGGTTGGTCTCGATGGTGCGCACGCATTTTCCCAGGTATGAATATGTATAGATATATATATATCTTCTGTGTGCGTGTTCCCTCATAGCGCGGGGAACACGTGCATCAGTTTAAGGATATATATATATATAAATTTGGAAGTGCATGTGTGCGAGCGAGTATCTGCTTTTAGAAAGCTTGACATGACCTTGGTTCGAGGTCGGTGGTTCCATGCCTTTGCATCATTCTGATAATTTAATTTGTTTGTCTATTATAATTTAATATGTTCTATGAATTAGTTGCATGGTACGATCTATGTTTATAATTTTTTTTGGCATGTTCGTCTCATGAAAATTTGGTTTTCGAAATAGTTTGCTTTTGTTGATTATATGCATGTGATGTATAAATGATTGGTTTTGTTTAGTATGTTGTGCGAAAAGTGTTTTCAGGTCACTTTAGGTGTTGTGCATTTAAACAGACATTTTCAAAGTAAAAGGAATCACTTTTGGTGTGTTTTCCTTGTGGTGTACTTTTGAGAATTTAAATGAAAGATTGTTGAACAATGGAAAACAAGTTTTGACATGGTTACCTTGTGTATTAAGTTCTAAAGTGACACCTCTATATAAAACCAAGCTGTTTTCGGTGTAAAGTCTTCTTAGTTTTTCTTGAAATGATTTCAATAATAACTCAAATGGTTTATTGGTACATTTATATGACTCTAAAATGGTGTCTTGGAGGAGTTGAATACGCGTTCATTTTTAAAGTGGTGTTTTTTTTAAAATGGGACATGTCGTGTGCGTGTGTCTTTGAAATAGTGCTTTAGTATGCAAATGGTGGCTTTTGTGTGGAATATCTTGTTTGGTTTGTGAAATGAGAAAGAAATAGACTATGTGAATGTGAAACTTGTTTGAGCACAAGGGAAAACCCCGGGTATCTAGGTGGGAGGACTAGAACTAGTGCGCTAATGAGCCGGATGGGTATCGCCCCTGTCTCACTTAGCTGGATTGACGATTGCAACACTAACTAAACATGATATCTGAGGGTCGTGGCCTTCTAAGCCACGTGTTCTGAGGGTCGTGGCCTTCTAAGCCACGTTTTTCTGAGGGTCGTGGCCTTCTAAGCCACGTTTCACCGAGACACGAGGTTCTAGGATCCCACTCGAGCTAGATGAACCTTAGGGGATTTACCCATAGTGCTCTACCATCTATAACGTGGTGCCTTCTGTCGGCATATGGGGGACCACCTGGGTGTGAGTATGTGTGTGTGTGTGTGAGTATGGGTGTGTGTGTGTGTGAGTATGTGTGTGTGTTCCCATATTGAACTTTTCTCTTCCTCTTCAAAATCGTGTTTGTGAAATGAGTTCTTTTTAGTGTTTTTCTTTTAGCATTTATCTTGTAAATGTTTTCTTTAAAAGCAATTTTTTTAAATTAAAATTTTGAATAAACACATTAAATTGTCTTTTTGATGTTGTGGCATGGAACCTTTTTAATGGGTGACGTCCTATTGGGCTTTTGGCTCACACCCTACATACACCTTTGGGTGTATGTAGACTTTGTTTCTTGTGTATTCCAGGTTGTGACTTCGTGCTCAGCGATGGAGGCATTGGTTGCTGTTGGTCTTCGTGTGCAGGATGGTGTTGGTAGCTTGGGGATGAAACTTCTCGTGTTGCATAAGGTTGATTTTGGAGCTTTTTTTTCGGTCGGTGTGTGAGGGGTTGATATAATTCTTTATCCTCGAGCTGTTGGGTCGTTTCGTAGCAAGATTCCTGTTTAAGTCTCTGGGTGTTGTTCGGTCTGTAAGGAGAAAGTAACTGGGTTCGGTTTGGGAGTTCCCGTGTTGCCCCCCCCCCCCTCCGGGGTGGTGTGTTCGAGTTTCAAGGTCTCCATGTTAGAAGATTTCTGTGGTGGGGAGAACCCTCTCGTGTTCTCCACTCAATCTCGGACAATGTTTGTACTTGAGTTGGTCGGTTGTGACTTGTGTTGGTAATGGACACCCCGAGCCTCTCAGATACTTCTGATTTTGTCTGGGCACTGACGCGAGTTATGAAAACTGTTGGCTTGGTGACTTTCTGGGGGCAGAAAGTGTTTGTGGAGGGGAGAATTGTCACACCCTCCTTTTCTTTTAAAAATCGTATTTATTTTATTTCACATGGCGTTGGGTGTTTTTGCCTAAGTGCGGGTGAGTCCTGGTATAAATTTTTAATGTTGGGATGATATTATGGTTTGGGATGGTGCGCGAACACCGTACAATTAAGACGCATAGTTCGCTTGGGCATGTGCTATCCGCTTGGGTACGTGCAGCCCGCTTGCAGACCAGTTGGATACCGTACGATGTGCGAACACCGCACGATCATCCGGTTTTAACTTTATGTGTGTATATATATGTATATGTATGTTTGTATGTTTATATATGTGCATATATATGTGTATCTGTGTTTGTATACGTTTATGTTTTAACGTTGTGTGTATATATATATATAAGGTATGTGTATATATGTTTATAGGTGTATATATACACACACACACATGTTTATAAATAAATATGTTTTAAAGTTATATTCTTATGTGTGTGTATATGTTTATATATATGTTTATATATATTTATATGTTTATATATGTTATATATAGGTTTATATATGTGAATATGTTTATATATGTTATATATAGTTTTATATATGTTTATATGATTATATGTGTTATATATATGTTTATAAATATATATGTATAGATGTAGTTATGTTTATATAAGTTGGTATATAAATGTGTTTATATATATTTATTTATGTGTATATGTTTGTTGTTATTATTATTATTATTATTATTATTATTATTATTATTATTATTATTATTATTTTTTTTTTTATAATTATAAAAAAAAGAGAACCCTAGCTACCCCCCCCCCCCCTTTCTTCCCACGCGAGCCCGACCTCTCCCCCCCCCCCCGTTCGGCGCAGCGATCCCCCTCGCCGACCGCCTCCACCGCTGGCGCCGCGCCACCCCTCCCTCCGCGCGACCCCACATCCTGCCGCCTCTCGTCCACCGCCGTCCGACCCCCTCGTCGTCCGCCTCCCCTCCTCTCGCCACTCACCGCCGGCCTCCCCTCCGCTCGCCGCTCCCAGTCGGCACCGCACCTCCGGCCGGCCCCCCCTCCACTCTCCTCCGACTTTCACCGCGTCCGCCGAAGCCGTCTCCCCTCTTTCTCGTCGAAGACACCCCACGCACCCCTATCCGGTCGCCGCGCCCGCCAGCCGAACCCGACCCCCTTTTTTCGGTGCACCTCCGGCGAATCCGACCCCTTTCCGGCACGTATCCGATGAACCCGATCCTTTCCGGAGCGTTTCCGGCACAACCCGAACCTTGCGCAGCGGCTCCGTCTTGTTCTGTCACAATCTGAACCCTTGCGCAGCACCTTCGCTTTGTTCCGGCGCGACACGACCCTCTTCGCGCCCCTCCGAGGAAGGTGATTTTGCGTTTTTTTACCCCTAGATCACTCCACTAATGTTTTCACGCTCCCTTTTTGTTTTAAAACTTGTTTCGCAGCTTTGTTATGCACTTAGTTATCTTGTTTTAGAGTTCTGTTTTTTTTAGAATTGAGTCACGGACCATTGAGGTCTTTATCTGGTCCAGAGTCGGTTCCTAGTTTATGTCAGCATGCTTCTACGGTGTTATGATTATTTAAGTGCAAAATCTTTCTTTGTTAATTTTTAAAATGTAATTCAAGTCCTTATGGTGTCCTTGTATTGTTTTTTTGTGTGATGTTTTGGCTTTGGTGTAATTGGGTAAACTTAGTCTTTGGTGTGATTGTTTAAATATGTTTATGTTAATGAAAATTGATGCGATTTTGAGGGCGTTCCCCTTAGTGTTGTTTTATAAAAATGGTGTAGATGTGATTTGAGTGTGACTTGTGATCTTAGTGATTTCTATGGAGTTGGTTTTTGAATCGTATCTTGATTTTCTTTATTTGGATTAATTTTATTTTAGGGATTTGAGGTGTTCTGAGTCTTGGGGGATCTATCGTAGGGAGTTGTGGTTGGTCTCGATGGTGCGCACACATTTTCCCAGGTATGAATATGTATATATATATATATATATCTTCTGTGTGCGTGTTCCCTCATGGCGCGGGGAACACGTGCATCAGTTTAAGGATATATATATATATACATGTGGAAGTGCATGCGTGCGAGCGAGTATCTGCTTTTAGAAAGCTTGACCTGACCTTGGTTCGAGGTAGGTGGTTCCATGCCTTTGCATCATTCTGATAATTTAATTTGTTTGTTTATTATAATTTAATATGTTCTATGAATTAGTTGCATGGTATGATCTATGTTTATAATTTTTTTTGGCATGTTCGTCTCATGAAAATTTGGTTTTCGAAATAGTTTGCTTTTGTTGATTATATGCATGTGATGTATAAATGATTGGTTTTGTTTAGTATGTTGTGCGAAAAGTGTTTTCAGGTCACTTTAGGTGTTGTGCATTTAAACAGACATTTTCAAAGTAAAAGGAATCACTTTTGGCGTGTTTTCCTTGTGGTGTACTTTTGAGAATTTAAATGAAAGATTGTTGAACAATGGAAAACAAGTTTTGATATGGTTACCTTGTGTATTAAGTTCTAAAGTGACACCTCTATATAAAACCAAGCTGTTTTCGGTGTAAAGTCTTCTTGGTTTTTCTTGAAATGATTTCAATAATAACTCAAATGGTTTATTGGTACATTTATATGACTCTAAAATGGTGTCTTGGAGGAGTTGAATACGCGTTCATTTTTAAAGTGGTGTTTTTTTTAAATGGGACATGTCGTGTGTGTGTGTCTTTGAAATAGTGCTTTGGTATGCAAATGGTGGATTTTGTGTGCAATATCTTGTTTGGTTTGCGAAATGAGAAAGAAATAGACTATGTGAATGTGAAACTTGTTTGAGCACAAGGGAAAACCCCGGGTATCTAGGTGGGAGGACTAGAACTAGTGCGCTAATGAGACGGATGGGTATCGCCCCTGTCTCACTTAGCTGGATTGACGATTGCAACACTAACTAAACATGATATCTGAGGGTCGTGGCCTTCTAAGCCACGTGTTCTGAGGGTCGTGGCCTTCTAATCCACGTTTTTCTGAGGGTCGTGGCCTTCTAAGCCACGTTTCACCGAGACACGAGGTTCTAGGATCCCACTCGAGCTAGATGAACCTTAGGGGATTTACCCATAGTGCTCTACCATCTATAACGTGGTGCCTTCCGTCGGCATATGGGGGACCACCTGGGTGTGAGTATGTGTGTGTGTGTGTGTGAGTATGGGTGTGTGTGTGTGTGTGAGTATGTGTGTGTGTTCCCATATTGAACTTTTCTCTTCCTCTTCAAAATCGTGTTTGTGAAATGAGTTATTTTTAGTGTTTTTCTTTTAGCATTTAGCTTGTAAATGTTTTCTTTAAAATCATTTTTTTTAAATTAAAATTTTGAATAAACACGTTAAATTGTCTTTTTGATGTTGTGGCATGGAACCTTTTTAATGGGTGACGTCCTATTGGGCTTTTGGCTCACACCCTACATACACCTTTGGGTGTATGTAGACTTTGTTTCTTGTGTATTCCAGGTTGTTACTTCGTGCTCAGCGATGGAGGCATTGGTTGCTGTTGGTCTTCATGTGCAGGATGGTGTTGGTAGCTTGGGGATGAAACTTCTCGTGTTGCATAAGGTTGATTTTGGAGCTCAGTTTTTTTTTTCTTCGGTTGTTCATTTTGGGTTTTCAGCTGAATTTTAGACCTAAACCTATTTATAGTTTAGAAGGGTGTTTGTAGTCTGTTTCCAGTTTCAGTTGTTTATCTGGTTGGTTGTTTTCTTTTTTTCTTGTATTTTGGGTAAAATCATTCCCACTTGTTACTTATGATACCCGGGCACTTGTGCCAGCCCGTGGGGATCGGAAATGCCCTTCGGGCTTTGTCGTGGACCGGGTCGGGCGCCGGGTCGGATGGCGACCCGGCCTGGTTCGTGACACTAGTGATACAAGGCTTCGGGTCATATGAACACCCAATGAGCCCTTGTATGTTTATCAAACATGTCCCATTTTTACACTATCCTACTAAGAACCCAACGATCCACTTATGATATTATTTTCAATAAAATATTTCATTATAATTGATAAAAAAAAATTTCATAAATACATATCACAATTCATTTAAAAAAACTTCTCTTTCACCAAAATAAGGGGAAATAATTTTTTTTCAATAAAATTTTTTTACACACAACGTTCATTCTTAAAAATTCATTTTAAAAAATTTTATTCAGTCTAAGTAGATATATTTCTTCCAATATAGGATAGTGATGGAACCACATACCTCAAACTCAAGTCAGACACACCAGCAATGTGAACCACATACATGCCAAAATAGAAAGATAACAATAGAGAACCTAGAATCAGAACATAAATATCAGAGTCATTTAAAAAATTAAAATGGTCCAAGTAGAATGTAAAAACCCACACCTATGTAAAATCTCATAATACACCACAACAATCAAAATGGTTATTTTCCAGAGGAAGACTACAATAAGTCACTAGGGAGATGGATTGAATCCACTATTATGAATGAATGGAATGAACTAATCCATATGATTGTAAAGATTATATGAATATTGTACTTTTACAATAGGGAAATATATTATTTATTTGGTAAATTTTAATTTTTAATACCTTTTATAGTCTTGATGCTAGAAAATAATTCATGAGAGTCCCATTATTGCACCATTGATGGATTTTTTAGTTATTTACAAGTTCACAATTTCCCAAATGATCATAAATAAAACTCCATAACATGAACTTATTGAACATTTACATACAAAAGGATTATAATTAGATAATGTAATTACCATGTAATAAATAAAATATATTTGGTAATAATTATATCTAAATTGGTCAAAGGATCACATGTTTTGTTTCATAGGGATTTCATTTTTCATAAAATTTATTTCATAATTACTTTTAAAATATAGAACAATATTAAAAAAATGAATTCAGAAAGGCCTTGTTCCCAATTTAGAAAAACCATATTTCACAGTATAATATAATAATATTATAGTTTATTTAATTTCGATGAATTAAATTTTAGATGAAAATTAAAAAATATTCATCATCAATCATTTTCATTATCCATATTTTTTATAAAATGTAATATCATTTATAATGAAATAGAGATTTTATAAGAGATACATAATTGTTTTTAGTAGGATAACTCTGCTAATATCTAATTTACTTCCACAATATACAATGATTATAATTTATGATTCATGCATCAAAATCATTTAAGAGTTGAAATGAAATCTAACTTCACCCTAAGTGATACAAAAAATTGGAATAGCCTTGTTAAGACCCTAACCAATGTAGATGAGTGGTTATGGGTACATTATTTCATTGATTCTAAATTGAATCAATCAAGTCCCAAATAACCAAATTTTTTAATAGTATTGGTAAACTGCATACGTACTAGTGTCCCACATTACATTTGAAGGAAACAATTATATTGTATTAAATTTAAAAACTCAGAATCCTTGAAGTCAATCATTGATTTATTATTTATATTACCTGAAAAGTAAAAAAATATTTTTTTTAAAAATTTATCAGTATGGGTTACATATAGAGGAATTTATCGTGAATCAATAAGCGATAATCAAATTTGAATGATAAAAATTGAAAATAGAATACATTATTCAGAAACATTAATATCATGGTTAGAAAATGGTTAATCATTATGTGAAAGTAAATAATTGTGCACAAATTCCATTTAAACAATAACAAGGGAAGAAATTTCTCCACTATTGGTGGTGGAATGGTAAGGGTATGGGTGGGGCGAGGGGATGATTGTGGGGTCAAGTCCTCGAGCCTGTGATTTACTAAAATTTTCTTCATTGCATTGTGTTCCACAGTGGGGGATGTAACAGACCTAGTAAATTCGAACGAAATAGTATCCATTTGTAATATAATTTCCATTATATCATGGATAGTCATAATTGAATAAATAATTAAATAGATGGTTAAAATTATATATCATGACCTCATACGTCATTATTTATACACCTTCAGTACCATGGTCTATATAATTTAATTTATGGGAAGGTATATACTTGACAAACTTTTAATGACAGTTTACTGACTCACCTCATGGGACAATAAATACATCATGGGTTTATATAATCATTTTCCTCTTTCACCACTATGTGTTAAATTAATTACTAATATATCAAATGATAGATCTAATTCATGAACAATATGCCTTACTAACAAATATTAGTAATGAATAACAAAATATATCAATATATTCCTAGTTATACAAATAACATTCAAAGTAATGAATGTATGAAAAAATAGTATTCGGTTTATTAAATTATCATAGTTATAGTAAAGAAATATGTATATTTATGTGATATTTAATATTTATGATTACATGAATGTGAATGTTTCATGGAAAAATTAATGAATAAAATATTAACCAATGATTTGAATTTCAATACATTCCCTTATCGAAATAATTAGACATTGTCTATAGAATTAAGAAGGATGGTATAATCACAACATATACCCATTTTTATTATAAGTAGAATAATAGATATTTTACTAGATAAATATAAATAAAAAAATATTGTTAAAATCATTCCAGAGGAAAATACATTTTTAAAATGTATAAAAGCTCTTAAAAACGTAAAATTATTAAATTATTTGGGAGAAAATAATATTTTAAAAATAACCTTGTAAATATTCAATGGATTTTTCATATAAAATGTGTGGTCCTGATGAAAATACATAATGTTCATGCTAAGTATGTTAATGTTAAATTGTATTTCTCATTTTTCAAGAATATTAAAAAGTTAACCAATTTGTAAAATGGAATGAGGATCCCATTTAATTTTGTTTTATTAATCCAATAAGGTTTAGAAAATATTTTAAACCATAATAGTATATTAATAAAAACATTATAGAAATGTTTTCAGAATATTTGGTTTTGGAAGAAAATGAATATTGAATAAAATTACATTATCTTTAAATAATTTTCTTAGTCATTTAAATTACAATTGGGAGAAAAATTGTACTATTAGTTGTAAAATTCAATAAAAACTATGGGAGAATAAAATTAAGGGGTTTTTTAAAATTTATTTCAATTAATATATTTCAATGGAAAATCAATAAAAAAAATCATTGGTATGAGAACGTGAAATCAAAAATTATTTATTTATTAATTTTTAACAATAACACCAATGAGTGGAAAAAATTAAAATGAAACATTATATATCATGAATATAAAGTTATTTATGGAATAAAAAATAAAAGGTGAAATATATACACCTTGTAAAATTATTAATGTTTATAACATGACATATATCCCAAAGGAAAAAAATTAATGATAGAAACATATCATCATAGCATTGATGTGAGAAATACTCAATGAATTGATTATGTTTATAAAGAGTAAATCCACCTATAAAATTTAAAATAATATATAATGTACTAAAAAGGAATATAAAAAGTAATTTTATAATATCGATGAAAATAAAAAGGTTATATAACCTATCGATATGAAATTTAGTTTTGAAATTAGTTAACACTTGGTAACATTCATGTCAGATAGAATTAGATGATATATTTCAAATTGTAACATAAAATTTGATTATGTGAGAAGGATTAACGAATTTACTTGTAAAATGGTAAGTACATACACTATATATAATAAATTAGCTGTATAACATTACAATATGAATCATTGAATAGAAATTGAGATGATTTACATTAACCTCAAACTTCACTTTATCTTAACATGAGTTATCCTCATTTAAAATTGTTTTATGAAATTTATTAATTTATACAAGTACAATATTACTATATATAATTTCATATATCATCATATTATATCTTTTTATCACCCATTCATTAACAATATTTCATTATTAACATTATTTCATGTTTGGACTATTTTAAATTCTCATTCCTGTTTTCTTAGTGATGTTATGGTATTTATGCATTGGATGTAGTCACTCAATCAATTAGTTGATATTAATTCTATAAATGTAAAAAAAATTCATTGGATACATTTTCAAAACCATTCCTGGATGATGTATAAGGAGAATCAATCACATATAATTATGGAGATGGTAGGCCGTACATACGCACGATCGATGATATCATTCAACTAAATGGTGAAAGGGTAATAAAGTGGATGATATATTAATTTAACATAATTAATAAAATGTAATTTAAATAAATTATTAATTATTTCCATAATTAGGACTTTCCCTGTGAGTTAGTGATGAAATAATAATTATATCGGTTCATGAGGTTGTAGTCCATAGTACACACGAGTGATGGGTTGTTTCACTTTTGATGGAGGTGATGGATTAATAATATTACATCAATATAATAACATCTTAGTATAAAATTTCTTATAGTTATATAATATAAAATTTCTAATCAATAATTTATGGTATTAAAATATGAAATAAAAATTAAGGATTTTAGTGAAGAGATTTACCTTCCCTAAGAAGAACCTAATATACATCTCTTATTATGGACCAGAGGATTGGTCTTTTGGTAAAAAAAATTACCTATTCAATATGTATAATGATATTGGAGAGTGATTTATTTAGTTTTTGTTCAATATATAAGTCTTGTGGTGTGTGATGAAGTGAAGCTGGGGAGTTCCATTTAGTAAATTGGGGAGGGGTCCTTCTTGGAAATTACCTAGAAATTTCATTGAATAACCCAATATAATAAGGTCAATCCCTTGAAAAATTATTCCCAATGGAATTATATTATAATATTTTATACTATGATGTTAATAAAATTATATTTATTAGTATTTTTAATTTTTAATATTATAACAAAAACTTATTTTCCATTTCACCCCTAGCTAAACCGGTTTTAACCTTAACCGAGGTAATAAATTTTAAATAGTGTTACTTTTCATTATGTAAAAAATATTAAGATAAAATACCTAATATTATTTATTATTATTATAAATATTGAATTTATTGTAAAATATTCAACTCATATAAGGAATGGAAATTACTTTAAATAATCTCAAAAATTGAATCAAAAACTTGTTTCTTAAGAAACACATTAGTCGAGAAAGAGATTGTATTATATTAACTATATGATTAGTAATCAGCATGAAATAGATTTAAATAAATATATATATATATATAGTAAGAATAACTAGGTAAAATATTTCCTTCTTAATGGTGAATTTAATTAATAGAAATGGAGTAACATTTTGCATTTTAATATAGTTATCAGAAAATTCTGTTTAAAGGCTGAAAATAAACATATTACTGTTTTCAGTATAAATATGATTCAAATTTAATTACATAAGTTCTATTAAACTAATTAATCCTTTATATAACATTAAATATATATATAAATCATAACGGGTATTTTAAATTAATTATCTTACATTAATAAGTTGGCAGTATAACAAATAGATATATCATTACTATTCACTAAAAATCCATCTCCTCATAAAAATCACAAAATTCAACTTTGAGATAATTTATATATCATAATTTAAACAAATTTATAATTTTTTTCTAAATTGATAAAGATATATATATATATATTTTAAAAAGAGAAAATGAAATAGATTTTATAAAAACATTTTTTATGAATTATAAATTTATTCTAAAAAAACATTCAGTAATTTCTTTTCAATAATTTTTAATTTATTAGGAAATGAAAAATTATTTACAATGGTAAAATAATAGAATAAAAATATATCCATAATTATATAAAACATAATGTAAAAAACACATAATTTCAGGGTGTTAACACATATCCCTTTAATTCCCCAGAAAACATCGTAAGTGTAAGGATCCCAACTATGTGACTTTTATATTTTGGTTCAGCATACCTGGCCTCGGTAGTGATCTTTATTATCTGAGACTTCTCTTATAAAACAAATTCTCATGATTAAGTTATTGGATATCCTCTTGGTCTTTATCAACGTAAAAAGTACAGTGTTTCTATAACCATTAAAGATCTTTTAAATGGGCTTCATAGGGTGTGATCCTAATATTTGAGGTCATAAAATCCCTTTTCTATATCTTTTGGATTCATTAAAACATTATGTTTATATAAATCATGTCATCAATGTTAAACACCTATATAATCTATGATAATATTATTTTTTGTTTTTTTAAATCTAATTGAATATAATAAAAAATAAGTGCATGTGTTTTCTTTAACCATATTACATAGTAGGAAATTAAAATTAATCAAAATGAAAATTTTATTTATTGTTGCTCAATACATTACATATGTTATGATAATAATATAATTTATTTATTTGAATGATAAATTATTAATTTAAATGATTATGAAATGATGACACATTATTTATTTATTAAATAAAAAATTTAAATAAATGAAAATAATATTATTTACATTTAATTAAAATGAATGAATAATTGAATTTCATTTTTTATATGAATATATCATGTTACAAATATGTGACCATAATAAATATAATTTCCATCATCGAATTGAAATTTCTAATTTGAAAAAAATTAATAATTCCAAAATTGACATTTTAGGAATTTTATAATAAATGATTTATAGTTACTACGTATAATATATTTTTCTAGTGAATTAAAATTATTATTAAATATTAACCTTGTTCTATTCATGAACTATAGTTTATTTTAAAATGTCTACATTTACCCCCTAAATAGAAAAAACTCTTATAGTATGGTTAATGTTAATGTGGTATTTTTCATGTTACATATGCTTTTGTTAAAGTTAATTTAAAAAAAACATTGGATTGATATTTCAAAATTTTATGATTATATATATCATCAGTGTTTCCAAATTATCTATTATTTCCTAGTTTAATTTATAATTGATAGATAAATAACCTAGGTTACAAACTAGTTACCATAGTGAAACCCCACAATGTTAAAAATAAATAAATATAGATGTTATGTAATAAAATATTTGAAGAATGTGTTTTATTGTGTAGATGAGGTTATGATTGACCATGTCATTCCTACAAACCATTTATTATAATATTTTTTTCAAATTTAAATACAATTGAACTCATAATAAAGAGTAATTTTGATTATTTATTATAAATCCACTCATCCTCAATTATAAAATGGAATTCACTCTCGCCACGTCTTCACAACATTCAAATCATTTTAGTCGACCAATATCTATCAAAATGATTTCCCAAAATCTATCCCCTCATCATTGAATAATAATTTTAGACATAAATACAACCATGAATATATTTAGTACAAAAAAAATGGTAATATATGAAGAAGAGAGGGTTTGAACGTGTTCAATGGAATTCAAGACTTATGGAAATTGATTTCAATATCAATTTTAGTTTTGAGTAAGAAGCATTCCATGTTCACAATATTATTATTTCATATAGTTTATATACATTACATGAATATAAATTATGATTTTTAAACATAAAATTATTTTTATTTACATATCAATTTTAAGATCTATCTTTCATGGGGTTTGTATTAAAAAAATTAACAAAACAAATAGGGGTTTTGTTTAAATTTTACATCATTAAGATATATATATTTTATAAACACATATAAATTCATTATGTGTAAATCCAACCCATTTTGAATGTAATATATTGAATTTATAAATCCCCATGATATTTATTGTTATTCCATTAAGGGTCATATGATTCCATGATACCAAATTGGTAATGATTTTTTTACAATGTCATCACATGTCAGGATGGTGCATGAATAAGTCACAAAAATTAAGGAGCACATGATAAAAATGTCAATAATTTTCATGAATTATATTATCATCTAGTTATTCATGATATCATCTTGTAGTGGTACCATTTTTCAGTTAATTTTTTACTTAAGTAAGTAATATTTTTTTTATAAAAATCTGACTTCATTTCTCCCATTGGTTAAAAATGTATTTTTTTCAAAACCATGATTTATAAAAATGACTTTAAATTTATTTAATCACTCTATTATCATTTTAAAATGTAAATATTACCCATTTTTTACGTTTTAAAAATGTTATCTGAATGGAATTTTATTTTCATTTTTTGAAAAAAAATAATGTTTAGACTTTATGAAAAATGTGAATGGAACTATAATTTTAATGTTTACGACAAAATTTGAATTTTTATGATTTCATAAACAATAATTGGTTTACTAATTACCTTATAAAGTTTAATTATTATTTTAAATTATTTCATTTTTCAAAATATTTAATGTTTTAAAAATATATTTTTTAAACCAGAAAGGATATTTTCATCAACAAATGTTTTAATTGAACCTTAAAATTATTGTCCATATTTGATGAAAAATTTGGGTGTTACCTACGCCTTTATATGGATATTATCTAAGGACACCATAAATATTATTTCTCTAAATAGTTTATGATTCTATCGAATTAGTTTTATGAAACCCATTTCTATTCCACATTTAATACCATGATAAATCCCTTTTGAACAAAACATTTATCACAAGTTATGCTATTATAAAATGATAATGAACCCTATCTATTTTCCTCTTGTTATGATACGATGAAATGTTTATGATACCCATTTTATTTCATGGGTTATGATATCATGATTTTTTAGGAACCCGTGGAACACATATGTATGATTTCATCATGGGGAGGGTGGGATATATATATCTCTCCAAAGAATTAAGTAATTATTTATTTCTCATGAGATTGACATAGGAATCATGTTAAGGATCATGATCCTCTATGGTAAATAGGTGTGTTTGGATCCTATACCGAATACATGTGTACTGTGATCCACTATCGGAAACAAGAGAATCCTGATCTATGTCGATGTTCATGGTTGTTATCTATAAAAAATGAAATATTTTTTTTATATTTATTATGGTTCCACACATTTATGACAACAAATTATGGTTTCTGAAAGATTTGAAATTATTTATCACTCTCAAGGTCCTTATTTCTATGCATGGTTATGTTTTATTTCAGGAATCATTTTTATGATCTACGATTGGTTTGGTCTGAACATCGTAAGTTATGTTCGTGATTACATACCCATATTCTTATCTCATTCAGTCATATAAACATAGATTGATATCTATTATGTTTATCTATACTGGGCATCTGATATCACCCTATCATATGTTTCATTTCCGTTTTTTTTGAAAAACGTTTTTATATACGGTATGCCTATAATAATTACTAAATGGGAAGATCTTTATTGGAAACATTCAATATCATTCATCAGATTAGAAGATTGTGTTCCATGTTTCGAGAGGCACTAATATATTATGATATTTATGATTTGGTTTATGTAATGTAATTAATATTCATATGAAAATATGTAATATCTATGTATGATAAGCCCTATGTCACAATTTAACAAGTTTCTTGTTATATTAAATAATTTTTATATTTCATAAAATTAAACACAATTAAAATAAATTCATAGATTAAATAATTACATGGATTAAAAACTAAAATTACAGTCTTCCTTGGTGAGAATTTAAATTGTCACAAAACTATATTTATATCGATTTAAATTATGTTCAACCATATAGACACAAAGTGAAGAGTAACATCTATTTTATTTATATTTATATATATATATGTATATATATGTATATATATATATGTGTGAATTCAATGATTTAAAACCAATTGATCTTTCCAAATTAATATGTTCAAACCATATTAATGTCTAACTCTATTCAAAAACATCATTTTGTGTTACTACAATAAAAAATCCAAATATACTTACATATATCGCAATGCAACTGATAAACAAGATATATGAAAAACATTCAATTAATGGAATATAATAATAAGAAAATGAAAAACCCCACAAGATAAGGAATAATGAAACATGTATATAACCCTCACATTTTTAGATAATTAATACTAATTAATGATTGTGATCAATTTAACATATTCTTCCTCTATGCATATTTTTATACTTAACAGAACTCCTAAATAATTCACATCTCTAAGAACTACTATATGTATCTTATAAATTATCTCTGAATTTAATATCCTAAATATAAAAATACTAGAATCAAGGTAGAATAAAACTAAATATTATGATTTGAAAATTATAATTCAACATTTACATCCATTTTCTAATAATTTAATCAAATTAGTTTGAAAAATTAATACCAAACCACATTAAATAATCTTCTTAATATATATAAATATTAATATTTATATGGGAGTTTTATATATAACTATATAATATTATTTTTTATTCAATATATATAATTAATTATATTTTTTTCTTAAAACAACTTTTTGTGTGGTAGAAATTCTTAAGAATTCGATATGGGTCCTCTGTGTTTATATTGGAGAATGTTTTTGAGAAATAATTTTCATTACCATTTTTTTAAACATATCTTTACACTAATTCATAATGATATAATCAAAACCATTTTGGCCTTTTAAGGATCCTAATCAGACCCTACCATTGTGAAATTCCCAATCATTATTTGGTCTAATTGTCAAACGAGGTTCCATTATATAATTATTGTCCTTTTTTACACTTCCATGTTTTTTTGATATCACAATGAATGGTGAAAGAGTTTAAACTAGTTTGGACTACAATAGATGATGGAAATATATTTCACCTTACATTTTCTCATTACTCACATCAAAAAGAAAAATGGATTAAAAAAACAATGATATGGTTAGTGCTCATGTCGATTCATACCTTGACATAGTGTTCATATTAAAGAACATCAACTAATGTCAGAATGAAATATTTCATTTATATTTAAAATAATAAAGTTTATTTTCCAGAAAGTTTGTTTTATTCCCAATAGATTTTGTATACATTTGATGGTGATGATCTAAGTACACTATCATGAGGATAAATTAACAAACAATGAAATGAGGAAATATAAATGATCACGGTTTTGAAAAAAACATAAATATGTAATAAAAATGATTTTATGTGTATAATATTTGTATTATATCTGGAACATTTTAGAGACTAGGCACTAAAATGATATTCTTTTTTGATTCCAGATGTTCTCTTTATAAAGTTTTAAAATTTTTAAAATATATTAAATATAACATCTGTGCATTATTTTTGAAAAGGGGTAATATCTTCAAAATCATATACTAGATCAGAAATATTAGGGATTCTTTGAGTTTAAAACATGGTTTCACCCTAGGTGTGACATTTTCATGGTGTGTTTATAGAATTTGTGAAAAAAATTGGATTTAAAAAATTAATAAAATAATTAAATATAATTGATTTTTATTATTTTCCCCATTGTAGTGACATGTTTCCTTATTAAATACATGAGTATAATGTTTCCTTCATGGTCCGACACTAAACAATGTGGACTGAGATATGGTTGGAGGATGGAATTTATGGTTAATAATGATGGATTTAGAATAGATCGAGGATCGTTGAAAAATAAAATTTTATAGCTTTTATCTACCATGAAAACATATAACTATTAATTTTCAATAATTGACCCAAATTCTTGGTAGTATGATTAATTTGATATTTTTATTACTGCTCATTTATATGTATCGAACATAGATCAATTCCATAAAGGGAATTGTTTTTTACAATAATTGATGATTAAATAAATAGAATTATTTTAGTTCATTTTGTTTTATTCCTCTTCGATTAACTATTTAATGGATAATGAATCAAGGCTAATTTAAAAAATGATGAGGTTCATTTTTCACTTTTCATAGATGATGAATTTAATCCATACTTCATTTTTTAATCATCGTTTATATTTTCCTTGGAATATAGTTTGACCAATAAGTAGTATTTTATCGAGGGAGAACACGATAAATTTTGGGGTTCTTCATTTTCCCAACCGACACACAATGGCATTTACAGTGGTGGATGTTTTTTAATATGTTTTTTATACTGGATTCTATGGAATCTCTAATGTAAATATCATTCAAACTATGTTATGAAATTATAGAGTTTGATTTTTAGAGGATGTGTTAGATTCTAGAGATTAATGATCCAAACAATTGTTTTGTGGAATGATGTAAAACCTGACAAGTTCTTTGGGACGGCCACCCATGTGGGACCCTCTATTTGATGTGGGGGTTTCCATGGAGGAACAAAAGATCATTGGTCGAGTGACCCTTTCACATTTCATGTACCACATTATTTGTAGATTGAAATGTATTTTTAAGGGCATGCAGACACGGATATCAGTATATAGGCTCAGATACAACGTTTACATCGGCACAGGCACAACTAGGTGTACATGACAAAACCAAAAATACATGAGCATGACATGATTTCACAGGTCGAATGTCAGGAGACCACTACACACCATGCATTTCACTCATAGTCATTTTATGTTGAGTTTTATATTCCATGTGACGTGTTGCCACATTTTTAGATCATGTTTGATGAAGGAATAGTGTGTACAGAATGCACATGATGAATACTACCTTAGAGATAGCTTAGTGATCTTAATCACTTTAGATCATACCTATGTAGGTTGGCTAGATTTTCCCTTGGTTCTTTACCTTAAGGTACTATAAGTAACTACATAAAATTATTAGCATTGTGATCCAATCAAGAGGATGAGTCCAAAATAGAGTTTCTAGTATCCCTCCATGTGACTAGAGTGAGACCCTATATCATCAATATACCCTAGGAGGGTTTTTTAATCATCATGACTTCATTAAGGAAGGGGTTGATACTCTATCTATTATGACATAGTGGTAGTGTTCATAGTTATCAATGGCACATGATCCCCTATATGTTGTGTTGATACAAAATGGGTTTGTGATGTCCCCCATCAGTTATGGGGAAAACCCCATATCTAATTATTATTGTCTTCTAATAGAAGTGATATTAATTGGGTATGGACCAATTGACTAAACCACTTCTATAAGGGTATTTGATGATTAAATGTTCCAATTATTGTTTTATCTAGGAACAATCATTTCATCAATAATAATCAAAGGATTAAAGTTGGTTGTGACGACCTAGTAGAGAAATCTCATTCATGTGAATATCTCAGTGTTTTCTTTTGGAAATTAAGTGGTATATCCTTATATTTTTCTTAGTATACTCGAAGATTCATGTTTACAATATTTTCGATGTCTTACTAATTATTTTTATACTCACCCATATTTGGGATCCTCACACAAATATAATGACTTATACAGACCAGCAACCTATTGATAGTGTCTTCAGAGTAAACAATTATAGTTTGAGGATAGTGTGATCTAGACAGATCGATGTAATTTTTTTGGATCTTTCATTTTATCATATTCCATTCCCTTAGAGTATGTTGGAAACTATATATTTTTTCATTTCCCATGTAGTTGGTACTTTTTGCTTTTAGTAATTTTCTATCATACTTCTGTTTTGTGATTATATATGTTTCTATGAACAATTTTTAGTCGTCTTATATTTTTTTATTTTATGGGATTTGAGCTATGAGACTTTGTGTGTACATTTACATTAAGAAAGTCATCCCATTCATGGGATAAGTTTACTAGATGTTGTTAATCAGTGCCTAGCTTATTAGAGGAAATATTGGGGAGCATCAGACCATAGTTGGTTAGGTTATGACCTATTGGTATCAAATGAGTTAGTTAAACCTTAGGAATATATCCACTAAATTGGTTTTGGGTAATATTAGAGTTTTGAGTTCGGTTTTCAGGACCTGGACTAAAATGTTGATTGGTTGTCCAATGTATCCATACACCATTAAGCATCATATAGAAAAGGGTTGTGGATTCCATGTCCATTTTGATTTAGATCCCTAGAAATTATCTATGACCATCATACATATTTATATATTTCAGGATGCCTCCCTGAAAGTATATATCTAGGATTCCACTGCATGATCTCAAGGGTGATCAATCAATTGAATAGGATATATTACCAAGGCCAATAATGTAGATAGAACCTCTTTGTTATATACAAGCTATACAACCACCCATTAAGAAACAACTATTTATGTCAATTCTAGATGTGGTTGCACTTATTATGAGTTCCCCCGCATGAGTATAAGAGGCAGTGATCTCTCATTTTTAAGGTGATCTTGACCATCAAGTGGCTGAGGACTGGGTAGAGGTAGTTATTTTGGTTTTCTACCTTGTGAGGATACTAGAAAATTTAATAGAGGTCATCACTATTAGTCAATTAACCAGATCTATTGGGAAATGGTGGGGATTAGTGGCTCAGTCACATTATGTTTCATCAAAATTATAGTTATACTTTGTGTGTCTATTCTGGTAGGTGATTTATTCCCAAACCATTTAATCAGTGTGCATTCAGGTTATTCTTCATTTATTTTAGGGATTTTTGACCACTTAAGAGTTCTCATTGAGTTTACAAATCACTCTTTTTAACCCATGGATATTGATTGGTATCTGTTTTTCATAGGAATCCCATTTGATCAGGGATTACATAGAGACATCATGGATTATGTGGTATCACATTTCATTCCAAACTATGCTCATGTGATTGATCAGGCCATGGTGGTGTAGAAAAACATGGAAGAGAAGGAACCTACATTGGGTGACAGTAACAAGGACTCAGAAGCTGATACATTAGAAGATGGTAGCTGATAGTAGTCGTAGAGATCTAATCATGTCAGTCACATTAAGGTATGATTTTTCTACATAGAGAAAGTGATTAAAGGCTTTTAGGGTTACTCGAATTATCTGTAAAAGAGATAGTTTTTTTCTTGTAGTGGATCAGGACATATGGATCAAGTTTGTATGACCTATTGTACATGTAATTAAGAGATGGTAAAGGGACACAGAGTCAGTTCCAATGGTTGGAGGAGGGAATTACATAGGGTAGATGAAATTGAAGAGGGGATATAAGAGTATAGATATGTAGTCAGATGTTTGACCTATTACAACCATCAGACCATGTGGTCCCTACTTTACTTAAGGAGATTTCAAATAGGGATGAGGCTAGATACATGATATGGATGCCTATGACCTCGAGGATTGAGGTATTATATGACATATGATATATGTATTTTATAATTTAGTAGTAGTATTGATAGATAGAGGTGTGATTAATTTATTCTTTAACACTTATTTTTATTGTGACTAGGTGATTCATCTTGATCCATAGGCTCAACCCTTATTGGTGGAGATTCCGAGAGATAGTGACTCAGTGATTGCGCACTTGTGCCGATTGTGTGATCTGATGATTGGAGGTGATTTTTTTGCATTGGATGTCATTTTAGTAGTAGTGAGGCCTTATGATGTCTTCTTATGTTTGGATTGGATATCCACTTTCATTTCTATATAAACTTTTTAAGGAAGATTATTCCATATTTTCACAATGAATGGATGAGTTTATTTTTTGTGGTGAAAAGTTGACCACAGTAGAGCATCGTGGATTTAGGTATATGTGAGTGTATCTGATTACTCACTAGATGGTTAGAATGACTCTTAATGTAGTGGATCATATGGGATATGAGTTCCCTATGTTGTTGTCAGAGTATGTGGATATCATTCCTAAATATTTAATAGGTTTACATACCCACCAAGAGTTGGAATTACCCCATGAATTGAACCCGGGTAGGACACTGATATCTACAACAATAAATTGGTGGGATTTTACATAGCTTTACAAAACAAAAAAGATGTTTCGATAAGATGTGGAAATTATCCTAGTGTCAAAATTGATACCTTCATTATATAATTTAATTTATATATTTCATTTAAATAAAAGAATTATCAATTATTGACTATTCTCCTTCCCTAAATATATTTTTTATAAAAACTATATAGAAATATAACCTTCATATTAGGCCTCAACTCCAACATATTGATAGGGACGTGAAAATATCAATCCTGAGTGCACAAATTCCAATCATCCAAACCTGTTAAATTCAATTGACCTCTAGATTAATGAAAAAATACATTATATAAATGGATTAATAAGATAATTAAAGGATGAGATATGTTTTGGGAAGGATTGAGTTGATCCAGTCAAGAGTTAATGGTTACAAACACTTAGCAGAATATTTATATTTTCAATTTACATTATGATAATAAAAAAAATTATATATCAATATATCCATATATTTCTCATGGTTCATGGTTTATGGTTGTAACACCTCTATTTAGTGGATATAGGAGCACATTGGGAAAAAATTATCTAAAAATTTTAAACAAAACATTAAAGAATAATCTACATTTCTTACCTTCATAGAGGTGATGGATTAAAAATCATTATAATTGATAGGGTAAACCATTAGAATAATCAGTATTAAGTATTCATTATTTCTTGATATAAAAGGAATAGATCTTTATGAAATATATTAGGTAATGCAATGTTTCTACGACCCAAAATTCTAACTTATTCATAGGTTTTTCTTCATTAAAATCAGCTCATATTCTGAAAAAAACATTCCATGGAAGTCCACTAATAAAAAATTATGACACGAAAAATATATGGATATTTCATTTTATATGGGAAAAATATACAAATTTTTTTTTATCTCTAAATGTTTTCTACAAACAGACCACATTTTTAGATGATAAATCACATTGATTCAGAATAGTGTTCTTAAGCATACATATTTTTTCCGAGGTGACTCACTTATTTTTTTTATAGTTACTAAGGCCTATATACATGGGTGAAATAATCATCATCAAAAGATTATATATTTTTTGCATAATTTTATCATGTGAGTATATCTTCCACCATAAAAACTAATCCTACAAGACTACATTGGATGAAATTATTTATATGAAAACCCTTCAATAGAAATCATTTTGATTTAATTTTTCTTGTAAATATTTCTTTTTATTTTTCAATTTTCAATTTATTCATATATTTTTTTAATTAATGGGTTAATATTATGAAGATGTATTGAAACAATGTTATCCAAACTAAACTATAATTTAATCATATTCACGGACTATTATGCTCTAGATAATCGTATATAAGAGGGTTGCATTTATTTATTTCTAAATAAGATAAACATTTTCATCTTTATTCCTATATTGTAGTTAAATTGTCATTTAAATATTATTATTTTAGTTTAGTCATTAGGTTACTCATTTTTATATGCTAATAAATCATTTTATTCATACATGAACATGGAAAATTAAAAAAACATAATTTAAAATAAATTACATATTAATTTAAATGAAAAAAATAATAAAACCACAAAAATTTATATTTGATGCCATTTTTTCATTTAACACAAAAAAAAATTATAAATCAAAATATTTGTTAATTTTCATTACATTATTAAATACTAGGGATTAAAAATTTTAATTACAATGAAAAACAATTCTCAATAAAATCCCTTATATAGAAATATTTCATTGTTGGGAAAACCAATATATCTAAAAAATTCAACATAGGAATCATTTTTTTTATTATTCCATGGTCATTTTTAAAATAAACATATATCATTTATAGTTTATGAAATAAATTTTTATTGCATTTTATATTATGAAATTTAAATTAATTCAACCTCAATTATCATTTCTTTGATCAATAAGATCATACCAAACAATTAAATTCATATCACACTTCACGGAGGATCACTTTATTATAGTGTTAATCTCATAATTCATGTATCAACATAGGATTATAAAAATTATAACTCTAAACACTATGATATAGGAATATTTATTTAGTAATAAGGAGTTCTTTCATAGTAATTTTTGTGGTATAGGGTTATTGGTAATTCTTTTAAAATTCAAATTCTCAAAATATTTAGTTTAAATATTATATTAAATTCTATAGTTTTTAATAAAAATGATGGATAATTTCTAAAAAAATACCCTTAAAATTATAAGGGGAATACAATTCCAAATGTGTATCATGAGATAGAAATAAAGTATATTGAAGTATTTGAACCTTAAATATTACCATTTATTCAATTTTTTACAGATATATAATTTTTTATTATCCTTATTTGGTATATATATAATTTTGAAATTCATAATTTTCAAAAATAATGAGATTAAAAATGAATATATATGGAATAAAAATCACTCATGCCTTTTTTTTAATTTCTCAAATAATTAATCCTCCCACATAATCAACAAACCATTTAACAATTTACTAGTGGTGAAATGTAAAATTTCCTCCCATTAGAGTTGTCCATGAAATAATTTTTAAAATATTTAGACTGTAGGATTGTAAAAGAGATTAATCATAAAAATTGTCTTAAACCAATGAAGAAATTTTGGGTTTCACTTACGATAAACAAGGGATATTTTAAAATGATGGTTTCATGTTAAAAAAGTTATCATTAAAAATAAGTAAAATAATAATATTAAAAATATTTAAACAAACCAAATTATTTTAAAAATAAATAATCACAATTTCTAGTCCTCACATTTTTTTGTTTCTCTTGTAAAAATTATGATATTAAGAAAAATACATCAAAAGGGTTTAGAATACCTTTTAGTACTAGGGAAAAATATGTGGTTTCGTGTTCATGGGAATTGACTTTTTATATTGGTAAAATTTATAATTTTTTAAATCAACTTCATGGATAAATATGATATCAATAAATCATTTAAAATCAATTATTAAAATATAAATTAATATAAATCGATATTAACAAAAGAGTGAATAATGTTAACAGAAATCCGTTAATGTAAAAAATATCCTAAAAATTAAATTAATAAGAAAAAACATCATATGAATAGGTTAACGCCCCCATTTCATTAATGTTACTACCCATAAATAAAGTTTATAAGTTATGAATATAGTATATCACTATAATAATTTCAATTATTATGATATATATTTTATTTTAAGTATGATGCATTCAAAAAATGTACTGAATTTTTGTTTCAATAATATATAAAAAACTAAAAATAATGTGAAATATATTAAATTAATACATTAAATAATAGGCTTGGTTTGAACCCTCATGTGGATACATAGATTTCACTAAACCTGGTTTAGTTGTACAATCCATTATCCCAAAGACATGGATCAAAAAAATATTATGACCACTACATTTTTTAATTGGTAGGGTAATTATGACTTTGTTTTAAACTCTAAATTTGTTTCTATCCTCTTATCAGCCAAATTAACTAGATGTAAAGGCTCCCTTGGAGAGAGTTTTGATGTTACAACAACATAAAAATTAATGATAAATTGAGTTGAATGGGTGTAAGAAATTAATTTTCATCTATTTCTACCACCATTAGGATAAATTATTTTTTAATATTAAATTCCCTTTCATTAGTTATATATCAAATTCTTCATCAATGAGGTATTTTTAAAATATCATTATTTGAATAAAATGAAATCATGTTGAATTCATATCAAAATTACCCCCTTCATGTTGACAACCCTATTATAATTGATTACTATAAAGGTACATTATAGACTCATATTCTTTAATTCCTAACACTATAATCTACATGATAATGTGATATTTTTCTCTTTTATCACTCTCCATAGTTAAGTGTTACCTGAACATAACTAAATATAAAACACTATGGGTGTTATGAATTAATTAATTTAGTAATAAATTAAATTAAATTAAATCAATTGAGTGATATAATCGATTAATTAGCTCAACTATGAGAAAATTTATATTCTTAACTACCATTTTAATGATGTATTAATGTTCATATGAATATGAATTCAGTAGTGAACCATTACATCATAAATATAGTCATCTATGTTCAAGGAATGGAAGAGACAATTTATTCCTTTTACACTTGTTTCTAGATTTATAGTAAGTATTGTGGGATATTTTTAATTTATCTGTCCAAATATTCTATAATTATATATCAAGGGTTATTTTTATGATCCTTGATGATATTACTAAACACCTGTTGGTATCTTTTTAGGATTTGGACTCCCTTCATCTGTTTGGAACATAGTAAACTAGTTTCATCTATATGAGAGGGTTACTCATAAAGATTTTTAATTTTTTAATATGTTTATATAAGGTATTTTTTAAAAACTATGATTGAATAATGATAGATGATTAGGTTTCCGAATTAATGATTCCAAATTTTCACACACTTATTGCGATGAATAAATAATAGATTTTATATTCTTGTTAGTGAAACAAATTAGTATACAGGGGGAAACTGAGGATTCTTATACATATAACTCATTATTATTTTCATAAATAAATTTTTTTTTAATATATTTGAAAATAAGATTAAAATGGTTAGTGGGTCATTGAATCTGACTGAAAACATCAACTAAAATAAAAGATTCAATAAAAACATAAGGTTCAAAAAAATGAGAATGGTCTATGGGTTGAAATAGATTATATCTTTATATTTTTATATTTTCTTAATTAATTTTAATATTCAACTCAATTTAATTTTTGTAGTACTATCCTTCCAAAAATTTTATGTTGTTAATCACACATATAAAATCACACATATACATTAGGACACAAATCCTCTATAATGTATGGGTAATGCCTATAACAATTGAGAGAAAACACCATCAACAAATAAAGATCAATATTATTACATTTAACCATTTATAAACCCTAAATCAAATGTTTAATAGGATACTATAGATGTTTTATGTAGAAGAGTTTCAAAAATATGAGACTTAGTTGATCCCACTATGTGTAAATGTTTATAATGTCTTATCAGAAAACTTATGTTCATACCGACCAAAATTAATAGGAAAAAATTTGTTATATTATTTATAAAATATCCCTAAAAATATCTATTATATGCCATATGATCAAGGAACATGGTCATTAATCCATCATGAAAGAGTTATATATGCATTTGGGGAAAGACAAGAAAAAAACATAGAATGTAAAATGAAAATATATAAAAAATAATAAATTGTAGAGAAAATAAAGAAACCAATTATACTTCAGTTCCCAACTGAGTTGGGAGGTTTTCATACTTTATAAATGTGGGAAAAATCATTGATATTTACATGTTCTACACTAGAACATTTGGAGTTATTGAAGGCATGTTTTCGAATTTAAGGTGGTCCTTAGTACTTAACAACCACACAATGGATTGCATATCGGCCATGAGTGTGGGAATCCAAATCATCCCCTGATGGAACATATTTTTCATTTTTTGAATATATTATACATTTAAGACATATTATTGGCATCATTCTTAGTATAAATATAGTATACAAAGTCCATAATAGTGATCGATTGATCCCCTGAATTGATGTGGAAATCTGTATATATCACAGGTTGTCCAAATATCCCATATTAAGATATTAAAGTATTTATTAAAGATAATAATTATTGAAATATATACTTTATGGAAATTCAATGTAGATGTAGCTGTTTGGGAGTTGTGATAGATCGCATGAGATGAGATTTCTATATATCAATATGAAAGAAATCAGAACCCATATATTTCAGTGTTGTTTAATAGGACATGTATTATATTTAATAGTCATGTGACAAGGAACATGGTAGTTAATTTTATGGTAATGTATCCATTAAGTAATTATGTGAAAATTATGTGTTTCCATCCTCATCTTATCATAATATTTTTTAATTCATGAAGAATTAAATATATTCCGTTAAATTTGAATTCATCTAGCTTCGAATACTATTTTATCGGATCCTTAAATTGGTTCATGTAGGAGTTACACATGAGAATTTGTCTTTGGTTTATCATATCAATAAATAACTAAATAGAATATTTTATGGTTTAGTCTAATTCCTAATAGGAATTTCATGGTCTCCAGATCGCATTGATAGAAAATTATGATTACATAATCAATTAGGACATGTTAAGGGATTACGCATGGTAAAAAGAAAATTATATTAATATGATCTCCCTATATAAAGATAACCTTGTAATGTTAGAAAATTATACTCAATAAGAATATGAACCTTTTAGGAATGGATGGGGTTTATAGATAATATAATTCCCATATATTTTTGTTCACCTATTTTTAGTTGGTTATAAGATAGAGATTGGAGATTGGAATCAAATATGATGTAACCTATTGAGTAACTATTAGGTATTACTCCATATAGGGGTCCCATATATATATCAAAGCTCTATTAGTCGACCAAAGTATCATCAGATGATGGTTGAGGGCCCTGAAAGTTTTATTGGGTAGCCAATATGAGAATCCTTATCTAGAGGGTGGTTTCCTAAGTGTCCTAATGATAAGAAACCATATTCATTGGGAATATATTATTTCAAAAAAATGTACTCCTATTAGTCTTCAAAAAAATAATATAATATATCAAATATAATATGTCAACCCCATTATCCATGGAAAGAATGGTCTATGGGGATAACAACAACATTATAACAGATTTATCTGTCTATGGAGGCTATCAATAATGAATGGATAGATGAGTGTCTAGGTAGGTGAGATTAGTGTATGGTTACCCTATAAGGTACCTAAGATATAACCTAGTAATATGATCAAGGAAAAGGGAAACCATATTTTTTTATGTGGATTAATGAACCACCTAGATATGAGAACTATGTATTATAAAATTGTAATGAACTTCATATTGTTATGATGATGGTCATTTTCGAACTATATGATTGAAGGGAAATGTTTTAAATTCAATTATTATATAGATAACACATAGAATGAGTAATTTATTGTGTACCCTAAATGACTGAACTGTATTCCCTTCAAAAATAATGAGGTGAAACCATTTTAGGTTAGACGGTGAACATGTATATAATAACCTAGAAACGTGGAAACATTTTTTTATGAGAGTCCCTCACCTTGGCATTTATGATAACATGGGAGAAGTGGTTCTAGAATTACCATATCTATTAAAATAATAAAATAACCTCCACAACCATTTTCCCCCCAATAATCAAGTCCAAAAACATTACCAAATGATAGGTTAATATGAATTAGAATAATCAAATCATCCAAATTAGTTATCATGTTTTTTAATAATAAAAACTCTTGATAAAATATTTATTAATTTTTAGTAATATTGTAATATTCTTTGAAAATACATTTTCTCAACTTTTTTTAATTACATTCATTGAAAAATAATACAATTAAAATTTTAAATATTTTGAAATTTTATTTGACAATATAATCTTCATTTTTGAAATAAATATGTCAAAATTATATTTGAGTGATTTTTTGGCATACATTACAAATATTTTTTTCAATCAATAATAAAAATGGTGATTTTTATAAAAATATACCTTTTTATTTAAAGAATATAAAATATTCATATTATTAATATTGGATTAAATTAAAATTATCAATATTTTATATTTATTAATCTAATTAAATATTTCAAATCAATTTTATATTGGAATTGGATAATAATTCATTCTATACATATGAAATCATTTTCTTCGGAAAAAATATTTTAATATCATCTACACGATTAATATTAAATAAAATTATTAAAATTATGTTATTTAAATTTGTAAAATAATATTAAATATTTAGAATCATTATAATTAATATTATATTAAAATTTAAAATTACTTTTTCATCATTAACTGTAAAATATGTTTGGAAGGGTTTCCTAAATAAAGGACAAAAAATGGTCCTTTAGAGTTAAATAAAGATATGGTTATTTTTTTCAAATAATGCATCAAGAAACCCAATTTTATGGCCATATATTATTTTTTTTAACCCAAAGAGACATATATGTTCATTTTTATGATTTTTTTTCTTGAGAATTAATTTATCATTTTATAATCCTTTAGGAAACATCCATGTACTTTCCAAGTGGGTTATTTTCCCCACTTATAAAAGGTTATATCCTATACTCCCCTTTTAAAACAAAAAAAATCCTTTTGGTTCATTAAATTCTTGACATAATACATTCCTTACATGCCTAACAATTTCATAGAATCATTTTTTTATTATTAAACCCACCAAAAGAAGGATTTTTGTTCTTACTTATGTAGGTTTTCCGAAGAAGTGGTATCATTCATAGTAGAGAAAATTTAGTTTCCTTATTTTTATAAATCAATAATATATTTATGAGAAACAAATATAATAAAATAATTTTATCCTATATAATAATATTTTATTTTGTTAATGGAAAAACCAACATCAATCCTCTCTACCATTAAAGGGAAAACAAAACAGTCAATCGAGATTAGGGTTAACTACCACCTCACAGACAACTATAATTCATTTTCTATAATGACCCTCATCAACAATTATAATTATGGATTTATATTATTTATATAATGTTTATGAAATAATTATACTTTGTAATTTTAAAATAACATATACCTAGTCACCTTACAATCCATTTTAAAATGATAACATCACTTGTTCATATCAATGGACTCAATCTTCAACAAATCTATGTGGTATAGTTTTCATTTTATTTTAACATGTATTATAATATGGATAGATTTATTGAATAAATATTATATCAATTATGTAATAATTATTATGGAAATGTGATATATTGTTTATATTTTATTTCTGTAAAATCATAATTATTTTTATGAGGTACTGGTCTATTATGTTTCTGTTTTATCCCTCTAATTTATCCTTAATGATTTGTATAACCACTTATGTATGAAATAATGAATGACTATAGGTTATTTAGAGTCTAGATCTCTGACTTATATTGGAATGGGGGAGGAACATGATATGACCAAACAATTTTCTATAGTCTACATGGTTTGGAGAAACATTGCGGGGTGATACATGGATCCATAGATGGAAGCATAGGGATAGAGTACAGTTATAGAAACCATTCTCCACAACTATGTGAGTCCATTGTACTTGGATAGTGTAATTCACATGTTTTCTATATGATTTGGAAAACCATGTGGCAAAACCATGATCCTTATAATTGTTTGATAATTTTTTATTTTTTCATCCCGTGTTTTAAAGGGGATAATCCTATTTCTTTTTCGTTTCTCCAACGTTTACCTCTCATTCTAGGGATAAATTTTCTCATATGCTTCAAAGATTATTCTGTTTACATCCTATATTTAGGACTCCAATGTTCATGCTGGATTATAATTGGTAAAATATATAGTCTTTTTCTGGCATCCCTTCATTTATGTTATCATCGATGTTGTCATATTGGTACACGCACTTATAACATAATTTCAATGATTTCATCTTTACATTCATTTTATTTTCATATTTATTGAATAAGATACTGAGAATTCACAAATACACCACAACATGCATAAATTATGTGTTCTATACCTTTTCCATAAATTTATGGTTTTTTTAAACCCTATTATTTAGTTTCACATTCCATTCACTATAGGGGTTTCATAAAAAATTTATCAGTGGTTAAATAAAATGTTAAATTATATTTTAATATATCCCATGAAAACATTCTACAAGATTAAAGTTTGTTGACCTCAACTCAATCAACTGATGGGGTTGGTTGTTCCCTTTCCCATTGAAATGTAACCACTGGGGTGTGTTTAGCTCAATATTCTTTACTGGGAGTCGAAATGAAGGGTATTGCTGAAGGTTTTAAGAACCATAAGGGACCATTTATTTTGTATATTATTGATAAGGAAGGAATAATTCCATGGATTTTATATTTCTTTAAATGGATTAATATTGTTTCAAATGAAATGGTTTATTAAATGGTTTTTTTATGATTATAATGGATGACATGGTATGGAATAAATATGGGATTCATGTTATGTAATTGAAGGGTAAGGGGGTCACTACATGAAACTAATGAAATACATTAATACAAGGGACATTTATATAACCTTTATATTTTATATATGGATTCCATTAGCATATATACTCCTTAGATATAACATGCATGGATGCATTGTCCATTTCTATACCTTATATTTAGGTTCCTTATAACACTGTGGATATGATCCTTAGGCTACATCGATGTCTTTACTAATGTTTCTATTGATTTGATCCCTACGATCAAAGTGGATACAATGTTTATTGGCCATGGATCATAGGCCATGTAGTTCTGATACATTATTACACTAAAAATTCTATAGGTGATTCTTATTTATGCCTTATAGTCAAGCCTTATTTATGGTATATTTATTATAGTGTTACATGAAAAAAAGTGTTGTATCACTTATACTTTTAACAATTTATTTCATTTTAGCCATGAACACTACTTCAAATTGTATATACAGACTAAAATTATTATAGACACCACTAATGTAATCCTACTAAGTATTATGTCACACCTTATTTCAGCCTCTATTTTCTACTCAAATAGATATCATTGATGTATCTAGGGAGAGAAGACAACATGATTTTGATTGTGCTTAATTTATTTTGGTATAGGTTCATTGGAGAATAGGCTTGACCAATACTTGCAATTCCATCTAGAGGTAGTCTCTTAGAATTTTTTTAACTTTTTTTAAATGTATTGTACTGGATTCATGTATCCATATATTGAAACTATTTTTTTTCTCCATGACATGAATCCTTTGGATTTGATTATTTATACAATTTTCTGGATGATTTAATTTAATCTTCTAGTTGAAATTATGATTCCTACATTTTATTCATCGATGTTTCCACATTGTTACTACAATCATGAGTGTTTAGTCCCCCCCCCCCCTTCAATCATAAAACCTTGTTGCTAGTTGGAATTATCTGGAATTTGGTGTGGTGTGCATGAGATCATGTGACCCACTAGCTGGGGAAATCATTTAGTGGCCCCCATGTTGGGATGTTACAAAGTGTAATTAGGGAAGGGTTTATTTTATTTTTTTCAACTATTTGGGATCTGTAGAATGGAGAATAGAAAAATGTTGGGATTTAGAATTATGTTGTTTCTGGTAGTAGCTAACTCAACTACATTAAATAACTAAATTAACAATTAAAGGATCCTGGTTTTAAGGCTATTCTTATTAATATTGTTCAAACATAAACACTAGGTGATACACATGATATGTGTTGTTTATTTTAATTTTTATTTTTCTTATGCATTATTTTGAAATGTATATTTTGGACTCGTGAATTAGGCAAGGAACATATGAAATTCATAATCCATGAATATTCCATGGCATCGAGGATTCAATTTTTTATTGCGTCAATTTTATTATATGTTTTAGGGGATATATAATTTTTACTAGTCTATAATTTTTGTATGAAAATATGGAATGAAATTGGTATCACAAAAAACATGTATAAACCTTATAGTTTTATCCTACATTGAATGATGTATGCACCTTTATAATTCAATTATGGAAAAATGAACCACCACATTGGTAGTGGAATAGTAGTGTAGGGTCAATTTCCATGAAAATGGTGTTCAGTGAGGTATGGGGTTCAATTTTTGGGAGCCCTCTATAGGGGGAATTTTTGCATCCCATGTTCTACTAACCTTGCAGATTCACAAGGTGTTTCATCAGGTGGGATGAAGGTCTAAGTCCGCCTAGATGATGGATTTCTATATTGAACCATCACTAATCAAATTTCTACCCCATGAGTTTCACTTTTATCTTAGCTGATAATGGATCTTTCCCTACTATGGATGGATGAAACTTATGGAATATACTATTATAGCTAATGTGGGTTTCAATTCCCAGTTTCAAGAGGGTTTCTTATGCTTTAGGTAGACTCTTAAGGGAGCCCCAATGCCTTCCAAGTCTATGGATGTGTTGATGTGGGAGATTTAATTGCAACATCAACCCATGTTTTCATAGGATGGAATAAAATAAGATGTATATTCATTGATAGTGGTCATGCTATTGATTTTCGACCATCCTGAGAGACCTCATGAGTGGAGAGTTAATTCCTAAATGTATATACATCAAGATCCCTATAATAAATGGTTGTACATTATTACTCAAATAGATCATCATTAAAATATGTCTTGGTGGGATTTCTCTATGGCCTTCAATGATTGTTGTTATCTTGATATGTTTAGGTTCGATAGAGAAAAGGAGTTTATGAAAATGGGAAAGGGAACCTTATCAGTGATATGCTTTTCTTCAACATTCAAAATTCTCATGTGGATCACAACAATTCATTTAGGTGATGAGATATTTTATGTTATATTATATGGGGTTGGTCTCAGGTATGACATCTGACTATATGTGAATATATATTTGGATAACTATCATATATGGAATTATAAATTGAAAGCTTATTTCCTAACGTATCATGAGGGATGATACAAGTGCAGAGATAGGTATTTATGACTAATGACTTATTCAATAAATTTCAAGTTAGATTAATAAATACATTGACACCAATCATAAGGTAAAATCCACTAAGAGCATGAGTACATGTATTTTTGTTTTCTAACCCCAGTATAGGAGTCAAGGGACACATGAGGATCTAGTGTGACAGAAACCCAGTATAGTGATGATCATACAATAGGGTGTTTCATAAATAGGGTTTTTGGGACCTTCCATAATGACCTAGTGTTAACATACATATATATTACATCCCATATTTGGAATATATAAAACACTAGAAAAATAGAATCCCAAAAACCATATTAATTTAGTGCCTTTGGAAATGTGGAAAAAATGTTGTAATTAGTGATATATCTTCAATGATTCCCACAGAAATCTCTCCCCGTAGTATTTATACAGAAAAACATTCCTTTAAACCCTGGGAATTAAAACACATGAATGTTTTGTACACAAACGCTCAGTAAGTGTATATATAGTAAATCTATTATAATTTCATGAACATAACGGTATAAGAACATTATCATGAACCTTATAAGATCATACCCATCTTATTAAAAATCGTAAACATTAATCATGGAATTAATAAATCTATATCATAATACATGAATCATAAGTAAATAAAGAACATGAGCCAATAAAAAATAATATTATAATATGTATTTGAATTTTGGTAGACCCAAAATCATATAAAATCCCTATTTAAGGGTGTCCTACTAAGGGCTTTGTAACATGTTATGATTGGGTTACCAACCAATGTCTCTACTTCAGTATTGGGATTCTTTCTATGTGACCTATTGTTTTATTCTTGTGATGTCTTCCCATATACCCTCTTGTTCTGGTCTCAGGGTGTCCCCCAATATACCCTCTTGTTTTGGGCTTGGGATTCCCTACCATGTACCTATTGAGCTCATAAAACATTTATCATTACCCAATGAATTGGAGGAAATATAGGTCGCAACCATCTCATAACGAAATCATTCATATATATGCCAAAAATTCAAAAACAATCATATTATAACCCATGAAATGAAACTGCATACATAAACACGAAATCATACCGTAATAATTTGAAAATGAAACAACTTTCATAATCATTTCAACAATGTGAAATCCTTGAAAATAAATGGGATTCATAGAAAAATAACCCATAATGTAGAAAACAGTTTCAAAAACACCATGAAATAAAACAAAAAACATTATCATAAATAACATGAATTGAAACATTGATTCATTTTCCTAAAATGGCATAAAAAACACCAACATTTGTTATCATAGATGAGAATTAAATTTTAATGATAATTTAATATAACATTAAGGTCAAAATTTTCCTTTCACATTAAAAAAATAATATTAAAACATAAATGATTTTGAAAAAAAATATCATGAAATTAAACATAAAAACTTATAAAGTAATAATTGAAAACATTTTTAAAGACCTTTTACATTAAAAATATATAGATGTGGTTTAAAACCTTCTGAAAACTGCTTTACAATGAAAAAAATTATAAAATATGTTTGAATTTTTTTTGAAAACCATTTCATTGAAAATATCATTTAAAAATATTTTCATCAAAACTAATAATTCAAAAATTTTATGAATTCATAAAATAATTTATAGCTGGTAAATATTTACATGTCTTATGTGGTAAAAAGATCGTTCCTTTTTCACAATAAAATGGTTGGAAAAATTCTTTATTCAGAATGTGACAAGATTATTACATTGAAAAAAATGGTAAAATAAAAAAAGGTAAAATTTTATTTTAATGATAATAGTATATTATTAGAATATTTTTGGAAACATAGTGTAGAAAACTTGATTTTGAATGAACAAATAATTTCCACTGAAGAGAAGGTAATGTTGGGATTTATTAAAACACCTTCTTAACTATCATACAACCAAAAAATTATAAATATTATAACAATACATTAATATGTATTGAATAACTGGAGAATAATAAAATTTATGTATTTTATTATTATATGGATAATAATATTTCATCAAATAAATTATAAACATAAACAATCTTAGAATGTAATGTGATTGTTTAAATAAACTCACAAAACATGCTAACTGTGAACTATAAACCCCATGTATTAAAATGAAATTACCTTAATTATTGTATATCATGAAATAAGAATATTTATAATATAAAATTTAAAATATATTATATTCCCATCATTAAAAAATATTGGTGCCTAACATAGCATGTGTCTCAAATAATGAAAATTGAGGCAAAATTACTTTACATATTGTGTAACTTTTGAAGCATAAAAATAATTAAACAAATGTCATAAAATTGATATTTAAGTACCATTAAATTTAATTATTATAATATTATAATGAATCCATGGGTATTTTACAGACCAAAAAAGGAATGGTAGGTGAATAAATCATGTATCTCCCAAAAATAAAAAGTGAGCTGAAATCCCCTTACCATAGTTTCAACTTTTTTAGTACTCATAAAAACCTTTAATATAAAAAAATAGTGTAATTATAATTCTATAATAGAACCATATTATTATATTCAATAAATTATATGGTTTTATTTTTAATTCATACTACCCAGTTGAAAAAAAAATTCTATGTTAAGGTTTCAGTTCTCGTAATATATGCATTGTTCGTTTCATGTGTCTTAATTTGTTATAAAATTGGTCCTTATACATATATCATTATTTTAACTATGAAAAAACATCTAAAAATATTATTTATATTTAGTATATATTTATTAAATAATCTAAAAAATATATAATTATGATTTATAATAAAACGTTCATGGAGATAGTATGTCGAATATACGCATGAACGTCGTTTCCATTTAATAGTCGTATTAAATTAGAGTATTTAATGGAAATAAAATTTAACATATATAAGTATATATATAATTGTTCTAATATAGTTATTATATAATATATATCATATTATTTCACTGAACCCGCTCTTTAAATATTCCATGTACTATGTGAATGAATCACATCGCTTTGAGGGGGCGGTAGTCCACACTTCCTCAAACGAAATTATCATATTTATAAAAAAAGGAAAGAATAAATATATGTGTTGTAAAATAATTATAAAATATTATGGAAATAATAAACATAATATGTAAAATATATAAAAAAATCCATCAAAATATCCATTATGAGAGGAGGTAGGAAAAATGAATAATCATCATTTTGTGAGATAATAGTTTATTGTACACATAAATAGAATGTATGTCACCCATTAGATGTAGGTTTTTGTAAATTTAGGTAAAACCATTAGAATAAAAAAACTTATTTTATTGAAGATAATTGATTTTTTCATACAAAAATGTAACAAATAGTGTAGAGTGTGGAGAAATAAAATAAATGAAAGAAGGTTGAGAGAATTCGTTTCCTCTTAATAGGGTAACTCCATTTGGTTTTTTCCAAAAGGCATATTTTGATGAATTTGTACCCAGGGGAAGAATTATATGATTTAGGGAGGAATTTTTGTAAATTTTATGGAGATATCAGGGCCAAAACTATTTGTTTTGAGAGGTGTGTAGATGTGGGAGGAGACAATGCCTTTTATAGTTGAGGAGAAGTGACACTTCTATAATATTTTGGAAAAGAAAATCCCCACACATTATTTTAATATAATTTTGGTCAATAAGGTTCTTAATTCGAGCCACATGAATATGGGGTATCAATATATACGTCCATAGGCTTGTAAAGAATATTATATGTCATTTTGTGTCTAAATTTTATGGTTTGAATCATTGTTAACCGAAATTTAATCATAATCATTGTAATTAATTTTAATTACCTTCACCAATATTTTTTTTCAAAATAAATATTGAACTTATTATATATTATAAAATATTCTAAAGTTAAATATTTAATCAATTTTTAAAAACTATAATCACATAATCAATATAAATTAATATAAAAAAATTTATTGTCCAAAAAACACTGTATGTTTTTAATGTTAAAACATCAAAAAGTTGGTATGCTTTTATACAAAATTTAAAACTAAAATTGATTCCAATGAAATAACTTGGATTTATTTATAAATTTATTAAATAATTATTTTTTAAAATAAAATTAATATATATTTTATCTTTATAAATAAACAAGATGAAAAATTATTTTTTAACTAAAATACAGTATTAATAAATATTCAATAATAAATGAAACCTTACATAAAAATACAAAAAATAAATACTAATATATATGTAAAAACCTAGATTTAAAATAGGTTATCCTCTAAATGAAGAAAAACTGTATTTTTAAAAATATTTGTTTGTAAACATAAAATTTCGATTCCATATATTTATCAAATATATGGTATTATTACCAAAAATATTTGATTTTATATTTAAAATATAAATACAATTACTATCATTTAATATTTTTAATTTGTTAAACTTAATTATTTAAATCATATTATTCACATAAAAATAGTCTTTTATGAAATATTTCCTTTTATATTTATTTTGTTTCAATATTATTTTCAAATTAATAGGTAACCAATGAATTAAAATATATATATCCAAATGATAGTTAATCTATAATAATTAATTTAATGGTCCTGTCATATCCCAATAAATAAAAATATTTTAATATTGAGTTATTTTACAAGAACACTCGGTCTTTCATGTTGCGCATGCCATCAAGGAAAGTCAGTCTTGCTTCTAACGTAAGTTGACCACAGTGTTCTTCATAGAGATATATTTAATTCCTATTTCATGTAGTGCATGAATAAAATTATAATTTTTCATAAAAATCTCCATAAATAGTGATATAAAATAAACTATTTTTAATGTGGAGTTAAATGAAAAATATTAAATAGATTAAAAAAATTTGAAAAAAAATCACAAAATATCAGGGTGTTACATTCTACCTCAATTAAATTGAATTTCATCTTAAAAATTTTCATAGGATATCAAACGTTTAATACAAGATAGTTTCATTCATAGAAACACACATTGTAAAAATTAATTCTAAATCATTTCTTAAAAAGTTAATGATGGAACCATAATAGTTTCCAAAAGAGGGGTATAACTATTTTTCAACAAAGGAAAAATGTGGTTGGGAGTGAATATTTGACATTGAAGAAATGAGTAAATGTTTATAAGGATTGGTTTAAGTTACTGATAACAAATAAATGAATGATAAATAAGATTATAGGGGCTCATAGTCATAAATTTGTGATGATTTAAAAGGCCATCGATTCATTAAAAATTTAGGTATTAAGAGAACCAATTTTTTCATCATTATCCTAACTTTGTGTAATTGTTTTTTTCAGATTTAATAAATTTATATAAACTTACTTGATATACATATATGAAAAAATTTCCATTCATTATTTGTTATTTTTTATATTTCTAATTCATTAATTACATTAAGAAATTGATATCCAAAAATTAACTTTTATGTCTAAAGTTCTAAAATATAGTTTTAACATATCATAAATACCATATAATAATGAAATGAATAACTATTTTCCAATAAATATAAATAAATATTTGTAATACATTAATATGTAAAAATAATAATTAACTATACTAGTTCATCATTAATAATTATTCAATAAAAATAATTACACATTAACGTGGAGGTCACATATGACAGTGGTAGGCCTGAAACCCATAACTTATTTTAGACATTTCTTTAAGACTAGTGGACATTCCATACATGATATCATTTTCTAAAACCACACTAATATAATTTTTAAAATTAATAATATATACATCTTTGATATAAGGTTAATCAATAAATATAATTTTCACCAAGGTTTTCAATACAAACTCATAACATAAATACTTTCTCTTATGTTTACAAAAATATTTCATAAATGGTTATCCTTTTAACCATTAAAAAATATAATTCACAATTAATTCCTTAAACAATATCTTACATTGAAGAAAAAAATCATTAGAAAATTGGGACTATCCATGTACTGAAATAAAATAAAATGTTATTTTATTATTCTATAATCTATTTAGGAATGATAATAACATGAAATCTCACCAAAGGATGAACAATAAAAATTTAATAGGGATTATTCATACCAAATCAAAACAAAAATCCAAACTAGGTATTGAAGGATTTGTATCTCTTAATTATATTTTTTCACATCATCCGTTTTGATCACATACGATTTCCCATTTTCCTTTTCCATCATAGGTTTTTATGTATTATCATTCACATTATTCCTTATTTTGGGAAACGTGCTTGCATAATTTCTATAATTTGTGAAATTTAAACACTAATGTATGGGAGGTGTATTCTATATAGTTTTATCATAATTTACATCTATATATAACTTCCTCCCATAACGTCAATATTATGCCACTCAATGAAATTCCCTTACACAACTAAAATATTTTGAAGTCCCCTTATACAATTCCCTCAAAGTTTCCCCCCATTATTTATGCATAAAATAATTCTAATATTAAATTATATATGGTTGTTATATTTTTACTTCAACTCAATCTTCATTTTCATTTTAGAACACAATGATTGATATACAAATCCAACATAAATATACACCTTTTTAGCACATATAATTGGCTATTAATAGATGAAAAAGTCTTTTGTATCCAATGTCATTCGAAAAATAGTTGTCAAATGACTATAGAATCTATAAATTTTTATTTCAGGATGAATGATAATTTCAAATGAGTACCTCATAAGACATGTAAAATTTTCCTCATAAGATAGAAATGATTCATTATCCTTCTTATTATGCTCAAGTAATTTCATTTTTATAATTGTATAATGAATTAAAGTATTGTAATTATTGAAAAATGTGTTCATTATATAATCCAATTTCATTGATTAAATTTCATATTGGGTATTATATTCATAAATAACTTCCACCACTGATATGCTTCATATTATTACTAAAAAACATCCCAAATAAATTTCTCATGTTCTGAAAATTGGAGAATTGAAAATATTTTTTCAATGGTACTGATCCATTATTAAGAAACATGTGGATTAGAATGCCCACTAACAGAAGGAGGGTATCTCCTTATGAAGAATTAAACCGAATAACATTCCCACCTTTTCTAATTTGTTAGTATAGAATGGTTCATAACATGATATATTTAGGTGATTATATAAACGGAAATTTTCATTTCTACTCCCATATCATTTCTTTGTTCTGGAGGACAATCCCTACATTTTCTATTTCAATGACTATTTTCAAGGTTCTTTAAACTTACAACCATTGAATAAAATTTAAATAATTGAGTAAGATTTTTTTATCAGAGTGTGGAACAACATAATCATGAATAAAATTATATTATTCCTAAATTATGTCCCCTTTATTAAAATAGGGCTTTATAGGTTTATACGAAGTTATTCGTGGCCAAGTTCTATTTTAATCCTCCTTGCTGGAAGATATAGAGTTTTTTAATTCCAAAATAATATCCCCAGGGGATGTTAAACTATATGTAGAATGGCCTATTTTCATGTACCAGATTGTTGTGAGTCAGTAATTGTACATCTTGTCAAATTTGTTACCCCAATTGTCTTCCGGGTTAGACCCACAACCTATAGTACTATCCAAATAGGGATATATTTCTAAGAAAAAACTAACTCTATAATTTGTCAAAATTCAATGTCATTTTCCTAAATTTTAACTAATATTTATACATATCCTTAGATAAATACATAAACACATACTTATAAATATTCATAGTGGCATCGCTAATGTTTTCTCCTTTTAGTTTCCTATTATTAAATAAAAATTCTCTCTAATACCAACTATAATGACCTAGTTATAACATACCATGACAATTCATAACTCTTGCAGAATACATATAACATTACAAAAATAGACACTTGAGGACTATATTAGTTTATTACCTTTGAAAATATAGAAAAAATATATTTTAACTTTGTGAAATATCATCAATTTATTCTAGAATATTCTCTCTCTTTAGTATTTCTACTTCAAAACATTTCTCTAAAACATGGTATAGGGAAACATATGAAATGAGGGATCTCGATTGTTTAGTAAAGGTAAATAATGGAAATGCGTAAGAATATCATGAACATACAGGTATGAGAACAAGATCCATAAAATTAAATTATTATACCCTACATATCCAAAATAATAAATAAGATATGTGGAATAAATAATCATAGATCATTAGACAAGAATCAAAATGTAATGAAGAACATGGACCATGAAATAATAGTTTAAGCATAATACTTCAAATTTTCAAAAACCCTTACGTATAATAAACAGCTAGGTCAATGTGTCCTACCAAGTCATTTCTAACGTGTTAGGCTTGGGTTAATCACCTATGTACCTCTTATGGGATTGGGAAGTTCTCCTATGTACCCTTTAGTTTTGAACAAATGATTTCCTTCTTTGTACCCTTTATATTTGGGTTTAGGATGTCCTCCCATGTAACCTCTTGTTTCATGTTTTTGATTCCCTCATGTGTAACCATTGTTCTAATAATTAATTTATCACAACACATTGAGTTTGAGGGAGATTTAGGTCCCAACAATCTCATAATTAAATCATATATACCTGTGTCAAAAAAATCATAAACAATACTATAAAAACACATGATATGAAACGGGTTTCATAAACATGAAATCATAACATAACATATGAAAAGAGAAAAAATTTTCTTAAATATTTCTTTAAATGATAACTTTTTAAAAGAAATGAGGTTTATAGATATATAACTGGTGAAAGAGAAACATATTTCAAAATCAAAATTTCATAAAAAGGAAACAAATTTTAGAAATAATATGAAATTAAACATTTAACCATTTCCATAGAATGGAATGAGTAACACCGAAAGATGTTATCTTACATGGGGAATAATTTTTAAAGATAATTTAAAATTACATTATGAGGAATTAATGTTTATCTTTAAAAAAAATTCTTAAAACATAAAACCCTTTCAAAACTATTTTCATGAAAATTAATTTGACAACTTATAATGGAATCATTGAATACATATCAAAAGAATTTTTCATTAGGAAACATATAGAAGAGCGTGAAAGAAATTTGAAAAAAAATCCTTGGGAAAAAATTAAAATAGATTCTTGAAATCCATTTGGAAAATAATTTAATTGAAAATATATTTTAAAAATAATTATTCCAATATAACATTTTAAACATTAAATTAAGTGTTAAATGAATTGAAAATTGGTAAATCAGTACATGTTCTATTATGTAATGTTAATATTACTTTTTCACAGTAAAACTATTAGAAAAATGCCTCATCTAGAAAGTTCCAAGAATATTTTTTGGAAATCATTTGTAAAATAAAAAGGTTATAAATATTTTATAATGATCATAGTATATTCTTAGATTATTTGTGGAAACACTTGTTAAAAAACATAGATTGAATGAACACCAATTTCTGACTGATGTGAGGGTAAAGTCGGGATTTCTTAAGAAACACTTTATTAACTATCATATGTACCAAAGAGTGAAATAATGGTAATAATACATTAATTTATCATGAATAAACATCAGATAAAAAATTTCATTAATATTCTTATTATATGGATAATAATTTATAATTAAATAAAACATAAAAATTAACAATCTCAAAAAGCATTGAAATTCTTTCAATAAACACTTACAAATTGACAACTTTGAACCATAATACCTATTTAATAAAATTAATTTAAATAAAAAATTATATATCAAGAAAATAGTAGTATTTCTGATTTATCATATCAATGGTAGTATATAACCCTCATGGAAAAATATAGGTGCATAAAATGAAATGTGTCTAAAATTAATAAAATTAAAAGAAAATTACATTACTGATTTTCAAAATATTGAAACATAAACCCCGTGAAATAAATGTTCAGTTTTCTTATGGTGAAATGACACATGATACTCTATTTATGATTTGATTGGATAGTGTATGCCAGTATAGTGTGTTTCCTATTGATATAGTTTGGAATCTCTTTGTCTGGGAAAACTTTTCATTAATAGTAACATTATTGATATCATTTTAGAACAAAATGGTTGTTTCCCTATCATGCTTACATTTAGTACTATTACGCAAGGTTTTAATTAACATTAGTATTATGATGGGTTTTTCTTCACAATGGTTAATGGTACATCCATGCACACTGAGCTAGACCTGAGAAATATTGCACGAGTGGGATGACATCCTAGATTGCAATATTATATCTAGTTGGTCTTGGAATGTTTCAGGAATATTCCCACTAGTCATAGATCATTTCAATAGAGTAATTTCGAGTACTACCTTCTAAGAGAGTGGTAATTTTTTTCAATGAGGTAGTTCATGGAGATAAATTAGTATCCATTTCACCGTATAGGATTATGCAATTGAGTTGTTAGAACTCAAGATTCTACTAGAGGATTTTTAATGAATAGGGTATTTAAGACCCAACACTTATAATTGAGGTTTCCTAGTCCCAATATCTAATAATGAATATGGAACCCTATTCTATTGTATAGATTACCATTATGGAAATTATTTGTGGGTTGATAACTAGTATCAATTTCCTCATATATAAAATATCTTCAACCATCTTCGAGGAGAAAGGGTTTTCTCTGAGATTGATTAGAGACCAAGATATCTATTTCTTGTTAGACCACTAGTCATACAACATACGAAATTAAATATTAAATATGTCATTCATGATTATTTGTTCATTCTATTAATTAATAACAAAACACCAACAGTTTTTATGAAACAAATAAAATTGGTTTTACATTCATATAGAGATTCATTTTTTGTGGTATTCTTGGAAGGAATCATGATGCATTACAACACACGAAAAGATGGTGAAAAAACATATTGATATCATAATATTCACACTAATATAACACCAATTATTTGGTATACTAATATAGGGACACTTTAGGATGGAAAAAATTAACCTATCTATTGTATTATCTTATAGAAACAAGTATCAATTGACTAAAAGAAGATTTGAACAATAGTTTCCTAAAATAATCCCAATAATTCCACTGATATATTGAGTATCTTGGGGATACATAATTATTTATGGATCATCATTCCTAAATTATGACACATAGAATAACCTCATACATTCTTGAAAATGAAGGCTTTGAATTTCCCTCGGTGTGAATCCTTTGAGTCATTAATTAAGGAACCAATGTTAGAATGAATTTACATTTGATCCAGATTTAACCCAAGTCATAATGAATCTATACTATATATTGTGATGCATCCTGTATTAGCTAGGAGTAGATATAATGAATGAGGATTGAGTCATGGAATAATATCCTATTAGGTTGAGGCCATAAGAGAGAAACTACATGAAACATTATTTCATGTTAGCCAATGTTATTCTTTCCATAAATTTTTGGAGGAATTATTTATGTGGATAATATTATTGCAATATATAGAGAACAATACCCTTATGTATAACATTAAAATTATTTACATGAATCTTACATGAAGAATGTGGGATGAATTTCTAATATATTTTTATATTGATCATACCCTTACGCTTATAATTTGAAATGTAGTTACAGATTATCTAAGTAAGAGGACATAGATACAGGTAGTTCTGAAGGCCATTATGATGTGGTAGCTTATGGTCATGTTTTATGATAAACACATAGAGTATTAGTAACATCCTAGATTGAGTATACCTGAGCCATTTTCAGTTAACTAATCACTCGTGGAGAAGATAAATATATAGTGTTTATTAGATTCATAATGATTGGTCCTATGGAAGTGTATTGTAGGTGATGACCAACCACCTAGTTGGATCGTTAATGAGAATTAGTTCTTTAAAATCTATGTATTTTTCATCATTTAAAAATATTTCTAATAGGATTTGATGTGAGAGTCACATGCCTCTATATGGGAAACACATCCTAGAATTACCAAGACTTATTGTGAATTGAGCCTCCAATACGAGTGTCTTTAAATAAAAAGTGAGATTGATTATTTTTTCACTTAGTGTTTCACTAGTCAGTACGTGAAGAAAGAAAACTAATGACAATGATAGAATTAATATTAGTTATGCATCACCGTGTATAAATAGAATGATGGTTCCATGGATTTGATGAATGGTTTATTGAGGTAACTCTGACATAGTTATGGAATATAGTATTTTGGTGATCGGTTGATGACGGTCACCTAATTCCTAGCTATTAGGTGGTATTCTCAATGGATGAAAATGGGAGGCTCTACATTTGTTAAATTAAATTCCATGAAAAATTTACAAATTATACATTATCATAAATAGACACTTTATTAACACCACATATTTGGAATGGGTTTTATAGAGAACTTGGTTCGTAGGTGTTGCACTGTATAGTCTATCAACCCTAGACTAATGGAATGTTAGAGAATAGGATAATGGTCTAAGAAGACATTCATAACAAATGTTTCTTAAATATTGGTGGTTCATGGTATAATCATATTCCTCTAGATGAATTCACCTACTATAATAGTTTATAGTTTCTGTAATAATTTTACCGTAGGAGGCCTTGTATGTTAGTCCATGATAATCATCTATGTGATGTTTAATGGAAGGAGAGTCAATTCTTCTTTGAACTCCTCACATATAGGATACATTAAAACCTGGTTATTTTATTTGGAAATGGATGAATACTACTAAATATCAGAAAAAAATCCTACACTAATATTCCTCAAGGACCACAATTGTTCAAGGTTGGGGAACAACATTTTTAATGTATCACAATTATGGTGGGTAATTTATGGAGTTAGAAATAGGGTAAAACATCTCCTCATTATGATGGTCCATTCCATATTTTGGAAAGGGTCATGCTAGTTGCCTATCATTTTGAGTTACCTAAAATTTATAATGCCATACAAAATGGCTTCAACGTATGTCACCTATATCATTATATCTCAAACATATCTCATACTCTTCAATAGGATGAGGTTGATATTTAGATAATTTTCCCATTCATGGAGAACCCTATACATATACTTGATCGAAGCATAAATGATCTCTAAGGTTGGTTAGTTCTATTAGTTTAGGTTTTATGTTAGTAAAAATGTGTGCAGAATAAGTCATAAGAGAGAGATTCATCTGTATGTGCTTAATGGATGGGAATATTTTTATATTCCTCACGAACCATAGAAGAAAATCTTGGGGACTACTTATTCTAATAGGGGGAGAATTTAAGATCCCTATATTTTTATGTGGTAAACATCATTTAAATTTATATTTCAATCCGATGTTTGTCCTTAGAGAATGTGTAGTCTTTTAAAGAAGGAAATACGAGTGTCTTGGGGATTTTTAAAGCATAGAACTAAGAATTATAGAGAGAATTAGTAAACACACTATTTTTTCAAACTGAATACTAGAGGGATAATTTTTTTGAGAAACTATGTGGGTAGCTATATGGATTTATAGAGGGTAATGCGTGGGATGAGAACATTTAAAAAAAACTATGCTCCCCAATAAATAGGGACCATTTTCTATAGAAAGTGGAAGATAGATGATTAGAGCATGATTTGTCTATCCCTATGGCCAAACTATGTACATCATATGTTTCTTCCCAATTTTACTTTTTCACTCCATTGTTTTGAAGGGGAAAAACCAATTTATCTTCCAATTCTCCAAAATATTTCCCCACTTGTATGCAGTATTCATATTCTTTATCCTATACTTTCAAACGTCTTATCCATCCACCCTCTATATTCTATGTCATTTATAATGTTAGATCACCACCTATGATGGATTTATTTTATTTCCATCTTCCATTCATTTATATCTCAATCAATGATGACACTTTTGTGCTAGACCTTTTACCATATGTTGAAGGAGTTCATAATTTCACTCATTTTCATCTGATGTAATATAAATCCGATGAATGGAATAAATGAGTACTCTTTATAGGAGAATGTCAGGTGGTATATACCTTTTCCCTTAATGTTTGGTTGTCTCTACGATGTTGTTGTTATGCCTCAAATAAGAATCTCTAGATGTTTCTTACCATAATTAATTATCCATTAAATTAAATTTTTTATTCATGTTTATGAAATTAATTATCACTATTATACTTAGATATATATTTTTAAGCGCCATGAAAACCACCCAGGTGGTAGGATCTTCCCTTTTCCTTGGAAAATTCACCCTTGGAGTGAGTTAAGCTCGCAATTCTTTACTACGGGATGAATATGGTAATGAAGTGGATTATTTATGATTGTAGGAACCTTATGACACATTTTCATTTATATAAAATGGATAATCCTATATATTTTATATGTTTAAGATGGGATTAATGATGTGATTAATTAAATGGTTTATGAAATTTTTTCATTATAATGATAATGGATGGCATGGTATAACACTAATGTGGGACTCATATTATGGGACCAATGAAGGGTGGTTCATGGTATGGCACTGAAGACGTACCCTGATCACATGAACATTTATGCACCCTAAATCTAGTTTACATGGATTCCTCAAACATTTATACTAATTTCAATTAATTTAAATGGATTCTTAGTTTATTTGAACACCATGAATCCATCTTTGATTGACCTCCTTGTGTATTCTCCTAAGGCTCCACCCAATACATTACTGAGTTTTCTATGGAAATTATTCATGTACTCAATGTAGAATCATTGGTAATTAACCATGGTTTATGTCCTATGTAGGTATCATTAATGATATGTTATCATATGTTTTAAAAATTTATTATTCAATAGTTTTATTTAGACTTTATTTATAGTATTATGACTATAGTTATATTTGATAGATTGGAATGTATGAGTTATACATTAATGAACTTTATTCTATTTATGAAAGAACACTACTTCATCTTTTATGTGCATACTGGACTTGTTATTGACATCATTGTTGGTGGCCTAATTAAAGTTATCTGACAACATGGTTGGGCCATTGTTCGGTACTTTGGAAGACATCATTAATATAGGTGGTGACATGTGAACTTACCCAATTGATGGTTCTTTATAAATTTTGGCATAAAATTAGGGGACAATAAGACTGATCTATTCCTTATGATGCTATATGTGGATATTCTCTTGGTCTTTGTGTACTTTTCATATAATTATTATAATAGATGCATGTTGTCTTGTATTTCTAGTATTTTGTATAGATCTCTGAAATGATTATCATTTTGAATACAACATAGCCCCTAGATCTGATTATTATTGTTATTATCATTTTTCAGAAAATTTACCTTCAATTTCAAGTCAACTTTATTCTATTGAACTATTATCCATTTATTATACCATTATTTTACTCTGATCACAAGTGTATAGTCTCATCCCCCTAAAATTATAGACCCTCATTGATTTTCGACAAACTTGTGAAATTTGGAAGGAAAGAAAGATGTAATTTTACCCACCTAATCAGGGGACCATTTATTTTCTTCATGGTTGAGATGTTACACTTCTTATTCTTCCATTTAGAAGATGAAAACATCTTTTATTCTTACATATGTCAACGATCTCCCTGAATATTGTAAATCATCTCTTATCTATTAATTTTAGGGTATTATATAAATAAATATATAATTAATATATATTATATTTATATCATGGCAAAAATTATGGTTATTATAGATCAATGATCAATTTAAAAAGAAAAAAAAATTGTTAACAAAAACATACATGAAAATTGAAATAGTTATTACCTGAAACATGGTTTTAATGAGAAATTGTTAATAAAAAAGAAATAAAATGTCATAAAAATATATTTTATTATATAAATGATTATTGTTCTCTAATATATGTATAATAATCCTACATTTATTATACAGGATGTTTAAACGTGATTGAATAAATTAAATAATTGTGGTAAGGAAATTTCAACTAAAAAATTAGTTATTTGGTACATATGTTATGTTATTCTCTAGTATTCATTTTTATGGTGTACGAAAATCCACTTTTACATGTTTTATCATGAATATATTTACACTCATGATATTTTAGTTTCATTTAATGTTATTATTTCATGTGTCTGATGATTCGAATGAAACTAAACTATTATAATTTCTATGTTACAATTTCATTATTTATCATGATTGTTTTTCATATTTGCAATGATGAAATATTATGATATAGCTCCCAATGAAATCATTACCTTTCTTATCCTATAATTAATTATAGGAAATACATATTATCAATTTATATCCATTATTTTTACATTAATGATAAAAATGATGGATCTAAATTTAAATTTACTTTGTTTCTCTCTTCGAATAGAAATCCATTTTCTTCCACATCTATGATTTTAGAAAACGTTTTAAAGATTTATTTTAATATTATATAATTATTTTATAATGTAGTTTTTAATCATGTATGAATTTTTAAAGAAAATTAAAATGATTCACCTTGTAATTTTCCAAATAAGAATCTTTTGGGATGATATTGAATTTTTATAGGAGTTAATATTTTAATATGCATAATTTTCCATGATCGTGACCATTAAATTAAATAATTAATCCACTATAATTTCTCAATATTATATTGAATGAAATTTTTTTCCATCATTTTTTACAAATTTATATATTTTCTATATGGTAATCCAAATTGAAAAGGATAATTTTTCTCAATAATTTCACCAAGTGATATTTGAAAATCATTTTCCATATTATATTCCCTTCTAGAATGTTACATATTCATTACTAGAAATATAATATAATTATTCCATCCTAATTATTTCATTGGATGGATTATGATTATGAAGACAAAATATTTATCTAACACATCCTTTTTATATGGGGTTTTCTCTGAGGAATTGTTGAAATGTTTATGAATATAGTTTCTTTTCCATGGGTAATATAATGATGAATGTTTTATTTATCCATATTTATTTCATGGATTTTGATGACATAGTGTGTAGTAGTGGAGCCCCATTCATGAGGCATGAATATTTTGGGAAGGAATTTCATGAATGAGTGAGAAAGGTCCATGTGGATGTGAGTAATTTATAGCTCATTAAAATTTAAATATTTACAACTATATAGCATAACTAGAGGAATAAAATTTGTGTGAAAAGTTATAGGTGAAAATTATAACCTAGTGAAATTCTCATGTATTCATTTTTATATCGTCTCTCACATTCTTCATCATGAATTCCCATTATTTGATTTAATTATTTTATAATTGATCCATTGTTAATTACATTAAGTTCAAGAAATAGTCAAGTATATAAATAAAATTGAAAATGAGGTTATAGTTACTCCAATAATAGATATGAAATTAAACATTGTTTAAAGGAATAAAAAACAACCAATCATACATGTATCATATTATAAAAACCATGTCGATCCATAACCGGAAAAAAAATATCATAATTCATACCCTTAAATGACTACATTTTACCGTGAAAGTACAATATACTCGGTGCATAATAGATTTCCCACTAACTAAGTCTGGTGTGGGAAAATATTCCATAAAATGGCATATTCATCATTCAGGCATTGATAAATGCGCAACAAATCATGTTATAAATGAATTCCAAATTGGATATCCTAGATCCTAAAATGGAACCCTATCCCTAGTAACCCATATTTTATCTTTCGTTTATTTTATTTTATAAGGTGAAAGGGATCTAAATATGCAATATAAATCATTTTAGTTGTCCTAGAAAACAAGATACATACATTATTATCATATTTAATTGGTAATATAAACACATAACATAAAAATAGTTATTTCCACCATGATATCATTCATAATATCATTATTTATATCATAAGTAAAAGAAAACTAACAAATAGTGTTCTCAGATTCTCAGTATGGGATACATACAACTGATGAAATCTTGAGTAAATGGAAAATAATCCGCATTATAGAGTGTAAAATCCAAACTAATTCCATTTAATAAAAAAATTAGTTAAATTAGAATACATCACAAATATCACCATAGAAAAAACAGGGATACTAAAAAATTCAATCATAGTTAATGAATCTGTATAATTCTAGATATATGTGATTAGGGGATCTCAACCAATATATCATTAATCATATCATTATTGCCTCTTAACTAAGAAATCATTCCTAATAAATGGGTATGTGTAAACTGAATACCCATCTATTATTTAATTATTTATTTATTATTTAATAGGACCTATCAATGTATCAAAATGATATCTATAACCATTCCAAATAATTAAATTTCAAATTATATTCATTATATATATTTATAATATTTAATATAGTTAATTTTAAAAATAACATAAGAGATAATGATTATCCATATTGAATAAATAATACAAAACTGTTGTACATCTCGAACCTCTCGTTGTTTGATTTTCATGATCACAATCACTTTCATTTTTATCTAACATTGTGTTTTAAGTGTTTGTGTTGATAGGCATTTGATTGCCAAGAAGTTGACCAAGGAAGAGGCAGAAATGGACTGAAATTCAGTCCACCGGCCGACCGGTGGCTTCACCACCGGCCAGCCGGTGGCACCCAGACTCAAGGGGTAGCTACTACCTCCCCACCGGTCGACCGGTGGCTCTGCCACCGGTCGACCGGTGGCTCTGCCACCGGTCGACCTGTGGCACCCAGCACAAATAGTGAGACCTACTGTCTTTCCACCGGCCAGCCGGTGGCTCCTCCACCGGTCGACCGGTGGAGCCTGGACCAGAATTCTCTCCACATTCCAAGGCACCGGCCAGCCGGTGGCCCTGCACCGGCCAGCCGGTGGCCCAGTCAAACTAGCCGTTGGAGCTTTGACCAGGCTGCTCCACTTGCCTCCCAACGGCTCCGAAAGCCTTCCCAACGGCTCCGAAGGCCTCCAACGGCCATATGAGGGTTCCCCCTCTATAAATAAAGGACCTTGAAGCCCCGGAATAATTGCCGGACCATAATTAAGCATTGTGAAGCCAACGAACACAATTCTCCTCATTTGGCAAACCTCCGGCGGATTGCTCCAAGGGAACCACCACTGCTCCAATCCAATTCCACATCCAAGGAGCACCACCATAGAAGCTTGGGAGTGCACGTCTTCAACTCCATTCAACCTTTGGCGCCCAAGGCTTCTCAACAATACGGTTTTTATTGTTTCATTTATTTTGAGCTTTAAATTTGGGTTTGTGCCTACAAACCCCAAACCCTTTTCTCATCCCCCTTTCTTTTGGGTTTCACACCACCACTAAGGTGTGAAGAGGTTCACAAGCTTTTCCTTTAAAAAGCTTGAGAAAAAGGTGAGCTATCCTTCACCTGTAAGAAGGATAGTGGGTTCTTGCTAAACCATCAAAAGCAAGTGGGTTCTTGCTAAACCACAAAAGCAAGCTGTAATAGGTTCTAGTGCTACCTCAAAGCCTAGTGGGTTTCTTGCTAAAACCATTGAAAAGCAAGCGGTAGGAATCTCTCAACGGTTGAGTTGGGAGCGGAGACGTAGGCCGGGTGTTAGGCCGAACTCCGTTAACAATTTCTTGTGTCTTGCCTCTTTACTTTCCGCTGCATTTTTACTTTGATTTTTAATTTGTTAATCAATTTTTTAAAAGGCAATTCACCCCCCCTCTTGCCATCTTCCTTGCTTCTTCCGACCTAACAATTGGTATCAGAGGGACCTTTGAGTAATTCCTTAACCCGGTTTCAAAGTTAAGATCTTTTTTATTTTTTTTTGATGGCATCTACCTCTTTCGCCCCCGAGGGCTACTCTTTGGGTCGGGCTCCATTTTTTGATGGGACCGACTATAATTATTGGAAAACCCGCATGACTACCTTTCTTAGGAGTATAGGATATCCCATTTACAAAATTGTCATGCAAGGTTACACTTTGTCTACTCCCGACGAATCCAAATGGACCCAAGCCGACATTAGAAATTTTGAGCTTGATGGCAAAGCCATGAATGCTCTTCATTGCGGCCTAGACCGAAATGAATTCAATCGAGTGTCTACTTGCACCTCCTCACATGAAATTTGGAAACTTTTAGAAGTAACTCATGAGGGTACTAACAAAGTCAAAGACACTCGGTTGGACATGTTTCGTCAAGATTTTGAGTCTTTTTCTATGCACCCAAATGAATCTATTTCTGATATGTTTACTCGCTTTACTGACGTGTGCAATGGAAGGAAATCTCTTGGTGATGATGTTTCAGCCGAGACGATGGTCAAGAAGATTCTATGGGTCCTTCCGAGCTCATGGGCACAAAATGTGACGGCGATCCAAGAAGCTAAGGACGTCAAAAATATGCCGGTCGAGGAGCTCATCGGATCCCTAATGACCTACGAGATCACGATGAGGAGGCAAGCTCAAAAGGAGGGCACACCAATCAAGACACCAAAGAACATTGCCCTCAAGGTACAAAAAGAAGTAAGCTCCTCCTCATCATCCTCATCTTCCTCATCTCCTTCATCTTCAAGCGGCGATTCCGAAATGGAGAATCTAGCCCGCCAAATGCAAAAATTCATGAAGAAGCACAAGAAGAAAAAATCTCGCAAGGCGCGAAGGCAAGAACCCACCGCAAGATCCCAGCCCAAGGTAAAATGCTACGGGTGCGGCGAAAAGGGCCATTACAAGCCCGATTGCCCACTCAACAAAAAACGGGCCAAGGAAAAAGGAAAGAAAAAGGTCCTCAAGGCGACATGGAGTGACACCTCCTCATCATCCTCCTCCTCCTCCTCCTCGAGCGACAACGGTACGAAATGCCTAATGGCATGTAATGAGGTAACATCTTCCGACTCCTCATCCTCATGTTCTTCAAACTCAAATTCTTTAAATCATTTATCTTATGAAGAACTCTCATTTGCTAGAGATCAACTAGAAAAAGGTTTTCATGAACTCTCTTCTAAATTTGTCGCGTTGAAAAAGTCTTTCAAAAAACTCTCCTCCGAAAAAGAACAACTTCTCAAAGAGAAGGAGGAGATGTCCCTTAAAATCCAAAATTTTCCAAATGTTGATTCCATGGAATCAACCATCAAAGACCTAAGAGAGACCCTAGCCAAGTTCACCCAAAGTGAACAAAATTTGAAAAATATACTTGGTTCCCAACGTATATCCCGAACCACCAATGGACTTGGCTATACCAACCGAGCCTCCTCCTCTCATGCTCAAACTGTTTTTGTAAGGGGGAGCTCCGATTATAAATTTTGTAATTATTGTAAGAAACCTGGGCACATGATATATGAATGTAATTGTAAAAATGCCCGGTACGGTCAACCCAAATCTTTTTACTTTTCGGACGAATTCTATAGGAGAAGACCCGCTATGAGACAAGTGTGGATTGAAAAATCCCTTCTTGCGAGTCTCTCCGGGACAAAATTTATTTCCTCTCCCCGGTGATTTATTGTTTTTATTTAGGGGGAGTTAGGTTTGTTTAAGAATTTTTGTTTTATTCAAACTTTCAATTTCAACTTTTGGTTTCAAATTTCAATTTTTCAATTGGTTTTTGATTCAAAACTCTCAATTCAAACTGTTATTCAATTTTTGTTTCAAATCATTCAATTTCCAAAATTTCAATTGATTTTCAAATCTCATCCCTTGTTTTTCAAAATTTCCCTCAATCAAGTTTTATGCCCCACTCTATTTTGATAATCACAAAGGGGGAGAATTTCTTGATTGATTGGGGGAGAAACTTTTTTTCATGCTTTGCTTTACATTTCATTTTATTTAAGCATTCCTTTCAATTCATGTTTTTACTTTAATTGTTTAAGTGATTGTGATCATCAAAATAGGGGGAGATTGTTGTACATCTCGAACCTCACGTTGTTTGATTTTCATGATCACAATCACTTTCATTTTTATCTAACATTGTGTTTTAAGTGTTTGTGTTGATAGGCATTTGATTGCCAAGAAGTTGACCAAGGAAGAGGCAGAAATGGACTGAAATTCAGTCCACCGGCCGACCGGTGGCTTCACCACCGGCCAGCCGGTGGCACCCAGACTCAAGGGGTAGCTACTGCCTCCCCACCGGTCGACCGGTGGCTCTGCCACCGGTCGACCTGTGGCACCCAGCACAAATAGTGAGACCTACTGTCTTTCCACCGGCCAGCCGGTGGCTCCTCCACCGGTCGACCGGTGGAGCCTGGACCAGAATTCTCTCCACATTCCAAGGCACCGGCCAGCCGGTGGCCCTGCACCGGCCAGCCGGTGGCCCAGTCAAACTAGCCGTTGGAGCTTTGACCAGGCTGCTCCACTTGCCTCCCAACGGCTCCGAAAGCCTTCCCAACGGCTCCGAAGGCCTCCAACGGCCATATGAGGGTTCCCCCTCTATAAATAAAGGACCTTGAAGCCCCGGAATAATTGCCGGACCATAATTAAGCATTGTGAAGCCAACGAACACAATTCTCCTCATTTGGCAAACCTCCGGCGGATTGCTCCAAGGGAACCACCACTGCTCCAATCCAATTCCACATCCAAGGAGCACCACCATAGAAGCTTGGGAGTGCACGTCTTCAACTCCATTCAACCTTTGGCGCCCAAGGCTTCTCAACAATACGGTTTTTATTGTTTCATTTATTTTGAGCTTTAAATTTGGGTTTGTGCCTACAAACCCCAAACCCTTTTCTCATCCCCCTTTCTTTTGGGTTTCACACCACCACTAAGGTGTGAAGAGGTTCACAAGCTTTTCCTTTAAAAAGCTTGAGAAAAAGGTGAGCTATCCTTCACCTGTAAGAAGGATAGTGGGTTCTTGCTAAACCATCAAAAGCAAGTGGGTTCTTGCTAAACCACAAAAGCAAGCTGTAATAGGTTCTAGTGCTACCTCAAAGCCTAGTGGGTTTCTTGCTAAAACCATTGAAAAGCAAGCGGTAGGAATCTCTCAACGGTTGAGTTGGGAGCGGAGACGTAGGCCGGGTGTTAGGCCGAACTCCGTTAACAATTTCTTGTGTCTTGCCTCTTTACTTTCCGCTGCATTTTTACTTTGATTTTTAATTTGTTAATCAATTTTTTAAAAGGCAATTCACCCCCCCTCTTGCCATCTTCCTTGCTTCTTCCGACCTAACAAAAACCTCAGTGTTTCATCACCATAAATCAGAAAATGATAGAATAAAATGATATAATTGGAACATATCCCATGTAAAATCAATTTATATTTGTATAGATGAAAATAAATATATAATATCATTGAAATATTCAGTATGGATAGAAAATTTACATATTAAAATATATATTTTAAATATAAAAATAACGTGATTATTAAAGAAAAAAGTTATTTCTTTTTAATATATACAATTAAAAATGTTATGTATTCTTTAATTAATTGAGTATTCATGATGGTGGGAAGATACATTATTATAGTGCATATGAAAACAATAAAAATTGTGCACATTTTTGGTAAAAAGAACCTCACTGGAAGAATGAAAATAAGATCCCATTTAAAAATTGTAATCTAAATCTAAACATGGGGAAAATTAATTTAAAATTATGAAAAAAATTGTAAAACCACTCAAGAAATAATTTTAAAAATACATATATATGGAAGAGAAATATTTCTTACCCATGAAAAAATAATATTTATTTTCATAAAAAAAATATTTCATTTCATTTTGAGTACCATAGAGATGAAAATGGTAATATTACATGAAAATTTAATGATGAACCAATGTAAAATAAAATTAAATGGGATTATTGGCTAAATATAATGTTTTTTCCTTAGCTGGAATTTTAGAAGATGCAATCATGAAATAGAATGGGATTGTAAATGAAATCCCATATACAAATCATTATTTTTTGTGAATATTAATAAGGGAACTATCTTTGTTTAAAATTGTTAATCCAAATAACTATTGCAAATAAAACATAAATAAATATATGGTGGTTTAATTCATAATGATTTCATAATATAATTAATGAAGTAGTGGTATATCAAAATGAAAAGAAATTGATTTTAGAAACCCATTACCTGAAGTTAGACATGCCTCATAAGTTATTTAACCTCTTCTAAAAAAATTTATATATAATATAATACTATGAAAATAACATATAAATACTTATAATATCATGTATGACCCATTTATAATATTCAATCACCTATTTTTTCAAAAAACATTATCGAAATCATTATTTTTTGTGTCAAATTCTTCATTCCACATATATGTTATGGTCTGGTAGTTTTTTTCGTTACATCATTATCAAGGTTAAATAAAATATATAATGTTAATAATTATATAAATATCATATATATTCAATAAAAAAATATTTATAATCATCAATAAAAGGCATACATTAAAAATATATCACATCACTTCATTGAGGTGGTAGTCAAGTCTTATTCATGAACGATGTCATCAACAACTAATGACTAGGAGAGTAAAAAGGTAAATGAAATATTATATATAAATAATGATTATTATTATATAAATATTTTTTATGGGAATAATTTATATCATTATTACTTTCCATGGGATTTAGTTGAGCAAAAGAAGTTACATCGATTCATGAGGGGGTATTACATTGTTCACACGAGTAATTTTTTCAATTACCAAATGATTGAGAAGGAGGTCTAAAAATATAATGTCATTAAAATAATAAATTATCATTATATATCATAAAAAATTTATATTATATGATTATGGTATGTACATAATTAAATTTGGTAAAATAAGTAGAAAAATAAAAGAGTTCAATTAATTCGATTACCTCTTTTTTGATAAGAAACCTTTAGATCACTTCATAAATACCCTTAGAATGGTCTCTTAAGAATGGAAAAAAATTTAAAATGTATTTATATAGATTAAGAATATAAATTTATAGGGTTTTTCCACCTAGATGGATAATTTTTTTTAAATAAGATACTGGAGGGGTTTCCTTTTATAAGAGAGGGTGGGACAAACGAGGGTTTTTTAAAGGTTTAAAAAATTATAGATTCATCATCATGGAAAAGAATCCCATTTATAATTCCATATAATGATAAATGTCATAATAGTATAAAAATTATTATTCAATAAGAATAAATTTGATGAAGTGTGTCATTATCGCCTAGTTCTAAAATAGGAAAACACCCTTTTCTATTCTAACATGTTGATAAATATTTATTTTATTTTTATTTTGTCTAAACCATAAATTATTATTTTTAACTATTAAATAATATTAATAATTCTAATTAAAAATATAAAATCAATTTTTTTATATTAATTTATTAAAATTGGTATAAATTAAATATAAAATAAACCCACATAAATGAAGAATATAATTTTATGATCAATTTCATTTTAAGTATAAATGTATTTTTATACCATGAATAAGAATAAAATTGATCCCAAATGAATAATTTGAATTAATGATTACAAAAATAAATTAATTAAATATTAAAATAAAAATATATCAAAATGGGTATTTCAAATTACTACAAATGAAGGGGCTTTTTCTAATAAAATATGTATTTTCACTAGTAATGTTGAAATAATATTTTTCTAAAAGTCGAAAAAATTCACCATAAGATAATTTAAATATAACGACTCAAAAAAAGGTATTCATTTTTAAAAAAAATTAGAGATATATAATAATATTAATTCACAAAACTCAATAAAACCCTTTAATGAAGAAAATATATTTTCAAACCATAAAATTGATTTTTTGAAAATTTCAAACTTATTTACAAATAAATAATCAATATATTTATATTAAATATAAATTTTTAAACAATTTTAACAATATTTGTAATCCCATCGATATCGGCTAATCCAATATCTATACTATAGTTGTCACATAATAATATTTCAATAATATGTCACGGTGTGTTTTAACTTGGTGTTGCGTGTTATGAAAGATGTAAAAGAAATTAACCTTATTTAAAGAAAATAAATTTATAAAATATTAGGGTGTTATATTTCTAAACCTTTATATTAATACCTCCCTCAAAATAACATCAATATGATATAAATAATTGAGGATACTTATGCCGCATCGTATAGCCAGGTTCTCACAAAGCATCCAATATATTATTGTTTCACCAAAAAACATTGACCAGGTGATTGGTCATGAGAAATATAACAGTTTCTATTTAATCGATAATCTCCACCAATTACACCTCAAAAAATATTAATTTTTCCAATGTAACTACTTTTAATATTAGTAAATGTTATGGATAAGTTATGTGCATTATAAGGAATGATAAAGGGATCATATTGCAGAACTGAGAGACATTCAGTGTTCATTCCAATCACTAATAAATAAATATAATGAAATGAAAAAATTAAAATAGAAATATATATATAGGGATTAGGTTTCCATTCATTCTAAATAATATAAAAAACTTTCATTGAGATATTTATAAAAATACTTTATCAATAACTTTGAACTTTATATCTCAAAAAATCTTGTCAGCAAAACTTTTTTCTGATTTTGAGCTACCGTTATGCGTTGTTGAATATATATATATATATATACCATTTAATCCTCTTGATATGGTCAATATATATTTATTTATCTAAAATTTACCCAACATTTGATTTTTAGTCATTCTTCCATAGAGGTATTCATAATGATCCAGATGAATACTCAAGTTGAATAGTCTATTGTAATATGTTCTATCAAAGGAGGTTTCTAACACCCAAACCCTTGAAATACATAGATAATGACATATAAATATATATTCTTGATTTTTAATTGTAAATTAAGATAAACCATTTGTTTAATGATGAAAAACATTGTTTAAACTCAACTCACTTCCCAATCAATGGAAATTTATTAAAGAGAAAAGAAAACAGTACAAGAAAAATACAAACAAAAAACACCAAAACCATAAAAAATGGTTAAGGTGAAAAGGAAAGAAACCAAAGCAGACAAACACCCAAAAAAAGGGTGGGCTATGGGATGAGGCCACCAATGCCGCCAATGATGATCAAAGCCGGATCAAGTAAGAAATCTCCACGACAGAAGAATCTCCATCAGCCCTGGCCTTTATTAGCCAAAAAACAGCAACATAAAAGCCTTCCATCCACCAAAAGAAGCCAGCAACTAAGCCTCCAGCCCGCTCCAAACAGCACACTGATTCCCAGAATTTGGGAAACCAAATGAAGCCAGAAACTCTGCAGACTCCATCCTGCTCCAGATCAGCACACTGATTCCCAGAATTTGGGAAACCACAGCAACTCGACACAGCAAAGCTCTACTGCCATCCTGAAGAAAAAGAAACAAGCCACTCCAAAAAACAAACAGGCCCCAAAAGAAACTTACAAAAGTCTAAAAATGGGGGATTTGTCACGGTCCTTATTAATAAAAATAAGGAGATCATCAGGAACTTGATCAAACCAAACAAAATCAACACTATTAACACCTTTATTAGCCAGACCATCAGCAACAGAATTGGCTTCCCTATAAACGTGAGTGATAATATGATTCAAAGAAAAAAGAGTTTCCAAACAATTAATCCAGCGATTAGTAAGCTTCCAGGACAAGTGATAAAGACCCATCCTAATTGCAGAAACAACAATAGAAGAATCACTCTCAAACCATAAATTATCCCAACCACGCTGCACAGCTTGATCGACAGCAACAATAATGCCAAGCATTTCGGACTCAAGTGAAGAGGCAAAGCCACATGAACCATGAAAACAACCAAGGACATCCCCTTTATGATTCCTGAAAACAGCACCATAACCAGAATGCCCCGGATTACCCCTAGAAGCACCATCTGAATTTACTTTTATCCATCCAAAAAAAGGTTCCTTCTAGAGAACTTATAAAGTACCATGCAGAGGCTTGAAATTACCCTTAACACCTATCCTGTTCAGAACGGACAAATCATGAACCGAGTTAAAGCAAAAATGCTTCCTTGGAATAACAAAATTACGCATAGCACCAAGAATAACGGATAAAACCCCACTAACCGAGAAGGAAAATTTATCATGAATCATCTTATTTCGAGCAAACCAAATAAAATGAAGGAGTTCAGAAGCAGCGACTCTAAAAAGATCCAACAATTGGGGAGAGAGCGAAATAAAACTCCAGCTTTGAAGGAAATGATGAATTGAAGACATATTAGGCATGGGAATTTCAAAGATATCAAAAACAGCCTTCCACATTGAAGAGGCATTGACACAAATAATAAACAAATGATCAATATCTTCCCTATCTTGATGACAAAACACACACGAAGAGAAGAGAGAGATGCCACATTTCTGAAGGAAACAATCAGTAGGAAGTTTCCCATGAGCCAGTCTCGAGGTAAAAGAATACTGAGAGGGCCTAATAAAGTTCATATGAAGATCCCTCATCCATTTACACCCTATATTTCAAGATAGAGAATGATAATAAAAAATTTTAGAAGTCAACAGGCCATTAAAAGAAGGTTCCCAAGCCCAAAAATCCTCTCTGTTAGATAAACAGTAACTGTTGATAATAGTAACAATATGATTAGGGAGACCCCCCATATTATCAAGATGATCCTTAATCGTAGCATCCATATCAATATTAAAATCATAATCCAACAAGGAGTCATCTAAAGGACATCCAGTCCAATTGGCCTTCCAAAAGGATAAAGATGAATTCCTTGAAACAAGCCATCTGGCATGAGAGTCAATAGAGGAAAAAAATGTATTTAAAAGCAGGCCAAACAGAAGAATCCAGATAATTAAAAACTCTATTCCTGAGCCTATCCCTGAATTTATAACGGAGAAAGTCCAGAGACTCAGATTTATCATTGACAAGCCTCCAAATGAATGAGGCCAGTAAAGAATCATTAAATCATGTGTTCATATTTTATAATTCAATTGACAGCAACCCAAATAAAATCGTTCCATTTTTATGTTTCATAGAGTTTGATAATGAAATACAGGGACATTTTTTCCTCTTTACCTTATGTAATGGACTATGGTTTTAAAATACCCTTATAATTATTCTCGTATACATAGATTTCTGAAACACTATACATTGTGATACATACTCTATAATATCCCTTTTCATGTTATCCCACTAGAAATAATCAATCAGATCTCTATATATTTTCTTACATTCAAGATAAAGAGATAATTTTGAATTATGAGATTTCTTCCACTTATCCTTCATCGAGAATGGAATTTATTGATTCCATAGTTGTTTCATGAACCATATCAACATATCATGATCATAGATTATATCAGGAACATTCCTCACCATATTCTGTATTTCAATATCTTCTTTTTTTGACTTCTGCATCCTCTAATGGATGGATTGCTCAAAAATATCAGGGAGAAAATATTTATTCCAATTTATTGTGATTTAATTATTTATCATCTAAAAATTATTACATATTTTAACTCTTTAAATCCTCATAATGGAAAAACTAACATCATTTTCCCACTATGAACATCAACAACCTTATTCTTCTTCATATGCTGTTAATGTATTCAGTAGTAATATTTTTTTACAAACATCATTACCCTTATCAATAAAGTATTCAACTCTTTATATTTAAATATATAGTTATACATTTTATGATATATATGTATATCGGTTTTCACAAAACAAAAAATTCATCAATATCTTCAATTCAAAAATTATTGCTTCCATATTTAAATTAGGAGTTGAGTAATTTTTATCATGAATTATTAATTAAGAACATGAATAATATATCTACATATCATTAATCATGAGGTATTATTTATTTACATTATTTTATTATTCACTTTATATAATAGTACCTTCCATACTATAGGCTAGTGTAGTAGAGGCTCACGAACCATCATTATATTTAGTTCTTTTCAATTATCCTCAAATAAATTCTTCAAAAGAACCTGAAATGTTTTTTAGTGAACTGATTGAGTGTATTATATAGTTATGGGAAATCATTTATAATTCTTTGGTTGTATCAATTCAAAATAATAATATTATGGGGAATAGTTACTATGGTATTTATATGTAATTTCTTAATAACTTTTTCATTTATTGATCCACCGATATTCCATAAAATGATATTATATGTTCCATAAATGATTATTTTTTAATCCAAATTCATGCATCTTAAATTTAACATGTCAATTCTTATTCCCCAGTTTCATCAATATAATCATCATATTTATTTCATTGTTTTCATAATTATCCAAATTTATCGTAATATCCATTATAAACTTCTTCCGTTTTTAGCATGTTTATTATCTCTTAAGGGATGTCCTATTCATTTTTCCTTCTGGTTTGTTTTTATTGGAATTTTTCTACAGTGATTTTAATGGGTTCCCCCATACCCAATTTTTTTAAAAGAGTATGTCTATGTTTTCTTGTTAAAAATGTGGGATAGACCCTCAAACTTGAATAAAACAAACTGCCAAAAATAGATCTTGGTAATGTCAAAAGAATCTATTCAAGAAACGTTTTAAGATAATAGGATAATGGGTTATTCTAAATTAAATTTATATAAATTCATAATTTACATAACTCATATATATGGTTTTCATGTTTATATCCTCATTCATGACCCGTTAATTATGATATCTAGATTGAAGAACAATATAAAAAAAATATTGATTTCCAAATATTTGATAATGAAATAATTAATATGGAGTACGAGATACTTATTATTAATAGTTATAATGTTAATCTTTTGATAATTAATTATATGTCACTTTGAGGAATCATTCATTATAAAAAATTTATAGATTCCCCACATGGTGAAATAATATTCTAAATGAATACATTATCTAGATTTTCCATGATTTTCTTCTTAAGTTTTGGTGACTAAATCATGGACACTATATATGGATTCATTAATATATCTATATCATCAAATATGGGTTATCTTAGGAAATAAACATTATGATTCATGGGTAAAATAGGAATATTTTATATTAAAATAGAAAAAACTATCATATGATATGAATATCAACAGTTTTTATTTTCTCCACAACCATATGAGAAAATTATCCCCCATGATTATGTAGTAAATCCTATATGATAGGTGTAACTTTCTTTAAGTGTTTATTTTTATCATAAAACATATAAGGAATCAATGGTTGATTTATAATATTGAATACAACCTCTTTTCTCGATAATTTTTATGTTATATATATTGTGATAGTCAACCAATTCACACTATTACCTCAAATTCAACTAGAGAAAAATAACTATATTTATGGGAATCACATTCCCATAAACATATATTAGATTATATGTATAGTCTTGATATTTCATCATCATACCATTAAATTTTTTTACTAACAAATTTAAATTGTACTCCTTGAGGATGAATTGTGTTACCATTAAAAATTCATTAGATATGAAATATTTAGTAGAACACATATAAAATAAAACATTTTCACTTAAAATTTCATGATATGTTTTCTTTCATGGATTATATAGCTACATCAACATTAGTAGTAATAATTAAGTATTCCTAATAATATCCCCTTAGATTCATCTATAGTATGTTACCTTGATTTTTGAGATAAGAATGTGAATAATGCCCCATATGAGAGAAATAAGTTCTCAATATAATATTAGTAACATTCATTTCCATTAATTAATGATCTTTATGACCCATTTCCCTATACATGATGTAAACTAATGTTCTCATTATGAAATTACCATGGTATTTCTTTTCATAATTATAACATGCTGGAAATATCATAATAATTTTGTTCTTCACTAACTGAATTATATATTCATGGTTCTTACATATCATCCTACTTTAATATATTCCATTAAAGATTAAAGAATAATAATTTTTATATCTCTATGGAACTTTTAACTATATCCTCATATCATTATAGAATTTTATAAAATTTTCCATTTATAGACTTTACCTATTTCATTTATAAAATGGTCAATCTTGATCTCCATACTATGTATGTAGTCTTCAAAATGCCTGTTTTATCTTGTAAATATTTCTTAATAATATTCCACAACATCATCTTCCTTTTAATTTAATCCAAATAACTTCATCTCCAATTTATCTCAAAATTATTGATATTAGTAATTTATTATGAATATCACATTAAAATGTATCCAATCAGTGATTTATATTTCATCATACTATTTAGTGTATAGGATCTGTTATTTCCATTCGTATAAATATCCTTTTAAATAATACACTTCATGAATTTAAATTTAATTTTAATTACATCAAAATTTCATGAATATATTTTGGAGGAAAAAAATACATTGTTCATAAACCAAATTATTAATAGTTTCATTAAGAGATTGAGGATTTTTTCACATTATATATTCTGAAAAATTGAATCATGTTATGGAATAACAAGTTTCAATACACAATCATGATTATTCTTTATAAAATGAGCTAGCTACCTAAATATTACTAGGATATTATTAGTCAAAATATCATATATATGTTCTATCTTGGTTAGGAAATTGATACATTTACTATGATTATTGAATCCCATTCATCCATTTGGTTTCATCCGTAAAATATGGAAGAAATATAGTTATATTATAATAATTATGAATATTGAGACATAAAATAAAAAATTATATAACTATAGATTTTCTCAAAAAATATAAAGGATTATCATAATTATCATTTTAGGTATGTTCATTTAAAATCTAGTATTCAAGGTTCTTACTATAAATGCTCAGATACCAACTCCAATAACATGAATCTAGTTACCCAGAGTTTTTTTTACTTTACTATATTGTTACAAGATACATGGGGTATGAACATATAGGATTGATCAATATTATAGTCACTGAAAATAATAAAAATACATTATTCACCAATTACATTGGAATCATAAAAATTCCAAACAAGAAATATTAGTTCATATTTAATATTATTCGTAATATCATTCTTAATATCCTTGGATGGAAAAAATAATGGTTGATATCAGATTCATAGTATGGGTTACTTAAAATAGAATATATCTAGTTTCGATAAAGTATAATAAATATGGGATTCTATATAATAGAAATGCATTTCACTCAAGTAATAACTTGGGATAAATTTGAATATGAAGATAATAACAACATTAAAATACATGGATAATGAAAATTCATAATAATGTAAATATATAATTCTGGATATTCAGGATCCTGACCTCTCAACCAAGATATCAAGACTAGTACCCTCATGGCCTTTAAATAATTAAATCATTCTTAGTAAATGCATATGTTTAAACTAAATACCCTTCTAATATAGAATTACTATTTTTTCACATGCTAACTTTTTATGTATTAAGTAATACCCTATAAGTGTACCCTACCTATCACTAGCACTCCTTGTGTATTCCTCGTAATTTTAATGATCAATACAATTCACTTGGAATATTAATTTATAAGTCATAAATTATCCTTATTGAATCAATAATATTTAAAAATAACATCTCATATTAAAAAATCATTCATAGAAGGAAAATATATATTTTTATTATAATATATACCTAGTAAGAGTAATTATAGTTTTAATATATGAAAATACCATTAACAGATTATTGAAACATTATCCAAGGAATATCCTTTCATTTTATTAGAAACAATTGAAAATATAATTACATAATTAATATTGGGATATTTATCTTAATTGTGAATAACCAAGGATATTATTAATTGAAGATTCAATGTAAAGATTTTTTTAAATTGGGTGGGGATTTCAATTTTTCTACATTAAAACAAAGATTTCATTCACAATTTTTGTGGAAATTACATCACTCATAATATGAAAATGCGCTTCCTTGTAAATATTTATCTAAAATTCAAATAAATTGAAAATATTTAGCAATAAAATTATATTTAAATAGTAATAAAATTATTGAAATAATTTTTAAACAACATTGATATTGATGAAATTGATTCTCAACGAAAAAGGAAATATAGTCAATTAAAAAAAACATTTTCCAAATATTTTATTTTCATATTATATAAAAATGGTAATATAAGTGAATATTACAAAAATTAAAAAAACATGAATAATATGAAATTTATTTATCAGGTATGTGTCGTACTATTTCTATTAAGGTAAATTTGAGCATAAAAATCAAAAAATAAAATTAGATTATAACGGAAATCCTTATAAATTCCATAATTTTAGAAGTGAGAATTAATAAAATTTGATATTATTTATATAAAATGTAAATACTAATAAATATATATTCAACATAATTCAATAAAATTTAATTTCAGACATAATCTTATAATAACATGATCATGAAATAGTGGTATAACCAAATAAATGGAAACTATGTTTGGAAACACCATACCTTATGTTCAAAATAACTCATGAGGGAATTTAAATAACTTTATAATAAATTAAAATTTATTATAATAGTATAAAACATCCATATATATACAAATTATATCATTCATGATCTATTTGTATCATTATAAAACCCGTTTATTAATAGTTGTTGATTAAAATATTCATTTTTTAGGTTTAACTGTTTCATTTTTATGTAATTCTTGGTTTTTTAGTTTTGAAATTTTCATTATTATCATGGCTTAATAATTTTTAAAATATTAATAATGTAATAAATATAAAACATATTTATTATTTAAATATTCCTACTCATTCCTGAAAAGAAAACATAAAAATTTGTCACATCTCTTTAAGGATGTAGTGATCTACACATTCGCACGAGCGGTGTTACCATATTCAAGAAGTGGAAGAGTAAGATTGTAAATTTTATATTATATTTCCATATTTTTAATTATATTATAGATATCATATGTATTTATTAATTAAATTATTATAACTATCAGTGCGATGAGTTTATAGAAAAAATTTTACATAGGTTCCCGGGGCAGAAGGTTGTCATACACACGAGTGATGGTTTTTTTTCACATATTATAGAGAATGAGGTGGGTAAAAATTATTACGTAAAATTAAATTCATCAAATTATAATGATACAATTTCGTTGTTATATCATAATTTTTAAGAAAAAACAATTATGGTAAAATAATTTGAACGATGAAAGTGTTTTATGAATATGATCACCTCTTATTTTAAAGAGCTCCTTTAGATAACGAATTAAAAAACATTTGAATTGTCTTTAAATAATAAATGCACCTCCAATTCTTTTATATGGTGATTTGAAATATTGTTTTCTATATATTGGTTGATCTATATGGCTAAATTTTTTGTCATGAATCAAAATTTTGGTGTCCCTTTATAAATGGGGATATGGTCAAACAATATATTTTATAATTGATTAAAATATTATTATTTCAGTTTGAAAGAAAAAGTCCAAAAAATAATTAAATATATTGAAAATGATAAAGTTTAAAAATAAATTCATTCAATAATTATTATGATAATATATTATATACTATCACTTAGTTCTCATATAGGATATCTTGATTTACAAGTTTTCCAATATGATTTTTTACAATTGTTAATAATAATTATGAAAAAAATTAAGTTAACCATATTTAATAATATTAATTATAATTAATATAATTATGGAATCCATTTTAAATGACTCAATTTCTATAATTATTAGAAATTTATTTCAGAATGAACTCCCAAAATGCAATGAAAATTATTTTAAAAAATAAATTTTAAATATAAAAGTATTTTTATGCCCAGATCATGTATAATTTTTATACTAATGGTATAAAATGGATTATATTTAACAAAAATAAACTAATTAATTAAAAATACAATCCATAATAGAATGGGTATTTATTAATACTATAAATTAAAATTATATATTCTTAAAATATTATAAATTAATTATAATATCCATAAACCAAATGAAATAAAACATTTTTTGAGGAAAATAACTTTCTATGTATATAATATAATTTTTAAAAATTGAATACATATTTAATAATAATTAATAAGTAAAATTCTATTTCATAAAATATTTGAATACATTATTCATACTCTTTTAAAAACTATTCATACCCACAAGTCAAATCTCTAGACAATTACTATCATAGAATACTATTGTAATGGTATGTCACGAATCATTTAAATTGTACGTAGCATATAAAGAAAGATATAATTGAAAAAAATTATTAAAATAAAAATATATCAGAAAATATCATGCTATTAAATTAGAGACACAAATACATGTCAATATACTTTCATCTGGAAAATGACCAACTCTATGGATATAATGAGAGCTAGGAACATCAACGAGGTCGTATATATAACCAATGTGGTTGTGGTCTTAATGGGTATGATGGTTGCACATGGATTCAGAGAACTATATCCATGTCAATGAAACATATAAAACGATTTTGGCATCATATGATTGTGACTAGAGGAACATAAACATCATTTTAGACCATCACAATCGATGATACCATTGGAAAACACAATCCATCTGGTGCATAAAGAGTTATGGATCAGTTTATTTGATAGTTACAAGATTTTTGGGGTACCATAACTTATATATATATATGATTAATTCCCCGACATATGGCCTATGAATGGGATATCATGTATATTCCACCACTGGAAAAAGTATTGATGGAGGAAATAAAGGGGTTTTCGAGGAAGGAACTGCACACTTGAAGTAATATAAAATTTGGGAGCTGGATGGATTTCTCCATAGTGAATAAAGGAGATGTAAAAAAGATCATAGTGTTTTATGGTATATCTCATATTGTTAATTATGGGAACCCTATATACTTATTGAATTTAATTGGATCTAGGTTTTTACCTATAACCGAGTTACAAAATTAACAAAGACATATATACATGAGTCCATATTATTGGATTCTAAGATTTGTGACTCTACAAAATTATATTTATGGTTCCTGATTATGAAATAATTGTTTGATAGACCATATTCTTGATTATAGAATTGTTAGATGATTATAACATAGGGACTTCCAATATGTATATACCAATGAAGGCCACGATATATTAATTATTACTACATGTGTACCATTGGAAGTCCCTATTCTATATCATCACATGAATCTAGGTTATTTATAGATATAAATTATCACATTTAATGATATATTAATTTGAAAAAAACATTTATATTCTGTGTTGCATATTCATTCCATGTATTATTGTGGTTTCCATCATATGGGCACTACCAATGGTTAATTTTTACATAATTTTAAAACCAAAATTTCTTATAAATATTTTTGTAATAAATTATATTTAATTAATATCATTCATTACACAAAAAACTATTTTACCTTTAATTAAATTAAATAATGAGATTCCCCGATATCATGTTATACATTAAAGAATATTTTTATGAACAACAGTATATTATTAAGATAATTACTTAATATATAACCAATTTGTTTGAATGGAAGGAAATAATGTATTTAAATAAAAAAATTTAAATGTATATCGTATCGAAAAATATTCTATATCAATTTATTATAAGTAATATCAGAATGATTCAAAATAAAAATAAGGGTTTTTAGAGAATATGTATTTTTTATGAAAATATGGTTTAATCACACTTTGCTAGAAAAATTAAAAATTCCTATTTATTTAGTTAATAAAATAAAATAAATGAATTGTACTTCATATTTTGTAATAATAATTTCAAAATTATCTTATGTTATATTTTTGGGATTATTCTGAAATATTTCATTTTTTATTGAATAGTGATATTTTTTGAATTTTATTTGAAAATTAAATTTTTTTCAAAAAATATTTATAATGTTAAATTATATATTGAGTTATTTTTAAAATAAAATAATATAAATATTATATTAACTAATCAAATTTATATAATTAACATATTTTTCATAATGATTTTTTTATATAAAACCACTATTAAATGTTAAAAAATCTCTCTTTAAAACCCCACTTTCTCATCACATCTATGAGTTTAAATTTAAATAAAATTATTAAACGTATGTTAATATAAATTCTAAAAATTTATTTCATATGTTTGAAAATAACAATTTATATAGGTTAAAATTAAAATTTTACCAAAATGAATATTGACAATATAAAAAATGAATTATAGTGGTTAAGGTAAAAATGGGTTTACCAGGGGGTGTTAAACTAAGAAATGTGGTTAAATGTGAACTCATATGTTTTATAAATAAATAGTGGGACCTAAATTTACGATGAAACCTATAAAATTTAATAATGGACCATTATGGACCATTGTAACATATAAAAAACAAGGAAGCACTCAATTCCTTTAAAAATACAATGTGTGGACTCTACCCCACTTATAAAATAACACTATGGTCCACTATTCATCATGCCTTAAAACCCTTTTTATTTAACTATTAACTTCCCAAATAACTTCCCAACATCCATTGTCTCATCTTAAAAGTCTTATTTTGGACAAAAATCTATCCAATGTAGGATTTTAGTGAATACCCAAGGAGGACACCCATAGAAGAGGTAACGTTTATCTATAAGTGTTTTTTTGTTATATTTATTCAGTACTGGATATTTTAGCTTTACCCATGGTTTAAAACCATTGGTAAAGGCTAAAAACCTTTGGTATAAACTATACCAATGGTGTTCAAAACCGTTTGTTCTTTGGTCGTAGGGATAGACATATCCCAACGATTATATGAGAACCATTGGGATATGTATAGAAAATTAAGTATATACCAACCGTTTCAGAAAACTGTTGGTATATATTTTTTCCAACAGTTTTAAACTGTGAGTAATATCATGAAGTATCTCTATACCATTGGTTTTTTAAACCGTAGGTATAGACTTTTACCAATGGTTTTCCACAAACCATTGGTAAATCTCAAATAAAATTATCTATGCAAATGGTTTACAAACCATTATCATACACTTATACAAACAGTTTACATAAAATTGTTGCTATAAGCTATTCGTTTACACATGTTAAAACAGTTGTAAACCATTGGAATATCCTTTGTACATACAACAATGCGAATTGATGACTTCCCACTATGCAGGTGCAGAAACCCCTGTGCAGCTGCAGTAATTTCCCATGTGCAGCTACAACAATTCCCCAAAAATTCATACACAACAGACCTGCATAATACATACAAAAACATGCAACACAATACACCATTAACAAGTTTTCCTCCATAATACATACATAATTCATAATTATGTATGAATTCATAAAGAATTCATCCAACACATAATTCATACATAAATCTAAATAGCTCCAATTATGTATTTAATTACCCTCTACACACATACCAAATGAACACATAATTCATAAGTTGATTACCTCAAGTATACAAATACAAAAAGTGTACCCATATTCCATTAACACATAAAACATAAGTTAATTAAGTACATAAAGAATTCAATTCATAATTCCGGGGGTTGGGGGATTTTTAGGGGTTTGGGGTGGCTGTCCAAGATGGGTAGGGGTGTCTAGATGGGTGGTGGTGTTTGGTGGGATGGGGGTGTCTTGGGGTGGTGTTGGGATGTGAAAGGTGGTTGGGGGTGGGGCTATCAAGGTTGGTGGGGGGTGTCCATCGGGGTGTCCCGGGGGGTGGGGTGTTGTCTGGGGGGTGTTTATGGGGGTGTACAAGGGGTGGGGTGGTGTCCAGGGGTTGGAGGGATTTCTTGGGGGTTGGGTGTCCAGGGGTGGGGTGGTGTCTAGGGGGTGGGGTGGTCTAGGGGTTGGGGGGCTATCCAAGGGGGTGGGGGTGGGTGGTGTCCACGGGGGTGTGGGGCTATCCAGTGAAGTGGGGGATGACCAGGGGTGGAGGTCCCCATGGGTGGTGGGGTTGTCTTGGGGGCCAAGGGAGTCCAGGGGGTGGGTGGGATTTTCCACGGGAGTGGTGAGCTATCCATGGGGTAGGGTGTGTCCATGATGGGTAGGTGGGATGTCCAGGGGTACGGGTTGTCCAAGGGGGTGGGTGGGTTATCAACGAGGGGTAGGGGTGTCCAGGGGTTGTGTGGGGCTGTCCAGGGGGTGGGAGGGGCTATCCATGGGGGAAGGGGATGCCTAGGGGTGGGAGAGGCTGTCCAGGGGGTTGGTGTGGCTGTCCATGGGGGTGTGCAGGGCTGTACAGGGATGTAAATGGTGTCCAGGGGAGGGGTTTTCCAAGAGGGGTACGAGGTGTCCAGGGGGTGAGGAGGCTGTCCACAAGGGGAGGGGTTGTCCAGAGGGGTGGGAGGGCTATCCACGGGGGTGGAAGGGCTATCCAGGGTAGTAAACAGTGTTTAGGGGGGATGTGGAGGGAAGTCAATGGTGGTAGGGTGGGGGTCGGGGTCATCCATGGGGTTTCCAGGGGTTGGGGGGCCGTCCATGGGGTGGGGTGGTGTCCGGGGGGGTTTCTATGGTGTGGGGTGGTGTCCAGGGTGTTGGGGGGCTTTCCAAGGGATTGGGGTGTCTAGGTTGTGGGGGTGTTTAGGGGGTGGGTGTCTAGGTGGGTTGGTGGGTTGTCCATGGGGGTGGATGGGTTGTCCAGGTTGGTTGGGGGTGTCTAGGGTATGGGGGATGGTGGGGGGGATGTCCAGGGGTGTCCATCGGGGTGTCCTGGGGGTTGGGTGGTGTCTTGGGGGGGCTGTCCCTGGGGGGGGTCTAGGGGGTGGGGTGGTTTCCAGGGGTGGGGGCAGTCCATGGGATGGCGGTTGTCCAAGGGGGTGGGGAGGTGTCCACAAGGTAGGGGGATATCCAAGTTTAGGGGTTGTTCAGGGGGTGGGGGTGGTTGGGCTGTCCACGGGGTCGGGGGTGTTCAGGGGTGGTCGACGAGGTTTTCCACTGGGGTGGGGGATGTCCAGGGGGAGGGGTTGTCCACGGGGGTGGGAGAGGCTTTCTAGGGAGTACGTGGTTTTCAAGGGGTGGGAGGGTTTTCCACAGGGGGGGTAGAGGTGTCCAGGGGTGGGCGGGTGTCCATGGGGGTGAGAGGGGTTATCCACGAGGGTGGGGGTTGTCCAGGGGGTGGGCGGGGCTATCCAGGGGTGGGTGGGCTATCAACGGGGGTAGGTGGTGTTGTACATGGGGTATGGGGGTGTCCAGGGGGTGGGTGGGGATGTCCATGGGGCACAGGGTGTCCATAATGTGGGGTGGTTGTCTATAAGAGGAGGGCTTGTCCAGGGGGTGGGTGGGCTATCAACAGGGGTGGTGGGACTATCCAGGTGGTATGGGGTGTCCAGTGGGGATGTGAGGGGGTGTCCATAGTGGTAAGTGGGGGGGATATCGATGGGGGTGTATGAGGTGTATGGGGGAGGTGTTGTCCAGGGTGGGGGAAGGTTGTCCATTAGGGTGGTGGGGGTGGGGGCTGTCACACATGCTTTTTTCCACACTAAAGGATTTTTCTCTTGTCGAATGTGTGGTATTGAGTTATTTCCAAACTATAACATGGATGTAACTATTCTTGTTGAGTAGTGAACCATTTAAATAATTTAGTTCATATAGAAGTGTGATTTTTTAGAAAACTGATATTTCTTTTAGATGAGGCAAAGCTTGTTTCAATAGAAAGGATAATTAAAATAAAAACATATCATTGATTTTTCACCTCCCCTTCTCAGTATTTAAGATCCTGATTTTATCCTTGGTTGTCCAGGGGATAGGGTGAGCTATCCACAGGGGTTGGTAGGCTGTCCACAGGGATGGAAGGGTTGTCCAGGGGGGTATGAGGTGTCTAGGGGTTGGGGGGCTATCTAGGGGAGGGGTCAATCAGTCACAGCAGGTCATCAGGTCATGTTTTATTATTTCTAGTTAAAAAATAAAGATAATGTGGCCTACTTAATCACACATATATTTAGGCACAACAAATCAATAAACATCAATGGTTAATAATATCAGTAAAAAAATGTAACGGATCAATACCCCCCTCATCGCCCTCACTATCATCAGCATCATCATCACCCTCACCGATGTCCTCATCTTCATCCTCATCATCTTCTCCACCCTCCTCATTGCCTCTATACCCAACATAAACCTCCTAATCACCTTACTCCTCCACCTCATCCTCCTCCTTGCCCTCCTCCTCCGCCCCGGCCTCCTCCTCAGCCTCCTCCTCCTCCTCCTCAGCCTTGGCCTCCTCCTCTCCATCGTCTCTACCACCACTATAATTTCCATCTGGTGCACCATATATCAAAATCATCAATGATAAGTATTCTTCACAAGCAGTTTTGGCATCTGGTGTATGTGTTGGACGCAAAACATCCATCAGTTTCATAAATGTAGTGTTTTCATAGGCAGACTGTTCTTCCATCTCTGTGGCCCTTTTTTCAGCATGTTCTGCCTGTTCTTTAACCTTCTACAAATCGGTGGAACTACAACTCATACCTAAGGTGGGACAATACCTCGTGAGAACTATACTCTTATCAGGTCGGTAGCGTACTCTAATAGGGTTCTCATCTCCCAACACCTGATGTAAGTGATCATTTGGCCCAAATTATCAGGTTCATGGGCATAAAGGGCCTCTAAAGTATCCTGTTAAAAATATAAAAATATTATTATGTTACAAAATTGAGATTAAAATTTTAAATCTATAATGTAAAACAAAAAATATGTTGTTGAGTTGTTTCATTAGTCGCACATCCATTTTTTCTTCTTTCTACTCGAGCAAAATAGTTTTTCTCGAGGCACACGTCCTTCTATTTTCAATTTATGACTCTATAATGAAATTAAATATAGGAAACCATAATTAAAAATAGGATAAGAAAATGGTATTAATTTCATAACACATATTATATAACAACACTAGAAATCTAATAATTTATGGAGGAAGCAATAGAAAGTGAAAGTCATAAAGAAAGATTATAAATTTTCATCCCTGCTGCCTCTAATGTTATGGAATTGCAGTATGTCCCATTGTGTGGAAGTATTTCTTAGCATAAATGTTTTTTTATTTCTTCCATATGAATCCTAAATAAAATTCAATAATTAGTATTAACAGAAATATGAAAATTTTTATTTAAATACTTATAATCTGATTAATACAGTAAATTGGCTAGTCGTCCAATAAGTAATCATCTGTAGATATAGTTCTATCGGACAATAATCCATGACAGGGACCACCTCTAACTCTATTCCCACTCTAGCATTCCAACCAATGAACAACTCATGCTTATAAACTCTCTAAATATCACATAAAGTATTTAGACTTCCTGGATATGCACCCTCACCATTGGGGAAATTAAACCGCAACTGACACCAAAATAATAATTCATATAAATAAAAAAATTAATATATTTCATTAAATAATATAGATTTTTTTACCCATATCTATTCCCAGGATTTATCTTTGACTTTATTTGGTAGATGTCTCCATGAGAGAAGGCTGACATGAATGATGTCTGAGTATTTGGTAAGCATTGCCAAAAAATATCGATATTGCTGCCCTGATTTTCCAATCATCTGACTATCTTCATTTTCATCCACCATCAACTATGTGCGGCGGTTCCACACCAAACACATGCTTCTATTCCCCCTTCCCCACATCCTATCAGTAGATGTATCGGTTTGGAATGAAAAACAAATATTTTATCAATACATGTTATAATGAAAATAAAAAATGGTGTAAAACATTTTTAGGTTTGTACATGTAAACCTATTGTAGTCGGATCAATGGGTGCTGCTGGATACACAGAAACTAAATGAACAACTTGTACAGATGGAGTGGATCCCAATTTATGCTCTATAAGGATATACTCTGGAAGAGCATGAGTCAAAGAAGATGGAATATAAAAGCCATGTGAGAAGGAAGCAGATGTAAAAGAAGATGACAGGGATGGCTGGCCGAATGCTGGATAGGTTGTGGGAATCATCATCGGATATGGTACAGACGGGTGAGGAGACTCAGATGTAAATAGTGGTGAAAAAATGGGAGGCCTTAATATCGTGTGTGTCCCTAAAGATTCATCAGGATCAGCGTGTGGGATGGATGGTATGTCTGTGGGAGGGGAAGGGTTTAATCGGGTATGTCGACCAGGTCTTCTAACTCTCATACCACCCCCCCCCCCCCCTCGTAAGAACACCTCGAGTACTGGGACCACTACTAGGATACTCTCCAAATAATTTTCACTGAATAGATGGATCCTACAAAAATGTGTAAAATAACTAATCACATGACATTATATATTATTTAAATATATATATTTGAAATAAAATACTCACCGTAGGAACTAGTGGTGGAATTCCCAACTCAATCTTGTGACGATTTTTGTCCAAAATCATTTTTCATCACCTCTCTTCAATTTTTTTCATTTCATAAATTACAAAAAAAATATGGAATTAAATATAAATGGATAACTAATGTGTAACCCAATAAACATAATAAATGAGAGTGAATAGAGGAATTCATGGATAATTTAACTAACCATTGTTTTTGGTGAACTGGAACAAATATATAATGAAGTCGATAAATCATAAAAGATGTAATAAAGGAATATAATTTTCATTAAGATGGTTATTTAATATGTTTCATCAGTCTATTAAAAGCAGCGAACATTGATTCTACCAAATTCATAAGTGGTAAATATGTTGTCAGAATTAAGGAAAAATTTAATTTCTTTTTCTCACGTAGATGATGCGGGTTTCAATATATATTTTGCAAAAGAATACAATCCCTCTTGTTCATTACCTGTTAAACATTTAAAGGGAGTACTTAGATTAAAACAAATTTTATACAAATCATAGTCGAAGCATTGAAATCTTCACCAAGTTAGAAATGTTGGTTTCGTATGTTTAAATACAGTTCAATTCCAAATTTGAAAATGAAATTCAAATAAAATTACAACCAATGAACATTGAAAATTAAAATAATGGTCAAGTCCATTACAAAATATTTGAAATCAATATTAAATAAATTTGAATAGTAACAACCTTAATAGTCCATGTCGACGTAAACCAAAAGAATTTAGAACATGAATTGATGATTTAAAATATTTCCCCACATAACTTTATGTTCATAGTCAACTCTGACAATTGAGCTATTGGAGTCATCAAAAGTAATCAATGCGTCGTTGCAATGGTAGTAGGGATGGTGTCAATTCCATCATCATCATCATCAAAAATATGTCCTGTAATTACTTCAATAATGACACCAAATTCAGGTCAAAGATGGTCCTTGACATAAAAAAATTGTTTTTCCATTGATGCCAATACATATGGTTCATCATTAGCAATATTATGAGTCATATCAATTACTCAAAATACAAAATCATCAATAAATGTGACCTACCTCATCATTGAACCATACAACTTAAATTTCATCTGCGTGACTCATCCATGAGAATAATAATCTAATATAATTATTTCTTCAATGTCTTTATAATAACCTATATTATCAAATCGAAATCTGTTATCTGATGCACTTGCATAACAGTCTATTTTGGTAGTAAAAATAACACCATCATGTTGTGTTCTCGTGTTCTTTTCTCATTCAGTGATAATAAATCTATACCCCTTGATAACAATTGATTTATTGTCATGAACAATGGTATTAAGACCAAAATCCAAATAACTTATTTCCTCAGAGACAATGTCAGCAAGAAAACTGAATACCTGAAACATAAATCAATATTAAACTTAATTATTTATTATTTTAATTATTTTAATCTATTGTATTATTAACTTTAATTTTAATCCCGAAGAAAACTATTTTCAATGCAATGTCTCCCTCCTTCTCAAAGATAAAGAATGATTCTTTCTATTTATCATCACTTTATTCTCGTTATAGAAAAAAATAGGAATATTTTAACAGATATATATATATATAATATATAAATATACAATTTACTTACAATATGTAGTCATCGTAGAAGTCACAGTTGAACAAAATTGTACGAGGTGCCATCTCCCACTCTCCAAGGAATAATATTGTAAATGTATATAGTACATGAATTTTTTATGTTAGAGGAAGTGATGGAAAACTTGGTTCAATTTTCTCATTCTATTCTTCTTTTTTTCTCATTGGTCGGTTTTGTCTTATAGTAAGATCAGAAAAATACATAGAGCGGAAATCCTTACATTCTTGAGCCATGTAACCATTCATGATAGAACCTTCGGGATGATTATTTTTACAAACATAAGGCTTTAATGTGTACTTATTTATTTCATTTGGATACATCCAATGAAAAAAATTGGTCCTGTGAGAAGTATTTCAGTAGGAATATGGACAGTCAGATGCATCATTCATGTGAAAAATGATGGATGAAATATTTTCTCTAAATCACAAAAAATTAATGGGGTATCTTCCAATATTTTTTTGAATAAAGACATGGAAAACTTCTTATCACAAAGATCTATAAACAAATATCACAACCGAATAACATCCACCCTTACATTATTGGAATAAAAGAAGACGAACTATTATTGGAATCAAATCATATAGTAGGATGTGATAATCATGAGTCTTCAATGATTTTAGCTTCAACTCACTTATGTTGACTAGTTTGGATATGTTTCTTGAATAGCCATCTTGAACATTAATAGTATCTAGTACATTAGAAATTGATTTTTTCAGTAGGTGTGATCACATAAGAAGCACATGGATGTTTCCATTTATTTTCACTGATACACACATGATTCAATTCCGATCTGACGCCCCAATCAACCAAGTCACGTCGAGACCATAAATCATCTTTTGTCTTATTCATAACATTTATAAGAATCAAAAGTAACATTTCACATATATTATATTTCAATGTGCCTTAAATCTAGGAAATGACATATCAAATTGGTTGACTAATATGGCCAATCAAAGAAGATACTTTTATTCTTCCAATTTTAACAGGTTTCAGTGGAAACATTCTTTCTCATTCCATATTTCATTTAAACCTTCCCATATAAAAAACTAAAATCATTCAATCCATTAAGCACATAAGTTCCAGACATACACTGAGGTGGATCATCGGTCTCCATGGTATTTTCATATCTCCCAAGATTATTTCTTTATGGATGGTTCATTGGAAATAATTTTCGATGTTCCATAAAACTAAAACTAAAATGATGTTTCAGTATTCTGGATCGGGTATTCTTCATACAAATAGGACATGATTTTTTTCCCTTCGTGCTCCATCCAGACATCATTGTATAAGTAATAAAATCATTGATCATCCACATAAGCGCATTATGCATCTGATAAATTTCTTTCAAAACATATAACGTATGGGTGCACACCCACATACTAAGAATTTTCAACTCTTTTATTAAATTTTGTATGTATACGTCTATATCATTGCCGAAATCAGAAGGTCCAGATATGAGTGTACTTATGAATGTGAAAGGTTTTTTCATACACAACCATGGTGGAAGATTATAAATGTGTATAAAAATCATCCATGTGTTGTGCGATGTAAAAATCTTCCCAAATGGATTAAAACTGTCAAATGAAAGACCCAACCACACATTATGCATGGAAGCTACAAAATCTGGATATCGAGCATCACATCTCTACCATGAAAATACATCTACTCGGTGAACCAACTCATCATTAGTCTTATTTCTCTCAGTATCATGGTATCACATTTATATTGATATTTCATCAGACATAAAATGATTATGGATTCTGGAGAACAATGGAAAGTGCCACATTACATTCTGTGGCACATGGGATGGTGTTCCGTCAGCTTTTGGCTTCTAGGGGATGTGCCACATTTTATAAAATCATTTTGTTCAGTATTTTTCTCCCAGAATAAACTTAAATCATTCAGGCTGGCACGAATTTTGTTTCTTGAAAATTAAATTTCCTCAACTAACTTCCATGCCATATAGTGGTTTTAGGGAATATCTGCATCATCTAGAAGTAAGTCCTTCAAGAAATAAAAATTTTAATCGATGGTAGTATTGGAAATCCCATTAATTGTTTTCCTATGAAACAATAGGATTAAAAATTCCTATTTTTTTATTTTACCACATTGTCGATATACTAGTTTCATGGTAGAATCATTCGATTTTTTCACCATGACAACATCATCATTTTCATTAGGTGCATCATGTGTGCTCATATCAAAATCCTCTTGGGTCAGAATCCTTTCTTTTTTATGATAATGAATAAATAGAAACCATACAGATAAAAAATTCTCCAATCCAGTCCTCTAATTTGGATCATCAGCAAATTGAGATGTCATTTCCTCCCCATTGTGATACCACACAGAGTAGTTTTCTTGAAAAACATATTTGGTTATGTGGTAGATTAATTCTTCATGGATCAACCAAGGTCTTCCAACACACTTGTAATAGGGGCAGTGTATGTGACCGCTATCTAAAGCTTTGTGAAATTAAATATCTAAAATGATCTCTAAATTTTTTTGAAAATTTCTTGAGATCTGATCGGTTTTATACATCCAAATTCTATCCATTATTAAAAAAAATTGTTAGAAATCATTTCCTAAAAAACAATTAAATATGATTGATGTTTCATCGAAAATATATTTAATTAAATGAGAATTGTTTACTTTATATGAAACCGTAATTGACACACTACTATTTATGATAATCATAATATAAAAGATAAAAAAATAATATATTTCTAAAAAAATAACTTTTAAGAACTATACATGAGTCTATAAGATCATGTACACTTGTGGAGGAGAATTAATCAGGAGTTGTCTAAATTTTAGATCATAGAATTTTTATTTTTTAGTATATAATTTGAGTGATCACATACATTTCCCAGGGGGTGGGGGTTTCCCTGGGGTGTAGGGAATCTAGGGGGGTGGCGTGGTTGTCCAGGTGGTACGAGGTGTCCAGGGGGTGGGGGCTTTCTACGTGGTCGGGGTGTCCAGGTGGGCGGGCTATCATCGGGGATGGGGGTTGTCTAGGGGGTACGAGGTGTCCAGGGGGTGGGGGGGATTTCCAAGGGTTGTCCAGGGGGTACGGGGTGTAAAGCGGTGTGAGCAAGGTGTCCAAGGGGTGGGAATGGTTGTCCAGGGCGTACGAGTTTTCCAGGGGGATGGTCGGGTTGTCCATGGGTGTGGAGGCATGGTCTAGGAGGGTACGAGGTGTCATGGGGGTGAGAAAGATGTCTAGGGGGTGGGAAGGATGTCCACGGGGGGTGGTCGGCCTATCCACAGGGGTGTTGGCGATATCCAGTGGGGTCAAGGGTGTTAAGGGGGGATTTCTAGGGGGTGTGGAATCTGGGGGGATGGGTGGGAGGGTGTCTGGGTGGCGCTTTCCATGGGGGTGGGGGCTTGTCCAGGGGGTATGGGTTGTCCAGGGGAGTGGGTGGGATGTCCACGGTGGTGGCGGGGCTATCCAGGGGATCGGGGGTGTCTAGGGGTGTGGGGCTTTCTAGGGGTGGCGTGTTGTCCTAGGGATATGAGGTGTCTAGGTGGTGGGAAGGTTTTCAAAGGGGTGGCAGGGGTGGTAGGGCTGTTAAGGGGGTATAGGGTGTCCAGTGGGTTGGTACGGCTATCCATGGCGTGTGGTCGGGCTGTCCATGGGGGTGGGTGGATTGTCTAGTGGGGTCTGGGGTGTCTATGGTGTGGGGGGGTGGTGGGGGTTCCAGGGGTGGGGGTGTCCAGGGGGATGAGGGTTCTTGGGGGTGGTGGGCGAGTGTCCAAGGGGGAGTGGGTGGGCTGTCCACGAAGGGTGGGGGTGTCCAGGGGGTCGGAAGGTTTTCCATGGGGAGACGGAACAGTCCAGGGGGATCGAGGGTGCCCAGGGGGTGGGGGGCTTTCTAGGGGTGGGGATGTCCAGGGGGTATGAGTGGTCTAGGGGGTGGGCGGGTTGTCCATGGGGGGTGGCAGGGCTTTCTAAGGGTGTACTATGTGGGTGGGGGTTGTCCACCGGGGTCGCGGGGCTATCATGGGGATTATGAGGTGTCCAGGGTGGTGGGTGGGCAGTCCACGTGGGTGGGGGGGAGTGTCTAGGGGGTACGAGGAGTCCACGGGGGAGGGCAGACTGTCCAAGATGTTGGGGGCTGTTCAGGGGGGTTGGGGGGTCTATGGGAGTGAGGGTGGGGCTTTCTAGTGGGTGGGGTTGTTGTCCAGTGGGTACGCGGTGTCTAGGGGTGGTGGGCTACCCATGGGGGGTGTCGAGGCTATCTGGGGGGCACGGGGTGTCCAAGGGTTGGGCAGGTTGTCCACGGGTGTGGGGTGTCTATGGGGTATGGGGTGTCCAAGGGGTGGGCGGGCTGTCAAAGGGGGTGGTGGGGCTGTCAAGGGGGTAGGGGTCTTTGGGGTGGGGGACGGGGATTTCCAAAGGGTGGGGCAGCTTTCCAGGGGGTATGAAGTGTCTAGGGGGTGGGCGTGCTATCCAGGGGGTGGCAAGGCTATCCATGGGGTACATGTTATCCAGGGGGGTGGGCGGGCCGTCCATGAGTGTGGGGGGGTTATCCATAGAGGTGGAATGGGTGTCCATGCAGGTGGTTGGGCTGTCTAAGGGGGTGGGGCAGTCCACGGGATGGGGGTGGCTATCCATGGGGGTGGGGGCTGTCCATGGGGGTGGGGGCTGTATAAGGGTTGGGGGTTTCCACCCCCAAACTAGGGTCGTAAAATGTAATATTTACCCAATTGTAGCATGAAATTAAGCCTATAATAGATGACCAAAAAAATGGTTGGTGTAAATCATGAATATAATACATATAAATCACAACACACCCAATTGTAATCACACCACCAAATATCATACGTGGAATTGGATTTTATGAGCCATGTTTCGATGGGACACTACTCATAAGAGTATGAGCCTTATTATATCATTAGGTGATATGGAGTTGTTTGAAATTTAAATTTTAATGATATCAATATTGATAATGGATAAGAACCTGAGTGAGATTTCATTTCAGAGATTGCACCTTCTTGGAAGGGTAAGAGTGTGTGTTGGTATAGAACATCAAGAAAAGTCTTAATGTGTGAAAGAAACTATACATTGGTTATATTTGATTCCTTTTTTGTAGAGTATCGGAGTGGAAAACCCACCCCCTGTATAGCCCACACCCCCACCCCCACACCCCTACAGCCCCATAACCCACTTCACCCCAACCCGGATAGCCCCCCCACCCCACCTGGACACCCCCGCCACACCTGTATAGCCCACCCCCCTCCTCCCTAGAAAACAACCCACCCAATCAGAAAAACCCACCCCCACCCCCCTTGGATAGACCACCCCCTAGAAATCTAACATCCTCTCCCCCACCCGATAGTCCACCCACAACCACCCCTGGAAAACCCACCCCCTCCCAGGATAGCCCACACCCCTTCCCCTAGAGCACCCCCCCCCCCCCACACAACCCCCCTGGACAGCCCACCCCCAACCCGGACAGCCCATGACCCCCCACTAGATACCCCCCCCCCCCTCCTTGTATATCCCCATACCCCCTCCCCCAGATGGATAGCCCCTCTCCTCCCATGATATCCCACCCCTCCATGGACAGCCCACACCCCCTCCCCTCCAGCCTCCCCCCACCTAGACAGCCCCCTTGGACAGCCCACCCACCACCCCCACCTAGACATCCCAACCCCCACTCCCCACCTGAATATCACCCCCCCCCCCCCCCACATGGGCAGTCACCACTGCACCTGGATAGCCACCCACCACCTGGACATCCCCCAATCCCCCACCTGGACATCCCCCCCAACTGGACACCCCACCCCCACCTAGACATCCCACCCCAACCTGGACAGCCACCCCCCCTCCCACCTGGACATCCACCACCCCACCTGGATAGCCACCCCCCCCCCCCACCTGGACATCCCCCACCCCACCTGGACAGCCACCCCCCCCCCCACATAGATAACCCACCCCCTCCCTGGACACCACACACCCCCTCCCCCACCAGGACACCCCACCCTGACCCCCTGGACTACCCACACCCCTCATTAGGGCAGCCCTTACCCCCCTCCCCCACACCCCTATAGCCTCCCTACCCCCTGTAGCCCCTACCCCTGGACAACCCACCCCCACATGGACAGCCCCCCACACCCGGACAGCCCCCTACCCCTCCTACATCCCACCATGGTGTATTTTTATGTATAATGATTTTGTTCCCTAAGAAATCCAAACTATTAGGTATTGTCCATTTAATTTCAAACATCCCATTCATTTTATCAAAACATACAAAATTAAATTTATCAAAACTTTAAAAATTCAACTTATCAAAACATGAAAAATTCAATTTAGAAGGCTCTACGGGTCACATACAAAATGCCATTGGGAAAAGGGGAAATAAAATACATTGTTAATTGCAATTTAAAAATTGGGTTAGCCACTTAGGTGGTTTGGTGGTGTCTGGGGGTTGTCTAAGGGGGTGGGGTGGGGATGGGGGCTGTCCAAGGGTGTGGATGGTGTCTAGGGTGTGGGGGTGTCTTGGGGGTGGTGGGGCTCTATAGGGGTGGTGGAGGTGGTGGGGGGCTATCCAAGGTGGTGGGGGATGTCCATGTGGGGTGAAGGGTGTCCACAGAGGGTGGGGGTGTGGGTGTCAAGGGGGTGGGTGGAGGGGGTTGTCCAAAGGGTGGGGTGTCCAAGGGGGAGAGGGTGTCCATGGGGGGATTGGGCGAGGGAGCTGTCCAATGGGTGGGGTGTCTAGTGGGGTGGGGGTATAGGGGGTGGGGTTTGTCCAATGGGAGGGTGTCCATGGTGGTGGAGGCTGTCTAGGGGGTGGGAGCTGTTCATGGGGGTGGGGTGGGGGTGTTCACAATTCCAATCCATCATCCAACCAATTCCACAATCCAAATCCAATTTTCAACTAAACTAAAGTTCAAAAAACTTAAAACAATACCTTTACCCCCCTGAATTAAACAAATCCCACTAAACAAACCCTTTACCATGTCTTCATTGTGAAAAAAACATAAAACAAACCAAATGGTTCGGTACTCTGAAGACAATAATAACTCTAATTTAGCCGAAATCAAAACAAAAAAAAACAAAAAAAATTACGTAGAACACTAAAACTAATGTAACACATACAAATATGAAGTGTAAAAATAAAAAGTTTGTATTATTTAAGAAGGATATACATCTGGAAAGAGTTTCACAGCTGATAAGACTTCGGAAGGAGCTCTGGATTAGGTCTGCAATCAGGCCATTATGAGAGATGAGGCATTGGGTATTTGGGGAAAAAATTCCCAATGGTTTTTAAAAACTTTTATGAAGGCCTCATTTTACCAATGGTTTAGTAAAACTGATGGTATATGTTATAGGAACTAAATATTTCCCAATCTTTTTTTCAAACCGTTGGTAAAGCTTTCATTTTTTACAGCATACCAACAGCTTCTTCAAACAGTTGGTATATATCTATTGGGAAAACCACCATTTCCAGTAGTGATTTATCTAATATAATAAATCTTATTATATAACGTAGATATAATATATTTAGTACATTCCATATACTGAGATGTTTTTAGTCTATGGTCATTTCAGAAATCTATCTCCACCATCATCAAATGTGTTGTCAAATCATCATTCTTGTGTACGATAGACTACCACATCATGAACCGATGTCATTCATTTTTCCATTACCACCTATAATGGATTTACATAATAATGGATTCATTCTTTTTATATTATATTATTGATTCCATTATGTTAATTTAATTATTATATCACACATACTATCAATACATTATTTTTTTGGTATTATTATAAAATCACTCTTCTGTGTGATGAAATACCACCCCACAAATGATTTGATTTATTTGCTATTAATATATATGGTAATATGGATATTTTTTATTGAAATATATAAAATATATGAAATATAATTGAATTTGTTATTTTAAAATATCACTTGTCTTTCTTTTTTTAAATATGAAAAGAAAATGGTAATGATGTTCATTTATACGTATGATATAATAAAATCATATATGGATTGATATTTGTTAATTTTATAATGAAATATATGTATATTAAACATATATTTATTTTAGTTTTATTTTGAATGACTAAGATAGAAGCTGAGACTTAAGGAATTGGATGTTCATCACACATTTATCTTTGGCGAGACACTTTCCAAATTCCCCAACTATTTCTTTTTATATTATATATATACTTCACATTAAATTATTTTATGATATTATAGTATGAATTATTAGGGTTAAATATTCATTTTACAATATCTTTTTCATAATGATTGTAGTGAATAGTGATAAGGTATTTTTTCCCAATTATCCTTCTTTAAGACATATTTTCTATTATGCACCTATCTTATTGTGTGAGGTGTATATAAAACCCCATTCAAATTTTATATATTGAATTTATTTGTCCATTGTAAATTATATAATTCATTTAATTATATTCTTTCATAGGGATTAAATTTCAATTATATCATAGTGGTAATGATTTTATGTTTGAATCTCATTGCTTATTGAGATTTTTAATAATCATGTTTTTGATAATGGAATGTTATGATCCAGCTGTGAAGAAACATATAAATTATATAATCCATTTGAAATTTTAGGAGAATAATATTTTTCACTTCATATTACTCAAATTATGTACTCATGATTTCAAAAATATTGTTTTTAATAAAAATAATATTATCAGTCAAAATGACTTTTCTTCCAGAACAATTTTTTATAAAAAAGAATTCAAAATTAATTATGTATAAAAATATTTTTAAAATTAGAATAGATATATTCATAACGAAATAATTTAAATGATTTTAAAATATTAAATAATTATTTTTCATTTTTACTTTCAATGAAAACCACTTCCAACATATTATATATATTTATGTTTTAAAATTTGATTTCAGAAGAACTGATATTATCCTAATGAAATGGTTAATGTTTTCTTTAAAAAAAATTCCTATCCATGTTGACATAATTTGATGTGAATTATCATTTACTATGGCTACTATTGGTTGGTAACATCCTCACTATTTATATATTTGGTTAATTTATATTTTGATTAAATATTTATGAAACCCATTAATTTTTCATTGCTTATGAAAATGTGGAATTGATGAAATTATTATAATACCATTTTTATTTACATGATTTATTATGTGATGATATGTTATGTGAATTATTTTAAATTATAACACATATTTATAGTTTTCACTATCTATTGAGTGAGATATGTATGTCCCTCCAATACATTGGGTAAATATTTATTACTCATGTGTAAAAATGGGAAGAAAGTCGATGAGACTGATTGAATATGGGAAATAGGTCTATCCTGAACAACTATGGGATATAGGTGTGTCATAGTCCACTATAAAAAATAGATACATACTAATACACTATTAGAAATAGGTGTGTCGTGGTCCACTATGGGATGTAGGGGTGTCCTAACCCATTTTGAAAACTACTGTGTCCGGATCCACCATAGGTGATAATTATTAATCCATTAAATTCATAGTACTAGTAGGGAACCATAATGTATGAAATATTTTTCAGTATTAATGATTTTTCCAAAATATTTTCAAATGATATTAGTGTTCATGATTGATTTATAATTATTTATAACCCATAATGGATATGTTCACAGAAATGATGTTATTTTATTACATAAATATATTTTATGTTCTATGGAATTTTTTGTATAAAATTAATAAGTTTCTTTCAAGATCATATAAAATTATTTTTAAATTATTATTTTGTAGGATAATATATCGATATCTTTTATGAATAAACATACTTAGAATCTGGTATCACCCTCCCATATGTTTTATTTTCCCAGATTATGAAGAATTCTTTTATAAAAGTTATTTCTATCAAGAGTAAAAAATAAAAGGATTATTCACAGATGAATCCAATATCTTTCACCAAATTAGAATATAGAGTTCAATGATCCCAGAGGCACCAAACTATTATGGTCCTTGAACATGTGTTTGTGTAATATAATTAATATTTATATAAAAAAATATGTAAAACTAATGCATGAGATGTTAAGGGAGATATAGTTGGTATCAATGTAAATGTTTAGTTAGCAATATGATGCTAGGATTAGAAAACAATACTGAGATCCCTATGTACATTTATAAGGATAATTCGATGTATGAGTCAAAGTATAGAAAAATGTTCTTGTATTTTTTTAAAGTATATACCATGTTTTTTCCATGAAATACAACCATGTATGGATACTAAAAAGGATTTGGCTATCACATAGATGTACCTAGGGTTAACAACCCTGAAAATAATGTATTGAGATGGTATTAATAATGAATGGGAGGATGAAAATAACCCTCTCAATAAAACTGGTTTGACCCACCTATGAGAAAATCTTTGGAGATTCAAAAAAACATTATAAACCATTGAGAAGGATTTAAATAATTGGTTATTATTAACCAAAAAGGAAAAAACTAGGTGGTATAGATTAAAAAGTTTTCCTACTCATTTAAACATCTTTTATGTTATTCTTAATTATTATGAAGTTTTCACCATGATTAAAATTTATAATATGATACACTACAATCATATTCACTATCTGTTAACTAATGGAACCATGTCAGTGATGAATTTAAAGGAAAATGAAATTATTTTCGTTATAAAAATATATATTATATTGGAGATATATAGATAAATCTTATGGATATGTGAAAACTACTTTGTTAAGTTATGAATAATGATTAACTTCTAAATGAGAAAGTAAGACAAAATGTTCTTTGGATTCATCCATGAGGAAATGTAAACCATATTTTAGTGAATATAATGTTCCAATAGTCAATATGAAATGGATTTTTACCATTTAAATGATATTTTCCATTCTTATGTGTTCATATCAATAAAAATATATTTTGGTTGTTCATCATTTTGAAAGTGACGTCTATCTATGGTGCACACTTGTTATGAACATGAGGAAATATGGTGAAATTGAATCAATGAAATGAAAAGTGTTTTATTGGATATTTTTTAGAATATAACACCCACATATTAAATGAAAAATATATAGAAATAAATTCTTGAGCTTAAGAAAAATGATAAAGAATATATTCTCACATATGAAGCTAAAATTAAAAGACATTCAATATAAACTTCTAGTATTTTCATTTTCTCAAGATGGAAAAATAATTTATTATTTTGTGGTCTTGAATAAATTCTATGAAATTCCTTGTATATAAGTTATTTTTATAGCTATGAAGAATTCATTAGATGCGCAATAATGGTTTAAATGGAAATTAGATATTCCAACTATTCTTAAGAGGTGTATAATAAAATTAAGATAAAATATGATGACTAATCAAATGTTGGAATTAAATTTTTGGAATTTTTATGCCAAAATGTTGGAAAAGTAATCAAGGAAATTGCTTGAATGGAAATACAAGGTGATTAAAATTTTTGATGCTTGGTCAGAAAGTCCATAGTTGTTTAAATTTGATTAATGGAATCAAAAATTCAGTAGATGAGAAGAGTATTCCCTCAAATGAACCACACACACTCTAGTGATTGAATTGATTTTAATTTTGGAATTATGATAATCAATTCCCAAATCTAATGGCTAATGTTTAGGAAGACACAAAAAAATAAAGACAATGGGAAAAGGGAGAAATTATGAAATCATAATAGAAAAATTAAATGATGATACATAAGGAACCATTATACTATACTATAGTTTTTGGAATTTCATGATTGATTTTGTATGAATGAGAACTATGAAAAAATATTTATTTATTCATTAGTGAAAATTAATGTGATTATCTTCCTATACATAAATTCTAAAAAAATAAAATCAAATTTTATATTCTATCATTACAATTATGAACCCATGATTATAATGGAAATTTTACTATATAAGAGTATATATTTTATAAAGAACAATTTATGAATTAGTCTTTGCAATAGTATATTTCTCAATGAATGATTAACATGTGTGTTTTTTATGACGCCAATTTTTTATGAGTTTATGGTTGATTATTATTCATTAACACCTGTGTTTACGTTTTTATATTATGGGAGTTTATCATGATTTAATATATTAAATGATGTATTTTTTGAAACCTTTCTTATTTTATAATTTATTTATTTACAATCTTATATTGAGAGGATTGAATTTATCCTTTTTATATATATGACTAATGTAACTGGTAACCGTTGGGATTTATCATTGATGTTGTTAACATTTTGGTATGTAGTTTGTCACCTTAAAAATTCATCATAATTCCTTACCATCAAATAAAATTTCAATCAAGAACCTCATTATAAAATATAAAATAATGAAATTGTATGTTATCCTATGATACAACATTAAATTGAAACTGATTGGGATGTAAGTTTTACCTAGATTATTTCCCAAAAGTCCTCATCATGATATTGATACATGCTTCATTTTTTGCAATACGTTTCATCCTAATATAAATAATCATTACTAGTGAACAAGTAAAAAACATGAGGATATACTGATATGTTTTTTATTGGTATTTTAAATGTGTTTTGGATCAAAATATAAATCATATTTATTTTTCATTCATCAATATCCTTCAATTGATCATACAGATTTCTCCTTATAAAACCTATTTATGGAATGATTTCAAGAACCCAAACAGAATTGTATGATGTTATTGAAATAAATATATTTATACGTGAGAAAGATAATGATATGGTAGATAATTTTATAGACATTTGAAATAATGTATGGACTATACAAAAATCTAAAAAATGTTATGAAATAATCGTCAATGTGATCAATAAATTGTTTTCCTGATAAGGTCCTTCGGAGAATTTTTCCATGGAGGAATGATTGGAAAAATACTCCCTAGGTATATTTGTATAATCAAAATACAAGGTAATACCAACAAACAGTCATATTTCATTATTCCCCCACCAAACCACTATCCAGACCACAATGTTTTCCATGTATATCACAGGAATATGTAAATACCTAATCTATCACTTGTATGAACTCAAAGGTCGAACCACTAGATCGTGATATTTCTTATGGGTAATAATCTCTTGAAATTCTATATCATGCAGATAATGTTATAAAAAATAGTACCACTCAAATTGACAATGTTATGTGGTGAATCAAATAGTTTGGGGAAGCAAGAGGTATCTTGAAAATATGATGAAACATAAGTATCCACATTTTAATGCATTAGAGTGACGAATTTCAAGTGAAAATTTAATTTAAATCGGGGTATAATGTAGAACCATGAAGTTTTAGGATTTATTTTTTTCGAATAAATTTAATTTTATTAATTTATTTCATTACTCAATACACTGAGTTAGAGCATGTTAGACACAAAAATTAGTTTCATCGATAGTTTGAGATACTTGAAAGACTGAGTTTTACTGAACAACAATATAATAATTTTTTAAAAAATATATCTTTTATAATTTGATTAGATGTAAAATAAGAATTATCCAAAAGAAAAAAAATTACTCAAAAACCATATTTGTTTTTCTAAAAGACTATTTAGTCATGCATTATGCAGATAATTTGATATTAATTCATTAAAAATTAATTAAATAAATTGGATAATATAAAATTAATATTGGGATTAATAATATCAAATTTATCTAAAATATAATTTTTTGTATTCTTCAGATATAAATAATTTTGGGATGAATTGTGAAAAATAAGTACAATAGATGTCTGGACATAAGATAATGGATTTTTTTCATTTTTTTCTTATGTGAGATAGATGATATATTGAAAAATTATTTAATTTATGTGGTTTGTATACTTCACATAAATGATTTTTGTTACAACTATAATGATAATTATTTGGATTCAAGAAAATTATAATATTTCATTCTATGGTATTAAGGAATTGATGTAACTAGAGTGGTAAGTTATTTTTCTCTCAATTTTTCATTATTTATGTTATAAATTATGTTATCTACTTATATTATTGGAAAATGAGTATATATAGATTGTTTTAAATTTAATTTCGTTAATTTATTTCTACTCATGGAATTTTTCATTTTATTCAATGCTATTCATTAGTGGGTTTTATATTTCAATATTACCAATGTTGTAAATATTTTATGTAATATTATCATCATTTATATGTATTGATTATGATCACGTATTATAGTATAGAATCTTAGGATACATCTCTCCTAAAATCCATGAATTTTAATTTATTATAGTTATGTCATTAGAATATATTATACCAATTATCTTTACATTCTTTAGGTAGTCAAGAGTTCACAAAGAATGTTTTTTATAAACAAATTATTTTCAATCCAAAACCTTTTTTCTTATGAAACCATGTTTCATAAAAATATTTTTGAATTGTATTTTGTTATAAAAAGTTTTTTCCAATATAAAACAATATTTTCATTAGGAAATGTTCATAATTATGTAAATATATTTCTGTATAATTTTTAATTTTTATTTTCAAATAAATGTATTTTCATGGTATTTTATCAAATTAGAGTTTTAAAAAGTGATTTTAAAAAATATATTTTCTTTGTGAAATTTTATATACTTCCTTTAAAAAATATTCACAATATAAGATTACATCCTATGATTTTACTAATAAATTATTGTGGATAACATATAATGATAATATCCTGATTCTTTTTTTGGATTTTTAATGTGTCTATTGATAAATGTTTTATAAATTCTAGAAGTTTTTATGGGTTATAATACGATGAATGGATGAAATTCTTATGAAACATATATTTTTACATAAGTTATGATGTGATGATATGATAAATGTTTTAGGTTATTATGGAAAAAATTAATATGGATTTCATTTTGTGATGAGTAGGATATATATATCTCTAGTATATTTTGTAAATATTTATATCTCATGAGATAAAATGAGAAAAATAATGAAAGTCTTGATGAACTATGGGAAACATGTGTACTCAGATACAATTTGGAAAACTAGTTTTCCCATGTCCAATATAGGAACCAGATATGTCCTCATCAACTATAGGAAACATGTGTGTCTTGATCCACTATGGAAACCGATGTTTCTTAATATACTTTGAAAATTAGGTTAGTATTCTTCTATAATATGAAAAAATGTTGTTTCATAATCCAATATGTTGATATTATTTGTAGTTAACTCTGATTTATGTAATTATTTTCTATATTTATGTTTTTTCCACACATTAATGACGTAATAATAGGATCCACGATTGATTTATGATGATTTTTCACACATAGGGTCCTTTATTTTTTAAATGATAAATTTTTATTCCATGAATCTTAATTATGATGTTTGATATTTTGGGTATGAACATCATATGTTATCTTCATTATCACATATGATTATGATTATATGATTCTTTTATATGATCATGGAGTGGCATCTCTTTTTTTTACCTATACTAAGAATCTATGATCACCCTTTTTTTGTTTCCTATACCTGTCTATTGATGAAGAGTCTTATTTAGGGTAAGTATATAAAGTTTTCAAAATGGGAAGATCATTATGGGTAACATTTAAGAACATTTAATATATTATAATATTTTGTTCCAAATTTTCCAATGCAACTAAACTATCATGGTCCATAGGATTTTTCTTGTGTAATGTAATGAAGTGTCATCGTAAAAAAAATGTGTAATTTACATTTATTTAAAAGACTGGTAACTATAGTTATCAAGACTCTCAAGTTATTAATAATGTTCAACATCCTTTCTAATGGTGATGCCTTGTATGAGATAATGAGAGATGATAGTATTTTAGGATTTAAAAAGAGATGATACATAATTGGTTTTCATGAAAACATATTACCCATCTAAATTAAAAAAAATTACCTATGAGGTCAATGTACCTCATTGGTTTTATTTGTTATTTCATGTCTATGGAGTGGTGAGTCTGGATGAAATACCCATTATTTTAGTAAGCACATTATTTTTATAAAAGTTATTTTTTTAATTTACAAATATATATTATTTTTATATTTTACTTAAATTATTAATATTGAATATGAAATAATTATTGAAAGATAATAAATAAAACTAAAATAGTGTTTTTCATTTATAAGAGGATGGTTATAGTAAAAGAACCAAAAACTTTGTTTTAGTCACACTAGATAATTTACATCCCTTGAAAAAAAAACAAAAGGGGGAATAGATTGAAAAGTATAAAATAATATTGACTTGTAAGTACTGTAGACCATATTCATCCCCAAGGATAACTAATATAAAATAAAAACCAATTCTCAGGATTTTCTCCATGATAAAGAAAATAATTATAAAAAAATTATTCTATGAGTTATGAACGTTGTTTTGTGATGTGAGAGTGTCAAGAAAGAATGTTTTAGTATGTCTAATATATATACATCAAAAATTTTCTATTACAAAAAAATTGTTTCAAAAAAATGACATTGAAAATATATAAATAGAAAAATAAGGTCATTGGTGTCAAACCATGAGATTTTAAAAATAATAACACTGTTTTGGATCTTTTTTAAGACTTGCAACACCATGCTTGAAATACCTCTGAAATATATAACAATTGTAACATAGCTATTAAATTAGTGTAAATGAATACTATAATATAATTTATGGAATATATATATATAAGTCTATATATATATCAAAAACTCCCACTAATTATAAATTTAATGTTAGAAGTTTTGTTAAAAATCACTAAAATTTAGTAATATCTTTTTATTCATTTAAATTATATATTCTTCAATAATTAATTTTATGGATTTCTATGAGGAAAATATATAATTAATTTATAGAAAAGTTGGAAATATTTTTTGTTATATTTATATAAATTTTTTAAATAACTATATTAAAATTAACATATGTTTTTATTTTGGGATTCATGTGAAATATTAATTTTTAAGTGAATAGTAAAAATTAACGATTATTATAAAATTGGAATTTATCTTCAATAAATTAAGTAATTTAATTGATAAATAATTATTCTATATAATTTCTTGTGACATAAATATTATTTAAATATATATAATCCAATTAATTACTTTTTAATCCCCTTTATTTGGAATTTTACTATATGGTTTTGGGTTTAAAACGCTTTTTTTAATAATGTTTTAAAGTGCAGAGTATTTCTTCAAATTAATTGATTTAAATATACACTACTAATAAATTATTTATATTAAATATAAATATTTTGTATCAATAAATATTATTTTAAAATTAATATAAAATTTATTACTAGTTATAGAGTTAAAATAAAATTATTTTTTTAATGAAAAATACATTTTTGAAAAATACATTTTGCTTCATAATTGTGAGTTAAATTTTATATTAATTTATACAATTTCCACGAATTTAACATGAAGAAATTTATGTTATATTTTGAATAATTATTATTAATATAATTTAATAATGAAACACAATTTTGTTTCATAATAAATTGAAAAAATAAGTTAAAAACAATTTGAACAATTAATGTTCGAATGGGATTTTTTTGCATTAAATTCATTTGGGATAAAATTAATTTTTCTAACATAATGGATTTATTTAATGAGTTTTATTTCATATTTTTAATCAATGGGTATAAATTATACAATAATTATCAATTATATTTTATTCATAATAGAAAAATTATGTACGTAAATAAAAAAGATAAATGTGATTCAATAGAAATTAAAATTAGTAAAAGTGAGAAAACATAAAGGAAAATAGAATAAAATGGTTCAAAAATGTGTCTTTTTTGTGGTGATGGATTGGATTATCCATATAATCCATCAAATATATTATTTATTAATTTTTTTCACATATCTTGATGGTGAAATCTCATTTTTGAATAGTTATTTGTATATGTGGTGTCTTCTACATGAAAGAATTTCATATATTGATGATAGATCATAAATAAATAGATAATTGTGGTGAGGTGATGTGGTGTAAAGAGATACCACGGAAATAAAATTTCATTGTATGGATAATTGGTATCTAGTAGTTTCCCATATATGAGAATATCAAATAATTTTTATAAACCTTTTTTCCTGGTGCTCATGGTGTAGGGGACGTAGGAAGAATACCATATTTCATTTATAAATTGAATGTGTGTGGGCATGTATGGTGTGAAACTCTCTAGAGGATTTTAATGGTTTTACTTCCTAAGATTCTCTTGGCCTACCCTTTAATGATGACTGGATCTAGGGAGTTTAATCTTCTAGCCCTCTGAAATAAGAAGTATCCATTGATATATCAATGGGCTGTTGGAGAATCTAGAAGGAATGTAATATTGTGCGATTTGATGGGATCACATACAATTGAAAGGTCCTAATTGTCATATACAATAATAATGTGGAATAAATTATTTGTCTATATAATAACAAATAATAAGAACCCCATCTTAGACCACTTATGTTTTTCATAACATCCCACATTTCTATCATTAGAGTAACTTAGATTTTTTGGGTTTTCTAGCCCCCTCTCATTTCCGTTCCAAATAACAGAACAGATGGTTCCTATAGTATGGTAAATATGTGATGGGGTTGTGCCATTTTTTATCTGAGGGGTTTTAACAAAAAATTTCTCAATATATATTTTTACTGGTGACTCCCTTTGGGGTAAATATATGGTGACATTAATAGGGATCCTAACATGCATTAATAATAGTATGGGACAAGCAGCAGTCAAAATATAGACCATAATATATTATGATTCATTGACTGTATATGGTATTACCTATCATTCTATCTCATATATCATCATATATTGATTGTGTATTATAAATAATCTAATGGATTTCCTTCATACATGGTGATAGGGTAACAATGTTTCAGATATTTTTTCGTCTATGATTTTCCAGGGAGTAGGTATTACATTTTTAACCATGGACGAGTTTCTTGACGCTTGAGGGTTTAAACCATGTGAGAGTGGATTCTCTTAAGTTTCATTTTATGAACCCTAGTTAATTTCAAATGGATCATTTCTATTTCTATTTTTATTCCTTTTTTATCTACAAATTATTTAAAAATAAATATTGATTATGATGAGTAATAATATTGGTTATTTAAAAAAATCCACAACACATCACAAATAAAAAGACTCCCCCAATCCTCTCCAATTCACAACATATTTTTATATTCTAATAAAAACCAAATTTACATTCTTTGTTCTCTACTAAGTTTATATAGGACGTATATTTATCATAAAAAAATTCTTGGAATGTATTTGGTGTAAACCATAATTGGTTTTCCAAAGAATATGTATCATTCTCAAGAAAGAGTTTTTTTATTTATTCATCTTCCACCACATTGAAATATTTTTCAACCATGATGAAATAATTAAACTAGTTTATAAACTATAATCATATTTTATTTTTTTAATGTTGTAACCTATATCCATATCCACATCAATCAAGTGGGAAGTGAAACTATTGTTCGTGATTGCAGCAAACTATCACCTGACGAACTAAGGTAATTACATTCCTGTCACCACCTCTTAAAAATGTTTCAAATAATATAATTACTAAATAAATATCATATTTTAAATATTATTATACTTCCATAATTATTAAATAAAATATTTTTCCTTTATTATCATTTTTGGGGGATAAGATATCGGTGTGTGTGTGTGTGGTATTCCACCACAACATGAAGTGATGTAATTTTTTATTCACTAACACTTCAAATATAAGTTACTAAGGATAATATTAATGTGTATATTTATCATATATGAAATATTAATTAAATTATTATCAAATAGTAATCATTATTAATATAAAATATATCATTTTCTTTCATACCATTCGACTCACTAAAAACTTATAGCATTGGTTGTCCGTACATGTGAAATACCACATCCACTATGTGATGTGGTATTTTTTCCATCAAAAAATGACATAGTTGATATATATATATATTATATTTAATTAAATAAAATTTTATTTATGATAAAATAATCATTCTATAATGAATAAATATTCTACACCATCTTTCAATAATGATCTCTGAAAAATTGAACCATTACTCGTGTATATGTAAAACCTACCATCAACATGATTATTACGTTGTTCATTTTACATAACCATATTTATGTGTTGGATAAGATATTATAATGTACTTATATTTATGATTATTATGATGTTATTAATATGATTCAGATGACTGAATAATGAACCCATTGACCACAGTCAACGTACCAAATCCATTTTCCAAATATTGACTAAACATCCTAATAACAGCAGACATGAACATAACTATTTAAATATTTAAATATTCCATTAAAATAAATAAAATAAATTATTAAAGAATATTTTGTTTAATGTAGACATATTTTACTAATAAATAAATTAATATATAATTTTTATTACACTTTATCAAATAGACAACCATAGAAAGTCTAAACTCGAGATAAGGGTTTATCATCTAACTTTAATATATGTGAAACATGCCCCCATTTAAAAAGTAATTTTTATAGTTTATAATATATAATAAAAATTAATTTATTATATATTTAATTTAAGGAATGGTTTTAGGATTTAAAAATACATATGAGTTTCTCTATTTTTTAGTAGTTTATCTAGATATTACAAAAGTAATAAAGGAGTTCATTTCAATCTTCATTCATTGAAGAAAATTTTATTATTAGAATAATAATATATCTTATATAGTGTATATAATACCCCATTTATATTAAATATCATATAATAATCATACATTAAGGTATTTTACATTGCAATTTTAATTATTTCATCTAAGGAGAATCTACATTAAGGTAACAAAGTTGTCATGTATTTCAAAACTCAATACCTTTTAATTGGATTATAATAATTTTTCATCATCCTTTATATTAGATGATTATGTGATAAATGACATATAGGAATATTATTTTTATTTTTTTATTTAAATTTTTTACACATAATCTCTCAAATTGTAAATTCTCAATTCAATTATATGATCTTTGTAATGGTTATTCATCCCAAATACTGATTTTTTGGGATGTACATTTATGAAATGCACCTATTTAATTTTTTAAGCATTATAAAAATAACATAAGACATATTATATTAGGAATAATATTTTTAAATGATATTTATTTATTCTTATTAATTCATTCATTCATGGGGATTATGATTGAAAATATACCAAAGTTGAAAATGTTATACGATTCAATCTCTATACATTTTAATATTATTTTTTTAGAAGTCCCTTTTTGAGTAAATAATGTGATTTTAAATATTGGAACAACATATACTTTTAATTCCCATTTGATATATAACGTTATAACCTTTATTAATATCATATTCCATAGTTATATATTAAATAATCTTCATGAATTTTATTTTTAAGCAATACAAATATTATATATTTTTTGAATAGAAACCCCCTCTACTATAGCCATGATTTCTGAAACATTTCCATTAATATTAATTTAAAAACATAAATTACAACAGAAATATATTTCATATGATATTTTTCTTTGTTAAAATGGTTTTTGAAAATTTAAATTCTTACCGTTTTTATATGGGTATCTTTTGAAACATTTTACAAAATATTTTAAATGAATGATTATTTTAACCATTATATGACTAATGGATTTTTTCACTAACATGTATATTGTTTTATCGAGGTATTGTTTATTTTTCTCATGATTATTATTAATTATGAATACTTTCACAATATTTTAGTATTTTTTGTTTTCTAAAGTTATTTTAAAAGATAAAAAGTTATTTTCACCATTCATGTTTATAATGTCATTTCAATGGTGTTTCCCTTCATGAACTCCAACAAATATTGATGTTACTTACAACCCATTTGGGATGTTTTATAATGATAACATTTTTAATTCATTATATGTATGAAATATTATTTTTTCAAATATAGTTTCATTAATTTGGTTCCATTTCCATAAGTTAATAAGGTTTTGAAATGAATAATTAATGTTTTATGAGTTTTATAATGAGATTAATGATCAATATACAATATATATGTTGTGGTTATTACAATTTTTTATAAATGGTTTAGACTCATTCTAACACATATGTGATCGCAATACAAATTATATGATGAATATATCATATTTATTGATCATGATATCATGGGATGATCCCCATTATAGCATAAGATATGAAAGGATAATCCCCATTGTAGATTAATATATAATGGGTTTGCCTTTTTATATCTCACAAATTTTTTGGGTATGGAAGATTAACATATGATTTTTCATTTTAAGGGTTCAATATTCTAAATAAGAATAAATTATAATGTATAATAATGTAAACTTAATTATTGACCAAAATGAATAGTTAATGCATTAAAAAATAAAATTACCATGGTTATGGTAAAAATGGATTTAATGGGGGATAGTATAAAATTATAAGACTGAAAATGAAAAAAAGTATTACCTAAATTTTATTGAATGAGTTTATTTAGAAATGTGACATCAAATTCCATAAATATGGAAATTTAATTACAATTTTCTTTTAATATGAACCAATAATAATTTATGTTAGAAAATATAAAAATATATATTTTTCATACTTTTTAATTTCAATAAATATTTGGGTTATGAAAAAATAAAAATTCAGTTATAAATATTTTACTTAAGGTAAATGAGTTTTTTCTAAAACAACCCTATTCCTTATTTCACATAATTACATGATTTATTATATAAAATTATATATAATACAACCATAAATATCAATAACTCTAGTGTCTTTAGGAATTTGGTACATCGGATAACATCTTGAAAATGGATAAAACTGCATTGTTGAAAACTTCTTTAACAAGATTCTAAAATTCCATGGATTCAAAGTTGTATGGGACAACATTTGGATAAACATAATAAATAGGTGATCTGTAAATCCCAGTATGGAAATAAAAATGGAATATGGTGATACATGTAGAAATATATTCATATAAATGGTTCATAAAAAGATAAGGAATCACAAACATGAATAATGACACATGATATAGCATGATGGTCATAACTTGGGAAATGTGAAAAAGAATTAATAAACTTCATAATAAACATAGGTCAATGATGAACTAACAGGACTTCACGATAGAAAATTTACTATTAAGGTATCATGATTACTACCTAAGGAAATATTATTCCTCATTAGACTAAACATTTCCCAAAGCATTGGAGCTCTATATAATTCTAGATACACCTATCACTTTCATTTCATTCTCATAGAGTGTGCCACATAGATCATCAAACATGTATTCATTCATCATTTTATTTTATTATATGACCAAATATAATTGAATATATACATATATGTCGCATTTCAAGAGATATAAGTGAATAAATGTGAATACCCTTTATAGAAAATTTGTATGGTATTAACAATATTATTGTTTTGTGATTGAAAATCAATGGAAATTTTTAGTAGAAGTCTTGCATCACATAAAAATCCATAAAATGGTTTGATGAGGGAGAAATTTATATGTCATCATTTAGAGATAAATTTAATATTATGGGTTATATGGAATAACATATCCAATCATAAATAATTTAATATAAAATATATAAGCTTAATAAGATACTTAGATAAAGTGGAAACATGAATAGATCCCTTATTTGAGTGTGTGACTCCAATTGATTGGGAAGGGATTCTTAAAAGATTAGGGAAACTTGTTAGGACTTTAGAGAGGCCAGGTATGAGTTTATATGTTCTCCAAGAAGTTTTTGTGAAGATAAATGAGAGATTTAGTGAGTTATTATCGAGAAATATATGGATTTTGTTATTATGTAGTTTCTAGACTCTACAAAATTAAAAAAAAACCAAAAAACATGTAATAATTTTTCCAATGGATTATGAATAATTGTATTGGTTATAATTATTTCATAAGTCCAAGAATAAATATTTATATAATAATACACTTTCTAATTTATAGGTGAGTCATACTCTAAAATAAATTGATTCAAATTCTTGAAATAAATTAACAGTTTTATATGAATCATAAGGGATTTATAATATTAATAAAATAAAAATAAAATCACAATATTTTTAATTATAATAACTTATTTGTTCAAATATACCCTTTATATTATTTAATACATCACATTTCATGCATTATGATGACATTATGCACAAAGTATATTTATGCTGTATTTAATTTTTACACAAAAATATGACTGTCTTAGAAAATTTTGAAAAACTCACCATTAAATTACATAAACATTCAAATTCAGAATATAATATTATGTTTATTTTAATAATTATTTAAATGTGTGAATTTTTTCTTCTAAAATAGTAATTGAAATTTATTGATAAATAATGTTTTTTTTATAATAGTTTCTGAACCTTTTTAAAAATTACATTGGAAATCATAATAAATTATATGATCATTTGTATCTAATAAAAATAATTTAATAATTATATTTTACTCAAATATTATTTATTTCAAAAATTTATTAATTCATCAAAATAATTTTATTAATTTTATTTGAATATTACCCAAAAATATTATTTGTGTAATCATATATCAAATGAAAAATCATTTTAAATGATAAAATAATAGAATGAAAACATATCCAAAATTCTATACAACGTAATATAGAAACATATAATTCTAGGGTCTTAATAAATTTCCCTTTAATACCCTAGAAAACATCGTAATAGTAAGGAGCCCGACTATGAGACTTTTATGTGGTGGTTCATCATACATTGTTAGGGTTGTGATCTCAATGAGGTGAGAATACTCCTATATGCAGTTTTCACATGATTAAAGTATTTGATATCATCTTGGGATGGGTCATGGTAAAAGACGAGTGTTTCTGTCTCCATTAGAAGATCCAATAAATCATCTTAATATGGTATTATCCTTTTAATTGTGGTCATCAATTCCTTTGTCTATTTCTGTCATATTCTTTAAAACAAAATATATATATATATATACACAAATCATTCATCACTATTCCACACCTATATAATCGCTGATAATGTTATTTAATGGTATAATATATCTAATTGAATATATAAAATAAGTGCATGTGTTTTTACCCATATTACATAACAAGAAATTTAATTAAATAAAATTGAAAATTTTATTTATAATAGCTCAGGTCAATACATATTTTATGATCATAATTTATTTTTTTATGAATAATAAACTTATTACATTAAATTATTATTAAATGAATACACATTAATTATTTATTAAATAATAAATTAAAATAAATTATATAAATATATTTAAATGTTATGTAAAATTAATGAATAATTGAATTTCATTATTTTTTTAGATGAATATATCATGTTACAATGATGTGACTATAATAAATTCAATTTCTATCATTGAATTGATATTTCTTATTTGAAATAAAATGAATAATTTCCAAAATGACATTTATGTAATTTTATTATAAATTATATTTTATTAAATGATTTAATGTTTCTAAATGTAAACTATTTTTCCCAATTAATTATAAATGTTAAAAAATATTAACCTTATTCTATTTATGAACTAGCGTTTCTCTGAAAATGACTATATTGTCCCCTAAATAGAAGAAAATATCATAATATGGTTATGGTTAAAGCAGTGTTTTTTATGTTCCATGTGCTTTTGTTAATGTTAATTCAAAAAAACAATGGATATATATTTTAGAAATTAGTTATTATATATATAATCATTTATCCCAAATAATATATTATTTATTAGATTAATTAAAATTGATAGATGTAACACCCCGACCCCAATAACCCAGAGTCAGTGCAGTATTACATAACATTTTCATGATCACAAAAGATCAAATATCGAATGACTGGTTAGTTTTTTAGCCTTGGAAACACTAGATATATTAATAAGTCTTACATTAGATCATAAAATAAAAACAATAACAACATATTGCCTCCACACTCATATCCCCTCATACTATCCTTGTAGGTAATTCATAAAATACTTCTTCACATCCAAAGAAAAATAAAACATTGAAAGGGGTGAGCTCATATGCCCAGTAAGGATAATAATATAGAGGAAACATTAATAAATAATCATAAACATTTAAGGCAATGTATAACTAAAACAAAATCCTTTTAAAACTGAACTTAATCATAATATGTTAGAAATAAAATGAAATAATTCCATTTACATATTCACATGGATATTCAACTAGTCGAATAATAACATGCAATATCAATAACAACTTTCATAATGATGGGATGCATAATGTCAGACTATTATAACCACATATTCAAGGCCTTGTGCCAAGACTACAAGTAAGATTTTTTCAAATACATGTGCTAAGACACTATTTTGTCTAATGAGACCTACCGATGCATCGAGGAGCTATAGCAGGCTCCACCCGTCATTTATTAAGTCTAATGCATTCCTCATATGAACAGGTTTAAACATAACATAAACATTCGTATTAAAACTAGCATACGAAATGTCAATACATTCTTCATAAACCATTAATGGTATAAAAATAAAACATCCACAATGAAACATATCACAAAACCTTCAATACAATATAGATGTTTTGTATCATAATAAATCAACTTCAAATAATCTTAAAATCCATCAAAGGATGTTGACATAGATAAAATCAAAAATATTTGGAAGAAATATCACATTTTTTTAATTCATTTAAAAGTCAAATAATTATAAAATAAAACATTTACTTTGAAAATATTCTTATAAGCTTGTAAGGGAAGCGTCGACGATTTTATAATGGCAGAAAATAGCCGCACCTGCCGTATAAGTTAAAAAAAGACATTCTTACCTTAATTTTGTAGAAAATGTTAAATGGGACCTTGTTTGGAAAATGAAAAAAAGATTCCTTTATAAACATCTTATAAAAATTCAAAAATGGTATAAATTACTTTAACCTATAGTCTATAAAATATTAATAATTATTTTAAATACTTTTTTAAGAAACATGGATGTGGATGATAAAGAGGTCCTAGTAGATAATTACATATAAACAACCTCAGATACTGAAGAGATTGTGAAATAAACCCTTACCTTGTACTTTTCCATGGTTGAAGGTAGTTTAACCTCTTTTATAATGGGGAAATAATTGTTATTAAATTATACAAGAATCATATATATTAAAATGATATCATATATGATCTTTTAACATTGCTTTGTGTATAATATCTTAGTATTATCGTCATTTCGGGTGTTAACTTGTATTATTTTATATGTTTTGTTACATAATTAGTGTTTTTTAGGGATAGGTTGTATCTTATTCATATAAAGAATGATATCAATTCCTTAAACATTATTTTTAATCATCAAATGTGAATTAGACTTTCATAGATACGATGGGAGATGAATCTCATCGCGTTCGTAGAGACGGTAGTCTGTACGTACACACGAGCGATAATATCATTATTTTGATATTTAAATAATATATAATTGGATGTTATATCATATATAAAGAATCATTATCATGTTATATTTATTATTTACATGAATTAAAAATCATTATTATACCCATCCAAATAATAATGTTTTGAATAACAATTACACCACGACGTGGAGACGGTAAGTCGTACGTATGCACATATGGTGACATGTCATTCAAAGGATGGGTAGAAAACTGATTATGGTTGTACCATATTTATAATAACATAACAGTATATAGAAGATACTAGAGTTTTTATTTTATAATGGAAATATCAAAGGAATAAGAAGTTGAAAAAGAAAGGAACATGAAAGAGGGTGGTGAAAACATTACATCTTCTTCTAGTTCTTCTTTTTGATTTGACCAAAAGGGCTCCCTAAGATCTCTTCATGATAAAACTAAGGCTTTTATTTATAATTTATGGAAGTTTAGAGAATATTTGGGTAGGTTTTGGCCGATCCAAATGGGTTTGAAGGTGTGAATTAGAGGGAATGGGAAGTGCCCTTTTATAAGAGGGGTGAGGGACACCTTAGGAAAAGCTAGAAATATTATTTTATAATTAATTCATATTCAGTTTATAATGGTTCAAAAGTTTATTATTTGAAGTATAAGGTGGGTATGGGTCGAAAAAAACTCAACCAATAGGTTTTAGACAGGTTTTAGTCACTTTATTAACCTTATCTTTTAGATTTAACTCTTAATTATTAGTTTGACATTTACCATTTCTCTTTGTATTTTTATATTATATAGTTAATAAACATACTATATGCATCCAAGAGACCCCCAAATAGTCCATTAATAATACGCCTATCATTATTTAAGTCTTTTTTCTGAGCCTTGGATTTTTAGGAATAGAATATCAATTTATAATATAATATTTGTTTTAAAAACTCATTTATATCAATTTTGACAATATTTAATAATTGATTTTTGGTAAAGTCTTATCAACATTATTAATTCAAAAAAAAATCATTTAAGAAATCACAACATGTGATAATAACCAATAAAATTTGTGTATGTCATCAAAACTTTCAAATTATATTAATTTTAACATTTATAATACCAATTATTTTATTTTTTCATTAATAAAGAAAATACTGCATCATTATTGGGTCATAAATAGGATTAATTATTCCATGTAAAAAAATAAAAATAAAATACCATTATGTTGTAAATATTTTTATATTTCTAATTAATATTTATAGACTAAAATATAACATATATAACCCTATGTAAAAATTGTTTTTCTAAATGATATATGCTTATGTCATTTTTGTATTTACTTTAACTTAATTAATATAAAGTGTCATTATCACTTAAAAGTGGATCTAAGGGGTCCCAAAATCGACCCAAAGACACTCATGGTCTGAAATGTATCAACCAATAGTTTTAGGAAACGTTTTAGGATAATTTTTAATTCTTATAATATTATTTTTTTACCCTTATTTACCAGATTTAGCCTTTAACCATGGTAAATAAAATATTTACCGAAGTAATTATTCAAAATTTCTAAAAATAAAAGTTACCTATTTTCACAATTTTGATCTCCAGATTCTAAATATGGAATCCATTTTTCTAAATTCAAAACACAAAAGTGGCATAAAATAATTTAAAATTAATTCTCGCTGTAAAAACAAAAAGCGTGTTTTTAAGAAATAATAACTATCAAAAGACTGGCACTTGTTTATGTCCGGTGTAAATATGAAATTATGTACAATGACCAAAATTGTATTAAATTGTAAAAATATATTCTATATATACTTTGAAACTACTCAAATTCATAATTTATCAATATTAAATATTTTGAATAAAAAAAATTAAAATTAAAATTTAGTAATTTTCACTATTCATCAAAATATGAAAGTTATCAGAAATGTAGAAAAAATTAACCCTAATATAATTTCGATATTCTGAATCCAAAAATGAAGTCTATTTTGAATGATAAAATGTATAAAATTTCAAAAAAGTGGGTATTACTAAACATAACGGCTAGTTTGATTGGTTGTGGATTGTGATATAACTCGAAGTGGCGTACAACACACGCTACTGTATTATTCAAAGAGAAGCGTACCGTGGAAGCTTGGGGTTTTACATTCTCCCCTCCTTCAAATTATTTCATCCTCAAAATTTCTATAATACTACCACGTGAAAAGACTCGGGTGGTTCTTCATTATAAGTTCCTCGGGTTCCCACATTGCCTCTTCCGTCTAATGGTTTCTCCATAGAACTTTTACCAGATGAGTCATCTGGTTTCTCGGCACTTGTTCTCACATATAAATAATTTTGATAGGCTCTTCGCAATAATACAGATCGGGTTCCAATACTAATTCCTCATGGATTAGTACATGTGTTGGGTCAAGAATGTATTTTCTCAACAGCGATACATGGAACACATCGTGAACTTTGGAGAGACTTGGCGGCTTCACCAAATGGTAAGCTACAAAACAAATTTTTTCTAGAATTTAGAATGGTCTGATGTACCTGGGACTCAATTTTCCCTTCTTACCGAAACATATAACACCCTTCCATGGAGATACTTTCAAGAAAACATGATCTCCTACCTGAAATTCCAAATCCTTCCTTTGATTGTCAGCAAAGCTTTTCTGCCTACTTTGAGTTGCTTTGATGTGGTTATGGATTAAATTTAGCTTTTCCATTTTTTCCTCCACCAGTTCTGGGCTAACGAGTTTTCTTTCACTAACATCCTCCCAACAGGTTGGTGTGCGAAATCTCTTTCCGTACAATGCTTCATATGGTGCCATCTAAATACTCGAATGGAAGCTATTGTTATAGGAAAATTCTACGAGAGGTAAATATTGATCCCACAAACCCTAAAAGTCAGGTGATAATGATCTCAACATGTCTTCTATGGTTTGAATAGTCCATTCTGATTTTCCATCTTTTTTAGCATGGTAGGCAGTGCTCAAATGAAGTTCAGTATCCAAGGCCTTCTAAAGACTCTTCTAGAATCATGAAGTAAAATGGGGATCACGATAAGAAAAAATCAATAGGGATACTCCCTGAAATCTCATAACCTCATTAATATATAGTCTTGCTAGACGTTCAAGTGGTAAATCTTCTCTTATATCAAGAAAATGTTCTGACTTGGTATGATGATCAACAATTCCCCATATAGCATCATTCCTTCTAGGAGTCTTTGGAAGTCTCCTGACAAAGTCCATCGTAATATTAACCCATTTCCACTCAAGTATGGAATGAGGTTGTATGACTCCTCCCGGCTATTTCCTTCCATCTTTCACTTGTTGCAAAACCATACATCTTGACACAAAATCATCAATCTCCTTCTTCATTTTGTCCCACCAAAAATGTTCCTTTAAATCTATATACATGTTGGTTCTCCCAGGGTGTACAGAGAAATTTTACTGTGAGCATCATCCAACAATTCCCTTTTTAGATCAGGTATATCGAGAACACAATGTCTTCTCCCAAATTTCAAAATTCCATCTTCATACACAAAGTCACTCAATCTCCCATCATTCACAGCTTTAATCTTCTTTTTAAAATCTTCATCATCATCCTGAGAACTCTTTATCCTTTCTAGTAAAGAAGGTTTGGAAGCCATTTGAAAAACTATTGATGTTTCACCTTCCATGGTGATTCCCATATCCATATTTACTATATCTGTGAAAATAGGATCCCTTTCAACTCCCATTTTATTCCAAACTCCATGATCTTTTCTGCTCAAAGCATTTGCAAACATATTTGCCTTCCCCGGGTGGTAGTGTATCATGAACTCATAATCCTTAAGTAGTTCAATCCATAGAATTTTCCTCATGAGGGGTTCTTTCTATGAGAAAATGTACTTCAAACTCTTGTGATAAGTATAAATCTCCCATTTTTCACCATAGAGATAATGTATCCATATCTTCAAATAAAAAATTACAGCAGCTAACACAATATCTTGATTAAGATTATCTTTTCATGAATTTCAGTTGTCGTGATGCATAAGTAATAATCATATCATTCTACATAAGGACAAAACCAAGTCCTTTTTTCGATGCATCACTATAAATATCAAACTCATCATTCCCCAATGGTAGAGTCAAAATTCGAGCATTGACTAATCTTCTCTTCAGTTCATCATAACATTCTTCACACTCTTTTGTCCAAAAAAAATTAATCCCTTAACGTGTGAGCTTTGTTAATGGGTTAGCCAATCGGTCTTCTCTGGTGATTTCTTTTCGTGGTGATTAACTTTTTCTAGGAGAGGTCTTAGTGATAAACATTTTCTAGTATAGGTCTTAGTGATATAGGATTCTCTGGTGATTTCATTACGTGGTTTAATTATCAGAAAGGAAATGCATGTTTCTGGAGTCATCTTGATTGGTGTTTGGAAAATTTGCATGTTGTTTCTAGTTTCCGTAATGAAAAAGTTGATCACCTTGTTTGTGGGATCTCAGATCATTCTCTTCTTCTTGTGTCATTCTCTCCCAGACAGAGTTGTGTGGAACTTTTTTGTTTCTGTGAATATTAGAGAGAAAAACCCAAATATCATCATCTTATTAATTTTTATTGGGAGGAAAAGGTTCAAGGGCGTTCATGGGTTTCCTTCCATAATAAATTGAGACGGATAAAGCATAAAATTCATGCTTGGGTGAAAACCTTTCCTCCTTTGAATCAGGATTTGGAGTTTATTAAAAAGAAGATTGAGAATTTGGAAAAATCTTTGGAAGTCAGCTAGAGTGATAGGGTCTTTGAAGACCTTATTGGTGAGAAAAATGATTTTAAAGTGATTATTCTGAAACAGGAGAGTGCTGCTTGAGATAGATCCAGATTTAAATGGCATAGTGAAGGTGATAAAAATACTGCCTATTTTCATGCATGTATTAAAGGAAAAGAGAGGCGGGTTAATCCAAGTATTCTAATGGAAGATGGTTTTCTCTCAAGTGATCGGGACATGATTTTTTCTTTAGCAGTCTCATTCTTTAAAGATCTCAGGGTCGATCCTAACCCGTCTATGGTTAATGGCTATCGTAGTGGGAATGCAGAGCTGTTTGACGAAATTATGAACATGTTGTCTGGTTTGGATAATGAAATGCTGGAAGCTATTTCTGATAAAAAAGAGATTCATAATTCTATGATGAAGCTTAACCCAGATAGTGCCCTGGGTCCTGATGGTTTTCCAGGGGTGTTTTTTAGAGGGGTTTGGGAGGTGATCAAGGCTAACTTGATATTCCTCATTCAGTATTTTTTTCGGGGTGGTCCTATTCCTAAGGTGGTTGGTGCTACTACTCTGGTTATGATTCCCAAAGTCAAAAATCCTTCTTCTATTTGTGATTATAGACCAGTGAGTATGTGAAATTTTTCATATATAATAATTTCTAGCATCGTTAACTTGCGCCTAGCTGGTCATGTCTCTTGATGTGTATCTCTTCAGAAACACGGTTTTGTTAGAGGTCGGTCGATTCAGGGTATAATTGTGTTGGCTCATGAGATGATTCATTACATTAACATAAAATTCCAAGAGTCAAATATGGATTTGAAGCTGGATATGAATAAAGCCTATGACATGATGGAATGGGGGTTCATTATCATAGTTCTAAGAGGTATGGTAATCACTTTTTGGGTTTTGGATCTCATTTTTCGTTGTTTTAGTTCTGCCTGGATGTTAGTTTCTTTTATGGTAAAATATCATGGTTTCTTTAGGAAAGCTCGTGGTCTCAGAAAAGGGTATCCTATCTCTCTGGCCCTTTTTATTCTCATGCAGGATTATTTGAGTCATCTTATCAATAAAAACATATCCATGGGTAATATTTTACCATTTCGTAGAAGAATGAGACAAACTTCGATTTCTCACTTGATGTTTCTAGATGACTCTCTTTTTTTCATCAATTCTAGTATTAGATATATTGGTGTTCTTATTAGTTTGTTGGATGAGTATTGAATATGTAGTGGGAAATCGATTAGTAGGGAGAAGATCAGTTTTTTCATTTCCAATAGATGTGAGTACAATCAGGTAATCTCCATCTCAAAACTGTTGAATATGCAGAAAGGGTCTTTTCCTTTGACCTATCATGGCTCTCCATTAGCTCCTAGTTGTATTCATATTAGAGACTTTGATGTTATTTTGAATCTAATTTTGAGTCATGTGCTTGACTAGAAAACCGATTTTTATCTTTTGTAGGGAGGATTACTTTCATCAATAGTGTGTTATCAGCTATTCTGATCCATGTTATTTCAGCCTGCAAAGTGCCGAAAGGAGTGATTTTTTCTATTGATAACTTCATGGATGATTTTATTTGGGATGCTCAATTTGAGTGGAAATTTCATTGTACTCAATGGGAGAAAGTGGCTAGACCAATCCAGGAAGGTGGTACCAATATCAGATGTCTTGGGGATACTATTCGTTTATTGCATGTGATGCTTGCCCGAGAAGTTATGGAGGGATGTACTCTTTGGGGGAAAATTATGTCTTTGCAAGGTTAAGAACACTTGGAAGAAAATAAACATTTATCACCTTTTTGGGCTTCAATTCTATGTTTTTTTTCTGTTATTCTCCAACATTCTCAATGGATTATAGGGAAGGGTGATATTTCTTTTTCGAATCACAACTGTACTAGATCGGTTATTGGATTTCTAGGTTTCCCTTCTCCAATGATCTCGTTCAAAGAAACTTGTAATTACCAGGCTTTCATCAATGCTGTTTTTTATGAGGAAGAAAATAAGACCTTTGATCTTATCAATTTGAATATGGATCCAGGCATATGCGTTTTTACTGCATCAATATCAGGCATGTTCTCTTCTAATGATTTTTGAAGTATTTCTAATTCCCATGCTCAGCAGGATTATTGGAATGGTATAACATGGAATAATAGAATTCCCATTAAATTTAATTTTCTTGTATGGAGAATTAGAAATTGGGATGTCCTTACATATGATAATGTGAAAAGAAAGGGAATTCATTTGGCTTCTAAATGTCACTGCTATAGCACGTATAAGGAGGAATATTCCAACCATCTGTTTTTTGAAAGTGATTGGGGTTTTTCTATTTTGAGTTTTTTTGGACAATTCATTAAAGTTTCATATCCTCATTTGGCTGGAATTCCTTTCCTGGATAGGTGGTTCCATGGTCTGAATATTGTTGGTTCTGAAAAAAACATCTATATTTGTGATCCTTAGTGCGGGGAGTTGGTGTATTTGGCAGTCAAGGAACAATGCTCGATTTGAAGATATTCAAGCTTTAAAATGTTCGGTTGTTATCAGGACTAAACATCTATTTCATGATTCAATTCGGTATTCTAATATTCCAAGCGATGATCCTACCTTGAGATATATTTGTCCAATATTGACTTGTCGAGGTATTATTAGGAGAGGAAACTGGGTCAGTTTGTGCCCTCCTAACATGGGATTTACGTTGAATTTGTTTGGCTCCTATGTTTAAGGGTTTATTCGGGGTGGTGGTGTAGTTCGTAATGGGAGTGGAAGTATTTTACATGCTTTTCTGATTTTTATGGTAGAGAAAGCTCCATTCCAGATGAATATGAGGCTATGCATATGGGGATTATGTTGTGTGTTCAAAAAAACATTTCTATTTCTCAAATTGAAATAGATTCAAAGATTATTTATGACTCGATGAATGGAAAGATTTTGACACCCTGGTCGATTACTTAAATTTTCAGAAAATGTAGAAATTGGGTTGAAATCTAGAAGATTCGTCTTTCTCATACATGGAGTAAAGGTAATAACATTTATGATTACTTTTCTTCCATGAAGGTGGCAGACCAAGGTAACAATTTTGTGTGTTTCCAAAGTATTATCCAAATTGAACCGGAAGGAGTCGGTTTGATTTGGGGAGATCAAATTGGTCTCCATTATTTTAGACCACCGTAAATTTTTTGTTTCCTGCCCAAAAAACTTGTTTGTTTTGGGCTTTCTCCTTTTATAATAAAAATACATATTGTGTGAGGTGAGGGGTTAGCCAATCGGGAAAAATTCTGGATGAAACGTTGATAATAACTTTCTAAAACAATAAAACTGTGTACCTCGGTTATACTCATTGGTGCTGGCCATTCTTGGATTGCTCTTGTCATAGAAGGATCAACAGAGATTCCATCTCTAGAGACAATATATCTAAGAAAAGAGATCTCCTAATGCCAGAATTCACACTTGCTAAACTTCCCAGATAATTCATGTCTTCTAAGACTCTTCAGGATAATGCGCAATTGATTTTCCTGATCCTCATAGCTTTTCGAGTATACAAAAATATAATCAATAAATACCACCATAGAATCATCGATATATTCCTTGAAAACTATATTCATTAGATCTATTAATACAGAGGGTGCAATAGTCAATCCAAAAGGAATTATTGTAAACTCGTAATGCTCGTACCTGGTTTGAAATGATGTCTTCGGAATGTCTTCCTTATTCACACACAACTGATGGTATCCAGATCGAAGGTCAATCTTTGAAAAGTATTGACTTCCATGTAGCTGGTCAAATAAAACATAAATGCGAGGTAGGGGATACTTTTTCATTATTGTTATAGCATTGATTTCCCTGTAGTCGATACATAACCTCATATATCCATCTTTATTCTTAGCAAAAAGGACAGGGGCTCCCCGTGGAGAAACACTAGGGGGAATAAATCCCTTATTACTCAAACTCCTCTAGTTGTTTCTTTAGATCAGCTAATTCCACATTAGACATTCAATAAGGGGTCTTCAATATGGTCCTTGAACCCAGAAGTAAATCAATGGAAAACACAATTTCTCATTATGAAGGATTTCCAAGTAAATCTTTCAGAAACAGATCTACATATTCTTTCAAAATAGGTACATCCTATATTTGAACATTCCTTTCCTTACCCATAATTATTTCATTCTCTTCCTCCGGAATAATTGAATTTAGTTGAGCTACTGGGGGTAGATCTAGGTAAGAATCATGTGGTGATTATTCTGATCTAAAGATAAGGTTTTCTCTATCATCATCATCAAAAATCGTAACCTCCTTCTTCATACAATAAATTTCTGCATCATGGTCTGAAAGCCAATCCATACCGAGGATTATATAAAATTCAATCATGGTTATGATGATGAGATCAACATATAAATAACATTTATATTCCCTAATGGTAATGGATCCACATAGCTTTGTAGCAATGATACTCCCCTTAGGAGTTTTAACTAACAACTCCCTTGTTAAATCAAATTGGAAATATCTAATTTTCTTAGAAAACTGGGAAGATATGAAACAATGCGATGATATAGAATAAAATAAAGCATTGGATAAACTTGAGGAAACCATTAAATTACCTGCCACCTTGTCTTTCAAAGATTCAAACTCAGTAGTAGTGATAGAATAAGCTTAGCCTTGATCCCTTGGCCTTTTTTGAGGTATGTTCCCCTGATGCTTAGGACATTCATTTGCATAATGTCCCATCTCCCTACAGTTGTAGAATTGAACATCAATAGCTTCCTTCTTCCCCTTACAATCATGATCTAGGTGGCCTTTTCACCACACTTGTAACCGACTCCCATTCCTTTAAAGAAAGTACCAGGGTGTTACTTCCCACATTTACTGCAGGATGGATAATCAAATTTTTATTTCTTCCCCTTATTTCTATTTCTAGAGGGATCAATAGATCTCTTCTTCTCTTTCTTTGCTTTAAAGTCGTAAGACATAGAGAATTCTTTTTATGTCATAATAGCGCATGAGACAATATCTTCGTACAACGAGAAGGTTTGTGAGAAAAATTCTCGACGGAGAAACGGGTTTAACCCATCCAAAAAATAATCTATCTTACTTATTGGGTTACGTATATAATCTGCAACATATCTCGCTATCCTTATAAATTTATCCTCATACATTGCAACATTATCATCCTCCTTTTTCCTCAGACTCAGAAATTGCATTTCCATATCAGCTCGATGGTCACGAGGAAAGTATTTTTCAAAGAAAACCTATTTGAACTTTCTCAATTCCATACTTGATACATCAGCATCTTCCTTCGTGTTTTGATTCAATGGACACCATTGATCAGCCTCTCCAGTGTGGCGGTAAACTTCCATGATAACTTTTTCCCATTCACTACTCCCCAAGGCATGGAATATTTTCTCTAAGAAATTTATCCATTGCTCAGATACTAAGGGATTTGTACTCCCAATTAATTTCAGTGGTTGTTTCCTCATGAATTGATCTAACATTGATCCTCCATGTTGCGGATCAGGGTGCTTCGTACGGGTAAGGTTATTATTCACAACCTAAGTGAGTTGTCCCAGTACGGTGATTAGTTGATCAGAACCAGTTGCATCACCAGATTCACTATAATTATCTTGAGCAGGAGAAAAATCCCTACATAGAGAGCATGTATTGATACAGTTTCCATTTCTTCCACTAGGCTCCATTTCTAAACAATGGCATACACTAGATTATTTTATGAATCGTAATACATAAATCCAAACTATTATAACACTTAACATGAAGTGAACAGTTTATGGATATAATCCATAATCATAAAAATGTTTTCTTTGAAGAAGTATGTACTCATAAACCCTTCATAATAGTTTTTAAAGAAAATGAGAATTATCCTAAACCTATCCCCTAGGAGTGTCGTAACAACGAGTGCAGCAAGTCCCGTTCTCGTGCACCTATTCCCGTTTGAGTCTAGCTCAAAGCAGTGTTTTCGGGTTTTACCCCTATATACATTTGTGCTAGAGCCGCCTCTACCTGCTCGTATCCAGACAGGGATGTATTGCTCGGAATACTCACAAAATCTCTAAAATAAAAAAATTCTAGGAAGTTATTCTATACTAATCCTCAAAGTCCATCTTAGGTATATGAGCTCTAATCAGAGTTTATCTAAATATAGCTCCCAATGTTTGTACTAAACTTCCTCTGATACCAACTGTAACGCCCTAACCCCAGTTAAACAGTGTCGGTTCATTATTACATAACATTGGCATGATCAAAAAATATCAAATCTTGAAAGACTGATTAGTTTAATTTCCTTGGAAACACTAGATATATTTATAAGTCTTACATTAAATCATAAAATGAAAAGTACAACAACATCTTGTCTCCACAATAATATCCTCTCATACTATCCCTATAGGTCATTAATAAAATAAATCTTCACATCCTGGAAAAAATAAAACATAGAAAGGGGTGAGCTCAGATGCCCAGTAAGGATAACAATATAGCGGAAACTTTCATAAATAAACATAAACATTTAAGAAAATGTATAACTAGAACAAAAGCATTTTAAACATGAACTTCAGCATAATATGGCATAAATAAAATGAAATAATGTCATTTACTTATTCACATGGATATTCTACTAGTCAAATAATCACTTGCAATATCAATAACCACTTTCATAATGATGGAATGCATAATGCCAGACTATCATAACCACATATTCAAGGCCTTGTTCCAAGAATACAAGAAATATTTTGTCAAGGCATTGTACCAAGACACAAGTTTGTCTTATGAGATCCATCGATGCATCGAGGAGCTATAGAGAGCTCCACGCGTCACTTATTAAGTCCAATGCATTCCTCATATGAACAGGATTAAACATTACATAAACATTCGTATTAAAACTAGCATATGAAATGCAAATAGTTTCTCCATAAACCATGAATGGTATAAAAATAACACATCCACAGTAAAACATATCACAAAACATTCAATACAATATGGAAGTTTTGTATCATAATAAATCAACATCAAATAAGCTTAAAATCCATCAAAGGATGTTGACATAGATGAAATCAAAACTATTTGAGAGAAATATCTCTTTTTTTGAATTCATTTAAAAGTCACATAATTATAAAATAAAACATGTAATTTTTAAATATTCTTATAAACTTGTAAGGGAAGCATTGATGATATTATAACGGCAAAAAATAGCCACAACCGCCATATAAGTTATAAAAAATACATTCTTACCTTAATTTTGTCGAAAATGTTAAAAAGGACCTTGTTTGGAAAACAACAGAAAGATTTATTTATAAGCATCTTATAAAAATTAAACAAAGGTATAAGTGACTCTAAACCATAGTCTATAAAATAGTAAGAATGATTTGAAATACATTTTTAAGAAACATAGATGTGGATGATAAAGTGGTCCTAGTAGATAATTAGGTATAAACAACCTTGGATAGTGAAGAGATTGTGAAATAAACCCTTAACTTGTACTTTTCCTTTCTTGTGGGTAGGTTAACCTCCTTTATAATGGTGAAATAATTGTTATTAAATTTTAAAAGAATCATATACATTAATATGATATCATATATGATCTTTTAACATTGCTTTGTTAATAATATCGTAGTACTATTGTCGTTTCAGGTGTTAACTTGTTTTCTTTTATATGTTTTGTTACATAAGTCTTGTTTGTTATGGATATTTTGTATCTTATTCATATAGAGAATAATATCAAGTCTTTAAACATTATTTTTAATCATCACTATTAATTATTTCAATTAAAAAAGTTGTTTTTAATTAAAATTTAGTAATTTTCACCATTCATAGAAATATGAATGTTTTCAGAAATGTACCAAAAAACACCCTAAGATAAATTAGATATTCTGAATCCAAAAAATAAGTCCATATTAAAATATAAAATGTATGAAAATTCAAAAAGTGGGTATTACTATTCATAACGGCTAGTTTGATTGGTTGTGGTGTGTGTTAGAACTTGAAGTTGCATACAACACATGCTACTGTATTATTCAAAGAGAAGAAAACCGTGGAATCTTGGGGTGTTGAAATAGAGAAATAACCAAGGTTACAAAACATGTAACCATAGTGAAAACCCATAATGGTAAAAATAATGAAATATAGATGTTAAGTAATAAAATATTTAAAAAATGTGTTTCATTGTGTGGAGGAGGTTCGGTTTGACCATTCCATTCCTACACACCATTTATTATAAAATTTTCTAACAATTTAGATACAATTTTCCTACCAATAGTGAATAATTATGAGTATTTACAATAAATCCACTCATCCTGAATTATAAAAGGGAATTTAGTCTACCAACTTCTTCCCACCTTTTAAATCAATTTATTCAACCAATATCTATCCAAATCACTTCTAAAAATCCATACCTTTATACTTGAAGCTTTATTTTGGAAATAAAAATAACAAAAAATGATTAAGTAGAAACCAAATGGTCATATATGAAGAAAATGGGGGCTGAACATGTTCAATGGAATTCAAGAATTATGGAATGTGATTTCTATCTCAATTTTAGTTTTTAGTAGGAAGCATTCCATGTTCTCTATATTAATATTTTATATGGTGTATTTACATTACATGAATGTATATTATGATGTTTCAACATAAAATTATTGGTATTTACACACCGATTTTAGGAACTCTCTTTCATGGTGTTTATATAACAAATTTTATGGAAACAAGATGTTTTTTTGTAAAATTTTCATCTTTGAGATATATGTTTTCTATGAATGAATATTTAATAATTATGTGTACATCCAACACATTTTTCATGTAATATATTGATTTTAACCACCCCCATGATATTTTCAATTATTCCTTTAAGAGTCTTATTATTCAATGATACCAAAGTGGTAAAGAATATATTTTATAATGTCATTATATGTCGAGATTGTTCATTATTATGTCTCCAAAATTAATAAACTAATGTTAAAATTCTCAATAATTCTCAGGAATTATATTCTCAGGTAGTTACTCATGACATATTCAAGTAGTGGTACCATTTTCCAATGATTTTTTACTTAAATAAATAAATTCGTTTTACCAAAATCGGTCTTTATTTCTCCCATCAGTTATAAATATGTTTTATTTCAACAACATGATTTATAAAAATGTTTCAAAATTATTTTATCACTCTATAATAATTTTTGATTGAAAATATTTTAAATTTGTTAACATTAATGAATGTTATCAAAATGAAATATTTTTTTATTTTACCAAAAAAAATCATGTCTAGACTTTTTGAAAAATGTGAACAGAACGTCTATTTTATTGTTTTTTACATGAGAGAATTTTTATGATTTAATGAACAATAATTTGTTTAATGATTACCTTATAATTTTTCATGGTTATTTTCAATGATTTTTTTTCAAAATGGTTTATGTTTTTAAAAAATATTTTTAATGTAGAAAAGATATTTTCACCAGTAAATGTTTTAAATGAACATTCAAAATGATTATTTGTATTTGATGATAACTTATTGTGATACCTTTTCCTAGATGGGGATATTATCTATGGAAACCAGAAATATTTTTCCTTATATGATCTATGATTTTATGGAATTATTTTCCTAAAATCCATTTCTCTTACGCATTCAATACCATGAAAAAATGCTTTTGGAGAACACTTCTTTTCATAGGTTACACTATGATTAAATGATATGAAACCTATCTCTTTTCTTATTGTTATGATAGAATGAAATGTTTTTGATACCCATTTCATTTTTTGGGATATGATATCATGATTTTTTATAAACAAGTGTCACACATATGTATGATTTCATTATGGGGTGGTTGGGATATATATCTCACTCCAATGCATTAGGTAAAGATTTATATCTCATGAGATAAACATGGGAATCAAGTTGGTGATCTTAATACTTTATAAGAAACAGGTGAGTGCTGATCCACTATGGGAAACATGAGAATCATAATCCATTATATCGATGGTATTGGGTATTAACAATATAAAAATTAATTTTTTTATATATTTATTATGGTTAACCACTTTTATGAAATGTAATTATGTTTTGTGATTTATTTTTGATTATTTATCACCCTTATGGTTCTAGTTCTCATAAATGGTTATGTTTAATTTCGGGGATCATTTTTATGAACAATGATTGGTTTGGTCTGATCTGTGTTACTTATGTTTATGATCACATACCCTAATTCCTATCTCATTGATTATATGAACATAGATTGATATCTATTATTTTTATCTTTACTAGGCATTTGAGATCACCCTATCATTTGTTTCATTTCCCTTGGTTGTGAAGAATGGTTTTTTATAGGGTATGTAAATGAACATTACTAAATGGGAAGATCCTTGTGGGAAACATTCAATATCATTCACCAGATTAAATGATTGTGTTCTATGTTTTTAGAGGCACCAATAAATTATGATCATTTAGGATTTTATTTATGTAATGTAATTAATATTTATATGAAAATATGTAATATCTTTGTACGATAATCCCTATGTCACTATTTTACCAGTTTCTTGTTATATTCCATAGTTTTAATATTTATTATAATTAAACACAATGAAAATAAACCCATAGATTAAATAATTACATGGATTCAAAACTGAAATGTCACTCTTCCTTGGTGACAATTGAAAATCCCAAAAAATTATATTTTTGTCAATTTAAATTATGATCAACCCCATAAAAACAAATTGAATAGTAAAATCTAATATATATATATGTGTGTGTGTGTGTGTGAATTCAATGGTTTAATTTTTTTATCCCAATTAATACCACTAAAATAAAATTTTCAAACCATATTAATGTGTAACTCAATTCAAAACCAATAGTTTGTGTTACTAAAATAAAAATAAAATCCAAATATACGTACCCATATCATATTGTAACCTATGAACATTATATATAAAACAAATTCATTTAAATGAAAATAATATTAAGATAATGTTCAACCCCACAAGAGAATAATAAAGAAACATGTATCCATCCTTCTCATTTTTAGATATTGAATAAACCCAAATGATTGTGAACATTTTAACATAATATTCCTCTATGCATATTTTTATTATCAAGAGAGTCCTAAAATGAATCACATCTCTTACAGATACTATATGTTACCTCAAAATAATCTCTGAATTCATTAACCTAAATGTAAAATATCTGTAATCAAGGTAGAGTGAAACTAAATATTATGATTTCAAAATTATACTTCAGCATTTACATTCATTTTATAATAATTTAATCAAATTTGATTGAAATATTAAAACAATACCACAAAAAACATCCTAATATATATATTACTATTTATATAATAATTTGATAAATTATTATTTATTAATAATATTTAATATAGATATGAAAATTTATTTTTTTTACTAAAAAAATTCTTTGTGGTAGAAATTCCTGATAATTATATGTGGGTCCTTTGAGTCTAGGTTGAATAGTTTTTTTTTAGAAATGATTTTCATTACCATTTTTTAGACCATATATGTCCATTAATTCATACTAATATAATACAAACCATTTTGGGCATTGATGGACTCCACTCAGACCCTACCATTATAAAATGACCAACCATGATTTGGTCTAATTATCACAGAAAGTTCCATTATATATTTATAGTCATTTTTTTATTCTTTCAGGGTTATTTGATATCACTATGAACAATGAAATAGTCTAAAATTGTTTGTACGACATTACATTATGGAAATAAATTCAAAATTACATTTCTTTATTAGTCAAATTTGAAACCAAAATGGTTTTTTTAAAGACAATGATATGGTTTATGGTCATGTTGATTCATACCCTCACATAATGTTCATATATTAAATCATAAAAATATGTGATAATAAAATATTTATTATATATTTAAAATAATGTAGTTTATCTTCCACAAATGATGCTTTTTCCCAATAATTTTTATAGAAAATGGATGATGTTGATCCGACAACACTATTTTGAGGACAAATTAACCAACAATTAAAAGGGAAAATATAAATGATCTAGATTTTGGAAACAAAATCAAAAAAATTTAATGAAAAATATTTTATGTGTATTATTTTTCTAAAATATATAGAAAATTTTAGAGACTAGTAATTGGGATTACATGTGATTAAGAAGCCTGATGTTCCCATTATTAAAAATTAAAAAATAAAATATATTAAATATAACTTTAGGGAATTTTTTTGTAAAAGTTTTAATATCTCCAAAATGGTGGACTGGATCCAATATGAGGGAATCATTTAGTTCAAAACATGGGTTTTAACCAAGGTGTGGCACAATATTGGCCAGTTCCTAGAATTTGGAAAATTGTTTTGGAGGTATATAATAAATAAAATATATAAATTTAATTGATTTATATTATTTTTTCCATTGTAGTTACTTTTTCCATCTTTAAATGCATGACTATAATGTTTCTCTCAAGGTCAGACCCTAAACCATGGGGATTAAGAGACAGTTGGATAATGGAATTCATGGTGAATGATGATGGATTGAGACTTGGTCATGTATCGTTACAGTATCAAATTTTTCATAATTCGTCAACCATGGAATCATAGAATTATTTCTCATCAATGATTGATCCAAACTCTAGGTAGTATCATTTATTTGATATTTTTCATCCTGTTCATTTATCTGCATCAAACATAGATCAATTCAATGAAGTTAATTGTGTTTCACAACAATGAAATATTAAATTGATTGAATTATTTTAGTTTATTTTGTTTTTTATCTTCAATTTCCTATTTTAATGATAATGAATTTATGCTATTTTTTCACATGATGAGGTTATTTTTTCACTTATCATAGATTATGTATTTCTTCCCCACATCATTTTTTGATCATCATTGTTATTTTACTTGGACAACAGTTTTCCCAATACCTAGTATTTGATCGAGGGAGAACAAGATATGTTTGGGAGTTCTTCATTTTCCCAAGCGACACAAAGTGACAAAGACAATGGTTGATTTTTTTAATCTATTTAGGACACTATATTCTAGACAATTTATGATTGAAATACTATTCCGTAAAATATATAACATTTTAGATTGATAATTTTAGAGGAGGCAGTAGATCCTGGAGATGAATGAACCAGACATGGGGTTTTTGAAATGACGTGAAACCCATTTTGTTCTTTGGGAAGGAAAGCCATATGGGACCCTCTATGCGATGTTGGGGATTCCATGGAGGAAAAAAAGATCATTGGTCTTGTGATCCTTTTACATGTCATTTAACCCATTATTTGAAGATCATAATATATTTTTGAGGGCACATAGACACATATATCAGTATATGGGCTCAGAAACCCCGTGTAAATCGACATGGGAATGACTATGGGTACACGAAATGACCACTTATAGACAATCATGACATGATTTCATAGGTTGGGTTGAGTGATACCTCTACACTCCACATATTTCTATCACAGACATTGTATGTTGAGGGATACATTCCATGTGAGATGTTATCACATGATTATATCAAGGTTGATCAATGAATTTTGTGTTTACCATGTACATTAAGTATAGTCACATAGAGGTAGCATAGTTCTCTTAATCTCATTAGTTCATGACAGTTCCTATTGAAAATATTTCCCCCTGTCCATTATAATATGGTTCTATGATACATTATATAAAAATATTAGGATTTTGATCCCATCTAAAGGTTGAGTCCCAAATAGATTTTCAAGCATCCCTCCACGAGACCCGAGTGAGATCCTCTATCATCCATATACGCTAGGTGTGTTTTTTGAATCCGCATGACTTCATTAATTAGGGTGTAGATCCTCTATCTAGTATTAAATATTTGTAGGGTTAATATTTATCATGGGAATATAAACCCATATGAAGTGGGTTGATTCAGATTGGTTTTGTGATGTCCCCCCAATAGTATTGGGAAAAACCCCCCAATATAATTATTAGGGACTTCTAAGAGAAGTGGTATTTTTTAGGCAATGCCTAATTAATTAAACCATATCTATGAGAGAATTTGACGATTAAATTTATCAATGAGTTTTTAATCTAGTATTAATAATTTCATCAATTAGAATTCTATGACAAAAAGTTGGTTTTGACCACATAATGTCTCAGTGTCATTCTTGTGCAAATCTGAGTTTTTAGTATTGAGAATTTATTGTTATATCCATGTATTGTGCTTACTATAATAGATGCATCATGTTTTCTATTTTTGGGATGTGTTACATGGTATTGTTATAGTCACCAATCTATGTGAACCTCCCACACATATCATGACTGATACAGACCATAGAACTTTTTATAGTGTTCTTAGAGTACACAAAGAAGGTTGGAGGAAAGCATGATCTATACAGACCGATGTATTTTCTTGGATCATTCATTTGATCATATAATTTTCCCTTATATTAGGTTTTACAATATATAGTTTTTCATTACTCTTGTAATTGTCCCTTTTTAGTCTTTTATTAATTTACTATCACACTTTGGTTGTGGGATTATAGATGTATACATGTGAAATTTTTAGTTGTCTTATATTTTTCCATTGTATGGCCTTTGAGTTATGTGCCTTTTTAAGTAAAATAACATAAGGAAATTCCCCCCATATGTGGGACATGTTTAATAGATGCTGGTCACCATCACCTTGCATATTTGATGAAGGAATGGGTAGGTCAGACCATAGTGGGTCATGTCATAAAATATCTGTATCAAATGAGTTAGTTACACCTTTGAAAAAGAGTCGGTGAAATTTTTTAGGGGTAATAAAAGACTCTTGAGTTCGGTTTTTAGTATAGGGACTACAATGTTGGTGTGGTGTCCAATGTATCCATACACCAGTTCTCAGTTCATCTAACATTCAAATCGGTACATGTAGACATCATTTGCTGGGAAAAAAGTGTTATAAGAATCATATATGAAAGGGTTGTGGTTTCTATTACTATTTTTAATCAGATCCCTAGAAATTATCTTAATCCATTGAAAATATATTTTTTAGGATGCCTCCATAAAGGAATATATCTAGGATTCCACTACCTGACCACAAGGATGATCCACCATGTGAAGATGATTTTGTATAGATGCCAATAAATAGAACCCCTATGTGATTTACCAGCTACGCAACCGTCCATTAGGAAACAAAAATTGATGACAGTTCCAAATTTGGTTGCAATTAAGATGATTTACTTACATGATTATCATAGGCAGATATCCACCTTGTTATAAGGTTATCTAGACCACAAAGTGGTTGAGGATTGGGTGGAGGTATTTATTCATGTTTTCTACCTAATGAGGATAGAAAAAAATAGATAGATCTCATCACGTTGAGTCTCTTTACATGATCTGTTGAGAAATGGTGGAGCCTAGTGACTCACTCGCATGTTGATACATCCCTCTTATAGTTATACATTATGTGTATATTCAGGTAGGTTCTTTATTCCCCCACATTGTAATCTGTGTGTATTCATGAGTTTATGCAGTGATAGTAATGAGGTTTGACCATTTAGGAGTACTCATTGAGGTTTACTGATCACTCAAGATACACTATAGATATTATTTAGTATCTATTTTTCATTTAAATCCCCTTTCATCAGGGATTACAATAGATACATCATTGATTAATTCATATCCCTTTTCATTCCAACCTATGCTGGTGTTATTGATCAGGCCTTGGTGGTGCAGAAAATCATGGAAGAGAAGGAACCTACATTAGTTGATGGTAACGAGGACCTAGGAGAGGAGACATTAGATGAATCTATCCAATAGTAGTCATAGGTATCTAATCATGTATGTAATTTTAAGGGTATTTTTTGGCATGGGGTCAGTGAAAATGATATATCTGAATGACTCGAATTAGATAGGGGAGAGCTGGTGTTTTTCATTTAATGGATCAGGACATATGGATCGAGATTTTCTAACTTGTTGTACATGTAATTGGGATATGGTCAAGGGACTCCAAGTCCGTGATAGTGTTTGGAGGATGAAAGTACATAGGGTGGAGGATAAGGAAGGGGGCCTAGAATAGTGGAAATATATAGTGAGAGTTTTAACCAATTACGACCATGACCCATAGTGGTGCACAGTAGGATCATAGAGATTTCAAACAGAGACGAGTATATCTCTATGATATGGAGGCCTATGACCTCATGTACTTATAGATGATACAAAATATTATTTATGTTCTTTCTAATTTAGTTTTAGTATTGAGAGATTGGGGTGTGATTCATTTCTTCCTTTCCATTTCTTTTAATTGACAATATGAGATGTTGGTTGATCCATAGGCTCAACCCTTATGGTTAGAGATTCAGGGAGACCGTGACTCTGTGATTACGCAATTGTTCTGATATTGTGATCTGATGATTTGAGGTGATATTTTTGTATTCGATATAATTTTATCAGTAGTGAGGATTTGTGTAGTATTTTTAGGTATTGACTTGCTATCAACAATTATTTCCCACATCAATTTTTTAGGAGGAGTATTCCATGTTTCTATACTAATGGGATGAGTTTCTATTTTGTGTCGTAAAGTGAACCACATTAGAGGATCATGGTTTTAGGAATATGTGAGTGTATATGATTACTCACCTGTTTTCTAGAGTGACACATGTAGTAGTGGATGATATGTGATACCAGTTCCCTATGATGGTGCCATAGTATAAGGAAATCATTCTGGAGGATGTACTTGGTTTACATACCCTCCAAGAGATTTAATTCCTCATTTACATACACCCTGGTAGGATCTAGATATCTACAATAGTAAATTATAGGTATTCTATGTAGCTTCACAAAATGATGGTGTAGTCATTGGAGTTACTGGACACAGGATTTTTGAGACTGGATGTTGACTGATCAGAAGACACATTGTTGTTTTCCAATAAGGATTGTGGGAGATCGAGGTTATGTGTGGACTAATAGTGCTTGAATCTAGTGGTCATAAATAATAATTATACACTAACAAGGCTCAAAAAAAAACTTTTATAATTTTATTGGAGGTCGATGGTTCTTGAATTTCAACCTCAGATTAAGATATCACCATATACAAGTATGGGACAAGGATATAACAAATAAAGAAATAAGTTGTCACTATCATCACTATGAGTAACTGGTGATGTATTTAAATAATGAAAGTTTTATCGAAGTGTTAATGGGACTAATAAAATCATTCTTTCAGCCATTTATAGACAGTTTCATGATGTTATTCATCAATGACATCCTAGTGTACTCAGAGTTTGAGGTGGGGCATACAAGACACTAGTGGATAGTCCCAGACACAGTCCTAGAGTACCTGTTTCATGGTAAGACCTAGAAGTGTTGTTTTTTGTTTTGATAGTTCCACTTATTAGGGTATATCATCTTAATTGAGGGAGTATCAATGGACCTAGTGATGGATGAGGTAGTCATTACTTGGGATCCACCAAATATTTTTACCAAGTTGCAGAGTTTCCTACTATTATAAGTGTACTATATATGTTTTGTACAATATTTACCTAGTGTAAGATCACCCTTGAATGTCATGACCACGAATGTGAAGTATTTATTATGGATTAAGTGGTACAAAAACAATAATTAAATGAGTAATATATTATTATGTGCTCCCATTATGATATTAAAAGATGAGTGAGTCAAGTACATAGTTTTCTGTTATGCATCAATGAACGGTACTTGTTGTTTTATGATACAGGGTCTGGAAGGTATTTTCTATAGTTCATATTATTTTATAACACATGATCATCACTATTTGATGCATGATCATGAGATTATAGTGTTACTCTTCAAAATGAAAATGTGGTGATATTACATAATGGGTGAGGAATTTTTCATCTACTCAGACTGTAATTGTATAACGTATATCTTCTCACAAAATTTTCATAACATTAGATAGAAGATATGGATAGATTTCCTCTAGGAATTCATCTTTTAGATTTTATATATTAATGAGAAGGGGAATGTGCTGGAATATGGTCTCAGTAAGAGATCTTGTTCTCAGTTGTTTCCTATTGTGTTAGAGTAGTATGCCTTGTGGAATTTTTCCTTGGTAGTAAAGTATGGTGATTCATATCTTCAGTTTATCATAATAAACCCACATCATTTATTTATTTTTATCGAAACTAATCATGCTAAAACTATGATGTGACCTTACATACTCATATTTTCACAGGACTTACTATTTATGGATATTTAGAAGGTGGGGAGTATGATATCCAATTTAGAGTACCCATGAAGATATCGTTGAAATTATAAGAATATGTGATATAGTATTTTTATATGTACCCTCTGGTGGTTCATCTTGGTGTTCAAATGATGTACCAGAACCTTCAATGTTATTTTTTGTAGCCATGTATGATGAATTATATTGCTAAGTTTGTATCCCAATGCCTCACTTGTTAGTAGGTGAACACTAATCACCAAGTTCCAATGGGTTTAGATCAACCCCATGGGGTACATGAGTTGGAGAGGGATGATATATCCATGGAATTAATGAAGTATTTACCACATATATTTTAGGGACATTATTCCATTTTGGTGTTTGTAAACTTACTCACCAAGTCAAACCACTTCTTAGCCATTCGATTAGATTTCACTAGAGTGATTGGGATGTATCAACGTGAAAATGATAGTCCAACTCTGGAGGATTCCCTTGATGATAATGTTAGAACATGAAGCTCAATTCACATCATAATTATGGAGATGATTAAATTAAAACATTGTGACTCAATAACACTTGATCAATGTTTTTGACCCATATATTGATGATCAGACATATAGGACCTTTTCAGGTGTTGGTAGCCATGATTCGGTCTTATATGTTGGACTTTGTCCATTTTTGGGAGTATCCTAAACCCTTTCTAGAGTTTTCATGAAAAAAAATTCTATTTGACCCTTTTTTATAGTGCCATTTGATGCCTTTTATGAGTGACCCAATAGGACACCACATTATTCATCTCATACATTTGAGTTAGCATTCAGGGGCCCAGTGTTGGTGGAAGCCACTACAGAGATGGGTAAGATCCTCCAAGAGTGGATTAGGATTGTGAAGATCCATAATAAGTCTTATACATACCTGTGAATTAGTCATATGTGGTATGAATTGGTAGACCATGTTTCACTATATTTCTCGCCACAATGCGGATTTTGGATAATTGGCCAGGGTGGAAAGTTATCTATATGATTAAATGGATTTTTCCATATATTTCCTAAATTTGATGAGGTGGTGTACTAATTTTCTCTACAGGCTCAACTGGAATATGTACACACCATCTTCATTATGTCATATATGAGGATATATATGCACAACCCATCTCATGTTATCTACTTCGGTAGGTTGGATATCGAGAATGAAGCTACCTTTTTTGAGTACTTAGTAGAGATCAAGGACTAGAATGAGAATATCATTTATGGGTGATATATTCACATGTTGTTTGTCTAGTGATAATATGAGAATCTTTAGAAGAGAAACTAGTAGTTTGAGATCCATATGGGAGCCCATTTCCCCCATATTTCTGATCAATTTTTCTCTTTTCATGAAGAAAACTCATAATGTGGGGAGAATTTAAGGACTACCATTTTGTTGTGTATTATTCTTGTATATTAATTAGAATAATTTTTACACCATGTATAGAGATATAATGACATTATGAGGCATGTGGTTTTCATAAAAAAAATTTGATATATATTAAAACAATTAAACAACACAAATGCACATTCTTCCAAAAAAAAGATGAAAAACTCTTGAACAGGGGCCTTGATAATAAATCTAAGGGCACCATTGAGTTTGAAAAATATTTTTTACTCTATGAATTATATAATCCTTATAGACACATGGGATTGGTGAAATTTTCATCATTGGTAAATAATTATAAATATTAATAAATAAAATCCATTTATTTTACTTTATCTTACATATAGATAGATTTCATATTTAAATATATATCTCTAGGGTTTTTATTTTGGTTTTTCTTTCAACACTAAAGTCCAAGAGACCATTGTAGGAGAGCATTATTGTCGATAGAATTCACATGTAGATTGGATTGAGGATCGTTTTTTCAAAAAAAAAATGGATATCATTAATGATGTTAACATATAACCATTACACATTAATTAATGATCCAAAATTTATGTTGGATGAATTATTTGAGGTTTTTGATCCTGGTATATTATCCTGGATGATAGAGGATCAATTCCATGACCATAATTGATTCCAAATTGAAAGGTAGATTAAATTTCACAAATTATATTTGATTGTTGTGTTTTATTCCACAATATTAATAATTTAGATGACAATGAATCTTAGTAAAAATTGTATGGGGTTTATTCCACACCTTTCATTGCTTCTTTATTTTCCCCTGATTCTTTTTTGTATCATCAATGGTATTTTTCTTAGCCAATGGTTCGACTAATAACCAGTATCCAATAATCACACTATTATTCATTGGTACAGCGGATCAATATTGTCAGTATGGTTCATGGAAGATGATTAATTTTTGGAATAAAAGATGATGGTCCCTAGATCGAGTTATAATAAGCCTGAATCTCAGTTTCATCATTTTCCCTAGAAATGTACAACATCATATATGGTAGAGGATGAATTATAATGTTTTTTTGGTAGATTGAATTTATCAACTAGCCAACTGTAGGGTTAGTCAAACCCAAATATAATGTTCATGGGTGATATTGACTAAGAAGAATTATATTCAGGTGACATTTGTACATAATAGAGGTTCTATGAAATCCCATTATTCATGGAATGTTCTCTACAAAGACAAACCTTATGAGAACCTCTGTGAAGTACTGGGGTTTTTGTAATAGAGAAAAATATCACATGTCATGTTACGCCATCAGATGACATGTGACATTTTCTCAAAATATGTCATCTACTACAAAGGGTACATATAAATGGATTGGATTACATGTGCTCATGCATTTCATATACTCGAAACAGACACACCGAAGTGTAATGGAGATGGCCAACTATACATGTGCATGACCAAATACCATGGGTAGGTTGTTGGGAGACCTCTACACTTCGTGCGTTTCACTCACATCCCTTATATGTTGAGGTTCACAGTTTGTGTCAGGTTTTACCACATAATAAGATCCATGTTGATAAAGTAATTTCATGCATTATACTTACACATTGTGTGATCCCTTATAGATGTCTTCGATCTCTTTGTATCTTTAGTTAATACATGTATCAGTTCAGTGGTTTCTCAATTTTTTGTTTCCCTTGAGGGTAAATTGTGACATTATATACATATCATAGTATTATAATCCCTCTAGGGGATGAGTACCAGATTGAGTTCATGGAATCCTTCCACTATACTGTAGTAAGATCCTATATCATCTCTACATCATATATGGGACTTTTTGAATCTGTGTGACCTCCTTACGAAGGGAATTTATACTAAATCTATCAGGGTCAATTGGTATGGTATACTGGTATCATTAAAATAAAATATTTTATGTATTAGGATGATCCTAATTGAGTTTATGTTGTCACCCATTAGTTGTGAGTGTGACCCACTATCTGAGTATCTGGGTCTTCTTATACTAGTAAGATTTAAAGGGAAATGAATAATGAACTTGACCTCTTCAATTAGATTCTCCACTAATGACATGGATCATGTATTGTACCCTCTCAAAACAAGCATTTCATCACGTGAAATCCTATGGATGGATGTTGGTTGTGATCGCCTAGTGGCTTGGAGTCCATATGGATTAAATCTTGGTATTTTCTTTTATACATTGTTTTTTATATCCTTGTATTGTGAATACTATACTTGATTCATTTATTTTAGTTTTTTTGGAGTTTCCTTCAAGTAATTTTTATACTCACCCATGTATGGGCTTTACCCACACATGTCATGTCTTATGTAGATGATGGTTCTTTTAATAGTTCCCAAGGAGGATGCAGAGTCGGTGGAGCATAGTATAATCTATACGGACGGAAGAATTTTCATGATATTTAATTTTATGTTATTTATTAACCTTAAAATAGGTCATACTCATTAAAATTTCAGTTTAGTCTTATATTGAACCGTTCCCCTCTTTTAGTAATTTACTTCCACACACAAGTTGTGAGATTATAGATTTATTCATGGATTGGTTTTAATATTCATATATTTCTGCATTGTATAGGATTTGATTTTTTTGTTTGTGTACTTGTACATAAGGGTAATGAGTTCCAATTTTGAGATATCTAAACTCAGTGATGGTCACCTGATATTATCCTGTTAGAGGTGGGTTTAGAAAAGTCAATGGTCAGACCCTGGTGGGGTTGTTCATGAAAAAAAAGTTTTTTTAAAAAAATTATATATATTCAATATCAAACTATTGAATGGTACCAATAATAATTTTCATGGGAAATATCTATTCCATTTACGGGTAGTATAATAGAAATAATCCATACCATGATCATCCAAACTGTAATCAATAACATGGATTTGTAAAAACCATAAAAAAAATGTGGCTCACTATGGTCAGTCTTATTATTTAACAGTATTGACATTCTCAAGTTACCTTATATGAAAAAATATATTATTTAATTTAATTGTATCCTATATCCAATATAATAAACAAACATTTTTGTAAGAGAACATCCCTAAAAGGGTGTTCTAGAACCTACCTATTATAGTAAAATGAATGGAATATAAATTGATAGTGAACTATATCCAATAATTAATTTAATCATATGTTCTAATAAATAAATTAAAATCATACATGTGGGAATTATATGGAAAATGAAAATTTCTATTGGCATTTAATACATTCCAAATGTAATTTAATATCCAAACTATTGACCTCTTACTTCATTAATTAAATTGGATGATAAAATTATTTTCATGTATGTATTTATTTCACAAATCAATTCATGAATATTATAAATAAAAATTGAATGATAATCACTATGATAGAGTTTATTTAATAATATCATTTATTATGATTTGATGCACATTGATGAGGTCATAATTTCCCTTTAATGATAATGGAAGTGGCTTGATATGCATCACTCTGATGTGTTCTATCCCATAATGCACAATTGAATATAGTTAATAAAAGAATTTTTAAAAGAATTATATAAGAAATTTACATAAAACTAAATGAATGATTTGTGTTTTGCTTAAAGAGTTTATATATGGTTGTAAAAGGTAATAAGATTATTGTAATGGAAAATTTGATTGATGTAATGTCACTATAACCAAAATGTTATTTTGATAATAAATGAAATGTAATGTGACCATAGAAATAAACAATCAAATTCCTTAATTACTTTAGTTTTATTTATATAAATAAGAACTAATAATCTACAAATATCTAGATAGTGAAATGTTTAATCATCATAATAATATATACACTATTAAAAAAACATTATTGTTTATTTGACATTAAAATTTTAATTAGAAATTAAATTTAAAATAAATACGTTGTTTTTGTAACAAAATTATATCATAATTTTTTATTATGTAGGTTTTCATATGTATTAGACTACATTAGTGAAAATTTAATTACAATATTCATATACAGTACTGTATAAAAAATAAAGTTTATCATTTTATGAAAATCTATGTTATTGAAATATAATTTTGTGTATATGGGACGAAATAGTCAAAAAATATAATAATTATATCTAATAATATTTTTAAAATTTTAATTTTAACACTACTCACTAATATAAATTTTCAAAAAAACCCCTTTACCTATCCGATAAAACACATAAATGTCCCTCTATAATAACCGATAAATATCAAACCCCTCTAGAGATTATCCTCTTTTAATATATAACTATCATCACCATTTATCACATATTATCACTATTATTGTGTTTCATTGGTACTTTATAAAACAATAGGGTCCCAATATTATGGTTTTAAATTTATTTAAGGATAATAAAGTATTGTTTCCATTTCATCTTTTTCCATTTTACAATTTTCTATTAAAATAACATTAATTTTTTTTCATTGACATGTAATTATTCAGGTATATCCTATAATTCATATTAAATATATGTATTATTCAAATTATGATAACCAATCCATCCCATATAATTAATTTTTTAGGATTTTATTATCTAAAAATTATATACATGTTCATAAAACATTATGAAGACCAATTATTAAAATTACTATGTATCATTGTTGTTATAGAAATGGCTTATCTATGTGTTTTTTGATCCATCAGTATCATTTTATATTATTATTGTGAAACTCATGTGATTATAAAAATTATAGTAATAATTTTCTATATAATTTTTTTTATAAAAAATCTGTTATTTATTGGAATATGATTTTCTACCTATGGAGAGATTTAAATGAATTTTAGTTTAAAAGGGTAATACATGTTAAAAGTGGGTCACTCGTACTATTTGGATTACTATTAAAAAGTCATGTTTATTTTTAATTCATTATTGTACCCTCAATTGGATATTATATTTTTTTTCTCCTTCATTTGAAATAACATTGATTGTTTGCATTGATACATGTTTTATAAAAAATCCCACTACCAAATACATGACATTATCAATACATTATATGTAATCATTGATGTTGAGTTGAAACATAATATATAATAATGATTTTCTATTTTCTATTTTATATTGTTATTATGTATATATATTAAATATCTCGATATATAAAAACATTATTAGAAAATACATATTGTGTATTATTCCAAGTACATCAATTTTTTATATTTAAACATTATTTCAAGCAATATGTATAATATTTTATTTATTGATGCAATGCTTTGGTTGATTTTTTTTATCGGTGGGTTCTACAATTATATATACCATTAGCAAACTTGTAGGTTTTTTTTAAAACCATTATACTGTAATTGGATTGATTCACCTATCGTGGGTATAAAAAAATATAATTAATAATACTCATAGTGTAACATAATGTCTAACAATGGTCAACTATTGAGGGTCATTTTACAGATCGATCAATATTCAACTTATTTATAAATGATTTTTTAATATTTAATATATTTTAATATAAATTAAATATCATGGGGTTATAATTTTCTATGAATGAAAAAATGAAATAAATATAATTGGAAAAAAACACACATTTCAATAAGAAATGAAAATGATCCAAGTGTCAAAAAGGATTCCTTCATTATATAATTTAATTTACATAGATCATTTAAATAAAAAATTTCATATATTGACTCATATACATCCCTAAATATATTTTATATAAACACAATATAAAATATCACATGCTTGTTAGGCCCCAACTGGTTCATATTGAAAGGGATATGAAAACCTCAATCAAGAGTGCACAAATTCCAATCATCCATCCCTGTCAAATTCAATTTTTCCTTAAAGTTTCCACAAATCCATCATATAAATGGATTAATAAAATAATTAAAGGATAGTATTTATTTTGGTATAGATTGAGATGATCCAGTTGAGAGTTAATGGTTACAATCACATACTAGAATCATTATATTTTAAATTAACAATATGATGATAAATAAAAATTGTATATTAAAAAAAATAACTCAACATATCCCCATATTTCTCATGGGTCATAGCCCATTCTTGGAAAACCTAAATTTAGTGGTTATAGGAGTACATTGGAAAAAATTCCGTTGAATCTTTTAATATGAAAAATAAAATCATACTCTACATTTTTATCTTTCCGAGAGGTGATGGATTAAAAATCATTATTATTGATATAATAAAAAATTTGACTAATCAGTTGTAAATATTCATTAGTTATTTACTTAAATAAAATAGAACATTATGGAATATATTATATAATGTAATGTTTCCACATCCCAAAAATTGTAATTATTCATAGGTTTTTGTTTTAAAAATCATCTAATAATCCAAATAAACATCTTTACATGAATGACCATGAATAAAAAATAAGACCAAAAAAATATATGGATATGTCCTTCTTTATGGGAAAAAGATACATTAATATTTTTATCATGAAGTGTTTTCTAAAAATAGGAAGCATTTAAAGGTGATAAATTCCATTTATTCAAAATATTGTTAATGAGCATACATATTTCTTTTAATGTTATTAACATATGTTTCATGGTTTCTAAGGCCTATATATATGGGTGAAAACATAACCATCAAAAGATTATATTTTCTTTTACATAATTTTTTCATATAATCATATATTTCACCTTAGAAAATTAATCATACCAGAGTTGAATGGATGAAATTATATATGTGAAAAAACCTTCAATTGAACTCATTCTATCATAATTTTTCATGTGAATATTTATTGTAATATGTCTTTGTTAAATTTAATCATATATAACATTTTTATTTATTGTTTAATCTTAGGTAGAGGGAATGAAACAATATTATTCGGACTAAACTCAGATTTAATCATATATAGGTACTATTATGCTCTTATTAATCGTATATAACTTGATTAAATTTATTTATCATTAAATAAGATAAACATTTTTTTATTTATTACAATGTCGCAGTTATATTTTCATTTTATTATTATAAATTTAGTTTATTTTTGAGTTTTATCCTTTTTGACCTAAACATGAATAATTAATAAAAACATAATTTGAAAGAAATTTCCATATTCAATTAAATGAAAAGTAATAAAACCACCACTAAAATTTATATTTGATGCTATATTTTTATTTAACTCTAAAATAATCCAAAATCCAAGTATTTTGTTATTTTCCCTTAAAATATTACATCATGATGATTAAAACTATTAACTAAAAAGAAAAAAAAATTCTCAATAAAATCCCTTATATAGAAATATTAAATTCTATAGAAAACACAAATATCTATAAAAATCCAGATAGGAATAATTTTTTTATTTTTCCATTGTCATTTTTAAAATAAAGATATATCAAGTATACATTATAAAATATAATTTTATATCATTTTATATTATGAAATTTAATTTCATTTAACCTTAATAATCAATTCATTTTCCAATAAGATCATACCACATAAATAAATTCATATAACCCTTCACTGAAAAACAATTTTAATGAGGTGTTAATGTCATAATTTATTTATCAACATAGGATTGTAAAAATTATAACTCTACACATGATTATATATGAATATTTATTTTGTCATAAGTTTTTTTCCATAGTAATTTTAGTGTCATAGTTTTATAGGGTAGGTTTTCAAATTTCAAATTCTCAAAATATGTAGTTTACCTTTTAAATAAAATTCGTGAATAATTATGTAAAATTATGGATATATTTTCACACAATTACCCTTACAAACTATTAATGTAATAAAATTCCCCTTGTGGATCATGAGATAATAGTAATGTATATAGAATTATTTGAACGTTATTTATCCTCTTTTTTTAATTTTTAATAAATACACATTTTTTCATTATCATTATTTTGTATATATATAATTGTAAAATACCAAATTTTCACAAATAATGAGATGAACAATATATATATTGTGAATAAAAATATCTCATGATAATTATTTTTTCATATTATCAAATAATTAATCCTACCTCAAAATCAAAAAATAAATTAAATATTTCCCAATGTGTAAATGTGAAATATCCATCCCTTAATGTTTGCTATGAAAACATTTGGAAAATATATGAATAGTGTAGTATTATTCGATATATTCATCATATAAAGTGGATTAAACCTATGAGTAAATTTTGGGATTAACATGTGATAAAAATTTGATAATGTAAAAGGATGGTATCATAATAAAAAAGGTAGCATTAAAAATAAGTACAATAATAATATTTAAAATATTTTCAGAAACCCAAATATTTTAAAAATAAATAATCACAATTTCTAGTACTAAAATATTTATTTGTTTCTCATGGGAAAATGATGATATATAGATGAATATTTAAAAAGGGTTTAGAATACCTCTTAGTACTAGGTAATATTATGTGGGTTAGTGTTTATGGTAATGAACATTTTAAATTGGTATATTTCATAATTTTATTAAATCACTATCATGAAAAAAAAGATGATAGCTACAAATCATTTAAAATAAATTCTTTAAAGATAAACAAAAATATTTCAAAATCAGGTAATTTTTTAATAACGTTAAGGGAAATACATTAAAGCATAATATTTCATAAAAATTAAATTAATAAAAAAAGTCATATGAATAGGTTAACACCCCTTGTATTAATGTTACTAACCATACATAATGTGTAGCAGTTATGAGTTTATCTTATCACTATAATAATTTCAATTATTATGATCTATTTTTTATTTTAAATATGATGAATTAAATAAATCTACTGAATTTTTCCTTGTAGAATCTATAGAAATTGAAACAAAATATAATGTGAAATTTATTAAAATAAAATAATAAATAATAGGTTGGGTAATAAAGGCTTGGTTTGAGCCCTCATGTGGGATCATGGATTTCAGTATCCCTTGATCAGTATTACAAGAAATTATCCCAGAGACTTGGATCAACCAAATCTTCTGACCACTTCATTTTTTAATAGGTATGGTGACTATTTATTGGCTTTAACCACTATATTTGTTTATATCCTATGATCATAAAAATTCACTAGAAGTAGATTCTCCTTTGTAGAGTGGTTTTAAGTTACACCCACATCACTATGATTGATACGTTGAGTTGTAGTGGTGTAAAAAATTAATTTTCATCTATTTCCACCACCACTGTTCTGAATTATTCTTTAATATCCACTTCCCCTTATTGGTTATATATAAAATATTCATAGAATGTGGAGTCTGAATGTACTTTTATTTGAATAAAGTGAGATCATGTTGAATTCGAATCAAAATCACCACTTCATGTTGACCAACATATTATATTTTATTACTATAACAGTACATTAGGAACTCAAATTCTATAATTCCTAACAATATATATTACTTCATAGTGTGATATTTTTCTCCTTTATCACTCTCTGTAGTTATGTATATCCAGAACCTAACTGAAATCAAAACACTATTCTTTTCATGAATTAATTAATTTAATAAATAATTAAATGAAATTAACTCTATTGAGTGATATAATCCATTCATTGGCTCCACCTTGGGATCATTTACATTCTTAAGTTCCATTTTAACAATTTAATAATGTTCAGGTGAATATTAATATTTTAGTCAACCTTTACATTTTAAATATCATCACGTATGGTGGGTGGAATGGAAGAGTAAATTTATTCCTTGACTACTTATCGATATATCTATAGAATGTATTAAGGGATATATATTAGTTATATATCCAAGTAATCTATAATTATACATCAAGGTTTATTTTTATGATACTTGATGAGATCACTAAACACCTCTATGTTTCTTTTTAGGATTTGGAACCCCTTAATCTGTCTATAAAATGATAAAATAGTTTCATATATAAGAGAGGGTTACTCAAAAATTGGTTCAAATTTTTTATATATTTCAAGAAAATATTTTTTTACAAACTCTGATTGAATAATGATAGATTGTTCTGTTCCCAAATACTGATTCCAAATATTAACACACCTATTATGGGGAATGAAAAATAGAATTTATAATCTTGGTAGTGAACACATTAGTATACCAGGTGGGCCACTTGATATTTCTTTATACATATAACACATTATTATTTTCATACATATATTTATTTTTATTATCAATCAATTTGAATATAAGATACAAATTGATGGGGGTTATGGAATGTGAATGAAAACATCAACTAAAATATAAGATTTAATAAAAACATAAGGTATAGATAAAAATGAAAATGATATATGGGTTGAAATATATTCATTCATTATATTTTTATTTTTAAAAAATTCATTTCAATATTCTACTCAATTTATTGTTTTACCACTATGCCCCTAAAAATATTATGTTTTTAATCACACATAGTAAACCACCCATTGACATTATACCAGAACTCCTCCATAATGTATGGGTAGTGCCTAAAACATTTGAGAGAATACACCATCAAAGAATAAAGATAAATATTACTACATTAAACCATTTATAAACCCCAAATCTAATATTTTAAATGATACTCAAGATGTTGGATAGAGAAGAGTTAGCTAAATATGTGAGTTATCTAATCCCATTATGATTTAAATTTTATAATGTCTTATCAGAACTCTTATCTTCATACTGACCACAATTCATATAAACAAAACGGTTACATAATTTAATAAAAATCCCTTTAAATAACCACTCTATACCATAGGATCAAGGACCTTGGACATTATTCCATCATTAAGGAGTTATAAAATCATTTTTGGAAATAGATGAAAAAAATAAAATGAAAATATATAAAAAATCATAAATTATAGATAAACAATTGAAACCTATTTTACTTCAGTTAACAACAGAATGGTTAGGTTTTCAAACATTTTAAATGTGGGAATAAATCATTAATATTTCCATGTTCTGAACTAGTAGTTTTGGAGTTACTGAATCCATATTTTGGAATGTAAGGAGGTCCTTAAGACATACTAGCATCTACTTGGATTGCATATCGATCGAGTATATTGGAATCCATTTAATCCCCTAAGAGAATTTATTTTTTATTTTTTAGATCATTTATACATTAAATCCATATTCCTAGAATCATTCTTTGTAAAAATAAAATTTACCTTGTCCATGAGAGTGATCAGACGATTCCATGAATTGATGTGGAAATTTGTATATATCATAGGTTCTCCATATATCCTATATTCAATTATTATAGTATTTATTGAAGATAAAAATCATGGAAATATATAATTTATGGGAATTCAGGTTGGATGTAGGAGTTGGGTTGTTGGGATAGATCCTATTAGACGGTTTTTCTATATATCAATATAAATAAAATTAGAACCCATGGAGTCCGGTGTTGTTTAATGGGGTATATCGTACATTTAATTGTCATCTGACAAGGAACATGGTCATTAATTTTATGTTCAAGTTTTAATTAGTGATTAATTTTACACTTATGTTCTTCCAGCCTCATTTGATCCTAATTTTTTTTAAAATCATGAACAATTATCTGTGTAACATAAAATTTAAAGTCATCAAACATGGACGGGAAATTTATAAGAACCTAATATTGGTTTATGTAGGAATTACACACAATAATTATTTATTGGTTCATCCTATCTACCAATAAATAAATATAATATTTTATGGTTTAGTCTAACACCTATAAGTAATTCCATAGTCTCTAGATCACGTAGATAGTGAATTAATATTACATAATCTATTTGGACAAGGTCAGGGATTACACCTGATAGGGGGATCATATTTTAATATTATCACCCAATCAAATGATAACCATGTGATATTGAAAAATTTGACTCACTAGTAATATGAATCTATTAGGAATCATAGGGTTTTATAGATAATATGAATCCCATTTATTTGTGTTCACCCATTTTCGGTTTGTAATAATATGGACAATGGATATTGTAATCAAATGTGATGTAACCTATTGAGTACAAATTATGGAATAAAACATATAGGAGTCCCATATATGAATCATGGCTCTATGAGTTTACCAAAAAAGCCTCACAAGATGGATGAGGGCCCTAAAAGTGGTATTGGGCATCCAATATGAGAATCCTGATCAAGAGAGAGGTTTCCTAAGTGAAAAAATTGTAAAGACCCCTATATTCAAGGAAATATCTTAATTCAAAAAAATTGAAGGTTCTTATTATTTTTCAATAAAAATTATTATAATATATCCCATTGAATCCTTTAACCCCATTATTAATGGAATTCATGATCTAAGGGGAGAACCAAAACATGATAACATATTCTTCCATCTACGGAGGCCATCAATGATTGATGGATAAATGAGTGCCTATGCAGGTGAGCTTTGTGTATGGTTCTCCAATAAGGTCCCTAAGAGATCACCTAGGAATCTAATCAAAGTAAATGGAAACCATATTATGTGGTCTAATTTAATGATGTTCCTAGATATGTGACATATATATTATAACATTGTAAGGAACTTTGTACTATTTTGAGGATGTACATTTGCGCTCTATATGATGGAGGGATAAAGTATTAAATTCATTATTCTATATATAACATAGTGAATGAAATAAATATATTTTTCATATAGGGTCAGGTGTATTACCTTAATAAATAATGAGGTGAACTCGTTTTAGGGTAGACGGTGAACATGTATAGAGTAACCTAGACACTTAGACAATTTTTGGATCAGAGTCCTTCCCCTTGGCCTTGATTATAACATGGGAGAAGTGGTCCTTGAATTACCATAACTATTAAAATATAAAAATATCCTCCACAACCATTAATTCCACAATAATCTGGTCTCAAACATTTCCAAATGATAGGTTTGATGATACTATCATGGATTCATTATGATTAGGTGCATCATTTATTTAATTTCATATTCCTTTTACCTTCTACATAGTTTTTGTAACTTCACATCAAATTTTTTTGGTTTATTAACCCTTTATCAGCAGTAGGATATTTAATGAAATGTAGTATAAGTTAAACAACCATGGAATCTATCTATTTGAGATATTCTCTTTGCATGTGTGTGAAGTAGTGATGGGTGGGTGGTGTGACATGATGCTATGGAAGATATTTCTCATTATATTGATTAGTCATATGCACTAAATGTAGTGTAGTGAACCTAATTGGTTGTGAAACCAACATATTCTCCCCATAAAATAAATCTTCAAGAAGTGTGATTGAATACATCCTTTTCTAGAATTTAAAAACTAAATATAACACATTGATATTTTAATTAATAGTTTTTTTCAAAAAACTTTAACTTAATTTATAGTTTATGTTACACATAAAGTTGAGTTTTAACCAACCAAAATTTACTATTAATATTTTTATTTACAAAATAACATTATAAACAGAACATTAAACATTTTAGAATGAATTGGAATAATAAAATTATGAAATTTAATTATCATGGTTTTTATTAATAAATAAAATTGATTTTTTTTTAATTTTTTGTAATATTGGGATATTATTGGAAAATAATTTTTCTCGAAAAAAACATTTCGGACCCTCTATGGTATAGTAATTTCCATAATAAAAAATATATGTCAACCTATATATACTACTATTTCATTCCATTTAAAATCACTACATAAATCAATTATTCTATGCAGAACAATAGACTTAAATAAAAAAATTACCAATATTTATAAATCAATATGTTTACAACTGTATATTTTTACATGTATTTTTGGATTTCACTTAATATATTAATTTTATGTGTAAGACATAAATTTCATAAACATTTTAGAGTCCCTCACAATGATGTTTGACACACGGATGTTCGACAAATAGAAGTTCTACCCAACGATGTTTGACACAGCGATATTTGACACGAAGATGATGACATACGGAAGATGAAAACCCAAAGTTGACAGACTGAAGGTGACACACCAAAGATGACACACCAAAGATGACACATAGAAGATAACACACCTATTTTGAAACAACTCGTTTTGACACTCCGATGTTAGACACACTGAATATGACACATCGAAGATGGAACACCGAAGATGACACAACTATGTTGACAAACTTAAAATGACACACCGATGATGACACACCGATGTTAACAGACCGATGATGACCGATAGATACTTATGACTAACTGATAGTCATAAATAATTGTTTTCAATTTAATAAATAAACAATATTTTTAACGGTCATATTTTGACTAATTAATGTTTCTATCATTATTTAATGATGTCTGTAAAACTATTCATAGACAGAATGAGGTACATTAATGTGGGGAGATCTTCATGCCTACTGGTCCTTGAAGCAAAAAGGATTACAATCTCATCCTAAAAATAGAGATGTTGAACCTGTTTGAAAAAACTAAAAGGCTGGCTATGCGAATATGCATGATATTTCAAATATAAGAACTCAAAGCATGATTATACAAGAGGTTTAATATTACAAACTGTATCCTGCTGAAGTTCCTTGAATTGCCTGATATCAATGAGTTAAACCTTTATACTTTTAGAAGTTATATTACAGTGAATACGATACTATGTTTTAGAGGCAACATCTAGAATGGGATTCACATATCATTTTCTATACATCAATTGAGTACATAGATTTACTACATGACACATAGAAATTTATAAAATATATTATTCTTTTATAACTCTATTGTGATCTCATATTTACTATTTAAGCAGTGTGTGTGTCTATTTGGGTGACACACACTTTCTCATGTGTATAAATGAAGGATAAATAAATATACTCACAAAAAAATTAATTTCTAGTCTTATGTCCCATGTAGAACTAATGAAGAGATCAAGTGTGATATGTTTGATAGTTTTCCCACAAATAACCGTCGTAGAATTAAAGTGTGACTGGGATATCCCTGTGTGCTGTTGTGAACCCCGATCCAGGGTGTGGATAAAATGTTTATTAATATAAACTTCTTGGTGTAATGTGATCACCAAGGGTAGAGGACTAAGTCTCAACATAAGACTGAACCTCTTGTTTTAAACGTTGTGCTATTTGTCTTGTGTTATAATATGATAAGTATTTTTCACAATAAGATAAATTGAACATTGATAGTTATTTTAAAAAGTTTTTATATCTATTTTGAATCAGAATATTAGTATCTAAAGTTTGACTAATCATTACATTGGTAAATCTAAGAACTAATCTATCTTTTGAGAAATTAATTAAACATTCAAGACTTTTGTAAATTCACTAAAATCTATCTTTGATTTCATTTCAATAGGAGTTGTTATTTTAAATAACCAATTTTAACAGAAATTTTTATAGACAATCAATTCACCCCCCCCCCCCTGACTGATATACTCTGACCAATATTTGGTATTAGAGGGTTTTCAAAGTCATTGTCAGTTTTCAAATCTTGCAAACTAAGATTATAGTTTTTTTTTAAGATCCCAAATTTTATATTATTTCTAAATTTTTATCTCTTTGAAATTATTTTACAATCTATATCATGCATAATAGATTATAAGAGGATGTTAAAAATATACCAAATTTATTTAATGAAACAAGTTATGATTTGTGGATGCTTAAGAAAAAACAAATTCTTGAAAACACAAGATTTAAAATTTTCATTACTTTTCAAAGTAAACATACAATTCTTGATATACTAGAAACACTTAAGATAAACCTACTAATACCGCCTATAAAAATAAGTTGTAATTCATTAAATGCTCTGTAGTATGCACATGGAGATGAAGAATTTTACAGTATATATTCTTGTAAAACTACACATGAGATTTGGGACACTCTGTATATTTCTCATGAGGGAACATCTAATGTTAAATAAATGAGATTAAATTCTTAAACTATTAAATATGAAAACATAAAAATTAATCTTGTTGATTCTATTTCTAATATGTATCTCAGGTTCAATGAAATTTTGAATAAAATGATTTCATTAGGAAAAGATGTAACAACCAAAGAGCAGATTATGCAGATTCTGCGATGCTTAATGGAAAGATGGTGTGGAACATTTGTATCAATCATAGAATCATGGGATATTAGTATGATTCCAGTGAAGGAATTTATTGAAAAATTATTGATATATGAAGAGTAATGGATAGTAAATCATGAAGAGGTTAAATCAAAAATAAATTATATAGCTTTAAAGAAAATTGTTCATAAAATTAAAGAGAAAGTGAAAGTTCAAGATACTATTGAAAGCCCAAGAAATGATAATGTAGATTTGGACAGTGATGAATAAATGGCCCTCTTGGATAGAAGATTTAATAAATTTTATTGGAAAAAAAGTGTTTTTCAAAAACCCAATTAAATGGGAAAGTATGATTACAAGGGAAATTGAAAAAATGATAGGAAGAGAAATGATAAATCAGAAGAGATAATCTTCTACGAATGTAAAAGGAAAGGACATGTCAAGGCAGGCTGTCCCAAGATGAAATACTAGGAAAATTATCAAAATAAGGATATAAGTTATAAGAAATAAATGAAGACCACCTAGAATTCCTCCGAGGATAGGTTAAGTGAATCTTCCGCTTCTCAAAATCAGAAAGATTATATGAATAATATGTGTTTTTTGACAAACACAACTGAGGTAACCTTAGACACTCATGGTCATAATTATTATTATTCTTTAATTTACTTTGAGAATATGATAAATGAATACTTATTTGAATATATAAATATGATATAAGAAAAATGTAATGAGTTCAAAGATAAGTATAAATCTTTAATGAAATATCATGATCTTACTGTGACAATTAACATTGAAATTACAACTAAAAAAGAGAAAAATGCTCAACTACTCAAGGAAAAAAATGCATTAAAATTTTCAAATGTCCAATAGAAGAACGACTTAGAAAATATTCACCAACAAGAAAAATAATCTTACTCAAATTCTTGGTAAACAAATAGATCCTATGTATACTTCAAGAATATGATATCAACCATGTCAAAGGAATTTTTCCAAATCACATATTTTATCCAAATATAAAAAATATACTACCTTTTTCAAAAACAATAATTTTACAGTATGTTCTAGTTCCAAGAATTATTTCACTGCATCCAATTATTCATGATCAAAAAAAGTTTACTTTTCAAACATTTTATATTTTTCATATAGGAAACTCATATGACAGTTGTGGGTTCCTAATGCTTATATCACTATTATATGTGGACCCAGAAAAATAAGGGTACCAAATTCATTTCCTGGATGAACTGTTTTGTATTTAAACTTCAAAATTAGCTCCTGTAAAAATATGTAGTACATGTACAGCAGGTTTTTAAGACATATGACAGGTTATTTTACATGAATTGAGATTCCTATCATGATTGATGGAGGACATGTCACATTTGGTGACAATGGTAATGGAAAAATCATCGTCCTATGCTAGATTGGTAACCCTAACACTTTTTTAATTTGTAATGTATTGTACATTGTTGGATTTAAGTATAAACTGCTCAACATATATCAATTATGTGATGATGGATTTAATGCTAAATTCAAAAATTATTCATGCAATGTTTTTTATGCCAAGAATAACTTAGTATTTACTTCATTTGAAAAGATAATGTGTATTCTATAAATATAGAGACACTAGCCTCACAGAATGTCTCTTGTCTAAATGTGTTTCACAAAGAGTCTTGGATCTTGCATTTAATACTAGGAAATTGAAACATACACCCTCATAAAAAGTTAACTAGAAAAGTTTTTGTTAAATACTTACCCAAATTATAGTTTCCAAACAATAAAATACACAATCCTTATCAAAAAGGAAAGCAACATAAAATCTATTTAAAACTAAAGAAAGAATTAACTATATATCAACCTCTTAAATTGGTTCACATGGAATTATTTGGAACATCTAGAGTTTCGAGTCTTAATGGGATGTATAATGTTTATGTTATTGTAGATGATTTCTCTCTGTACACCTGGACCTTTTTCCTAACTCACAAAAGTGAAGCTGGTTCACACTTTACCAAGTATACTAGGAATGTATAAATTCATAGTGGAATTATTATTAAATACATAGTATATTATCATGGTTGTGAGTTTGAGAATCAATATTTTGAAGCTTTTTTCTCAATAAATGGATATAATCGTAATTTCTCTGCTCCTAGGAATCCTAAATATAATGGTATGGTAATAATAAAAAATATAAATATAAAATAAATTACTTGAACTATGCTCAATGAATATGACATACCTATTTATTTCTAGACTATTCTGTTAATATAGCTTGTTACAAAATAAAAAAAAGACTTAATCAGACCCATCCTTAAGAAAACTCTTTATGAGTTGTGGAATAATAGGAAACCCAAAGTATGTTATTTTAAAGTGTTTGTATGTAGTGATTATATTAGAAAAATAAATATAATTTAGACAAATTTGCCTCCAAAAGTGATGAAATAATATTTATTGGATACTCTACATCAAGAAAAGACTATAAAGTCATTAATAATAAAACCAAATGTGTGGAGAAATCTGTACATATCAAGTTTGATGAAAAAGATCCACATGAGCCCAAGACCTCACTAGAAAATATTGAAGAGGATATGTCGAATCTAGACATGAATGATAAAACCTCAAATCATAATATGAATGAATCTACGAAAACATCCAGTTCTAGAAATTCTCTAGATCTTAACCATAGTAAGCTATATCAACTTAACCAACTTAAAATATCAAGTCCTACCATATCTAGACCATCTAGAACCCTTAATAATTTCCCCCTTGATGATATTGTTGGATATTTAGATAGCGTAACCCAAATGAGATCTTCTTTGACAAACTAGGTTGAACATAAAACCTTCTTGTCACAGCTTGAACCTATGAATAACAAGGATGCAATCATAGATGAATTCTTGGTCCTGGCCATGAAAGAAGAAGTTAATCAGTTTGAAAGAAATAAATTTTTGAATCATTTAGATAAACTGAAGGATTCATTGACCATATGAACCAAATGGGTGTTTAGAAATAAAGTATTTGATGCTGGAAATATAGTCATAAATAAATCTAGACTAGTTGCACAAGGATATAATCCAGGAGAGGGAATTTATTATGAAGAAACCTTTGCACCAATATCTATATTTGAATTAATTAAGATCTTACTTTCCTATGCATCACTCATGGATTTTAAACATTACCAAATGGATTTCAAAAAAACGTTCATAAATTATTATATAGTTGGGGATCTTTTTGTTGAACAACCCCCAGGTTTTACACATCAATGTTTTCCAAGTCATGTGTTCAAATTATGTAATGATTTTTACAATTTGAAACAAGATCCAAGAGATTTGTATAAATGGTTGATTAATTCTCTTATTTCTAAAGGCTTTAAAAAAGGACTTTCAGATCCTACTTTATTTATAAAAATAATTTCAAAATAAATTTTAATTGCCCAAATATTTGTAGATGATATTATATTTGGATCTACTAAGAAATATTTATTTAATGATTGTTCAAAAATAATGCGAAGAGGATTTGAAATGAGTTTAATGTGTGAACATAAATATTTTTTTTGGATTTCAAATATTTCAAAATAATGAAGGTATTATTTCATATCAAAGTAAGTACACAAAAGTTCTTTTGAAAAGATATGTCTTTGATAGCATTAATAGTTGTGAAATTTTTATGATTTTGACATGTTATTTGGATCTTGATGATAATGGAAAATTAGTTGATCAAACTTCCTACATAGGAATGATTGGGAGTTTACTTTACTTAACTACTAGTAGGACAGATTTTATGTTCAGTGTGTGTATGTGTGTGAGATTTCAAGAAAACCCAAAAGAGTCACAATTAAATGTTTTTAAAATAATTTTCATAAACCTCATGTATAAAACTAATTGAGTTTTGTTATTTCCCAAAGGACAGCCTTTTGATTTAGTTATCTATTCAGATGCTGACATTGGTGGGTGTAAGTTAGATAGAAAGAGTACCTCTGAAACATGACACTTTTTTGAAAATTCTCTAATATCCTGGTGTGGTAAAAAAAACCCAGTTGGATTATCAAACTGTGATAACCCAAGTTCTATTAACATTTCTAAGAATCCAATTTATCATTATAGAACAAATCATATTGATGTAATACATCACTTTTAGAGAAATCATTATTAAAAATGTGATATAACTCTTGAGTTTATTGGGAGTGAGAATCATGTTGATGATATATTTACTAAACCCCTAAACACTGAGAGAATGAAATACATCAGACATGCATTGGAATGATAAATCTCTAAAGTTCTGTAACAGTTATCCTTATAACTTATCTTGTCAAAATGATCCTTGAAATTGATCTTGGGAAACCGATCCTTGAAACTGATCTTGTGAAACTGATCTTGTGAAACCGATCCTTGAAACTAATCTTGTGAAACTGATCCTTAAAACCAATCTAGTGAAATCGATCCTTCTAATAGATCTTGTGAAACTGATCCTTGGAACAGATCTTGTCAAACTGATCCTTGAAACTGATCTCTTCAAACCTATCCTTGAAACCAATCTTGTTATACTAATCCTTGAAACCAATCTTGTCAAACTGATCTTGTGAAACCGTTCATTGAAACTGATCTTGTGAAACCGATCGTGTAAAACTTATTCATTAAATACTATATATTTAAGGTTTCTTTTGTAATTCTATCTATTTTAAATATTACGACACTATTTTATTATTATTTTTTCTACATTTAAATTTTATGCTTTGTGATTTACAATCTATAAATGATATACAATGTCTGATCTATCCCGATATTTCACCATCCCACTGCCATAAAGCCTTCTACCATTTTTTACTCTATCTCTTGACCCATAACCTTTCAACTCTTTTGGAATATGAATCCTCGAAAAGGCAAGAACTAAGCGTGCTATGGAAGATCCAAAAAAATCTGATTTTTCTATGAATTAGAAAGGTGAGTCCGGTTGGACGGTAATATTGATCTTGGAAAGATGAGTGGTTAAGGCGGAAAAAAAGTTTCTCCTAAGTGGCTATTATCGAGAAAGTCATTTTTATTGAGAGTGGTGGAATCTCAAGGATGGGTAAGCTGGTTCTCTAATAATGAAAGGCCTTATTATCCCCATCTATTACATGAAATTTATCAACATTTGAAAATATACCTGGATGATTCTGAGGAAGCTACGATGATGTCAATGGTAAGGGGAAATGAAATATCTTTTTCATCCAAGGAATAGGTTGAGTGCATGCAGATGCCTCATGAGGGTGTCTATGCTTATTATCCGGGTAATATTCCACCTTCCTTTGATTTATTCTCTTATCAAGATTCTCTGAAGGAGCTGACTGAAAATAGAGAATCTTATAGGACAATTTCACGTGAGTTTGAAGTAGTGGTATGGTTTCTTTTTATGTTTATACAACATCAAATCTTCCCAAAGAAGGGAGATTTCTCTTTTGTGAAGTATCAGGATTTATTCCTAATCTATCTATTGAAACATGTGATAAAAGTGAACCAGTGTAGGTATATAATGGTTCATGTATCTATTTTGAAAAATCCACCAAAGAGGGAAACGTGTTTTCACTACCCAAGGATGATCTCTTCCATGTTAAGAAGGTTAGTTTTTGTGGAAGATAGATATGAAGTGATAAGTACATGTTGTGGTTACTGGCTTCAAAAATATTTTTGTAAAAGAATGATGATATTCTGGAACCCATGGACCAAATGTTCGGTAGGTGATAATGAGACGTTGTATGAGGATTTCAATCCAATTGACCATCCTACCAGACCAAAGAATCAAGTTGATATAGGTCTCAAACCAAGAGAAAAACATTTTTATTTAGATGAGGAAGATGAAACTAATGTTTCAAGGGAAGAAGGATATCCTTTTGATGAAAGGAGTGATCCTGATATTGCTGAATGTCCTAAGTACATGTCTTATGGACCTGCTATTCCACCACTAGACTTACCCTCATGGGAATCCTTATTAGGTGTTGAGGATATGTAAGGGACCGAGGTTACTGGTGTTCAAGTTTATGTATGTAAATCAGATATTGATTATGGTGATGATGATAGTGATGAGGATAAAAGAGGAAATGATAAGCATGTAGGTGATTCTTTAAAAGTGTGAAAACAAGTAGTTGAAGGATCTAGTGAGGAATCTGTACATAGAGATAGTAATGGTGATGAGACTATTGAACATAAAGATGTTGATCATGGAGATTATGGTTATGAGTACAGATCACCCCATCCTAATGCTAAAAATCATGAAATAGTTCCAGAATTAAATGAACATATAGCTGGTTCCCATGAGGAAGAAGCTGAAGATCAAGGGCCTCATATTGAGGAAGTACCTGGAGAAGTTGATGTGGGTGGACCACATGCAGAACCTCAAGATCAGTTGATACCAGTACCAAGAAATTTCATTATGTATAGAGAACAGGATGAAGAATCTGGCGAAGTTGAAGTTGTTTCTGACCCTCTAGGAAGAAGTACCAAGATTGACACTGCTAAACCAAGAGACTTGACCTGTATTCGAGAATGGAATAACAATCTAGGATACAGGCTTTTTGGGTTGTAATATGTCTCAGATGAAGGGAGGGTGACTCCACCTCCTATTCCACAAGCCTAAGCTAAAGCATAACCTATTCCTCTAGTTACATCTCCCGTAGTAGAGCCAGCAGCACAGACAGTACCTAGTGACTATGTCACTGCGGCTGATTTAGATCAATTCAAGAATGATATATGTGAGTCAGTGATAGAGTAAGTTGGATCCATAATTTAAGCCTCCATTTTATTAAGTATTTCTTATTTGGATGCATCAAAGATTGTTGGAATAGTGATCCAAGAGATTCAGCCAAATATCATTACTAAAGCAGAAACCATCATTCGACATAATACCTTGCTAAGATGAGAAGTAAAAAACATGAGAAATAAGTTTAATTGTCTATCCTATGATTTCAAGACCTCTGTTAGTACTATACTAGAATATATTAGGAACCTTGTGACTAATATACTAAGTTTATATCTAAATAAATTGAAATAGGATCTTGGAAAAATGATTACTGGCCCTTCCACCACTAGGAGTGGGAACGGTGTTGTTGCTGATTTGGAATATCTCAAGGATATGATGAGAGAGTAACTCCAAAATCATCATATTGTTTCAGACTAAGAAACTCTTGAAAAGGTTCATATAAATATAGACCTTGTGTACAATATGGTTAGGCAATGAACAAATGAAGCCTATGATGCTCAGATAGAGATTTGAGAGAATATGGATAAGTACTTTACTAAGATTCATACCAAGAATGATCTGATAAATAGATTCATGTTTCTTGTAGAAAATACCATAATACCTCCAGTCACAGAAGAGTTCACGAAACAAGTTTCTTAATTGAAGTAGTTTACCCCTATGCAGAATAAATTCATGGAGAATAAGTATGATTTCTAGAGAGCTATGCAATATGGTGGTGAAATCATCAATGATTTCATCAATATCCTTAAGTCATATTTTCATGTTCAGTATGAAGCAATCGTGGTCCCTCCTACTACTTCCATTGGTACTCTCTCATAGCCTCATGCTCCAATGACTATCTATTAGGATCTTTCCCAGATTTGACCAAACATTACAGAGTAATCTCCTAGTCGCATGTTGTTAGAGAGAAGACCTAGTCCTACAGCCAATGTCCCTATAGGTGTTTCCATACCTGGTGTTATATTCATACCACCTTTTCCCTCTTACACTCCCATACATTATCATCCTACTGTGTTTCCATCAGATAAAGCTGAATCCCATCGAAAGCCAAACACTTAGGGATAGATTGTATCTTTGATTGGGATTTGTCTTATTTTTTTGACTGTACTCTTTAGCTTCTTAATAGAACTCTTTTTTTCCCTCTATATTTTTTTATTATATGTTATTTATCTTATTTCATTCTACTTTTTTTTGTTAATCCCAAAAGGGGGATAAAAAGAAGAGGCATATATTATTAATCTAAGTGGGAGAAATTCTTGCATTGGACACATGGCATGCACTCAACATAATACATTTATTGAGGGAGATATTTCTTTTCAAAGCTCATATATGTAAAGGCTTTAGTTATATTGAATAATCATATTTAGTGAATATTATGATTTTTCCAGTTATTATTATTCCATATATTTACATGTATGCCCTAATTTGGGATTATTAAATAGTGGGAGATTATTGGACTCATTATGCTATTGTAGTTTTTATAATAGCAAATATATGTCAACCTACATATACTAATATTTCATGTCATTTAATATCTATAAGTAAATCAATTATTCCATATAAAATAATATACTTAAATAATTCAATTACCTATATTTATGAATCAATATGTTTAAAGTTTAATTCTATCATGTATTTTTAATGTCACTTAATCTAGTAATGTTATTGTGTAATACAGGAACTTCTTATGATTTTTGGAGTCCCTCACAGTGATGTTCGACACATCAATGATCGAAAAACTGATGTTAGACACATCGATGTTCGACACACCGATGTTCAACACACCCATGTTCGACATACAGATGTTCGACACACCGATGCTCAACACAGCGATGGTCCAAAAACTGATGTTTGACACACCGTTGTTCAACATATCGATGTTCGACACACAGAAGATGTTAGACTGAAGATGACAGACCGTAGATGACACACTATAGATGACACATAGTAGATGACACTAGAAAGATGACACAAAAAATATGACACACTGATGTTCAACACACCGATGTTCGACACAACGATGTTTGACACATTGATGTTCAACACACCGAAGATTACACACTAAAGATGACACACCAAAGATGAAACACTGATGTTGACACATCGAAGATGACACATCTATGATGACACACTGATGTTAACTGACTGATGATGATAGATCGATACTTATGACTCAAAAATAGTCATAAATAACGGTTTCAAATTTATTAATTCAAAATTATTTCTAGCTGTCATATTTAAACAAATAAATTATTTTGACATTAGTTAATGTTGTATGTAAGACTATCCATAGAAATTATGAGGTACATGCACGTTGGAGATCTTAATGCCTTTTGGAACTAGAAGTATAAAATTATTATAATCTCAACCTAAAAAAGAGAGATGTTTAACCCCCTAGAAAAAAAATGATGGCTATGAGAATATGAAATATTTTGAAAATATAAGAACTCGATGCTTGAGTATACAAGAAGTTTAATATTACAAGATGCATCTGGCTGAATCTCACTAAACATCCTGATATCGAAGTGCTGAGCATTTACACACCTGGAAGCTAGATTACAGAGTCCATGATACTCTATTTTAGATTTATCCTCTAGAAGAGGACTTGAATATCATTTAATCTACATCCATTGTGTCCATAGCTTTTCTGCACAACACATAGAGATTTCTAAACTCTATTCATCTTTTATAACATTTTTGTGATCTTCTGTTTACTATTTGAATAGTTTCTATATCTGTTTGTGTCAAAAAAATTGTATCCTAAGCATAACTAAAGGATACTAAAATATCCATTCACTCAATCCCTTTCTACTCTAATATCCCACGTCGAACTGTTGAAGAGATCTTGTGCGATCGGTTTGATTGTTTTCCCATGTATAACTATGGAAGAGGTCAAGTGTGACTTGGATAGCCCTATGTGCTATTGTGAACCACGATCTAGAATGTGGATCAATTGTTAATTAATATAAACTACTTAGTGGTCGATGGTCACCAAGTGGAGAGGACTAAGTCTCACCTTGAGACTCAACCTATTGTTTTAACTATTGGGTTGTTTGTCTTATTTTTTAATCTGATATTTATTTTTTACATTAAAATAAACTGATCATTGATAATTAGTTTAACAAGTGTTTATATCTATTTTGAATATGTATATTAGTTTAAAATTTTTTACTAATATTTAGTTTGGTAAAGCTGAGAACTAATCAAAATTTTGAGAAATTAATTGAACATTCGTGACTTTTATAAATTCTCTACAAACTGACATTGATTTTATTTAAAGAAGGGATTTTATTTTAATGAACCAATTTTAATAGAAATTTCTATTTACAATCAATTCACCCCCTCTTGAGTGATCTACTCTGACCAACAAATTTTTATTACATTCTTCGAAAAATAACAAAAGCAAGTTTTTCATTATTTTGAAAATTTATTTTAGAATATAATTTTCAATTTTGAAATCAATATGTCAAAATTTTTGTTGAGCTATTTTTTCAGAATGCTTTAAAAATATTTTTTTTTCAACAAATAGTAAAAAATAGTGGTTTTTATTAAAATATTCCCTTTTCATTTAAGGAATATAAAAGATCCATATTTTTAATAAGGTGTTAAAATTAATATTTTTAATATTAAATATTTATTAATACAATAACATATTTGGAGTCAATTTCATATTGAAATTGTAAAAAAAACACATTATATACTTATAAAAACATTTTCCATTGAAAACAGATTTTTATTGCATCTATATGATTAATATTAAGTAAAATTATTAATATTTTCTTATTCAAATTTAGAAAAATTGTTCAAATATTTAGAATCATCATAGTTAATATTATATTTTAATTTCATATTACCTTTTCATTATTAATAATATAATAAGGTTGAAAGGTTTTCTATAGTAAAGTATAAAAAAGTACTTCAGGTATTACGAAAATAAATATTAGTATTTTTTCAAATAATATGTGTAGAAATTCTGTTGTATGGCCATATTTTATAGTTTTCCTATCCCAAGGATACATATATGTTCATTTTTTAGAATTTTTCATGAGATTTAATTTAAAATTTTAGACTCTTTTAGGAATCATCCATGTACTTTCCAAGTGGTTTATTTACCCCACTTATAAAAGGTCATATCCTATCATCCCCCCTTTACACCTAAAAATAGTTTTATATCATTCAACTATTAAAATAATACATTCCTTACAAACCTATTGATTTCATAGAAGAGATCTTTTAGGAAACCCACCAAAGAAGGATTTCGGTTATATCTTAAGTAGGTTGTCTGAAGAAGTGGTATCATTCATAATAGATCATTTCTAGTTTCATTATTTTTCCAAATAATTGATGTATTTTAAACATAGCTAATATAATAACATAATTTTCTCCCATAGAATGATAATATATTTTGTTAATTGCATAACCTAAATTAATCCCCTCTTCCTCCAAATGGAAAACAAAACTATCAATCAATTGTATGGTTTACTACCACCTCAAAGAATATAATAATTAATTTCCAATCACCACTACTCACAGATGGTTATAATGATGGATTTATCATATATATATATTTTTTATTAAAAAATTATAAAGACTTAAATTTAAAATATTTTATACCATGTCACCTTTCAATCCATTGTAAAATGATAACATCACTTGTGAATATCTATGGACATCATCATCCATAAAGCTATGTGGTAAAATTTTCATTTTATTTTAATATGTAAGTCAATATAGATACATTTAATGATAATATATTATATCAATGATGTAAAATTTTTTTATAGAAATGTCATATATTATTATTTTTTGTAAGATCCCATGTGTTTTTATGAGGTACATATCTATTATGTTTCATTATGAACCCTCTAATTTATCCTTATAATTTATTATAATCTCTTATGGAAGAAATCTAAAATTCCTTTGGATCATTCAGAGTATGGAGCTCTTAATATTGGAGGAATGGGTGAGGAACGTGATTTGAGAAAACCATTATCTAGATCTCACATAGTTAGGAGAAACCATGTGGGGTACTACAGGGGTCTATATAGGGGAGCACAGGGGCTGAGTACATTTATAGAAACCATTCTCTCTAACTACGTGAGTCTATTGTCCATGGAATTTGGAAGTCACATGTTTTCTATATCTCATGGAAAAATAAGTGGAAAAATCTTTTTTCTCATAAGAGTTTGGGAATTTTGAAATTTTTCATCCCGTATTTTAAATGGGAAAACCAGTTTATCTTTCTTTTCCCCAACAAGCACCTCCCATTATAGGGAGAAATTTCTCATAGGCTCTAAAGCCCATTATACATACTGGATCAATTTTTGACTATGTTGGTCATGTTGGATCACAATCGGTAAAATTGAAATTCAGATTCCTTCATCCCGTCATTTATCTTATGGTTGATGTCGTTATATTGGTTCATGCACTTATGCCATAATTTCTAGGCATTCATCATTAGTTTAATTTTATTTTGATATTGATTGAATCAGAGGCTGAAAATGAACATATAAACCCCAACATGCATATGGCATGTGTTCTATACCTTTTCCGTCAATTTATGGTTATCCAAACCCTATTATTTTCTTTCATATTCCGTTAACTATGGGGGTTTCTTCATAAATAAATGAATGGTCAAATTAAATGTAAAATTATAATTTAATATATCCAATGAAAAAATTATACTAGATTATAGGTTTTTTACCTAAACTAAATAAAACCATGGGGTTGGTTCTTCTTTTTCCCATTGAAATGTAACCATTAGGGTGTGTTTAGTTAACTATTCATTACTATGAGTCGAAATGAACAGGATTATTAAAGGATTTAAGCATCATAAAGAACCATTTATTTTGTATATGAATAATATGAAATGGATAATATCATGGATATTATTTGATTATAAAGGTATTAATAATGTTACTAATGAAATGGATTATAAAATGGCCTTATTATGATGATAGTTTATGGAATGGTATGGAATTGATATGTGACTCATTGTATGTAATTGATGAGGAAGAGGTAATGGTATGGAACTAATGACTTTGATCGATATATGGGACATTTCTACTTCCAAGATCATGTTTATATGGATTTCTTTGGCATATCTAATCCATGGATATGACATGAATATATTCATTTTTCATTCCTACACCTTCAATTATTGTTAATTAGAACACTGTGTAAATGATCCTTTGGCTAAATTGATGTCTTTTCTTAGGTTTCTATGGATTTTACCTATGCGATCAAAGTGGATACAATTGTCGTTGGCCTTGGATCATAGCCCATGTATTTCTGATACATTATTATATTGCATAGGTAAGAGGTGATTATTATTTGTGCCTCCTAGTTAGACCTTATTTATGGTTTCCTTATCATAGTGAGACATGACAGATTATGTTGTATCACTTATACTTTTTCCAATTTATATCTTTTTAGTCATGCATTGTGCATAGAATTTTATATACAGGCTGAAATTATTATAGACACCACTAATGGAATCTTACTGAGTATTATATCACACCCTATTTCGGCCTCTATGTGCTACCTGGATAGTCATCATTGTTATAGCTAGGTAGAGAGGAAAACATGATTTTGAATATGCTTAATTGATTTTGATATAGTGTTAAGAGAGTGTAGGTCTAAGAAACCCTCACGATTCTATATAAAGGTAGTTTCTTTTTTTTATCTTTTGATACATGTATTTTATGTGATGAATGTATCCATATATTCCATGAATTTCTATTGTTAAATGACATACTCACCATTTTTTATATGACATAGCCTTTGTCTTTGATTATTAATACCATTATCTGGATGATTTAATTTAAACTTACAGTTGATCTTATGATTCCTTAATTTTGTTCATTTATTTTACTACTCTCTTAAATTGATCATGAGGGTTTTGTATCCACTCCATACTGTCGTAGGCCCTCATTTCTTGTTGGAATCTTCTGGCATTTCGGACGGCATTCTTAGGAACAAGTGACCACCCCAACTCAGGCCACCATTTAGTGGATCCCACGTTTGGATGTTACAATGTGGTATTAGAGGAGGTTTTATTTTAATTTTTTTTATTCTATTTGGGATCAATTGAAAGGAGATAAGGAACAAGTTGGGATTTGGCAATGAGCTGTATTTGGGATTAGTTAACTCAAGTACATTGAATAAATAAATTAACAACTAAAGGGACCTAATTTTATTGTTTTTATTATTACAATTGATCATACATAAACACAAGGTGATGAACATTCTATGTGTGGTTGATTTTGATTTTTATTTTTCTGATGTATCATTTTTTTAACTATATTTTGGTCTTAGGAATTAGGCTTGTAACATAGAAAATTCACAATCAATTCATATTCCATGGAATCGAGGATGCATTTTTTTGATTTCTTGACATTTATTATATGTTCTAGGGGCCATATAATTGTTATTATACTAACATGTTGTTAGGAAAATATAAAAAAAATTGGTTACATAAACAACCTATATAAACCATATAGTTGTTTCAACATTTAATGATGTATACACCTTTAAAATTCAATTATAAAACAATGAGACACTACTTTGGTAGTGGTGTAGCGGTGTAGGGTAGAAGGAAAAAACTATTGTTTTCGATGTGGTATGGGGTTCGATTCCTGAGAGCCCCATCTTGGGGGAATTTCTTCCTTTTATGCTCCAGTCATCTTGCAGACTCACCAGGTGATTCATCAGGTAGGATTAAGGTCATTGTCCACCTGGATGATTGATTTCTATGTCAAACCATAACTAATAAATCTATTACTCATGGGATTCTCTTCCATCTCAGATGTAAATGGATCCTTCCTGGTGGTGGATTCTTTAGATGACACTAATGGCGTGTACTATTTTGGTTGATGTGGGTTTTAATTCACAATTTAAAGATGGTTTCTTATGATTTATGTATACTATTAAGGTATCACCAAGTCCTTCAAAGACTATAGAAGTTTTGATTTTTGAGATTCAATAACAACATTCACCTATTTTTTCCTGAGATGGAAAACAATAAAATGTAGATTATTTGATAGAGGTCATGCTATCGATTTTAGAGCATCCTGAGACACCTCGGGGGTGGAAGTTGAAACCTATGTGTATATACTTCAAGATTATTCTAATTAGATGGTTGTACATTATTAATCAAATAGATCACCATCAGGATATGGCTTTGAGGGATTTCCATATGGAATTAAATGATGATTTTTATCTTGAGATGTAGAGGTTTGATAGAGAAATGTAGTTTATGAAAATGGTCAAGAGAAATTTATCAGTAATATACATTTCTACCTGTTTTAAAAAGATCATGGGTTTTGCACTAATAATTTTAGGTGATTTGATATTAATGTTATAATATTTGGGGTTTTTCTCATGTATGACATATCACCGTATGTGAATATATTTTTTGTCTTACTTCCATATATGGAATTAATAATTGAGAGATTATTATTTTGCATTAAATTTGGGAGGATGCGGGTGCATATCTGGGTATTTATGACTAATGACATATTCAAACAATTTGAATTTGGAGGAATAAATACATTGACATCTATCTTGACGAAAAATCCTTCCATTTCCTGAGTACTAGTAGTTTTTTTTGACACTAGTGCAAGAGTAAAGGGACACAAAAGGATCTAGTGTGACCAAAACCCAGTAGAGTGATGATTATACAATAGGATGTGCCATCAATAGTAGTTTTTAGGAACTTATATAATTAATCTGTGTTAACATACATAGAAATTACATCACATTTATGAAATACATAAAACAATTCAAAAAAAGACTCCCAAAGACCATATTAGTGTATTACTTTTGGAGATGTGGAAAAATAATGTTCTAAATTAATGAAATATATACAATTATTACAAAAAATATCTTTCCCCATTGTATTTATACAACAAAACCTTCCTTTAAAACCTCAAAAATGGAAAAACATGAATGGCTTGTGCAGGAATTCTTAGTAAGGGTAAATAATGTAAATCTGAAAGAATATCATGAACATAATAGTATGATAATATGAGCATGATCATTATAAGATCATACCCTCCATATCAAAATAATAAACATGAATCATGGAATTAATAAATTAATATCATAAGACATGAATCTTATGTAAATAAAAACATGAGCCATGAAATAATAATATAATAATATGTATTCAAAATGTTGTAGACACGAACGCATATAAATATCTAATTTTAGGGTGTCATGTGAAGGCCTTTGTAACATGTTAGGATTGGGTTAAAAACCAATCTACAAAATTCAGTATTGGTATTCCCTCCTTTGTATCCTCTTTTTTTAGTGTTGGGATGTCTTCTCGTATACCCTCTTATTTTGGGCTTGGGGTGTCCCCCATGTACCCTCTTCTTTCGAGCATGGTATTCCCTCCCATGTACCTATTGATCGTATAAAACATTTATCATAGAACAATACATTGGTGGGAGATATAGGTCCCAACTATCATATAGTGATATCATACATATATGTGATAAAATTCATTTACAATCATACCATAACACATGAAATGAAATTGGTTTCATCGACATGAAATCATAACATAACAATTTGAAAAAGAAATAGGTTTCATAGTCATTTCATAAAAGTGTAACCCTTGAAAAAAAATGACTTTTATAGAAAAATAACCCATAAAGGAGGAACTAATTTCATAAACACCATTCCATAAAACATAAAACACTATGAAAAAGAATATTAATGGAAGCAATGAATCATTTCGCTAAAATGGAATGACTAACATCAACTAATTTTATCATAGATTAGAAATAATTTTTTATGATATTTTAAAAAACCATTATGCGGAAATTTTCCATTCATATTAAACAATTAATATAATAATGTAAACACTTTTGAAAATCATTTTCATAAAAATAAAAATGAAAATTTAAAAATGAATCATAAAAAACATTTTTAAATCCCTTTCTCGTTGAAAACATATAGAGGTGGTTGAAAAAATTCTGCAAACCAGTTTCCCTTGAAAAAAATTATAAAATAGTTTTGAAAATATTTTGTAAACCATTTCATTGAAAATATCATTTAAAACAATTACCATTAAAATTAAAATTTTAAACATGAGAAGAAAATTTCAATAAATATATAGCGAGTAAATATTTACATATCGTATAAGATAAAAAGAACATTCCTTTTTTCAGTTAAAAGGATAGAAAAATTACTTGTTCGGAACCTAAGAAGATCATTCAATTGAAAACATTGGAAAAAGAAAAAAATGTTAAAAATTTATTTTACTAATCATAAGATATTATTATAATATTCTTGTAAACACGTTAACGAAAACATGATTTTGAATGAACAATGATTTCTAACCAAATAGTGGGTATAGGTGGGATTTATTAAAACACTTTCTTAAATATCTTATAAACCAAAAAGTATATAAATTGTACCAATACATAGATATATAATTAAGAAGAAGTGGATAAAAAATTTATAATTTTATTAATTTATGGATCTAAATATTTCATCAAAAAATCATAATCATAAACAATCTTGGAAAGTAATGTGATTGTTTGAATAAAAATATACAACATGGTATGTTCGAACCATAATCCCCATGTATGAAGATGAAATTATATTAATAATTAAATATCATGAAAAAAATTATTTTCATGATATAAAATTTAAAAGTGTGTATATACCCATAATGAAAAAATATTGGTTCATAACATAGTCTGTGTCTCGATTAAGGAAAATTGAGACAAAATTACTTTAATGGTTTGGTAAATTTTGTAATATAAAACTCATTAAAAGAAATTTCATCAAATAAATATGTAAATACAATTAAATTTAAATTTAATAATAATATAATAAATTCATGGTCATTATACACACCCAAAAAAGAATGGGTGGTGAATAAAGCATGTATCTTGCAAAAATAAAAAGCGAGATGAACCCCCCTTACCTTATGTATTGACTAATGTCATACTAAAAAAATACAATATATTAAATATAATGTTATTATAAATATATGCTATAACCATATGATTATTTCTAAAAAAAATTATTTGGTTTGATTACAAATTCATTCTACTGTATTTTTAAAAAATCTATGTTCAGGTTTTACATCAGGTAATATCTTCTTTGTTGAATCCATGTGTCTTAATTTGTTATACCATTGGTCCTTATATTTATAAAATGATTTAAATTATAAAACAATTATTTAAATATTATTTATATTCAGTATATGTGTATTAAATAATCTTTTTAATATATAATTATGAAATGAAATACAAAGTTCATGAAGATGGTAGGTCGAACGTACGCATGAACATTTTTTTTGTTTAATAGTTGTAATGAAGGAAATTAAGTATAGAAAATATATATGTATAATTATTCTATTAGAGTTATTATATAATATTTATCTTACAATTTCATTAAACCCATCCTTAACACATTTCAGGTAGTGTGTGATTAAATCACATCGCTTTGAGGTGGTGGTAGTCTACACTTCCTCAAACGATATTATCATATTTATAATAAAGGGAAAGAATAAATATATGTGATGTACAATAATTAAAGAACATTAATGACATAATAAATGTAATACATAACATATGTAAACATATTTTTCATAATAATATTGACTATGAGAGGTGGTAGGAAAAATGAACAATCATCATTTTGTGAGGTATTAGTTTGCCATACACATAAATAGTGGGTTTGTTACCCATTAGATAGAGGATTGTGTAAGTGTAGGTCGAACCATTTGAATAAAAAATCCTATTATACTGAAGATAATAAATTTTTTTATACATCCATGTTATAAATATTGTGGATGGGGTGGAGAAAAAAATAAATGAAAGAAGCTTGAGATATTTTGTTACCTCTTAATAGGGTAACTCCTTTTGGTATGTGTCAAAAGGAATACTTTGATTGAATTTCTACAAAAGGGTTGGATTCTATGAGTAATGGAGGAATTTTGGTAATATTATTTAACATATCAGGGCCAAAACAATTTGTTTTGATAGGTGTGTGGATGTGGGGGGAGACGAGGCCTTTTATAGTTGAGGATAGGTGACAGCCCTATTATATTTTGGAAAAGGGAAACCCCACCTACGTTTTTTATTAATTTTTTGTCAATAATGTTCAATATTTGAGCCATAAGAGGTTGGGGTATAAACATATGCATCAAATGGATTTTAAAGATGAATATTGGTCGTTTTTTGTCAATAGTTTAAGCATTACAACTTTGTTAACCAAAATTTACTCTTAATCATTGTAATTAATCTTAATCACATGAACATTTATACACCCGAGATCTAGTTTACATGGATTAGTCATACATTTCTACTCCTTTGAATTATTTTATTTGGATTCCTAGTTAATATCAGCACCTTCGATCTGTCTTTCATAATCCACCTTAGACATGCTTCTTACGCTCCACCCAAATCATTACTCAGCATTCCTTGAATGTGTTTCAGGGACTCAATGTGGATTACCTAGTAATTAACCATGGATTTTGGCCCATGTAATTATCAAAATTTATATTTTATCGTATGTCTCAAATAGTTCATATTCAATCTATATATCTAGACTTTATTTATAGTATGTTTTCCATAGTGAGACTTGATAGATTCTGTAGTATAAGTAATACATTTATGAAATTTATTCCATTTATGAAAGCACACTTAATCCCCTTATATTTACATACTGGACATGTTATTGACACTATTGTTGGTTTCCTTCTGAGTGATATCTGACACCTTGTTTGGGCCATCATTCGGTATATAGGAAGGCTTTGTGCATACAGGTAGAAACATGGGAAATTACATAATTGACAGTTCTTTATTGATTTTGGCATAAGAGTAGGGGAGAAAAGGACTTATCTATGCATTATGATGCTATATAGTGATAGTCTCTTTGCCTTTTTGTACTTTTGATAAATTCATTATAATGGATGCATGTTGTCTTTTATTTGTAGTATTTTGTATATATCTATGACATTATCATCATTTTTAAGATGACATAGACCTTGGATCTGATTATTATTATTATTATTATTATTCATATAATTTACCTTCTATTTCATGTTTACATTATGCTTCTGACCTATTATCCATTTATGATACCAGTGTGTTACTCTAATCACAAGGGTATATTATTAGCCCCATAACATCATAGACCCTCCCTGCTTTTCGACACCCATTTGAATTTGGGAAGGAATGAACTATTTCATTTTCCCCATTTTATTGGGGTACCATTTAGTATCTCCCCTTAGGTGCGATGTTACACTTATGATTCATCAATTGAGAAGATGAAAACTACATTCATTATCACTAATGGAAACCATCACCATTATTAGTGTAACTCATCTTCTATAGATTAATTTTATGAAATTATTTAAATACATACATAATGTGTATATATTTTATTTATAACATGGTCAAAATTATTGATATTATTGATTAAAGATAAAAGTAAAAGGACAAAAAATTAGAAACAAAAACATACATGAAAATTGAAATAGTTATCACCTGAAACAAGGTTTTAATGAGGAGTTGTAACTAAAATAAACAAGATATCAAAAGAAAATAATATATGGAATTATATATATGATTATTTTTATATAAAATATGTACAAGAATCCAATATTTATTATACAAGATGTTTGAACATGATGGAATATATTCAATAAATGATGAAAAGAAAGTTCTTCTCAAATATTCTTCTTTCATACATATGTATTGTTATACACATTTATTCTTTTATAAGGTGTATATACAACCACTTTTACATTTTTTCATGACTCATGATATTTTAGTTTCATTTAATATTATTCTTTCATGTGTCTTATGATTCAAATGAAATCATACTTTTATAATTTTTATGTTATAATTTCAATATTTATCAGGATTATTGAACATGTTTCTAAGATAAAATATTATGATATACCCCTAAATAAAATAATTATATTTCTTATCCTATAATTAAGTATATATATTATATATATTTTACATTTAAATCCTTTATTTTTAGATTAACGATAAAAAAATGTCCTAAATTGAAATTTACTTTATTTCTCTCTTCGTCTATAAATTCATTCTCTTCCATGTATGTGTTTTCAAAAAATATATTTAAAATATATTTTAATATTATATAATAATTTTATAATTTAGTTTTTTACCTTTTTTTAATTTTTAAAAAAAATTAAAATGAGTCTTCTTTTTATTTTATAAATAATATAACTTTGGAATGATATTGAATATTTTATAGGAATTAATAATTTACTATATATAATTTTCCAGGATCCTTACCATTAAATTAATTAATTCATCCATTAATAATTTTCAATTTTATTGTCAAATATAATGTTTTCCAAAAAAATTTAGAAATTTAGATATTTTTAATATGGGATTTCAAATAGAAAAGGATATTTTTCTCAATAATTCCAACAAGTGATATTTGAAAATAATTTTCCTTCTAAGATTCCATTCGTTGATGTTAGATATTATTTACTAGAGATATAATATAATGATTTCAACCATATTATTTCATTGGATGGATGTAAGAACCCGGATCTTCGTTTCAGGTATGTTTTTCATTTTCTGGTCGTTTTTGAGAAAAAGAGGAAAATATGGAAATTTCCTAAGTACACACTGTGTACTTTATAAGTACACACAGTGTACTTTGATGCAGCGTTGGGCCATGTGTTGGTCGTGTCCGGGCCACACACACAGTGTGTAGGGGCGATGTAGAGGCCACACAAAGTGGAGTACGGAAAGGCCAAGTACACGTCGTGTACCCCAAAAGTACACACCATGTAATTTTTTTTTATTAAATGGACCGGGGTCACTCCTAATCGAAGAAAAAGTATTATTCTCCAGGTTCTTCAACCAAGAGAGACCCGTACGGCCTCAATCATCCTCTAAGCCCCCCATCCTCCGTCTGTTTTTCGAATCGACTATCATCGATTGCATTGGAACAACATCGGTGAGCTCTTCCTTCTTCTTGAGTCTCATTACATGATTTCCTCCTCATTCTCCAGATATCATGGGTTGAGCATTTTGTGCATTTTTGTAGATCTACGCCGTTATAAGGAGAATCAAGCTTCATGGTTAAAGTATGTCGATATCCTAAAATCGAGGTAGGTGGTTTGTTCCTTTCTGTAGGAATTCTTTGAATATTTTGTTCAATTCCACCAATTCCCTTGAACGGGGTATTGTGTGTTTCCTCTTTTTTCCCTTGTTGTTTGCCTGCATTTCTTTATTGCTTGAGTAGAGGTTAATTCTTGTGAATAGGGTAGTTTTTACTATGCTCTAGATGCTTTTCCATGCATGTTTTGCCTGTTAGGCATTTTTCCAATTGCCATGCCTAGGGGTAGGATAGTGAAACTATTGTACTGTTATGTTGTTGTGCCTTAGAATGATATACAAGTAGTTCTTGAGGTTTACTTGGGGTGATACGAATGCTATGAATGTTTTTTTACACAGTTCTGTGAGAACATAGTGTAGTGGACCATATGGATAATGGACGTAAGGGATTCTCTAGAGTGTCCAATTAATCTGATGTGAGACCAAAGGGGGATTGATGATGAGTGCTTCCTCAGAGAGTCTTTAGTTCCTAGAGGTGAGATATAGGGGGATTGATACATTGAGTTCTTCCCCAGAGAGCCTTTATTATGATACGAGACCACAGGGGGAATTGACCGTGAGTGCTTCCTTAGAGAGTCGATACTTCAGCTGGACTAGAAGGGTGAGACTATGTGTGCATCCTAGAGGGTTGCTAGTGCTTGTAGGTTGAACCATAAGGGTTAGGCTGTGAGAACAACCCAGGGGGTTACCTGTTGTTCTACTTGTTTAGGGGTTGTTACTTGTGTAATTTATATGATAGACTCAATGGATTATAGCTGCTGTGTGATTTCATATTTACTGCATCCTTTACTTTTACTTTCCATGTATTCAATGACTGTTAGACACAGATCTTTGGGTGGTTTCCTACTGGGACCTTGTCTCACACCTTGTATGGGACATGCTTTTGGGCCCAAACAGTCTATATTGTTGCAGTTATAGATAAGGTCAAGAACCTTTCTACTTCAGGTACTTGACTTTCTGTGGAGCTAGAAAGAATGGGACCAAGCTATGGATTGCGATGCTGAAGAGTTTACCTGTTTTCTTTTTCAATTTGGTTTAGTGTTGTATTAAGAATTGTGACTTGTTTGGATGCTTTCCTAGGCATATTTATCATGCATCATTTTATATACTTGTGTGTGTGATCCTGTTGTTTACTGTTAGTCATCCGTTGTTTATCATTTACTCTTGGATGGATGGTTACAGTTTCTGCTATTGTTTATTTTTTTTCATCAACTATGATCTCTTCCAATGAGGGAAATGTTTCCCCACTATCACACCCAAGGCCCTCGCTGCAAGTCGGAAGCCTCTAAAATTTGGGGAAATTCGCTTAATGCCATGTGACCAACCGGGTACGGGGTGGCTATGGCTGGCTTCCAGAACCATGACATTACAAAGTAGTGTCAGAGGGTTTTTTTCTCTTGATTTAATATTTGGATCATTGAGCCAGGGATAGGACTGATTCAGTACTTGGTATTAAGCTGTGCTCTGAAGTAGCTAACCCGTGTACAGGGAAAAGCCAATATACCTCGCTTATTAAAGTCTTCTGGTTTTGCTATGTTACAGTTGATCTAATTTCACCTAGAGTGATTTACATGCGTTGTGTTGTTATTGTTGTTGATATTGTGGTTCTATTTCTGTCACAACCCGATTAGATAGGGGTAGGTCATCTCAGGCATTATATAGGAACTTGTTAGAAATCACATTCCATGATTTCTTTCCATGACATCAAGGGTGAATTAGCAATTTCATGTTGTTGTGATAGACGTTTTGTAGAATATGCATGTTGTGGTGATAAATGCTTTGATAGAATCCATTCAGTTTGATAGAGAGGTTGTTTGTATTGTACCTTGATTAAATGAATGCCAAATTTTGGTTCTTGAGGTGTTATGGGCCCTCATGAATCAGAACTTGGTGGATCATTGAATTGTTTCCCTTATATATGATATGTAAGAGATTCCAAGCTTTGATTCACGGGAAGTATGGGCCCTCATGGATCGAAATTTGGAACTATCATGCTTGTTTTTTAGTGTTTTCTGGGATTCAGTGCAGTTTCAGAGCTACTGCTTGGAAAAACCCAGAATACATGGCATGTACATTATATATACACGTCGTGTAGCTTTTAAACCGTGTCACTGGCTGTGTGAGCAGAAACACGGGTTGTGAAAAATCTCCAGGAACACGCCGTGTACGGTAGATACACGTCGTGTAGTAGTGAGTCATGTACCCGACCGTGTCACTAACAACACGGGTCGTGGAAGCTCGTGTAAAACATGCCTTGTTTTTTATGAACACTCCGTGTAGCCTTGTTCTAGGTACCCGGCCATGTCACGAACAACACGGGATGGTGTTATCTCTTCCTATACATGCCGTGTTTGATCAGAACACGCCGTGTAAAGGTCAGTCGTGTACCCGGCTGTGTCTCCAACAAAATGGGTCGGGAAAAAGCATCAAGTGCATGACGTGTTTGTTCGGAACACACCGTGTAGCCTCAGCCGTGCATCCATCCGTGTAACTAACAACACGGGTCATTGAAACCTTGTCTACTACATGTCGTGTCCAAAGAGAGAATGTCGTGTAGTCTCAGTTTAAGAATACTGTGTGGTTTTGCCATGCAAGGAGACTCATGAATGGGAATCGAGTTAATTACACACTGTGTAGAGTTTATACATGCCATGTAGTCATTTTTTGTAAAACTTGAGTGTTTCCTTCTTCTGTTTCCATCTTGTACTCCTTTGTTCTCTATCCTTGATATTCCTGATCTAAGGTATGTTTTTGATCATTTAGAGATATGCCTTTGAGACGTCTTCAGGTTGTACGTCAGTTGCAGGATAGTGATCAGATGCCAGATATTGATGATCATGGAATTCCCTCCAATCCTCCAGTTCTTCCAGTCTTGGCACCAGCTGTTGTACTAGTTGCAGGTGCTGATGCACAATTTAGGGAAGGCTTTATGAAAATGATACATACCTTTCAGGGAGGACCGACTCCTGCCACAACTATGGCAGACTTGACGTGGGTTTTCCAACAGCATCATCCTCCTACTTTCTCGGGGGAAGGAGGACCACAGGCTGTAGAGTCAAGGCTGGAAGCCATGCTGACGATCTTTGAGCATCTGGAAACACCTCCAGAGAGGCGGTTCAATCTCGCCACCAATATGCTACGAGACTCCACCAAGAGGTGGTGGGGAATGATCTCATAGGTTGGTCATCAGCGGGTTATGGATTGGGAGGAGTTCTAGCATGCGTTTTACAACTACTTCTACCTAGAGACCCTGAGGGCCAATCGAACTTGGGAGTTCATGAGTCTAGAGTAGGGTACTCTTTATGTTATGAAGTATTCATCTCATTTCACTGAGCTGCAACGTTTCACACCCCTTCAGGGTGGAGATGGGATGTTCTTAATAAGGAAGTTTGAGGATGGTATTAGGCGGGAGATCTTCTTTCAGGTGAATATCTTTCAGTTGAATTTCATCACTTCTATCGTCAACCAGGAACTAATTACAGAGCGCAATCTGAGAGACTTCGGAGCTGCATGACAGGGCGGTTCTACTTCCAGAGCTATTATTCCTCCTATTGAAAGAAGTAAGCATCGTATGGAGTCTACGTGCGGTGATCTGAGGAGGAGAGATACATCTTCAGGTTTCCAGGTAGTATGCTACCAGTGTGGAAGGGCAGGGCACACGAGGCCGCAGTGCTAGAGAGACCTAGTGGAGTTCTGATCTTGTGGCAAGATGGGTCACCTTCAGTGTTTCTGCCAGGTTTTCTCACTAGTAGATGGTTACAGAGGTTCTTCCATGACTCCTCATTCAGGAACAGCACCCCCAGTTTCTCACAAGTCGGGGAACTAGAGTTCTTCCGGCCATTCGGGCTGAGGTGAAGGTTGAGGCCATAGCGGTCAGTCACCGATCATTCAACGTCAGGAGGTAGGATCAGCTCAGAGTGGTCGGGCATGGTCACAGGGACGCGGGGTAGGCCAGACTTTTATGGGGGAGAAGACCTATCAGGAGCAGGATCACTGACTTTCTACAGTTCGAGATACGATCTTAGTAGCCTCAGTTTTATCTTTATCTCTTTTCGATACCGGTGCTACGCATAGCTTTATCTCTATTGCTGTTGTTGAGATCCATGGGCTCTGTATCTTTTCTTCTGTCGACTTGTTGACACTAGAAACACCTTTGGGGACGATGACATCTTGTGTACGTCAGTATAGAGAGTTCCCCCTTGAGGTTTCATGGTATCATTTCTTATGGGATCTCTATGTCCTAGAGATGACGGGATATGATGTCATTCTCTGGATGGACTGTTTGGTTCCCTTCCAGGCATTCATCGACTTTTATCACTATAGGGTGAGTTTTATTTCACCATAGGGTGAATATTTTCTTCATAGAGGTGAATGGGATGTTTTAGCATATCAAGCAGGACTCGAGCATCATAGGATAAGAAGGGCTACATCCCAGATCGCTAGAATTTATCTGGGTGATCAAGGGACTTCACAGTTGGAATTTCCTCTAGTGGTGGATTGTTTCAGATATTTCATTCTAGAGGATTTTTCAGGTTTTCCTCTGGATCTTGAGGTAGACTTCCCTATTAATCTCGTTCCAGGAGAGGCACCGGTGTCCATTCCTCTGTATAGGATGGCTACACCTGAGTTTTAGGAGCTCAAGAAGCAGTTTCAGGAGTTTCAGGAATAGGGTTTCATCTGACCCAGTACTTCTCCTTGGGGTTCAGCTATCCTGTTTGCGAAGAAGGTAGACGATACCCTTAGTCTCTCTATGGAATATTAGAAGTTGAAACAGTTGATGGTAAAGAACTGATATCCCTGGCCAAGTATTGATGATCTTTTAGATCAGCTTCGAGGAGCCCATGTGTTCTCAAAATCGATTTGAGATCCGGTTATCATCAATTATGTGTTAGACTATCATATATACCTCTGACACCCTTCAAGATAAGGTATGGTCTCTACGAGTATATGGTTATGTCGTTCGGTCTCACGAATACGCCATTAGTTTTCATGGAACCGATGAACCGAGTGTTCCATCCTTACTTGGATTCCATCATCTTGGTCTTCGTGGATGATATCTTGGTGTACTCTCACACTCAACACGACCATGCTACCCAAATTGAGATTGTTCTGAGTACAATGAGAGAGCATTAGTTTTTTTCTAAACTCTCGAAGTGACACTTTTGGATGGATCAGATTCACTTCTTGGGTCATGTCATCTCAAAGGTAGGAGTATTTGTGGACCCAGATAAGGTGAGAGTTTTAGTTTCCTGGGAGCATCAGAAGAACGTTTTTGAGGTACGGAGTTTCCTAGGGATTTCTGGATACAAAAGACGCTTCATTCAGGACTTTTCACGCCTAGCAACACCATTGACAGGTCTAAACGATAAGGGGATGAAGTTCTTATGGTCAGATTCTTGTGAGTCATCCTTTCAGGAGCAGAAGGGAAGGTTGTTGTCAGCACCGATACTAGTCTTTCCAGAGCTATGAAAGAGCTATATTGTCTATTGTGATGATTCCGGTATCAGGCTGGGCGTTGTGCTTTTACAGGGAGATGGAGTCGTTGTGTATGGGTCTTGGTAGTTGAGGCCACTAGAGATGAACTATCCAACACACGATCTGGAGTTGGCAGCTATTGTTCATGCCTTGCGTTGTTGGAGAAATTACCTTTTGGGAGAGCACTTTGTGGTTTTCACCGACCACAAGAGTCTCAAGTACATCTTCACACAGTCTGATCTGAATCTGAGACAACACAGGTGGGATGAGTATCTTCAGTCTTTTGATTTCGATCTTGCCCATATGCCAATAAAGGGCAACACAATGGAATATGCATTGAGTAAGAGAACTCAGATTCAGGAAGTTCATGAGGCCAGCAGTGAGTGGAAGTTTATGGCTCTATTCTATGAGATGCATTTGGAGGTTCATGATAGACAGGGACAGACATACCTATCTTCTGTAGCTATTACCTCTAAACTTCTTGATCAGGTACAGAAGAGGTAGCTATCAGACTCATAAGGCCTAGTCTAGCGGAAGAGTGTGTCAGGAGAGGACCTTCTTCCTGGATGGATAGTGGGCGAGGATGAGATCTTGCATTTTCAGGGATGTGTATGGGTTCCTGCAGACATAGGCGAGGAGCTGACGTGGGATTTTCATTCCTTAATTTGGGTAGTTCATCCTGGCATCACCAAGATGTATTGGAATCTTCATCGCCAATACTGGTGGCCAAGTATGAAGAGAGATGTTGCATGTTTCGTCTTGAGGTGTTCTACTTGTCAGCAGGTGAAGGCGGAGCATCAGTGACCAACAGGCCTTTTACTGCAGTTACCCATTCCGGAGTGGAAGTGGAACGATGTCGTGATATATTTTGTGACCGGATTGCCGAGTTCACCTCGAAGGAATGATGTTGTTTGGGTTATCGTCGACTGGCTAATGAATGTTGCTCACTTCTTACCGATCAAGGAGACCTTCAGTGTTGATGATCTGGGATGACTATACATTTGAGATATTGTACATCTGCTTGGAGTTCCATACTCCATTGTTTTAGACAAGGATGTGCACTTTACTTATCGGTTCTGGAAGGGGCTTTAAAGGGCTCTAGGTACACAAATACTTTTGAGTACAGCATACCATCCCCAGACAGATGGCCAGTCTGAGCGTACAATCTAGGTGCTGGAGGATATGCTCCGAGCTTTCATTCTAGAATTTGGAGGTTCTTAGGAAGAGAGTATCCCTCTTGTAGAGTACACCTACGACAACAATTTTCAGGCGACTATTCAGATGGGACCTTACAAGGCATTGTACGGTTGGCCATGCCAATCTCTTTTATGATGGATGGAGGCAGGAGAGGAAGATTTTTTGGGACCTCGTATTATTTAGGAGACCTCAGAGTAGATAGAGTTGATTCGGAAGAGGATGGTTACAGCACAGTCTCGACAGAAGTCTAATGCTGATCAGTAGAGACGACCTCTGGAGTTCGAGGTCGAAGATCAGGTTTTCCTAGGTGTTCCACCGAGGTTGGGACACAATAGGATTCAGAGAAAGGGTAAGATTTCATCGTGGTACGTCATGCCGTTTGAGGTATTGAAGAGAGTTGGGCTGGTTTCCTATCGGTTGCAGTTACCTCAGAGGTATCGGGACATGCACGACGCCTTCCACGTCTCTCAACTCCGACGTTACTTTTCAGACCCGTCTCATGTCTTTCAGCCTGAGGAGGTTGAGCTTGAAGTGGATGCATTTTTTGAGAAGCATCCTATCTGGATTGTCGATCATAGTACGAAGGTTCTCTGTGGTTGTTATGTTCCTCTAGTACGGGTGATATGGTAGCATGAGCGAGTACAGGACGAGACCTGGGAGAGAGAGGCCGATGTACGTTCGCAGTGGCCGGAGCTGTTTGTGGTTTCTTCTTCTATGCCTCACTAGGGAAATTTGGGGACAAATTTCTTTAAGGGGAGAAGTTTTTAAGAACTCGAATCTTTGTTTCAGGTATGATTTTCTTTTTCTGGACGTTTTTGAGAAAAGGAGAAAATTTTGGAAATTTATTAAGTATACGTCGTGTACTTTATAAGTACACACCGTGTTCTTTGATGTAGTGACATGTCGTGTTCTAGTCGTGTCTGGGCCACACACACGGTGTGTAGGGGCGATATGAGGGTCTCATAAAGTGGAGTATTGAAAGTCCAAGTACACGCCGTGTACTTTCTTTTTTTTCATTAAACGGACCTGGGTCATGCCTAATCGAGGAAAACGTCTTCTTCTCCAGGTTTTTTGACTGAGAGCGACCCGTACAGCTACTATCATCCTCCGAGCCCCCGAGCCTCCTTCTGTTTTCCGAATCGACCGTCGTCGATTGCATTGGAACCAGATAGGTGATATCTTCCTTCTTCTTATGTCTCATTCCAGGATTTCTTCCTCTTTCTCAAGATATCGTGGGTTGAGCGTTTTGTGTGTTTTCATATATCTAAGTCATTCTAAAGAGAATCAAGCCTCGTGGTTCAAGTATATTGATCACCTAGCATTGAGGTATGTAGTTTGTTCCTTTCTGTATGATTTCTTTGAATATTTTGTGCAATTCCACCAATTCCCTTGAACAGGGTATTATGTATTTCCTCTTTTTTCCCTTGTTTTTTGCCTTCATTTCTTTATTTCATGAGTAGAGGTAAATGGTTGTGAATATGGTATTTTTTTATTGTTCTTTGGATGCTTTTACATGCATTTTTTCCCGGTTAGGGGTTTTTCCAGTTGCCATGCATAGTAGTATGATAATGGATCTATTGTACTATTATGTTTTTGTGCCTTAGAATGATATCCAAGTAGTTCTTGAGGATTACTTGGGGCGATACGTGCGCTATGCATGTTTGTTTTACACAGGCCTGTGAGAACCTAGTGTAGTGGACCATAGGGATAATGGACTTAAGGACTTTTCCAGAGGGTCTTATGAATCCGATGCGAGACAAAAGGGGAATTGAAGATGAGTTCTTCCTTAGAGAGTATGTAGTTCCTTGATGCAGGCCGCATGGGGAATGAGACGTTGAGTGATTCCCTAGAGAGCCTTTAGTACGATACGAGACAATAGGGGGAATTGACGGTGAGTTCTTCCTTAGAGAGTATGTTCTTCAGCTGGACCAGAGGGGTGAGATTATGTGTGCCTCCAAGAGGGTTTCTAGTGATTGTAGGTTGAACCATAAGGGTTAGGGTCTGAGAAATACCAAGGGGGTTACCTATTGTTCTACTTGTTTATTGACAGTTACTTGTGTACTTTATATGCTAGACACTTTGGTTTGTAGCTGTTGTGTGCTTTCCTGTTTACTGCTTCCTGTACTTTTACTTGTCATCTATTCAATGACTATTAGGAACAAATATTTGGGTGGTTTTCTACTGGGACCTTGCCTCACACCCTATTTGGGCCATGCTTCTGGGCCCAAACAGACTATATTATTGCAGGTATAGATAAGGGCAATCACCCTTCTTCTTCAGGTACTTGACATGCTGTGGAGTTGGAGAGCATGGGACCAAGCTATGGCTTGCAATTCTGAGGAGTTTACCTATTTTATTTAGAACTTTGGTTTAGTTTTGTATTCAGCTTTGTGACTTTTTTGGATTCTTTCCTAGACATATGTATCATGCATCATTTCATATACATGTTTGTGTGCTCCAGTTGTTTACTGTTAGTCTTCTGCAGTTTATCATTTACTCTTGTATGGATGGTTATGGTTTCTGCTGTTGTCTATTTGTTTTTCTTCCACTATGTACTCTGTCAATGAGGGAATAGTTTCCCCACTATCACACCCAAGGCCCTCGCTGCTAGTCAGAAGCATCTGAAATTTGGGGAAATGCGCTTGAGGCCTTGTGACCAACCGGGTACGGGGCGCCTATGGGTGGATTCTGGAACCGGGACGTTACAATGGATTATTATTATAAAGGAAAATTTTTTATGTAACCCATTCCTTTTATAAGGTTTATGCTTTGAGAAATTTATAAAATGTTAATTATACTAGTTTCTTTTGCAATGGTAATATCATGATGAATGATTTATGAATCCCTCACTATTTAATGGGTTTTGATATAATGATGTTTTTAGGATCAAATGTAATTTTCTTTCTAATATTCATTATGTGTTGTGTGGTACCTATATCTCCCTCCACTGAATTGGGTAAATATTGATATATCATGAAGTAAACAGAACTGGAATGGGGAGTTAAACGGGTTTAGTAATGGATTATGTCCACTATGAAAGTATTTGGAGTGAGCATTAACTAATACAATGGTTTTGGGAGTGAATATAATCCACTATGATATAATTCTAAATGATCATTTACTATAATAGAAATTATATTCTATTCTTAAATGTGTGACAGAAATCCATGTCTTATGTCAATGTCGTGATCCTATAGCTTATATTCTTTGATTCATTTTTGGTTCATGTCTTACGACCTAGAATGATTTATTCCATTATTCATGTACATGAATTATGAAATGAACGGTATTGTTTTCAAAATATTATTCTCATGTTCAAAACCTCTTATTATCATGGTATATTTATATCACCTTATTAATACAAACTGATCATTTGAGATAACTGTTTTTTCTGTTTCCATTATAAAGGTCACACAAAAAATTATTTTGTATGATATATCAATGATGGTATCTAGTTATAGAGAACAAAGTGGGAGATTATGTGGTTCACATATGAATTAATTTTTTAGGTTTCCATGTTTCTAGATGAAATATACCCATAAAATTTTGGAATATATTATTTTGTAATGTAATGGATACATATCTAATAAAAACCCATATCTATGTTGGAAAAGTGTCGATCATTATACTAAAAAAATCACAAAATATAATTGGATATTATTAGCATATATATTATCACATTATGAGGTAAAAATATGATCATTGTGAGATGAGGTGATGGTGTACATGATGAGGTGGAAGGAGTGGTCATGTGCTCATGTGATGCCTTCTATGTGTAGTTCTGTTTTTTCAAAACATTATGTCCTACATGGACACATTTTTCACCTTTGAATATGAGTTTAATAAATTTTTTAACATAAACATGTAACATATGTAATACAAATAAGATATCACTAATTTTTTTTTCAAGGATGATCTATTTTTATGTCCTGAAATCCCATTCAAATTCAGTAATGGGAAAGTGTGATAATGTGTTTTAGTAGGTTTCCATTGATGTGGAATGAATATTTTGGAAGGCATTTCATGAATGATTGAGCAAGTAACATGTGGATGTGAGTGATTTATAGCTCATCCAAATATATGTGTTTACAACTATATACCATATTTGGACAAACACAATATGTGTACAAGGTTCTAGGAGAAAATTATAACCAAGTGAAACTCTAATTTATTCATTTTTATATAATCTCTCACATTCTTCATCATGAATTCCCTTTATTTTATTTCCTTATTATCTAATAGATCCAATGTTAATTACATTATCTTCATGAAATGGTTAAATATATAATTAAAATTACAAATGAGGATATACTAACTCTAATAAAAGAAATGACATTAGACATTACATTAAGTAAAAAAATCTATTCATACATGTCATCTCTTACAAAAACCATGGCGAAAAATAACCAAAACATAGCATTATCATATTTCCTATACTTAAATGACTATGTTTTAATGTGAAAGTATAATATACTATGTGCATAATATAATTCTCTCTACCTTAGTCTAGAGTGGGAAAATATTACAACAAATGACATATTCATCATTTAGGCATCGATAGATGTGACATACATCAGGTTCTAAATGAATTCCACTTTGGATATCCCAGATCCTAAAATAGAACCCTGAAAATCGTAACCCATATTTTATCTATCAATTATTTTATTTTTTTAAGATGAAATGTATATCACTATGCAATATATATCTATTTAGTAGTCCTAGAAAACAAAACACATACATTTTTAACATATTACATTTGTATTATAAACACGTAACATCAAAATAATCATTACATCCCTGATATCATTCATAATATTCTTATTTGTATCCTAAGTAAAAGAAAACTAACAAATGGTGTTCTCAGAATCTCAGTAAGGGTTTCATAAAATATAATCTATCTTGTATAAAAGGGAAATAATCAAAATTTTAGAGTAGATAATCAGAATAAATTCCATTTAATCAACAACATGAGTTAAATGAGAATACAGGGCTTATATCACCATATAAAATACAGTGATAATGGAAACTAGAATCATAATTAACGAAATTTTATAATTACAGATATTCATGATTAGGGGATCTCAACCAATATAACATGAATCATATTGTTATGGCCTCTCAACAAAGAAATCATTATTAATAAATTGGTATGTGAAAACAAAATACCCATCAATTATATCATCAATTAATTTTTTTATAAAACCCATAAATATATCAAGGGGATATCTATAAACGTTCATAATTATTAAATTTCACATCCTTTTCATTTCACATATATTTAATAATCGATATAGTATATTTTCAAAAATAATATAAGAGATAATGATTATCCATATTGAATCAATAATAATGAACCTCAATATATCATCATCGTAAACTATAAAATGAAAATATAAAATGATATCATTAGTTCATATCACATGTAAAATCAATTGATTTTTTTATAGAAGAAAATATATTTAATATATCATTAAAACATTCATTATGGATGTAAAATTTTCATTTTAAAAAAAATTATTTAATATCTAAAAATATAATGATTATTAGGGAATAAGTTATTTCATTTAATATAAATATTGTAAAATGTAAAGTATTATTAAATAAATATAGTATTCATGATGGTGTGAAGATCCATTCTTATAGTGTATATAAAAACAAAAAAAATGCACATTTTTTATAAAAAGAACCTCATTGGAAAAAGGAAAATAATATCCCATTCAAAACATTTAATACAAATCCAAACATGGGGAAAATTAAATTCAAATTGAGGAAATAATAGTAAAACCATCCAAGGAATAATTTAAAAAGACATGTATATTGATGAAAAATATTCCATACCAATGAAGAAATAATATCAATTTTCATAAAAAATATTATTCCAATACAGTTTGAGTACCAAAGATATAAAAATTTTACTATTACAAGAAAATGTAATGATAAAACAAAATAGAATAAAATTTAATTTGTTTATTAGAGAAATATTATATTATTTTCCTCATTGGAAATTTGAGAATAAGTAATATAGAATTAGAATGCGATAGTAAAAGAAATCCCTTATACAGATCATTATTTTTTTTGTGAGAATTAAGAAGGGAACTATATATCTTTAAAAATTCTAATCCAAAAAAATATTTTAAGTAAAACATAAATAAATATATGTTTTTTTCATGAGGGGGTATTCCATTGCACACACGGGTATTCCATTGCACACACGGGTGGTGTTTTTAATTACCAAATGATTGAGAATGAAGTATGCAAATATAATTACTTTAAAATAATAAATTATAATTATATGGTTTATATAAATTATATTATCTTATTATGGTTTGGACATAATTGAATGTTTTAAATTAAGAAGAAAAATGAAAGTTTTCAATTAAGTTGATTAAATATTCTTTGAAAGGGAACCTTTAGATCTCTTCATAAATACCCTTATAATGGTATTTTAAGAATGAAAGAAAATTTAAAAAGTATTTATATATATTAATAATATAATTTTATAGGGTTCTTTCAAGATAAAATGATGAAAGTGGTGTAAATTAAAGAAATGAGGGGTGTCCTTTTATAAATGGGGGAGGTACACACCACAAATTTTTAAAGGATTAAAAAACTATATATATATATATTCTGGGAAAATAATATCAAAAATAATTCCATCTAATGAGTAACTTAATAATAGTATAAAAAATATTATCCATCAATTACTAATTTTTTGAAGTGTGTCTTTTTCACCTAGTTCTAAAATAGGTTAACCCAATTTTCCATTTTACCATTGTAAAAAATATTTATTTTTTATAACATTTTCTAAACCAAAAGATTAATTTCATCTCTATTAAATAATATTAATAATTTTATTTCAAAATATAATATAATTGGTCTTTAAAATTGGAATAAATAAAATTTATAATAAACCCACAAAAATTAGGAATAAAATGTTATCATAAAATATTTTGAAGTATAAATGTATTGTTATACTAGTAATAAGAATAACATTGATCCAAAAATAATAATTTGAAGTAATATTGATGAAAATAAATAAATTAAATATTTAAATAATTATATATCAAAATATTTATTTGATACTACTATAAATGAAGTGACATTTTTCTAATAAATTCTATATTTTTACTTGTAATCTAAAAATCATGTTGTTCAAAATGTCTAAAAATTATCTATAAGATAATTTGAATATGATGACTAAAATCATTATTGATTTAATAAAATACTTTGGTATAAATTAATTAGAATATTAATTCACAATATTCAATAAAATCCATTTATAAAGATAATATATTTTTTACCATAAAATGGATTTTATGAAAATATGTAATTATTTACAAAGAATTATTAAATATATTTTGATTAAATATAATATTTTAAAATCATATTAATAATTTTTTTAATCTGATCGATATTGTATAACCTAATAAATACACTATGGTTGTCAAATAATAATATTTCAATTGTATGTCACGGTATGTTTTAACTCAGTGTAGCTTGTTATTCCAGCTTTCAATGAAAATAACCTTATTTAAAAAAAATATTTTTTTTATAATGTTAGGGTTTTATATTATTAACCATTTATGTTAATACCGCCCTAAAACATCTTCCAATATGATGTAAATATATGAGGATTCTTATGGATCATCGTATAATCAGGTTCTCATAGATCTTCTAAAATGTCGTGATTTCACCAAAAAACATTTACTAAGTGAGTGGTCATAAAAAATATAAAATTTTATCTTTAATATATAATCTCAATCAATTACTCCTCGTAATATATTAATTTCTCCAATGGAACGATATCAAATTTTAGTACATGATATGTTCAAGTATGTACGTCGTAAGGAATGATAAATGGATCGTAATGCTGAATTGGGAGACATTAAATGTACATTCCGATCGATAATGAATAATAATAATGAAATAATAAATTTAAAAGGGAAAAAGATATCTAAGGATTAGTTTTCCATTCATTCTAAATAATATAAATTTTTTCATTGAGATATTCATAAGAATACCTTATCAATTACATTGGACACTAGATCTCACCAAATATTGTAAGCAATAATTTTTTCCAACCATGACCTAACCATTTGTGGTGTTGAATATATCTGTCCATATCTACCATTTATTAATATATATCTTTTTGATATATACATATATATATTTATCTAGAATAAACCCAACATTGATGTTTTAAACATTCATCAATAGAGGTATTCATAAGGATACATATGAATACTCAAGATAAATAATATATTGTAATGATATTTTATCAAAGGATTTTTCCAATACCCAAAACCTTGAAATATAGAGATAATGATATAAATATATCTTCTAGAGTTTGAATGGTCATTTCGGATAAAAAAATTTAAGAAAATTAAAATCATTGTTGAAACTCTACACATTTTCCAATATTAATAAATAAAACATTAGAATGTCGATGTAATCCTCATATACATATCATATTTATTGAGGGTGGTACTCAATTAATTCTTATATATTCCCTAATGTATATCTATATCTTAAGATAAACATAGATATCATCTCTAAAATAAATTATTTTTTAGTTTATTACAAGTCAATTGTGTTCAAAATTAATAAAATTTTTCCATTTTGATGATTGATAGGGTTAGATGATGAAATACATCGATTTTTTTCCCATTTCTATTATGGAATGTACTATGACTACAAAATACATTTATAATTATTATATTATCCATATTTTTTTGAAACACTATTAATTGGGATACATACTCTATAATACCCCTTTTCATGTTATCCAACTAGAAATACTCATTCAGATCTCCGTACATTGTTTATCATTCGAGATGAAGAGAGAATTTTGAATTATGAGATTTATCCTATATATCTGTCATCATGACCGGTATTGATTGATTCCATATTCATTTCATGAACCATATCATTCCATCATGATCATATATGTTCTCAGTATCATTCCTCATTGTCTTTTATAATTCCACATCTTCCATTTGTGCCTTCTTCATTCTCTAATGGAAGGATGGTTTAGAAAAACACATGTTAAAAATATTTTTTCCCATTAATTGTGATTTCATTATGTATAATCTGAAAATTATTAGATATTTGATCTCTTGCAGTCATCATCATGGAAAAACTAACATCGGTTTCCAACTATGAACATCAAAAACCTTAATCTCTTTCTTTGTTTGTTAATGTATTCAATATTAATATTTTTTTATGAACTCCATACCACTTATCTATAATTTATTCAACTATTTCTATGAAATATATATTTTTGCTTTTTATGATATATATGTATACCAATATTCACCAAATAGAAAATTCCTCTATATATTCAATTCCAAAAAATTTTCTTCCATCTTCAAATCATGATATAGGTAATTTTTATCATGATTTTTTTAACAAACTGAGTTCTTTACAGGAAAGACAAGATCCCTATATTATCATAAAAAAATTTTACACAAGTCTGCAAGTATAAGATTAACAAAAATCTCTCCTAATGAAGGGAAGAATATCATCAGGGACATTGTCCTCCCAATAAAAATCATTCCCATTGAATACCTTGATAGCAAGCCCATCTTCCAGCACATTTTCCTCTATACACATGAGTGATGAATTGGTCCTTTGAGTATAGAGAGTACAGAAATTTAGTCCAACGATTGTTGGGCTTCCAGGATAGATGTAGGGACCCAATACGAATGGCCAAGATAATAACGATGGAATCACATTCAATACAGGTCTTGTTCCAACCCCTACTCTCATCTTTCTCCACTGCTATGATGACACCATACATTTATGCTTCAAGGGAAGAGGTTATACCACATGATCCATAGACGCACCCATGAACATTCCCATGATGATCTCTGTAGATAGCACCAAAGCCAAAGGGCCCTGGATTACCCCTTGAAGCACCATAAGAGTTGATTTTCATCCAACCAAGAAAGGGAGCCTTCCATATAACTTCCAATGTTCCATGTGGAGGACAAAAATTTCCTTTCATCCCAATCTGATTGAGAACCGATAAGTTATGAAATGAATTTGCACAAAACACACCTTTCGGATTCTTCACCTCATGGACAACAGTGAGGATTCCTTCTAGAAAAGCACCAGACCCGAAGCGCAGTAACTCATGTGTCATCTTGTTTCTTGAAAACCATATCAAATGAACAGCTTCCACAGTAGTTGCAAGAAACTGAAAACAAAGCTGTGGTGACAGCGTCAAAGAGTGCCAACTTTTAATGGGGTCTTCAATTATGTTGAAGTGATGCAGCGAGACCTCAAAAATGTCATAAACTACTCTCCATATCACCGAAACCACAACACAGCTAAGGAATAGATGATCCACATCTTCCCTATGTTGAAATCACAAAGCATAGATGGAACAAATTGAGATACAACATACTTGCAAGAAATCATCCCTTGGTAATTTTTTTTGAGCCAGCCTCCAAGCCATAATAAACCGAGAAGGCCTTAGGAAGTTCCTCTGCAAATTCCCAATCCATTTAACATCGTTTGAGCTTCCAATAAAATAATTATAATACCCTTTGGAGGTGAGAATACCATTTACAGTATGTTCCCATGCCCAAAAATCACCCATGGAAGACCAGCAATAATCATCCACGATCAAGGAAATGTGATATGGAAGATTTTCCAGATATACAATCTTTTCCTTGATTGAAAGATCATAATCTAGGTTAGACTCCCCCTCCATGAACAAGTCAATTAATTGATTCCTTGTCCAATTCGACTTCCAAAAAGAGAGAGAAAAATACTTGGAAACAAGACAATGAGAATAAACATCAATTTTTGAAAAATGTTCTTAAAATTAGGCCACCCCGAGGAATTAACATAGTTAAAGTTCCCTATTTTAAGACTATGAAAGAAACTAGCCTGAAGAAAATTGGTAGCAGCAGATTTCATGTTTATAAGTCTCTATAAAAACCTGGCCTGCAAAGAATCATTAAAACCACTCAAATTTTATATACCCAAGCCACCCTCATCATGAGATTTGCATATCGTATTCCATGGAACTGTTGCCAGTCTTCTTTCCAATATTCCACCACTCCAGATAAAATTATTAATATAAGTATTAATACTCTTGATTAAAGAAATCGACCATTTATACACCATAAAACAATATAAAAATTTGGAGATGATAATTGATATCACCAAGCAAACCCGACAAGCCATTGATAAAGATTTACCTTTCCATCTAGAAAGCTGTCTTTTAATCATGCTCACAATCATAGAAAAATGACAGACCTTTGGTCTTCCCCAGAACATAGGAACTCCCAAATAAGTGAAGGAAATATGTCCCTCATGAATACCCAATTCTCCAATGGTATCATTTTTTCTGGGAGTAGAGAAGCCCCTGCCAAAATAAATAAATGATTTGTTCCAGTTAATGACCTTCCCTGAAACCAATTCATAACGAAAAAGAGCTCTCTTTATATTCTTGATATTACCCTTATCCTCTTGGGTAAAGGGGATAATATCATCATCATATAGGAGATGGGAGGGAGCAACAATACCCCTTCCAGCATGAATAGACTTCATATTTCCATTATGAGCCATAATAGAAAAAATCATGCTAAGTTAATCCTCGGCAATTGAAAAGAGGATGGATGATAGTGGATCACCATGTCATACTCATCTCGTGCAACCAAAATATTCTTCAGGGGAACAATTTATAAGGACTGAAATATGAGCAAAACATAGAATGTTTTTGACCCTATTGATGAAGAACTCATCAAACCCTTACATGACAAGGATCTTGAAGATAAAACCCTAGTCCATTGTGTCAAAATCCTTCTTGACATATAATTTTATAGCAATATTACCACCTCTGATGGGTTTCTTAAGAATATTGTCACACTCAGAGGTGTTGATAAGACAATCTTGTATTGATATCCCCTTGATGAAGCCAAACTGATTTGGAGAGACAATTTTGGAGGCAACATAGGAAAGCTTGTTGGAAAGAATATTGCAAATAACATTATAAATAGTATTATCCAGAGAAACTAGCCTGAAGAGATGAACATCATTAGAATTATCCTCCTTTGGAATAAGGGAAAGAAACTGAGAATTCAAAACCTTAGGGAGAGATTCACATCTGAAAAAATGAATGACTAACCTACAAACATCCACACAGATTAGATCCCAAAATGTTTGGAAGAAGATGTTACCAAAGCCATCAGGACTAGGTGTACTCTCTAGCTTGAGGCTAAAGACTGCCTCCTTTATCTCTAGATCAAGGGGCGCAGTAGTGAGATTAGAAGGGTCCTCTTGATTCACCATTCTCGATATCACCCCATCCATAGGCTCATTGATGGATTGGGGGGAATTAAAGAGATCCTTAAATTATGAAATGACATTAATTGAGAGATATACTCGATTATAAATGATACCATCCCCATTTTTAATTAGAGAGAGTGGTTTAGAATCCCTCCTTATTCTTTGAAGAGAGTTGAAAATTATTGAGTTCTTGTCCCCTTCCATTATCCACTTGGCTCTAAAAGAATCCCATTTCAAAGCATCCTTCATGTCAAGAAGTTTATTCAAATTGAGGGACAATTAGGATTCCATTGAAATTCCATCAGTGAAGTCATTATTGCTATTAATCTCTTGAACCCTTTGAAGATAATTTTCTAATGCAGAGATATCAGAATCAAGGGAAATAAAATGATTTTTTCTCCACATTCTAAGATTCCTCTTTAGAATTTTTAATTTGGTAATGCAGGAAAAAGCATCATCCTTGCAATGCACTGAATTCCAAGTTCTATGACCATTGAACTCTCATTCCGGATGGGAGACCCAAGCCTTATTGAACATGAAATGGAGAGGAGGTTTAGATTAAATTTCAATAAGATCCACCAGGATGGGATGATAATCAGAGTTGAGTCTGGATAGGGTTGATCATGATATTGAACCCCAGCTGTCCAAAGAGTCCCCATTAACAAAGGCTCTATCAATTTTTCTGACCACAAATCTATTCAGGTTCCTCCTATACCAAGTATATTTTTCACCTACCAAGTTAATCTCAATCAAATCATTCTAATAAATAAAAAGTCTAAACTCCCTGGAGGAGATTGAGCTGTTAATTTCCCCTATTTTCTCATCTGGAGTCAATATAGCATTAAAATCCCCCAAAATTAGCCAAGGATGAGTGATGGTGGATTTGGGAGATGCAATTTGCATCCACAAATTTATGAAATACTAATATCTATTGTGGGCATAAATAAAGGAACATGTGATATGGGAACCAAGGTAGCCAAAAGAGCAAGTGACATGTTGGTCACCTGATAAAACCATAGTGATGTTGCCAATGGAGTCATGCGCCATCACCCAAAGACTCTTGACATCAGTTGAATACCTGTTGGTATCAATTAGATGGAACCCCAAATTCCTTAAGTTAGAAATATCAGAGGAAAAATGTTTTTTTGGCTCAGATAGACCTATAAGCACTGGATTATGCTGCTGAATGAATAACCTTATAGATCTGCATGTTTCTGAATTACCCAGACCCTGCCAATTACAGAACATAATCTTCATTTAGAGGTGGATCCAGGGTTTGGACCCCTCCTATTTGTGCCACCATACATTTTAGGTAGCCTTCCATCATTCTTTTTATGAGCTAAAATATCACTTATATCAATATTTTTGTTCAGAGAGCCCTTCACTTTAGAAAGGTCCATATTCACCTGGTCTGTCCGGATTGTTTGATCTAAGGTGTTGGTGGAGGTATTGTGATTGTGCTTAAAACCATACTATTTCGAATTTCTCTCATTCAAAATGATTGCATCATTTTGTTCCATTGTAATGAGACTCACAGCTTCATGGATGTTCCCAAGCTGAATTGCCTGAGTCACAGTAGGATGTTCCAGACTGTTGAGATATTGTGTCACTATTGTGATAGGTAGCTCTTCATAGTTCTTCATCCCTAATGAGATCTTAATAGCAGAATCAGAAACAGGTATTGGATGATTTTGACGAATAGAGGAGAGGAAATTGTCAGTGGGAGGAGCATCTGCCAGATTTGAGTTGGTTTATTGGGGATCCACAGTGGGAGAATCGCTATCCCCCATTGAACAGATCAAGTCCCTGATGTCATTAACTATCTCCATTGAAATGAATTCATCCACTATTTGATGATATAAATAAAAAGCCAAATTTTAAATATCATTTGAAATTTATAAACCCAAGTCTTCCTCCACCTTACTTATGTGTTCAGGTATAGTATTTATAATGCGAAGAACAACACCCTAAGCCTCTTCTTCGTCCAAAATTTTTGCCCATGTTTTTTCCCCAGAATTGGATGGGCCATATTGATTCCTTGTAGTTTGGATCGTTTTAGGATCCAAATGAATCTTCAAAGGGACTTGAGAGGTTCCTGCCTTCTCCCTTATAATACCCCTTTGTTCAGACTTAGAATTTTTTAATCTCCTACCTTTGTTCACATCAGTCCATTCCACTACCTTGGATGCAGTGACCTGTTTTAAGAGTACCTTGCAGTTGGAGACCAAGTGACCCACCATCTTTCAATCCTCACAAAAGGGTGGAACATTCTCTTATTCCACTCTAACTTATGATCTGTTCCTATTAGCAATGAAATATATGCTCGCAGGCCTATTTATTTCCAGGTTAACATCAACAATCATCTGATAAAAGAATCCCAATTCCCCATCCATAGTCTTGTGATTCATTCTGATTGGTTTTCCAATACAAGATGCAAGATCTTTCAGAATCTTAGGATGCCAATATACCCAGTTCAACCCATGCAACCTTACCCATAACTTTGCATTCGTTTGTTTGATCATGAAATTTTAATTAAGGACATAAATAATATATCTCCATATGATTATACATGAGAAATTATTTACATACCTTATTTTATGATTCAATATATATTAAAATACATTCCACAATATTGGCTAGTGTAGTAGAGGATTACCAATCATCCTTATTTTTAGTTCTTTTCAATTATCATCACATGAATTATCCAGAAGAAACTAACATCTTTCATAGTCAACCAATATAGTGGATTAAATAATTTTTTAAATTATTTTATAATGATTTGGTCAGATCAATACAAAATTATAAAATTAAGGATCATAGTTACTATGGTATTTCTATGTAGTTTATCAATAATTTTTTTCTTTTAATGTACCACCAATATACCCCAAAATGAAATTATATGTTCAATGAATGAATATTTTTTAATCCAAATTCATCCATGGTAAATTTATCATATAAATTATCCTTCCCCAAGTTCATAAATATAACCCTTAAATTTTTTTCAATATTTTAATCACTCTTCAAATTTATAGTAATATCCATAATAAACCACTTCCATTTCTTAGCTTGTTTTCTGTCTCTTATTGGATGATCTATATTTTTTAAAAATATAATTTCTATGTTTTCTTATTAAAAATGGGGGATCGACCCTCAATCGCTTTTAAAACAAGATACCAAAAAGTGATCTTGTTAATGTCTAAAGAAACTATTCGATAAACCTTTGAAGATAGTAAGGCAATTGGTTATTCTGACTAAAATTACTATAAATTCATAATTTCAATAACTCATATATATATTTTTCTTATTTATATCCTCGTTCAGGGCCCATAAATGATGATATCTATATCGAAGAAAAATAAAATAAAAATATTGATCTCCATATATTTGATAATTAAATCATTAATATCTGGTACAAGATATATATTATTAATAAAGATAATTTTAATCCTTTGATAATAAATAAAATGTTACATTGATAAATTCTTCTCATAAAATTAATCAGATTCCCTACATAGTATAGTACTATGCTAAATAAATAACTTATCCAGATTTTCCAAGATTTTATTCTAAAATTTTGGTTGATAAATTTAGGTCAATGTATATGGATTTATTAATATATTTCAATAATAAAATATGAGTACACAACAAAAATCTTCATTATGATTCATGGGTAGACTAGGAAACTCTAATATTATCCCATAAAAAACTATCATATGATAGGAATATCATCAATTTTTATTTTATCTAAAACCATAAGAGATAATTATCACCCATGGTTATGTTTTAAATCCCATATGATTGGTGTAACTTCCATTAGGAGTTTATTTTTATCATAAAACATATATATAATCAATGGTTGATTCAGAATATTGAAAAAAAAACTCCCTTACATGATAAGTATTTTTTTATCAATATAGTGACAGTAAATTTATTCAAACTATTACATCAAATTCAACTAGAGTAAGAATAACCAGATTAATGTGAATCACATTTTCATAAATATATATTAGTTTATATGTATAGTCTTGATATTTCATCACCATACCATTAAATGTTTTAACTACCAAATTAAATTTTAATCTTTTTTGTGGAAATTTGTTACCATTAAAAAATCCTAAGATATGAAATATTTATTATAACCATGATCAAAGAAAACATTTTCACTTTAAAGTTTCATAATATGTGTACATACATAGAATCTATAGAAACTTACACTTTAGTAGTAATTATTAAATATTCTTAACCATCTCCCACTATAATAAAATTATTTTCTGTTTTTAATGGATCCAAAGTGAATTATTAAAAGTATAAGGGGGTGTTGGGTCGAAAACCACTAAACCAATAGGTTTTAGATAGGTTTGGGTCACTATATTAACCATATCTTTTAGATTTAACTCTTAGTTAAATTGATTTTCAATTATCATGTCTCTTTGTAATTTTCTATTATATGGTTAATAAACATACTATATACTTCCAAGAGATCCTCAAGTGGTTAATTAATTATAAAACTATCATTATATATGTCTTTTGGTCGAACCTTAGATTTTTAGGAATAGAATATCAATTAATAATATAATGTTTGTTTTAAAAACTCTTTTATGTCAATTTTGACACTATTTGGTATTTTGTTTTTCCTAAATTCATAAAAGAATTATTATTTCGAAAAAAATTCATATAACCAAATCTAATATGTAATATTAACCTATGAAAATTAGTGTAATTTATAAAAAATCTCAAATTACATTTATTTGGATATTTATAATATCAATTATTTTAATATTTCAATAATTAGGTAATTGCAGCATCACCATTGTGTCATAATTAAATTAAATTATTTAACTTCTAACAATATAAATAAAATATCATTATATATGAAATCATTTTTTCATTATAATGAATATTTATAGTCTAATTTATCTTCTGTGTAACCCTGTATTAAAAATGGTTTAGTTATTAAACATTGTATATAACCCTTTTAACTCTTCTTTGAATTAAATAATAATAAATGTCCTAATCTAATAAAAGTGGACCAAAAAGGTTCATATTTTATTCATAAGGTTTCTTTTGGTCGAATTATACTTATCAAATATAATTAAGACATGTGTTTGGGTAATAATAATGTCATTTTTACCCTTAATTACCCTATTTACTTTTAACCGTGGTAAATAAAAGTAAAATGATACTATTCAACATAAATTATTTTAATATTATTGAACCAAATTTTACTCCTTGATATTAACCATGTCCCTCGTATTTTCTAAATTCAACTCACAGAATCGGTAAAATTATGTTTTATGTAAATTTTCCAATACTCCTAGGAGGTATGTAAAAGACAGTACAAATTTCAATAAAATTTTTATATATCTAAAATTATTATAAAATAACTCCAATGAATGAAATTGAACATATATATGTATTATTTATCTATTATGACCTAAAATAAATTTAAATAAAATAAATAATTATTTAAATAAAAATTCGGTTTTAAACAATGAGTCAGTGTTTTTCAGTATTCATCAAAAATTGAATGTTTTCAAATAAATACCAAAAATTCACCCTAAGCTAATTTCGATATTCCGAATCCAAAAAATTAAGTCCATTTTGAATGATAAAATTTATAAAATTTCAAAAAGTGGGTATTAATATTAATAATTGATAGTTTGATTAGTTATGGTGTATTAGAACTCGAAGTTTCATACAACACACACTACTGTATTATTCAAAGGGGAATGTACCATGGAATCTTGGGGTGTTACATTCTCCCCTCCTTAAAATACTTTCATCCACGAAAGTTCTAGAGTATTACTATGTAAAAATACTCGGGTGGTTCTTCATCGTTAGTTCCTCGGGTTCCCACGTTGCCTCTTCCATCTAATGGTTTCTCCATGTAACTTTTATCAGACGAGTCATCCGGTTTCTCAACACTCGTTCTCTTGTATCAATAACCTTGATAGGATATTCGCAATAAGTCAATCATGTTACATTTCTAATTCCTCATAGGTGATTATATGTGTTGGGTCAAGCATTTGTTTTTCTAAAAAATGATATGTGGAATACATTGTGAAATTGGGAAAGACTTGGTGGTATTTCCAAACGGTAAGCTACAACCCCAATTCGTTCTAGAATTTCGAAAGGTACGATGTATCTAGGACTCAATTTTTTCATCTTACTGAAAAGTATAACACCCTTACATGGAGATAAATTCAAGAAAACATAATATCCTATCTGAAATTCCAAGTCCTTTTTTCGGTTATCTGCAGAGCTCTTTTGTCAACTTAGATCTTCTTTGATGTGGTTTTGGATTACCTTCACATTTTCCATCTTTTCCTCCACAAGATCTGGGCCTATGAGTTTTCTTTTTCTAACATCATCTTAACAGGTTGGTGTGCGAAATCTCTTTCCGAAATAACGCTTCATATGGTGCCACCTGAATATTTTATGGGAAGATATTGTTATAGGAAAATTCTACAAGAGGTAAATATTGATCCCACATACCTTTAAAGTCATGTGATCATGATATCAACATTTCTTGTAATGTTTTAATAGTCCGTTCTGATGGTCCATCAGTTTGGGGGTGGTAGGCAGTGCTCAAACAAAGTTCAGTATCCAGGGATTTCTAAAGACTATTCCAGAATCCTGATGTAAAATGGGGATTACGATCAGAAACAATCGATAGTGGTACACCATGAAGTCTTACAACATCATTAATATATTTTCTTGATAAACATTCAAGTGGTAAATCTTCTCTTATAGCTAGAAAATTTGTTGACTTGGTAAGATGATCAATAATGACCCATATTCTATTGTTTCTTCTAGGAGTCTTTTGTACTCCAATGAAAAAGTAAATCGTAATATCATTCCATTTCCACTTAGGTGTGGGAAGAGGATTCATGACTCCTCTAGGCTGTTGCCTTCTAGCATTCACTTGTTGAAAAACCATACATCTTGACACAAAATCATATTTCTCCCTCTTCATGTTGTCCCACAAAAAATGTTCCTTCTAATCTTTATGCATCTTGGTGCTACTAGGGTGTATAGAGATATTGGGACTATGAGCATCATCCAACAATTCCCTTTTTTGATCAGGAATATCTAGAACACAAATTCTCTCCCCAAATTTCATAATTATATCTTCTTACACAAATTCACTCAATCTCTGATCATTCACAGTTATAATCTTCTTTTGAAACTCCTCATCAGTAGCATGAGAAATTTTTTTCCTTTCTAGTAAAGGTGGTATGGAAACCATTTGAAAAAGCATTGATGTTTCTCCTTCCATGGTTATTCCCATATCCATCTTTACTTGATCCATGTATATAGGATCCTTTTCAACACTCATCTGTTCAAAACTCCATGATCTTTTCTGCTCAAATCATATGACACCTTATTTGCCTTCCCCGAGTGGTAGTGTATCGTGTAATCGTAATCCTTGAGTAGTTCAATCCATATCTTTTGCCTCATGTTGAGTTTTTCTATGAGGAAATATACTTCAAACTCTTGTGATCAGTATAAATCTCACATTTTTTACCATAGAGATAATTTCTCCATATATTCAAAGAAAATATTATAGTCACTAACTCAATATCTTAAGTAGGGTAGTTTTTCTCTTGAATTTTTATCTTTTGATATGCGTAGGCAATATCCCCTGCATAAGGACACAACAAAGTCATTTCTTTGATGCATCAATATAAATAAAAAACCCATAATTCCCTGATGGTAGAGTCAATATAAGAGAACTGACTAATCTTCTCTTCAGTTCTTCAAAACATTCTTCACACTCTTTTGTCCAAAAAAATTTAACCCCTTTACTTGTGAGCTTCGTTAATGGGTTAGCCAATCCGTAAAATTTCTGGATGAAATGCTGATAATAACCTGGTAAACCAATAAAAATTTGTACCTCAGTTGTAATCATCGGTGTTGGCCATTCTTGAATTGATATTGTCTTATAAGGATCAATATAAATTCCATTCTTAGAGACAATATGGACCTAAAAATAAATCTCTTGAAGCAAGAATTCACACTTTCTAAACTTCCCATATAATTTGTATCTTCTAAGAGTCTTCAGAATAATGTGCTTGAGATTTTCATGATCTTCGTAGATTTTAGAGTATTCAATGATATCATCAATAAATAAAACTACAATGTCATACAGATATTCCTTGAAAAATATATTCATTATATCCATGAAGACAGAGGGTGCATTAGTCAATCTAAAAGGCATTACTGTAAACTCGTAATGTCTGTACCTGGTTTGAAATGTTGTTTTCAGAATGGCTTCTTTTTTCACACACAACTAATGATATCCAGATCGAATTACAATCATTGAAAAGTATTGAGCTCCATGATGTTGGTCAAATAAACCATCAATGCGAGGTAGGGGACACTTGTTCTTTATTGTTATAGCATTGATCTCCTTGTAGTCAATGCACAACCTCATAGATCCATCTTTCTTCTTAACAAAAAGGACAGGGGCTCCCCATGGAGAAAAACTAGGGAAAATAAATCCCTTATTACTCAAATCCTCTAGTTGTTTCTTTAGATCCACTAATTCCACAGTGGCCATTCTATAAGGGGTTTTTGATATGGGCCCTGATCTTGGAATTAAGTCAATGGAAAACTCAATTTCTCATTCTGAAGGATGTATAGGTAAATATTATGGAAAGACATCACCATATTCATTAAAAATAGGTAGGTCCTCAATTTGAACATTCTTTTCCTCACCCATAGTTTTTTCATTCTCTTCCTCAACAATAATTTAATTTAATTGAGCTACTGGGGGTGGATCTAGATGAGAATTAGGTGGTGATGATTCTGATCTAAAGATAAGGTGTTCTTTATCATCGTCATCATAAATAGTAACCTACTTCTTCTTACAAAAAAATTTTGCATCATGGTATGATAACCAATACATACCGAGGATTATATCGAATTCAATCATGGGTAGGATGATGAGATCAGCAGATAAAGAACATTTATATGACCTAATTGGAACAGATTCACAAAACATTGTCGCAATGATACTTCCCTTAAATGTTTTGACTAAAAACTCCCTTGTTAAATCCAATTGTAAATATATAATTTTCTTAGAAAATTGGGAAGATATGAAACAATGTGATGATCCAGAATAAAATAATGAATTAAATAAACTTGAGGAAACCATTAAATTACCTACTACTACGTCGTTCGGAAATTCAACCTGAGTAGTAGTGATAGTATAAGCTTCACCATAATCCCTTTGCCTCTTCTAAGGTATGTTCCCATGATGCTCAAGACATTCATTTTCATAATTCCACATTTCTCTACAATTGTATCATTCAACATCTACATCCTCTTTCTTCCCCTTTTAATCACGAGCTTGGTGGCCTTTTTCACCACACTTGTAACAGACTTCAATTCCCTTCAGGCATGTACCATGGTTTTTTTCCCACATTTACTACAGGATGGATATTCAAATTTTTCCCTTGATCCCCTTATTTCTATTTCTATATTGTTCATTAGATCTCTTCTTCTCATGATTTTCATTAAGCTCGTAAGACTTAGAGAATTGTTTTTATGTCTTGATAGCACCTGAGACAATATCTTCGTACAACCATAAGGATTATAAGACTAATTATCGATGGAGAAATAGTTTTAACCCATCAAAGAAAAGATAAATCTTACTTCTTGGGTTACATATATAATCTACAGCATGCCTCTCTAACCTTGTAAAGTAAGCTTCATACATTGCAACATTCTCATCCTCATTTTGCCTCAGACTCAGAAATTGTCTTTCCATGTCTTCTTGATGGTCATGAGGATAGTATTTTTATATGAAAATATATTTAAACTCTATACATTCCATATTTTATACTTCATCATCTTCCTTTGTTTTTTGAATCAATGACCACCATTGATCAACATCTCTAGTGAGGCGGTAAACTGCCATGACAAATTTTTCCCTTTCTCTACACCTCATGGCGTGGAATATTTTCTCTAAGGAATTTATCCATTGCTCAGATACTAGTGTATTTTTATCCCTATTGAATGTTGGTGGTTGTTTTCTCATTAAACGATCAAACATTGATCCTCCACGCTATGGATCATGGTGCTCTATACTGGTAAGGTTATTATTCATAACCTGCGTGAGTTGTCCCAGTATGGTGATTAGCTTATCAGCACCAGTTGCATCACCAACTCCACTATAATAATATTGATTAGGAGCGAAATACCTACATGGAGCGCGTGCATTGGTAGAGTTTCCATTCCTTCCACTAGGTGCCATTTCTAACCAATGGCATAAACTAGATTAGTTTATGAATCAAAATACATAATTCCAAACATGTAAAACACTTAATATAAATTGAACAGTTTATGGATAAAATCCATAATCATAGAAAATGTTTTCTTTGAGGAAGTATATAATCACAAACCCTTTATAATTGTATTTATATAAAATGATAATTATCCTAAGCATATCCCCCGGGAGTGTCGTAACCAAGAGTGCAGCAAGGCCGGTTGTCGTGCACTAGTTCCTGCTCGAGTCTAGCTCAAAGCAGTGTTTTTGGGTTTCACCCCTAGGTACATTTTTTCCAGAGATGTCTCTACCTACTCGTATCTAGACAGAGATGTGTTTATTGGAAAACTCACAAAATCTCTACAAGAATAAAATTCTAGGATGTACTTCTATACTAATCCTCAAAGCCTATCTTAGGGTAATGTGCACTAAAAAGAGTTTATCTAAATCTAGATTCCACGGTTTGTAATAAAATTCCTCTGATACCAACTATAATGCCCCGAACCTAGTTACCCAGTGTCGGTTCATTATTATATAACATTGGAATGACCACAATAGATCATGTCTCGAAATATCGATTAGTTTAGTAGCCATGGAAGTACAAGATACATTCATAAGGTTAACATTACATCATAAAATGGAACACTACAACAACATTGTTTCCATGGAAAACACTGAGATCCCATAGACTATCCCTGTAGGTCAGTCATAATATACTTCTTTTCATCCTGAGAAAGGTAAAACATAAAAATGGGTGAGCTCAGATGATCAGTAGGGATAACAATATAGCAGAAACATTCATAAATAACCATAAACATTTAACATAATGTATAAGACTAAAATAAAATCATTTTCAACATAAACTTCATCATTATATGGAAAATATAAATCAAAATAATTCCATTTACTTACTCACATGGATATTCTTTTAGTCTAATAATCACATGCAATATCAATATCCAATTTCATAATGATGGAAAGAATAATTCCAGACATTCGTAACCACAGAGTCAAGGCCTTGTGCCAAGACTACAAATATGATTTTTTCAAGGCCTTGTGCCAAGATATTAGTTTGTCCCATGAGACCCACAAATGCATTAAGGAGCTATAGTGGGCTCCACCCATCACTTACTAAGTCCAATTCAATCCCCATATGAAAAGGTTTAAACATAACATAAACATTCGTATTAAGACTAGCATATGAAATGTCAATACTTTATCCATAAACAATGAATGGAATAAAAATAGCACATCTACAGTCAAACATATCATAAAACCTTCAATACAATATGGATGTTTTGTATCATAATAAATCAACTTAAAATAAACTTAAATTTCGACAAAGTATGTTGACATAGATGAAATCAAAACCTTTTTTAGAGAAATATCTCTTTCTATTTTGAAATCATTTAAGAGTCACAAAATTATAAAGAAAACATTTATTTTGTAAATATTCTTATAAACTTGTAAGGTATTCTTTGACAATGTTATAATGGTGGAAAATATCCACACCCGCCGTATAAGTAAAAAAACAATATTAATTTAATTTTTTTGAAAAGTTCATAATATACCCTATTTGGAAAATGACGGAAAGATTCCATTCAAAACATATAAGGTAAAAAAAGGGTATAAATGAATTTATCCCATAGTCTAGTAAATATTAAAAATGTTTGGTAATACAGTTTTAAGAAACATGGATGTGGTTGATAAAGAGGTCCCAGTAGATACTAACATAAAAACAACCTCAGATAATAAAATGATTTTGAAATTAACCCTTACCTAGTACTTTTCCTTGGTCGAGGGTAGGATAACCTCCTATATAATTGTGAAATAATAGTTATTAAATTATAAAAGAATCATATATATTAATATGATATCATATATGATATTTTAACATTTATTTGTTAATAATATCTTTGTATTGTTGTCGTTTCAGGTATTAATTTATTTTTTTTCCTTTATATTCTTTGTTATGTAAGTAATGATTTTTATTGATAAGATTTATCTTATTCATATTTTTAATGATATTAATTCTTTAAACATTATCTTTAATCATCTAATGAAAATTAGTCTTGAGTGTATTACGATGGGGAATGAGTCTCCTCACGTTCATGGAGACGGTAATCTGTACGTATGCACGACCGACAATATAATTCTTTTAATACTAAAATAATATATATATAATTGGATGGTATATCATATATACAGAATCATTATCATGTTATATTTATTATTTAAATCAATTAATGATTAGCCACTAAAAGTGGCTAATATTCATTGTCAGTATATATAATATTAATTTTATTTATTATTTATAAACACCATTTTAGTGCATTTTACACTTTGAACAACATTTCACATTATGATTGTAATTCCTTCTTAAAATGTACTATTATGTGGTACTTTTTTAATATCATTTAAAGTACCCAATGATTCAACTGATTTTAAGGAATTTAATTATCCATATTTTAATTTTATAGTTTGGGAAATTGATCTACAATTCAATATGAACATGTTTCATTAAGGGATCATTGGAGGATTCATAAAGGATGATGGAGATATTTGGAGATGAATGGAAACAATTCTTTAGAAGGTAGATTGGACATTGGACCACTGATAATAATGTGGGACCCACATTACAGGCCCAATGAAGCCCAAATTTCGTGGGATTATAGAAGACATATATAGTAACAAATCATTCTTCATGATCTAGTTCTAATTTGGTATCCATTGTGGTCATTTAGGCAGCCCAAGTTAGAGATAAAATTCTGGGCCAGATTATGCGGCCCTGAAAAACATCCCACTAATCTAATAATATCTCTGAATACACAACTCCAAATGGGCCAAAATTTTACAGGGGGTTATAATAAATCCGGGGATCCATTTTCTATTTCTATGGCCCACTATAATTCAGCCATCTATAATATCTTCCTAGTGCATCTGTTCGGTGGATGAAATATGGATGCCACCTCGGGTCAATGGTGGAAAATCAACTCTCCCTCAACTTTCCACCCACATATGGCCTACCAAAATTAATTGAGATTCTTTGTAATGTTTTAGGATAGACCTAAGGCTAAAAAAATGCCTATTTAAGGCAGTGGTGGTGGAGGAGTTGAGGATCTTTGATTCTTTTTTCAATTGTAATGTTATGCTACGATTTTGTAGTCTCAAGGTTGTCTTTCACATGTAAGTTGTTCAATTCGCTTTAGTTTCTCAATAAAAGATATTCTTTTCCTCTTATTCTGTTTTTCTTCATATCACTTTGATACCATTGGTTCAAGGTGTGAATTTATTAACACTAAACCTTGTGAAATTATTTACACCATGGTGGAGTGATCCTTTTCTTTTTATTGTTTTCTTTACTTCTTTAATTCCTCTCTCATGAGTCCACTTCCCTCTTCCATTGAAACCATAGAATCATTGTAGGGATATCCCACTTATGGGTTGATCCAAGGGAGTAGAAATGGGCTGGATTGGATGTTATTTATAACCCCATTAATGTATAATCACTTATTTAATGGAGATTTTTAATTGGAGATTTTTAAACTCCATTATCCTTGTTGAATTAAAGGCCACACACTAGTGCTAATATGAACCTTTACCTTGAAGTGATAAAAACATTGATCCTTAAAATGTATAGTTTATTAGTATTGAAGGGTGTAATAATTAAACTAGTAAGTGATGATGTTGTTTTATCTCCTTAAATGAACCCATCTCAAATATAAGAAATTGAAATCATTGAAAAGGAAATACTTCCAATCCTCCCCAAATGATAACCTAGGATCAAATCACTTTTTTAAATTGAATTCACATAAGTCTCTTAGAGTTAATTTAAAACAATATTAAATCAACCCAATTTGGTCCCTTCATAGCCAAAAACATTCCATAGAATGTATGTGTCTATAGGTTTCTTTTTAGGTCTCTGAGGATTCGACAACCCAAGCTAAACTACAAGGACCATTCTACCTTAATCTCTTAGGTAAATTTGATCGTGAATCAAATTTTGGTGTCATTTTCTGGGACCCAAGTAATTCATCTAAACACCTATTATAGTATCCCTCATTTATTTTTTTTCTCATCAAAATTCTCTTATATTGTCCCTTTCTTGTTTTTTTTTTTTCTTTTGGTGCATGTTCTCCTACACCTGTGATCAATCAAACTGTCTAGTTATGGTGGATAGTCCTAGGGTTGGGAAGTCAAGTACACCAAGGGAACACTTTCCATTAGATCCTAATCTTCCAAATACTCTATTGTCAAAAAAATTTCTCATTTCAATGTAATATTTTCAATGAAACCAACTCATAATCCTGGGTGGGAACCAAAATGGAAACCCAAATGAGGCAGCCCCAAACATGGGGAATGCAATTGATCAAACCATGAATGAATACCTCACACCTTCCTATGCCAATGACCCCTCATTCATTAGACACAATTACCTAGGAGATTCCAACTAAATCTTTAAACCCCATGTCCTAAACCACCTTCCCACATTCCATGGAATGGAGGCCGAGATGCCCTACCTTCACATTAAAGAGTTCAATGAAAATGTAGAAACCATGTGTCCCCCACATCAACTAGAATATTCTAATATGAGGCTATTTCATTTTTCTTTAATGGATCGTGCTAAAAATTGTGTAAAAAATTTGAGACCATCATCCATAAACTCTTGGGACCAACTACAAAGAGAATTCTACAAAAAATACTTTCCCCACCACAAAACAATTGCACTTAAAAAGAGTATCCAAATATTTTTTGAAAAAGAGGGAGATTCATTATATGAAACAAGGGATAGGTTCAAGAACACTCTAAACATGGTTCCACACCATGGTTTTCCTATTCCTGAACAAGTGAGAATTTTATATGAAGGGTTGGGTCCGGGAAACAAACAATTCATTGACATGATGTGTAATGGAACCTTTAAAAACAAAGCCCCAAATGATGCTTACGAGTATCTAGAAAGCCTTTCTGAACAAAAACAAACAAGGGGAACTTCACCTTATTCTTAAAATCCATAAAGAACTACTAGAATTCATACACTTAGATAAGAGTAAAACCTTAGGGATATACTTTCAGCACTCTCTAAGAAGGTTGAAGAGATAGACCTTAAGAAAGTTCCTGAAATCTAAATTGTTGACCCTATTTGCACAATTTGTGACAAACATGACCATAAGACAGACATTTACCCAACCATTCCATCTATCAAATATGTTCTTTTAGGAGGACCCCCAACAGAAGTAAATGCTTTAAACATTAAAAAGCCTCAATACTAAACCAACTTCAAACCAAGGTATAATTACCACCCAGGCTTCCGCTGGAAATATAACCAACAACCTATCCAAACACAAGGACAAAATCCTTACCCCCATCAGAACAACCAAAACCATAACCAGTTCCAAACCCAACCTATCCAATACCAACAGCCACCGGTCCATTTTTAACAAACCATACCACCTCTAAAATATCCCCCCGGGATAAACCAATCTTCTCAAGCACCAACCCAAATAGTTCCACAATGCCTACTAGAACAACTGTGAAAAAAAATGGAAAGTATGAACTCGGAAGTCTTTTCCCTTAAACAAGAACTTCAAACAATAAAAACTGGAAAGGCACCCATGCCTACTCATGCGGTCCCATCATCAACTTCAAGGGGAGATTCATGTTGTTCTCAAACAACTCATGGACAACTAAAGGCTGTGACTGTTTTAAGAAGTGGGAAATCAATTAAAAAACCTGAACAACTAATTCAGAACCCACCTAGAAGATTCAAACATGGATGAAAATTCAAATGAACCAAATGATCAAACTGAAAAACATGATAACATTGTCAAAGAAACAACTCTTCTAACAAAAAACCCCACAACCTGCATCATTTCCTCAACGCATGAGGGGGGAAACTAAGCATGAATTGAGGGAAACATTGAGGAAAATCTTCTCACAAGTCAAGTTGAACATTCCCCTTATCGATGAAATCCAAACCATACCTGCCTACTCAAAGTACCTTAAGGACTTTTTCCCTTTTAATAGAAAATTTTCACATAAAAACCAAGTTGTTTTGGATGCTAATGTGAGTACCACCATTCAAGGGACTATTCCTCCTAATTTGAAAGAACAAGGTTGCCCTTACATCAATGTTGAACTAGGAGAGATAAAAATTTTCAAGGCCTTGTGTGACCTAGGTGCTAGTGTCAATCTCGTCCCTTATGCGGTGTACTCCTAGTTAGGCCTAGAAGAACTCCAACCCACATCTGTTACACTTCAACTTGCTGATCGTAGCATTAGGGTTCCAAAGGGTATTTTAAAGGACCTTATGGAAAAGGTTGAAAACTTCTTCTCTCATGCTGATTTCATTATCCTTGATAACCATCCAAACATAGGAAATAAGGAACAAACCCCAATCATCCTTGGTCTTCCCTTCCTTGCAACAATCAACTCTATTATCCGAGTCTAAAATGGGAACATGACAATCTCTTTTGGGAACATGATTCTAGACTTGAACGTCTATAATGACACCTAACAAATAGGGGATTATGAGGACATTCATGAAGTAAACATGACAAGAGGCATTGATAATGAATCCATAGAACATCAAGGAATATTTGATGGATATTTAATTCAGGATGAGATTGATTTCCATTGTTCATATGAAGGAATTTTATCTCCTTGTCTTGAATCATTTTACAATTGCTCTTATGATGGAGTCTTAGGTCCTATAATCAGTGAAACTTGTCAACAAACAACATTCATAGAGACCAATAAAACTTCCTTCCCTAAATCTGATCAAACCAATCTTGTAGCTGAAACTTCTATATGTGGGGAATCAATCCTATCTAAAACTCTAGGAAACAAACTTGATATTTATCCAATGTCCCAGTATTCTGCTGAAATTCCGAACCAACCTGATCTTTAATTGAAGTAACTTCCCACAGCACTCAAGTATGCCTCCCTAGGGGACAATCAAACACATCATATTGTCATTTCTTCTTATCTTGAATCCAATCATTAGAGTATGCTTCTAGATTTCCATAGGAAACATAAAGAAAGCCATTGGTTGGACACCATATAATATTCCTGGCATTAGCCAACTTATTAGGACTCATAGGATTGTTCTAGAATCTGATTCAAAGCCATGTCGTCAACCTCAATGGTGACTCAATACTAATTTCATTTAGGAGGTAAGGAAGGAACTTCTAAAATTGTTAAAAGATGGTATCATATATCCCATAGATGAGAGTGAGTGGGTCAGACAAATCCAAGTGGTTCCCAAGAAGGTAGGAATCACAGTGATAACCAATAAGGATGGAGAGATTCTTCCAACTAGGGTGAGTAGTGGATGGAGGGTATGAATTGATTATAGGAAGCTAAACTCATTCAACAAGAAGGACAATTTCCCCTTACCATTCATTGACCAAGTCCTTGAGAGAGTGGCAGGTCATGCCTTCTGCTATTTCTTAGATGGGTACTCAGGGTATAATCAAATTGAGGTCTCCCTAGAGGATCACGGGAAGACTACTTTCACATGTCCATTTGGAACCTTTTCTTTCAAACGCATACCCTTCGGTTTATGAAATGCCCCTGGAACCTTACAACGGTGCATGATGGGAATATTATCAGACATGGTAGGGGATTTTCTTGAGGTCTTCATGGATGACTTATCTGTGTTTGGTGATACATTTGAGGGATGTCTAAGGAATGTGGAGAGAGTCTTGTCAAGATGTGAAGAAAATAATCTGGTCCTAAACTAGGAAAAATTTCACTTCATGGTTAAAGAGGGACTAGTTCTAGGCCATCTGTTCTCAGGTAGGGGGATTGAAGTTGATAAAGCCAAGGTTGACATCATTCATCACCTTCCATCACCCAAAACTATCAAGGAAGTGAGGTCATTCTTAGGACATGCTGGTTTCTATATAAGATTCATCAAGTACATTAGTTCAATCTCTCGTCCCCTTTGTGCTCTCCTAGTAATGGATGCTCCATTTGTCTGGATAGAAAGCTGTGAGGGTTCATTCTCAACCCTCAAATCCTCTATCACCTCTCCTCCCATTATGAAATCTCCAAATTGGAACATTCCTTTAGAACATATGTGTGATGCCAGTGAATTTGTTTTAGGAGCTGTGTTAGGACAACATGGTGATAAAACTCCTCATGTCATTTCTTATGCAAGAAAATCCTTAAATAATTCCCAAATAAAATACACAACTACTGAAAAGGAGTTACTTTCCATTGTGTTTTCCTTAGAGAAGTTTAGGTCCTAACTCTTAGGATTCCCCATCACTGTGTTCACTAACCATTCTGTACTAAAATACCTCTTCCAAAAACATGATGCTAAGGCTAGACTGATTAGGTGGTTTCTTACAATAATTTGACCTCACAATAAAGGATAAAAAGGGTGTTGAAAATGTTGTAGCTGATCACCTCTCTAGTATTGAATTCAAATATAACTCCAATCACCTTTCTGTGTCTGATTCATTTCCTGATGAACACCTATAATCTGTGAGTGACTGCCCTTGGTATGCTGACATAGCCAATTTCTTAGTTACAGGAGTCATTCAAAAATTCTTAGGGACTCAAGCTAGAAGGAAATTTATTTCTGATGTTAGACAATGTGTGTTTGATGATCCATACCTCTATTGGTTCTGCCCTGACCAAGTCGTTAGGTGGTGTATCCCAAAATCTGAACAAGAGTCCATCCTTAAATTCTGTCATAGTGAGGCATGTAAAGGTCACTATTCCTCTAGGAAAACATCTTCTAAGATTCTTCAATGTGGACTTTTATGGCCCACCCTCTCAAGGGTATCCTACACATTTTTTCAAAGCTGTCCTAGGGGTTAACAAGTAGGGTCCATCAAAAAAAAGAATCAAATGCCACTCACTCCTATATTATTGGTTGAAATCTTTGAATGATGGGGAATTGATTTCATGGGTCCCATCCCAAACTCTAGAGGATATCTTTACATTCTCTTATCTATCGGTTATGTATCCAAATGGGTTGAATCCATTCCTAAAAAATCCAATGATCATCAAAATGTGATTAGATTTCTCAAGGAAAACATATTCTCTAGATTTGGAATTTCTAGGGCCATCATTAGTGATCTTGGAACTCATTTTTTCAATCATCCATTCTCATCCCTCATGAAAAAAATATGGAATTTCTCACAAAGTTTCCACTGCTTACCACCCACAAACCAATGGTCAAGCTGAGTTAGAAAATAGGGAGATTAGGAAAATTCTTGAAAAAACTGTAAATCCTTCTAGGAAAGATTGGTCTGAGAAACTCGTGGATTCTCTTTGGGAATATCGTACAGCATCCAAAACCATCCTAGGAATGTCACCATATAGGTTGGTTTATGGAAAAGCATTCCATTTTCCAGTTGAAATTGATCATAAGGCCTTTTGGGAAATTGAGAAAATGGATTATGACCTCTCATTGGCTAGAACAAAAAGGAAATTAGATCTCAATGAACTGGAGGAACTAAGGTTGGAGGCTTTTGAAAATTCAAGGATCAATAAAGCTAGAGTTCAAGCCTACCAATCTAGGAATATCAAAGTCAAACATTTTGAACTGAGAAAATTTATGCTCTTGTATAGATCAAAACTTCATTTACACCCGAGAAAGTTAAGGTCTACATGGTCAGGTCCATACATAGTGAATAAGGTGTACCCCCATGGGGATGTTAAAATTCAAGATCCCTCCAATGGTCAATCATTTAATGTTAATGGTCACAGAGTCAAACCATTAACAAAACCATTCCAAAAACACGAATTTGATGAAGAATTGTGTGAACCGACATTAGATGACAAAAATTATTAATCAATTAGGAGTCCATGTCGGGCTAATGATGTTAAACAAAGCACTGCATGGGAGGAAACCCGTGGTTTTCATGATTCCAATATTTTTTTTGATTCATATTTATTTTTCAAATATGATTAATTAATCAATTTGATATTTAAAAAAATAGATCGTTGACCTGTTCTTCTATTATGAGTTTGGATGGGTATGAAAGGGGAGCACCATATTCATCTGTGTCACGTGGTGTGATCCTTGAGTAATACCTTACCCAAAAATTTAAAAAGAACACAATGTATCATCAGTTCGTTTTTTTAATGTGTTTGTAGGTTAAAATTAAAATATATATATATATATATTAATAATAATAATAATAATTCCACATCGTAGGTCATGGGGAAAACCCCGTCACATCCAGTGAAGCCGTGGGGATTCGAACCCAGGACCGAAGGGAGACAGCGGTGCATGCTTACCACTGACCTACGACTTTTTGTGTTTCCTTATTCTATAATTTATATATATATACTTATATTTTAATTTCTTTATTATATAAATATATAAATATATATATATTGTTTTGTTTTGTTTTTTTTCTCTTTCTTTTTTTTCTTTTTCTACTAGGAAATTATCTGACTGACATCAAGATAAAGGGACTAAATTGGAGTAACAAAAACTTCAACTTCAACCACCAGGTGACTTCATTCCATGATCCTCATCTTTCAATTTCCTTTTTGAACATACCTTATTTGTCTCTACTCTTTACAAATTTTCATTTCTTCAAAAACTGGGGACAGTGTTATTTTATGTTGGGGGGGAGATAAAAGAAAAATGCTTTTTTTGTAAAAAAATGAATGATTTGAAAAAAAATGTTTAAATGGAAGTAAAAATTCCTTTAACTTTGAACAAGGTAATACACATTGCACACTTTGAAACTGAATATCAAATAATTTAGCATACCCTGATTCTGATTTAAATCCTTGTATAATTTAATGAGCATAGATTTTGGAACGTGTGGGTGTCCAATGTGATATTTCATTGTTTATATTTTCATCCAAATAAAAAAAATCACAATGCACGCCCTTTGGATATTGGGGTATTAGTTTGAGTTCATGGGGTCCCCCAAATAAATACATAGGTTTGGTGATTATTTTATTTTAATTCGAGTATTCAAAAAAATTAAAAATAATAATAAATTTGCACGTAGAGCAATGAAATGACCTATTGCATGGCTTTCGGCACTTGGGGATCGTGACTCCACAGTTGTCTGGCCCAGAGTTAGTAATTTTATCTCTATTTTTGGTAATTTGAATTTTTTTTTGACTGAGTTAACTCAAGATGATGCCCGAGTATGTGGGCTTCACTTGGTGCCCTAAGGTCTTTGAGCCTGGGAGTCATCGACAAAGTCTCGCTATAAGGTTGACTCTTTTGAGTGAAATTTCAATTACCATGGAAAAATTGAAAAAACAAAAAAAAAACAAAAAAAGCAAAAAAAAATATAATACAAAAAAAAATTTAATACTCATCTTAATATTGAAATGTGATTCCACCTAGAGTTTCCATCATTTCCCCCTTGAATAAATATGAACCCTCATGTCTATTGTGATACACAACACATCCTCATAATTAATTGATATTGGATGAAATATGAAAATGAATTTGAACAAAGGAATGGGCTTGGGATTGGGATCTGCTTATGAAACTATCTTGTATTAAAATATTTTGATGGGTTCCATGAGTTTTTGGTATAAGGGTTTTTTATGATCATTCTGTATTAAAATGTTTTTGGGAAAGGGAATTTGAATTTCATATTGTTGAGAAATATTTGGTTCGGGACTAGAAAAACTCAAGTTGGGGTGTGATTAGCCACTAAATGAGGCTAATATTAATTGTTAGTATATATAATATTAATGTTATTTATTATTCATAAACACCATTATAGTGCCTTTTACACTTTGAACATCATTTCACATTATGATTGTAATACCTTCTTAAAATGCACTATTATGTGGTACATTTTTTAACATCATTTAATGTACCCAATGATTAATCGGATTTTAAGGAATGTAATTATCCATATTTTAATTTTATATTATGGTAAATTGATCTGCACTTAAATTAGAACATGTTTAATTCAGGGTTCAATGGAGGATTCATAAAGGATGATGGAGATATTTGGAGATTAATGAAAGCAATTCTTGAGAAGGAAGATTGGACACTGGCCCACTGATGAGAATATGGTTCCCACCTTACAGACCCAATGAAGGTCAAATTTCGTGGGATGATAGAAAACCTATAGAGGAACAAATCATTATTCATTATCCTATGCTAATTCGGCCTCCATTGTGGTCATTTAGGCGGCCCAAGTTAGAGATAAAATTATGTGCTAGATTTTGCGGCCTAGAAAAACAGCCCACTAATCTAATCATATCTCAGAATCCACAACTCCAAATGGGCCCAAATTTTAAAGACGGTTAGGAGACATCAGGAAATCCATTTTCCTTTTCTATGGCCCATTCTAATGCGTCCATATAGATGGTATTCTAAGTGTGTCTGTTTGGTGGATTAAAGCTATATTCCACCTCGGGTCAAGGATGGAAAAATCAACTCTCCTTCAACTTTCCACCCACATATGGCCTACCAAAATTAATTGAGATGCTTTGTAATATTGGAGGATAGACCCAAGGATCTGAAAATTCCTATTTAAGGAAGTGGTGGTGGAGGATTTGAGGATATTTGGTGCTTTGTGCAATTGTAATGTTATGCTGCGATTTTGTTGTCTCAAGTTTGTCTTTCACATGTAAGTTGTTCAATTCGCTTTATTTTCTCAATAAAAGATCTTATTTTCCACTTATTGTGTTGTTCTTCATATCACTTTGAAATCTTTGGTTCATGTTGTGAATTTATTAACACTAAACCTTGTGAAATTATTCACACAACGGTGGAGTGATCATTTTCTTTTTATTATTTTCTTTACTTCTTCAATTCCTCCCTCATGGGTCTACTTCCCACTTCCACTGAAACCATAGAATCAATGGAGGGATAACCCACTTATGGGTTGATCCAAGAGAGCATAAAGGGGTTGGATTTATTGTTATTTATCACCCCATTAATGTATAATCACTTCTTTAGTTGAGATTTTTATTTGATGATTTTTAAACTCCATTGTCCTTGTTTAAGTTAACGCCACGCACTTCAAGTGCTAATACAAACGATTACCTTGATGTGATCAAAACTATGATCTTTCAAATGTATAGGTGATTATTATTATAGGGTGTAAGCATTAAACCAGTAATTGATGATGTTTTTTTATCTCCATAAATGAACCCATCTCAAATATAAGAAATTGAAATCATTGAAAAGGAAATATGTCCAATCCAACCCAAGTGATAACCTAGGATCAAATCACTCTTTTAAATTTAATTCACCTAAGTCTTTTATATTTCATTTAAAACCATCTTATATCAACCCAAATTGCCCACTTCATAGCCAAAAACATTCCATAGAATGTACGTTTCTATAGGTTTCTTCTTAGGTCTCTGAGGATTCGACAACCCATACTAAACTACAAGGACCATTCTACCTTCATCTATTGGGTAAATTTAAGAATGAATAAATTACCCATCATTATTATACCCATAAAAATAATAATGTATTGAATAAAAATTACACCACGAGGTGGAGAAGGTAAGCCGTACGTACACACGTATGGTGACATGTCATTCAAAGTATGGATAGAATAATGAATATGTTTGTACCATATTTATAATAAAATCACAATATATAGAAGATACTTTAGATATTTTTTTATAATGGAAACAACAGAGAAAGAGGAAGTGGAAGAAGAAAGGAACATGAAATAGGTGATGAAATATTTACCTCTTCTTCAGATTATTTATTTTGATTTGATCAAAAGGGATCCATAGGTTGGCTTTCTAACCAATGTAAGGCCTCTAGGATGAAGGGAGTAATGTTTTTAGGATATTTCAGTAGGTTTTGGTAGAGCCAAATAGCTTTGGGGGTGTGAATATGAGAGAAGGGGAAGTTCCCTTTTATAATAGGGGTGAGGGGAACCTTAGAAAAATAAAGAAATGTTATTTTATAAAAAAATCATTTTCTCTTTCTATTGGCTTCAAAGTATGTTATTTAAAGGATAATGTGTGTATAGGTAAAAAAACAGTCAAACAATAGGTTTTAACAGGTTTGGGTCACTATATTAACCTTATCTTTTAGATTTAACTATTAGTTAAATAGTTTGACATTTATCATGTCTCTTTGTATTTTTATATTATATGGTTAATAAACTTACTATATACTTCCAACAGAACCCCAAGTTGTTTATTAATGATACACCTATCATTATATAAGACTTTTTTCTGAACCTTATATTTTTAGGAATATAATATCAATTAATAATATAATATTTGCTTTAAAAACTCTTTTATGTCAATTTTATACTATTTGCAATTTTGTTTTTTCTAAATTCATAATAGCATTATTACTTCGAAAACAATTCATATAACCAACCCTAATTTGTCATATTAACCTATAAAATTACTGGAATTTATAAAAACTCTCAAATTACATTTATTTGGATATTTATAATATCAATTATTTTAATATTTCATTAATTATGTAATTATTGCATCATCATTGTGTCATAAATAAATTATATTATTTAATGTCTAAAAATATAAATAAAATAACATTATGTAGTAGATTTTTATCTTTATAATGAATATTTATAGTCGAATTTATCTTCTATGTAACCCTATATGAAAAATGGTTTAGTTATTAAACATTGAATTTAACAATTTTAACTCTTCTTTGAATTAAAGAACAATAAATGTCCTACTCTAATCCAAGTGAACCAAAGAGGTTCAAATTTTATTCATAAGTTTTCTTTTTGTCAAATTATTACTATCCAATAGAATTATGACATGTATTAGGGTAATAATAATATCATTTTACCCTTAATTACCCTATTTACTTTTAACCGTGGTAAATAAAAGTAAAAAGATTCTATTAACCAAAATTTATTTTTATCTTATTGAACCATATTTTACACCTGAATATTAACCAAATCTCTTGGATTTTCTAAATTCAACTCACAAAAGTGGTAAAATTGTGTTTTATATAAATTTGTAAATACTCCAAGGAGGTAGGTAAAAGACGGTAAAAAGGTCAATAATATTTTTATATATCTATAATTAATATAAACCGATTCATATTAATTACATTGAAAATATATAGGTACTATTTATCTATTTTGACATAAAATAAATTTAAATAAAATAAATAATTTTTTAAATAAAAAGACGGTTTTAAACAGTGACTCAATTTTTTTCACTATTCATAAAAAAATGAATGTTTTAATGAAAATACCAAGAATTCACCCTAAGATAATTATGATATTCCAAATCAAAAAATGAAGTCAATTTTGAAAGATAAAATTTATAAAATTTAAAATTGTGGTTATTACTATTCATAACGGCTAGTTTGATTGGTTGTGGTGTGTTAGAACTCGAAGTTTCATAAAACACACGATAATGTATTATTAAAAGGGAAATGTATCGTGGAAGCTTGGGGTGTTATAGTTTTGGAAATACTGTACGGCTTCACCCATGAAATGGCGCAGTCCGCCTGTCTTCAGAAAAATTAAAATGAATAAATTTTGAAATTTATTGCGTTAGATAAAATTTTCATGGTTGCTACTAATTTTAATTATTATTATCAAATTTGAAATTAGTATTTTTAAAAATTAAATTTTTATTGATATGATTATATATTTTTTAATTAAGGAATTATTGTTGTTTTTGTTTTTGTTGTTGTTGTTTTATTATTATTACTATCATGGAGATCTGGGCTGGTGCGCGGGCACTACACGACTAGTAGAAGCCATGCAGTTATCCCGGTCGCGTGCGCAATTGCGGCATTTGAGTCAGCTAGGTGAAATAAATTATATAAGTTGTCAAATAAATTAAAATTTAGTGAAATAAATAACTTATTGTCATGATAAAATTATTTTTTCACAAATAATAATGTCAAATTATTATTAAAGAATTTGTATTATTTAAAATTAATTTTTTTTCATTTTTAGTTTGTTATTAAAGTTGTTTTTTTTATTATTATTATTATTATTATTTTTGTTGATATTAATAATATTATTATTAATATAGATTTAATTTCTTATTATTATTAGTGTTAATAATAATATATGTTTTTAATTTTTTTTCAATTTTTTCTTTTCGTTTTTCTTTTTTTTCTTTTTTTTCCACGCAGCTATCCTCCATATTCTCTCCACATTATGACACACATCCCCCTCCTTCTCCCTATTGCAGCTTCCCTGCCTGCTTAGGTTTCCCCCAGCAAGCCACTCTCCTCTCCTACTGGCCAGGCCCCCTCTGGATCCCGTCACGCCGCCCAACAGAGCTCGCAATCTGCAGCCACCGGCCATCCTACTGGTGCCTCCATGTATAGGCTTTCCTTCTCCTATTGTCCTTCGCTAGCTGACCATCCCTCCTACTCTGCGACAACGTAGCACCTACCTACAGAGCACCTCAACCTCCTTGCAGTATCCTATGCCACGCTTCTAGCAGCACCTGCACCCGCCGTCCTCCCATGCATCACCTTTTCAGTCGGATCCCCATGCCCTAGACGCGCCTCCTCCTCATTAGGAACCTCTATGCTACGCCCCTCCTTCCCAATAGCTTTGCCTGACCAGCCTCCCTTCATCACATCACCTTCAGGCCGCCTCGCAAGAGGAACTATCCCAGCCGATCACCTGGCATTCTGCCTCCACCTCCGGTTGTGCCCCCACAACCATGCACTATACATGCAGCTGCTCCCTTCTTTCCTGAGCTATAGATCCCCTGATCCCCGGCTATCTTCGGTGATATGCCCCCTACACCTTTTTTCTGCGACCCCCAGCCCTGCACTTCCCTGACCACGCACCCGTAGGCTGACCCCCTTCTAGCCACGATGCGCATGGCACACCTCCAGCCCAGCATGTGATGTCCCCCACTTTCCAACTCAGGGATTACCATTCTTGACCAGCGTGCCCATGTTCTGTCTGGCCGAGCACCCTCCTCCCCTCTGTCGGCCGACGTGACACCCATATGAGAAGCTCCCTTACCCCTGCGGCCTCCTAGTTCTCCCTTGCTATAGCTTGAGCAGGACAGCCGCAAACCCCTATTTGTTCCCTTCTTCAAAACCCCTATCCTGGGTTAGACCTCCACAACCAGTGACCCTCCTTCTAGTTCGCAACCTCCTTCATTCCATCCGCCCCTTTCTAGATATCACACCGACTATTTCTAGTTCGCAACCAGGTGCATGAAAAATGTATGTAGCTGAAGGCGAGTGGTGTGTGTTCATTTCATTTCGACTGCACTAATGTTTATGTGCGGTTTCCATTGCCTTTTGTTTCATTTATTTTAAATTGTACTTTACATTTTTCTGGTTATCTTTGTGGTTGCAATGTGATGGAATAGTTTTATTTTTTTGGTCCTACAATCATTAGTTCGTGTGTGCTTGTGCGCCCATGCGAGACGTGTCACGTCGTCATGAATGGTCTGTGTGTCATGGTATGTCCCCCAATGCACTTGCCTATAAATATAGAATTTATTAATTACATGATTTTTAGTAAATGAAAAATATTATTAGATAATTATTTATGAAATAATTACTCAATGTAAAATAGTTGTTTATTTTATACACGGCATTTGAAATATTTTCATGGTGAATTGACATACCGTAGTGAAAGAATGCACATTTGTAATTTGAACACAATTCATAAAATTTCATGTGTAGTTCTGGTTTAATGATAATTTATTCCTTCTGATGTGTGAGTATGTGTTTTGGTTCTTCTTGAGAAATGTGGTTGTTCTTTAATGTTGGTTAGGGCCAATTTGGCACTTTAATAAAATAAATTATTATGAAAACCCACTTTGGACTGACTCGGGGTGACCTTATTGTGCATGTCGATTTTGTGTGAGTTGTGTATGATGTTTGTACATCATGAAAGGTTACTTGATTAACTTTGTGGACTCATCCCTCCCCCCTTTATTACATGTGTTGACATCTGAACCTAGCATAGAAAGTGAATCTTCTGAGAATGATCGTTGCAGCAGTTTAGATCACCCAATGGCTAGTGGCCTATAACAGAGAGGTGTTTTGTAATTATTTCTATAGGATTGGGCCCCTCCATTAGGCCTGGTGGGGTGACTATTGGGTTTTAGTGTGTTATTATTTCATTGATTAGGGCATGCCTTCAGGATGAGTCACATGTATAGTATGTTCTGGATTGTTCACAAGATCCTAGTTTTGACCCAATATTTCTTTAGTGCTAAATTTTATATGGCGTACGAGTCCAGGTCATACAGTGGTTTCTAGACCCTATTTGCTACTTTCCCATTTCCATTATTATGTGTTGTGTGTTGTGAGTGTTTTTACGCTTGACTAAAGAATAAAATTTGTATTTCTAAATATTTCTTTAAATTTTTTTAAAATGTAATGAACCTTTTCCCTTCAAATATTAAAATTGTTTTTAAATTAAAAAGTAAAATGGACTTCTACTTGTTATAAAAATAAAAGTGTGTGTGTAAACAAATATTTAATATAATTAATTCAAACATAAAATTGGTAAATTGGTTATTTAATGGTTGTGCTTTTGGAATATATTATTGGGAAGGCCAAATTAGTTTTAATACTCACGCCTATAGTTTTTTCTAGTTTTTAGTTTTTTTTTCTGGTTCGACTCGAGCTTCTTCGGTGTGGGTCAGAGTTGTTTGTGGTTTTGTGAGTGACTCTCGAGGACATTAGGAGTTTTTGGTAGTGGTCAGGTTACTTTGTTGTTGTTGGTTTTCATTTCTTTACCATTTCATTTATTCACTTTGCATTATTATACCTTTTCTGCTGCTTTATTTATTTTCAAAGGGTGATATCATTCCCTCTTGATCTTTGTTGATTCACTGGTGCTTCTCGCAATCCTGGGTGGATTGGGAATTCCTCCTGGGCCATGATGCGTATTGGATCGGGTAACTCATTCAGGTTGGACCTAGGTTGGTTCATGACAAAATCGTATCTGAGGTGGTCAGCTCTTGAGCAGACCATGTTTTTCAGAGCATCCATTGTTATTTGGGGATTACATGGTAGAAGGAGTAGAATTGTTGGGACTCGGAGAATACAGACAAGAAGGATGTCATGAACATTTTCTTGTTACAACCCTCAGGTTACCATGGGATGTCTAGGAATGATGGTGTCCTTTTATTTTTTTTAATTGTTTTATGATGGTAAATTAAATGGGAGTCGGGAAAGTGACCTCCCCGAGCTCGAATGGTCTGGCCAGCCTTGTGGAGCCGGGGACATTACCCTATAATGCTGATTGTGATGGTGGCGAGACTAGTGTAGGGCCACCAACCATATGTCCTAGTTACCGATTGTTACAAGTTTCTCCTTATTGATTTTATGGGTCTTCTTTTCTTAAAAATTATTTTGTAAAGTTTTATTATGTAAATTCTGAAAAGTTGAATTTAAAATGGTAATGACCATGTTTGATGTAGCTTTTTGTTTCTTTTTTCCTTATTGTTCTCCCCCCATAAATGTTCTATGGATGTCAAGGTGAAACATTGGGTAGTGAATCATTAGAAAATCATCCAGTTGATCAGTCCATGGAATATGTCTTTGAGTATCAGAAGTTGAACCATCCCCTCTTTTATATATAAGCAGATCCTCATGAGGCAGACGAGTGGTTGTGGAATATTGAGAGGAACTTCTGTTCTCTCACGCTGCTTGGGTTATTAATGTTGATGTGAGCTACCTTTATGCTTGAAGGTCCAACTAAGAAGTGGTGGAAGTATGTGTCTTGAAGAAAATATTGAGAAGATATCACATGGGAGTTCTTCAAGTCGTCATTCATCCAATAATACTTCTCTGAGGTGACAAATGTGAGTAAAAGGATGGAGTTGTGTGGTCTTCAGCAAGGTGTTGGATCAGTGTTGATATTTTTTCATCATTTCCTGGACTTGGATCCATATTAATTATGGTATGTTGGAAAATATTACATGAAAGCTCGGTATTTTGATATCTGATTACATCTGGAGCTATAATCGAAGGTGGAAGAGTTCAACATAATCACCTTCCTTGACGTGGTGAGACAAGCTTTCCTTTCTGAAGCTAATTTAGAAGGAGGACTTGAGGTGTAGAATCCTCCTTTGGCCTTGTGCATTAGTGCATTAGATATCGATAAGAAGAATGGTAAGTGGGTAGATTTTGGTGGAATTGGTAGATGAGACAAGAATCCTTAGGACCATCATTTATCTTCTTTACATCACAATGTCGTGATCTGTCACCAGTGCGGTAAGCATGGACACAGGGGACCAATATACCCGAGTGCTCTAAAACCCTGCCACACCTATGGACATCTGGGTCACATACAATGATTCTTTCGAGGTTTTTCCAAGAAGTACGCTGAAGCTAGACTTGGCTCTTCGATGGTCACCTCAGCTCGTCAGCAGGAGTAGGGTGACGTTTAGTGATCAGTTTGATGTTTTCCCTTTGAAGAGTTTCTTTGATTTAGTGGTTGTCCCTTGTAGCATTATGTGGTGTTACTTTTCCTTCATTTGTTATAATGGTTTTGACGAACCTATTTTAAACCACTATTTTATTGGATGTGTGTTTGGTGAAACTCTAGTTCTTGTGTTTTCTTAGGGAATTTTTGAAGCCTGACTATGATGCAAGAGATGCTTCAATCAATAGAGCTCCAGCTATAGGTCCCAGAGTGAAGTTTTCGCACAGTATGGTGAACCCCAACGGTGAAAAATGGCCTTGGTTTAATCTTTGTCCTTAGTGTGGCCTGGTTTGTTGTATTTTGAGGGTGGAACATTATAGATACGGAGATGGTGGTAGTTTTGATGCTCTATTGGTTGGTCCCTTCCCTCCCCTACCCTTGTAGTGGGGTTTCTAGTCTGTATGGGATGCTTTCAAGTTTGGTTAATCTTGGTGGTTCTTATTGTGGGGAGACCCATCGTGGGTCTCATTGAATTTAGTTTGACATGTTTTATATGGGGGGGAGTCCGTTCAGACCTCCCTGTGTGAGTATCAGAGTTTCATTTCATGTTTCCTTTTGGTTGTGTTTAAAGTGTTCATGTTTTAAAGATAAGTTGTATGTCATGGGAGTTTGGTGTTCGTTTGTAACATTCAACTGGAAGTGCTTAATCTTTTGGGGGTGAGTGACGCATAGAGAGTTCCATTTTTGGGTATAGATCTTGTCCTGGCTTTCTGGGGGCGGAAAGCATTATGTTGAGGGCGATTTTTTCACAAACTGGCCTATCTATTATTTTTATTTTATCATTTTCTTTGGTTATAAAAATTTTCTTGTCGAGGTTCGTGTTGAATCACGAACATGTTTTTTGAGTTTTGTCAAAAAGTTCACATTTTTGAGTTGATGTCGCTGAGTGCCCGGGCAGAGCGCCTTTTGGTAGCCCCATGAAGCATCATCAATGCAACAGTAGAGTCCACCTGTCTTCAGAAAATTTAAAATGAAGACATTTTGTGATTTATTCATTAGTTAAAATTTTCTTGGTTGCAAATAATTTTAATTATTATTATTATAATAAAATGAGTATTTTTATTATTTATATTTTTATTGATAGGATTATTATTATTGTTGTAATTAAATAATTATTAATATTATTAATAATATTATTATTATTATTATAACTGCTATGGAGATCTGGGCTGGTGTGTGGGCACTGCAAGGCTAGCGGATGCCGTGTGGTTAGCTTCGGCACCTGTGCAATTGCAGAGTTTGATTCGACCTGGTGAAATAAATTAAATGATTTTGACAAAAAAATTAAAATTTAGTTAAATAAATAACTTATTGCAGTAATAAGATTATTTTGTCAAGAATAATAATATCAAATTATTAATAAAGAATTTTAATTATTTAAAATTATTATTTTTATCATATTTAGTTTATAATTAAAGTTGTTTTATTATTATTATTATTTCAATTATTATTATTATTATTATTGTTGGTATTAATATTATAATTATTAATATATATTAATTTTATTATTATTATTATTATTATAAATAATAATATATTTTTTTATTTTGATTTACATTTTATATTTTTTCTTTCTTCTATCATCTTTCTTTTGTTTTTTCTTTTTATTTTTCCTCACTGTAGTCCCCTTTCACTTGTCCCCGTCGTGGCACACATCCCCCTTATTCTCCCTGTTTCCACGCCCCTGCCTACTCTGGTTTCCCCCAGTGAGCTGCTCTCCTCTCCTGCTGGCCAGGCCCCACTCTGAATCCCGTCGCACAGCCCAACCTAGCTCACATGCTGCAGCCACCGGCCCTCCATCTGGTGCCTCCACGCATAGGCTTTCCTTCTCCTCCTGCGCACCGCTGGCCGACTGGCCCTCCTGCCCTGCGACGATGCCGCACCAGCCCCCACAACACCTCTTCCTCCATGCAGCGCACTCTCCCACGCTTCCAGCAGCACCTTCACACATCGGCATTTCTTGCATCACCTTCCCAGACAGACCCCCTCTAACTAGGACACACCTCCTCCTCCTTGGGCACCATCCTGTTAGGCCCCTCCTGCTTAGAAGCTTCACCTGACTAACCTTCCTTCGGCCCAGCACCTTCAGCTCGCAGCCTCCCCATGTTCTGCCGCCAGTTTCTGGTTGTCACGCAGACTCCTACCTCGTTTGTTCAAGCCACCAGTTTCATGATTAGTTCACAACCGAGTCCGTGACAAACACCCTCCGCCGGAGGCTAGTAGTTTGGGTTCGTTTCATTTCACCTATACTGAGGTTTAGGGGAGATTTGTGTTATCTTTTGTTTGATTTATTTTAAATTATTTTTTAAGTGTTTTTGTTATCTTTGCGGTTGAAGCATGTTGGCATGGTTTTTTTTTTTTTTGTGGTCCAGCGATTATCGACTTGCATATGCTTGTCCACACGTGCAAGGCATGTCGCGTCGTCATGATTGGTCCGCGAGTCGAGGTTGGTCCCCCCACTGCACTCACCTAGAAAATTAGAATTTATTAATTACTCGATTTTTAGTAAATGAGAAATAGTATTAGATAATTATTAATGAATAATTACTCAATGTAAAAAAGTTCTGTTTAATTTATACAAGACACTTGAAATATTTCTTGGTGAATTGATGCACAATAGGGAAAGAATCCTTGTTTGGCCTTTGAACACAATTCATGGAATTTCTTTAAAGTTAGTTAAGGCCCATTAGGTACATTAATAAAATAAATTATTTTGAAAACCCTCTTTGGAGTGACTCAGGGGTGAACTTGTTGTATACGTCGATTTTGTGTGAGTTTGTGTATGATTTTTGTGCATCATGACTAGTTACATGATTGACTTTGTTAACCCCCCTATTAGACCTGTTGACATGGGAACCTAGGATTGTAAGTGAATATTATGAGAATTATTATTGAACTAGTTTATATTACGCACTTGCCAATGTCCCATAGTAGAGAGGTGTTTTTTATTCTATATATAGGATTGGGTCCCTCGATCAGGCCAGGTAGGGAGACGATCGGGCATTAAGGCATTGTTTTGTCATTGAGTATGACATGCATTCATGATGAGTCACGTTTATATCCCGTTCTAGATTGTTTACGAGCTCCTAGGTTTGACCCAAGTTTCCTTTAGTTCTTAATTGTATGTAGAAAACAAGTTCGGGGAATAATTAGTTTTTTAGTGTCCATTTGCTACATTCCCATTGCCCTTATTGTGTGTTGTGTGTGTTTTTACTCTTGGATAACAACTACAATTTGGATTTCTAAATCTTTCATGATTTTTTTTAAAATGCAGTACACATTTTCCCTTCAAATATTAAACTTGTTTTTAAATTAAAAATGGAAATGGATAGTCACTTGTTTAAGAAATGAAAGTCTATGTTGAAACCAATATTTTATATAATTTATGTGAAACCTGAAATTGGTAAATTCATTATTTGAAGGTAGTGCATTTGGAATAGATTATTGGGCATGCCTACTGAGTTTCAATACTCACTCCTATATATTTTTCCGGTTTTAATTTCTATTGCATGTTCGACTCAAGCATGTTCCGCACGTGTGAGAGTTGGTTGCACTACTGGAAAATGGACCTATACCCACGGTTTTCCACAACCGTGGGAATAAGGGTAGAACTTGAACCTATCCCCATGGTTTTTGAAAACCGTGGGCATATGTTCCCTATCCCCACGGTTTTGACTAAAACCGTGGGGATATGGTTTTTTACCAGACCAATACCCACGGTTTTTAAAAAACCGTGGGGATAGGGTGTATTGCAAAGACATATACCCACGATTTTTGAAAAACCGTGGGTATTGATGTTTTTTAGGAGACCTATACCCACGGTTCTGGAGAACCGTGGGTATAGCTTTCCCGCGTTATGGCGGGAAAATTTTTTTGCGCGGGACGCAAATTTTTTTGGCGAAAAACATGGTCTGTATTAATATAATTATAAACGTACAAAAATAAAGAGAAATAGGTATCGTAGGTCTCTTGGTTAAAGTACTTTCCATTTGTCTAGAGATCCGGGGTTCGAAACTCAGTGATTTTTTTCTGTAAATTAATTTTTATTAATATAAGAACGCAGATGTAGGATTAAATAAATGAAAATTCATTAGCTCGGTTGGTTGCCCCACATGTTCAGAAACTCGGGGTCGCGTGTTCGATTCCCACTTCTGCTTCTTTTAGATACGCGAATTTATTAATATATTTAGACAGATTTATATACATATATTAAAGTTGCAGTTGGCTCGGTTGGTAGTGGAGGCTTGAATGAGTGATGCGCGTCCCGTGGTCGAGTCTCAGCAGCAACGTTTTTTGCAGATTAAATCCCCACGGTTTTGAGAACCGTGGGATCAAACGCTGTGCCAGCGTGGACCTGGCCTACCACGCTATGGAAATTCTATGCCCACGGTTTGGAGAAACCGTGGGTATAGGCAGACCGCCCTATCCCGACGCCTTTCCAGCCCACGGTTCCCAAAACCGGCCCTATCCCGACGCCTTTCCAGCCCACGGTACCCAAAACCGTGGGTATAGCCTATACCCACGGTTTTGGGGGCTATACCCACGGTTTTGAACCGTGGGTATAGGTCAGTTTTCCAGTAGTGTTGTGGTTTGGTGAGTGACTCTCGAAGTCACGAAGAGTTTTTGGTTGTGTTCAGGTTAATGTGTGGTTGTTGGTTGTTCATTCTTTACCGTGTCATTTTTTTCAGTTTGCGTTATTCTAATTTTTCTACTACATCATTTATTTTCATTGGGAGAAATCATTCCCTCTTGATCTTTGTTGATTCCATGGCGCTTGTCACCATCCCGAGAGTAGCGGGAATGCATCTAGGGCTATGTTACAGATCGGCTCGGGTGACCAGTTTAGGGTCAAACTGAGATGGTTCGTGAAAATATCAATTCTTGAGAAATTGGGGAAGATATAGCTGGTATCTTTGTTAATGAATAATATAAATTTGTATTCTATGATGAGAAACCTATATTGATATCCCTACGTACATGAAAAATGACTATTCTAATGATGTTTCAATGTATAAGAAAATGTCCTGGTATTTTGGAAAAGGATATACCAAGTGGTTTCCTAGAAATACAACCATATATGGATAATAAAAGAGGATTTATATCTCACACATATGTACATAGGTTTAACAACCCTTAAAACAATGTATTGATATGGACTCGATCATGAACTGGTGCATGAAAACATGCCTCACTACACACCTGGTTTGACACTCCTAGGGGATATGCTTTGTAACTTCAAAAACTCTTTATAAACCATTATGAAGGATTTAAATAGATGGTGAATATTAATAAAAAAAGAAAAATTAGGTGTCATAGATTAAAATGTAGGTATCACAATTTAATTATCTTGTAAGTTATTTTTCATTATTTTATTGATTTCCACCATGATTATAATTTATAATATGCTACACTAAAAAACATATTCACTGGTTGAAAACTACGGGAACCATGTTAATGATTAATTCAACATAAAATTCATTAATTTTCTTCATAAGAAAATAAATTATTTTGGAGTTATATTTATAAATATAGTGGATATGTGAAAACACCAATATCAAGCTGTGAATAATGATGAGCTTCAAAATGAGAAAATGTGACAATATGTTCTTTTGATACCTCCATGAGGAAATTTACACCTTCTTTTAGTAAATATAATGGTCCACTTGTCTATGTTAAATGAATGTTGACAATTGAAAATATATTTTCCATTATTATGTGTTTAGATCAATAAAAAGTAATTTTTTCTTCATAATTTTTTAGGTGTAGCCTGTATACGGTTCACTATTTTTAAGATCATGATTGAATATGGTGAAATTGAATCTGTTGAATGAAAAGAGATTATGGGGATATTATTCAGTAAGTACCTACTACATATTTAATGAAAAAATATGGAGAAGTAATTTATCGATCTTAAAAAAAATGATGAAGAATCTATTCATACCTATGAATCTAATATAAAAAGAAATGCAATGTACACTTCTAGTAATATCATTTTCTCAGAAAAAAATTTATTGATTCTTTGGGGGTTTGAAATCAATTAATTGAAAGGAATTTTATATAATAGAATTTAGTATCTATAAATAAATCATTAGATGTGCAATAAAGGTAAATATAGAAATTAGGTATTCCCACAATTTCTATGGTGTGTATAATAAGATTAAGATAATATATAGTGAAAAAATGGTGGAGTGAAATTAAAGGAATCTTTATTCCAAAAATGTCGTAAAATAAATCAAGGTTATTTCTAGAGTGGAACAACTATGTGATTAAAAATTTGGAAATTTGGTCATAAAGTCCATGATAGATGAAATTTGAATAATGGTATTGAAAATGCAGTATATGAGAAGAGGATTCCAACAAATGAACCACCCACACTCTAGTGTTTGAATTTAATAGAATTTGGGAATTATAATAATCAAATTCTAATTACAATCGCTAATTTAAGTGAAGAAAAATAAAAAACACTAAAGAAAAATAGAAAAGATAAAAGCTATGAAATCATAATGGAATAAGTAAATCATGATACATAAAGAATCATTTTCTGCCCTCCATTTTTGGGAATTTAATGAATGATTATGTATGAATAAGCACTATGAAAATATTTTTTTTTAACCATTAGTGAAATTTCATGTGACTATATCCCTCTACAAGTCATCTTAAAAAATAAATCAAATTTGATATTTTTTTATTTCAAGGCTGAACCCATGATTGTTATTGAAATTTTTCTGTATAATAGAATATATTTTATAAATAATAATGTTTGAATAATCTTTTTAAATTGTATATTTCTTTGTGTACGATTAACTTATGTGTTTTGTATAGCGTAATTGTTTTTTGATTTTAGGGTTGATAGACATTCATTGACAACCCAAATCATGGTTTTAATGATACGAGAGTTTATCAAGATTAATGATATTAGATGATAATTTTTTTGAAACCCATTCATTTTGAAATATGTTTTATTTACAATATTATATAAAGAGGAATGAGTTTACTCTTTTTGGACATATGATTAAAGGAACTATTAAATGTTATGGTTTATCATTGATGTTGTTAAAATTATGGTTTGTAGTTGATCACCTAAAAAATTTACCATAATCCCTTACCATCAAATAAACATTCACTCAAGAACCTCATTCTATAATATACATTATTGAAATGGTAGGTTTTCCTTGGATACCGCATTAAAATGTTACTGATTGGGATGCAAGGTTTACTTAGATTTTTTCAATAAGACTTAATCAAGATATTGATTCAATGTCTATTTTTTTCATTATGATTCAACCTAAGATAGATTGTCATTCATAGTAAACAATTCAATCACTTGAAGATATAAAGATATATTTGTTATTGGGATTTCAAATCTGTTTAGGATCAAAAGCTTCATCATGTTTGTTTTTCTTGCATCAATATCCATCAATTGGCCATTCAATTGTATCCATTGAAATCCCATTATGAAATGATGTCTAGAACCAAAAAATAATTGAATGAAGTGGTAGAATAAAATATATTTGTACCCGAGATAGATAATGAGATCGTAGATAATGTTATATATATCTAAGAAAATGTAAGGACAAAAAAAACATGAAAGAAATGCTATGAAAAAAATCATCAATTTTATCCATAATTTTTTTTGGTGACACTGGTCCTTCTATGAATTTATCCATATAGTAAATAATGGAAATCTAATCCCTGGGTATATTGATCCCCCTAAAATACATAGTCATAAAAAGAAACAATCATATTTCATGATTCTTCCACCAGACCTCTATCCGGACCACAATGAGTTCCGTGAATCTCTATTGATAATGTACATACCAAATCTATCACATGTACTAAACTCAATGGTTGAACCACTAAAGCATGATCATTCTTATGATTAATAATCTGTTGGGATTTATAATCATATCGATAATTTTATACAAAATAAGACCACTCAATTTGTTAATGATATGTGGTGAAAACACCTATTTGAGGAAGCTAATGGGATCTTGAGGATATGATGAAACATAAATATCCTCAATTTTTTGCATTAGGGAGATGAATTTCAAGTGAAACACTATTGGGAAAAGGTGGTACATGTAACACGTAGGAAAATGGTTCATGGATGTCTTATGGTTCGCAGTGGTTGAAGAATTGGTAAGCGGTGGAGGCTATATCGAATCAAGATTTAGTAAATCATGATTTAGAGAATTAAGAGGGTATCATTACCTATATAAGAAACACTAATACAACTATTACTAGGTTGACTGAACATCATTAGAAATCATATTTTTCCTTGGGAATTCGGAAAATTTCAAAAGTTGATTGCGTTGAAGGTGTTTGTGAGGATTCATAATCCGCAAAGGATTTCTGGTACGCAGAGAGGGAATTCCAGTACACAGAAGGAGTTTTATTAGTAAGAAAAAGTGTAATCTACAGTATGAGAGAGGGTTAATTCTGTAATTGGTACATGGTGGGAGTGCTCCGATACGAGGAAGCGAAGGCAGTCTGTGAATGGAGAACAGTTTGCGGACAGGAGGGGTTTCACAAATGAGGTTCGTGGAATCAGTATGCAGTAGCGGTACACGATCACAAAGGTAGAGACATTATGTGGATGAAGGTATGTTCAATGTTCCAGTGATGGTATGTGAATAAGGTGTCCCATGTATCAAACTCGGTACTCAATACGTGGGAGGATCATGCGTTTTCCTATTTACACAAGGAATCATGTGAAATATTTAATTAATTTTTCCAAATCATTTTCCAATACATAAAAGTACTTGGGAAGGATGAATTCATCTGTGGGTGAAAAAGAGGAATCAATAGAGCATCTACCTACAATTTAGGAAGAAGGAATTCATGAAAATAAAGGAGCCTACATGTCCATAAATTGGGTTTGTACTGCAAGTCGTTAAATTGTTTTTGGATTCCCTTCCAATATCAGTGAGCGAAGGAAGAGAAAGACGACGACCCTTTCCACTAGAAGTGCACCAGAGAAAGAGGCATATGGAGTGACACTAGGGAATGTAGTGAGTAGACCCTAGTCCTTGTAAAGGCAGTGAGCCTATGCGTAGAAGATATACCCTATAAATTGTACTCATTATTGGTCATGAGCCTTAGTGAATTTGGTACATCGGAACATTACTACTATATGCTCCTTGGACATAGCCCAGTGAGGGGTGAACCAAGTAAAAATTGTTATGTCCTATGCATGATTTCATATCTATCTATATATTTCTATTTCAGGAAGAGATAATTTTGTTTTGTCTAATAATGAAATAAGATCCAAAAAAGAGAAATTTTTAATCTACCATACCACGATTCAACCCCCCCCCCCTCAGGGTATTCGACTTATTAGACTTAACAAAAAGTAATTTTAAGGGGGTATACTATGACACCAAGAGTTTCTAAGAGTTATTATTTTCATAAAAAATAAATTTCACTAATTTATTTCATTACTCTAAACACTGAGTTAGTTTATGTTACTTGCAAAAATTAGTTTCTTAAGTAGTTTGTGTTACATGGAAGACTGAGTTTTACCAAACTAAAATTTAATACTAACATTATTATTTAATATTTCTATTACATGGTCCAATTGTTTGTATAAATACGATTCAATAACATTTAAAAATTTATATTTAAAAAAAATTATTGTTTATCATTTCATTTGATGTAAAATAATAATCATTCTGAAGAAAAAATAATTACTAAAAAACCATATTTTTTTAAAAGACTATTCAATCCTGCATTATTCACATTATTTAAAATTAATTTTTTAAAAATTAATTAAATTAATTGGATAAATTTAAATTATTATTTAAATTAATAATATAAAAATTATATTATAGTGAATATTTATTATTTTTCAGATAAATATATTTTTTATGATAAATAGTGAAAAATAAGTACAACAGATGTCAGGACACAAGGTAATTGATTTATATTTCATTTTTTAACATATGCAAAATACATGATATATCCACTATGTATTTTGGTAATGTGGTTTTAATACTTAACATGAATGTATTTTATGACTACTATTGTGAAATTTATTAGGATTTAAAATTTAAATTGTGGGTGATCGTATTCACTGTTTCCAATCAAAAACAATTGTGGGACTTCTTTGGATGCCTCTAGACAAGTTTACTGGCATAATGAAATACTGCAGGATGGTGTCTGTTCATGATCACTGTATACCGCCAAATTTGAATGGTGGAAATATTTAGATATAGCCAGAAGTGTTTTCTGGTATGATGAATTAATATGGTAGGTATATGTTCATTCTCTCTATGTGCCGCCAGATTTGAACATATGGAATATTTGGGTGCTACCATATGATAGCCCTACTTTTTATTACACAATTAAAAATAATTTATTACATAAAATTCACTTGATAAAGAATAAAATATCAAGAGTTCTAGTCTCTTTGGGGTTTAGGATCATTACATAACAAATCAAAACATGAAATACAACATCTTTATTGAAAACTTCATTTATATGACCACTAAATTCTCTCGTACTTATCATTGCATGGGATTACCTGAGGACAAGCATAAAAAAGGGTGAGCTATAAAGACCAGTAAGGGAATAATCATGGAATAACATGAGGAATACAATAAATGTTAGAAAATAGGAATATCAATAGAGCTCAAGATAAGAAAAAACCTAAAGGATTGATAAATCATTATAATCATAACCTGGAAATGTGGCAACTACACTTAACAAGGAATTAGCATGAGCCAAGGCTCATTACACATTGAGAATGAGTAAACCCTCATTCCAAATGAAGCATGAGTAAACCCTCATTGAAAATGAATTAGAATGAGTAAACACCCATTTCACATGACATATCATGATACTATACTTTACCCAATGCATTGGAGTGCTATCAGGGTGAACACTTCTTAAACATTTCATTACATGCATAAGTGTGTCGTATGGATCATAAAACATTGAATCATTCAACACAATCATTTATTCCAAGATAAAAAAATGTGTAAAACATACATAAAACTATTTAAACAATAAGTAAATGTGAATAAAGTTGTGTTATGTCCACTAGGCTGAATACCCTGAGAGGGGGGGGGGGGGTGAATCAGGGTATAACTAATTAAAAATTAAAGCCCGTTCTGATCTTGTTTCGCTGTTAAGCAAAACACTCTTCTCTCTCTCTCCTGCTGCACAATATAAACAGAATGTAAAGCAAGCACAGGACACAACAATTTTACTTGGTTCACCGCTAAGGGCTACGTCCAAGGAGCATACGCCGACAGGTTGCCGGTCGTACCAAGTCCACTAAACTTCACTAGCTGTGGATTACAATGTTCGGGCTAGATCACTTCTATGCCCAGGCTCACTGCCTATACAATGTTTAGGGTCATCTCACTACTTTCCCAAGGGTCACTCCCTGTTTCTCTCTCTCTGGCTCACTGCCGGTGGAGAGGATCACCTTTTTCCTCTTCCTAAGCTCACTGCTCTGTGAAGGGAATCCAATCACAGTTTATAGACCTATAGGTCTCTTCATTTCCATGAAGGAATGCATCTTCCTCTGTGTGTAGATGCTCTGTTGAAGTCCAACTTTCACCCGCAGATGAATCTCACTTTGCACCGGATGTACCGGGCAACCTCAATTTTTACGCGCAACCCTTACGGTGTCTTGCACGCAATTTCTATGGTTTGCGCGAAATTCCTTTTTCGCGCAACCTCCAAATTTTACGCGCAGCCTGGAAACTGCCTTGCGCGCAATTCACTGCCTTTGCGTGAAATCCACTTTTCGCGCTATCTTCCTTTTACGCGCCAATCACCAACTTTCTGCGCAGCCTTTTCTTTTCGCGCAATCTGACTTTACGCGCAAACTTTAAGTTTATGCGCAACACCCTTTCTAACTGCAATTTCGCGCACCAGAGCTCGGGTATTTTCTATGTCTTGAACTCTCTGGAATGGAGGAGGGTCACTTCATATTTATAGGCAAAATCGACCCCACACGAAAAACCCTCCTTGAGCGCGTAACCCGATTTGATCGCGAAACACAAATCTTCCGTGCACAACCATTTTCCGCGCACTGCTCCATAATTTCGCGCACCTCATGCCTTTTCCATTTTCCGAGCTTCGGACCTCGAAACATCTTTTGCACGAAATACTTCATCCGCTATTTCGCGCGCCACTTCAATTTTTCGCGCACGCCTCCAAAATTTCGCGCGCCTCATGCCTTTACCAATTTTCAAGCTTTCGGCCTTGAAACATCTTTTGCGCGAAATATAATTTCGCGCAACCCGCTGTTTTGCGCGCCACACTTCAAGATTTCGCGCAACCCGCTAATTTTGCGCGCCACGCTTAATGTTTCTGCGCACCACCTTCATTTCTCTCTCCTCAACCTTTGCCAACAACATATCACTCCATTTTCCATTGGCGATTTTCAGGCCCATAAATTTGGCAAACACTGGGAAACGGCGCCACCTTGTACTGCTCTTTTGTACCGCCTCCAGATCGTCCTTTCCTTTGTCATAGTTCTTTGTCAACATGGAATGTCAACAAATTCTCGGGAACTCGACAATTCTCCATGGAAACCTGTTTTGTCAACAAACACAATCAACCCAAAATACTGCAATGTTACCTTGAGGGATTTTTGACCAACAATCTCCCCCTTTGGGTTTGTGGACAACTCTTCACAAATTTGCTCAGAATTATTTTCTGCACGTTGATACCTCACTGAGACTTCTTCCAGCTGCTACCATCATTCGCCTCTTGCGATTATGATAGAGTTCAAGGATTCACTTAACACGTACTCTAAGCCCACATGAGCAATGCTCGGCGTGAGAAACAAGAGTAGTATGAAAAGTTCATCAATGAATCACTTCATGTCAGACCCCAATTGTCGATTCCACCCTGATACCAATTCTTAAAATAAAACCAGTTGTTGAACCACACTGATATCAATTGGTGAATTCTTAAGTTGATACCAATTGTTGATAGCTGGACACCGTCTCACACCATTCCAACACCACTGTTCTGATTTTATCATGATCCTCAGCTGTCGTGATTTCTATGATTTGATCGATCACATCTAGCATCGTCAGATTTCATACACTCCCTCTTTCTCATTGCTCCCCCTTTCTGGCTGCTCCACCTGTCAGCTTCTCCCCGTAACAATTATGATTTATCAAATCTCCGCACTATTTTCTCCCTTGAACAAACACTTTTCTCCCCCTTTGTCAAGCACTTTTCAAGCACTTTTCTCCCCCTTTGTCAACGAACCCAAAGGTCACGCCTTTGTAGTCTGTAACATAGTAGAGAACACATATCAGCACATTAGGGAAAAACACACCATACCTCGGGGAGAGGGGGAGGGGTCCCGCATCCACACTATTTCAAGTGCGGGGAATCGACTGAACTCCCAGAGCTAGTCGATGCCTCTCAAAAGCTTCCTTGGGTAAGGCCTTTGTCAGAATGTCTGCAACCTGTAGCTCTGTAGGCACATACTCCAACTTCACGATGCCCTGCTCAACCTTCTCCTTGATGAAATGATACTTGATCTCAATGTGCTTTGTCCTGGAATGATGGACATGATTTTTGCTAAGATTTATAGCACTTGAGTTGTCACACTGGATTCCGATCAGAGACTTCACTTCAACTCCCATATCTTCAAGCTGCTGCTTCATCCACAATAACTGTGTGCATGCTTGAGTGGCCGCAATATACTCAGCTTCTGCGGTGCTCAATGAAATGCAATCTTGTTTCTTGCTTAGCCAAGAAATACACAATCTACCAAGATAGAATGCACCACCTGACGTTGATTTTCTATCGTCTGCTGAACCGGCCCAGTCTGCATCAGTATATCCCAATAACTCTATCTGAGATTTGTCGTTGTATGTCAAGCCGAAGTCCACCGTGCCCTTAATATACCGAAGTATTCTTTTCACTGCGAGCATGTGACTTTCCTTGGGATTACTCTGATATCTCGCTGCTTGGCATGTGGCGAAAACAATATCAGGCCTTGTTGCAGTTAAGTACAACAGACTTCCAATTATTTGCCTGTATTCTGTGATATTAACTGCCTTTCCATCCTCATCTTTTGATAATTTCATCCGGGTAGCCACCGGAGTCTTCATCTCCTTGGAATTTTCCATTCCAAACCTTCTCAGGACCTCCTTGGCATATTTATATTGAGAAATGAATGTTCCATTCCTTCCTTGTGTTACCTGTAGACCAAGGGAAAACGTTAGCTCTCCAATCATTGACATTTCAAACTCATTTTTCATGAATTCAGAAAACTGTCTGCACTGAGCTTCATCTGATCCACCAAATATTATGTCATCGACATAAACCAACACCATCATCCTTTGATTACTGTCATTACTGAAATATAGATTGTAATCAACTCCTCTACGCTGAAAAGCAAGCTTCTTCAAGTACTGATCAAGCCTTGAGTACCATGCCCTTGGTGCTTGTTTCAGCCCATACAATGCCTTCTTCAGCCTGCAAACTTTGTTCTCATCCTCATGAATGAGAAAACCATCTGCCTTCTCAATATACACCTCCTATTCCAGAACACCATTCAAGAATGCAGATTTGACATCCATCTGGAACACTTTGAACTTCCTTTACACTGCGATGGCTAGGAATAATCTTATTGTCTCCAGCCTTGCAACCGGTGCAAATGTCTCATCAACATCAATTCCCTCGATCTGGGAGTACCCCTTGCACACTAGACGTGCTTTGTTTCGAATCACTGTGCCATCTTCATTCATCTTATTGCGATAGACCCATTTGGTCCCAATGACATTCTTGTCTGCTGGCCTCGAAACAATCTCCCATGTCTGGTTCTTCTCAATTTGATCAAGCTCTTCGTTCATGGCCTGAACCCAGTTTTCATCTTCAGTTGCATCAGAAAAACATTTCGGCTCCACTTGAGACAAAAACGATGCTTGCTGTGATGATTTCATTCTTCGAGTCTGAACTGGAGCTGTTTGATCACCAATGATATTCTGCCTATCAATTTCAGCTCGTCTCTTTGGATTTCTCACAGACACTGACTTGACACTTTCCTCTTCATCATCAGTATCTTCTTCAGAGTCAGCTTCTGCCACTTCTGCTCTCCCTGGGTTGCTTACCTCATCATCACATTCATCCAGGAACTGTTCACTGGATCGTTGAGTATTCTGCTCATTTTCAACTATAGTGACATCATTGCTTTCAATGATTTTTCCCAGCCTTTTGTTGAAACACTTATACGCTTTGCTTTTCCCGGAATAGCCAAGGAATATTCCTTCATCTCCTCGTGCCTCAAACTTCCTATGATGTTATTTGTTGAGAATGAAACACTTACTTCCAAATATTCGAAAGTACTTCAACGTTGGATTCTTTCCGTACCACAGTTCATACAGAGTCTTCCCTTGCTTCGGACATAACAGGGACCTGTTTGAAACATAAACCGACGTCAAAACTGCTTCCTTCCAAAATTTCTCTGGAAGGTCCTTATCAATAAGCATTGTTCTGGCCATGTTGTTGATGATCCGATTTCTCCTTTCAACTACTCCATTCTGTTTGGGAGTTCTTACTGATGAAACTTGATGCCTTATCCCATGTTTCTCGAGATAGTTTTCAACCTGACTGTTTGTAAATTCCGTACCGTTATCAGTACGAAACTTCAGAATTTTCTGCCCAAGCATCTTTTCTGATTCCCTCCTGTACTGCTTTATGAAACTGAACACCTCTGTCTTATGGGTTATGATGAATACCCAGACCATTCTGCTATAGTCATCAATGAAAAGAACGTAATACCTTTTCCCATCTATAGCTCGTGGTGAGATAGGTCCACATACATCAGCATGCACCAATTCGAGCACTCGAGTTGCTTTTTGTTCCTTTGGCCTGTATGTCTTCCTGATGATCTTCCCTTGTTGACAAGCATCACACGTATGAGTGCGATCACGTGATAGTTTGGGAAGGTCTCTAGCAGCATCACACTTTACCAGATCTTCCATAGATGGTTGACATAGATGACCATGTCGCTTATGCCATAACTGATTTTCTTCTTCTCGGGATAAAAGGCATGAATCTTCTTCCCCACCTACCAGGTAAAGATTCCCCTTTGTTCGTTTTCCCTGAAGAATGACTATTCCATCTTTTCCTTTAACAATACCCATCTTCTTGGTAAATAGTATAGAGTTCCCAGAGTCACATAGTTGACTGACGCTAAGCAAATTATGACTGAGACCCTCTACCACCAAGACATCAGCATGTCTCATTTCTTTGCCCCCAAACTTGGCTTTTCCTGAGCCAACAATCTTCAGGCCTTCATCATTTCTAAACTTGACAACTCCTTCTTTGTCATATTTTATTCCTGTAACCAGATCCTTATTACCCGTCATGTGGGATGTGCAACCACTGTCAAGGATCCAAACACCAGAACGATCTGATGCTTTAAGGGCAATTTCAGCAACTACGGCCTTCTTAGTTTTTTTCTTCCTAGTCCATACTTTTTCTTTCATACTCGGCATGGATTGAGGCTTCTGTTCTTTCTTAGAGTATGATGAACCAGCTTCATCTTGCAAAACTGCAAATCTGTTCTGAACTTTTAACTCACTTGTCGGTTTACTGATCTGCTGCTTGCGATCATTTCGATTCTGCTTTGGCACATTTTTCTGAATGGTCGGAGTGCAGTACCTAGCCATGTGTCCAAATCCTCCGCACCAAAAACAGTTTCCTTCAAAAAATGTTCTGGAAAACCATTCTCTGTTTGGCTTCCATCTCTGTTCTTGTTCCCTTCGATATCTTTTTGCTATGGAACACACATACTGTGAATGTCCCATCTTTCCACAACAATAACACCTGATATAAGGTGCATTCCTTCGTGTTACTTCAGCACTACGAGTTTCCCCTTTGGATCTCTGAGTATTCTGATTCTGCTTTGTGCTCAAATCCATTTTCAATCTCGGGACAGGTGCTTGCGGTCTAACTTCAACTGCCGTAGATTTTTGTTTCTGATTAAGCCATGAATCAGCCTTAACATCTGAGTTCAATTGCTTCTTCTTTCCTGCTGAACTACTAGGCTCTTCTTTCTTCTTTTCCGTCTTCGTAACGACCTGATTTCCCAAGAATGTGTTGGGATTCAAAGGTTTTTCCTGGTCTTTAACTTTTCTCCGCAGACCGACAACTTCCTCTTCAAGATCTTCAATACGCTTGACGTGATCTTTCACTTTTCGACTCAAGCAATCGATCTCCCTTTTCTGCTCTTCAATCTCGAGTTTATTCTCATCAACCTTTTCTGTGCGCTCTGGCCTGGAAGACTTAATATTTTCAATTTCTTTCTCAAGCTCAGACTTCTCTTCTTCTTGTTGTTGCATGTAGAGTTTGGCATCACGTACTATCTTATTGGATTTCTTTGTTTTTGCTCGCCAAACATCTATCTCTTCAAGAGCTGCTTCTAATTCAGCTTCCATGTCAACTCTCCCTTCAATTTCTTCTTCTTCTTCGTCAGTTTCAGTTTCTTTCTTTTCTAGAGCGCTACTAGCAACAGCCACCATCGCATTTTGACCACGATATCTACAGTTTTCTATCTCTTCAACTTCTTCACCCACAGACTCAGCTGAACTGTCAATTTCTTGGGAAAGAAGATTCTTCTTCTTAAAGAAATTTCTCTTGAACTTCTTCTTCCCTTTCACATAGGCTGAAGATTTTTTCACGGGAATCTCAACTTCATCTTCATCGCTTTCTTCTTGAAACTTTTTGGGGCATCTTGCAGCAAGATGACCAACCTTTCCGCATCGGAAGCATGCTAGTGGAAGTTTCCCTTTAAACTTTCCTTTTCCTCTTTGCAGATTTGAAGAAAGGAACGACATCACCTCATCTGACTCTTCTTCCTCCTGAGAATCTTCAATAGTGAGCCCCTTCATGGCCTTAAATGCCACCTCTTTGGATTTCCCCTTTTCCACAGCATCGTTGTCATCATTTCTCATTTCATATGCAACAAGAGTGCTGTGTAGGTTATCCAATGTTAGCTCTTTCGGATCTTTATCTTCCAACACAGAAACTTTCGGATTGAACCGAGGTGGAAGCTTTCTCAAGATGCGTTTTACGATTTTAATGTCTTCGATAATTTCTCCAAGACCCCGCATGTCTTCTACCACAGCATTTACCCTGTCAAAGAATGCATCAACAGACTCATTCGGGTTTATTTTGAGATCTTCATACTTGTTCCACAACACTTGCAGCTTTTCCTCTCTGACTTTTGTATCCCCTTCATAAATATTCAAAAGTTTTTCCCACATGGCATGTGACGTTTTGCATGACATCACCTTTGTATAAATGGGATTAGAGAGGGCTCCCCCTAAGTCATTTATTGCTTTGCAATCAGCATCCAACTCTTTGTGCTCAGCTTCTGATAATGCACCACTAGTAATATCAGCTGTGATACCATGCATAGCTGCTGAAAACACATCCATTCCCAGAGATCGGAAATAGTGTTGCATTCGATTCTTCCATATCTGAAAATTACATCTGTCGAAGATCGGAATCCCTCTATGATTAGTGACCTCCATTGAGAGAAGACCAACTGTTATCCTTTCCCTCTGATACCACTTGTTAGGTCCACTAGGCTGAATACCCTGAGAGGGGGGGGGGTGAATCAGGGTATAACTAATTAAAAATTAAAGCCCGTTCTGATCTTGTTTCGCTGTTAAGCAAAACACTCTTCTCTCTCTCTCCTGCTGCACAATATAAACAGAATGTAAAGCAAGCACAGGACACAACAATTTTACTTGGTTCACCGCTAAGGGCTACGTCCAAGGAGCATACGCCGACAGGTTGCCGGTCGTACCAAGTCCACTAAACTTCACTAGCTGTGGATTACAATGTTCGGGCTAGATCACTTCTATGCCCAGGCTCACTGCCTATACAATGTTTAGGGTCAGCTCACTGCTTTCCCAAGGGTCACTCCCTGTTTCTCTCTCTCTGGCTCACTGCCGGTGGAGAGGATCACCTTTTTCCTCTTCCTAAGCTCACTGCTCTGTGAAGGGAATCCAATCACAGTTTATAGACCTGTAGGTCTCTTCATCTCCATGAAGGAATGCATCTTCCTCTGTGTGTAGATGCTCTGTTGAAGTCCAACTTTCACCCGCAGATTAATCTCACTTTGCACCGGATGTACCGGGCAACCTCAATTTTTACGCGCAACCCTTACGGTGTCTTGCGCGCAATTTCTATGGTTTGCGCGAAATTCCTTTTTCGCGCAACCTCCAAATTTTACGCGCAGCCTGGAAACTGCCTTGCGCGCAATTCACTGCCTTTGCGTGAAATCCACTTTTCGCGCTATCTTCCTTTTACGCGCCAATCACCAACTTTCTGCGCAGCCTTTTCTTTTCGCGCAATCTGACTTTACGCGCAAACTTTAAGTTTACGCGCAACACCCTTTCTAACTGCAATTTCGCGCACCAGAGCTCGGGTATTTTCTATGTCTTGAACTCTCTGGAATGGAGGAGGGTCACTTCATATTTATAGGCAAAATCGACCCCGCGCGAAAAACCCTCCTTGAGCGCGTAACCCGATTTGATCGCGAAACACAAATCTTCCGCGCACAACCATTTTCCGCGCACTGCTCCATAATTTCGCGCACCTCATGCCTTTGCCATTTTCTGAGCTTCGGACCTCGAAACATCTTTTGCGCGAAATACTTCATCCGCTATTTCGCGCGCCACTTCAATTTTTCGCGCACGCCTCCAAAATTTCGCGTGCCTCATGCCTTTACCAATTTTCAAGCTTTCGGCCTTGAAACATCTTTTGCGCGAAATATAATTTCGCGCAACCCGCTGTTTTGCGCGCCACACTTCAAGATTTCGCGCAACCCGCTAATTTTGCGCGCCACGCTTAATGTTTCTGCGCACCTCCTTCATTTCTCTCTCCTCAACCTTTGCCAACAACATATCACTCCATTTTCCATTGGCGATTTTCAGGCCCATAAATTTGGCAAACACTGGGAAACAGAGCCACCTTGTACTGCTCTTTTGTACCGCCTCCAGATCGTCCTTTCCTTTGTCATAGTTCTTTGTCAACATGGAATGTCAACAAATTCTCGGGAACTCGACAATTCTCCATGGAAACCTGTTTTGTCAACAAACACAATCAACCCAAAATACTGCAATGTTACCTTGAGGGTTTTTTGCCCAACAAGTTGAATACCCTTGATAGAGAAATGGGAATGGTATTCACTACACAATGGCTTTGGCTTGGAAAAGCACGGTGCAATTTTGGCATCATAACAGCGTGACATAAGAACTCACAAAATGGTTGATGATAGAGAAATTGGTGTATCATCATATTTAAATGACATGGAAAGTAAGGGGGTCATTTAGATACATTTCCCAACAAATGTAATGGAATTTAGATTCATGATACAATATAATTTCTTGAATGTAAATGAGGAGAGATAAATTCATTTCAGAATTTCGGGATAGTAACGGGTGAACATGGGAGGCATTTAATGAGAGAGAAAGGAGGCATTGATCATTCAAAAATAATTAGGGATGTATGGGGGAGGTGAAAAAAGATACCCCAACATTTATAATTGAAATTAAAAGGGCCTAATAATTTAAAAAATATTGGACAAAAAATGAGAAATGAAGAAAAACCATTTCTTGGAAGTGTGCTTCCAAATGCTTGAGAAAGGCTTGAGAGGGGATTCTTTGTCACGACCCATCCTCGGGGCCCGTGCCGTGACTACCCCAAGCCCACCTTCCATAGGCCAGGGGCTGGTGACTAGCACCAAGGCGTAATTCTCGATAAAAAGGGAAGACATTGCCTTTGTAAAGTAAACAAACACCACAGAGCAAGCAAGCAGTAGAAGTAAACACTAAGTAAAAACTGGGTACAACAGTAAGTGCAGAAAAATAAGGGGGGCTAGAATACAAACCCCAACTGAAAGTAAAGTATAACTGGAAAGGGAAAATAGAAACTAAAAGTAAAGCTGCAACGTCGAGCCGTCCACTGAAAGTCCCACCTGAAGGGTGAGTACAAATATCCTCCACAACTCCTCGGGTCCAGCCGTCCGCTCCAAGTACGTCCCGCCCAGTGGTCCACCTTCAGGTATCGTCCTGCTCCGCAAGCCTCAACCACGATCAGAGCTGTCCGTCGTCTACAACCAAAACAACATAGTGTGGGCATAGCCCGTGCAGGGGTGAGTATAAGCTACTCAGTAGGAACCCCGAGACCCCCAAAGGTCTCCCAGAATCCACAAAGAATAATCCACAAAGGAAAGATACAATCACGAAATAACATCCGACATTTCTTAGGTATATGCCCATACATATACCTAAGTCATCAATTCCAGTTCGCTCCAACGTTCGAGCCCAAGTATAACCCAGTCCACACAGGAAACCACAATCCAATCCACACAGAAAATCATAACGTAATCCACACAGGATATCAAGTCAATCTTATCGAAGATAATGATTGAAAGTCAAGATTCAGCTCACACAGGTATACTTCTTCGTATGACGATAGAGATGATCAGATATAGCCACTGATTCATCTATGTCGTCAGACCCACAAAGGATCGATAGGTACTAACCCCCGCAATGACCCACAAAGAATCTAACCCACACAGGATCGATAGGTAACTAACCCCCGCAAATACCCACACAAGATCGGACCCACACAGGATCTGTAGGTGCTGGCCCACACAGGACGGCTGAGCGCTGACCCACATAGGATCGGACCCACATAGGATCGGTAGCACTGATACACGTAGGATCACTGAGTGCTGTAGTCGTCGCCGTTGAATCCACGGAGGATTCCTGCACAGTCGTCATCGTCGTCGCAAACGCAGCCAGCTCTAGGGTTCCCGCACACAGCAAGCTCGTTCGGGAGGGTCCGCTCCCCGAGCCGAAGGGCTGATAAATCAACTGACACATAGTCCAGAGTTGATGTATCCAAAAGTTCCGTATCATCAACAGGAACTCAACGTCGCAGACGACGCGTCAATCGGATGCCCAGTCTGAGAATTATTGACTTTTTCGTCCCAGGGGCCCGGTTGGTTTTTAAGTCAAAACCAACCCGACCGTACTCCAACTGTGTCCAAACCACGAGCGAAGTAAGCCAAAAGGTCCATCTCACTTAGAGGAATCCAACAAAGTCGACGACACGTCAATCATACGTCTGGAACTCAAGTTATAAGCGTTTCCGCTCTGAGAGCCCGGTTGGTTTCATGTACGAACCAACCCGGCCGAACCCAAAGTACTCCGAAACCTTGAGTGTAGTATACCAAAATGACTGTCTTGATCTGAGGATCGCTATGCAATGGACGGTGCATTGATCGGAGACCCGTAGCTCAAGTTATGGGCAACAGACCGAAAGAGGTTCGGTAATAGGGGGTTCGGGCCCAGTCCGACCCGGCCCGATACCCCCAGGGTCGGCCCGAACCAGGTCCGGGTCTGGCCCGTTTGGGCGCGGCCCGGATCAGCGGCCCGGCGCGCTGGCCAGGGGGCTCGGCCGAACGGGGGGCCGCTCACGTCCGGCCAGCCGGGGGTTTGAACCCCCGACTCTTCCCTGTCTGGCCGGCTTCTGCCGCCACGGGACCGGCAAGGCCGGTCCCCCCTGCTCCGACGCCGGCGGCCCGTTTCCGGCCGCCGGTTCCCCTTCTCCGCCGCGACTTAAGCCACGGCCTTGGTCCGTCCGGCGCGGCGTGACGGCGCCGCGCCCCTCCGCCGCGGCCCCGCTCCGGCCGCGGTGTCTTCAGGTTTTTCTGGCGCGGCGCGACAGCGCCGCGCATCCTTCCCGCTCGTTCCTACACGGTGCGACGACACCGCGTCACTTTCCTTCGAACCACAACAACAACAACAACAACAAAAATAAGGGAGGAGGTTCGGCCGTGTTTGTGCAGTCCGGCCCCCTCCCGTTAAACGATATCAAGCGGTCAAAATGAACGAGGATATATGACGGAAGAATTCATAATTAAAATCACATAACCCCTACCTCAATGTTGTCATCGAACGAGAGTTTGTCGCGGAATTAACCGTCGCGGATAAAGAGGATCGTCGCGGAAGAAAGCGTCACGGAAGGAACGTCGTTGGCGTTAGGTGATCTCCGAGGAAGGCGTCTCTCGCCGTCGTCCGCCGTCGAAGGTCGGCGTTCTTCATCGGTGGTGGTGCATTCTTCGCGTTCTTCGTCGAAGAACGAAGAATCCTCAAGAACTCTCTTTTTGTCCCAAAGGCTCCCACAACCAGAATTCCAACAAAATAAAATAAGTTCAACACTTATTTTATTATCATAACCTAAGAATTTGAATTTCAAACACTCACATTTAACTCACCTAATTAATTAACATAAGTTGTAAAAAAATTAATGGTGAGTTGAGGGGGTTAGGGAATATGAAGGGGTGGGGTTCGTGTGGGCCCCACTGACTTCATAACCTCTCATGGGAAGTTGGGTGGTCACCCAACTTCCACCCAAAGGTTAAACACTTAGGAAGATAAATAAAATTTGTCATTTAAAATTTATTTTAACTTCTACAAATTTTAACAACTTCACCCGTGAAAACGCAACTCCAAAAAACGTGTTCCTAAGCAATTACTGGCGGTGCGGTTCCATCGGTGCCCTCAGAATTTGATTCCGAGCACCGGTTCAAAAGTTAGGAAAACTCGCTCGTTCGTTCACTGAACGTAAACGAGCTAAACTTTGGATAGAAATTCTGGGCACACCGGGCCTCAGAATCAAGTACCGTCAGAAACCGCGTTCTTGTAAAATCTCAAAGAAAATTAAGAAAAAAATTTCCCTTGAATTTTATGGGTCTTTACATTACTCCCACATCAGGGATTTACGTCCCCGTAAAGATACATAAAAAACTAGGGAAACAAAAGTGGGTACTGTGAACGTATCTGAGCCTCCCGCTTCCAAGTGCTCTCCTGGAGGTTCCCGTGCTGCCATCTTATGCACACTAGAGGAATCAACCATCCAAGTAGGACCCGCTCTTGTCGATCCTCAATCTCCATCGGGACCTCCGCAAAATTCTCCCCATCATCAATGTCCATCTCCTCATGGTCAATGATATGCGTCGAGTCGTGCACGTATCTCCTCAGCTGAGATACATGGAAGACGTCATGCACTCGGTGCAACTGAGGTGGTAGAGCCAGGCGATAAGCCACCTCGCCAATCCTGATGAGGATCTGGAATGGTCCGATGAAGCGTGGAGACAACTTTCCGCCTCAACCAAATCTCCGTATACCACGTCGAGGTGAGACCCGCAAGAAGATTTGGTTGCCATCCTCGAACTCCAGTGGCCTCCACCTCCTGTCAGCATAAGACTTCTGTCGGCTCTGAGCTGTCCTCATCTGCTCATGGATGACCTGGACCTTCTCTGTCGTTGCCTGGACCATCTCTGGTCCCACAAGTGCTGACTCCCCAGGGTTTGTCCAGCATAGAGGTGACCTGCAAGGTCAACCGTACAACGCCTCGTATGGTTCCATTCCGATGGTGGAGTGGTAGCTGTTGTTGTACGCGAATTCCACCAAGGGTAGGTGGTCCTCCCAGCTGCGACCAAAGTCGAGGATACATGCGCGGAGCATGTCCTCGAGAGTCTAAATGGTCCTCTCCGTCTGACCATCTGTCTGAGGGTGAAAGGCGGTGCTCAGACGTAGCTGCTTCCCAAATGCCTCCTGCAACCCCTTCCAAAGTCGGGAAGTAAAGCGAGCATCTCGATCGGAGACGATAGAAGATGGTACACCATGAAGCCGTACAATCTCCTGAACGTAGAGACGTCCCAAGATCTCCACTGAGCCCTACTCTCTGATGGGTAAGAAGTGAGCTGACTTGGTGAGTCAGTCGACAATCACCCAAATGGAGTCGTGACCTCTGGAAGTGCGTGGAAGCCCAGTCACGAAGTCCATAGATATCCTGTCCCACTTCCACTCCGGGACCTCCAAGGGCTGTACCAAGCCTGCTGGTACCCAGTGCTCTGCCTTCACCTGCTGGAAGGTAAGGCATCGAGAAACAAACTCTGCCACAACATTCTTCATGCCCGGCCACCAGTGCTATCGTCTGAGATCCTGGTACATCTTCGCCACTACAGGATGTACCGCCAAAGGGGAAGTGTGAAACTCTTTCAGCACCTCCTCTCGTAAATTAATTGGTACTAAGGTACATCCTCTGAAAAGGACGTCGTGCTCTCCTCCTAAAGAGAAACCATCAGGTGCCTGTCTTGAGGATACCTGTGCACGCCGCGTCTCACAGTTGGCATCCCCACACTGTGCCTCTCTGACCCGCTACAGTAGTGGAGGAGTGACTGTGAGTGACTGAAGAAAGGCTGCTCCATCTCTATCCACGAAGGATATCTGCAAAGCGGCTAGCTGCTCTGTCGCCTCCCCAAGTAGCTGGATTCCCGTCCTCCTGCTGAGAGCATCGGCTACTACGTTCCCATTCCCAGGAGTATAGACTATCTCAAAGTCATAGTCCTGGAGGAACTCAAGCCATCGCCGCTGTTTTAGGTTTAGGTCCTTCTACGAGAAGATGTACCTGAGACTATGATGGTCAGAATAGACTGTAAAGCGCTCACCCATCAGATAGTGTTGCCACATCTTCAGAGAGAAGACCACTGCTGCTAACTCCAGGTCATGGGTAGCATAGTTCTGCTCATGCTGCCTCAATTGACTTGATCCATAGGCGATCACGGCCCGCTCCTGCATCAGGACACATCCGAGTCTAGTCCCTGATGCGTCGCAGTAGACTACGTACCCAACTCCCTCCTCTGGTATCCTCAAGATAGGGGTGCTGGTCAATCTCTGTCTCAGCTCCTGGAAGATCTGCTGACATCTTTCTGACCACACAAAGGGTTTCCCCTTATTTGTCAAAGCTGAGAGTGGTGCCGCAACTCTGGAGAAGTCTGGAACAAATCTCCGATAGTATCCAGCTAGTCCCAAAAAACTCCGCACCGATAGTACTGCCTCAATCTTCGCAGGATCCACCGCAACTCCCGCCTCAGATATGACGTGTCCTAAGAAGTGGACCTCACGTATCCAGAACTGACACTTCAAGAGATTTCCATAATGCTGGTGCTCTCGGAGTGTGTCTAGTACAACCCGCAAGTGATAGGCCTGCTCCTCCTCAGTCGTCGAGTATGTCAAAATTTCGTCGATGAAGACCACGACAAATCGATCGAGGTATGGTTGAAAGATCATGTTCATGAGAGCAATGAACACTGCTGGATCATTGGTTACGCCGAATGGCATAACCAAGAACTCATAGTGGCCATACCAACATCTGAAGTCCGTCTTCTGCACATCCTCGTCCCGAACTCTGAGCTGATGATAGCCTGACCTGAGGTCTATCTTCGAGAACCACCGTGCTACCTTGAGCTGATCGAAGAGGTCATCAATCCTCGATAGCGGATACTTGTTCCTCACTGTCACCTGGTTCAGGAGATGATAGTCGACACAAAGTCGCAAGATCCCGTTTGCATTCTTGGCGAACAATATCGGGGAAGCCCAGGGTGAAACACTGGGTCGGATGAATCCCTTGCCCTGCAAGTCCTCCAACTGTACCCGTAGCTCTCAAAGCTCAGTGGGGGCCATCCGATATACTGGAGTGGATATTGGGGATGTCCCGGGGTATAGGTCAATATAAAAGTCTACCTCTCTGCGAGGAGGTAGTCCTGGAACGTCATCGGGGAAAACGTCCGCATACTGATCCACCACTGCAGGAAAACCAGGACTCCGCACGTCAACTGCTCCTAGGATGAGGCTAGCCAACTGATGAGTGATGGGCTGTACTCTTATCTGCGGGAGTCCATCCTGTGCTGCGAAGGCTCCCTTCTCGCCGGTGAAGGTGAACCTGCTCCCGTCGGTGCGTACACATCGCACCTTGCGCCTAATACAGTCAATATGAGCATGAAATGTAGATAACCAATCCATGACCAAGATGACGTCGTAAGGCCTTGACGCCGCTACAAAAAGATCCCATCCGAAGATCTCTCCTCCTAGAGTAAGCTCACACTGCCGGCACCAGTGCGTAATCGTCGAGTCTGCTCCCGTAGGAGTCTCTAGCCGTAAGAATCGAGCCAACAGCTCTGTCAGAATCTTCGAGCTCCGAACAAGGGCAGTGGCTATGAAATAATGACTCGCTTTTGAGTCTATAAGAACTGAAGCAAGGGTGGAATAGACATAGATAGTACCTCGAATCATCTCGGGCATGCCGTGGTCGTAGGCCTCCGCTGCCTGAAGCTATGCCTGTCTCTGCCCGCCAACTCCCTGTGGTCGGGGTGGACCTCCTGGTGGTGGTAGTGGTAGAGCCTCAAAGCATCACCCACCACCTGCTACTCGTACAGCTCCTCTGCATGGCGGGTCGGGCAGTCACGAGACATGTGACCCTGCCCGCCGCATGCGTATCACTGTCTGCCTCTCGAAAGACTGGCTCCGCGCTGTGTGCCCCACACTTCTGAGCCAGTGTCCTGAGGTCGTATGCCTGAGGTTCTGATTTTCTTGGATCCATGAGTCATCTGTCGACTGCCTGCTGCAGAAGACACTGCTGCGTGCCGCCCTGCAGTAGGTCTCGCTGCTGAAGTAGGCTCAGTAAGGAAGCTCTCGATCAGAAGGGATCTCTCCAGTACTCCTGCCTATGTCGGAATGCTGAGGGAGACTAGCGATGCCCTGATCTCCTGCCTCAAACCCTGCTCGAAGGTCCGGGCATGGAAGAATGGGTCTCGTACCATGTCTGTCGAGTAGCGCGAGAGATCGGTAAATATCGCCGAGTACTGGGCGACCGTCAAGATGCCCTGCCGAAATTGAAGAAGCTCCTGAATGCGCACCGCAAAGAGGGTGGCTGGGATGAACTCTGAGCGGAAGAGGCTCTCAAAGTCCGTCCAGAGAAGAGATGCCTCGTCGTGCACCTGGAGCATCAAGCTCCACCATCTGCCTGCTGCTGCGTGCAGTAGGATCGCTGTGAGGATCACCATGAGGTTTGCTGGTGTCGTCACTAACTTGAAAACTCGTACAACTGCCTCTAGCCAATCCTCGGCTGCCTAAGGGTCCATCTCCCCGCAGAACCTGGGTGGTCGCTGATGCTGAAACTCATGCAGTGCACTAAGGCGACGTGCATCGTCAGCAGCTGGGGCTGGAAGCATCGGTGGATCGGCGGGTAGAGGTACCGCTGGTGCCTTAGCTGTCAAAGGGCCCTGTACCGAGGCCTCGTCGCTCGGTGGGATGTCAACACGCACAACTCACAGAACCCTAGCTGGCTGCCGTCGTGGGGGCATCCTGAAAAGAGACAGGTGCGCCACGGTCAGAACAGTATACCTAGTGAACTGACACAAAGTAATCACAAATAAAACTTGAAACACACATGAAATCAATGTTTTCGTGTATTAAGTCGGAAATCAGAAGTCAGGGTCCTGGTGTACGGATACGTCGGCCGCCGCACCAACACTGGACTCCCTGGACTGATAACCAAACCCAATACGCTTAACACTATTGCTTCACATAGAAAAAGATCAGAGTCCAAAGTTCTGTGGTAGAACCGAACTCATTTGATACCAATTTGTCACGACCCGTCCTCGGGGCCCGTGCCGTGACTACCCCAAGCCCCCCTTCCATAGGCCAGGGGATGGCGACTAGCACCAAGGCGTAATTCCCGGTAAAAAGGGAAGGAATTGCATTTGTAAAGTAAAAAAACACCACAGAGCAAGAAAGCAGTAGAAGTAAACACTAAGTAAAAACTGGGTACAACAGTAAGTGCAGAAAAGTAAGGGGGGCCAGAATACAAACCCCAACCAAAAGTAAAGTATAACTGGAAAGGGAAAACAACAACTGAAAGTAAAGCCGCAACATCGAGCCATCCACTGGAAGTCCCACATGAAGGGTGAGTACAAATAGCCTCCACAGCTCCTCGGGTCCAGCCATCCGCTCCGAGTACATCCCGCCCAGTGGTCCACCTTCAGGTACCATCCTGCTCCGCAAGCCTCAACCACGATCAGCGCTATCCGTCATCTACAACCAACACAACGTAGTGCGGTCATAGCCCGTGCAGGGGTGAGTATAAGCTACTTAGTAGGGACCCCGAGACCCCCGAAGGTCTCCCAGAATCCACAAAGGATAATCCACAAAGGAAAGATACAATCACGAAGTAACATCCGACACTGCTTAGGTATATGCCCATACATATACCTAAGTCATCAATTCCTGTTTTCTCCAACGTCCGAGCCCAAGTACAACCCAGTCCACACAGGAAACAATAATCCAATCCACACAGGAAAGCATAACGTAATCCAAACAGGATATCGAATCAATCTTATCGAAGATAAGGATTGAAAGTCAAGATTCAGCCCACACATGTATACTTCTTCATATGACGATAGAGATGATTAGATATAGCCACTGATTCATCTATGCCATCGGACCCACAAAGGATCGATAGGTACTAACCCCCGCAATGACCCACAAAGGATCTGACCCAGATAGGATCTATAGGTAACTAACCCCCGCAAAGACCCACACAGGATCGGACCCACACAGGATCTGTAGGCTCTGGCCCATACAGGACCGCTGAGCGCTGACCCACACAGGATCCGACCCACATAGGATCGGTAGCACTGATCCATGTAGGATCGCTGAGTGCTGTATTTTTCGCCGTCGAATCCACGAAAGATTCCTGCGCAGTCGTCATCGTCGTCGCAAACGCAGCCAGCTCTAGGGTTCCCGCCCACAGCAAGCTCATTCGGGAGGGTCCGCTCCACGAGCCGAAGGGCTGATACATCAACTGACACATAGTCTGGATTTTATGTATCCAAAAGTTCTGTATCACTGACAGGAACTCAACGTCGCAGACGACGCGTCAATCGGACACCCGGTCTGAGAATTATTAGCTTTTTCGTCACGGGGGCCCGGTTGGTTTTTAAGTCAAAACCAACCCGACCATACTCCAACTACGTCGAAACCTTGAGCGGAGTAATCCAAAAGGTATTTCTCACTTAGAGGAATCCAACAATGTCGATGGCACGTTAATCAGACGTCCGGAACTGAAGTTATAGGCGTTTCCGCTCTGAGGGCCCGGTTGGTTTCATGTACGAACCAACCCGGATGAACCCAAAATACTCTGAAATCTTCAGTTTAGTATACCAAAACGACCGTTTCGATCCGAGGATCGTAACGCAACTGACGGTGCGTCGATTGGAGGCCCGTAGCTCAAGTTATGGGCAACAGACCGAAAGAGGTTCGGTAATATGGGGTTCGGGCCCGGTCCGACCCGGCTCGATACCCCCAGGGTCGGCCCGAACCGGGTCGACCCGAACCGGGTCCGGGTCCGACCCGTTTGGGCGCGGCCAGCCCGTTGGGGTGCGGCCCGGCCCGTTTGGGCGCGGCCCGGCCCAGCTGGCACGACCCAGCCTAGCCTGGGCGCGGCCCGGCCCGGCCTGGGCGTGGGCCGGCCCAGCGGCCCGGCGCGCTGGCCAGGTTGCTCGGCCGAACGGTCGTGCCATTCAGAATGTGGGGGGGCACTGCCCCCCGCGTGTAGTAACCGCGACCCCTTAATGGGGCCGCTCACGTCCGGCCATCTGGGGGTTTGAACCCCCGGCTCTTCCCTGTCCGGTCGGCCCGCTCCGGCCGGCCGGCTTCTGCCGCTACGGGACAGGCAAGGCCGGTCCCCCCTTGCTCCGATGCCGGCGGCCCGATTCCGGCCGCTGGTTCCCCTGCTCCGCCGCGGCGCGACGGCGCCGCGCCCCTCCGCCGTGGCCCCGCTCCGGCCGTGGTGTCTTCGGGTTTTTCTGGCGCGGCGCGACGGCGTCGCGGCTTGGTTCAATTTCCAAATGCGCAGCACGACGGCTCCGCGCATCCTTGCCGCTCGTTCCTGCGTGGTGCGATGGCACCGCGTCACTTTCCTTCGAACCGCAACAACAACAAAAACAACAGAAAAAATAAGGGAGGAGGGTCGGCCGTGTTTGTGCGGTCCGACCCCCTCCCGTTAAATGATATCAAGAGGTCCAAATGAACGAGGATAGATGACGGATGAATTCATAATTAAAATCACATAACCCCTACCTCAACGTTGTCGTTGAACGAGAGTTCGTCGCGGAATTAACCGTCACGGAAGAAGAGGATCGTCGCGAGAGAAAGCGCCACGGAAGGAATGTCATTGGCATTAGGTGATCTCCGAGGAAGGCGTCTCTCGCCGTCGGAGGTCGGCGTTCTCCGTCGGTGGCGGTGCGTTCTTCGCGTTCTTCATCGAAGAACGAAGAATCCTCAAGAACTCTCTTTTTCTCCCAAAGGCTCCCACAACCAGAATTCCAAAAAAATAAAATAAGTTCAACACTTATTTTATTATCATAACCTAAGCATTTTAATTTCAAACACTCACATTTAACTCACCTAATTAATTAACATAAGTTGTAAAAAAATTAATGGTGAGTTGAGGGGGTTAGGGAATATGAAGGGGTGGGGTTCGTGTGGGCCCCACCGACTTCATAACCTCTCATGGGAAGTTGGGTGGTTACCCAACTTCCACCCAAAGGTTAAACACTTAAGAAGATAAATAAAATTTGTTGTTTAAACTTTATTTTAACTTCCACAATTTTTAACAACTTCACCCGTGAAAACGCAACTCCGGAAAAGGTGTTCCTAAGCAATTACCGGTGGTGCGGTTCTATCGGTGCCCTCAGAATTCGATTCCGAGCACCAGTTCCAAAGTTAGGAAAACCCGCTCGTTCATTCACTGAATGTACCCGAGCTAAACTTCGGATAGAAATTCCGGGCACACCGGGCCTCAGAATCAAGTTCCGTCAGAAACCGCGTTCTTGTAAAATCCTAAAGAAAATTAAGAAAAAGAATTTCCCTTGAATTTTACAGGTCTTTACATTATTGGGAGCTTGGGGAACCTTGGGAGGATTCTAGATAGAGGAGGGTAGAGGATGGAATAACTCCAAAGGCTTTTAGAGAAGATGATGTGGGAGATTGGGTGGATTTATATAGGAAAGGAGAGGGACTTATTTATTATTTAGGTTTGGGTCACCTTATATTAAATTAACCCAAACAACAAACCAGACCATGGTTTTTGCCCATGGGTTTTTGGAAAAGTGAAGCTGAAAATGATATTTTATAAGAACAAAGTCCTATCTTCTTAAAATAATGGGGCTGCTTATGTAGAGGTGAGTCACACAACCAAGGAAAACAATTTTAAAAGACAAAATGTTTAATAAGTCTTGAAGGGTCCACTAAATATTTGTAAAATAATTCAAACAAACCCAAAATCACATTATTTTAATGTTAAACCATATATTGGTCTAAAATAAAGTTTATAGTATTTTATTAAATTACTATTTGTTCATTATGATGTCATAAAACACATTATATATTTAAACAATATTTATTTTTTACCCAAAAATGTGACAGTCTCAGAAAATTATGAAAAATTCCTAGTTGGATAATATAGATGTACAGATTCTAGAAATAATATTCATTTTATCTAAATAATTTTCTAAATATGATAATTTTCACTTTTAAAATAAAAACCGAAGTTTATCGAAAATTCATGGGTTTTGACAAAAAATGGATTTTAAACTTTAATAAAAATTTCAATTACATTCATAAAATTATACGATCATTTATATTTATTAAAAAATAATTTAATAATAATAATAATAATATTTTATTAAAATATTATTTAATTAAAAAAGTAAAAAATTCCTCAAAATAGATTTCTTAGTTGAACATTAACTAAAAATACTATTTGTGCTTTAAAAACCATTTACAAGGTAAGAATAATAAAATTAAAGTATATTCATTATTATATACAAAAATAATGTAAATAACTATAGTACTAGGGTCTTGTTACATAACCCCTTATAACACCCTCATAAGACTGAAGAGTAAGGTGTGCGATGGTGATAGACACTTGGGGTGGCTCAGATAACATTGCTCGGGTGTTAATCTCTATCAACTTCCACGTCTCTCATAGGCGGTCCCACTCGAGTATAACATATTCAAGCTCAACTTGGGATTGGTCAATAGAAAATCCCAAAGATGTAACCTCATTTCCGAGCTTTGAAAAATGGGCTGTGTATGGGGCATGTCTACTAGATGAGTCCATCGCTTCCTTTGTTTGAGTAAATAGGATTTGTTAAAGCCCTATATTTTAACTATTCATGTGATCACTGTTCAATGACTATATTAGCAATGATCACAATTCATAGTAGTATTTTAAAATCCAAAAACATAAAACCAAAGAATATGACATTTTATATAAACATTATACATAAAGATACCATTAATTAGATCAAAAGGGATTTCCATTAATGAAAGATTGGGTCATTTCAATCTTCCCCCCTTATGAAATTTCACCCTCAAAATTTTCATTTCCCACACTAAAATAGATGTGGGTAACTCTGATTCATAATTTCCTCTAATTCCCATGTCGTTTCTTTAAACATGTTGTTTCGCCACAACACCTTAATGAGGGGCATTGTCTAATTTTGTAGAACTTTTTCTCTACAATCTAAGATCTTCACTGGTTGCTCCTTATAAAAAAGATCATCCTATAACTGTACCACCTCTGAAGAGAGTACATGTGAAGGGGTCCGGTACATACTTCCTTAAGAGGGATACATGAGATTCATCATGTACCTTTGCAATGGTAGGTGGAAGTGCTAGTTGATAGGACACAACCCTGAAACGATCATGAATCTTGAAGGGGCCGATGTACCATGGAATTAACATCCCTTTCCTTCCAAACCTCACGACCTTCATCCATTGAGATATGCATAGAAATATCATGTCTCCAACTTTAAAATAAAGGTCTTGTCGACGATTATCTGAAAAACTATTCTGTCGACTATGGAATGCCTTGATACGATACTGAATGGTTTTCACCTTCTCCACACATTCTTCGACCATTTCTGGTCCAAGCAGCTTATGCTCACCAAATACATCCCAACACGCTGGTGTTCTGCACCTTTTCCAATAAAGGGCTTCATATGGTGCCATTTGGATGTTTGAGTGGAAACTATTATTATAATAGAACTAAACCAGAGGAATATGTTGATCCCATCCTCTTTTAAAGTCCATTGAGCACACTCTCAATATGTCCTCAAGTGTTTGAATAGTCATCTTGGATTGGCCATCAGTTTGAGGATGATAGGCCATACTGATGTTCAATTCAGTATTCAGATCATTTTGAAGACTCTTTCAAAACATAGAGGTGAATCTTGGATCTCATTTGGACACAACAGATAATGGTACTCCATGTAAACTTACCACATCCCTGATATATATTCGTGCCATTTGATCTAATGAAAAATCATCCCGAATAGCAATGAAGTGTGCAGCCTTTGTAAGACGATCCACAACAACCCAGATTGCATTATTTCCTTTAGATGTCTTTGGATGTCCAGTGACAAAGTCCATGGTGATGTTCTCCTATTTCCATTCTGGTATGGGCAATGGTTTCATCATCCCCTTAGACTTTTTCCTCTCTGCCTTCACTTATTGAAACACCATGCACTTTGATGTATATTCATCGATCTCATTCTTCATATTATTCCACCAATATTGCTCTTGAATATCTCGATACATTATTGTGTTTCCTGGGTGAATAGAGAAATTTGAACAATGTGCATCATCAAAAAGTTCCTTCTTAAGCTCCAGACATGATAGAACACATATTATTTTCCCAAATCTCATAATTCCTTCTTCATTAACATTAAACTCCAAGGATTTACCTTTTCCGATAGCTTCTACTATTTCTAGAATTCCCATATTATCATTTTGAAGATCTTTTGACCTTTCCGAAACTGATGGTTGTGCAATCATTTGTGAAAGGATTGATGATGTTCCCTTTTTATGATTCACATGAACATCTTCATCAAATCTAAGAATATTGGATCCTTTCAATTCTCATCAATGATAGAATCAATGGGTCCTTTCTACTTAGGGTATCAGCCACCTTGTTCTCTTTCCCATGATGGTAATGGATTGAGCAGTCATAGTCATTATCATCTCTAACCATCTTTGTTGGTTCATTCTCATCTCTTTCTATGTTAATATATACTTGTGGCTTTTGTAGTCTGTATATATTTCACACTTCTCCCCAAAGAGATAATGCCACCAAATTTTCAAAGCGAAGATCACTACATCCAACTCGAGGTCATGTGTTGGATAGTTATGTTCATGAACTTTAAATTAACTTGAAGCATAGGAAATGACTTTGTCATTTTGTATCAACACACATCCCAGGAAATTCTTCAAAGCATCATTGAATACCACAAAAGTTCTCCACTTGTGGGTAAAGTGAGAACGAGCATAGTGATAAGCCTAATTTTCAACTCCTTGAATCATTCTTCATATTTATCTCTCCAAGAAAACTTTACTCCCTTATGAGTTATCTTGGTATGAGGGTTGGAAAATCTTGAGAAATTTCTCACAAATCGTCAATAATATCCAGCTAACCCTAAGAAACTATGGATATATGTTATCGATGATGGCCTCGACCATCCATTAATTTCATCTATTTTGATAGGATCCATAGATATCCCATTTCTTGTGATGATGTGACCCAAGAATGAGAACTCCATCAACCAGAAATCACACTTTCTGTACTTTTAATAGAGATTATCCTTACACAAGTTTTATAGTACAATTCTTAGATACTCCTAATGACCCTCCTTGGTTTTGGAGTATATCAGAATATCATCTCTGAAGACTACCACAAATTTGTCGAGGTTATCTCTAAAGACTCAATTCATCAAGTCCATGATGATTTCTAGTGATTTAGTGAGTTCTAAAGGAATTAATATGAATTAATAGTTCCCGTTTGGTGTACGAAAATTAGTCTTGGGGATATCATCCTTCTTCACCCTTACATGATAATATCCTGACCGCAAATCCACCTTGGAGAAGTATAGTGCTCCACATAGCTAATCGAAAAAATCATTAATTCATGGGATATGACACTATTTCTTTATCATTATTTTGTTAATCTCACATTAATCAATGCAAAGGTGCATTGACTCATCCTTCTTCTTGACGAAGAGGACTAGTGCACCCCATGGTGAAGCACTTGAGTGTGTAAACCATTTATCCAGATTTTGCTGTAGTTTTCTCTTCATCTCTTCAAGCTCTACAACAACCATTCTATATGGAGTCTTGGATATTGGAAACACCCCAGTTATAAAATCAATTGATAATTCCATAACCATTCTTGGAGGAAGACTAGGAAATTTCTCAGGAAACACTTCATATAATTACCTTCCAATATTCATGTATTCTAGGATGGTTTAAACCTTAGACTCAATCATCTGAGCCAGATATGTGTCATCATAGGGCAGAAACATCCACACTTGAGATTATGGAGCCAAAGAAGGTTCATCTTCCTCCTTTCAATTGTAAATAATCGGGGGTCGATTCTCCACATGGAGAGTGAATTCCATCTCAGGGCAATTTATGTTAGCTCTATTTAAGGAAATCCAATCCATTCCATGAATTTCATAAATTTACACCATAGGGAGTATGACGTGGTTCGTCGGGAATTTTAATCCACAAATTATGACAGGGGAGGAGTTATATTCATGAGATGAAATGATTGCCCCTTTTCTCGTAGCCACCGACATCTTCACTTCCATGATTTGTGGTTGTGCTGGGATTGTTCTACTAAACTTTTGACATATAAAATACTTCATAGAACCTGAATAAAAAATTACATTCAATATTCTTGAATGAATAACTAGTGTACCTATAACCACTTCTTTTTCAGGGTTCACTTTAGTAGTAGTGATGGAAAATGCTCATCCTTGCTGCCTTAGTGGTTGTTGGTGGCCTCTGAAAACCCTTAGCTTTTGGCACTGATTTACAAGATGCCCTAGTTCATTGCAGTTGTAGAAATGAACAATGGGTTGAGGTTTGAACGGAGCATTCCTGACCTATAACATAGTCGTGGGTCTTTATTGCTGACAGTTAAAAGCCAGGTGACCTTCTCTTCCACACCTAATGTATTTCCTCGTCCCCTTCATGTAGTTTTCAAGGTTCTTCTATCCGCACCTTCGGCATGTGGGGTGATCGATCTTCTTAGCACCATTGGATTTATCCATCAGACAACCAGCATTGAAGTCCACATTACACTTATAAACCCCATGATACCCATGAGATTCTCTAATCACCATTTTAAACTTGAGGGCACATCGGACAATTTATTTATAGCTGTCGATGTCATGGATCACTAGCGCTTTTTGCAGGCAAGTTTTCATCCCACCAAAGAAGCTGTCAACTTTGCATTCGGGGGTAACGACAAAGCCGAAGGCATATCATGAGAACCTTGTAAATTTTTACTTCTACGCTCTGACATATTCATCGTCTTTTTTCTTAAGGGCAAGAAAGTCCCTTTCTATCTTATGTCACGGGTTTTAAGATAATATTTATCGAAAAACATCTTCCAGAAAATACTTCCACTCCAACACATTGATATCCTCCTCAGGATTCGTATTTTTGATCAATGTCCACTATTGATCAGCTTCACCCTCTATATGATTAGTAGCAAGGAGAACCTTCTATTGTTCAGAACATTGAAGGATGTAGAAGATCTTTTAAATGGAGTTGATCCATTGTTCAATGATTGAGGGATCATATGATCCATTAAAAGTAAAAGCCCCTTATCTCATGAACCTATAGATAGTGACTTGTTCTTTCTTGGGGGGGGGGGTTGTACGTTAATCTTGACCCATGTTTCTACTCAAATATTGAGTTAGATGAGAGATAAGAGTGACAAAGTTCGTGATTCCATCTCCTATTGGATTGGGCATCTCATTAGTAAATTCATCACATTGATCTTCACATCGGTTGTTAGCCAGAGTCCACCTATTACTAGCCATTGGATGGAATAAACAGAATGTCAGGGGTAACACATAAAGGGTAATCCAAGGACAAAACTGATGAATTATAAATAACTTTTATTTCCTTAACATATGAATCTATTAGCACTAGTCTATGTTATCCATGATCTAGTTTCTAACTTATATTAATAGGGAGTTTTTTGTGTCCATTAATAATGGTTCATACTAAGGTTATAAATTACCAAATCATATCCCCCAGGAGTGTCACAAACAAGAGTGCAGTAAGGCCCATTTTTGTGCACCAGTTCCCATTCGAGTCTCGCTCAAAGCAGAGTTTTTAGATTTTACCCTGAGGATACATATGTTCCAGAAGCGCCTCTACCCGATCATATCCCGACAAGGATGTATTTTCTTGAGAAACCACTTACTCAATACTGAACAAAACTAAGGTATGTTTTTATTATTCTTAGTCTTGTTTATAAGGATTTACTAGGGTTTTCTAATCCTAATCCACAAAATAACTAAACCTATCCTCTGATACCAACTATGACAACACTTCTTTTTATAAAACAATTAAACATAATATATTACATAAACTTCACTTGATACAACCTAGAATATTGAGAAGTGTGGTGTCTTTGGGGCATAGGATCATTACATAACAACATAAAACATGAAATACAACATCTTTATTGAAAACATCCTTTACATTACCACTACATTCCCTCGTACTTAGCATTGCATGGAATAACATGAGGACATGTATAAAAGAAGGGTAAGCTATAAATCCCAGTAGGGGAATAATTAATGAATAACATGAGTCATACAATACAAGTTAGAAAATAGGAATATCAATAGAGCACAAGATAAGAATAAACATAAATTCATAATAATTCAAGATAATCATAACATGGAAATGTGGCAATAACACTTAACATGGAATTAGTATGAGATGAGGCTCATTGAACATGGAGAAAGTGTAAACCCTCATTACACATGAAGAATAAGTAAACCCTAGATTCACTTGAATTATCATGAGTAAACACCCATTTCACCTAACTTATCATGATAATATACTTTACCCAATGCATTGGAGCGCTATCAGGGCGCACCCTTCTTAAACATTTCATTTCATGCATAAGTGTGCCACATGGATCATAAAACATTGAATCATTCAACATAATATTTTATTAAATGATAAATGAATGTTGAATACATACATGAAACTATTTAACCAATAAGTAAATGTTCATAAAGGCGAATACACTTGATAGAGAAATGGGCATGGTATTCACTACACAATGACTTTGGCTTGGAAAAGCGTGGTGTAATTTCCGCAGCATAATATCATGCCATAAGAACTCATAAAAATGGTTGATGAGATAGAAAGGGGTATCTCATAATATTTAAATGACATAGATAATAAGGGGTTCATATATATACATGTCCCATCAAATTTAATGGAATTTATATTCATGATACAAAATAATAGCTTGAATGTAAATGAGGAAAGAGAAATTCCTTTTGGAATTTCGACACAGTAACGGTTGTACATGTGAGGAATTTAATGAGAGATAAAGGGGTATCTAATTATTCAAACATAAAGAGGGAAGTATTGGAGATTTGGAAAAACATACCACAAAATTTATAATTGAAATTAAAAGTGAATAACAATTTAAAGAATATTGGGAAAAAATGAGAAAGGAAGAAAAACCCTTACTTGGAAGTGTGCTTCGAAAGGCTTGAGAGAGGATTTATAGAGGCTTCTTGGGAGCTTGGGGAACCATGGTAGGATTTTAGATAAATGAGGACAGATTTTGGAAGAACTAAAAAGGATTTGAGTGAGGAGGATGTGGGAGCTTGGGTGGGTTTATATAAGAAACGTAAGGGAATTCTTTATTATTTTGGTTTGGGACACCTCACATTAAACTAATCCAAACCAAAAACCTGCCCATGGTGTTAGCCTCGTGTTTTTGGATAATGGAAGTGGAAAACAATATTTTATATGTCTAAAGTCTGACATTATTAATATAATGGGTTTTCTTATGTGGTGGTGAGTCACACTACCAAGGAAAACTATTTAAAAATACAAAATGTTTAATAAGTCTTGATGGGTCCAATAAAGCCTTGTAAACTAAGTAAAACAAACCCAAAATCACATTATTTTAATTTAAAAACATATATTGGACGAAATTAAGGTTTATATTATTTTATTACATCATTATTGGGTCATCATGATGTCATGAAACACAAAATATATTGAAACGGTATTTAATTTTTACCCAAAAATTTGATTGTCTTGGAAAATTATGAAAAATTCTCCATTTGATATTTTTGACATACTAATTACAGAAATAATATTCATTTCATCTAAATAATTTTCTAAATATGTTAATTTTCACTTTTCAAATAAAAACCAACATTTATAAAAAATTCATGGGTTTTAACAAAAATGGCTTTCAAACCTTAATAAAAATTACAATTGAATTCATAAAATTATACGCTCATTTATATTTAATAAAATTTAATATAATAATAATAATATTTTATTAAATTATTATTTAATTAAAAAATAAATTAATTCATCAAAGAAGATTTCTTAGTTGAACATTAACTAAAAATATTATTTGTTCTTAAAAAACTATTTACAATGTAACAATAATAAAATAAAAGTATATTCATTATTATATAGAAAAAATAATGTACATAACCATTATACTTGGGTCTTGTTACATATCCACTTATAACACCCACATAAGGCCAAAGAGTAAGGTGTGTGATGGTGACATACTCTTGGGGTGGCTCAGATAACATTGCTCATGTGGTAATCTCTACCAACTTCCAAGTCTCTTGTAGGAAATCCCGCTCAAGCCTAACATATTAAAGCTCATATAGGGATTGTTTAAGAGCGAAGACCAAGGATTCAACCTCCGTTCTTTCCTCTGACAAATGGGATTCATATGGGGCACGTCTATGGGATGAGGCCATCGCTTGTTTTTTATGAGTAAATTGGATTTGTTAAAACCCTATATTTATACTAATCATGTGATCACTGTTCAACAGCTACATTAAAACAGTCACAATTCATAACATTATATTAAAATAAAAAAACATAATACCAAAGAATTTGAAATTTTATATAAATATTTTACATAAAGAGACATTTAATTAGATCAATAGGGATTTCCATTAATGAATGTTTGGTTAGTTTCATGCCAGCCGAATCTCCAAGAAGGATGAATTAATGCGAGTTGGTGTATTTATGTCTCCTATAGCCGTGTGACACCAAATATGTACATCCTGATTCTTTGGATACTGCTAGATGAGTCTGTTGGCATGCTGAATTAATGCGATAGGTGTATGTTCATGCTTGTTTTGTGCCACCAAATCTGAATGGTGGTCTATTTTGGATACTTCCAGATGAGTCTGTAGGTTGGAAGAATTCATTCAGATAGCTGTATGTTACTTCTCGTTGTGTACCACTAGATTTCAATGGTTTGATTCTTTTGAAGATGGGAGATGAATATGCATGTATGCTGAATTAATGTGGGAATGTGTATAGTTTTTTCTCAATTTGTGCCTCAAGATATGAACGATGGGCTTCCATGGATGCTCAAGATGAGTATACTAAAAGGTTAAATTAATTCTGGAAGTTTTATGTTTCTACTGGCTGTGTTCCACCATATTTGAATATAATAATTAATTTAGGCAATTTTATGTTCCTCCTAACTCTGTGCCACCTTATTTGAATGATGGACTGCTTTGGATGATACAAGATGAGTCTGCTGACAGTTTGAATTAATGAGGACATGTGTATGTTCATGCTCTCTATGTGACACTGTATTTGAACAGTGGTATTCACTGGATACTGAAAGTTGAGTCTATTACCAGGCAAAATTAATAGAGGTTTTTGTATGTACCTGCTCCCTATTGGACAATGGATTTGATTGGAATTCTTCTTTGGATGTTGTAAGATGATTCTAATGGAAGGCTGATTAGTACGTGTATCTATATGTTCCTTATCATAGTATTCCACCAAATTTTACTGGTGAACTTCTTTAGATGCTCCTAGATGAGTGTTCTTTCATGCTGATTATCATGGGTAGCTATATGTTTCTTCTCATTTTTTTCCACTAGATTTGAGTGGTGTATATCTTTGTTTATTAAAATATGAGTCTTCTAGAAGGATAAATTAATGTGGGTGATTGTATGTTTCTACTCGTTGTGTGCCACTGTATTTTAATGGTGGGATTATTTGCATAATTCTAGATTAGTCTACTGACATGCTGAATTAATGTGTTTATGTGAATATTGTTGCACGATTTGTTCCACCATATTTGAATGGTTGGTTTCTTTGGGTGCATCCAGATATGTCTACTGTCATGATAAATTAATGCGAGCTAGGGTATACTTGTGCATGTTGTGTGTTTATATATTTGAATGGTGGGCTTCAATGGATGCTTCCATATGTGTCTATTGGAATGCTGAATTAATGCAGGAAGGTGTATGTTCCTACTCGATGTGTGCCACTGGATTTGAACAATGATCTTCTTTGGATATTGCAATATGGGTCACATAGTAGACTGAATTAAAGTGGGTAGGTGTATGTTCTTGGTCATTTTTTGCCTCCATATTTAAATGATGGGATTATTTGGATTTTATAAGATAAGTCTGTCTGCAGGCTGATTATCATAGTAAGATTTATGTTTATGGTCAAAAGTTTCCCTCACATTTGTGTGGGGGAATTATTTAGATTCCGCCAGACTATTATACTAGAAGGTAAATTACCATGGGAAGCTATATGTTTATGCTCAAAGTATTCCCCAATTTTGAGTGGAAGACTTATTTGGAAGATGAAAAGTTGATAACTAGCTTCATTTTAGCCAGTTCTTACCCCTAGTGGGCTGTTTGGCATGAACGAGTCAGAGGGACCTCGACCGAATAGTCATAGGCGAAACCCTCATCGTGTTGAGTGTTTACAGTAGTGTGGAATTTGTGGCAGTTATTATTGTAATGAGACCATTTAAAGGATCCTTGTGTCTTTGGGATAAGGTCTTATGTGGTCTCTTGGTCCACCTATCTGGTATATGGAAGGGGCTGGTTGCTACACTCTAGAGATAAACTCTCAAAATGATTGAATTTGGTGGTCGACACCATTTTCCTCTGGACCAAAAGTCGTTATTGATCAGACAATTAGAGGTGTTGTTTGAGATATATGGCATGTTAGGTAGCCTCCATCGCCCGGATGGTACCATTATAAGGGAATGATCATACCACTTCATTAGAGACCCAGTGTTGAAGATGGTGAGTTTGTGATGGTGTCATTCATGTGGATGAGGATCCAAACTTAGTAGCAGTCGGGGCGTCCACTGGTGTGATCTTAAAGGAATCAATTGGATCAAAGGGTGTTGTTTGAAGGATGTTCACAAGGATATATAACATATGTGATCAAGAATACATTGTTAAAGTAGGAGATTTTTTTGGATGAACAGATTCAGGACTGATTTCATTATTTGGCCCTCTTTGATTTAAGGGGGTCTGACATATCGGTAAAACTATCATCCTGTTTGAGGATTCACATATGGTTCACGATTTTTTCTAATGGAATTGAGACTTCATTGGGGAAATCATTATTTCCAAATGGTTTCCAATGAGCATCTTTATGAAACCCAAACATCAATTAGTTTTTTATCCTCAATGACCTACATTCCAAATTTAGGCACTCATTAGGGATTTTGACACATGATGCTTAAAAAATTGTGTTGGTTAAGATAATGACAGGTCGGACTCATCAAATCATTGTCGGGAAAATATTTTCCTACTCTGCGACTCTCTTATAGATTTAAGATATTTTCATGAATAATTCACTAATTATAATGTATGATATGGGTTATCCCTAATTAGAAATCAATTATTTGGATATTTAGAATTCATAATCATCTGTGTCTATTCATGTTTATTCATCAATTTAGATATCTATATATATCAATGGTTCTCCATTTCCGGTGTCCTCTTATATAGTACATAGGGAATTATTGGTCATTATTACAACGATGTTGAATTTCCATCCAAACATTGGGGAAATCTGGTGTTTATGGTCATCTAGGTAGATGAAAGACACTATATAATTTATCTTCATATAGGTAGATGAAAGTTGTTATGATATTTCGATAAAACCAATAAATGTACTACATACATATAATTGGGAAGGGAATCAGAATCCACATTGTTCAATGTTTCTAAATATGACACATCAAACCATATAAGGTGACATGATAAGGACCCAACTATAGAATCTAATTTCATGTGCTAAGGACTTCTAGGCGAAAGGATCCTAGCCATTGTTTAGTTTGTAACATATGCGGAAACATCCTAAGGAAAAAAGAATGTATATGGGTTTCCAAGTTAAATTAGGACTTAATTGGGATATGTACCAAAAATAATAGGGTTGATCTAGGATGTTATGTTTGAACCATAGGGAGGCTTACAACATATCATGTTTGGATGAGAATCAAAGCCCACATAGTTCGTTCACGAGGAACAACAGCTATGGAGACCCTTAGTTGTATGTATCATAGGGGAGTATGTCTATTTGTGATGATAGGTTTGGGGTTAATCATAACATGGATATATACCATGATAAAGTTCATGGGTGATAACTTATCTCACTGTGATTTGGGGTATTAACATAGGGTTTACTCTATAGTGGGATACCCCGATTAAGGGAATTATGACTGGGGTTTATTTCAAAAGTGGATGCCCATTGAGGTAAAATGCTAGGTGGATATTATATATATCCTGGTTAATAGGAATAATAGTTCTTGTATAATAATTATTATTTATCATAGGGGTTTATATCCCATTAAGAGGATTAAGTTGGGGATTACTCTTGAAAACCATTCCCTTTGAGATATGGACATAGGTGGGCATCCAATGTATCCTTGTTAATTGGAATCAGTGTTCTCATAGTTCAATCAGTATGTCTCACATGAGAGTATATCCTTTTTAGAGGATTATATTGGGGAATAATCTTGTATAGGATACCATTTGATCTCGGGCCTTAGTTAGGAAACCATTGTGTCCTAGTTAGAGAATGAATCAATGTTCTCATAGTTCAGACATGTGGACCTTTTCTGATAGATACCCTGTAGTTATAGATCATATGAGGATTATAGCCCTATGAAATGGTTAATTAAATTTTATTTTGATGTGGATTTCTTGGGGTTGGATTCATGTGTATGTATTTATAACCGTTGACCTCTAATCCAATGTGAGTCATGCTCGGTGTGAGAAACAATACTAAGTGGAAGATCCGAAACTAGACAATACCCTATTTCTACTAACGGATGTATTCTTGAAAAGATTGGGGGATTAATACAAATAAGTATGCCTATTTTAGTTTTGTTGGGTCTTACTAATATGTAGGATTCCTATTTGAGTCAACATGGTAATAGGGACAGATGATGTGGTTTGAGGGGTTTCTTTAGGAGTTTATTGTCCAACGTTAATTAAGGAATCCAATAAAAAAATATCAACTCATAACATGAGAAGGTAACCATGTGTAGTAAGCCAATTTATGATATTTTATATAGTGTGTAGTAGTATATCAAATCATGGTATTCTAAATGGGGATGTAAATGTTTTATAAGGAGAAATAAAAAATGTCATCATCAAAGACTGAATCCTTCCTGGTGCGACTGTTCATTTTTTGTGGGGGTCAACGACAGATATAACAGGACCAACCTGGGGAGCCAAGACCACATCCCAAGACCAATCCTAAGTAGTGGGGGGGGGGGGGGGGCGTACCCACGTTATAGACTAGTGCGTTCATATAGGTGGTTTGTTTCGGTGGTCGTCTAATGTGGGTCATGCAGGTGGGTTACCCGGGTGCTCCACCTAGGTTGTTCATCATGGTGGGTAGAACATGTGGGTCACCTGGGTGCTCCTACTAGGTGCATCGCCAAGGTGGGACACACAGGAGCTCATCTATATTTGGTTTTACTCATGCTCATACAAGGTGGGTCATATAGGTGGGTTCCCAACTACTCCACAAAAGTAATTCACCCAAGTGGGAAACATAGGTGGGTATCTAGGGTTATCTACCTAGGTGCATCACTAAGGTGGGTCGCGTAGGTGCTCCACCATGGTTCTTTTCCATGGTTGGTCATATAGATGATGAACCAAAATAGGACGTGTAGGTGCTCCTCCCAGGTATGGGATGCCCATGTTGGTCATCAATGTGAATGTATTGGGGCCTCACCTTATTGAAGGTGAGCCATGATAGGTCACCCAAGTAGTGATGGACTACTTTGTTGAGGGATCTACATGACTAGATCCCTCTCTATGATTCATGGTTGGGGTGTCTAGTTATCCTCTAAAAATATTTAAGTGGAGGGGTCCATTTAAAGACCCACTGGTGGACCAATGTAGATGGACCAATGTAGATGGATCTACAGGGATTAACCTATGTGGATGGATTTAACTGATGAATTACACATTGGTCTTGAACAAATGTATTGTGTAGATGACTTGTGTGAATGGCTTGCACAAATGACATGTGTGGTGACACCATTTTTTATATAAAAATTTCACCAGATGAGTTCTATAACATTTGATTTGTGGGTCTTTTTGGGCTCCAGGGATAGTCATTTCAATGTTATTAAAGAGATCTAAACTTTATAGAATAGTGAATACACCAAACCATCTCGAAGAAAATTCCAGAATTAAATTATAATCCATCGATACCTTTTTATCATCGATCAAGAAAATCCTCAACAAACTCATGGAGGGGGGATCATTCAACCCATTTCACATTCTAGAGTACTTTTATGGAAAATGGAAATTCAACCTTCATATTCTTCCACCATGTAAACACAATATACTATAACATTTTTTAGCTAAGAGAAGACTACATCATTAATTGTTTGACAAAGTTCATGAAACACATTTTTTAGTGTCAATACATGGGTTTTCAATTATTGATATTGGTATATAGATCCATTCTCATTTATTTATTATTTGTTCCACTAAATATTACCTTTAATGATAATTTAATCTCACCCATAATATGTTTATTTTCACTATGATTCCCTGAAGTGTGATAAGGATTACCTGCAATGATACAGTAGATGGTATTATGTTTTTATAAATTTTTTTTAAATTTTTATTCACATCGAATACAATACTCATGTAAGAATATATTTACCAAGACTACTAATATATTCATTCCATTAGGTTTTAATCCTATATTAATGTCAATGTAATAATGTAATCATTGGGATCCGTGCTTCTTGGTCTAGGGAGTTACAATAGGTATCAAATGAATTATTTTTGAAAATATGGAAACATGATTTAGAAAACATTGATTATGGAACATAAACCTAAGGTAGAATTTGAGGATAATTGTTGAAGAACATCCTAATGATTCAACTATATATTTATTATGTGGTTTTTGTGTTAATAAATCGATGTATGGATACTATATGTGGACATGGTTATAGCATAGATGTACCTAGGGCTAACAACTTCAAAAAGTAGTGTTAGGCCTGTCTCTAATTGATCTTGTACATGACAACATGAATTATTGAGCATCAATTTGAAAACTCTTAGGGGGTATTCTTTGTATAATTCACATTTTATTGGCCAAAATTTTTGATGGATTTAAATAGATAATGATAATGAAAGAACTTTGTTATTGATGAGGTGTATTAGATTGAAAATAATGAATTGAGATTTAGACATACTAAAAATGATTATATGGGTTTTACAATATTAAAATTGATTCTCAAAATGTTTTTTGTTATCTTATGAAATCCCCACCAATATAGGATAAAATCAATTAAACAGAAGGACCTATTTGGAAGTTGATTGATAAAGTATTTATGTATTGCGGTTGAATTGAAAACCATAGATAAAAGGATATTTAGTGATTATACTTCATCCAATGGTTTCCATAATTTTACATTTTGAATTTATATTGATATTGTTTTTGAAAAAGGATAAAAAATGGGTCGGGTGACAACCCATAGTGTTTGGAAAGGCCGTGAGGTTTGAAACTGCAACTAATGGGTGATAAGGGTGCAACCCCTTCCACTAAACTACGTGAAGCCATGTATAGTATGGAAATTATTTAGATAATATATCTTATGGATAAATATTATTTTGATCATATGTAATTTTTCTGATCAAATAAACAACCATTGGATTGGAAAATTATTTCTAAATTCAGTGGTTGATGTTATATTAGAAGATGTTCACTATTTTTTTAATCCTATTAGATTAAGTTGAACAAAATATTTTGATTAATAAAAGATGAATTTTATTCTATAAAAAATAAAATTTTATTGTGGATATACGATAATTTAGGGTTTTTATGAAGATATCTTAGGGATTTTGTGATTTATGAAATTAAATTTTTAGTACATGACATTAAATTTTATTGTTATTATTTACATGAAAATAAGATCAAATCATTTTGATGTTTGGGTCTCAATCATAGTCTATAATATTTTTGGGGAAGGATAATTATTTTTTAATGATCTATGTTGATAATTGGGGATTACTATTGAATTATTATGATTCATGTTGTTTTTAATATATAAAGGTATATTATTTTTGGGGAATTATATTATCCTATAATAACCATTTTGGTTTTGGTTAATGTATAAAGGCCCTATAAGTATATAGTTATATTTTTTTTGGACTATGTGCTACGTAGAAGTTTATTCAAATTCTGCAGACATTATAAAAATTTAAATACTCATCATTTGGAGAAGTAGATGAGTTTATTGTGGAAATAGATTACTTTGTGGAACTATATATTTCATTAATGAATGATTCCTTATATTCTTTGACAAGGAAGTAAATGAACACTTTGAAAATATCAAAATAATTTTAGAATTAAAAAATGGTTTTTTAAATTTCTTATGAGGAAATAAATGGCCTCATTAACCCATTATAGATTTAAGTTTTGTTGATGGGAGATATTATAATGACCATTTATTCTATTACTCTCCATCAGAACTTGATAGTTTGATTTCCCTTATATGTTCAAGTTTTCACTTCCCATTAATTTTTTCTTATTCAAAATCTTGATTTTTTAATGACATTCACATTTCCCTTTTCCCTCTAAATAAGATAATGTTTTATTAATCCTATTTTTGTTTTTTTCCAAAAAAATATTTTCATGTATTGACCATTTATTTTATAAGTGAAAATAAAATTTGTGAGGAAAATAATTATTGAATTAGGGGATAATATAACACCACAATATTTTTCAAAATGTTTTATTTTAAATTATATCTCTTTGATATCTTACATTGTGCACAACACTGCTCTTAAATGAACTGGGATATATTTTTACATATTATTATTTTAACTATAGTTTATTATTTGGTGGTTTCATATAAATTTTACTAAATTATAAAAATACAGTTTATATATATTTATAAAATAAATTATTTGATTACCAATAAATTTTAATTGAAATAAAAATCCAATTGAATGTTATGGATTTTTTTTATTAGAAACTAATTTTACGCCCACAATATTATTTTATCATAATGAAGTAAATTAGTTGATATTTGAGAAAGATATTAATTAAATACATATTATATATACTCGAACATATATTTTTAAATTCATCCAATTAGTCAGATATTCTTAATAGAAGAATAAAAAAAAATTTATGTATAAAAGGTTAGATTTTTTTAATGGATGTTTTGCTGCCTTTTAATGGAGAACATTATTTAAATCCAATTTTAGTAAATTTTAAATATTTTTTTTAAAAAAATTAACTTATTAATTTAAATTATTATATAAAATTTTATATTGGTTTATTTATTGTTTTTTATGATAACATTCATATTTTGATGAATACTGATAAAATATTGAATTTTTATGGAAAAGATGTATTTTCATCTAAAAAATTTAGTATTAAATTATATTTTCAATTGGTTTTAAAATATAATTAGATTAAGTTTATATATTTTAATAACATATAGGTTATTGGAATCAATTTTACATTTAATATGAATATAAAATAATTACAATCTTTTATTTGTTTTCACTTTAAAACCCAATTTTCTCATTCTATCAATAAGAATAATTTAAAATTAAGTAATCTAATTTATATGTTTTTAATTATAAAAAATATTTTACAAATTTAAAATTACTATTCAATAATAATTAAAATAGTATAATTTTTTTGGGAATATGAATTGTAAAATTATTACTATATTTGTTACTAGAGTTAGGAGTGAATCACATAATTTTGGGAAACAATAATGTAAAATGATAATAAAATTACCCTAACACTTTTCATAATTTAATTGGAAGAGGTTTTTTACCAAAATAAATCATCCCTCGGAAAAAATTATATCCTTTTTAAGCCTCTTGAATTAGAGTTTGTAATTTAAAATATTATATTCACAACAAAGTCAATTTTTTCACACTTTTGTTTTCAATTAGTGAAATATTTTTTATATGGGGTTATACAGGGGATTGATTCGACTATAAAATAGTATTTTGATACCAAAAATTTTTATACATAACATGATAATCTATTTATAAATTTTATATAATAAATAATTGAATTTATTCATTTCACATTGATAATCCAACAAATATTTAATTAAGAAAATATCAAATAAATGATAATAAAATAAAAAAGTAAATATAATTTGATATAATTATTGAAATATAAATATTTTATTAAATGAATTTTGCATGTTATTAGTTTTTTATGTATTATTTTGAAATTATTTTTTTATTAAATTATTGAAAAGTTAGGTAATTAATAGTGTCAAAATTGACATTATATATATTAAAAATAATTATTAAATGATATATAATTTATAGAAATCAAAATTTCAGCTAAGTAACTAAAATAAGTCTTAAAATTTCATCAATGACACATTTATTTCCCATTTTTCATTTTATACTAATTATAATAACTCCGACTGTGTAGAATACATGATGTCACGGTAGGAGTTAGCAAAGTAAACTAAGGGTCATTGCCAAAAGATAAGGGTAATAATATGACCTCAACCAATAGAAAAACTGTTGTTTGAGAGTATTTTGGTATATAATAATCCTAGAATATAAATAACTCACTTTGGGAAAATTTGGAATTTGAAATCAATTTATTTTAATTTAATATTTGAGAGTCTCATTGTGAGACTCACCTCAATTATAAAAGTGAAACTCATCCTACACTTCCTCACACCACATTGATCATTATAGTTCAATTCAATCCATACCATTTCTCATCCAAATATCATTATTCTTATTATATGTATTTTGGATCGACCAAAATACATACCATATATCCCTTACAAGGATATCAAAATGAAATTCGTTGAAAAGAGGTAATCATTTTTACTAAATCATTCATATTCATTTCATTATAGACTTTTTCTTAATGTTTTGTTTAAATAATAAAGTAATATATCCAATATAATATATATGATGAAGTATTATAAGGATTATGGTAAAACCATATTCCCTTATTTATCCATTCTATGAAAAATGAAACAACCCCTCATGGATACATTCGACTTATTGTCTTCACGCCGCGGTGTAATCTTTTTTTTCATCACCAAATTATGTGGATAGATATATTAATGGAAATATTAGATATATATTGTAATTATTTAATTTTATTTATTATATATTGTTAATATACCATCTGATTCATTACTATTTCACCATTAAGGGAATGATATTGTCGCTTGTGCATATGTGAGGCCTAGAATCTCCATGACGTGGTGGGAATAATTTTCCTTATTAAGAATTAAATAACGATTAAAAAAATTTAAATACCAATTAAATAGAATATATAGGAACATAATATCATTATTTATATGAATGAAATATATCCTATTCTTAATAAATCAGACTTACATGAAAAAAACTACATATAAAAATATAGCAATTAACACCCAAAGAAAGAGTAATAACAAAATATTATCAACAAACATGGGATTATATAATATAAGAAGATAAAAATAAAATAATAAATATTAATAAGATTATATTATATTTTAATTACATGTATTGAACAATTATGAATCAGGTTAAATCACATACGACTAAAAAGGAAGGGTGATGTCTGGGATTTCTGTACAACTTTTATTTTCCCTGAGATACAGGGAATGTCCAGTACATATTTCTCATTTGTGGTGTATTTATTTCCCATGAATTTATTTTAAGAGTATTATCTTGAATATTAATATATTTTAATATCAATATAATTTCTTTTAATTCATTTAGAATTTGATTTGATTGATTATAATGCGTTAAAGTTTTATTTCACAATCGTATCATCATTAATAATTTTTTTGTTCAACTCGATCCTAGGGAATATTTCAATCATGTATTATTGTGTTATGAATTATTTTTACTATAATAAAATGATTTTTAAAGAAATTTGTACACCATTTAATCATTTTTAAGAATCAATTAATGTTAATCTTGTAATAATTTTCCAAAATTATTTACATTAAGAATTGTATTACAAAAATAAAAAGAATGCTTGTTTTTAAATTATATGGAATAAACCGAATTTCCCTTCATTATGAAAACCACTTTTTTATATGATTTTTTAAAATGTTTATAATGGTAATTTCATATAAAATATTTTATTTTATAAATATTTTTCCTTTTAAATATATGATTATAATATTGTAAGTTATTTTTATCTTAGTTTTTACATATGTGGGATAAATGACATATTCACCACATACATGTTTTTTGTTGTGTGTCTATTACCCCTTCTAATATATTATATAATGAATACTTTTATCTTTATGGTAATAAAATATTTCAAACTATTAAGGGAAAATTTGAAGAAAAATATTTTAAATCAATTATTTGATATCTGGAGAATACTTTTGACTAGTAAGACACTGGTTATGGATCATTTAATTTAATCCCTCAATGCATAGATTGTATCATTACATGATTCAGTTGAAAAAATTAGATTGGTTTATACTTGATATACTAATACGTCTTCTGAAATATCTTGTTGGGAATGGTACCATGTACCTAGGACACATGGAGTCTTATAATTATGCATTTCCTCTATTGAGAATTCAGTTATAATTATTATTATCCATGATATTATTACATTGAAATTATATAAGGATACATTACATTCTAATAGTATTTATTTAAAATTCATGTATTTATATTATTTATCATGCCATATTGATTATGCTTTATCTAATTATTTTAATTTCATGTGTTTTTTGTTATTAAATTTACATATAAATTTGTTCCCTTTGACTCATTATTGATTCTTATGTACTGTACACTTATTAAAAATTTGAGCTTACCCTAATTATATTTCCTTTTCCCAAGATTCACAAAAATGTGAAAAAATTATATTTAAGGATATGATAGATTGATTATTATTATTGTAACTTAAATTATGTTTTAATTTGTGTGTTATTTTGAAAAACAAGACTCATGCATATATCTAGATTATCATAACTACTAAATTATCTAGTCCCTTGTGATTTGAAGCTTCTTTCTATGCCAATGTAATTAAGTAAGGCACTGACAACATGATTATGTGTTTGGGGTGTTACATTTAAATACATTGAAAAAGTTTCATATATATATTTAATGTTAAAATTTGTTTATTTATATACCTATTATTTCAATTTAATTCATTTGATTAAATTTTATAGTGAAATTTATATAATTTGTTAAACATATGCACATATTCTCTTTGAAAAAATGATTTATCATCGCATATGTGGTAATAGTTATTAATTTTATTTTACTACATCAGTTAATTGAATTTAGAATAATGGATTATATATTTATAATTGTAATATTTTTTTGATATAATAACGTCGAATAATTTTTGGCCAAAATGGGTAGTAAAAAGAGTAATTGTTACTTACAATGGTTATGGTAAAGTGTGTTTACTGTGGGTTAATCAAAAAATAAATGGTCAGAAATGATGAAAAACATGTCAAACACCCATTTTATAGCCATATATAGAAACAATATCGTTGTTGTTTGAGAATTTCCAATTTTAGTCTTTTTGAAATGCGTTAAACTTGTGTAAAAGATTTTATTTTCAAATATTATATGTGTTCTAATAATTTAACATATAAAAGGCCACCCAATATCCTTAACTATTCACACATCCAAAACTCTGTTCCATATAAATAACATCACCAAAAAAATACTCACTCTCACCATCTATTCCTAGAAGCCTTAATTTGGTCATAATTTTAACTTATGAATCCTTTTGGTTCAAACCAAAATAAGTTTCTCAAATAATATGTAACATTCCTAATTAGGAGTTTTATTTATATCTTCCTCCGTATCTATAAATTATTCTTAAAAAATACTGATATAATAACTTGAATATATTATAGGGACTAAATTATTATTATGCTAATGGAATAACTTAAATCCCTATCCCCATCCATCAAATGGGTTATGAAATCATCATCCATGTGTTCAGAGGACTACCTTCTCACAAATTTATGTTTTTTGTTTTCAATAACCACCATTCAAAAATAATATAATGAGGAATTTACTATTTATATATTATATTTATTATATTATTATTATTCTATAATCATGATATCACATATTATTAGTTACATTCGATTTCATGGGAGAATGATAAAGTTTTTTGTGTGTATGGTGGACTACAGTATCACAAATCAATGATATTAATTCTTCGCATATATTTTACAAGGAATTTAATAAGAATATGTCTATATTAAACTTTATGATATATATGACACAAAAAATATCATTAAAAGATAATATATTATTTACCTTTCCTTTATTTCATCCATTGAAAAAATGGAAACAACTTTCAGGCATACAAACAGCCTACCACCTCCATGAATATTATACTTCATTTTATATCATTAAATATCATATATTAAATAAAATAAATATAAAATAAATATATATGATATATATATATTTATAATTTTCATCTTTCCATGGATTATGAAACTATTAAAAAATTAATATTAATGAAAATAGCAGACTAAAACACATATGGAAAAAAGAAATTATAACATAAAATGTTAGTTTAAGTATCCATTGTTGATTAATTCAAAATAAAATGTCACAATTAAATCATATATGACATAATAAATATTTTTATTGTTCTTTAATAGTTTTAAAATAAAATTATATTTAGTATATAGGATGATCAAGCATCTATAAAGGATTTTCAGACATATGGTATGGTACTTTCATCTCACACTTATTTTATATGAGACAATTTTTATATTCACCATGTGGTTATTTTATATGGTGAGAATACTTAACATTAATTATTTTTATTATTATTTTCTTAATAATTATTATAAATAACATACTAATTTATAGATCCCTCTTTCATGGGTTTTTTGGTATATAATTTTCCAACACAATAATGGTTTTATGATACAATGTCATCGTTATTTGGATTTTTTTATCTTTATAATTCCAATGATGAAATATTATAATATATATCTGAAGAAACTCTGGATTTATATTATCGACTATATATGTCTTGAGAATACATGTTTTCACTTTATTTTCCTCTATTTATAAACTCATGTCTTCAAACAAATGTTTTTTTGATGAAAAACTATGTTTTCCACTCATCGGTTGAAAAACCTTTTTCTTCTAAATAAATGTTTTAAAGAAAATTAAAATTGATTTTTAAAATTAAAAAAAAATTATTGAATATATTTTTACCAAGTTTTTTACTTTTTATCAGTTGTTTTAAATGGAATATTTATGCCGTTTTCCAAATAATATCTCCACGGATTTTACTAAAAATATGACAAGAATAATTACTTTCACATGTATGGAATGAATTAAATTTACCACCATCAATTAAATTATTTTATTCGAATATTACTTGATACATTTTCATTTTTATTATCCAAGAATAGTATTCTTAGAAAATGTTCTGTTTTGAAATGTTTTTTATATATTTGAGAATATTTTTCTCATAAAATGTTTTGAAATATGTTTAATGATTACATTATATGAATACAAGGACCTTTTTATGAAAAAAATGTTGAAAATATTTAATGTAACTAATAGTCTTATTTAATGTGAAAAGGCCATATTCAGTAATAAATTTTCCATTTTATTTAAAAAAATTTAATCTATGATGACATCCTTTGGCGTCACTTATGCTTTATTGGGGATAATATTTATTGGTGCCATCCTTATTATTTCTATATACAGTTAAGGTTTATTTTAATGAAATTCTTATGTAACTAGTTTATTTTTAAATAATTATTCTTTATTGAATGAATTAAACATTTATGAATTTTTTTATATTTATGTGGGATATTATGAGTTGATATGATGAATATTTTACCAAATTATGAAATACATATGTATGGTTTTCATTATGATTTGATTGGGAACTATATCTACCTACAATGCATTAGTTAAAGCATTATATCACATAAGAAAACAATGTCATAAAATCCAATGGGTTTGATCTAGTATAAGAAAAAATTTCATCCTAATCTACTATGGAGAATAAGTGAATCTCGATCAACTTTTCAAAATTAAGGATAAGTACATATCCACTGTGTTGATGGACTTGGTAGATAACCAAGACTTATTAAATGGTTTATTATATATTTAATATGGTTCCCTTATTGTATGACATGATATTGTGGTTCATGATTTATTTGTGTTGATATATAAATATATTTTTATGAAATCATATTGTTTTATTCCCTGACACATATTTACGATCTATGATAAGTTGAGTTTAAGCATCATTATTTTTTTAGGATCACATATACTTATTATTATCTTTTTCTATCATGTAATCATAGATTGATATATCTTATATATACAACTATTGAAAATATGAGATCAATAATTTCTATTTTTTATTCAACATATTATAAAAAATTGTTTAGGTATGGTACTCTTAATAGGAGTACTATGTCATAATATCATTATGGTAGATGTGGATAACCACTTATGAAAGCAGAATATTTTCATTTCCAGTATCGAATGACACATATCAATTATTTTCTCGGGTGTGTGTTTATGAAATTTAATGAATATTTATCTAAAAAGATATGATATTTATGTATAAAAAACATGGGTCCTTAAAAGAAAGGATATGTTTATGCGATATCCATAGAAAATGTCAATGTTCCTAATAACATGGTGGATGGAACTGTTATCATTAAATCAATGTTAGTAAATGTTTATTATGATTTTCTATTTTCACACTCTTTTATATCTTATATGTTTTAAAAAAACGTTAGATATTTCCCTATCACCCTAGTAAGGTAGTTATCAATTAAGACCTAAATTTTATATCTTACAACCATAATGATTTTTCATATTGTTTCAAATCTGATACATGATCATACCATACTTTCAATCATATTAATTAGACTAATTTTTGAATTTGATATATTAATTTTTAGGGTTTATTTTTAAAATGTATGATGAAAAAAATCCTAGAGGAGGAGATTATGATTCGCAAATGGGATGTGGAATCTATTTTCATTATAGGGGAATATTATATTATATATATTTTTTGGATGATAACTATTTAATATTAATTAAATAAAATATTGGAATATATGTAGATAAATATTGATTAACAGAGAAGTACGATATCTAATTAATTGAGGATATACTTGTGGCCCATAAATTCATTCTTGTTTTTTTCAAAATAGTTAAAAGGTAATAATATAAAACATTATGTATAGTCCTCCATTTAACTCATTAATGATAAACGAACTATATCAAAAATAATTATTATAAAATTAATGTTGTGGAGTATGTGGAGATAATGATATATCTACAAGGATGGTGTAATAATTGTTTTATATACCCTAGGATGTAATGAACATGATATTTTACATGATATTTATTTCCTGAATAAAGGTGTGTTATATATAAAATTACATGTATAAAATATAAAGAAATTAATAGAATTTAATACCATTAATAATTATCGTTACATTAGTTATCTTAGAAACCTATTAAAATTACAATCATTATAACTGGGAAGAAATATAAATTAGAATAGCAAATATGGTAATGTATGGATCACCCCAATTGACTATAATCAACACCCCTAAATAAATTCTAATTTATATGAAAAATTATTTTTTAAAAAATTATTTTATTACAGAAATTAAAATATAAACATAAGATAAATTGTATTGATTTTTTATTTAACAAATGAAGTGGTAATTATAGGGTATAAAGGGTACTTGGCCCATTGGAAACCAGCCGTTATATGGTTGTTGGTCAAATATGACCATTGGTCAATATAACCATTGGAAACTATACCCTTTCTTGATTATTTTTATATTATACTAGTGTTTATAAGTATTAATGAAAAATAATAATTGATATAGAAAGAATAATTGATGGCCTCAACTAATAGATTTTGGTTGTTTAAAGACCTTTTGTTGGAACATGGGTGGGTGGTAGCATCATTGGGTTTCAACTTTGACCAAGACTATTAAGATCATCAATAATAAAAGAATGAAAAAATATCCATTTGAAAAAGTTGATGTTAATGGATATTATCACTCAATTGATGTTGGACGATCCACCCCACGAAACTATGATTATCACACACCTTACTCTTAAGGCGTTTTTGGACATAATAACTCGTTATGTTTTCCTAACATAGTTACCAAAAGTGTAATTTTTTTATATAAAAAAAATAATTTTTACAAAAATACCATTTAATGATTGTTTTTCTAAATAATATATATGTTTAATTGAGGTGAATTTGAAAATTTATTTTTGGATGAAAATGAAACATAATTGTATGTTCAAAAAAATATACACCATTCAATAATAAAATCATGTATTCCGAATAATATATATTTTGATAAAATAGTAATGAAAAACTCTCACATAAATATAAATGATAAAATCATTCTATAATGTATAAGAATATTTTTTATACATTTGAGAAATTTGACTATTCTATAAAAATAATGATATTTTTAAATTAATAAGGAATTTTATAATTAAATGATAAAATTATCTTATTTAGAAACTTTTTTAGATAATATAAACATTATATTTGAAATTAAATCATCTAAATTAGGTTAGGGTGAATTTATTATAATTTTCTACTGTATATTTTTTTTTTCATGAATAGTAAAAATTACAGTTTTTGGTTTTAAAGTAAATATAGTTACTTTATATTTATTTAATAACGATGTAATAATTAATTTAAAACAGTCCATTACTTAAAAAATGTAATTTTTTTAATAAAAAATTTGTTAATATATTGTAATCTATTTATACAACTATATATGACTTTCCAATGTCTAGAAATGAAATTTTGATTTAAAACATTACTTTGTGGAATCTATAATTTTCTCTAGAACAATGTTTCAAAAGAATGTGTTTAGTTCTAGTAAATTATTTTTCCAAAATTTCCATCACCATGAGAAAAAACCATGGGTATGGAAATGGATTTTCAGTTTCCACAATATAGTTTTCCCACAACTTTATTTTGAAATTATTAAACAATTCATCCACATTTGATATAAACACCCACCTCTTCAACTTTCCAATTCACTCCCAATCCATTATCTAGGAATTTATTACAATTATTCCTCCCATGGAGTCCCTCACGGTGTCTTTAATCTCTCAAGGTTCCATCCTCACGTTTTAGGAAGAACAATCAAGGAAAAAGAAATTTCAACTTCACTATTCCATTCAAGTTGAAAATTTAATTTATTATAAATTATAAATTTAAAAATAAGATATTATTTAGAATTTATATTTTCCTAATAATATAATATTAGTATTTAATTACTCTGGAACCTTAATTTTCTCTCATTTTACCCTTTTATTATATTATTTTTTACGTGTTGTGCTACCTAATTTACTTCCCAAATTTCATTATTTTACATGATAAAATCTATTTTATTTTAAATTTTAATACCCAAATATTATTTATTTTAAATTGATATTCAAATAGATTTAAAAATAACTTTTCAATTCAAGTATTTACATACAGGAAACCAACAATTCCCTTTATGGGTTAAAAATTAAATAATAACCATGTCTTTAAGCTATTTTTAAGCAAAGATTTTGATATGAAACCTGTTATTTATTCTCTATAAGTTATTTATGAATTATTTTTTTATGATATATGTATAAAACATAAAATTAATACATATGATAGGTTCTCCATGCCAGTTCTCTAATTCACTGGGTATAGAACTTAATCTTTATAGACGATATATTTTATGATCCCTTGCTAAGTAACTTTGGAAATTTTTATTTATGACACTTTGTTTAAAAACACGGTGATATAATTATGAATGTCTCATTAAAAGGTTGTAGATAATTTTTGAAGTAATCATTAATGTTATTTTTTTATATACCTATTTTTAATGCCTTATTATTTAGCTTCCTGTTAATTTTTATATATCCGAGTATCACATTCTATATGCCTCTTTTGTGGTTTCCCTTATCGGGATTCATGATAATCCATTTTCATTTATTTTATTTTACCAAGAAAATATATGTAGTAAAAGTATAATAGGGTGAACCCATGAAGGTATCTTAACATGGAAATAGAAGAATGTTTTATTTTTTCATGTATTATATAACATATTTATAAGAAAAAAACATTAAAAGATAATATTATTGTACTATGTAATGGAAATTTATATAATTAAAAACAAGATTACATAGTTGTTATCAAAGGAACATTTAGTTATTTGTAGAAATTTTGAATTCAAAACATCAAGAAGAACCCTAGGGAAAAGTCTATATATAGGAAAACATCATGGTGTTTTGGTAAGTAATAAGTATGTGTTTTCAAAAAAAATGCATCCATACATGTTTAACACAACAATACATTACCATATTTTCATTTTGGATTTTTTTTTTCAGATTTCAATATACACAACACCATATTCAGCTTATTCTACACACAAAAATGATTTGTCTTGAATTAAATGAATGACTGAGTATTACCATTCACAATATATGATCAGAAAATTATAATGTAATATAATAAGATATAACCTAGATACTATGTTGGAGGTTATTAATAATGATAACTAACTTATAAAAATATATGGTTGAATTCATTATTCTCCAATTAATTATTAATTAATATATGAACCAATTGAATATAAGGATAATGATTTTATAAAAACTATTTTTGTGATGACAAATTAATTTTACCTTAAAAAATTAAATAAAATACTATTGGTGGATTATAATAATAAAATTTATATTTTATATATTTAATAAAATAATTATTACATTCATCAAATAGATTATATGGGAACAGTATATGAACAAACCAAATATTACACATAAAAACCTATATATTTATAATGGGAGTCTTACCATGTATTGTGGAAGAAATTATTTAAAATCCAAATTTGACCCTTTTATATATTCTATTTGAGAAAATAAACTCTTTATTATAATATGGTATATAAAATTTCCTTTTATTGAATTTTTATAATTTTTATTATTAGATAATGTTATTTACCCTTCTATATTAATTATTCCTTATCCGGTTATTTTAATAGAATGTATTTTTGGTTATTAAATTTTTCATATAAACGTGTTCCCACTTTTTCATTATTTATTCCTCTTTACATTACCCTTATTGATAAATTGATCTCACCCATATTATATTTCATTTCCAATGATTCTCTATATTTTGATTTGAATGATATTAAAGTATACACTAGATGGAATAATTTTATTGTAAAAAAATAATGTATTAATTTATTTATTCATTTGAAATAAAATACTCATGTATGAATCTATAATATATATACTACTAAAGTATTTGATCAATTGTAAATGGATGCTTGTATCTTTGACAATGTAATAATGTATGGTACTGATTCCAAGCTTATATGGTTGGGGAATTATATTTAAATATTTACAATATTTTAATATTTATTTAATTGTAAAATTTGTTTATTTATATACCTATTAATTGAATTTATGTCATTTAAAGAAATTTCATATTTAACATTGATATAAATACATTATAAACATGTGAACATTATATCTTTGAAAAAAGTCTTCATCATCGCTCATGAAGTATTAATTTTTAATTAAAATTTAACACTAGTAAATGTGATTTAGACAAATGGATTCCATATTTATAATTATATGAATTTATATTATTTACTAAGGTCAAATTATTTTATCCTATAATGAATGGTAAAAACATTAAATATTATTTTTGAGGGTTAATGTAAAAATGTGTTTTCCAAAGGATAAACTAAAAATATAAAGTTTTAAAATGATCTAAAAGATATACAACACACATTTTATTTAAATATATATAAAAAATTTATTAATTGTTTGATAATTTTCCATTTTGGATCCTTTTGGAATGAGTAAAACGTGTGTAAACCATTTTATTTTTAAAAACTACTTGTGTTCCACTCATCTCACTTATTAAATGCCACCCAATCCTCTCAATTCTTCATAATTCATATATAATTTTTTCTACCAAGACCATCCCAAATATAAAACACAATTCCCTATTCTAATCCTAGAAGCCATAATTTGGTCATAATTCCAATGTATAAATCCTTTCGTTTCAAAACTAAATATGTTTCCCGAAGAATATGTAACATTCATAATCAAAAGTTTTATTTATTTCTTCCTTTGACTCATTATTTATTTACTAAAACATATTTATATAATATCCTAAAAATAATTTGTAGACTTATTTATTATTGTGTTAATGAAATAACATAAATATTTCTCCTCATCCATCAAATTGGTTTTGAAATCATCATATGTGGGTACAAAGGACTACTTTCTCACAAATATATGTTATTTATTTTAATCACCACATATCACAAATAATATAAAGTTGAATTTATTGTTTATATATAATTTTTATTATATTATTATGATTGTTGAATAATGATATCACACATTTATAGTTACATTCAATTTCATGGGTGTACGATGATGTCGTTTGTGTGTTTAGTGTACTACTGCATCGCAGATCGATGTTATTCATTCTTCACTTATACATTACATGGAATTTAATAATGATAGGTCTAAATTAAAAAATGTGATACATATGATATTAAATAGATTATATAATTTTGTTATATTATTTTCCATTCATTAATTTTATCTAATGAGAAAATGAAAATAGCTTTGATGCATACATACACACTACCGTCACCAAGAATAATGTAATTGATTATTTATCAATAAAATTTATTTTTAAAACTAAATAAATATATGATAAATAAATATAATATATAAATATATAAAAATATATAATTTTTAACATTTCATAGATGATGGAACCACTATAAAATTTATTTTAAGGAATATAATAAAATACAACATATATATAAAATAATGTAGTTATTACATATAATGTGAGTTTAAGAAGGAATTGTTGATACATTGGTAATAAAAGGTCATAAGTAAGTCATATATGGAATGATAAATATTATTAAATTTCTATTGTATATTTACAATAATCATCTATTAAGTATATAGGATGATCCAACATGTATGAAGGATGTCATGACATATAGTAATGTATTTTAATCCCATATTTTTTGTGACCAACATGCCATATTTCCTATGTTCATATTCTATATGGTGTGAATACCATCAATTAATTTATTTTATGATTATTATCCTAAGAATTAATTTTTTTATATATTAATTTAATGATCCCTCTTCCCTCGGGTTTACGGTACAGAATTTACCAACACAGCTAGGGTTTTGTGAAATAATATCATTGTTTATCCAGATTTTTATCTTTATACTTCAAATGATAATATTTTATGATCTATATCTCATGAAACATAGGATTTTTATTCTCTCTTATGTATGTACTAAGAATAAATGGTTTTAATTTATTTTCCCTTATTTATAAACTCATGTGTTCAAACAAATGTTTTATTGAAGAAAACCTACTTTTTTTATCTCTTCGGCTGAAGAGAAATTTTAATAAAAATTAATGTTTTCTAAAAAATATAATAATGATTTTAATTTTCATAAAATAAATTATAAATGATATTTTTTCCAATGTTTTAATTTTTTTAAAAAAATAAATAGATTATTCATTACATTTTCCAAATGATATATGTATATATTTTATTAAAAATATGAAAAGAATAACTATTTTCACATGTATGTAATAAATGAAATTTTCCACAATAATTTCCATTTTTTATTTGAATATTATAGGTTTATTTTTCTTGTTTATTATCAAAGAAAAGGATTCCAAAAAAATTTTATGGATTAATTTTTTTTATATAGTAATGTATATTTTCCTTAATAAATGCTTCAAAATATGTTTAAAGATTCCTTTATAAAAATTGACTTGTTTTTTTATGTAAAATAATGTTGAAAATGTTTTATGTTTTAAATTTTTTTTTGAATGTGTAAAGGTTAAATTCAGCATTAAATGTTCCATTTTCCATTGAAAAACAATTTCTTTTATGATTACATCCTTTAGTGTTACTTATGATTTATTTGGTATAATATTAAATGATACCATCCTTATTTTATCTATAAATAGATACAGTTAATGTTGATGAAATTCTTATGAAATAAATTTTATTTTTAATGGGTTATGATTTGGTGAATTGATTTAATTTATACGAAACCTTTTAAATTTACGTTGCATATCACGTCATGATATGATGATTTTTTTATGAAATTATGAAACACATAAGTATGGATTAAAAAAATGATATTTTTGAGACATATATATATTTATAATGAATTAGAGAAATATCTATATCACATGAGATAAAATTTAAAGGCCCAGAATTTCCATGTAATTGTTTTTAATAATGAGAATTTTAAGAGTCCACGAAAATTGACGGTGCATGATTTCAAGTCCCGGAGTGCTCAAAATGAATTTCTTAACTTTTTTTGGGTACGTTTTGTAAACGTGAGAGCATGATTTTCTTACTTTTAAACCAGTGAATGGAATTGAAATCTGAAGGCACCGTTGAACTCACAGCGCTGGTATTCACTTAAGGAGAAATTCACCTCGATGACAAATGGATGAGGGAAAAAGTTAGTTTTTGGGTTTTTCATGGAAATAATAAAATAAAATAAACTTCATTTTATTTTATATTGATCTTCCATGTGGATATTTCAGGTGGGTTCCACCAAAACTAATCTTCTATGTGGATGTTGGAAGTAGGGACAACCAGACATTAACCTCCAATGAGAGGTTAAGGTGGTGGGGACCACCCAAAAAATAATGTCCAATGAGAGGTTATGGTGGTGGGGGACACCCAGGATTAAAACCCCATGAAACCCCTCATTAATTGGGAGAAACCCTCAACTACCATAATTAATGAGGGAGATCCTCTTGACCTCCTCCACCTTAATTGTGCCAACACACATACCATTAATCTTTCCAACAAAACACTTTATTGAGACAATTTAATTTAATCCAATATGAATTGTGCCTACGATTAAATTGGGGAAACACTTTTTATTATAGGCTATATATTTTATTTGGTGGAATTGGGGAAAGTGGATCTCTTGGGAGAAAGCTTATCCAACAAAGAATGCTTCCTCCATGAAGAACCTCGATGACTTCGACCTTCTTCCTCAGAACATCCTTCGATGTAGGACATGTACATCTACAACGAATCAATGTCCACCTTCTCGTGCCAAATTAAACCAACATTGAACATGGTAGGGTTTTTAATTAAGTATAATTTTATTCCCATTATTCTTTAAATATAAAAACTAATAATGTGGATCATCTTATTATCAAGTTTATCTGCGAATGTTTTCCAGGCATTTTGGGAATAAATTATTGCGGAAAGTTGTAGGTGTTTATTCATTATTTGATTAACACTTCCAATGTTATCCCCTATTTTTCCTTTGTGGGGTTTGGAATAGAAATTATCGAGAAATTATGGAAATTTATGTCTTAAAATATCTTCAATGCTCATTCTTTGTTTATGTACATGATGAACCGATTTCTAACACTCTAAACACAGAGGGTGCGGGCCAGACAAACATGGCCCAACCCCCCTCTGTTCTTCGAAGTGGTGTTCTTCGAAACGGAGGAAGGTGAGAACGACGTCGAAGGTGACGAAGGCAATGAACATGCCACCCACTACCTCTGAGACCCGTGCCTCCCCCATGACGCTTCTACGCCCCAGCCAAAATGGATCCCCTGCCTCGGCACGAACCGTGCGGCTGACCGACCATGCCACCCGTGGGCTCGCGCTGCCCAAAGGCCACCCGAACCCCCCGGTTGTGCCCGCCGACCGGCCTCCCGTGCCTCTACGGCAGTGCCGGACTGCCTGCCTTCCGAGCCGACCCAGACGCACCAGCACGTCGGCCCCTCGTGGGGCCCCATCTGAACCACCCCCCGTAGTCTCTACCCTTCCTTCCAAGCAGCCTCGGGTGGGGCTGAACCGCCCAGCCCCCTCCGTCCGCCGGCTGTACCAGCCCCGACCAGCCTTGCCTCCCGGACGAACCGGTCCCTGGTCTCCTAGTAGAGCCTCCATGGCCGCGATATCCACCGACCGCATCACCCCATCTTCTCCAGACTCCAGGCCAATCTGGCCCCGGTCAGACCCCCCGATGGCCACACTGGCCCCAGCCATGCCACACCGGCTTCCGGGACGATCTGTCTCGAGCCCCGCCCCCGCGGTACTCTAAGTCAAACCAGCCCCGCGTCTCCAGGCTAAGCCGCCCATGCAGTGCCCTCTGGGTCAAACTTCCCTCGTGCCGACTCATGGTCGGTCTGCGCCCTCACTGCCGGTCTATGCCCTCAAGGCCCTCCATGGCCCCTCACGACCCTCTGGGATGGGCCCAGTGGGCCAGGATGAACCTAACGAGCCGACACGCCCAATGTGCTGGTCCAGACCCAAAGGGTGGGGCCGGGTTGACCCTAATTATTTCGGCCCAGGCTGGGTTGGTCCGGGTTGGTCCGACTGGGTTGGACTAGACCCGAGCCCACTACGACCCATTTACACTCCTTCTGCCATATCCTTGGCACTAGAATTCTGTTTGACGAACCGACAGTGGTTCTAGAAATATGGGATCATGAAGGTACCTTTGACTATGCCCCACTAAATTTTAGTGTATAGTAGAGATACGGTCAGGTTGGATCATGCACAACTTCAACCGGGAACCCGGGACTAAAAGGCTAATAACTCACAGACTATGCATCCGATTGACATGTCGTATGTTACGTTGAGACCCCTTTGATGTGGAAAACCCTTGAGATACATCTTCGTGGGACTTCATGATAGATGGATTATCGACCAGTATCTCATGGAGCGGATCCTCCTAGAGATGATAAAATGTAGTGCAGTGACCTAGTAGCAGTCTGAGACCTGATGATTGCTAACCATTTGACATGGATTGACTCTACTAACCCAGTGGGGAGCACCTTCATGTTGCGGAAGACCCACGGTGGAGGAGCGTGCATGGTGATGCGGTAGACCCATGGTACTCGATAGGAGGAGTACCTCACCAAGCTATGAGGGGGAGCGCGCTTGGTGACACGGTAGACCCATGGTGGGGAGCGCCTTTGTGTGACACAACAGACCCATGATACTCGACAGGAGGAGTACCTGAGTATTTTAAGGTTAGTGGGAAGCATTCTTGGTGTCGCAGCAGGCCCACTACACTCGATTGATTAGGATTTATCTTGCAGTCGAGGTTTCGATAATGTGACTGAGGATGTTTCTAGATACAACCCCTAATATAAAATCCTGGTTGAGCTGAGTAAGTAATTTTGTGTTTTCCTCATCATTGAGAATGATTACATAATAACATAGGTATTTGTATGGGCATATACCTAAGTAGGGTTATCTATTGATTTCAAATTTTGTGGTTTATCCTTGTTGGTTTTTGGGAGAAATTAGGGTCTCGGGGTCCCTACCGAGTATCATTATACTCACCACTACACGGGCTATGCCCGCACCTTGTTGTGTGGGATGCAGACGACAGACAGTGATGACTGAGGTTGAGAGTACCAGGACTAGATGGTTCCTGGAGGTGGACTATACGACTTGTCGGTGCACGGAGGAGATGGACATACATGGATTGTTGAGGAGACAATTTGTACCTAACCTTCAGTTAAGAACCTCGAATAATGATCCAAAAACTGCCTTTTCTTTTTATTCAGTTGTATTGAATTTTAGTTTCACTTGTGCATTCTAGTTGGGATTGTATTATGGCCCATTTTAACTTTTAGCACTATTTTTTATATATTATACATGGTGTTTCCTCCAGCTAGTTTCTTTCTTGTGTGTGTGTTACATGTTATAAAGGCTATGCATTCTCAGTTTTAGGGAATTATGCCTTTGGATCTAGTCGCCAGCCCCCGTCCTATGGAAGGCGGGCTTGGGGTAGTCACAGAACGGGCCCTAGGGGAAAGGTCATGAAAAATTGGTATCAGGGGGAGTTTCTATCACAGAACATTGTAAACTGCTCTTTCATGTCAATGAAGATATAGTGTTAAGGGTAGTGTGTGTGGTTCCTAGTTTAGGGAATCTGATCTTGGTGCGGCGGACAACTTATCCATACACCAAGACCCTGACATATGATTTTCGACTCAGTTCACGAATACTCATATTGCGCGTGTGTTTTCAAATTTTTTCTTTAAGTCAACTCAACCAGGTCACCTCACCAGGTATAAAATTTAACCGTAGCACACCTGTTTATTTTCAAGATGCCTCCACACAGACAGCCAACTAGAGTTCTGAGAGTTGTATGCACTGATAGCCCACCGAGTGATGATGCCTCAGTGTAGGGACCTTTTCTAGTAAAGGCATCAATGGAGGCAACAACGGTACCACTCTCTATTGGGCCACCAATGCCGCCATCTCCCGCTGTAGACATTACACAATGCTTGAGCATGTTGCATAAGTTCCAGTGATAGAGGCCACCCAGGATCAGGGGAGAGATGGACTAGAAGGTGGATGAGGATTGGATGGAGGCTGTGGTGAGAGATTTCCGACTGGTATGGACACCATCAGACGTCATGGTGATCCTTGCTTCTAGCCTACTACAGGAAGTAGTAGGCATATGGTGGGGTTAGATGGTCCAGGTTCATGACAAGGTGACGCTCCTCTGGGAAGACATCAAGAGCCTGTTTCGGGCAGATGTTTCTCCAATGACTCTCCACGTAGTACGCATACAGAATCTAATTCATCTACAACAGGTCATCATGACTGTAGATCAGTACATAGCGAGGTTCACAGACCTCTCATGTTACTCCACTGATATGGTGTCGGGCCCATTCTTCAGGGACCGAACCATCGAACATGGGATCATATGGGAGAAATGAGCTTCGATGGTCTCACACAACATACCGATGCAGCCAGGGGTGTTATAGAGAAGAGTCCTGGTAGAGATTTTGCTGAGCAGTCACCAGCAGTGAGACCCCCTACCAGTCGTCACATAGAGGTGTCTTCTGCAGCTTGTATAGAAAGATGTCATAGAGGTCAAAGGGGACCAGAAATATAGGTGGAAGACTGCATGACTTAGGATCAGTTGTGCGGGGAACCCGAAGCAAACACAGACATGCCAAGAGAGGGCATTGTTACTCATGCGGCGAGTAGAGTCACATAGCTCATGATTGTCCGTCCCGCCGTATAGATGATTAGAATATAGTTGATGGAACGCCAAGGAAGAGATATAGATTTGATCGAGCCGGTCCGCTGGTTGTAGGTGGACGTGGTAGAGGATCTGGTTGTGCAGATTCCAGTGGGCGATGGTTCGAGATATTACTGCCACCACTACCATAAGATCCACCCTGACCATAGGGAGCTGGTGGAAAGAGGATAGCTCAGCTCCAGGTAGCTGGGGCCTAAGATCACGGTGCTCCGGAGATGATTTGAAGAATGATCTGTATTTACTCCACCATAGCTGCTATACATATAGACACAAGTGCCAGTCATTCTTTTATTTCACCTTCCATAGTTCGTAGATTAGAGATTCCGACGGAGCCGATGGCTCGATCCTTACATCTAGAGACTCCTACGGGAGTAGTTTCTATGATTACGCACTGGTGCTGGTTGTGCGAGCTTACAATAGGAGGTGATAGATTCAGCTGGGATCTCTTAGTAGCAGCATCGAGGCCTTACAATGTCGTATTGGGAACAGACTGGTTATCTATATTCCATGTTCATATTGATTATATTATGTGCAAAGTGAAGTGTGTTCACATTAATGGGACCAGGTTTAGCTTCACCAGTGAGAAAGGATCCATTCTTGCATACGATGGACATGATCAGAGGAGAGTGCAGTCGATCACACATCAGTTATCTTGACTTACCCTTGAGGCTGTTGATGTGGAGAGTCCGAGTTATCCTGTAGTGGTAGAACAATATAGAGATGTTTTCCCGGATTATGTCCCTTGTCTACCTCCTTACAGAGTGGTGGACTTTTACATTGACTTGTACCCCGAGACGACACAACTATATAAAACAACATATCGGATGGCTCCCATGGAGCTTCGTGAGTTGTGGGTACAACTGTAGGACTTAGAGGGGAAGGGGTTCATATGGCCCAATGTTTCACCCTGGGTAGTCCTGATTCTGTTTTCCAAGAAGGTGGATGGGAGCTTTAGGCTTTGTATTGACTATAGGCGCCTGATCCAGGTGACTGGGAATAATAAGTACACACTCCCAAGGATTTATGACCTCTTTGATCAGCTAAATGGAGAATGATGGTTCTCAAAGATGGATATCAGATCAGGCTATCATCAGCTCAGAGTTCGAGATGAGGATGTGCAGAAGACGACTTTCTGATGTCAGTATGGCCACTAAGAGTTCTTGGTTATTCATTTTTCACAACCAACACTCCAACAATTTTTATGTTACTCATGAACATGATCTTTCATCGATACCATGATCGTTTCGTCATAGTCTTCATAGATGACATTCTGATCTACTCAACTACTGATGAGGAGTATGCCTACCATTTGTGGTTAGTACTGGACACACTTCGAGAGCACCAGTTTTATGGTAAGATCTTGAAGTGCCAGTTCTGGATCCAAGAGGTTCTCTTTCTGGGACATGTCATCTCAGAGTTTGGATTTCCTGTGGATCTAGAAAATATTGAGGTGGTACTTTCTTGGGAGCCACCCAGTAGTGTGATGGAAGTACAGAGGTTCCTGGGTTTGGTTGCATACTACCGGAGATTTGTACCAGATTTTCTAGAGTTGCAGCACCACTATCATCCTTGACGAAGAAGGGGAAAACCTTTGTGTGGTCGGAGAGATTCCAGAAGAGATTTCAGAAGCAGAGGTAGAGGCTGACTAGTGCCCCCTTTGTGAGGCTTCCAGAGGAAGGCGTAGAGTGCGTAGTTTACTACAACACATCAGGGACCAGACTCGGATGTGTCCTGATTCAGAAGCTAGAAATGATCACTAATGGTTCCTAGCAGCTGAGACAATAATTGCAGAACTATTCCATCCATGACCTGGAGATTGCAGAAGTGGTCTTTGCCTTGAATATGTGGCGAAATTATTCGAGGGGGGAGTGTTTTACTGTGTACTCTAATTACAAGAGTCTCAGGTATATCGTCTCTCAAAAGGACCTGATTCTAAGACAACGATATTGGATTGAGTTCAACCAGGACTATGACTTCAAGATAGTCTATACTCTAGGGAAGGAGAACGTTGTTGCAGATGCACTCAGCAGGAGGTCTAGTATACATCTTCTAGGCGAGGTGACAAAGTAGCTTTCTGCTTTGCAGATATCTTTCATGGAACATGATATAATATCTTTTATTTAGTCTCTTACAGTAACTTTCCCACTTATTCAGCAAGTTAGGGAGGCACAACATGGGGACACTGACTGCGATACATGGCATTCTCTGATATTCACAGGACAAGAACCTAATGGATTTTTTGAAGGTGGGGAGCACGCCATCCTCTTCAGAGGATGTACAAAGGTACCAGTGTCTCTTTAAGAGGAAGTGTTGAGGGAGTTTCACACATCCCCTCTAGCGTTACATCCCGGAGTGGTGAAGATGTACCAAGATATTTGATGACAACACTGGTGGTTGGTAATTAAGAAAGTAGTTGCAGAGTTTCCCTCTCGATGCCTCACTTTTTAGCAAGTGAAGGTGGAGCATCAGGTACCAACAAGCTTGATTCAGCCTTTAGAGGTCCCAGAGTGGATGTGGGAAGGGATATCCATGGACTTCATGATAGGAATTCAATGTAAATCCATGGGACATGACTATATTTGGGTGATCGTTGACCAACTCACCATGTTGGACCAAATCCTACTGATAAGAGAGCAGGGTTCCGTAGAGATCTTGGGACGCCTCTATGTGCAAGAGACTATGAGGCTACATGGAGTAACCACAAAGATTGTATCCAATCATGATCCATGTTTTATTTCCAGGCTATGGAAGGGGTTTTAATAGTCTTTCGGGACACGACTTCATCTGAGCACCGCCTTCCATCCTTAGATGGATGATCAGACTGAGCGGACCATTCAGACCCTCGAGGACATTCTGTGTTCTTGTGTCCTCGAATTCAGTCATAGCTGGGTGGATTAATATCCTTTGGTGTAGTTTTCGTAAAAAAAAATCTATCACTCCACCATTGGGATAAAACCTTTTGAGGCATTATACGGTAGTATTTACAGATCACCCTTGTGCTGGACTGACCTAGGTGAGTCAGCACTAGTGGGACCAGAGATGGTACAAGCTACCACAGAGACGGTGTAGATCATCCAAAAGAGGATGATGACTGCACATAGCAGGAATAAGTCTTATGACAATAAGATACAGAGACCTCTAGAGTTTGAGGATAGTGACCGCATCTTTTTTTGGCTCTCACCTAGATGAGGTTTTCAGAGATTTGACCAAGGCAACAAGTTATATATGAGGTTCATTGGACTTTTTTAGGTCCTCAACAGAGTTGGTGAGCAGTCATACCACTTAGCACTTCCACCTTAGTTGCATTGGATGCACGACCTCTTCCACGTATCCCAAGTAATGAGATACGTGCACGACACTTTTCACATTATCAACCATGGTGAGTTGGATGTCGATGATGGGGCGATTTTTATGGATGTTCCAGTAGATATTGAGGATCGACTGGAGCATGTATTTCATGGATGGTTGATACCTATAGTGCACGTTCACTGGAAGCATGAGAACCTCTAGGAGAGAAAATGCGAGTGGGAGGCTCAGATACATGCTCAGTACCCCCACTTGTTTACCTAGTTGATTTATGGATTACAGGGTCATAGATCCCAAAGGTGGGGAGAAAGTAAAGCCCAAAAATTTCCATGTAAATTTTTTTAATAATGGAAATTTTACGAGTCCGTGAATATTGACGACACATGATTATGAGCCCCAGAGTCCCCAGAATGAATTTATGAACATTGTTTTAGGTATGTTCAGTAAACATTCTAGTAGTTTTTTCTAACTTTTGAACTGGTGCTCAGAATTGAAATCCGAGGGAACCGTTGAACTCACAGTGCCAATATTCGCTTAAATAGACCATCAACTTGACAGTAGATAGACGATGGAGAATTTTAATATTTGGGATTTTCATGGAAATAATAAAATAAAATAAACTTTGTTTTATTTTATTTTGAGCTTCCATTTGGTTATTTCTGGTGGGGTCCACCAAAACTAAACCTCTATGTGTAATTTGGAAGTGGGAACCACTAGAACATAACCTCCCATGACAGGTTAAGGTGGTGGGGACCACCCAAACCAAAACCTCACTTGAGAGGTTATGGTGGTGGGGAGCACCCGAGATTAAACCCCTCAGAAACCCCATTTAATTGGGATAAACCCTCAACTCCCACAATTAATGAGGGAGAGCCTCTTAACCGCCTCCACCTTAACTGTTCCAATGCACATACCATTAATCTTGGAAACTCATAACATAATTGAGACAATTTAATTTTATCCAATATGAATTGTTCCTACGATTAAATTGGGGAAACACTTTTTATTATAGGGTATCTATTTTATTTGGTGTATTTGGGGAGAGGAGGAGCTATTGGGATAATTCTTCTCCAATGAAGAATGCTTCCTCCACAAAGAACGTCGATGACTTCGACCTTCTTCCTCGAAACTACCTTCGACGTAGGATGTGTTCGTCTATAACGAATCGACGTATGCCTTCTCATGAAAGAATCTACCAACATCAAACAAGGCAGGTTTTTAATTATGTATGATTTTATTACCTTGATTATTTCCCTCTAAAAACAATGAAAGAATATCAACTTATTATCAAGTTGATCCAAAAAAAAATTCCGTGCGGGTTGGGAATAAATTGTTGTGGGAAGTTGTAGGGGTTTATTAATTATTTGATTAACACTTCCCTTGTACTCCCCTATTTTTACATTGTGGGGTTGGGAGTAGAAGTTATCGACAGATTATGGGATTTTATGTTTTAATATATCTTCCATGCTTGTTCTTTGTTTATGTAATAAATTATCTGATTTCTATGACACTAAACGTGGAGGGTGCGGTAAAAAAAAACATGGCCTGACCCCCCGCCATTCTTTTATGTGGTGTTCTTCAAAACGGAGGAAGGCACCAATAACGTCGAAGGCGACGAAGCCAACGATCGCGCCTCCTGCGGCCCCCACGACCTGTGCCGCCCCCGTAAAGCTCCAGCACCACAGACAAACTGGCTCCACTACTCCGTGCCGAACCGCGCTGCCCGCCTGCCATGCTGCCCGCCAACCTCCCAAGTCGCCCTGACCACACCATCCCATCGACCCTTTGACCCTCCCCAGCCTCACCCGCCTGCTGACCCCTCATGGTGCCCCGGCTGAACCGACCCCGTGGTCTTCGCCCTTCTGGCCGAGCCGCCCCAGGCTGGGCCGATCCGCCCTGGCCTCTCCGTCCTCCGGACGAACCGGCCTCATACGCCCTAGCCTCCCAGCTGAACCTACCCCCAGCCACCCTAGCCTCCCAGCCGAGCTGCCCTGGCCGCTCCATCCGTTGGCCAGGTCACCCCGACCACTTTTGCGTTCCGGCTGAACTGGCCCCCATCATGCCACCCACAGGTCGCACCAGCCTTAGTCGTGCCACCCCGCTCCCAGACCGAGCCGCCTTGAGCTGCGCCCCCATGACCCTCCAAGCTGAACCGGCCCCGCGCCTCCAGGACGAGCCGCCCACGCAGCACCGTCCAGGACAAACCGTCCTAGCGCCGACTCATGGCCAGTCCGCGCCCTCACGTCTAGTCCACACCCTCATAGCCGGTCCGTGCCCACATGGCCCTCATTGGCCCTTCACGGCCTGTTGGGTTGGGCCTAATGGGCCAGGACAAACCCAATGGGTCAGACCGCCCAACGGGCCGGGTCAGTCCGACCGGGTGGGACTGGACCCGGGCACACTACGACCCGTTACACTCCATTGTCCATATCCTAGGCACCAGACGTCAGTTTGACGAACCTTTAGAGACATTGGAAATCATGGAGCGTGAAAACCCCTTTGAATATACCCCACAAGATTTTAGGGTATAGATGAGATACGGTCAGGTTGGATCGTGCACGAATCAAACCGGGTCCTCGAGACTAAAATTATAATAACTTAGAGACTAGGCGTTCGATTGATGCGACATCTGTTAAATTTAGACCCCTATCACGAGGAGGAATTTTGGGATACAACTTCATGGGACTTCATGATAGATGGAGTATTGACCCGTAGCTCATGGAGCAGATCCTCTCGGAGATGAGCGAGCATAGTGCAGAGACCTATTAGCTGGCTGAGACCTAACAACTGCTGACTGTTTGACTCAGAGTGACTCTAATAGCCCAGTTGGGGGTGCCTTGGTGTCACGACAGACCCATAGTGGAGGAGCTTATTGGGTGACATGGAAGACCCAATGTACTTGATAGGAGGACTACCTCAACAAGCTAGAAGAGGGAGTGCGCTTCATGATGTGGCAGACCCATGGTGGGGAGGGCCTCTGTGTGATGTGGCAGACCCATGGTAATCGACAGGAGGAGTTCCTCAGTAGTCCAAGGTTAGTGGGATGCATACTTGGTGTCGCGGAAGGCCCACTAAACTCAATTAAGCAGGAGTTATCTAGCAGCTGAGGTTTCGATAATGTGACTGGGGATGTTACTAGATACTACCCCTAAAATAAAATCCTGGCTGAGAAGAGTTAGTACTTTAGTGATTTACTCATGATTGAGATGGATTACATAATAACATAGGTATATGTATGAGAATATACTTAAGTAGGGTTATTTATTGATTTCCGACTTTGTGGTTTATCTTTTTTGGATTTTGTGAGACCTTGAGGGTCTCAAAGTCCTAACTGAGTATCATTATACTAACACCTTAATGGGATATGCCCACACCTTGTTGTGTTGGATGTAGACGACAAACAACACTGACTAAGGCTGAGAGTACCAGGATTGGACGGTACCCGGAGGTGGACTATACGGCTTGTCAGCACACGGAGGAGACGAACAGACATTGAGTACTGATGAGACAATCTATACCTACCCTTTAAATAGGAAACTGGGAGGATGATCCAATAGCTGTCTTTTCTTTTTCTTCAGTTGTATTGAATCTCAGTTGTACTTGAACTTTGTAGTTGAGCTTGTATTCTGGACCCTTATTACTTTTAGCAATATTTTGTTATACATTTTACTTGTTGTTTTGTCCAGCTATGTTCTTTCTTGTGTGTGTGTGTGACAGGTTATAAAGGCAATGCCTTCCCAGTTTTAGGGAATTACGCCTTTAGTGGTAGTCACCATCCCCTGGCCTATTGAAGGTCAGTTTGGGGTAGTCACAGAACATGCCCTGGGGGATGGGTCATGACATAAAAATGGGTTTAAAGTAAATGTGTTTTTACTAGTATAAAATAACTTTAATTCCAAATCCACTATAGAAAATATGTCCATCTTTATCAACATTTCCAAATTAAAGAAAATTAAATATCCACTATATTTATGGTCATGGTAGTAAACCTTGAATTATTAAATTGTTTCTTTTTAATTTAATATGGTTATGTTATTTTATGTCATCATATTGTAGTACTTGATTTATTTATGATTATTTGTCCATCGTATTTCCATTTTTTATGAAAAAAACATTTCGTTTCTAGGAAAAATATTTATGATCTATGATATGTTTGGTTTAAAAATCATTTGTTTTGATTAGGACCACATATACTTATTATTATTATATGATTTATTATAATCAATAATTAATATATCATATAATTATCCTTACCAAAAATATGATATCAACCATTCATATTTTTTATTACACTTATTATGAAGAATTGTTTGGGTAGGAAATACCTTAGAGGAGTACTGTGTGAGAATATCTTTATGGGGGAAAAGGGCGATATTTCATTAAATAATACGATTGTATTTTTAGAATAAAAAAACATTAATTAAATTCTTTCCATGGTGTGTGTTTATAATATTTATTGAATATTCATCTAAGAAGATGTGATATTTATGTATGAAAATCCTAGGTCCTTAAAATCAAGTATTTGTTTATATGATATTTATAGAAAAATCAATGTTCTGAACTACATGGTGTAAGTAACATTGATCATTACATTAAATTTATTTAATTCTTCCTATTATTTTATATATTCACACCCTTTTATATCATATATATTTTCTAAAAAATAATAGATATTTTCCTTTCACCCTAGTATGGGAGTTGTCAATCAAGACATCAAGGTTGTATATTATAGCTATAATAATGGTTAACAATGTTCCAAATATGATACATGAGAATACCATATTTTTAATCCTTTTAATTATCCTTATGGTTCATAATGATAAATTAATTTTTATTGCATATTTTGAAATTTATAAGGAAAAATATTCCTAGAGATGGAGATTACGATTAAAAAAGGTGATGTGAAATATATTTTCACATCACGGGAAACAATATAATATAAACTATGTATGTATTCAAGCTATGTAACATTAATCTTTGAAATTATAGGAATATAGGTAGATGATGAATGATCCATAGATAAGTAATATGTCTTATTAGTTGACTATGTACCTATATACAAAAACATCATTGATGTTTTTACAAAATAATTACATGGTGATACACTAGATCATGATATATAGTTCACCATTGAACACATTAATAAAAAATGCCTATATCAGAAATAATTCTTACAGAATGATTGTAGTGGGTTCATAGAGATAATTTGTTAGTTGTAAGGGTTGGGTAAGAAGTGATTTTTTTACCCTAGGGTGTAACATTAATGACTTTTTAATGATATTTGTTTCTTGAATGAATGTGTGTTATATATAATATTACATGTAAACACATAAAGAAACTGATTGAATTTAGTACCATTAATAATAATCATTACATTACTTATCTAAGAAACAAATTACAATTCCATAAATTATAAATGAAAAAAATTACAAAATAGAATAGTAAAATGGGAAAATATGAATCACCCCAATCTTCTAGAATCATCACCTATACAAAAAAGTATATTTTAATTGAAAATTATTAGTAAAATTACAGTAATTTTATTGAAATTAAAATACAACCATTAGATAAAATGTAGTGAATTATTAGTGAATGATTTAAATGGTAATTATAGGGTATAAATGTAAATGTGACCATTGGGATTAGACCATTACATGTCTATTAGATAAATATGACCATTGTTCAATATGAGCATTTGAAACTATACCCTTATGTGATAATTATTCTAATATAATTATTTTTTTTATACGTATTAATTTACATCACAATTTATAGAGAAACAAGAATGGATTTCCTCATCTAGTAATGTTGGTTTGTTTAAATCCCATTTATCCAATCATGGGAGTGAGCTAGTGTCATTGGGGTTCGATGTTTACCATGACTAATACCATATTAAAAATTATAATATATAAAAAAATATCCAATTGAAAAAGTTAAGGTTAATGGATATTACAACTTGATAGATGTTAGTTGAGCTGCCCCATGAAACTACAACCATGAGACAACATACTCTTAAGGTGTTTGTGGGTGTAATAGAGGCTCGTGTTTCCAGGCCCTAGTTTCCTAAAGTGTAATGTTCTTGTATAAATAAAATTCTCATTCCATTAATACATTTTAGAAATAGTTTTTATAAATAATATATATGTTTTATTGGGATGAATTTGATTTTTTAGGAATTAATTTAAACATATTATTATTTTCAATAAAATATATTATATTTTATAATAAAATCACGTATTGTAAATAATAAAAATTACTATTAAAATGTTAAAAAAATATCATAAATATAAATGATAAAGTGATTCAATATTCTTAATAAAAGATTTTATAATTTTTGGAAAATTGACTATAACAAAAAAACTACTATTTTTAAATAAATAAAAAATTATATAATTAAAAGTTAATATTATAATATTAAGAAACATATTAACTAAAACTAAATTTTATATTTTAAATCTCTTCATCTAAATGATATTATTGTTAATTTATTATAATTTTCTAAAATAATATTTTTTAAGAGTAAAAAAAAATTTAGTTTTTCATTATATTTAATTACTTGATATTTATTTAATACTGAGTTAATAATTAATTTAACACCATAAATGACCCATAACATTTAATTATATTAATATAAAGTGTTTTAATATATTTTAAACAATTATTAAAACTATACGTGACTTTCCAATGTCTAAAATTGAAAATTTGATTAAAAATATTACATTGTGAAATGTATTCATTTCTATGGAATAAAAGTTTTAAAATATGTTTTCATGTTTTGGTGGATTAAAATAACAAAAAATTTGACCCAAATATAAAATACCATGAGAAAAACCATTGTTTAAGGAAATGAGGTTTTATTTTTTTCAACCTAGTATTCAATACCTATATTTAGATATTATTAAACAATTCCACCACTTTGGATATAAACACCCACCCATTTCACCATTCAAACTCACTACCAATACATCATATAGAAACTTATTGTCATCCCACCCCCCTTGGAGTACCCTGAGGTGTCTTCAGTCCCATAAGGATCCATCCCTATGTTTAGGAACATATCATTAAAGTATGGGAAATCTATATTTCTCTATTCCATTCATGTTCCCTTTTTATGTGTTATATCTTATAAATTATAAAATAAGATATATTTTAAAATTTATATAATCTCAATACTATAATAATAGAATTTAATCAATTTGGAACCTTATTTTTCTCTCATTTTTCCGTTTTGAAATATCATATTTTATACATTTAGTGCTTCTTAATTTACTTCCTATTTTCTTTCTTTTAGAACAAAAATTATTTTTCCATTTTGATTAGAATAATATAAAATCATTTATTTTCATTGGATATTCAACCAGATATAAAAATTACTTTTCAATTCATGGATTTAAATATATGAAACCCATAATTCCATTAATGGGTTAAAAATAACATAATGATTATGTCTTTATGGTCTTTTTCATTTATAGATTTTTATATGAAATTTGTTCTTTATTATTTATATATTATTAATGAAATTATTTACTATGATATATCTAGCTAAAATAATATTATTTCATATAAAGATTTATACATAATAGTGTTCTAATGTGTTGCGTATTGAATTTATTCTCTAGAGATAACATATTTTATCATACATTGGTGAATAACATTAGTAATTTTAATTTATGACACATTTTTTAAAAATCATTGTGATATAATTATGAATGTCTCATTTAAATGTTATAGCCTTATTTTCATGTTTTCATTAATGTTCTTCTTAATATTATAAAAATCTTTTTCATTACTTATTATTATACTTCATGTTATTTTTCATATGTCCCGTGATCACATTCTATATGTAACTCTATAATTTTCCCTCACCGTGATTCGTGATAACCCATTTCTTTTATTGTATGATCCCAAAAATTAGATTTTGTAAAAGTAACTCAGGTGAACCCCTGATGGTGCCTTAAAGTGGACATAAAAGAATGTTTTAGGTTTTCATGTATTATATACCTTATTTATAATAAAGTAAACATCTAAAGATATTTTGTTTGTTATGTGAAATGAAAATTTATTTAATGAAAATCAATATTTCATAGTTGGTCTCAAAATAAGGTTTATTTATTTTTGGAAATTTTCACTTGAAAACATCATGAATAACGCTAAGGATAAGTCTAGATATAGGAAAACATCATGGTATTTTGGTATGTATTAAGTATGTGTTTCCCAAACAAATACATCCCCATAATTGTAATAACCCTATTCTTTATTTTTTTATTTTTTAATAAATTTAATATTTTTCCATATTTATTTATACAAAACACTTTATTAATCTTATGCTATGCACAACAATGATTTTTCTTACATGACACGCAATATCATGATTTTACAAAAAAAATATTATCTATATAATAATATATATCCTAGACATTAAGTTGGTGGTTATTAATAGTGATAAATATCTTATAAAAATATACATTTAATTTCATTGGTAATAATTTAATTATAAATTAATATAAGAAAAAATTAAATTTAAGGAGAATGTTTTTATATAAACAATTTTTATGCTGAAAAATAATTTTATCTTAATAAATTAAAATAATAATAATAATTGGATAATATTATAAAAATTTATATTTTATATATTAAGTAAAATAATGTTTATATTAATCAAATATATTTTATAGGTTGATGATTTGAAGAAACCTAATATTACACATAACACACTATATTTTTATAAAATGTGTTTTACAATATTTTGATACATAACCATTTTTATTTCAAAATTTTGACACTCTTATATATAATATTTTGAAAAATAAATATCCTATTTTAAATGGGAATATAAAATTTTGACATTATTATTTTTTTGGTATTTTTTGATAAGATTATGTTTTGATGAATATTTAAAAATAAAAATTTTTAACTAAAAAAATATTATCATAAAATGAATTTACTATGTCTAATAATTATTATAAAGGGTTTTATTGTATAATAATTATATTTTGTAATAATTATTCCAATTATTTTAATTTAATTCAATTTAACATTTAATTTTTATTTAAAAACATTTCAATATTTTGGACATCTTAGGCTTTAATAACCCGTTTTTCTACCTCGTCAGTGGTATTAATTTTAAATTATATACAAAAATTTTATGTTTTAAATTGTTTAAAATGGATTTATTATTTGGAATAAATTATTTTAAAATATCTAAATTCTTATATTTTATTTTTATCCATATTTACATTAAATCATCGTAATATTTTATTTACCACTTTTAAGGGAAAATCATGTAATTATGGGTAAAAATAAAATTATAAAATTACCCAAATTGATGTGGATTTTTTTTGAATTATTTACTTTTTACATAAATCACCATTGGAAGGAATTTATGTTTTCTTAGAGCCAATTGGATGACATTAAGTCATTTATAGTATTTTATTATAAGGAATGTCCATTATTTATTTCTCATGTTTCTAGTAACTAATAATTTTTTTATTAATATTTATTATGAATAAATATTAAACTGTAATTATTAGATATAAAGATTAAATTTTTATCTAAAACATGGTAATTTATTAATATTTATTGTAATGAAACATTTAAATTCAAGGCTTTCATAATGATGTTTCAGTAACGATTCAATTAATGAAATAATCAATTAAATGATATTATAAATAATAAAATAAATATAATTTAACTTAATTATGGTGATACATGAATTTTAAGGATAAGTATGAAATTTTAGGGGGGTTTTGAGATCATTTTATTGAATTTATTTGATTTATTAAATTTCTTAAAGTCAAAGAAATGATGAGTTTCAAAATTGACCCTTAAAATATTTTAATTTTTTTTTATATTCTGAAATTTCAAACACATCATTAAATTATTAATTATGGAAAAGTTTATGAGATGTGGTCTAAAATATCTTCATTTGTCCATTTATGGTCCAATTGTCCAATTATATGTAAAAATGAAATCCACTTAATATTAAAAACATTTTTATTATAGTTAAAATTAAAATACCTTAACTAAGGGTTAATCAAAATGATATGGTATAATATTAATCAAAAAAAGTATAAAAAATATTTCTTAATTGAAATTACAACCTTATCATATATTTTATTCTAATAAATTCATTTTTTTATTTGTATTGATATTGTTGTTTTTAAAAATTAATATTTTGAGAGTTTCTTAAAGTTACCCTCCCCTCTCCTATATAAGGGAACCCCTTATTTTCTTTTTTCACACATCATATCATATTTGGATCAGCCAATACCAGTCAAAATCTTCGAAAAAATACCACCCTTATTCCTAGAATCATCCTTTTGGGATGAATTCCAAAAAATGAATTCATTGTGGTATACACTAAAAGGGTTTAACAGAAAATGAAGTATTTTTCATCAACAATCAAATCAAATTAGTTTTATTTTATTAATAACTTATTTATTTGTTTTTATTACATTATTATAGAACAATATCAGTATCCATAATATGTTAAGATGTTTTTATTATATTTTTTTCCTCAAATAACACACACATCAATCTAATGGGTAACGAACATAATGTTTATGTGTACGGTGAACAACTACCTCATGAAATGATGAATGTTTGTTTTCCATTTTCCACCATTAATGGTTTTGAATTATGATGTAAACTATGTTTATATACATTATATATAATATTTATTATTTCTTTGTTCTTATATAATTATTTATAAAAAAATACCCTTATACATTCCATTTTTTATAAATACTATAACATCGTTTTGGAAAATTTGGGCTACCGCCTCATCAAAGTGACATGATTTTTCCACGAAGTAAATTGATTTTATAATGGATGATTTTAGTAATAATATGTGAATTATATGAAATAAATATGATATGTAAATTATAATATAAACATATTTAATTTACATTAAAATATTTTAATACGGTAAAGAAATAAAAGTTGGGGTCATGTGTACGTACAACCTACCATCTCCATTAACGGTGCATTTTATTTCTTATCTCCAAATATAATGGATTTTTATAAATTAATATATACTAAATATATATATATATATATGATAAATATTTCATTTTTTACATTCTTGATATTAGGAATCATGATTTATATAATATTAACCACAAATAACATGTCAAAACAAAAACAGGAAACTAGGCCATTTACAACTGAAGTAGTGAAGATATTGAATGATTATTAACAAATGTGAAATAAGATATTATAAAGAAAATCATATAAGATATAAAAAATATTAATATAATTTTGTAAAATGTTATTAACACTATTAAAACTATTATAAAGTATGTTAAAAGAAGATCACACAAATTTAAACACAAGTTAAGTGATTTCATCTCAATTTCATTTCATTTAGGAATATTGTGTTCTTATGAATATAGTTTCTTTTACGTGGGGTATATAAATCACATAACATGTAATATGATTAACCTAATTATCTTAATTATATTATATGTTTCACATAATATTATCCCTTCAAGGGAATTATGATTCAAATGTTTTAATGTTTTATAAGACACATTATAATGTTTAAAAATTATTTTCCCCAAAATATTTTTATGATATTTCAATAGTATTTACTTTCATCAATGATAACAGCCCTTATTTTTACTCTGAAGCTACTACAAAAATTTTGAAAAATCTTTTTTCATTATTCAATAGGTTTATTTGATAAGGAATATAATTTATTTCGATTATACAATTTGTGGAATGCATTGGACTGGAAATAATGGGTTGGATCCAAACTTTATATAGCCCATCAACGCATCGACACGATCTAATGATAATAATAACTTTTCCAAATCAGAATAGTTGAATCCATATTGTGAATTGTTCTGATGGAATAATATTTCATGTGGCTAACACATGACTTCCAATAAGCAATAATTTTCAACATTTTGACTCATTTATTATTTATCTATGATACTATTTCATCGATATATCTTTGGATGTAATTTTTAATAACATTATTGATTAAATAGAATGTGTTTAAGATTTTTACATTTCTATATTGATTATTCCTTATCTAGTTCATTAAATTGAATTTGTTTTTAGTTATTTAAATTTCTTCATTAATTTATTTATTAGTTCTTATGTTGTATTTCCTGTACTAAGAATTTGAGCTCACCCATATTATGTTATTACCACATGGTATTAAGGTCAGATCATTGAATACATTTTTAAGGATGTATTTTATTTAATTTTATTATATATCTTGGTTTCTATTAGATTCCCAATGTATTATGGATATCAAGTATATAGTTTGGCTTTCCATGACTGCTAAACATTATGGTCTATTGGGATTATTTTGTGACATGAGAATGTATTAAAATAATACAAAAAATCAAGGTTTCTACTATAATAGAGTTACCATTGGTATTATAGGATGATTAGTGAAATAATTTTAAATAATATTCATAAATCATATATTAGGGAACATAACAATAATACAGATTTTCAGAATATGTATAGAAAAAAATCATGGAATTTTTGTAACGTTGAGATCATAGGGGGTCTTTCTAGATTTTTTTAATGTTAAGATACTAAAAATGGACGTGGTTTTGGAAGATATGTACGTAGGAGTAAAAAACTCAAACAAGGTGTTGAGATAGAAAATGTGTAACTTAGAACAAGATAATTTTCCTTAATATAGACCTGGTTTGACACTCTTGAGGGATACAATTTGGATATTTTTTATTTTCAATACAAAGCATTATGATTTATTTTAATATAATGATATCCCCAAATAAACCATGATTATGATTATGAGAATAACTATATAAAAAATTTTCATTTTATGTTTAGTGTACTAATAGTTATAAATTTTTAATATGTTTCGAAACCTAATATAGTTTATTTTATTAATTATAAATGACACATATTAGAAGGAATATTATTGGATATCATTACATGAGATTTTATGAAAATATTAAATGTTTATTTTATTAATAATATTTATGGAATGATATAATAATATTGTTTTAGAATAAGGGTAACCCACATGTAAGGTGAAAACCCATCACATCTGCCAAGGCTGTGAGAATTTAACCCACAATTGAAGGGTGAAAAGGTTGAATCACCCAACACTAGCCTAAATGATGTATTTGTTAGAATAAATAAGTTTTTATTTTTTAAATAGTATGAATTATGAATTATAAGTTAAATTTTGAAACCATATATGAATTAGAAAAATAGAATGTCATTGAATTTTAATATTTTTAGACAGAAAGATGAGCATGTGGAAGACATTGATTAAAGGATAAAACTGTACTTTTCAAGTATATATGCTCCTTGTTTTCATTGTAAATGAAGTAAATGAATTATTCAAATCTTGTAAATCCATTATCAAATGATAAATGTTATCATAGTACCATATTTTGATCAATCAAATGGACACTTAGATCATCACATATTTAAAGCATTATGATTGCTATATTTCTCCAAACCATGTTCTCTATCACTCTCTATAAAAGCTTGATGGTCATATTTCTCTTCCATATATATTTTTTCCTATATGTAACTATACTATATCTTATCTCTATTGTCCTCCTAACTTCCCTTTCATTATTTTATAGAAGATGTCTCATTAATCCTTTTTTTATGTGGGATTCCAAAAATGATATTTTGAAATGTAAAACCTATTATTTTCAATTTCATGATTAATTTTCTAGGGAAATATTTATTGAAGGAGGGGATAATGTAACACCCAAAGGCATTAAAATATTTCCTTTTTTGAATAAATTTAATTTTTTACTAAATTATTTATATGAAACACTATTTTTATTTTACTCTACAAACAAAAATGATATGCATTGTGTTATACTCCAGACCAAGTTTTACAGAACAATAATATATTATTAAAAAATTATTATTTATATTAATAAGATAAAACCCAGACAATAAGTTGGTGGTTATGAATATTATTAAATAAATTTATAAAATATATGGTTTAATTCACTGGTTAAAAATTAATTAGAAATGAATTTAAGAACCAATTTCATATAATAAGAATTTTTTTATTAAAACAATTTTTATGCTCAAAAAGGAATTTTATCCTAATATATTAAATTTATTACTATTGGTGAATGATATTACTGAAATATATATTTTATATATTCAATAAAACATTCTTTAAATTAATCAATTAGATTTTATAGGTGCAAGATTTGAACAAACCAAATATTAAACAGTAAAACCGATATTTTTATAAAGGTAGTTTTATCGACTTTTAAAAATGAACCCATTTTAAATCCATTTTTGATTCTTATATATGTTATATTTGAAAAAAATAAACATATTATTTTAAAGTTGAATATAAAAATTTATTTTTAGATTTTTTTTGTATTTTGCTGGAAAATTTCATTTTATGATAAATAGTGAAAATACTAATTTTTAATAGAAACAATCTTTTCTCATGAAAATAATTTTAAGTCTAAAATTTTAATTTTAATTTTTTAAAGTATTATTAGAATATTTTTTATCAATTAATTCAATATCTATCATTGAAATATGTTTCAAATTGAATTTTGATATAAAAATGTTTCAATCTTTTTCATGTTTTAAGCTTTGATAACTCGTTCTCTCACCCCATCAACAAAATTAATTTTAATCTAATTATATGAACACATTTTATTTTAAATTTTTAAAAATGGATTCCATATTTTTAATCAATGATTTAAAATAATGTAAAAAGGTTTTTTTATATCAATAGTAAGTTAAGTTATATTTTAATTGACACGGTTATAGGTAAATTGTGTAATTAAGGGTAAATATAAATATTAAAATTAACCTAACACATTCAAAAATTTAATGGGATGAAATAGTTTAGATCCAAATCATCATCGGGATTATTTTATGGCTTCTTGGAGTGAATTAGATTAATTTATCGAATTTTTTGAATTTTACTATAAAGAAATTCCAATTTCTCTTACACATGTTTCTAAGAATTATTATAACTATAATGTATTGTTATGAAGAATATATCTTATAATATAAATATTCATTGGAAATATAAACATTTTACCTTCCTCATAGTTATTTAATTATAATTTTTAGGAAGGAAATAATTAAATTAATGACATTCACAATGATGATTCAATACTGATTTAATTAATGAATCATATAATTCAATGAAATTATATATAATCAAATAAATTTAGTGTGACATAATTTATGCAATACACAAATATTTTTATAATATGACATGTTATAGGTGTTTCAATTTCACTTTATTTATTTTATCCTACTATATGAAATTTGTTAAAGTCAATGTTATGAATTGTTCAAAAATAAACACTTATTATATTTTATGAAAATAATTTTTTATTAAATTATTTCAAAGTCATAAAATTATTATTTAATATAAATGGGATTATATATGGTCTAAAATATCATAAATTAACTACTTCAGTTCCAATTTATACTTCAATATATATAATGACATCAAATTCATTTTTAAAATATTGTTACCGTAGTTTAAATTTAAATGCCATAACAAAGGGTTTATCAAAATGATATGATTTGAAATTAATCAACACACATCTAAAATCAATTGTATATTAAGACTAAAAACTTATCATATATTTTCTTTAAATAATAATATTTTTTGAGGTATTTTGATTGAAATTAAATTTATTATAAATTATTCTTTTGAGAGTTTTTTAAAGTGACCATCACCTCTCCTATAAAAGGACACGAATTGTATACCTTTATTCACACATCATACCCTATTTTCTACACACAAAACCTACTGAAAAATCCTCAAAATATCAAAAAATATATCGTATAATCCACTTTTAATGAGGAAATCCATCCAAAGAAGTCTTTTCTTATAAACAATCATGGTTTACTCAAAATCGATGTAGTGTTCTTCAATGATTGCTTTAGTTTTATTTCATTCCCAACTATTTAATTTCATATTATAACATGATTATATAATAAAAACATAATTAAAAATATATATAGTTGTTATTATTCTATGTTATTGATTTTCTCTTACAAGCGCATCTATATAATGGGTAACAGACACAATGTTTATGTGTATCGAAAAAAAGACTCACGAAACGAGAATTGTTCTTATCATTTAATCCATATCCTGGTTGGGAATTATTATAGAATATATATATAAATATAAATATATGTTATGAATGATATTTATTGTTATTTATTCTTATTTAATCATTTTATGACACATTCCCTTATTATTTCCAATTTCTATAAAAATGATAATATCATTTTTGGTAGTTAGGACTATTGCCTCCTCAAAGTGACATGATTCGCTCACTCTATACTTGGAATTCATAAATGATTATTTCAGTTATAATACACAAATTATATGAAATATATATGATTATATAATGATTATATACAAATATAACATTTAATATTAATTATTTAAAACAATAATGATATGAAAGTTGCATTCATGTGTACTTGCGGTCTACCATCTCCATGAATGGTGAATTTCATTTCATATCGCAAAATATTATGGATTATTATAAAAATATATATATATTGAATATATAATATAATTAAATAAAGTATTAAAATCTATATATGATTAAATTTTGACCTATTTAATAGTAATGACAAATAACTTGTCGAATCATACTCGAGATACTAGGTAATTAACACATGAAATATTAGAAATAAAAAAATATTATTAATAAATAGGTTATAATATATTATTTTAAGATAATATAAGATATCATAAATGTTAATATGGTAATGTAATAAGTTATTAACACTCTTAATACCATTATGGAAGTGGTTAAAATATGACCACTAAAAAGGAAACACAATGTAGGGGATTTTATCTCGATTTCATTTCATTGAGGCATATCATAATATTATCAACATAGTTTCCCTTATATACTATATATACATCCTTTGAAATGGAATATCATGATACTAATTGTATTAATGATATTAAATGTTTTGTTTAATATTATCCATTCATGGTAATAATGGTCTAAATGATTCAATGTGGTATGGGTGACTTTGGAATGTTAAAAGATTATTTTCCTAAATTTTTTTAATGATCTTTCAATGGTATTTTAATATTTAAAAATTAAGAAACCTTGTTGTTACATAGAATCCATTGAGATATTATTTAAAAATAATAATTATTTATTCAATATAGTTTATGATAAGGCATATTATTTTTTTCGATTATATGATATGAGGAATTCTTTGGACTAGAAATAATGGATAGAGACCGGACTATATATTTACCCATGGTGAATCTACTAGTTCTAATGAGACATTTATATTGGAAAAATTAGTATCGGTTAAATTATCTTATGAAAGTTGTTGATGATATATGTTTTCATGTTTTTTATACCTAAAGTCCATAAATGATTCATTTCCCTCTTTTAGACTCAGATATTATTTACCCATGACATTTTAGCATCGACATATCTTTAAATATAATTCAGTATCAGATTTTTGACTAATGGAATGTTATTTAGTTATTTAAAATTACATATTTAATATATATTATCCGTTTTTGAAATGGAAATCATGTTTAGTGATTTCACATTCCATATTAATTTATTTATTATCGCTTCAATTGTACTTACCCTTACTATGAATTTGAGCTCACAATTATTATGTTTCTTTCCCTTAGGTTATAATGAATTTATATTTGATTAATATTTTAAGGGTGTAGTTTATTTAATTTTATAATGTATCAAGATTTACTTTTTTCCCTATTTATTATGGGTATCATGTTTGTAATATGGAATTAAAAGACTGATAAACGTTACGGTCTTTTAGGATTTTTTTCCTAGTAAACATGAAAATGTATTAAAATAATGAATCAACTTTAGGATTCAAGTTTCAAGGCATTATAGTTTAGATATTACAACTGGATGTGGCTCTAGAATAGATGTACATTGGGGTAACACCAGAATAAATTGATTTTAGCTAGAATATAATGGGAACAGTTGCATGATCATGGACCTTGTCTGACCCTTTCCTTGACACTCACAAGGTATATGTTTTGGTAAAAAAATTCATTTTATAGACCATTATAAAAGATAAATAAAAAATGTAATTTTTATTAGAGGATATTAATAAAAAATTTATGAATTAAATTTTATGATATAAAATATCTTTAGAATTAATATATTGATAAATGGAACAAATTTCCCACTAATTTTATATTTATTTAGAAAAATGGAGGGAAATTAGTGGAACTACATAAATGACAAGTGGAATGGATGATGCACTTTTAGAGATTCCATGGATGATGGAATGAAAATAATCATGAGTATTATGAATCAAATAACTCCAGTTATAACTAATATATTTTTATAGTTGAGATACCAGATTTACTTTCAAGGTAACAACTTTCCATAGAGTCCATCACGAGTCAATTGAGACATTGTTTTTGAGGATTTTATATCCCCCTCATTGATGAAAAATGTATATTCTCTATAGAAACATATTTTATATACGCTGTTATTTTTAGAAATAGAAATTAAACATAGTAGTATAACACATAAGAGAAAAATGAGATAAATGTTGGAAACTTATTAAAAACATGATTCTTGGAAGGGATGTGAATTCTATTGAGTAAGAATAATTTTGCAGAGTCCTATTCCATAAATATTCCTTCATTTTAGGTAAATAAACGTGGATAAAGAATTCCTATAGCTCAAGAATAAGGCAAAAAAATTGATAGAAATAAATTATGTGATCATTAAAAGACATGGTCTATACAAATCTTACATTTTTATGGATATTAAAGGATTTATTGATATATTATTATTGGGGTTGAGACCCCATATATGAAGGATTCATGAAAATTAACACTATGAAAGATATAAGGAGATAATATAGAATGTTATATATGTTGAATTGGAATTTAGAGAGATGAAGTGGTCACATTCATTAAATGAGTATAAGAGATCAGTGAATCCAATATCAGGGAGGAATGTTGATCATGTATGAGGATGAATAATATTTCAACTTCCAACATGTCAAAAATATTATAAGAAGCATTCATGGAACTGTTTTATTATGGGAGGAAAGTGATTAAAATATGAAAGATATGGACATATAGCTCAAAACTATCATAGTGAGGTGAAGCCTCAACTTCTGAACACATACAAGAATGGGAAAATGGATCAATCCCAATGCGAAATTTTTTTCCACATGTATGGATATAATGGAAAATATTACAACCAATGACCAAATAATTTGATAATTTAGGGAAACCACCCTCATTATTTATATATATTATAATAGATAATGGTAGATAATTTAATATCATGCCAGCTGAAGGGAAGGATCCAAATGATATAATTGTATGTACACTCAGTATGCACTCAAATATAGGAAATAATTTATTTGATTATAGTTTTAATCATTTATTTATTTCAATGATGTATTCCATGAATATAGAATAAATCCCAGAACCGTTATAGGTATAGTTATTTGTCATGAATTTGGGAGGAATTACCTTAACAACAATACTATATAGAAACTCTATTAATGAATTTGTTGAGTAAAATATAATCGCAATTCTAGTAGTCATTCAAATGTAGTAATTTGACAGTATACAAGGTATGGACATGATCTCAATGTTAAATTCTAAGATCAACCATAGAAGTAATGATATTTTATATGTCTTGAATAGAAAACCTATAGTTATTTTCAATGTATTGATATGTCATCTAAATCATTTTGTGTAAGAAACTCACTTAGTATTCATTATGGTGATGACTGGTGATGTGGGAGAAGGAAATGAAATTATAATTATAGAGAATGTCCATATTTTTAATGATTACATTGACTTAATTTATAAAGAGTTAGCATGATGTCCCCTTGAACGATAGGTATAATTCTCCATTGAACTCATTTCTAGATCCATGCATATATTGAAGACAACATATAGAATGGAAAATACAGATTTAGAGGAATTTTAGAAACATCTTCTTGATATTATGGAGATAGGATTTATTGGACATTGTGGGTCTCCTTCGAGAGAACATGTTCTATTGATGTATAAGAATTATGGATCAATGCGGCTAGGAATTGATTATTTAGAACATAACAATATTATAGGGAAGAACAACTACCCTCAATAAAGGATTTATGATTTATTTGACATGAATTGTGGGGATCAATTATTCTTCAAGATTGACGTATGTTCTGGGTATCAATGATAGAGGGTAAATAAAGAGGATATTCAAAAGACTACCTTCTAAACAAGAAATATACATTATGACTTTCTTGTTATGACCTACTTCTTAACTAATTATTATACTATATTTTTGAATTTCATTAATACTATCATTAATGATTAAAATGATATGTTTTTGGTAGTATTTATTAATGATATTCTATTATATTTAAAATGTGATTAGGTTCATATATTTCATTTAATGTTTATATTGATAACAATATGGAAAGAGATTTGTTTTTAATATTCAGAAAATATGAATTTTGGTTACAACATGATGCATTATATGGAAAAATTATAAACAATGAAATAATATCATTTATCCATGTGAAGAAATAATATGTAAAGGAGTGGCATCATCCTACAATGATAACTAAGATTCATAAATTCATTTTTTTGGTAGGATATAATAGGATGATTGTGAATTTTTTTATCTTTTTTATAATCAACTAACCAATTTAACTCAAAATGGAAAAATTACACCTGAAAAAGGTGTGTGAATAACATTTCCAAGAAATAAATAAGTAATAATTTATTACACCATTGTATACTCTAATCTATATCAAATAGAGATTATTTATTTACTATGATTCATCTTTAAAAGGGATTCCATGCATTATTATTCTAAATGACAAGTTGTTTGCTTATGTATCTTAATAGATAAATATTTATGAGACGAATTATTCTACATATGGCCATAATCTAGATTCATTTATTTTTTATCTGAAAATATTGAGGTACTAACATTATTGGGAGAAATTCTATATATAAATTGACCACTAATTATTGATGTAAATTTTCATGAAAAAATGAATTGAACATGAGAGAAAGGAAATGGTTGGGAATTTTTAAAGACTATGACTATTCAATTAATTATCACCATATAATAGAAAACAATGCCATTACTGTATTAAAGAATAAAAAACCTTTTGTGATAAAAATAATGAGGATTCAAGGAGATTCTTTATTAGAGGACATTATATAATTTGAATGGGAATTATAGGGGTAGTGGAATCATCAACCCTATCAAAATTTTTTTTTCTACCCTAATTATTATTGAACCTACTGAATGATAAAATATGATATCCTTTATTTAAATGGTAGATAAGTAATGTGAAAAATAATATGTTTTCTAAGTACACTATTGACCAATATGGGGTATTGAAATTTCAAGAAAGGATACTTGTGTCATCTATCTTGGGGATAATGAAGGGGTTGATTCATCAAAATCATTGCTCTATATTCTATAAACATATTAGAAAAAGTAAAATTTATAGGGGAATTATGGTCATTATAAATGGTATAATATGAAAAGAGAAATGTTGTACTACACTACAAGGTTTTTGGTATGTTAATAAGTGAAAGAGGAGAGAATGGGAATTGAAACCACGACCTATACAAAGGTAGAGGGGATAAATTATTACTATATACATCATCACTATAATACCAGTAGAATCCAATGGAAATAATATGATATGGGTTATATTAGATCATCTCCCCAAGACTACAAATTTTAAAACTATTTAAAATGATTTCTTTCTTGAAAACATATCATGTTATATATAATGGATGTGGTGGGGTTGTATGGGGTAACCCTTTCAATCATTTATAATCATGATCCATTGTTCAACTATAAATTCAAAATAGGTCTTCAACGTTTTATGAATACTGATGGTCAATCTATAAGGTCTATTTATACACTCGAGGGTATGATGATAACATGATCAACAAAATTTCAAATTTTATTAGATCAACAACTCCCATTATTTGAGTTCAAATACAACATATTCAAACACTAGAGTATTTAAATGGGACCTTAGGAATATATATGTGGTCATTTTAGTAGCAATACAACATGTTGGGATGATATTGTTTAAATAAATGTACATGGGACCATTATTATGCAAGATATTAAAGAAAGGTTCATGCCATACAAAAAACAAATAAAGGTTGATAAGATTTTGAATAAGATATACGCTGAAAACCATAAATTTTTGTTAGAGATTGATGTTGAAGAAAACAAATCATTGGGTACCATGATGGAAATGATCCATTAATTTTTGAAATAAAGGGAAACTTGTCCCTTGGTATATTGTCCCAAATAAAATTTTGATTGTAGAGGATAAGCTTCCTATCAGTAATAACATTCATAAAAATAATTATAATGATTATGATGTATACCATGTATCTCTCTTGAGGGATTACATACCAGATCCCTCAAACATATTGAATCTTGAGGTTTTAAAACTGATATATTACCTCTCTTATAAGGACAAGCCTATGAAGATCTTGAACCGTTTAGACAAGGTTTTACATTACAACGCTACACAAATCATCAAATATTTGTGGAGAAACCATAAATTTGAAGAAATTATATGGGAAATAGAGGTGGAAATTAGGCATCATTTCCCACAACTTTTCTCAACTAAGAGAGTGAGATGACATTTCATGGATAAAATTTCTTATATGGGGAATAGTATGAAGACCCATAATTTTTAAATGATATTTTTGTTGAATAAATTTGTTTTATTTATACATTACATGATTAAAATATAGAGAAACCAACATAATTTTAAATCATTAATAATGATCATTACACTAGAAAACTATGACCATAATTAAAATTCTAAACATAAAAACTGGAAAAAATATTTAAAATATATTTTTTGGAATATGAATATATAAATAACCAAAATTATGTAGACCCATTAATAACAAACAGGGATATTACATCAATTTAGATGAATATTCCTAACATTATAAAAATACAAGCTCGAGGGACGTAATAGTTTTTGTTTATTTAGAATCAGGGAACAAAATCTTCTAACATAGTGAAATAACATTAATGTTTCCCACAAAGAACTCCCATTTAGTACAAATAATAAAAACGTGTCTCATATCCCAGGGAAAGGAGAAATAAGAAAGGGGTGACAGAAGATTCTCTATAAGGGTAAAAAAAGTATATATATAGTTCTAACATGAGAAAAAGTGAATGAGAACCTAAAAATTGCATTTTAATATAATACCATATAAATTAATTATCATATAAATGATTCCTCACATTAATATATAGAGTTCTTATGACATAAATCATAAGGTAATTAAAATATTGAACCATTAGACTATAACATAGTGATATGACATAAAATTTTGTGTAGAAATATATTAATATAAAATTATATCCATATTAGTCTATGACTCACTACCAATTCCATATTTGGTAGTATGGGTTCACTCCCCATACCATCTTTTTAGTCATGGATACTCTCATTCCCATCATAGTGGTCATGTTTTTCTCTTAAGACCATCCTAACATAAAACTTCCTTTACTAAATTGGGTTTTCTACCCATTCCAACAATGTCTATATCATGAGATATAAATATTTAACCCATTAAGAAGATATAGATATAGATCCCACCCATCTCAGAAATTAATCATATTTTCATGTTCAACAAAATCATAAACAATAATTTCATAACCCATGAAATTAAATTGGTGTCATAAATATTTAATCATATCGTGACCTAATAAAAATTATAGGGATAATAATAATTTAATCAAATAATAACCCACGAAAATAAGCAAGATTCATAAGAATATAACCCATGAAAGAGAAACAAGATTCATAAACTTATGGTCATCCAAAAATAAACCATATATAGATAAAATATGAAATGTATTCTTGGATCATATCCCTAGTAAAGAATAAACTATAAAAATTAATTTTTTTATTAAATAGAGAAGTATTTTGAAATATTGATTGAGAAATTTCTTAACTCGAATATAATTTATTTGAAAATGATTTTATAAAGTATCTCTAAAATAAATATCTTATAAGTATATACATACAATTTTATTTAATATATTTATGTAGGTAAATATAATTTTTCTTTTTAAAAAAAATTATTTTTTAAAACATAATTCAGTTGGAAAATATTTTTATTTTAATATATTCTAGAAAACATGTAAATAAAGATTTAAATCATTGAAATAATTTTTTATTAAATTACATTTTGATAAGATTTAATGGATTAGTTAAAAATCATTAAATAATATTTTTAAATATAAAACCATTTTAATGTCCTTTTTATTTGAAAGCCACATTAAATTCCACAAATTTCTTCTCTATTAGGAATAATATTTCAATAATGAAATATCTTTGTAAAAAAATATTAATATTTAAGGATATAATGGTCATGTCGATGGGTATGTCTGTAAATTCTAAACATTATTTTTGAAACATAAATGTTTAGAAATGTGATTTGATGGAAAAATGACAAGAAATTTAAATTTAAAAACATTTGGTAAAAAGGAAAAACATAATAAAAAAGAATTTTAAATATCATTTGATAGTATTAAAAAATGTAAAACATTTTTATACAAAATGGTTTTTATAGATCATTTATTTCTGACTGAAATGATAAATAAAGTAGTATTTTCATAAAATATTTTCCTTATTATATAACATATTAAATTATGAAAAAATGGTACTAATACATGAAGATATCATAGATAACCTCAGGATAATTTAATATATAATTTTTTGAGATATGGATTATAATATTCAATCATTAGATGCATAATCATAAACAATCCTGATAAACTTTTAGATTATAGCGATAAATTACTACCACTTTGGTAACATTGAATCAAAATCCCCATGAAAAAATAAGAACACATGAATATTAAAATATGATTAATATAATTTGATTCAATATATAACATGTCAATGGGTATTATATACACCCCTTTGACGTATATTGTTTCATAACATGACATGTATCTCAAAAAAGGAAAATTGAGACAAATTACATCACCCAATTGGTAACTTTTGATCCATAAACCACATGAAATAAATATAATAAAATTGATATATAAATAAACATATATTAAGTTATTTTTGTAATATAATAAGATCATGGGATATATATACTACATATAATAAAATAAGAGGTGATCGTGGCTTCTATCTCATAGATAATAAAATAGATATGAAAAAACTGTTACCTTACGTCTTGACACTTTTCATACATGTCAAAATCTCTTGTATAATAAATAAAAGATTATTATAAATTTACCAAAGAAAAATATTATTATATATAATATGATATATTATATTTTATGATTTTATATTACCCTTTTATTACCAAATAAATGTAAATGCTACATTTCAGTTAATATATGCTTTGTTGTTCATATATGTTTTTCTTATTATTCTTGATTTTATTAATTAGATAATGATTTAATAATTTACAAAATTTAAATAATTATAAAATTATCATATATATTATATATATATATATATTAATCATAATCTATAAAAAATATAAATAAGAAATAAAATACATCATTCATGTAGATGGTAGCACGTACACATGAATATTTTTTCTGTTTAATTGTCTTTATGAATGAATTAATGTAATGATATATATATATATTATCATTAGCATATAATAATTATTTCATATATATCATATAATTTTACTAACTGAATATTTAATATGTTCTAGATAAATTGTGAAAAAACCAGATCACTTTAAGGAGGCTGTAGTCCACTCGTCCCCGAACGATGTTATTTAATTTACATAAAATGGAAAACATGAATGTATGTTTTATATAACAATGCAGAAATATTAAATAAATCATAAATATCATTTATATAATATAAAAATATATTTTATATCATAATTATCGACCATGGGAGGTGGGAAAGGAAAATAGAACAATAACATTTCATGAGGCGATAGTTCACTATACCCATGAACAGTAAGTCTATTCCTTATTAAAACAATTTATGTGTATGTTAAGTTAGAAAAAAATAGAATAAACAAATATTATTATTTATGATTCAAAGGTTATTATTTATTAATGAAATAATAATATTTAAGGGGTGGATAAATAAAATAAAATTGTGTTTGATAAAGGATGTTAAAACTTCAATGTGTAACTACTCTTAGTGTGCATGAAAAGGCTTTATTGGGTGGATTTATATGCATAGGGATGTCACTATTATGAAGTTAGAGATTCCAGTATATTATTTTATAATAGTTTTCTCAAGAAAATGGGATTTATAGGTCTAAATAAGTTGCAGGGGTTAGTGCCTTTTACAATGGAGGAGTAGTTGAATTATTGTAAATTTTTAAAAATGGAATTCCACCAACGTTTTTCCCATGTAAAATAGCTAAAATAATAATAACAATTTGTTAAAAGATATTATATTGTAGAATATCACACACGAATTTTATTTTGGACAAGTTTATAGTTCATTTGACCCTTAATTTTAAGGTTTAGTAGTTTGTTAAGCTAATTTTCTTCTTAATCACTATAATTAATTTTAATCACTTTTACTAATATTTTTTCCCAAAAATAATATTGAAAATATTATAAACTACAAATTATTCTTGTTAGAAACATGGAATCATTTTTTACAAATTATAATAATATAATTGAAATAAATTATTTAAAATTAAATCCCATAAATGAGACGACAAAATAGGATTTTAAAATAAAAATGTTCAGAAGGTTAATTTTTTTTATAAATAATTTCAAAGTTAAATTGATTATAATTACCTAAATAATATTAATTTATGTAAAATTAAACTAATTAAACTATAAATAAAAATATATATAATTTATCTATGTACATAATTTCCATGAAAAGGAAGTTTTCAATTAAAATGCATTGTTTAACACGATTTATCAAAAATAAAACTGCTTAGAAAAATTCCACAAATTCTCCCAATGTAAAATTTTCGATTCCCCTTCAAAAAAAGAATTTTAGTTTTTCAATTTGATATTTTAAAATTGTAAAAAATCATATATAAAATGGGTTTTCTAATAATATATGATAAAATTTCCTATTAGAAAAATACAAGGTTTTATTCATAAAATAGGATTTATTCTTATTTTATAGCAATAAAATAAGTTGGATGAGTATAAAAAATAATAGACTAATATATTTAAAATAAAATTTATTAAAAACAGTAATTAAAAGTTTTTTATTTAATTTATTGATATAAAATTGAGTACATACATAGAAAAATTGTGTTCTTAGAAAAGAAATTTCATTACTTATAAGTTTTTATTATATTAAATTAATTTAATTGATAATAAATATATTAATTTTATATTCATGTGTAAAAAATATTTCCCTAAATTAGTTAATATTATTCATAACTGCAATTCCAAAATCATAGTGCTATTTATAATAATATTTTAATAATATTATTAAGAAGAATATTTTAGTTTGGTAAAACTCGGATTTGTGTGTAACACAAGTTAGTGAAGGTAATCAGTATTGTGTGTAATACAATCCCAACATATTATTCTTTGTATGAAAATATAATAGATTTGTTTGGTGTAGTGCACTATTAACTAGGTTTTGATTATAACACTATCTAAACTTAGTTCTTTTGTAATAAACTATATTCAATATTTCATGAAATAAAAAAATAAATAAGATTAAAATAATTACAAAAAAATTATTTTAAAAATATTGGGTTATTACATGTGTCCCCCTTTAACAGGATTTTTCCCATCAGAATTTTTCTAGGTTGTGAATGTTCTAATCCTTGAGAGACCCAATAATAATAACCCACATCATAAAAAATGACTACTAAATCTTAATTTAAATATAGGTATGTAAGAAACATAATGGTTATCAAAAATTACATATCACTTGGTTTCCTCATAGAAAAACATATGTGGGAAGCTAAAAAATGGACATGAAAGAAATGTGTAAATAATCATAGATAAGGATAAAGTTCACTGATCCCAAGGCTATGGGTTCTCCATATAAACTTAACAATCCAAAAATCATTAACTAAAAATGAATGAGATATGTCATTTATATCATGAAAAATGATGATAATTAAAAAATAATTTTTTAGGGCCCTTTTCATGACGTTGAAAATTTTTATGAGAGGATATACATAATTGATTTCAGCACAGTCTCACCCTTTGTTGTACCCTATTCAATTTCCACTTATTATCTTATTCCATGAAATAAAGGTGAAATTTTCCTTCCTGTGGAATTTATAGATCATGACGTAGAATTATAAGTCATTCCATCATTCTTTATTTATCATCATAGCAATGTGGTTATCACAAGTTATCAAATATGAATAAATACGAATATGGAATGATAATACTTTAATATATAAAATATTATCTGAATTTTTACTTAAACTATTCCCTAAATGTTTTACCTTATAACCCTATTGAATTATGAAAAATTAATATATGAGAAATTTGGTATAATTTTTTTTCAAAATCCACTTTTCATTGATCCCCCAGATATCATAATGTTTCTATTGTATGTCACATACCAAACATGATAATACATTTATCATTAATTATATTGAAACATTGTGATAACCAAAATTTCTACAAATTAATATTGAAAGAATTCAGGTTTCCCTATTCCATGGTTTATTGGATATAATCCTTAAATATAAAAATTTTATAAAAATCATCAATGATAGCATAAACCACTTGTCAAAAAATTCATTAACATTTTACAAGGTAATCGGTACCATAAAATTTAGATATTCATATCTTACATCTTTTTATCCAAACATAATTATCTCAACATCATTAATACTAAGGGTTATCTTACTATAGTCCAAATGTCACCATTTCATGAAATAAATTTTCAAGTCCATCAAAACCAATCATCATATTCTTGTAAATCCATAGCAAAAAACATAAATTAAAAAAAGCATTAGATATTTCACAATTCATAATTCTTGAATAAAAATTCATAAAAAACATTGATTATTCAACTTTAACATTAATCCATTAATAAGGATACCTCATTCCATTGCATAATACCTATTTCATTTCACATATTGTGTGTATTCACAACATTAGTAGGAATATAACCATTACTCATACCACCATGTTTTATCTCATCATAATATTTCATCTTGGGACATCAATTTTCATAAGGACCATTCATTCCACACATAATACATTTAATATTTTTTATGTCTTGGGGAAGAAAATATTCCCATAAATTGAATTAATTGAAATATTTATTTTTTCATTAAAGTTTCATTATTTGTGTCTTCTTTTCCATAGTCCAAACAACTTCCTTTTCATTTTAAACATCCACTTGAGTGTTTAATCCCATTTTATTAACATATTGGAATCCAAATATTATTTCCTCTAGGGACTCCATTATCAAAATTATTTTTAAATTTTATCCTTCCCTTCCATGGTTAGTCTTTGATTTGATTAAGGAACACATTGTAAATCATGTTTTTTGAAAACTAATTAGGCTTGATGACAATTTTATTAACTTCAGTAATCATCCCATTTGAATTATCATATATAATTTGTTCATCACATATTTAATTTTAGGAATTATTTTTGATTCATTCCATTGAAAAAATGATAAATCATATTTTGATAAAAATATATCCTAAAAAAAACCTCATAATCAAGAAAAATAACATATAAGATATCTAAATATTGACTAATAATTAATTAATATATGACACCTATTGTTTATTACATGTTTTTCATATTCATTATTTATTTAAATACTTCATTATGGGTTTTAAGGATTTTTTAAATTACCAATGCATATCTCAAGTCAGTTTCAATCAAGTTGTGTATTAATTCTAATTGGATGGCATGAGTTCCCAATTGAGTATAACTCAATAAAGTGTTTTAGAGGTTGTTATCACTATTTACCTTGGTTTCAGAACCACATAAACTTATTTTATCTATACATGCATATACTTCTCAGAAAACACTCAATCTATGAAATAAAAAAATTCTAAGAGATTTTTCTAATAATTAAACCATCATATAAATCTTCCCAAGATAAATCCCTAGACATGTCCTTAGAAACGTCTCAAGGGATCTCACTAAATTTTCCATATCATAGCATCTAAAGGTCGAATATACCATTCCTTTGATACCATTTATTGTGACTTAGTCCTAACATTCAAGGATATTACATCATATTATATTAGAATTCATAACAGTACAAAAATACATTCCCAAGAACTGTAATAGTTTTGTGACTGTAGAAACACGGAAAAATATTCTATTTCATTGAATACCCATAAATGTTTGACAAAAAGATCTTCCCATTTAGTAATTCATCTTAAAAACATTATTCATAACATGGGGAATGTAATCCTATAAAAGCGATGAGCACAGATTCCCACTAAGGGTAAAAAACGTGATACCAAAGCATGACATGAGCATAAGGGTATTTGAACATGAGAATGATATTTGAATATCCTACCCTTCATATCATAGATCCTATACATGAGTCATGGAATGAATATTTACAATTCATAAGATATGAATCATAAGTGAATGAAGATCATAATCTATGAGACCATAATATAGAAATAAAACATAGTATTTGTGGTAGACTCATAACCATAAAAAATTATTTCCATATTATTCATGAAATAACTACCATGTCCTTCTACATTTTATGGTTTCACCATTCATTCCATATTTTTTTCATAGTTTACTCATATGACAATCTTAGTAGTCAAGGTTAACTACCAAGATCATTATAGTGGAAAATGTCTTTTACTAAACCCAGTTTACTCCATATTTTATCCATACAAATCTCATGATATATAAAACCATAGACAATTCATTGTAAGGAGATATAGATCACATCATTGTCATAATGAAATCCTACAAATATGTTCCCCAAAATCATAAAAAATCAAATCATAACCCATGGAATGAAATGGGTGTCACAGACGTGTAATCCTATATTAATATGTGGAAAAATATGTGTTTTGTAATCATTTCATCAATGAATAACCCATTAATATAATTTCACTTAATAAGAATATAAACCATTAAAATAAAATGAGTTTCTTAAAAATAATTCCATAAAAGGAAAAAAAATTAGGAGATAGAATATGAATGGTATTCTTGTATCACATAATCTTAAACTATAAATAAATTATATAGTCTTAGATGGATAATCATTTCAAAATCTCACATGAAAAATTCTCAATTAAAAATATCATTTAATTTTAAATAAATTGTATAAAAACATTCTAAAATAATTTTTAAAAAATTTAAACATTACAATTTAATTTAAAATAATTCATCAGGAAAATATGTCTTTCTCACTGAAATCATATTTTTATAACATAGATTACATTGAAAACATTTTTATTCAAAAATTTCTTTAAAAAACTATAAGTTATCTAAAAATAATTTCAATCATTTTAAATTAAAATAACTACTTGAAAAAATTTAATGGAAGCTTTGAATATGATTTAAAACACATTTTATACATAATTGTTTTTGAAAATCATTTATTTATGAAAAATTAAATTCAAAAAAATATATATATTATTAGGAAATCAATTTACATAAAATATTACCTTTTAAATTTACATAGTAAGATTCAATGAAATGATTATTGTGTCATTGGGTTTTTATCTATTTGTTAATCATTCTTTTTTCACCTTAAATGTTTAGAAACATGTCTTAATTGGAATAAGACAAGAATATTACAATTAAAACCATTTTTAAAGATGATAAAACATGTACAAACATTACTTACAACATAATTGGATAATATAATAACATTTATGAAAACATTTTTATAGAACATAGTTTTGATAAAATACAAATTTCTCATTGAAAGAAGAAATAAAGTTGTATTTTCGTTTATTAGTTTCTTAATTATCCTAAGTAAAAAAGAGTGTAAAAATTGTTATAATAAATAAAGATATTAGGGATAAATATATTTCCGTAAATTTATAATGTCTTCTTGAGATATGGATCATAATATCTCATAAATAAATGTTTAATAATAAATAATCCTGAAAAATGATGAGATTGTGGTAATAAATTGTTTCCACTTAGGTACCATTGAATCATAATACCTATAAAATAATAAAAAATCATGGATATTAAAATATCAATAAATTAATTATATTCATGATATATCATTTTAATTAGTAGTATATACACCTCATAGAAATATATAAGATCATAATATGGCATGTATCTTAATGAATGAAAATTGAGACGAAGTTATTTTATTGATTTGGTAACTTTTGTGCCAAAAAAATCCAGAGATAAATATAATAAATTGTATATGTATATAACCATAGATTTATTTATACAATAATATAATAAATTCATGGGAATTATATACCACATATTCGAAAATACGAGGTGAACCGGGCTTGGGTCTTATGGAAAATAAAAGTGATACGAGAAAACACTTACTCTATGTCTTTAGTTTATTCATAGATGTTCAATACTCATGTATAATAAATATATGTTTACTATAAATCTACCTCAACACTGTATTATTATATCTAAAACTACAAATTATTTGTTTTTTACTTTACATTACTTGTTTATTAGTAACTTCATTTTAATATAACATTTCAGTTAATATTTCGTAATTTTTCATATATGTTTTGTCTTGTTATTCTTGATCCAATTACTTATATCATTAGTTACATATTTCATGAATGTTAATAATGATTTATGTATCATATAAATTCAGTACATATGTAGTTATAATATTTTATGATATATATAAATATGAAATGGAATAAAATGTTCATGAATATGGTAGTCCGTACATACACCTGAATGTTGTTTCCATTTAATGGTATCTTTGAAAGTAAGTAAGTAAATGATAGGTATATATATATATATTATAGAATTAAATTATTATTAATATTTAATATATATCATGTAAATTTACTAAAACAATCCTTATTTATATCTATGAAATTCGTGAATGAATCACATCGATTTGAGGAGGTGGTAGTTAACACGTCCCAATATAATGTTAGGGTATTTACAAAAAATAGAGTGAATGAAGGAATATTTTATATAATAATTTTAGAATCATAAATAAATAATATATTTCATAAATTAAATATAAAAACATATTTTCCATCAAAATTTTCAACAATTATATGTGATAAAGGAAAATTGAACAACATCATTTCATGAGGCAATAGTTCACTGTATAGAAGAGGGGTAAGTTCGTTGCCCATTAGATATGAGTTTATGTATTTGTATGTAGAAAAATTATATAAAATTATCTCATAATATATATGATACTATTTTTATTATATAACTATGTAATAAATGTAGTTTAAGGGGTGGATAATGAATATAGAACAATGGAGCATGAGAAACTACAATACATTTTTATTGGGTAACCCCTATTTGTTTGAAACAAAAGGAAACCTTGGTTAGATATATTCAAAAATTAAGGTCACTTGGATAAAGTTGGGATTTTAGGGATTATTCGATCAGATTTTGGGTGATCCTAAGTGATTTAGAGGTGTGAATATTTTGGAGGTGTGAGTTCCATTTAAAAGTGGAGGAGGAGTGACATTCTTAAAAATTTTAAAAGAAAACTACACCCAAATTTCACTAAGGTAAAATGGAAACCATATTGGTTATAATTAAATCCAAGGGAGTATAGGTTGTAAATATGGATATAAAATTTATTTTGGACAAGTTTTCATGTCATTATGTCCCTTATTTTTAAGGTTTAGTCATATTTTAAGCGAAATTTTCTCAAAATCACTGTAATTAATTTTTCTCACATTCACTAATATTTTAGTAAAAAAGTATGATTACATTATTTTAAAATTTTAAATTAATATTATTAAAATTTTATAATAAGTTTTTCTAAATTACAGTCCAATAATTGTCAAAATATAAATTAAATTTAATCCAGCAAATGGAACAGCAGAACAGGTTTTTATAGTAAAAATGTTCAAAAGTTTGAAATGTTTCATTAAATACAATTTCAAGGCTTAATTTATTCCAATTAAACATATTGGATTAATTGATTTAGAATTTATACAATTAAAATCTTTAACCATAAAAAAATATAATTTATATTTATAAGTAATGTAGGTGAAAAATCTGTATTGAATTCAAATTTAGGGAATTTCACTATTCATCAAAAAATGAAACATCTCATAAAAATACCAAAAATTCACACATATTTAACATTTATATTAATACTTAAAAAATTATGTATATTTTTAAAAATAAAATTTTTAATAGAGTTAAAATTTATATTTAAAATTGGTTTGCCGTTAAAAGGCGGTAAATTTACCTTGTAAAAATATACATCTTTTTATTCATAAAATTGTACATATTTTTTCATATATGTATCATGTCTTTTAGATGATTACCGATAATATTAATTGAATATATTATATATTATTTTATTTAAAATACTTATATAAATTCATTTTTTAAATTTATTGATATCAAAATGTGTTTTTATATAGAAAAATGGTTTTCTTATGATGCAATTTATTGATTTTTAAAATGTTTTTATGTTACATTATAGAAATTTAAGATTAAAGGATTCATTATATATATATATATATATATATATATGAAAATCATATTTTTTCCAAATTTAGTTAATCTTATTTAAACATATATTCCAAAGTCATAGTGGTAACTATAATAATATTTTAAAAATAATATTAATAGTATTTTATTGTTTAGTAAAACACAACAGTGCATGTAACAAAAGATATTTTAGGGACTCAGTATTGTGTGTAATAAAATTCCAAATATATTATTTGATGTACTAAAATACAATCTATTTGTTGCATATATCTCAAGCATTACATGTTTTGGTATAGAATTCAATTCAAACATGGTCTATTCCTATAAGAAAATTTGTCTTCAGTGTTGTGTGAAATGAAAAATATCAAAAAGAATAAATTAATTTGAAAAAAAATAATTTATAAAATATTATGGTTTTACTCCAATATTCTAGAATCATCTCCCCCACTAAAAATATTATAGAAATGGGAAAATATTATTAAACTAATCAACATCTTATGGAAATGAAAAAAAATTAATAAATTTTCAAGTGTGTTTTTAGTGAATGAATAAACTAGTATTTATAATCTATATAGGGTAATGTGAGTACTGGAATTAAATCATTATATGGCCTTTGGTCAAATATGACCCTTATTCATTATGATTGTTGGTCAATATAACCATTTTCCTATATAACCGTTTGTCAATAATAATGTTGGTCAGTTTCACCAATGGTCAGTTTGTCCATGGCACACTACACTATTGTTTGATAATTCTTCCATTGTAATAAGTGTTTATAAGTAGTAAATAAAAAAGTTAATTGACACAAAATTTGGATTGATGGAATCAACCAATAGAGTCATTCCATTTGAAGCCCATTTTCTTGAACATGGGAGTGAGGTAGCATCAATGGGGTTATCCCTTGACCAATCCAAATATGAGATTCAATAAGTAAATCATGAATGAAATGTCCTATAGGATAATTTCATGTTAGTTGAGATTACCACTTGATTGATGTTAGCTGAGCCACCCAATAAAAGTATAACCATCATACACCTTACTCATAGGGTATACGTAGGTGTAATAAGGTGTTACATGTCCATTCCTTAGTTTCATGAAGTATAATTTCTTTTTTATAAATACAATTATTATTCTATTAAATAATTTTCAAAACTATTTTTCTTAATAAAATATATTTATAATTGATAAGAATTTGATAATTTAATTTTTTGGATATACGTGAACCATAAATTTATTTTCTATAATGTATATAAAATATTAAAATAAACTCCTGTATTCTGACAAATATCTATTTTAATTAAATAGTATTTTAAAACACCCTCACATAAAAATAAATAATATTCTAATTTAATAATAAAAATCCTGGAATGTTTATATGATAGTTAGATATTCAATTATGACTTAAAATGATATTTTTTCAAAAATAATGATTTTTATGTTTAAATGATAAAATTATCCTTTATATATAATTATCATGGAAAATATAACATTATATTTGAAATCATCATGTCTAAATTATGATAGGCTGAATTTATGCCAATTTTTTGAAATTCACTATTTTTTTTACTAATAAAAAATATAGTTCAAGATTTTCTACATATTTTATGAATTCATATTTTGTTTGTAATGTTGAAATAATTAGTTGATCAGATTCCATGAAATAATATATTTTATTTTATTAATTTTAAGTATTTAATATATTTTCATATATTTTAAAAAATATAAGTTTATTTTCAATGTCTAAAACAATTTTTTTTATTAAAAAAATCACATTAGGGAGTTATTATTTCTTTCCAAATGATGTTTTAACAAAAGGAATTCATTTATTGTAGATTAAATTAACATAAAATTTGTTCCAAATGTCAAAATACCTGTTAAAACACCTTGGTTAAGACAATATTTTTGAGTTATAAATTACTTATATTTCCAACACCTGTATTTAAAAATTATTAGACTTGTCCTCAATTTTTTTTATAAATATCTACATGTTTCACAATTCCCATTTACTACAAATCCTTATTCATCCATTTTATTTAGATTTTTCCTCACATTTAGTCCTTTAAATGATTCTTCAATCCCCCAAGGATCCATCCTCATGTTTTAGGAACAACTCTTCAATATAAGAGAAATATATATTCCTCTATTCTATTCAAGCTCCCTTTTTTACATGATATATCTTCCAACATCAAATATATGTTTGTTTTTACACATTATATTATCATAAAGAATCCAATATTTCTAGATTTTAAATATATGGATCTATAAATCCTCAAGGAAGGGGAAAGATGTTATTTTTCCCAAATGGATGTTCAACTATCAATCCAATTGGTGACTATTTAATAATTAAAGGAAGATAAAGAACAACAAAAGAATGTGGGAAATGTTCCTAAGTTTTACCGTGATTAGGATGCAATGATATGGTTCGATAACTGTGTATGTGTTCCTTCTATTTGAGATTTAATGAAGTACCTGTTAGAGTAATCTCATAGTTCATCATTATATAATCATCCTATAAGTTTAAAGATGTATATAGACTCAAAATAATACTTCTAGTGGGATGGAATGAAGATAGATATCATAGAGTTTGTATCTCAGTCATTGAAAATCTAGTAAGTTAAGGATGAAAGAAAACCATTTAAAGGGATGTTCCATCCATTACCCATGATACAATGGAAATTATAGAGCACCACTATGTATTTTGTTGTTGGTCTACCTAAAACATCTAAAGGGTTTAATGTTATATGGGTGGTAGATGATCACTTAACTAAGTCACCACACGTCATTGTCATTATAGAAGTTATCTCTCTTGATAATCTATCTATAATATACATTAAGGATGGGATAAGGTTGCATGGAGTACCACATTATATTGATTTATAATGGGATCTGAGGTTTAACACAATGTTTTGGAGAGGTCTTTAGAGATAAATTGATAAAAAATTGAGTTTCCACGCTACTTATCATCCCCAAACAGATGGCCAGTCTGAATGAAAAATTCAAATCCTATAGAAAATGTTGAGATATTTTTCTCTGGATTTAATTTTTGGTTGGGATAAAACCCGTCCTCTAGTTGATTTTTCCTAAAACAATAGATTTCAATCAATAATTTATATTTCATCATATGAATCCATTTATTGGAAGAAATTTATAGCTCTAAAGCTATAGGATGAGGATAGATGAATTAAGCTATTAGTACCTAAGATTCCTAAAGAAATATTCAAGAAGGTTAGAACCGTTCGACATCATTTCACAGAAGCTCATATATGGTAAAAAATATATTCTTATAACCATCAGCATTATCTAGAATTTGAATTTGGTGAAAATATGTTTTAAAGAATCTCACCCTAAATAAAGTTATTAAAATTGGTAAGAAAGGGAAACTAATCACTAGGTATATCGGCCCCTTCGAAATTATTGATCGTATTGGGATAGTATCCTATAAATTGGAACTACCTAAAAATATATATCAAGTACATGATTTCTTTCATGCATCTCTCATGAGGATGTACATATCTGACCCTCCCAATGAACTGAACTTTGAGGTCATACCGCTGGAACAAGCGCTTTCTTATGACGAGCAAATAATTGAAATTTTTAACAGATCACTAAAATCTCTACAAAATAAGACCACTCACCTAGTCAATGTTTTTTTGGGAAAATAACCAGTTATAAGAAGCTATGTCGGAACATGATTATATGATGAAGCAGATATATCCTCACTTTTTTTAACTTGAGTGATGAATTTTAAAGGAAAAATTCCTTCTATGGGGGTGAGAAAGTAACACCCTGAGTTTTTATAGACTTATATTTATTTGAATAAATATGATTCATGTTTAAATATTAAAATACACTTATTATAGTATTAATTTTACCTAAAACACTAAATTGGCATAGATTAAATGAAACACCAAACTGGAATACATTAATAGAAACACCGACTTGGGTTACGATTCATGCAACACTAATTTCTACGAAACTTTTTTTTGTTTTTATTTATAATATAAAATTACTTCCATCCCATTAAAATTGATTATATGAATATTAATATTTTATAATGATATTTTATATAAATAAACCATATTTATAATGAAAGATATGATTTTCGATAAAGTCCATCTATTTTAAAAAATATATTTTTCTCAAATGAAACACTTCAAATAATGAAAGCAATTTTAGACCGATTTCAAAATTTTATTTGATAAAATAACCATAATTTTTTAATTCAAAATATTGAAATTACCATATTTTTAGTTCTTGGTATTTTTCAGCAAAACATCATTTTTTGATTAATAGCAACAAATTGTGATTTTTACTTAAAACATCCTTTTTGTCTAATTAATTACTAATGATAAATGAGAATATAAATATTTTTAAAGGTCACAATTTAAGAATATTAAATCTATTAATAATTTTTAATAAATTTAAAGTAATTTCATTTTGAAATTGAAAATAATATCATATTAATCTTTTATGTTTTTCTCATCTTTTAAAACACTATTATTTCGTCCCGTCTGTGGGATTAGAAGTAATTTAACTTTTTACACTTATGTGAATTGAATTAAAAAAATATTACATACAACATTTTATGAAATATAATTATTAGATTCTATTAAGACCATGTTAATTTTTTCCAATATTTTTTGTAAAATTGAATAAAATTAATTACAGTAATTACGGCCAAATTATTCTTAATTTGGGAATAAACCTTAAAATTAAGGGCCCAAATGAACTTGAAAATTTTAAAAACACATTTTCTATCCATAAATATCTCATAAACCTTCCATTATTGTGTTTGGATATTTTTATTAATTTTTTATGGTAACACCATGTGCACTCATAAAGTGTTTTTAGAAATTCAAAATAAGTCATTTTCCTTCCTCATAAAAGAACACCACCTCTACCCATTACTCAAACCTATATAACCAATTAATTTCATCCAATATCGGCCCAATTAGCCTAAAAAAATCCTCAATTATACCTTGAATCCTCCCTTCGGGAAAAATTCCTCTCAAGGAATCCTTTCTACATAAACCAAAAGGAGTTTCCCGATTAAGAGTTAATAATTTCTCTAAAGATCATTTTATTTATTATATTTCTCCACCACCTACACTCTATTTATTCCAATATTTTATAAAAAAACCAGTATAATCACTATAATATGAAATTTATATTCTAAAGGTTTAACCAAAACATACCCAAACCTTCATCTAATGGATGTTGAACATACTATTTCTGTGTACGTAAACTACTGCCTCATGAAACGACGACTGTTCATTTCTCCTTAACGACAGATCAAGGTGGCCATTAGGATGGTCACTCTATTTATATATGGAATATATTAAATTTATTATGTATTAAATACTCTTTATTCATTTTATAACATATATCTCTTTACTATCCATATGGTGTTAATACAATAATCTTGTTTGGTGAAGTGTGGACTGAAAGCAATATTACTCTTTTACACACAACAAATAATATATTAAGGATGTTTTTATTGAACATATAGAATATATAATTTATAATGTAATAATGATATATAAATATATATATTTGTGTGTGTGTGTGTGTGAGTGTGTGTGTGTTTCATTTACAAACCTTATTTCAATACAACAATATAGACAGAATCATCGTTCATGTGTACCAATGACTTACCATCTCCATAAATCGTGTATTCCATTTAAAAACCAATATTGTATAAATTATTATAATAAAAATATACTATAAATAAATGATATTTATATCATGTTTTACATTATGAAATCATGATATATCTATAATATCGAATGTTGTAAGAAATTAGGACACATGCGTAGAAGAAAGTGAATTTTACTCGAAGTGAAACTTTAATAGTGGATTGTTAACTCGTGGGTAATATAGTGTCATAATAAAACCATAAATGATATTGTATATAATAATATTCTTATTTAAATTATTTATAATAAACATATATTTATTATAACTGGGTATTGTATGATTATAGATAGAGTCAATATATAAGGAAACGAGATATCAACTAACATTGAATTTCTGTGGGATTTATATTATAATCATCACACATTAATTTTTGTGGTGTAAGTAATAACAATGATTTTATTCTATTTATCTATTACATAAAATTATGGGTATTCACATTAAAATTTTATGACCTTTACTTCAGGGATTTTAACATTCAAATGATACCAAATTGGTAAAACTTTTTTTTCTCAATTTTCCTTCTTTGAGATACATGTTTTTTTATCATCATAAACTCTTGTTTGAGGTTTATATAATTAAATTATAAATTTTACATAATGAATATATGTTTTTAATGATATATTATTATTTTATTTAATTTAGGTTTATTCTATTGAGAGTATGAAAACAATTTATAGTGTTATATGTGTTTATTGATATAATCTCATCGCTTTCAGAGATTGTTTATGTTTATGCATCCCATGATAAAATTTTAAAATCCATATCTATAAAATATTCACAAGTTTCCTTATATTATGTTTATTCATGATATCATATATTTTTACTTCCATTATTTCACCCTTTGATAGTTAATATATTTTTTATGAAAAATCTTATAGTCTCTCTCTTCGGTTGGAAATCTATTGTATTAAAAAAACCATGTTTTCAAATTTATTTAAAAATTTCCTTCAAGATAATTTTTAAAGAAATAAGATGTTAAAATTTTTATTATTATAAAATATTCCTTTATTTATTTTCAATTCAATTTTCAAAAAAATTATTTTGAAAGGTTTTATTTTATAAAAATAATTATTTCAAAGAAGAATGGATATTTTGTCTAGAAATGATTCAAACAATTCATTCTAAATTATTTCTGATCTAAGATAACATCCATTAGTGTTACTAATTCATTTAGTAAGATATTATTTAATTTTTCTATTCATATTATTTCTATGAATATAATATTTTTTGATGGCATGATGTTTATGAAATTGGAATCTCTATCATTGGTTATATACTTTTGGAACCTGCTTCTTTTAATGGGTTATATGATTTTGAAACATGAAACTTCTCATAGGTTATGCTTTATGATGAAGTGACTATGATACTAGTCTATTTCAATAGTTTATTATATATTTAAATGATTATGATACCCATTTTATTTCATGGGTTATGATATGTATTTTTTGGATATTATGGAAAATGTATGTTTGATATTATTATGTGATAGGTGGGACCAATATAATATTCTAATGGATTGGGCAACATTTAATATCTCATGAGATAAATTAATTTTTCCTTGGTTGTGATCCATGCCTACTATGATGGTCATGGAAGTGAACTGTAACACCCCAAGACTTCATAGTGTGTTATTTCTTCAAAATAATTCAATAACTTGCACTACACGCAACACCGAGTTAAAGCGCACCATGGCTTACCAAACTAGCCGTTATGAATAGTAATACCTAATTTTTGAAATTTTATAAATTCTATCTCTCAAAATGGACTTCATTTTTGGATTCGTAATATAAAAATTAGCCTAGGGTGAAATTTTGGTACTTTTCGGATAACTTTAATATTTTGATGAATAGTGAAAATTACTAAATTTTAATTAAAAACAACTTTTTTAATCAAAATAATTAATAGTGATAATTATGAATTTGAGTGGTTTTAAAGTATAATTAGAATATATTTTTACCATTTTATCCAATGGTGTTCATTATAATTAATTTCACTTTGAAATTGGACCTAAACAATTGTCAATCTTTTGATATATATTGTTTCTTAAAAACACGCTATTTGTTGTGACAATGGGAATTAATTATAAAATTAATTAATGCAACTTATATGTTTGGAATTTTGTAAAATAGACATCATTTTTGATTTCGGAATATCAATTATATCTTAGGGAGAAATTTTGGCATTGTTCTGAAAACATCAATTTTTGATGAATAGTGAAACTACTAAGTGGTAGTTAAAAAAAACAGAATTTTTCATAAAACATAATTTTACCGCTTTTGTGAATGGAATTTCGAAAATCCAAGAGACACGGTTAATATCAAGATGTAAAATGTGGTTCAATGAGATGAAAATAATTTTTTTTGAATAGTAACTTTTTACTTTTATTTACCACGGTTAAAAGTAAATAGGGTAATTAAGGGTAGAAATGATATTAATATTACCCTAACACATGTCCTAATTCTATTGGACAAATGTATCTTGACTAAAAACAACCTTAGGAATAAAATATTATCATTTAGGTCCACTTGGATTAGATTAGGACATTTATTATTGTTTAATTCAAAGAAGAGTTAAAAGAGTTAAAATCAATGTTTATTTACTAAAACATTTTTAATATAGGGTTATACATAAGATAAATTCGATTGTAAATATTAATTAGAAAGATAATAATATTACCTACATAATTATATTTTATTTATAATTTTTAGACATTAAATAATTTAATTTAGTTATGACACAATGATGATGCAGTAATTACCATAATAGTGAAAAATTAAAGTAATTGATATTATAAATACCCAAATAAATATAATTTGAGACTTTTAATGAATTAAAATAATTTTCTAGTATACTATGTCATATTAGGATTGATTAAATTGACTTTTTTAGAAGTAATAATTCTTTTACGAGTTTCACAAAAATCAACTATTGAATAGTGTCAAAATTGACATAAAAGAGTTTTTAAAACAAATATTATATTATTAATTGATATTAAATTCCTAAAAATATAATGTTCTTCCAAGAGGCTTATATCATGATATGTGTATCATTAATGGACCACTTGGGGGTCTCTTGGATGTATATAGTAAGTTTATTAACTATATAATATAAAAATACAAAGTGACATGGTAAATGTCAAACTAATTAACTAAGAGTTAAAACTAAAAGATAAGGTTAATATAGTAACCAAAACCTGTATAAATTCTATTGGTTGAATGAGTTTAGACCTATACCCACATTAAACTTTGAATAATCAACTTTGGAGCCATTATAAACCGAATATGAATTTATTATAAATTAATATTTCTAGCATTTCCAAAGGTTCCCCTCACCCCACTTATAAAAGGGCACTCCCCCTTCTCATTACTTAACACCTTAAAAGCCTTTTGGTTCGGCCAAACTCTGCCCAAATACTCTATAAACTTCCCTCAATACAACCTAGAGGCCTTAGTTTGATAATAAAGCCAACCTAAGGAGCCCTTTTGATCAAATCAAAAGGAAGAACCCAAAGAAGAGGTAATGTTTTCACCACCCTTTTTCAAATTCATTTCTTCTTCCACTTCTTCTTTCTTTGTTTTTACCATTATAAAATAATAACTCCAGTATCTTATATATACTGTGATGTTATTATAAATATGGTAAAACCATATTCAGTATTCTATCCACCCTTTGAATAACATGTCACCATACATGCGTACGTACGGCTTACCGTCTCCACGTCGTGGTGTAATTGTTATTCAATATATTATTATTTGGATGGGTATAATAATGATGTGTAACTCATGTAAATAATAAATATAACATGATAATGATTCTGTATATATGATATAATATTCAATTATATATTATTTTAATATCAAAAGAATGATATTGTCGCTCGTGCGTACGTACGGACTACCGTCTCTACGAACATGATGAGTTTCATTTTCCATCATATACATTCAAGTATAATTATCATTTAATGATTTAAAAATAATGTTTAAGGACTTGATATCATTCTTAATATGAATAATATACAACCTAACCATTACAAACATGGCTTACGTAAAAAAACATATAAAAGAAAATGAGTAAGTTAACACCCGAAACGACGATAATACTAAGATATTATTAACAAAGAAATGTTAAAAGATCACATATGATATCATATTAATATATATGATTCTTTTATAATTTAATAACAATTATTTCACCATTATACAGGAGGTTAAACTAACCTCAACCAAGGAAAAGTACAAGGTAAGGGTTTATTTCACAATCACTTCATTATCCGAGGTTGTTTATACGCAATTATCTACTGGGATCTCTTTATCATCCACATCCATGTTTCTTCGAAATGTATTTCAAAACATTTTAACTATTTACAAAGAATATGGGTTAATTTAATTTATACCCTTGTGTGTTTTTAAAGGAATCTTTCCTTCATTTTCCAAACAAGGCACTTTTTACCTTTTGACAAATTTAAGGTAAGAATGTTTTTTAACTTATACGACGGGTGTGGCTATTTATCGCCGTTATAAAATCATCAAAGCTTACCTTACAAGCTTATAATAATATTTTCAAAGTAAATGTTTTATTTTATAATTATGTTACTTTTAAATGATTTCAAAATGAATATTTTAAGAATTTTTGAAAGGTACTCTTTATCAAGATCTTAATTTTAAATGTTTTAAAGATTTATCTTTCTAAATATTTTTAATTAATGTCCATGTTTTCAAAATGATTTTAAGGATTTATTTACATGGACATGAAGGTTTTTAAATGATATTTATTTTCAAAAGTTTAAAATTGGTATGGGACACTTTGATTCAAAAACCTCTTTTAAATTACTTCCTTTATAAATGTGTGACTTTTCAATGATTTCGAGAAAAGAGATATTTCTCTCAAATAGTTTTTATTTTCATCTATGTCAACATCCTTTGATGGATTTTAAGCTTATTTGAAGTTGATTTATTATGATAAACACTTTTTTATTGTATTGAAGGTTTTATGATATGTTTTACTGTGGATGTGTTATTTTTATACCATTCATGGTTTATGGAGAAAGTATTGACATTTCGTATACTAGTTTTAATACGAAGGTTTATGTTACGTTTAAACCTTTTCATATGGGAATGAATTGGGCTTAATATGTGACGGGTGGAGCCCGCTATAGCTCCTCAATGCATCGGTAGGTCTCATGAGACAAACTAGTGTTTTGGCACAAGGTCTTGGAAAAATCTTATTTGTAGTCTTGGAACGAGGCCTTGGCTATGTGGTTATGATAGTCTGGCATTATACATTCCATCATTATGAAAGTGGTCATTGATATTTCATGTGATTATTCGATTAGTATAATATCCATATGAATAAGTAAATGTAATTATTTCATTTTACTTTTGCCATACTATGTTGAAGTTCATGTTTAAAAGGCTTTTGTTTTAGTTATACATTGCCTTAAATTTTCATTCTTATTTATGAAAGTTTCCACTTTATTGTTATCCTTACTGGGCATTTGAGCTCACCCCTTCTCTATGTTTTATTTTTCCCAGGATGTGAATAAGTAATTTATAAATGACCTGCAGGGATAGTATGTGGGGATACGAGTGTGGAATATGGAGACAATATATTGTTGTGGATTTTCACTTATTGATGTAATGTAAAACATTATGAATATATCTAGTGTTTCCAAGGATACTAAACCAATCGGTATTTCAAGATTTGATCTTTCTCATGATCATACCAATGTTATGTAATAATGCACCGACTCTGGGTAACTGGGGTTGGGGCGTTACATGAACTATGACTACTAAGATTGTATGAGCAGTGAACTCAACCTACATTGATGGTCATGGGAGTGATCCATGAATACTATGATGGTTTGTAGAGTGAACCCATACTACAAAGATGGTCTTGGAAGTTATTCCTTGTCTAATATAGAAATTATTATAAGATTATATGTTTTCCACAATTCCATGTATTCCTCATATGTCTTTTTTTCATGGCTTATTCACTTTACATCCTTTTTGTTCATGTCTTATGAACTTTCAAGATTTATTCCATGATTCTGGTATATGATCTTTAATATGAAGGCTATGATCATATATTTTCATCCACACATTCTCATACCCTTATGATCATGTTTATTCTCATATGTATATGTTTTTACCCTTACTGATAATTTGAGTTCACCTATTTAAATGATTCCTTCCCTAGGTTGTGAAGATAATTATTATGTTTGATGTGTCTAAGAAGGGTGTTAGTAAAGAAGAACCTAGTGGAAGATAATTTATCTCCCATATGTATATGTTTTTATGTATTTCTTGTTTCAAAAGGCACTATACTAGTACAGTTTTATAAGGTATGTTTCGGTAATGTTTTGTGTTTTCCGCACAATATATGTAATTTTGATGTTTGAATAGAATTGGTCAATATAGTTTGGATCCTAATGAGGTCAAGATAGATGTCAATGCTACTTTTGGGGAGTATATTTTCCATATATTTTATAGAAGCGTGATGTATATTCACAGATAGTCTATCCCTCTAGTACATGTGCTATGGAATCATGGCCGGGTATATGAGAGGACTTCAGAGTGGGAGTCCAATATAATGGTAATTAGCCATAGCTTTTCATAGATAGTGTTTCAACACCCTTTTATGGTGAAATAGGGAATGAATTCATTCACGAGAGAAAAATTGTAACTAACTGGTGTTTATATCATTTTTGGTTCCTCTAAAATATGGTTAAATACATTATTATAGACCTAATAATGATTCCTAATGAGTTAAAAAATATTTCATGGGTGTCATGAGAACGTTTGAATTTAAAAACATCATTAAATGAGAATGTATCAATGATTCATGTTTATTAGAAACTTTGTGACCCATTCAACATGGTATCTCATAAATATGTGTTGTTTGGTTCTGCGGTGAATAAAGGGGAACTGTTTTCCAAACCATTCAATTGGGGATGAACACAAGTGAAAAATTTATTACGATTTTATTATTGGAAATTCAGACATTTGGAACACAGTTAATCTAACTACCGGGACTAACCATGTGGGTGACCCCATATGTAATCAAAGGAGATTTGTTGGCTCACAGTTTTTCTAAATGTGCAGACAAATAATGGAACCCAATTTTTCTGAGATAAAATGACCAAAATGACCATATGTTTTTAATCTATTACAGAAATCCTATATTGTAATATTTATAGGTAAGGGAGTCCTTTTTTGTTATATTAGAACTCTCTTTTACCATCTTCCATTTAATTTGATCTGAGTTTGTTATCAAGAGTCTGATTTAATCACTGGCCATCTATTTGGATATCCATTGATATGATCTCAATTGTTGTTTAGTTTTTATTAATTTTATTTCTCCTTAATAATGTTATATATGTTATAGGATTAATGCATTATTCTCAGGGAGTTGATCCATTATTCATATATATTCTTATCTAGTACAAACTAAATGTTGACTCCAGATGAGGAGAGTTGTTTGAGAATATTGTAGATGGTCTATGAGTTGTACCTATAGTTTTATATTTTCCTAAATTTCCACTGTTTTACACACACCAATATCATCAGTCATGGCTTATTGAATTCATAGTCCATTATTATTTTAATTAGAATAATATTCCATGACTATTTTAAAATACATTAACCATCATTGGAGGTTACATCCTCAACATCGACCCCGCCATGATTTTTCTTTACCTTATTTATTCTCTTAGTATCATGTTAAACCAATATGGGACACCATTCCTGTATACGTCAACTTAAACATTATAATATAAATTATTTAATTAAACATATAAAGGGTTAATGGCTATCAAATGTAGTGACATCACATTAAACTTATTAGGTAACAATATTAATTGATTAAAGGGTGTTTAAACAGTTAATTGGCATGTATATTACAGATATAAATTGGTGTTGTTTGTTATAAATGAATTCAATATGGTTTGACATCATTATCCCTCATTGTCGTGATAATAAAAGGTAATTATTTAAACCAAATAAATGGGATTTTTTTAATGAAATGAATAGTCTCATTCCCCATTATACTTTTCACACAAATAAATTTCAATGGATTGTACCAAATGACTTATTAATTGGAATAAGTATTACATGGGATGATTTTATATAATTAATCCATTTTAGGGTTCATAATATAGATTCAAAAATAGAAATTTATAAAAAAATTTAAACGTTATTTAGCCTTGGATTCTAGAGGGAGTTCCTTGTGAACTCATGGAAGACATTCTGATTCATGGATATCAGTTCCCATGGATGATACCCACATTGGAGACATATCCTTGTCTACTAGTATATGACCATTATGACACCATATGATCCATCAATTATCATTATATGATTACATTTTTAATGTTCATTGATATAGTGTGACATCAATGGGCCTGAGGAACCATGAATAAACCCATTGGGACTAGTCATTTCTTTTCACATGTTACCTGGGATGAATTCATTAGAATCAATTAAAATAAAATTATGAGGAATGAATTGGTAGACTCCATGGGATTAAATTATAACCCCTTTATCTTGCATTTATATTATTATTGAATTGGATATATCACTAATGTTAATGATTCCTTATCCATTACATTGTATCCCTTTCATTACTAACATCATCATGGATTCCTTATTATATCATGGATTTGTTATCATTATTATAATCATTTAAGGATGCCAATTCTAGTTATACATCACTTGGATTATATATATAAAATAGAAAAAAATTAAATAATTAAATTTTTACATGTTCATACACCATCTAAGGATTAAGAAGGTGCTTGGGTATCCACCTTAGTGCACTGCTTTTCGTTAACATATTAATACTTTAACAAATTTTTAGTTATTATTACATAGTTTATATGTTATTGGCTTCATCATTGGTGGCCTACTGAGATATATCTCACACCCTATATGTCTCTCTTTTCGTACCCAGTAAGATTTCATGTATGCTGGTTTTGAAAATTAGAAGCCTCCGATATTGGACACCTGACAGTACTTTATTCAATTAAGATGGATCTTTGTAGTAGATGATAAAGCTAAAGCACATGTTGCTTGGGGTGTTTTTTGATTTATTTTTCCTATTTATTATAGAATTTATTATTTACATAAATTTATACATGTTTTATAGTTTTTAAGACATGTGAATTGATTAATTAGTATATTTTCAGTGCTATTATCGGTTTCTTAAGTTGTTTATTATTTATATCTTTTTATTTTACGGTGGGTTACTAGAATAGTATATTTAGTTTATGCCTATGTTTCTCCATATATTTATCTTACTAATTATACTATTTATCTATTACTATATTTATCTATTTCACCACACTATTGTAATTATGGACGAGTTTCCACATGGACACACCAAAGGCCGTCACTGTTAGATGGAATCATTAGAAATTTAAGGAGATACAGTTGAGGCCATGTGTCCAATCAGGATCGGGGAACCTTTGAGTGGAACCAAGTGTTGTTATTTTCTAAATAAGTCACATTCTAGAGTTATCTAAAGATGTAAAAGGGACACACAAATCTTAGTTCCATAAAAAATTGTTACCCAACTAATTATGTCCCATTCATGATGTAACTATATGAAATACATGATCACCAACCTCAAACACTATCAGCTGGCAATGATATCATGTATAAGATTTATAATAAAATTATGTAATGTTAAATATATTCTATATCAACTTTCAACTCTTATTTCTAGCATGAAAAATACTCACCCCTACCAAGTACTGCTCTCCAAAACTACCAAAAGAAATGTAGATCCAAATTTACATGCCTTCACAACCTTGAAGGGTGATATTTTAACAAGACCTAATGTAAATTTTTATATGAAAAATTAACTAACGATAAATCCTTTTTTAAAGAACCACTAATATGAAGTTTGAAATCGTGGATAATAATCTCAATATCCTGGATAGCTCTCTGTTGGTCCATCAACCTAAGGATGACATGTAATGATCAATTTCAATAAGAATCCAATATCCTCTAACAAACCATTCCAAATCATAGATACTTACTTTGGGTCATTAGTAAAAAATAACATAAATAGAACTCTATAAAATCAAACTATCTATTATATAAACTATTACACAAGTTTATCCACTTCCATAATATACTAGATATGTATAAAATTTACTGATTTTATGACCCAACATATGATCACCCATAAATCATCATTCTGACATGGAGTCCCCACAAATCCAGTGGTTAAGTTCATGGATATAGCATCCAATTTTCATACCATCATGTTTATGGGCTATATAAAAATAGTATTTTGTGGTGTTGTAACTTAATTATATAACAAATAAGATGCCATAATAAAAAATTCAAATTTTTTAATCTCATCCTTATTAATAAATACAGATTTTTGGAATCATGAAATTAATATGTAGTACCTAGATATTCAGATTAAAAATAATTATGTCCACTTCCATCAATTCCCACATCAGAGAAAAACTAATAACAACGATATTTAAGAAAACCCAAAGTTACACTAGGAGACTGATACAATTCATCTGAGGTCTCAACACTGTTGAGTATTTCAATAATGATATAGAACATAGAGTCAAATATGTACTCAATATGAAATCACTAATTACATGACTAGTTAACCTTCCTCAAGTACAAAAATATCTTTCAAAAACAACTCCCATTTCCAAAATCATCTTGTTAAACAAAATCATCTGAGACCAAAAATAAACTAATTAATTTACTTCATCTGTTATTAATTTGATATGGACCTTAAGGTCTATCAAATAAGTTATAAATATATAGTTATATAGAGTATAAATGGTGATCATACCATGTACCGGGTCTATGGTAAACTCAAACTCTATCGAAGAGTCTAAACTAGATATATCATCACGATATACCATGAGGTATGAAAAAAAATTTATATGTAAATAACTTACCAAAAAAGAATCAATAGAATCACAAAAAATCTCTGAAGACTAATATGTGATTGCCCAAACATAAAGAACAATATTCCCCAACCTTCCCGCTCATGATTACCACTCACATTGTAAAACATGAGTTACCCCATCGGTAGTTATAAACTGAACACAATGATGATAAAATTATATATAGTTATTAACACTATCAATCCAATCCATTCTGAGAACCATGGTGAAGATTTCAATATTGGGAAATAAGATATACGACTCCACCACACAAAATCTATCTTCACTAGACAAGTTGTGAACTTGGAACCTCACTCAAACATATTTCTAAAAGGTATGGATACATCAAACAATAATAGAATACTCTATGAATTCCATACCAACATGAAAAAAATAATTGGTTGTATGAATTAATGTGTTACAAAAATATCAAACAAATATAAAAATATTATAGAATAAATAATAATTGTACCACAACCTCTATATATCCTTACTAAAGATTCCCATTTTTCATACTCAAACACATAATGATTTCTATTATATAATCTTCCATGAACACTATATCCCACATAAACACCACCTTTATCCTAAGGATAAGACACTCAACCCTTAGAAAAATCAGTAATAAACTTCAAGACCATGGTAAAGGTGGATCCAGACTTACTTCTTAGGGAAATCCATTTACAAAAAAGTCTTAAGAATGATAGACAATAAAAAATGATGATAAGTAATGGGAGATTCTATAAAATTAGGCTTGGTATAACCAGGCCACCAACAATGATATAAAATTGAATGCATTGTGCCAAAAAAATCACCCAAAACTGGTCCAAAAGAAATCAGGTTTCCTTTTTTCATCTTTTTCTATCCATAAGTTACACCCAAGAGAACTATAGTACATAATGAATATCCACCCAACATGTTTTCCCATTTATGTCATAATTTGAAAAAATATGTCTTATCTAGTACCTAAATAATGTTAAGAGTGAAACTGAGAATCATCATTTGATGGATATTACCCCTTATATGCAACTCAAACCTCAGTGCATTCATGTAACCATTTGGGAATATTTCTAGTGCCATGTGCACCAACTCAGAAATATAGGTCTAATAATCCATAATTGTATTGTCTCCCTACCATAAGGTTAGAAAATATTTGTTCTTTTAACAATTTAATAACTCTTTTTAAATCTACTTCCCTGAAATTTTCATAAAAGGCACCCAGGTGATTTTCTCATGAACCATATCCTACACAATATTTTTCCACCATCTCCATCCTAATACATCGAAAATATATGTGGGAATTCCCATCTTATATTCCTTTGGATTATTAAAAATTTGGAATATATTACCAATATGTACCTTTTCACCTTTAAAGATAGGTGGATTCTTTTTTATTATCCTGATCCATGATCCACTACCCATCCTAGGTTCATGACACCTTTATGATTAAGAGTTTGAATAGTGTGGATTGGAGATTCTACAAAATAGGGTCCATGAACAAATTTTCTTATAGAAAATATCATATAGATTCCTAACATTTATTTGTAAGAGATATTCTAAGAGGTGTTTTTTAATAATCATATGAAAAAATACCAGTAATGGAAAGATTCAAAAATCATAGGACCAAAAATCTGGCACTTATATAAAGTATTTATAACCATATGAATTTTATGTAATTATGAATTCATTTAAAATGGATATAATAATAAGAAAATAACATTTCCATTAAAATAAACCCCACACCTAGTTAATATGAATAACCTCAATCACTAGGCCTCAATCACAGAAAAAATATCTTACCACAAGTGGTACCTAGTATTTTGATTGAAAAGTGAGATTTCATGGCCACATTTCCACACTACTTACCCAAATTATGACGAACCTAGATCTATTATAAAAAAACATTAAACCACACCCAGGTAGTGTCAACAACACAACCAGATGGGTATTACCATTAATAACTTTTTTTTACATAACTTCCCACTTCCACTAGACATGTTAACCAATGTGGTCTACAAAATTGTGATATTAAATATGAACCATAAGTATCAGGAAAAACAATAATGACATCAATTTATGATGTACAAGAATGTAATAGATATCAATTAGAAATAAAATTTCAATTCACAGAAGTCAAAACAGAATGATAAATAATTCCAAACTAAAAAAAACATCTATGTGAAAATCTGACACCAACAATCAACCCTCTCTAAAGTTGAAACTTTACAATGAAAAATGGAATGATACATGATTCCACACCCTTAACCAATGTCCTAAAAAATTTGATCTAGAACTAAAGAAATTAGAATGAATGGTGTGAGCATTGAGACAATTATAATAATACCATATAATATATAAAATTATTAATATGATGAATTCATATGTTTTGGTGTTAAAATAATACTCTCTTTTTTATTATTTTTATAAATGAAAATACTTCTATAAATGTTAATGTTTTACCTTAATTTATAATGTATTTGAAAAATATAAATACTTATAGTATAAAATAAATAAAGTTAAACCTCACATGTTGTCATATATCAATGAAATAATCCATTATGTTATGAAACATATATAAATGGAAAACAAAACCATTTAGGATATAGACTATGGTAATATTTACTTGACATAAAATATACCGAAAAAATGAATAATTTAGTTTCAACTAATATAGGGTCCTACCACAATCATTTGATATAACCAAAGTGACCCATTGTGGTGTCACAAACTGTATAATTACATATCTATATTTTCCAATGCCCCCAAGAATCCAAATTGTCTATGTTTATCAAAAATAATTTCCAAAATCTACAATCTCATTCCATAAAACCCCCTTTACATTAATTTAAATCCATTTACATAAAGAAGTAAAAGGGGTAAATAGAAAAGTGTAGTAATTGATAATTAGAAACTTATTGATTGATAATCCTATGTCAAGAATAATGAAAAATTATCCACATTTAAAAAAACATATTTTTCAAACCCATGAAATGGGATTTGAATGAAAAATAATGACAATAAACTACAAAGAATAAATTTAAAACCACAAATGGTCATGAATTTGAATCATATTCATAGCCAATGACACCACGATGTCAAATTAAATGAATAATCATGGTGAAAATTTAACATGGTTTTGTGATGAAACTACCACCGGAGCCAAATTGGAATCAAACTAATTTAGATGGAGGGAGATCACCCAAAATTTCTCACAAATTTCTATATGGTTTTAGTGGAAATCAGGAACAACGATTAGAGAAATAATCTTGTGTTAAACATGTTAAAATCCACTAGATATGATGAATTAATTTCATGATAAGTTTCATGTTGTAAAATCCCATGAATTATAAATATATTGAAAATGAATTGTATCATGTTAAATTAAATATCAATAACTGTTTTTGACATTATGTATTATATTATTATACATTATATTTTTCCAAAAATACACGATTCCCATAATATATACCCAAAAATAAATTCATGTATTTTAAATTATTAACTATGTGAAGGTGTCCAGTAATGACTGCTCATCCTAGTTTTTTTTGAAATCCTCTGAACAAAAAACATAGTGTTTTCTAGACCAAAGGATGGACCTTTGATTACATCAACAAACTTTTTCCTAGAATCCATTACTACAAACAAAACAATATCCTTGGACATTGTTGTATTTTCCAATTCAAGGGATCTCATTTCTTGAGAAGCCTTCTATTCACCACAATAATAGGGAAAACAAAAAAAAGTTAAAGCATACCTGAAGGAAATAAATGAAGTGTTATAGTAAAAATCAACAAGTCCCATTATGGAAAAACCATTATATGATTTTTTTTTAATTTGTAATGGCTTTTAATTTCCTAGATATTAAATCCTTATCTGGATGCTAGAATGTGGATTTTTTTAGGGTATAAATTCACATAGTGGTAATTTCACTAAATTGGTTTGTTTTAGAATCGACTCACTCATTACCTCAATTATTGATGAGTGAACCTAAGACTATATAATTTTATATACATTATAATGAAATATGATTTACAATATTCACATACTCTTAATGAACCATGATAATGTAATTTTTCTATAATTTCCATGCTATCCTACTAATGAAAAATATTGATCCCAATTTCTACCAGGAAAGTTCAGTCAGAGGAATAACCTCTGACCATTTATTAAAAGAAATAAAATGTGCAGTAAATAAGTAGATGGATGAGGGCGAACATCTTGCCCAAACCCAATGAGAAGTCCCCACCAAACATAGCCAATTACAAACCAAACCATTACACCCAAAACCAAAGACCCATACTGCTGATTCAACACTTCAAACAGCAGTTCATCATCTTCAAAAACATCAAAACTTCAAGATTTCAACAGAATATCTTCACTGTAATTACTGAAACCGCGAATTCATTCCAGAGATCTTCCTGAAAACAGATCAATCACAAAATCAGAAATCCAGAACGAACGGCCATCGATCAAACACAAACCCATCTTCACCAAATCAGAACCTCAAAACAGCTTCCATCCGCACCAAAAACCACCAAATCAAAATTCCTCCCCCCTCCAATCCATTGGAGCCAACCATGAGCAAACCGTAGCATGCCATGGCCGATGTCGATCCAGGATGAAGCCGAGCAAGGAACAAGATCCGTCGGAGCTGAGCACATCAATGCCGAGCACACCGCCGCCATGACTGAACCGAACAGTAGGTCCCACGAAGCCGATGACAATCCCACCAAGCCGACGACGATCCGAAGCCGCAACGAGATCCTGAAACTAGGGACGAGCCAAAGCCAACACTGGCACACCGGATCTAGCACCACGCACCTGGATCCGCAAAGAGGACCTGGGCCCGGAAGCAACGAAACCGTCACCGAGCCGAGATCCCGAATCCGAGACACTCGGAGTCGACGCACGCCAACGCTGAGATGAGATCCCAAATCCAGGAGATCCGAGGCCACCTCTGAGCGCACCAAAGCCGACGATGAACACACCACAGCCGTGGAAAGATCCCGAAGCCGAAACGAAGTTGCCGCTAAGCCCAAAACAAATCCGGACCACGCGGAGATCAATGAATATTGTTTTCCATGATTTCATTTATTTCTAAAGATATTACATTTCCTTTTCATTAGTTTATCATTGGTTTATTATATTCATTTATTCATACAATATTACTCTATACGTGTTTAGGTTATGAAAGATTTCATTATGGGATAACAGATACTAAGTATATGATATGAACATTTTTTCATTTCCACTATATCCCTAGGAGAGGATTATGTTACAATTTTAGATAAATGATAGAAGAGAAAATCACATTCTCAAAATATTTTAATTTTAATTATTATATTATCAAATGTATTTCATGTATATATCTAGTCCTCCAAGATAAGAAAACTATTAGATCTTTCAAGAACTACAATATTATGTACTAATATTTTTATATATCTAATGAATCATGGTTTCTATCATACATGAAAATATATTACTATAATGGGTTATTTTTCTCATTCCTTTCTTAACTGGTTGAGATTTAATTAATTTTGAAAAAATTTTGGTCAATTAAAAATCCGTATAATATTGTGGATGGAATTTGAGTCACTATAGGTTGAATTACTTTCCAATTGGGTATGATATTCTATATTTCTCTTAATTTTCAATTAATCTAATCACAATTTTTTTTCACCTTCCTATTAAAAAAATCTATCAACTATTAATCTTCATTTAGTAAACTATAATACAGAAAGCTATGTTTTTCAAGGCTGTTTTCACATCTATATCTTTCTAGGGAAAACCATATTCTGTAGTATATCAAGGAATATGATGAATTCTATGTTTTTTTTAAAATGATTTTTATAGATGTGGAATAATTTTGGTGATCATATTTTTTGAATTTATTAAGCCCCTTGAGGTATATTTTTTACCCATTTTATACTCAATGAAAATAATGATGAATTATTAATCCAATTATTTTTTAATGTAATAATATTTATTCTTACAATTATAAAATATTAGTAGATTATACCCTTTAATTTCTATGATTAAGGTCTAATTTCAACTATCACCATTATTTCAGAGAAGGAATTTTATTATATTGAGTGGGCTTAGGGGTTTGAACTTGTATCATATTTGGTTCAAATATAATATTCACAATCGAATCTCTCCCTTTTCTGATGGTGTTGTATAAGAATCGTCAATATGAAACCTAATGTTGTCCTCCAAGAAATATTCTATTGATAATAAATCCTAGAAACCATAAATAATTGAAAATAAATATGGGGTTTTAAATAATCATAAAAAATATTACCAAGGAATATATCCATCAACTAATATTTAGAATCAAAAAATTTATTAAATTAGTCAGACCTTTCCATAATAAAAATATGTATTACTATCAATTTTTTTTGGTTCTTTTAATTTTGAGATCATGAGTACTATCATCTTCTTGAGTATATAAGTGTAGTGGTAAACAAAAAAACATATATTATCCAAGTAGTTGATGATTTAAACTAGTAATTTATTGTAACAGATGAAAAATGGCCCGACATGATTCCTCATAAAGAACATCATAATATTTTTTTTATTATAGTGTTTTTCTTTATAGGGTTTCATATAGTTACATAGTGGGTTATGTGATTCCCAAAATCATTGAAAACACTGAATTTCATGGGTATGTGATTTAAAAAGTATTATTATAGATATATAGTTTCCACCGTTGGTATACTATCTTGTGTCACCACTATATGGATTACAATTGATCATTAATTGAATCCATAAAATCATAGGCTTATTTTGACATCAATATTGACTTGTCAAATTGTAACTTAAATAATATGGTCACTCTTACTACCCATTAGATTGAATTCATCATATTCATTACATATCAAAATTATACAAACTAGTTGATTGGGGCTTGAGTTATACATATAACATGACACTACTGATGATGGTGGATAATTTCCTACATTTTTAGGGGGGTTTGGAGAACCTATTTTGGACTCATCTTAGTAGTTTCACTCAGTAGGGTTATTTCCTATGATAAGCTTATTATATATTCAATTCAACATCTACTAAAAATTTCATATTATAATATTTAATCCTCATTTATTAAAGCCTTGGATTATTTTTGTGGTTGGTGAGATATATTCATGATTTACCATTTTTTATGGTTAAATATCACTAAATAGGTTGTATTATGATGTTTAAAGAAGATCCCACTTTCTGTTCCTATAATTTATGTTGGGTATACATGCCTTCATTCCATAGTTTTATGGTCAATATATTTTAGATGGACACCTCATATTCTCATTACTATGCACTGGGTAAATCCACTTTTAAATCATTATAGTAGATGTGAAATACAATCACTGACCCCAATTGTGAAACAAGAATCATATCTATATTTTAATTTTTATGGAAATAATTTTTTTTCATCTGATGTGTATCCATTAGGTAATATAACATAGTTCTATTTTCAGGATTTATCATTTTGCAATTCATTAACTTCTGGGGATGATGAGGTTTTACTTACTCATGTTGATGAGGCACTAAAATATCTTTATAGAATATGATCATAAAGTTTTCTCCAATTTATATCACTGACCACATTCCAAATGATGAAGATTAATCTCCAAAGGAAATATTCCATTGATCTATTTCATTCAGATCCACTAATAATTTGAAAAATATCAAATTCATTGGATGATGGGGTGGTATAAATTACCACATCCCTTTTTGTTGGGGTATATTTTAATCTACCACTATCAAAAACATTCCCCAATATTATTTTAATGATTTTTAGGGGTGGAGGTTGTAAAAATTCCCCTACTATGTGGTCTAAAATGTCATGTTTTATTCCACAAATTGTTGGAAATATTTACATTCTTAGTAAGTAAATGCAAGATCTTATCCATGGATCTCTCCCATCATATTATCATCATGTGAGATTTAATAATGGGAGGACGTTTTTGGATGTACAAACATTCATATAGGGATCCTTGTCCTAATATTTATCAAGAAACAATGACATTGTATAATAGTTTTACAAGTGAACCTTTATTTATATTGATAAGGGTAAAAATAAATGCTCTATATTCCCCTTAACCTCTATTATGAACATAATGTAATGTGCAAATTATTTTCTAGTGAAGATAATGAACATTACTATGGATGACATGATGATAAAAATTGGTCTTTTCATGTGACATAGGATTCCTTACCACTATAATTGTTTCTTGGTCATCCTTATGGTAAGGATAATTTAACACATATACATGTTAATCATATCCCCAATAAGAGAATTATTTATTTTTTAGATGAAAAATATTATCTTTTAATATTAAATCAATAGAGGTTATGTGTTCCTCAATCAATGACTATTATATTTTTGACTCGATAGTCAATATGGGATTGTAAATTATATATATATTTTTATTTATGAAATCCTTCAACATGAACATGGAATAATATTAATCTTATATATGGTGTTACAAAAAATTATCTAACCATAAATCTCATTTCACTACTAATTTTAGTCATGTTGGTTAAGAATATTTTGAACATACATGGTTGAATTAAAGTATACGTGGTCCAGAGGAGGCATATATCTGGATTTATTTCATTGAAATCACATCGAAATGAATGATAAATCCCTAATAGATGATGATAAATATAATATAGAAAGATATTATGTTTTGATAGCATATTAGTATGGTATAATATTTAGATCATCATAATCACTGATATGACTTTCATGTTGAGGAGATGAACCTTTACAAGGAGGGACCTTAAAACATGAATTTTTTATAAAAATATCATGGTTGTTGTTTTTAAAATGATTTAAATGTGGAATACCTACACCTTAGCTATGTACATTGTCATAATATGTAACATTTTAACATTTAATATTGGGATGACCTAAATAATTTAATTTTTTCACCTAGGGAGAGGCATCATGGAAACTTGTTGTTGATGAGTTAGTTATAGGGGAAACTCCTTACCGGTTGATCAACATATTGTAGGGAGAACCTTGAATTAATAGACCATATGGATGAAATTCATGGTTAATTGATATATTTAAATATGAAAGATATTAATGGTACATATATTTCGGTCCATTTGGAGGAAAAAATCCTTAATTCAATGGGGAGGGACTATAAAGTGATTTATCAACATTTCATGGGAGGGAAAACCATGAACATAATTTAATTATCTTATGTAATAGGTGATGGAATATCCTTATGCCTCCAATAGAATATGTAAATGAACCTGGATGGTTTTTAATTTCCTAAGGTGAAGTGTACTGATCATGGACTTCAGATTTTCTATAATAAAAAATTCTTCTTCATTCTCTGAAATTGGAACCTAGTGCTAGAAATTCAATCATAATTGGGGCTATAATGTTTGGAAAGCTACCCCCATATGATTGTTTCCACTTAAGTTTCTCCTCCTATAACATTTTGATATATCATATGATTTAATTAGGGATGGTAGTGATGTGAACCATCTCTTGATATTATTATTAAAACATTTGGGAATACACCTGAGATATTTATATGAAAAAACATATAGGAATTATACCGAATGAATAGGGACACCTTATATAAATAGAATCAACATTCATTTTGTTATGATGATGAGATTCATAAATATTGATGGGGGGGGGAATAAGATCCTCTTATGAGGGTATTAATAGAATATTATGAAAAAAATCATCGAAATTGGAGGAAATAAGGATATAATTTTTTTCTTCTTCTTTCTCTAGAATATTCCATTGATCTTAATTGATGTTAACATGAATTGAAATATATTTAATCCTGTAGGCTAAGCTCAATAAATTTTTATGATATTCTCTTGTATTAATGGGAACATGGTTGTATGTCCTCTCTTGAGATTATAAAAAATATATAACAATGAACTTCAGAGGTGATAATAGAAACTTTTTAATATTACTTAGTTTCTTTTGGAATATAACTATAGGATTCATATGGGTGGACTAGTATATGAGCTAATTCATAAGTTTATGTGGGAATATATTATATGAATTTTTTGGTCAAGGGTGGGATTTGATCTTACCCCTTAGTTTGTTCTGAAATATGATAGTGGGTTTCCATATTTGGAACAAACATATTGGAATGGGTATTTGTTTCAGTAGGTATATATATCTGATAGACCTTTGTATATGATATATTGGTTTGTAAAACTTGTACAAGGATCTCTAAGGATATCTCTTCCATTCAGTCTTCAGAGTAAGTGGTCATATGCTTCTTAGGATGATGATGATGGGTGGAATAATCTATCGTTGTTAGGTTTTGTAAAATAGTGGGGATGATGTAAACATACTCTTTTATAATGTAATGAAATTTTAGGAATGTCTTCCTATGTTATTGGGATATACTCTGTATGTGTTTGGATATAGTGACATGGGTCACATGCTTATCACGGGCTCATAGTTAGTATGATAATCATTGTGGATTCAATATTTTAAAGCACTGAAGATTTACCTCCATTGTCTACATATTTTCATTGATATGGTTTAATGATACTAAATATCTTACCATATGAAAATGGATGCATTGATTTGGTAAAAACAATTTCTATGATCCAATGCCACGATCTTCATCATGGATGATTCAAATGCTCAGTGAATTACTTTACTCTTTCTATCACCCCTTCTTACCTTGAAATTCATACCAATCTATAGAACAAGCATTATGTATGGTTATTCTTTTATCAATTTCATTTAGATGTGCCATGCTATTTAGGATATTCAATTTTTAATAACGAATATTGAAAAACCCATTAGTATAGTACCATAAGAAATTCACATAGGAAATAAGTATATCTAATATGTAATGGAATTCTCACAATTTTCACAATATTTTCATCAGGTAACATTATCATTAAAATTTTTAGTAACCACAGTAATACATTCAAAATATATCCATACTCTAATAAAAACTACTAGCACCTTCTACTATGAATTGGTCATGATATGGTATGTATGATCATCAATTAAAAGGAATTAATACCCATCCAGGGAAACTTTTATATGTTTATGATATATTTATGTAATCCATAAAATTGTTAGTACTGGTAACCTTTGTTTTGAGAGTGATAAATCATTACCATGAATTTTTTTCATTGATAATATGTACCAATGTTTCTCCAAATATTTTTTTATTTCATTAAATTAACTTTAAAATTATCACAACTAGGATCATTGAAATTTATTTCCATCAAGGTAGGGGTAGGTTTTGTGGTGTTAAGATTAAGCCCATGAGAGGGTATTCATATATATCAGTGTAAAGGGAATGAGAACCCATGAAATTGAGTTCATTTTAATAAGACACATCATACATTTTTGGGTTGTTTATCAATGTTTGTTGTGGTTCCATATAATGTTATAAAACCATGAATAAATGAATTCCATTTTATGGTCTTACATTATTAATATATCCTAACAAATTTATCTTTATGAAGAATAAACTATTATATTTTTTATTTAATTACTAGAAAATTGAATTTCTAAAATAATAGATACAAGTAATAGTTTGTGTCGAACTTAAATAGGAGTATCAATTGTTAGTAATTCGTATATATTGATAACTAAATAGGAAATACAATTATTGGGGATAACCCATAGTTATAGGCCTATTAATATTATAGATCATTTATGGTGATTTGGGAAGAGATCATAAATAAGAACATGGTTGGGTATTACACCTTATCATCTTACCTTGTGTACATATCTGTTCAAGTTTCATGATAAAGATAAATGGTTGGATAATTGATATAATTATTAATATGGACCTAGAAGGAATGTTTTGGACTTTAACTTAATAAGAGGATAATATATACATTCCTTCCCATAATATATTAGTAAAAACATGAGGTAGGATGAATATAATCCAAGAGGGACATATCTCGATGGGGAAATTTTTGGCCATCCACCACATAGGTGGTCGATATATGAATCCCAAATCATTGTGTGGGGGAATCTATGGATTATTTGATACCATATTTCCATGAAATATTTCATGGATATTTAGGATAATCAAATTGGGTTAAGGGATGTTTTTTCCCTCTGGAATTGGGGATGACCTCCTTGATTGAAGGTTCAAACATTCCAATCGGTTTCTAACGGGTTTGTTCATAGAACCAGAAACAACCAATGATTCCACATCCATTTGGAAATACTTTCCAAAGGTAGGCGCTCATTAGTTGTGGACTAATGAGGCTTAGGAATTTGCGTTGGTTGAGAGGATGGGAGGTCGGACTCATCACACCTTTTTTGAGGGGAATTATTTTCTACTCTGGGACTCTCTTTATATATTTAAGTTATGTTCGTGAATCCTTATTACATCACCAAGTATAAAATGAGATTTCCTTTAGATATAACAATCAATGATTGATATGTAGGAAATTTAGAGAATCTTTTATATGTATTCGAGGTTCTTCATTGATAGAGAATCATCTGTATTGGTTAGATATTCTTAGTCAATGGTATCCTTTGATAGATAAAAGTCTCTTGGTCATTATGGTGACCATAATGGTTTTAAAGACACTCAGTGGGGCACTTAAAGTTTATTATCATTCAGAAGGACATTGATTATTTTAGATTTGGGATCATACCCACTGATGGGATACCTACGTATCCTTTGTTTTTAGAAAAGGAATCATATCCCTCGTAGTTCGAGAAAGGGAGCATGATTTTTATGATTGATGGCTCAAAGAAAGATGTCATAATTACTTTTACACTCTAAGCTCACGTGAGTCATGATCTATGTGAGAAACAATAGGTATTGGTAAAGATAGAAAATTTTGCCATGAAAGATGCAATCATAAGAAATGATGTGGGACTTATGTATTTATGACTTCCCAAATAGACGAGGATTAAGATTTACTTAAGGAAAGAAATACAGGAACAAGGTCCATAAAGGTATACATGCTTCATGGAGATTTGGATAGTCTAATCTTGGGGCTTACTCCTAAGGAAGATAATCAAGTTATGAGGGGACTTATGATTGGGTTTTACTCCTGAGAAAGAAGCCCAAATCAAAAGTAAAATTAGGACTAGTTAAGGGACTTGGGGCTTACTCCTAAGGAGGATGCCCATATTTGAGACTGGGGCTTATTCCTAAAAAGGAGGCCCAGGTTAATGAGGACTTAGGGATTACTCATGAAAATGAGGCCTAGGTTAAGAGAATTATGGTTGGGGCTTACTCCTAAGGAGGATTCCCATATTTGGGAATTTTATGATTGGGGCTTATTCCTGGAAAGGAGGCCCAGATTAGGGGACTTGGGGCTTACTCGTAAGGAGTATGCCCAAAATTTTAGAATTATGACTGGGGTTTATTCCTGAAAAGGGAGGCCCATGTTAAGGGGTTCTCTCATCTTAAAGGATGGGGTTGAATGAATGAAATCTCAATCTTTAGTGACATATAGATGTGTAAATCACTAGGTTTTGAGAGATATTCCACAAAATTTCTTTCAAATAAAAAAGTTAATCAAGAAAACATGCCATAAATGGATTTGAATAATGTCTTGAAGACTGAATCTTGAATAGGATAGGTGGAATGGTATAAGAGGGGTTAAATGGGCGAGAAGGGCACCCAAAAATGTAGGGGCACGCATGTCTTGGCAGGCACGCAGGTACTGCGTGGGCGCACAAGTCTTGGCCGCGCATGTATACATGTGCGGCACATGGGTACTTGCACGATTGTAAACCATCATGGTAATACTTGGGCTATCCTTGACCAATTCCTTTAGAATTATCCCTAGAGGCTTTCCAGTAGATGGCGCGCAAGTTATGGTGAAGAAGTAGGGCGGCACGCAAGTGTGTCAATTTCCCTTAAGGGTAAAACACTTAGGCGCGCAAGTGTTAGTGAATTCTAACACTTAGACCTTACTCCTCTTGTTTAGACCTTCCATTCTAGGTAAAGAATTACCTTAGAAGTGTTCGAGAGACCTGAAGAAGAGACTTGGGCGTTCAGAGCTCTAAATCTGAATTCTGGAAAAATTCCTCCCCTAATGGGGGGCCCACCAGGGGTATTTATAGGTTGGAGAAGACCCCGGGCGGTTATCACCTAGGGCGCGCAAGTGACTTGCGCGGCCAACTTCAGCACACAAGTGTACTTTCACGACCATTGTGGTGCGCAAGTCTACTTGCGCGACCATTGTAGAACTTGCACGACCCTTGCACAATGTTCTTATTATTCCTTTGTCAATTTTTTGATATTTGCCCAATGGTTGAATTACTTTGAGCTAAGATATTCCCCTTTTCCAATATTTAGATTATATGATGAAAGGAGGGTCAACAAAAGTCCCCCCTCAGAGTTGGATCCGGAGAGAAAAGAGGATTTGACTCTGAGGTGAGAAGAAGAAAAAAAAAAGAATCTAATAGTTTAAATTCATGCATGTCGGACATAAAGAGGCTAATGTTTAAGGTAGAAATAGCTTTGACCGAATGAATTATAATTGACTCAATTCCTTGACAATTCATCTGAAAACATATTACCATGCTCAAGTATGAGGGAAAATATGTAAACTATGACTTAAGAATATTTGAATCTGAGGAATGATATGAAAAAGAGCTAAAAATGCATTAGAAGAAGTAGTTCCCAAGAATGGAGTTACCATTATTTAACAAACCCGTTAGGGGGTTGAATTATGCAAGGTCACCTAAGGGCATTGGATGCATAGTCAAATAAATAGCATCTTTTGGCTGACAGGTTCGTTATGTAGACTACTTATACAAGGCCACCTAAGGGAATGTGTTGCGAAGTCAGGTAAAAGAACTCTTAGAAATCTACTTTCCTAGTGTTAAAAGCCAGTGAAAGTTTACGGCGATTCAAATTTTCCAAAGTATAGAGTTTGCTGTATGGAAAGAGGTACTTGAATATGGAGAAGATATTTCCAAACAAGATTATTGAAGAACTGGATGGATATGACTCCTACGAAGGTCTGACCCAAACGTAGGGAAGGAGAATATAAACCATATACTTGAATACATTCAGATCATGAAAAAGGATACGAGACAAATATTTTAAGGATGGCTATTTTTGCGGATCCCTACATATTGTCATTTAAGACAAATAAGGACAAAAAATTCTTTCTTCCTAAGAATGAAGTTACCAGTACCTGAAAAACCCGTTAGGGGGTTGAATTATGTAGGGCCACCTAAGGGCATTGGCTGCATAGTCAAATAATAGTATCTTTTGGCTGACAAATCTGTTATGTAGACTACTTATGCAAGGCCACCTAAGGGAACATGCTGCATATTCAGGAAAAAGAACTCTCAGAAGTTTGACATTTTTGTGATTAGAAGTCAAGAAAAGGGTTGTAAAGATCTTAAAATATTTAAGGTTAGGATTATGACACATAAATATGGGTTTTTTCCAATGTATGCAGAGATACATAGATCAATTCTAACAATAATCATGTTGTGACTGGGTCCTGAATGGAAATGTTGGACTTCACTACGTATCCCATAAGGATGGGAATCAATTCATATGCAGTTCTTGAACTACAGTTTAACATCGTGTGGGACAAAAGGAATGGAGATCTTAGTTTAGGGTCATAGATCATGGACCATTATAAGCAATACATAGTGTGTGCTTTCATGGAGACTTTCCATCCAAGGGACTGAAAGTGGAATTTGGGGTTAGGCCCAAAAGGCTTGGGGCTGGATTCGAGGGACACTCAAACGTTCCTACGTATCCCATAAGGATAGGAATCAAGCCCATGTAGTTCTAGAAATACCCTTTGTACAGATTTGGTTCAAACATGTAAAGGGTGAAAGGGGACTTTAGTGCAATGATGGTTTAACCCAAGATAAAATGTTCAGGTATTGCCATATATGCACGTAGTCTTTGAGATGAAACATGATTGAAAACCAATGTAAGTAATGATTCCCTCTCAGGTTAGGGTATCAAAGAATATTGTAGTTTATTGTCATACTGGACAAAAGTGTTGTATAGTTTAACGTCGTATAGCAAGGACGAAAGTGAACCAATGTAAAGATATTGATTCTAGAGGCAGTTTCACGAATCAACATCGTATGAGATGGAGGTGAACCGATGTGAAGAGATTGGTTTTGGGCTTGAACCTTGGGAGGTTGCCTATGTTCCTAGTTTGGAAGGAAAGGATCAAAGTCCGTGTAGTTCAATTAAAGAATGAATTAGTGATCAAGTTGTCCTTGGGGACAACGACCTAAAAAAATTGTGTTGGGACTTACACATGGTTAGTATCCCAGAGAGAGTGTTATGGTTGAAGTTTGCGCTAATCTCACGTGAGTCATAATCGGTGTGAGAAACAAGAGGTATCAACAACCCTAAAGATAAACAATTTAATGTCATGTAGGACATATAAAGGGACTATGTAGTTTAAAGTCTTGTAGTTAGGACTATTGGTGCTGCATAGTTTAGTGTAATGTAGCAGGGACAAAGCACAATTTAATGTCATTTAGGACGTATTAAAGGACTTTCTGTACAGTTTAGCGTCATGTAGTTAGGACGATGGGGAAAATATAGTTTAATGTCATGTTGGACAAAAGGGGAACTGTGCAGTTTAATGTCATGGAGTCAGGAAAAAAGAGTACACCATTTAACATCATGTTGGACGTATTAGGGACTTTTTAACAATTTCAACGTCATATTGGACGAAAAAAGGACGATACATTTTAACATCATGTGGGACTAAAGGATACAAACAGTTTAAGGTCATATGTATGGACCGTGGATGGTTCATTTTAATGTCTTGTTAGATGTAAGGGACTTGCAAATAGTTTAGGGTCATATGATGGACCGTGGTGCAGTTTAAGGTCATACCGGACCATGGTGCAATTTAAGGTCATACAGGACCGTGGTGCAGTTTAAGGTCATACCAGACCATGGTGCAGTTTGAGGTCATACAAGACCATGGTGCAGTTTAAGGTCATACCAGACCATGGTGCAGTTTAAGGTCATACAGGACCGTGGTGCAGTTTAAGGTCATACAGGACCGTGGTGCAGTTTAAGGTCATACAGGACCGTGGTGCAGTATAAGGTCATACAGGACCGTGGTGCAGTTTAAGGTCATACAGGACCGTGGTGCAGTTTAAGGTCATATAGGATCGTGGTGAATTTTAAGGTCATACCGGACCATGGTGCAGTTTAAGGTCGTACAGGACCAAGGTTTAGTTTAAGTTCATACAGGACCATGGTGCAGTTTAAGGTCATACAGGACCACAGTGCTGAATTTTGTGTTCATACAAAATATTTCTTCAAAAATCTGGAATTGGTTGGAGTAGTGATGAGTTCTCCATCTATTGAGATTAATGAATAAGCTCCATTGGAGTGGACCTTATGTATTGAGTAAGGTCCTTCCCATTTTTCTCAATATTGGGAGGTTTCTTTCCTGGTATCATTGGAGTTCTAAGAACTAATACCAATTCTCCTTGAGTGAATGAACGAAGATGAAATTTTTTGTTAAAAGCTTGGGCTATTAGATTCCGATAGACTTCCAAGTGGTGCAAAGTGCACAATCTTTTCTCATCTAACCATTCCAATTCGTTCAATCGCTTTTGAGATTGTTCATCTGTAGATGATTGATCACAAATGGAAACTCTGAGTGAGGGTAATTTAACTTCAATTGGAAAGACTGCTTCCGTTCCATATACCAATGAATATGGAGTTGATCGCGTTGCAGTGTGGGTGGTAGTTCGATAAGCCCATAAAGCATGAAAGATTTTATCTGGCCATGAATTCTTATCTTTATCCACCATCTTTTCCGGTATAATTGACAGAGTCTTATTGAAGGCTTCTATCTAGCCATTGGCCGCTGCATGATACCGAGATGAATGGTTAGATTTAATGTTGTATTCTTGATACAATTTCTTCACCTCGAATGAACAGAAGTTAGTGCCATTGTCTGTCAATATGGTATGAGGGAAACCAAATCTGGTAATGATGTTAGACTTGATGAAGCTAACAATGCATTTAGAACTGATTTCCTTGAGATGTATTGCCTCTACCCATTTGGAAAAGAAATCAGTAGCAGTAAGAATATACTTAAACTACGTGGCTGTAGCTGAAGGGTAAGGCCCCACCACATCCATTCCCCATGTGGAAAATGGCCATGAGTATTTAGCTGTATGAAGAAACTATGGAGGTTGATGAATGAAGTTGGCATGTACTTGTCATGAATGAAACATCTTTGTGAAATCAACACAATATTGTATCATTGAAGGCCAAAAGTATCCAAGCCTTCGAATCTGATCAGACAGTCTATGTCCAGACTGGTGGGCACCACAGATTTCTGCATGCACTTCTTTCATGACAACCATTATCTCTTCCCCAAAAATGCATCTGAAGAGAACTCCATCAAAACCACATTTGTAGAGAATTTTCTCTAAGTGATCTGGGCTATCATAAAGAGTAAAATTGACCACACGTTTCCATATTTGTTCTTTCTTGGCTCTATCAGGTGGAAGTGTTCCATTTTGAAGGTATTACCTGATAGGTGACATCCATCCTGTAGTATGACCATACGGTTCATGAATGGGACTAATTTCATTAATTTCTTCTGTATTGATTCGAACATAAGGTGAAATTGCATGACAGTGGGCAATACTGATGGTTGTCTCATCCCGATTTGGATCTTCCAGGGCTGTGGGTATATTAGCTAGTGCATCAGCTTGAGCATTTTGTGATCACGGGACATAAGAAAATGTCGGTTCTGAAGGGAATTCTGCCATTAGATCTCTGAAGTAATCATACAAAGGGATTAATTATTCTTTTCTGATGGCATAATCCCCATTGATTTGTTTGATTACCAGGTCTGAATCACCTTTCACCTTTAAGTGATTCACTTGTGCTTGAAGCACCAATTCCAAACCTACAATGAGAGCTTGGTATTCTGCTTCATTATTGGTACCACCTTCGCATAATAAGAAGGAATAAGGTAGCACTACCTTTTCTAGTGAAATGATCAGAATTCCTAAGACAACATTGTTGAATTTGGGATTTTCAATTTTCCTCCCTATTGGACTTCTGGAAGCACCATCAAAGTACATTTCCCATGTCTGAGGACTATCCTGAATAGATAAGACTTCCTCATCAGAGAGTTCAATATCTGAAGATGTGTCTTCCACTGAAGGGTGTTCAGCCAGGAAATCAGCAAGAGCTTATCCCTTTATTGCCTTTTGAGACACATACTGAATGTCGAATTGCTGCAAAATAACTGCCCACCTTACCAGACGTCCTGTAAGCATTGGACGAATAAGGATGAATTTGAGCGGATTATTGAGAGATACCAATTGGACATCGTGATGTTGCGGGTAGTGTCTCAACTTCTGATCTATAAAGATTAATTCCAGACAGCACTTCTCAATACTTGAATACCGGGTTTCTACTTCAAGCATAGTCCGACTGAGGTAGTAGAGGCTGTTTTCATTCCCAGCATCATTCTTCTGAGCAAGAAAGTCACCCAATGATCGCTCTAGAGCTGTCACGTAGAGGATAAGTGGTCTTCCTTCAACAGGTGGCATGAGTACTAGTGGACTCCAGAGGTATTTCTTGAGAATATAGAATGCTTCTTGAAATTCTTCAGTCCACTGGTAAGTGACTCCCTTCCTCATCAATTTGGTGAAGGGTAAACTTTTTCTTGCTAAATTGGCGATGAAACGCTGAATATAGGCTAAGTGTCCTTGAATTCCTCTCAATTATTTCAAATTTCGAGGAGGTGACATACCAAGGATTGAGTTGGTCTTCTCAGGATCGACTTCAATACCATGATGGCATATAACAAAGCCAAGAAATTTTCCTGAGGTTACCACAAAAGAACATTTTAAGGGGTTCATCTTCAAATTATTTTGTTGAAGCTTGCGGAATATGACTTCCAAATCATCCAAGTTATTAGAACATTGTTTGGATTTAACCACCAAATCGTCTACATATCATTCAACAAACTTCCCTAAGAACGGTTTGAAGATATGATGCATGGCACACTGATATATTGCGCCTGCATTCTTTAAGACAAAGGGCATTAACCTGTAGAAAAACACACCCTGAGGGGCTCTGAAGGATGTGGATTCCTCGTATTCTGGGGCCATTCTGATTTGATTATATCCAAAATATCCATCCATGAAGGAAAGTGATTCATAGCCAGCTGTTGCATCAATTAAAAATTTTGTAATCGTAATTGGGAAATCATCCTTGGGACAATGCCGATTAAGATCTTTGAAATCAATACAAACTCTAATTTGTCTATTCTTCTTCTTCATAGAGACAATATTAGCCAACCACTTGGGATATTGAACTTCTCTGATGAATTTATCTTTGATAAGATTATCCACTCCAGCTTCAATTTTGGAAGCATAAGTTGGGTGTGTTCTTCTCGCGGCTTCCTTAAATCCTTGATGTTATTCTGGTAAACCCAAATGATGAGTAGCCACATCAGGATCAAGCCCGGGCATTTCTGTATAGTTCCAAGAAAATCTATCTCTATTTTTCTTTAGAAAGGAAATATACATCTCTTGTTCTTCAAGAGTCATGGCTGTACTGATTAAAGTGGGGCGTGGATCTTCTTTTGTACCCAGATTTATTTCTCTGAGTTCATCAATGGTGGTAGAGATACCCTCTTCAAATGCCGGAGAATCATCACTGAGATCTTTCTCTTCTTCTTCTTCATGTGTTATTTATTTCGTTTCTACTTTCATAGCAGATGATGAAGAAAAATTTCCATGATCAGAAGAGATGTTAAAATTTGAACATCTTGAAGAAGAGGTTTCCATTTCTGACCCAATTGATGATGAATGGTCTTCCTTGGGAAATAAAGAGGAGATGATAGATTGAGAATCTATATCATTGTTCACCTCCGATGTTGCTATAACTTCTTATGGCCTGGTTGGCGAAGTATAGACTTGCTGTATTTCAGCAGATGAAACGAAGACATCTCCATTTGATCTTTCATCATTGCTTGGTGGGTTACCAGTTTCTCCCATGTTGTCTGGCTCGATTGCCGTAATTGACATTATGGATCTTTCCATAAGAGTATTTTGATTTGGGTATACCCTGTCAATTTGACTGATAGGCAACACATAATCTGTACTCACATGCGCAAATGGATTAACTGGAATCTTTTCCAAACCATATGGAGCATTAACTTTGGTAATCTCCCTGGTTGTGGATTTATCCTTTCCCTTCATGTGATAGAATTCCACCTCAATGTATTGAGACTCACATGTCTGGAATAGGGCCTTATCATCATACAGTGTCCCAACTTGACCATCGAAACAATATTTGAGATATTGATGGTATGATGAAGGGATAACCGTATGTTGATGTAGCCAGGGTCTTCCAAGCAAGATGTTGAAAGCTGAGTCTTGATCAATAACCATGAAATCTGAATTGGATACAAGATCTACAAACTGAGTTTTGAGTGTAACTTCGCCCAGTGGTTCTTGTTCATTTTTATCATATCCTTGTAACATCATGGTAGAAGGAGATAAATCAGATTCCGTGAGGCCCAATCGACGAATTGTACGGATGTGCATGAGGTTGACTCCTGAACCATTTTCAATGAAAGTTGTTTGGACATCTATGCCATTGACCTTGCCAGATAATTACAAAGGTCTAATATGTCCATGCATGATATCATCTTCATCTTCATCAGTGAAAGATATCACTGCATAGAAGTAAATAGGATTATTCTCTACGTGATAGACTTCAGCTGCAGCAATTTCAGTTTCAAACTCCTGATGACTTGACAAAGCCTCGATGAGTGCCTCCCAAAGATCATTTTACAGATTCAAAGCATCCAGAATTGATAACTTGGCCGGTACTTGGGCTTGGTGTTTCAATACATCATAATTTTGATCCAGAGGTCTGCGTTTCCCAATAGGAACATGTGGTTTAGCAGGTGCCTTGGAAGCAAATGCTTTGGAAGTTGATGCATCTTGTATCAGAATAGGAGTTGGCAATATTCCTGGTTTTGGAAGATTAGACTGATTAGATCCATTTACTTGCTGAGAGGAAGGAGATGGAACCTTCAACCGCCCTTCTAGAATAACTGTGCCAGGACTAAATTTTCTATTGGTAGAAGAACTTGCTTTTTCTTGTTGAGCTCGCTGAAGGGCTCTGCCACGAGTTTCTGCTGCATACACAGTTCTAGTAGGGGTAGAATTGGAATAGTGGATTTTGAAAGATCCATGTCTTCCCCTGTATCCTGATCCTTTGGAACTTCCTCTGATTCTTCTATTTGATATAGGGAATTCGGTCTCTTTATAATCGAAACTGCAATTGGCATATAGATCTGTTAATTGAATCATATTAACAGAACCAAAAATCAATTCTTCATCCGATGAAGAATCTTCCTGGAAAGCCAATTTAGGTTGTGCCGTTTGATGGGGCGGTGCCCATTGATTTTAAGTAGATGGCATGAAGTCTACCAAGGTCAAAGACAACTTAGGATTTGACACGTACTCATCTTCTTCTGATTCTTTTTATTTCTTTGAATCACGCCGTTTCTTTGAGGATTTTTCCTCTGATGAAGAGGGTTTTGATGCGGCATTCATAACAAAAGGAACAATTGGTTTCTTCAATTGCATTCACAAAATAGCATGAGTTCGGTTGATCGTCTTTCTGACCATCCAATCATCATATTTTTGTGCATTTTTGCTTTTGACTTCTTGCCAATCGCTTTATTCCTCTAGAACTGTAGTAGTTACACATGCTACCTGAGCTGAAGAACCTTATAGTTTGACTTGTCCCGAGTCAACCATCTTTTTCAGGAGGTCTTTGAAGACAAAACACTCATGGATGGGATGTCACAAAATCTGATGAAATGGGAAATAATTGGGACGATCTTCATCTCCTTCCTTGTTTGGCCTTTTGAGCCTCGGCAACTGAACCAAATAATTTTCTAGAGCTAAAATTAAGTATCCAGGAACTTGTTCATTTCATAAAGAGTATGTTTTACTTTTTAGATCCTAAAATTGTTTTCGTCTTTGATCTCTTTGATCGTCTTGACGAAACGGCCTTTGTTTTTGGCGCTCATGAGGTGGAGCCCTTCGAGAAGATGAAGGGTTTAAAGTAGAAGTAGGTACAAGTTCTTGTTTAATCATAACAGTAGCAGTCTCTGCTTTACCCATTCTCCTTCCTAGAGCTGATGGAATTACATGAGATTTAAACTTAGTCTGTATAAGATAATCTTCAATTTTTTGAGCGATTGAAGTAAGGTCTCGAAACCCTCCTGTGTATTTCACAGGGATCAACAACGTGCATAATTCGTCATGCAGATTTTCCACACAGATTGACAACAGTTCCCCTTGAGGGAGTGCTAGGATCAGGGAATATGTTAACCCCTTTCAGCGAGCAATGAAATCAGAGACTCTTTCATTCTCCCTTTGCTTACAGTTTGTAAAATCGAAAACCGTTGTCTTTGGAAAAGTTGGGCTGGATTGAAGAAGAAATCATTGACAGAGATCTTCCCATCCGGTAATTGACCTGGATTTCAAGCTTGTATACCAGACAAAAGCTGGTCCTTGCAAGGTTCGCACGAAGCATCTAAGTTTCACTGGTTCTTCCTGCTCTGGAGTTCCCATCATTGGATCGCAACAAGACACGTAATGCATCAAATGCTATTCAGGATCACCTGATCCATTGAAAATATGGAATACAGGGTTCCCCAAATTTGATGGGGGAGAAATTGAATCTACCAATTCAGGGTAAGATTTCTTTTCTGGTTGAACCTGTGCACTATTTCCTTCCATAGCTTCCAACCGAGCTATTAATGACTCAATAGTAGTTATTAACTTTTGAGAAACATCTGGTTGATCTTGAATCTGAACAGGTGCACTGACTGGATCTTAGACAGGTATGGCAGCTGGTACTACAACTGATGGCAGTACTTCCAATTGTTGTTGCACTTGACCCATAGGATTAGACCTGTGAGGGTGTACTGATAAAGGAGGATATTCTTGATCCATCTCAGTAGCTACAAAAAAATTCCTTGGATGACTGACCCCAGCACGCTTAGGAGGAAGACCACCCTGAAGTAGTTCTACGTTCATCCTCTTCAATTCCTTCATTTCTTCCTCCTGTTGCGCAAATCTTTGCTCTAGTGAGAGCGATTGGACCTCTCCAGAGGGAGGATATGTAACCTGATTGTTCCCCTTTCCCTTGTTTTATCCCTTTAGGAGAGGGGGAAGTGGGTTATTTAAAGGAACAAAGAGATTTTGGGTAAAACTTTGATTTCATGTACGCACACCTTCTTCATTTGTGTCTGTGAATACAACTTCTTGAACATGAACCTCTTCATCTAATCCCTCTGAGTGAGCCTCATCTGGTGGATCAGCAACAAAAAAATTGATGAAATTGAATGATGCATAATGCATCGCATCCCTTCTATCAGCATTTCTGTGATATTGTCTCCTTCCATGTCTTTTATGAGACATTGACTTTTGTTGATTCGATCCCTCCGGAACTTCTTGACGAACCGTAATTTGGAGAGGATCTCCTGATAATTTGGCTCTTCGTTCCTCTTGTGGCTTATTCCCCAATCGAGAAAAGACCGAATTTCTCTGAGGAGGGGTTTGATGATTTGAAAAAGTCCCCAGTCCGGTGGATTATGGCTGTTCCTGCTGTCTTTGCTCAACTCCTTGAATCCTATTTTTTGATTCCGAGGGTTGGTTTAAAAGAGTCCCCAGTCTGGTGAGCTGGGGTGGCTCTTGACATGCTATGTCTGAGACTTTCTTAAAAGATCTCCTGATCTTGCGGACCTTGGTCTGAAAATTAACTGGATGCATCACTCGATATCCACTTTTATCACCTGGTTCAAAAGACCGTTGGATGATTTCTGACACTCCGGTCACTTGGTGATGTGCTTCCTACAAAAAAGAGGCCTGTTCAATATTCTCGTTTTCTTGATGTATGAGTAATTCAACAACTTGTTCTCTGTATTCTTTATTTTGAGAGGAACTAGTTGAATCATGTTCTTGGTAAATCCTTTGATTACAAACAAATCCAGGTATCTGTGGCCGGCCATGGGAAATAACATTGCATGAGACCATTTTCGGCGGGCTTTGATGACTTGAGAGCACCGTGAAATGAAGTGCTCCATGAACACCCCATCCTCTGACATGAATACTAGATGGTGAATTGGAAATTAACTGGCACAACTTTCTTAGTGCGCCAAGGCTTGAATGCTGAAGGTCTCTCTGCAGCTTTTCAGCATTTGGATATCGAGAGACTGATAGAGATTCCAAGTCAATTTGGCTTTGTAACCCTTCTATTAAATTAACATGATTTTCATATTCATCATAAGATAATACTTTCTTTTTCAACTGACAAAGAGTTTTCCATATGTTGAGACGAATATCATGAATTCTATCATCCATTAAAATTTCTGGAATGTCATACTGAGAGTCAGCCAAAGGCCAAAACATGACTGACACTTCACCTTTTTCCAGTTGTTTTCTCATGTTCAGCATTTCCTCTTTGTCATTTGATGAAGATTCTTCTACCTGTTTTGACCAGATATGGTTTTTCCTTGTTGCTTCATTGGATTCAACAGAATTGGTAGAGAAATCACTGATTAAACAAGAATATGCATGACTTAGGGGTGGTTCAGGGAATGACCTACACCGTGGTCTATCTTCCGATTGAGAAAGTATTTCACCTGCCAGCGATGAAACATCAGACATGACTAGTTTCGAATTTTCAAGTGCCTTAAGACAAGAGGGATTTCTCGGCACTACATTGTGCACTGAAGCATTTTCTGGGAAATGTGCATCACTACTGCGGAGAGGACTTTCTCAATGAAATTCATCATCATGGGGAGGACCACCATGGTGGGTTACAACAAAAGATGATATCTCTTACTCCTTGGTCTTCTGGCCACACAGAGGGTTCCTGTGGCTCGCATCTAAATATGAAACTTCGAGATCAATCGATTTGTCATGAAGAAATCCTTCATGAGGAAGTGTCTGTTGAAGACCTCCGGAATTAATGTTCCCACTATTGGGAAATGAGGGAGTATAATCTTGAATTCCAATAGAGAACTGTCTGAGGGATTCAAGAACTCCAGCATCGAGAAAGGCCTTGTTACAGATTGGATCTTGATCTCTTGTCTGTGCTGGGCAGGTCTTTTTCTTAGACGCCTTCTTACTCGCCTTGGAAACCACTTGTTAAAGAAAGTGGCTGCTCTGAGCAGGTGTATGTGCCTGATCAAGAGAGATGGTCAGGTTAGGCTGACGATCTCCACTCAAATCAGGTGTATGTGCCTGACTTGGTTGTCCGAATGATATGGGGGAGTATTCCCCACAAACCTCTTGGACTGGAACAGATGTGTGTGTCTGTTCCGGAGTGAACTGTTGATGTGTCACTCCACTGGTAGGGATAGATTTATGTGTCTTTCCCTGAGATGCCGCTGAAGCTGTTATAATATCCTGACAGGCATCTAGGATATGAGCAGGAATTTGCTTCATCTCTTTCACCATTGATAGAATATTCTTGGTGACCTCTGCTGCCGGAACGGGGATATACGTCCATTCCGTGCTTGGAGTAGGTGTGTGTTCCTGCTCCTGTCCTCCTTTTACTATCAGTGAATCCTGACAGTACACAAGTGTAGGGGCAGAGAGTTGAGTCTGCCTCCTATTTGTCGCCGGATCTTTCCGACTGACTTCTCTGAATGCTACCAAGTGAGACTGTTGGTAGGGTTGGTCAATACTAGCTGGTGTATGTGCCTGCTGATTGCACTTCACCGAACGTGGTTGACGAGATCCATCATATGTAGTCAAACGAGCCTGCTGACTAGCTGGTGATGTATAAATAGGTGTATGTTCCTACCTATAGTACTTCATCGGAATTGCCTGGCGGGATTGGTGTGATGCAGCCAGATGAGTCTGCTAGACAACAGAATTAAAACGGGCAGGTGTGTGTGCCTGCTCGTTGCTTTCCACCAAGTTAGGTTGGTGGACTTCTCCGGAGATGGAAGAGATGAGAACCTGCTCACTGTTGACCTAATTTCGTCTCTGGTGATTCGTCGTGCCTGCTCAGGTTCGAGGAACCTGAGCCGAACGCCTGAAGTCGGTACCCTCATCATGTTGAGGGCACACTGCCGCACGAGTCTCGAAGCAATTGTTGGTGGGAGCCCTCGGGAAGGACCCCTGTCTTCTTGAATTAAGACCCTGAGGGACCTACTCATTCACCTCCCCAGAATAAGGGAGCGAATGGTGATTGTGTTCCGGGGATAACGACCCGAAATGGATGGATACGGTGGTTAGCACCACCTGTTTCTTGATCACTGGTCATCGCTGTCCGGATGACCAGGGTGAGTTATTAACTTGGAGGGCTTTTAGGGAAGCCTCCAGAGTTAGAATGGTACCGTGTTGACGGTACTCCTTAACCGGCGCGTTTGATAACCAGCGTTGAAGACGCTGAGTAGGTGATATCGTCCTCAGAGCGGATGACGATCCAGCAGAAGTAGCAGCAGTGGCATTCGTAGCAGCGGTATTCACAGGTGTGAACTTGAGAGCATCCATTTCTTAGAATGTAGAAAATCTTGGAAAAAGAGTTCCTATTTAATATAACAGACGTAATCAAGATAAATTCAGCCACTACATCTTTTGGATGAGCACATAGGTCAATGATTGTTTTTTTTGTTGGCCCTCTCATTGAGTTTTAAATAGGGGCCTAACAAATAAGAAAAACATCATTTTAACTTTGTCAAGGATTCGCATTGGGTTCAACATTTTTTGTTTCCCTCTGGAATTGGGGATGACCTCCTTGATTGAAGGTTCAAACATTCCAATCGGTTTCTAACGGGTTTTTTTGTAGAACTGAAATCAACCAATGATTCCACATCCATTTGGACATACTTTCCAAAGGTAGGTGCTCATTAGTTGTGGATTGATGAGGCTTATGAATTTTCATTGGTCGAGAGGATGGGAGTTTGGACTCATCACACCTTTTTGAGGGGAATTATTGTCTACTCCGGGACTCTCTTTATAGCTTTAAGTTATGTTTGTGAATCCTTATTACATTACCAAGTATAAAATGAGCTTTCCTTTAGATCTGACAATCAATGATTGATATGTAAGAAATTTAGAGAATCTTTTATATGTATTCGAGGTTCTTCATCGATAGATAATCATCTGTATTGGTTAGAAATTCTTAGTCAATGGTATCCTTTGATACATAAAAGTCTCTTGGTCATTATGGTGACCATACTGGTTTTAAATCCACTCATTGGGGAACTTGAAGTTTATTGTCATTCAGAAAGACATTGATTATTTCAGAGATGGGATCGTAACCGCTGATGGGATACCTACGTATCCTTTGTTTTTAGAAAAGGAATCAGAACCCATGTAGTTCGAGAAAGGGAGAATGATGTTTATAATTGATGGCTCAAAGAAAGATGTCATAATTACTTTTACACTCTAAGATCACGTGAGTCATGCTCGATGTGAGAAACAAGATGTATTGGTAAAGCTATACAATTGTGCCATGAAAGATGAAATCATAAGAAATGATGTGGGACTTATGTATGTATGAATTCCCAAATAGATGAGGATTAAGATTTACTTCAGGAAAGAAATCAAGGAACAGGGTCCATAAAGGTATACATGCTTCATGGAGATTTGGATACTCTAATCTTGGGGATTACTCTTAAAGAAGATACCCAAGTTAGGAGGGTACTTATGATTGGGTTTTACTCTAGATAAGGAAGCCCAAATCAAAAGTAAATTAGGACTGGTTAAGGGATTTGGGGCTTACTACTAAGGAGGATGCCCATATTTGAGACTGGGGATTATTCCTGAAAAGGAGGCCAAGGTTAATGAGGACTTTGGGATTACTCTTGAAAAGGAGGACTAGATTAAGAGAATTATAGTTGGGGCTTACTCTTAAGGAGGATGCCCATATTTGGGAATTTTAAGATTGGGGCTAATTCCTGAAAAAGAGGCCCAGATTAGGGGACTTGGGGCTTACTCCTAAGGAGGATGTCCAAAATTTAAGAATTATGACTGGGGATTATTCCTGAAAAGGGAGGCCCAGGTTAAGGGGTTATCTAATCTTAAAGGATGAGGTTGAAGGAATGAAATATCAATCTTTAGTGACATAGAGATGTGTAAATCACTAGGTTTTGAGAGATATTCCACAGAATTCATTTCAGATAAGGAAGTTAATCAAGAAAACACGCCATAAATGGATTTAAAGAATGTCTTGAAGACTGAATCTTGAATAGGAGAGGTGGAATGGTATAAAAGGGGTTAAATGGGCAAGAAGGGCACCCAAAAAGGAAGGGGCGCGCAAGTCCTGGCAGGCGCGTAGGTACTGCATGGGCGCGCAAGTCTTGGACGCGTAGGTATACCTGCGCGGCACATGGATACTTGCGTGGTTGTAAACCAGCATGGTAATACTTGGGCGATCCTTGACCAATGCCTTTAGAATTATCCATAGAGGCTTTCCAGAAGATGGCGCACAAGTTATGGTGAAGAAGTAGGGCGACGCACAAGTGTGTCAATTTCCCTTAAGGGTAAAACACTTAGGCGCACAAGTGTTAGTGAATTCTAACAATTAGACCTTACTCCTCTTGTTTAGACCTTCCATTGTAGGTAAAGAATTACCTTATAAGTGTTCGGAAGTCCGGAAGAAGAGACTTGGGCGTTCAGAGCTCTAAATCTGAATTCTGAAAAATTCCTCCCATAATGGGGGGCCACCAGGGGTATTTATAGGCTAGAGAAGACCCCAAAAGGTTATCAACTAGGGCGCGCAAGTGACTTGCGCGACCAACTTCGATGCGCAAGTGTACTTGCATGACCAACTTCAGCGCGCAAGTCTACTTGCGTGACCATTATAGAACTTGCACGAACCTTGAACAATGTTCTTCTTATTCCTTCCATTGTCAATTTTTTTATTTTTGTCCAAATGTTGAATTACTTTGAGCTAAGATATTCCCCTTTTCCAATCTTTAGATTCTGTGATGAAAGGAGAATCAACAATGTTTTCCTAGTATCAAATTCATAAGACCCCCTATCTAGGTAATAAATGATTTCGAAAACATTGATGTTATTATCATATATATAGAAAAATAGAAAGAGTTTCTATATTGGTATTGAAAACAAAATTCATAATATGAATACATGATCATTGAGAAACAATTTGAAATTCCAAACCCAGACTTGTATCTAAGGAGGACATCAATGGAGCTTGTGTAAATGGGTGGTTGGCTGGGTGACCTTGAGAAAAGGTTCCATGTTATGGGACATGGGTGAAATGGTTTCATGATATATATACTATGTCATATAGAAAATATTTATTGGATATTTGGAAATGATTATTGTATATACATTACTTGGCTATCAACAAATTCGAATGACCTGAGTGTAGATTTGATGTTGTAGATCTTGGTGCTATTTTTAGTTGGTATTAGTTGCTAAATACCAGTATAACATAGCTGCCAAGGTTAATGGATTCATCATTGGGAAACATATAAGATCATATTATATTAAAATTAATAAGACATAATAACATAACATTTCAATTAGGTAGGGATCCTAGATGACTATACTTATTCTCCTATATGAACACCATGTGGATTTTTATTCATATTATACTTGATGATGACCAAGAAGAAGTGGCCATAGAATGGTCATATACATTAAAATACACAAATAACTTTCAATGTCTCTAGTGTCACTATAATTTTTATCTCAAAATCCATAATTGGGAGATTTTTTTTATTTTAATACGAATTCATTTTAATCTGATTTATAATGGAATACACTTCACTATCAGTTTGATTTAAATCACACTAAGTACTAATAAATGTCCATGTATCAGTTTTAGTTTCCTTATATATGTATATAGACATGGAAAATATTTATTTTTTGTTAATAAATAGAGGCATCCGATTTATTGAGAATGATACATTATGCGAGCATTAACCATGGTGGGGTGAGTTATACGACATGATAGTAAGATTGATTGGGAATACTCTACAGAAAGTGAACACATGTGCTATATGAGTATTGTTATAGGGAACACCGATCTTCATGAACCACATTTCCTTATATATTAAATATTCTAATATTACTGAATAATTATAACCTTTACAAAATTCATTCCCTAACAAACATTTCTTTGGAAATTGTAGGGTTTAAATATTTCATAACATGCATAGGATAACTCCATGATGAATGTATTGAGTGTGGAAATTTTACAATGCGTGAAAATTTTACATTATCACTAGTTAATTAATCTCCATAATATTATCATTATCCCTTAATGATTCATTATTATAAATATATGTGATGAGATATTGTGGAAAATTAATGATATAAATATATCATTTTGGCTGATAAAAATATTAGGAATTATTTCTTGAAAGGAAATATACAGACCCTAAATAATATAAAATGATAAACATGATGGCATCAATATATTCATTATAAATATATATAGGAATTTTAGGGTGAATCAATCAAGATTCATAGCGGATACATCTCATACATAAATTATTAATACCATTCTTCAATTAATTTTAATTTATTGAGAATATCTATATCATCCAAATAACTCATTATTCAAAGATAATTATTCATAGTTTATTATCATGGAAAAAATTATCTATGTGAAAAAAATTATTAGATGGCCTCGAGTCTATATTTATTTCATTAGTATAATTTAATATTATTGAAGTTCAATTTAATTCAATGAAGTATTTATGATTCCTTATTTAATCAAATTTATTAGGGAACATGTTGTGTTATTCTTAAAATGCATACATTTATTTTTATAAAAAAACATTCACTCCAATTAATGATATATAATATGGATTAATGTGTTTAATATTATATTAAATTAAATTTATAATTTTTCTTCTGGTAAAGTGGCTATAAATTCATTCTCAAATGATAAAATTTTCTTCTAAATGGGTTTAATTATACAAATATTATGAAAAAATACATTTATTCAAAGTTGTGTTTAAAAATCCATAAAAAAATTATTCTGTGTTGATGTATTCATTTAAACACAAAATAATAATAGTTACTCTAAAATAAAAATTTCATGTAGAATTTTCATTAAATTCCAAAATATTCTTTAACCATAAATATGATCTATTTTAACTTATATTATGAAATCTATGGGGATGAAATAATTTATTTATAATAAAAAATTATTCACATATTTTTCCCTATCATGAATAATCCTTATCCATTGAAAGTGATAACTTGAAAAATGGATGTAACATTTTTTATATGGAGTCTAACATTATCAATTACAATCATTATTCAAAATGGAATTAATGAATTGTAATTCAATACTGTACTACAATTTTTTCATTACAGATCTATATTTTTCATTGATACTTTACATATATATTATGCAATGAATAAGAATAATTTAAATTATTTCCAATGATACGTATAATGATGCTCGTTATTATAGGTCAGTGATCTTAGAATGAATTTTTCTATTCTTTATAGGGGTAATGGAATTTGAATTTAGTATATTAGACCAGATTCTATGAGATTTGAGTGTATTTTTTTATGATGTTTTTCATTATGATTTATAATTTCATGGTTGTTAAGGATGTATAGTTTTTTATAATGTTGTATTAAAATTGTTCTTTGGTTGTAGACCATGCCACAACATGAGGTATTATATTATGGAATAAGAGGATTATTCCTTATATGGGGTAGACAACTCAATGGTGTAGTAATATTATGGAATTGTTATTGGGAATAAGAAATATTATGTTGTATTAGGGATGTTATTGAATGATTAATAGGCTATTAAAAATTATGATATGAAGTATGATGAGATCTCAATGAAGCCCATGGTATTGCAATGTTATGGTTATCATGAAGGGTTGGTCATTTTGAAGAAGCAGTTGTTGGTTTGTATTATAAGTAACCCATTGGGATTCATAGATTCTCATCTGTGAAATTAAGAACATCACGAATCAAATATTATCATAGAAACATGTCCCTATGATTCAAGTGTTATGTAATAACACCCTTCGCCACTAAACATGTAATATGATGACTAAAATCAGTCTATTTTACATTGGTTAGAGTTGAATATAACCTCATGCATGGATCATTGTATTCTCTAGGATTAGTGTATTGGTTTGGGACAAAATCAAACATCGAGGGTACTATTTCCTCGATATAATAACAATTAATAACAAATAAACCACCAAAAATTATCCCCTGAAAATAAATAATTGAAACAAAATCCTGACAACATCTATGCTATATTAAATAAATATGAAATTATATAGATATATAATGCAACTGATAACCAACTAGGATGATCACATATAATCAATAAATAAAAATTATTTGGAGGCTCCCTAATAACCTTAATAATTTCCAGTATCCCATATCTAATCCTTGTCATGTTACTCTATCCTTTACCACCACAAAACCTTTGATCAAACCTCCATTATAATGATTTGGACATCATGTTCACCAGGGATCCGATTCAGGTTGTAATAAATTCCTCTCTTAATGGTATCTCAAATTATACCTAATCTATTCCACCATATAAATTTTAATGCATGAGGATGTTAAAAAAATAATTTTATAATTCAAAATTATTTTTTATGGGTCATCATGTGTTGATCACTGCACTATAAAACTTGACCATATCTTTTTTAACCTAAGATATAGAAATGTAACATTGTGCTAAAAACATTGATCCAATACCATTGATTCAGGGTAGTGTATCTTATAATATATTGAAAACTAAAAAAGATAAAATCTTTTCAATGTAATGTATAATAATTACATACATAAGTTTGTTGAGTATATGTGAGTATAATAACATGATGGTTATTCTACCATTATCTAGGGATAAAGAATAATGATGAAATTTTGCATCAAAAAACCAACATATGGGTCTCATTAAAACCCTACCATAAATTTGTTCCTAGTTTTTACATTGTTTATGAAATTATCATATGGGAGAAATATTGGATCCACCAACCCACACCATTTGAACCATGTTGTCACTATGTACATATTACTGATAATCACAAATCTCTATATCATTAAAATAAATCCATTGTGTAAAATAATGGATAAAAATATTTCAAATATCAATCCAACTCCCTTTGGCGAGGTTTTATATATAAAATAATGTATCAACATCATGGGGTGTCTTTATGAGGACATCAAAATAGGTAACCCAGTACACCAGTTGAATTATCCCCCTTGAGGTAGGTACCATAGAACATTCCAAAAAAAATTGTCCCCATGTTGGTATGATGACTAATGGACAAACCATATATCCATGGAAATGATATAAGATGAAAAAATGGATACATACTATCAAATAGGAAAAATATTCTCCCTCATGGTATTTCACATTGATAATCACTTATCTTAATGTGATATGAGTGATTTGAAGATGGAATTTCAATTACTAACTACTCATACAAGATAAACCATTCCCCTAGGGGAAGGTCATGTGGTGAATTTAAAACCACAATCTCACTATTTTCATCCCATGGTTAATCACTAAATCATAAAAACTAATAATAGATTCAATAAGTGAGTCTCAATAACTAAACTCTTACACATGGTAGACCATTAAATCTCTAGGTAGGTATAGTAGTTAGTGAAACTCCATTTGGAAAGTTCATGACTATGTGAACTAGTCCAACATGGAAGAAACACCAATAAAACTATGCATTTTATAAAAACCCCAATATCCCATAAACATCATTTTCCATCATGTCTCATGAGATCACCATCCCACACAAGACCCTATACCATAGGATACAATAAACATAACTATTCACCATAACCATCTCAGTCATGAAGGTATCTATTAGGTTATTCTAGACCCCATTAAAAATTACTCTCTAATACTAACACACGTCGATCATTTCATGGAGACCCCATTGCCTGTAGGCCCTATGTGACACTAGATTATATCGATGGTTCCAAATCCTCTTTCAATATACTCAACCCAAACATGGGTTACACACCAAATCTTCATAGGATACCTATCAACACAACACTTTTGGGATACTAACCCATTGAACTATATCTATCCCTAATGTAATTATCTATCTCATGGAAAATTAAAACAAATTCTAATATACACTCAATAGGGAATTCCTCATCATGGGACATACATAAGACCATATCACTAATCATACCTTGGACAAAACATCTCACAACTACCTAACTAGCTCATAGTAACTAATAATAGCTATTGAGGTCTCTTCTAAAAGCCTAATACATACCAAGGACCCCAGTAACTAAATGAGAAATATAGAACCCATGATGAAATAGTATTTTGGATATCATAAAATAATCAATGTTCAAAGGAGGATGTATTCCTCCCTTATAAGGATTAATGAAACCTAATATATTTACCTAGGTTACTATTTTTTCTCATACATATTACCTACACAAAAATTCTCTTGTATGAATGTATAATTGTGAATAAATAAGTATATATATTCATATTATAGGGACCAACTTGTTTGATATTGGATTGATCATACATTTCATGTTCTTCTTATCCATGGAAAATCTGACTCATTCAATGAACATACACTAAAGTGCATATTTCAAAAAAAAAACTTTCATATAAATAATGATAACCAATTTTAATTAATTATTCAATTTAAATAAAAAATCAAAAATATAAAAATAAATTACTAATTGGCCCTTCATTTATGAGATAGTGAGAAACGAATGATTGGAAAACCATGTATATATACTTGTATCTCTTAAAATAAAATTCTTACAAATTAAAACCCAATTGGTAAAAAATTTCAGGATTTCTTTTTGGAACCCATGAAATCTAAAAACAGTAATGTACCTAAATAAAAAAATAGTGACATGTGTCATTATAATATTTATTTGGTAAAAAATACTTGGAATTAAAAGGTACTATAGTCTCTAATGATTCCATCATGATCCGAATGCAAAAAATAATCAAATTATAACAATAATATAATAGTACCAATAGAAAATTATGGATAATAAGAACCATGGGGAAGGTGGAATAACATTCCCAGAATGTACATTGAAATTATTATGAACCACTTCTTAATAAATTAGGATGAAAGAGGGGATGAAGGTAGGGGAAAGTAACACCAATAAAACAATAGAGTTTTCCACCTTCCACTAAGTCATAAAGGGAATGAACATGGAATAATGGGCCTACACATGTTTTGATTAAAATTGAACCACGACAGAGGGACCCTTAAGTATAATAAATGATTCTTATTTTAGATCACCAGATATAATTTGACGCGTTAGTTTATTATTTTACACAATTCCACCAAACAAAAATAATATATTTGTTTCCAAAGCCTTATTTTTTTGGATTCACTCCTACTTGGAGTGGTAATATCCCTCCATAATGTGGCTTTCATACACCATTTTGTTAAACTATATCACGGTGTGACCTTCAAGGTGTGTCCTATTGGACTTGGAGTGTCCAACCATTCATCATAGTATATTACAATGGAATACATAATATCTCATAAATGATTAATAAGAGTTATATTAATGGTATGATTCCGAGTTCCATGACATAACAACTATATATATAAGTCCCTGAACTAGTTAAAATCCTATAAAAAAACAAAACATGGAAACCACTATTTATGGTCCTACTATCTAATTTTACATAGTGGATCCTCCTTACCACTATTATTGTTCACCAACATTTCATCTTGACATGAATGTTACAACAAATATTGTGATGATCCTATCTCTGAAATATTCAACAGTATAATTGGGAACACCAATAATTATTTTCCATGTTACTTCAATATTTTCAATGTATGATAGAATTATTCCTATATCATAATTCATGAATAAAATTAAATAATATGTAGTAAGTATTAAATGATTATCTATGCGGATTAAGTAAATCTATGTGACGTGGATTATTAAGGGAAATTTTATAATATACAAAACATATAAATAAACATATGTTTATTACTCATTAATGTCTTATAATAATCTATGATTTATTTTTTTTATAAATTATCTTTTATGAAATAATTTTTCATATAAAATATATGAAATTATATATTTGAAAGTGATAAATATTTTTAAACATACTTTGTATTCATGGTTTACTACAAAAATAAAATATATTCTAATTTGGAATCTATTTCCTTAAATGTTATCTTCAGGAATTGTCTTTATTTGTGATAGTTTATTCAAAAGGCTTTTTGGTGGCTTTTGATATTGTGGATTGGTGAAATCATCTTTTTGAAGGGTTTATAATGCCATTAAAAAACATTCTTCCTTGAATATTTTATTTTTCTGGAAAAAATTTTCTATCAATGTTCACAACGTGTGTGGGTGAAACAAGGGTCTATGAATGGGGAATTGGTCACCCAACCCAAATTTATCCCCTTGTTTTAAAATTTTTAAATTTATATTGAAATTATTAATTATGAAAAATTTGAGTAAAAAAATAATTAATATGGGATGTATAAGTGATTCAATATTTTTCATCATTAATGGTATATCTCCATGTTTAATTCATTATATAGGGGATTCTTCTGGGAGTGAAATTATTTCTGTGTCCCAATATTTTATTATTTTTCAATATATTCTCATAAAAAAAGAATTAATATTTCTATCAAATGTCATATATTAAAGAACATAGTCTAATAATGATATGAAAATATATTTTTACTCACAAATAATATTTTTGAAATTATTTTTTCCATTTTTTTAAAGCATTCCATATGAATAAATAATGAATCCCATGGATTGAAAAATAAAATTCATGATTATTCCTAACTCATTAAAGGTGATTTAAACAAGATTCATGGGGGATCTGACAAGTGTTCATGGGTAAAATTATATACATTAGTGGTTTTATACATTACTTCTTACTAAGATAAATATATTTACCTACCTAAAATATTAATAAATCCTTATTAATGGAGTTCTAGAGAACAATAGAGGGTTGGGAATAGAGAATTAGTTTCTCAAAAAACACATTTTACCCTTAGATTCATCCTTCTCAATTTATGGAGGAATTATTCTTTTTTAAGAATATTATCCAAAAAAATTAAATAGGAAGCCACACAAATTCAGTATTTCTTGATGTGTTGTTGAACACTTTATGTGAATTAGATTTAGTTGGATATTTTTAATATATAAACATATTTTATATTATTTTACTTTGTTATTGTTCAAAATATTTTTAAATTATATAAATAATTACATCTATTAAAACATCCGGATGAAAGAACACTGTAAGAACCCATATATTATTTTCAAGTACATTTTTTTCAAGTTGTTTTTTATAATCAAAATAAGTATTTAGATGCTTTATATTTATATGTTGTGTACTTACATGTACATGTCGTGTACTAGGTTACCATATGTAGTCGTGTTTTGGTCTTATAACCGCTGAGCACATGGTCATCTGTGTTGACTTAGAGACCACCTTAAGAGGGGGTTGTCTTAGGAAAGTACATGCAATGTACTTTCTTTTTTATTTCATTCAATAGACCAGTGTCTTTTCTGATGGATATAACCATATTCTTCTCGATCTATCTTGTTCGAGAGCAAAAGAGACCGCCATATTTTCATCGAACCCTGACTCACAATCTGTTCTCCGATTTGACCACCGTCAGTTGCGTTGGAATCGCCACAGTATGATCTTCCTTATTATAGAGCCTCACCTCATGATTTATCTTCTTTCACATGTTATTATCGGTTGAAATTTTTTATATTTTTTTAGATCAATGAAATTATAGGTTGATTCATGGCCATAGGTTCACATATATCGATCTCACTATGCCAAGGAAGGTGGTTTGTGAGTTTCCATAGATAGTATTTGAATTTTATGTGGAACATTTCTCAATACCCTCATATGAGGTATTGCATGTTCATGGTTTTTAGACATGTTATTACCTGCTATGCCTTATTGTTTTAAATATATTTTAATTTTTTGTGAATAGGGTTAATTTTAACATGCTATGGATGTGTTTACAATGATTTCTTGTTTTGACTATTTGGTCTAGCTTCGCATTTTAGGATTCTTCTTTTCTTTCAATGCCATGTATTATATGATGGAGTGATTTTATCTGATATGTTTTAGACTATTTATCCAACTAGTTCTTGATTATTACTTTGGCTTCCATGCATTGTTTTTGAATGATTGAATTACATAGGGTCGTGGGAATCTAGTCTAGTAGAGTATATGGAGAATGGATGTTGATGTATTCTCTAGAGTGTCTGTTTTACTGTTACATTGTGAGACCATAGGGTGGATGGACTTTGTACTTTCTCAGAGTGTTTTTAGTTTCCTAGGTATGGGACGAAGGGGGAATTTGACGTTGAGTGCTTCCTCATAGCGCCTATTAGTTATCGATACATGACCATAGGAGGAATTGACGGTGAGTTCTTCCTCAGAGAGTCTTATCTAAAGCTGAACTAGAGGGGTTAGACTATGTGTACATCCCAGAGGGTCACCTACTTTTCATTAAATTCTAACATGGTATATCAATGTTAATTCTATTGAATTTTTAGGATTTTTATTATGTGTACTTCCTTGTTTGCTACTTATTTTTGCATATTGTCTTCCATATATATTCATTGACTGTTAGGCATAGATATTTGGGTAGTTTCCTACAGGTATTAGTCTCACACCTAGTTTGGGTCATGATTTTGGGCCCAAACAGGTTATATAACTGCAAGTATAGACAAAGGAAAGCACCCTTCTACTTCAGTTACTTGATTGTTGTGGATCTGGTGAGAATGGGACCAAGCTGAGGCTTCCGATACTGTGGAGTTGTTTACTTACTTTTATTTCTACTTTGGTTTAGTATTGTATTCCAGCATTGTGACTTGTTTGGATTCTTTCTTAGACATATGTATCATGCATCATATATATATATATATGTGCTCTGTTGTTGTTACTTATAGTTTTCCATTGTTTACTATTGTATGATATTATTAATGCTTCTACTATTGCTATTTATTTTACATCCACTTTGTTAATTTTCCAATGAAGGCATAGTTTTCCCAGTATCACACCCATGGCCCTCATTGCTAGTTGGAAGCCTCCGGAGTTTGGGGAAATTCTCTTAAGGCCATGTGACCAACAGTGTATGGGGCGCCTCTGGGTGGCCTCCATAGCCATAATTTTACAATGTTTCATCAAAGGAGTTATTTTCATATTCACATACAGCTTTGAACCTATATCCATGTATAGGAAGGAATAGATATTTGGTAATAATCTGTGCTCGGGTGTATCTAACCTGTGTATAGGGTGTTACAACCTGGGTCTTCTTTTCTGATATGTTTTTTTACTGATAGTTTTTTAGGAAAAAGAGTTGTTTCTGGAAATTTCAGGTGTATACGTTGTGTACTTTTAAGGACATGTCATGAAACTGGTTTCTCCAGGTGATTGTGTTCTAGCCGTGTAACGGCTGGGTACATGGCCATGTGTAGTGACCTAGATACTTCCTAAATTGGAAGCCTAAAAAGGAAAGTACACACCATGTACTTTTAAAATATACACCATGTACTTTTGTTTCATTAAATGGCTTGGGGTCGGGTCTAATGGGTAGAACACACTTCTTTGTCATCTGTCTTGTCCAGGAGAATTCGTACTGATTCAGATCTTCTCCAAATCCCTGACTTTTCGTCCATTCTCCGAATCGAACTTCGTCGGTTGTGTTGGAATCACATCGGTGAGTTATATCTTCTTCTTAAACCTCATATCATGATTTCTCTTTTATCAAAAGTTATTCTCGGTTGAATGGCTTAAGAATCTTTGTATCTATAAAAAGTTCTAGGAAAATTCAATCAGTGAGATTGACGTATATCAATATCATGACGTCGAGGTACGTAGTTTGTGCCTTTCCGTAGATATTATTTGGATTTTATTTTCAAAAGTGCCAAATACCCAAGAACGGGGTATTGCATGTTAAGGGTTTTAGCCTTATTTTTTCTTCTATGCCCTTTTTGTTTGGATAGAAGTTGTTTGTTTATGAATATAATTAATTTTTCCTTGGTATGGAGGTTTTTCACATGTTATCTTGTATTGACCATTTGGTCCAGCTTTCCTGTTAGGCTGCTTTTCTTCCCATGCCTAGTATTGTTAGGATGAAGTATTTATTATCCAGCATGTTATGATATGATGTAGATTGTTTAACCATGGATTTCTTGAGGTTTACATTGGATTCCATGTATTGATTGAGCATTAATGACTTACATAGGGCTATGAGAACTTGGTGTAGTAGACCATAGAGAGAATGGACGTTGAGGGATTCTCCAGAGGGTATGTTATACTATTATGTTACGAGAAAATAACGGGGATGGACATTGTGCTCCCTTAGAGTGTCTGTAGTCTCCTCGATATGGTCCATAGGGGGAATTGGATGTTTAATGATTCCTCAGACTCCCTATTAGTTACTTATATGATACCACATGGGGAATTGACAATGACTTCTTCCATAAAGTGTCTTTTAAAAAGATGAACTAGAGTGGTTAGACTATGTGTACTTCCCAGAGGGTTGCTTGTGTTTGTTTGGTTGAACCAGAGGGGTTAGACTGTGAGTACTTCCCAGAGGGTTACATGCTTTTGATTAGCTTCTTACATGGTATATGTAGATGAATGCAATTTAATTTGTAGGATTGTTACAATGGGTACTTCCTTTTGTTTATTCCCTACCAAATATATTCAATTATTCTCAGGAATATATATTTGGGTGGTTTCCTACTGGGATTCTTCCCACACCCTGTTCGGGTCATGCATTTGGTCCAAAATAGATTATATTGTTACAGGACTATATATGGGCAAACTCCCTTCTATATCAGGTACTTGCTTACTGTAGAGATGGGGAGCATGGGACCAAGATGAGGCTTGCAATGCTGTTGAGCAGTTTATCTGTTTTCTTTTGTACTGGGGTTTGTAATTTTATTCTAGAATTGTGACTTGTTTGGATACTTTACTAGACATATGTATCATGCATCATATATATATGTTTATTCTCAGTCGTTATTACTTATAGTATTTTTCTCATTACTATTGTATGGTAAGGTTACTACTTTTTCTATTGCTATCTGTTTTACTTCCACTATGCCACTCTTCCAATGAGGGCATAGTTTCTCCACTATCACACACATGACCCTTGTTTCTAGCCGGCAGCCTCTGGCGTTGGTGGAAATTTACTTGAGGCCATGTGACCAACCATATACGGGGTGCCTCTGGGCGACTTCTGAAATTGGGACGTTACAATGTGGTATCAGAGGAACTGTTTTCTTCTTGACATACTATTTGGAGTCTAGTGCCAGGGATAAGAAGAAATAGGTACTGGGTAATAAGATATGCTTGGGAGTAGCTAACCCGTATATAGGGAAAAGCCAACTTTCATCGTTGTTGCAATTTTACTAATTTTGAAATTTATAAAGTTGATTTGATTTCCTCATTGTGTGATTAACATGGTTTGGGTTGTTATTGTTGATATTATTAAGGATCTATTTATTTTTGCAACCCGATGAGATGTGGTTACGCCATCTCAGGCATCAAATATGCATTTTCTAGTGATCTCATTCCATGCATTCTTTCCATTCCATTTAGGGTAAATTAGTGATTTCATGTTGTTGCGATAGAGGTTTTGTTAGATATGCATGCTGTTGTGATGGATGCCCTGATAGAATACATGCTTTTTGATAAGGTATTGGTTGTTTATGGTTATGTTTGAATGGACGCCAAAATTTGGTTCTTGAGGTGTTATGGGAGATCATGAATCGGAATTTGGTGGATCATTGTATTATTGTTTCTTGAATATGACATGTATAAGATACCAAGCATTGATTCGTGGTGAGTACGGGCCCTCACAGATCTGAATTTGGCACTTTAATGCTCATTTTAGTGTTTTTTGGGCTTCCAGAGTAGTTTCTGAGGTTTACTATATGGAAAAACCTAGAATACATGGCGTGTAATGATTAATACATTCCAAGTGTCCTTTTTTGGGAGATAATTGTTTTTATTAAGTACACGTCGTGTACTATATGTATACACCATGTAGCCTCTAATTGTGTAACTTGTTGTGTGGGTAGAGACACAGGGTTGGGAAATCTTGGGGGCGACATGCCATGTACAGGAAGTACATGCTGTGGTGTGGAGACCATGTGTCCACCCATGTGACTAGTGACGTGGATGGATAAAACACAGGTTTTACATGATGTTTCAATCTTGAACACGTTGTGTAGTATAACCCTTGTATCTGGCCATGTAATGAACATCACGGGATGCAGGTGTCCTTATAGTACACAATGTGTCTGGCATAAACCTGTCGTGTAGTGTTATCCGTGTGTCCACCCGTGTGACTAACCACACGAGCAGTTGAAGCCTAACCAGTACACGCCGTGTCCATCTAGAACAAGACCTGTAGTGTGATCCATGTAACTGGCTTTGTAACTAGAAACACGGGTCGGTCAAGATCGTTTAGTACACAACGTGTCTCTAACTAATACATTGTGTAGTCTTGTTCTAGGATAACAGCGTGGCTTAGCCATGTAGAAGGACTCGGGCTGGGGAAGAGGATTCATGTACATGTCGCGCGTTAGGACAACACAACATGTGTATGGGGGGTTACAAAACCTCGGTTGGCAGAAGTATATGCCTATGTGATGACTTAAAGGAACATACTGTGTAAGCATTATACATACCGTGTATCCATATTTTGAAAAAACTGAATGCATTATTTCTCTTGTTCCCTTATTACTCATCTATGTTTCAGCACCTATTAATCTCGATCTAAGGTGTGTGCTTGAACTTACAGTGTAATGCCACCAAGATATCCTCCAGTTGTCTGCAAGTTACAGGGAAGTGATTAGACAGTGGATATGGATGATCAGGTACTACCAGCTGATCTTCCAGTTGTTCCAGTCTTGGTACCATCTATCATTCTAGACACAGGTGTTGACACACATTTCTGAGAGGGCTTTATGAGGTTCATGTAGACCTTCCTAGGAGAATGACATCCTACCCCTTCTATGAAAAAGTTGACACGGGTTTTCCAGCACTAGAATCCTCCCACCATCACAGGGGTAGGAGGACCTCAAGCTGTAGAGTCGTAGTTAAAAGACATTATTTCTATCTCCAATAATCTAGAGATGCCTCTAGAGAGGAGGTTGAAGCTCACTACACATATTCTTCAGGAATCCACCAAGAGATGGTGGGAAGTGATCTCACAGGCGGGACCCCAGCAGGTTATGGTGTGGGATGTGATTCAACTTACCATCTATGATAACTTCTACTCATATACTTTGAGGGTCAATCAAGCATGAGAGTTAATGAATCTGGAGAAGGGTACTCTCTCAGTCATGGATTATTCATCTTCCTTCACAGATCTGAAGTTCTTCATGAATATCCTAGGAGGTGAAGGGTTATTCCTGGAACATATGTTTGAGGATGGTCTCATTCATGACATCTGATATTAGGTGAACATCTTCTGAATGACATCTATATCTTCTATAGTAAACTTGGCACTGATCACGGAGTACAATATGATGGAATTTAGAGTGGTGAGCTTGGGAGTATTGACATTTGGATTTGGTATCCGTCCTACTGATAGCCAAAAGGGTTGCAGGAAGTCTATGCAGGGAGATCGTAGTAGGCGAGAGACATCTTCTGGTAGCCATGTGATGTGCTACCAGGGCAAGAAGCACAACAATATAAGTACCCATTTCACAAGAGACTAATTGGGGAGCAGATCATCCATCAAGATGGGCCATCATCAGCGAATATGTCAGTTTTTCTCACAAGTAGCTGGTGACAAGGGTTCTTTTATGACGCTTTGTTCAAGAGCAGAAACACTAGTTTCTCATCTGTCAGTGAACTAGAGCTCTTCTGGATATTCCGGCCAAGGTGGATGTCATGTTCATGGTAGCCAGTCGCCAGGTTTTCTGAAAAAACAGGGTGGATCAGCTCAGAGTGGTCTGGTAGGGTCATTGGGCCGCGATGCAGGTCTTATTTTTGAAGTGGTGTGGAACCAATAGGATCCGAATTCTGGGCCCTCTATAATTTGAGGTAAGATCATAATTTCATCAGTTTTATCTTCTACGCTTTTTTATATAGTTGATTCCCATGGATTTATATCTGTCGCTATTGTGGAGTGGCTTGGGATCGGTTTCCTTTCTTCTGCCGATATCATGGCCCTAGACACACCATTGGGGAAAAGAACAGCTAGTGTACATCAGTTCAAGTTATTTCCCCTTGAAGTTGGTGGTTATCAATTCCAATGGGAAATTTATGTCCTAGAGATTATAGGTTATGATTTCATTCTCATAATATATTGATTAGTTCCCTTCTAGGCAGTTGTTGATTTCTATCGTCTTAGGGTGAGTTTTTCATCACTAGAGGGTTGATCGTTTCGTCATAAGGGCGAGTAGGATGTCCAGGAGAGTAGAGTAGATCCAAAACATCATGGGTTGGGAGGAGTAACAACCTATATTGGTAGTATATATCTATATGACAAGGAGACTTCACAGTTGGTCTTTCCACTAATGGAGGATCATTTCAGGGATGTCTTTCCAGATGACTTTTTAGGTCTTCCTCCGGAGCGAGAGGTTGAATTTTTTATTGAGCTTGTGCAAGGAGAAGCACCGGTGTCCATTCCTCCTTATAGGATGGCTACACCTGATTTTTAGGAGTTAAAGAAGAAGTTTGAGGTGTTTTAGGAAAAGAGTTTCATCCGACCTAGTACTTCTCCTTGGGGTTCGCTTGTCTTGTTTGTGAAGATGTTGGATGGTACCCTTAGACATTTTGTGGATTATCGGAGGCCGAACCAGTTGCCGGTCAAGAAATGATATCCCTTGCTGAGGATTGTTGATCCATTTTATTAGCTTCGGGGAGACCGAGTGATCTCGAAGATTGACATGAGGTCTGGTTACCATCAGTTTCACATTAGACTATAAGATGTACCTATTACAGCATTTCAGAGCAGGTATTGTCTATACGAGTATGCGGTTTTTCCATTCAGTATCACTAATGCACCTGCAGTTTTTAAGGCACAAATGAACCGAGTATTCCATCCATACCTACATTCTTTCATTGTAGTCTTTTTGGATGATATCTTTGTGTACTATCAGACTCGACACGACCGTGACACATATATAGAGAACATTTTGATTAAATTGAGATAACATCAGTTATATGATAGGATTTCAAAATGAATCTTTTGGATGGACCAAATTCACTTCTTCGGTCATTTTATCTCTGAGAGAGGTGTATCAGTAGACCTTGATAATGTGAGAGTAGTAGTATCCTAGGAGCTTCCGATGAATGGCATTGAGGTATGAATTTTCCTAGCACCGGATGGTTACTACAAATGTTTTATATAAGACTTTTCCCACATAGAAGTGACACTGATGGGCCTTACTAAGAAAGGTGTGAAGTACTTGTGGTCATATTCTTGCGAGTCAGCCTTTCAGGAGCTGAAAGGGAGGTTGAATTTAGCACCGATACTAGTATTTACAGAGCCTAGAAAGAGAAATACTATATACGGTGAAGCATTAGGTATCAGAATGGGAGTAGTGCTTATGCAGGAAGAAGGATTCATTGTGTACAATTCATGGAAGTTAAGGCCACATGAGAGGATCTACCCAACGCATGATCTTGAGTTGGCTAAAGTTATTCAGGATTTACACTGTTGGAGACACTACTAGTTGGGAGAGAATTATTTGGTTTTCACTACCAACAAAAGCTCATGTATACCGTCAATCATTATGACCTAAATTTTAGATAGTGATTGTAGGTTGATTACCTTCAGACTTTTGACAATGATCTTGCCTAAACACCAGGGAAGGGATATGCCGTGGCTATTGTGTTGAGCTGGATGAATCAGGTACAGAAAGTTCAGGAGGCCAGTAGTGAGTGGAAGAATAAGGATCTATTCACTGAGATGCATTTGGAGGTGCATGACAGACAAGGGCGGACATTTATATATTCTTTAGCTGTTACCTATACTATTCTTGATCGAGTGAGAATGATGCGACTATTAGATTCAGAAGGCCTAGTCTTAGGGGATAGTGTTTCAGGAGAAGACCTTATTCTTAGATGAATATTAGGCGAGGATGAGATCTTGTGTTTTCATGGGCGCGTGTGGGTTCCAATAGACGTACTTGAAGTGCATATACGGTACTTTCATTTCTCAGTTAGGGAAGTTCATCCATGTGTCACGAAGATGTATCTTGATCTACGCTGTTAGTACCGGTGGCTAGGATTGAAGAATGATGTTGCTAGTTTTTTCATGAGATGTTCCACCTATCAGTAGGTGAAGGGAGTGTATCTGTGACTAACATGGATTTTATAGTAGTTACCCATTCTCAAGTGAAAATGGAATGATGTCGTGATGCACTTCTTGATGGGTCACTGAGGTCTCCCTAATGAAATGATCCAGTATGGGTTGTCATTGACAGACTCACGAAGGTTTCTCACTTCTTACTGATCAAGGAGACCTTCACTTTTGATGAGTTGGGAAGGATGTACATCCAAGATATTGTACATTTACATGGAGTTCTGTAATTCATTGTTCAATATAGGGATACCTGTTTTACTTCTTGGGTCTGGGAAGGACTTTAGAGGGATTTGGGTACATAGGTACTTCTGAGTACAGATTTCTATCCCCAGATAGATGGGCAGTCCAAGTGTACAATTCAGGTTCTTGAAAACATGATTTAGGCATGTATCCATAATTTTGGAGGTTCACAGGAGAAGAACATACCTCTTATAGAGTTTTCCTACAATAATAGCTTTCAAGAAACAATTCAGATGGCACATTATGAGGCTTTGTATGGTAGGCCAAGCGGTCACCCTTATACTATAAAGAGGCAGGAGAGGCAGATATGTTGGGACATCATCTAGTCTATGAGTCCATGAAGTAGATAGAGTTGATTCAGAAGAGTTTGGCTACTTCACAGTCACGACAGAAGTCTTATGCTTATCGATGAATACGACCTCTGGAGTTTGAGGTCGGAGATCAGGTTTTTTTCCTTGTCACATCGAGGTCGGGACATAGGAGGATTAGGACGAAGGGTAAGCTTTCGCTAAGGTATGTTAGGTTTTTTGAGATGTTAGAGGGAGTTTGTCTGGTTGCCTATTCCTATGGTATAAGTGCTATGACAGCACAAGCGAGTACATTACGAGACATGGGAGAGGGAGGCTAATGTATGATTGTAGTGGGCAGAGCTTTTCAAGGATTTTTTTCTATGCCGCCACGCAAGGGAAATTTCGGAATTAATTTCTTTAAGGGGTAAAGTTTGTAAGAACATGGATCTTCTTTTTAGGTATGTTTTTCATTTCTTGTATTTTTAGAAAAGATGCGTTTTTTTGAAATTTCAGGATTACATTCTGTGTACTTTTAAATATATGTCAGGTACCTTGTTTCTATGGGTGACTGCGTACTCATCGGGTAATGGTCATGTACATGGCCATGTGTGGTGATCTAGAGATTGCCTAAATTAGAGTCCAGAAAAGGAAAGTACACGCCATGTACTTTTAAAATACAAGCAATGTATTTTTTTTCATTAAACGGGCCGGGTCGCATCTAATTGAACAAACACACTTCTTCATCGTCCGCCTAATCTTGGAGCGTCCGTACAACCACAAATATTTTTCAGACCCCTAACTCAACGTACATTCTCCGAATTGAACTCCATCGGTTGCATTGGAATCACATCGGTGAGTTCTCTCTTCTTCTTAAACCTCATCTTATGATATCTCCTCTGTAGTGAGTTATTCTCGGTTGAATGTCTGAAAAGATTTTGTAGATATACAACATCTAGGGAGACTAATGCCTAATATTCATGTATATCAATCTCACAATGCCGAGGTAGGTGGTTTGTGCCTTTCCGTAGATAGTCTTTTAATTTTATGGGAAAAAGTGCCCCATACCCAAGAATTGGGTATTGCGTGTTTATGGGTTTTTCCATGTTTTTTTCTACACATTTTTTGTTTAGATAAAGGTTGTTTTTTATGAATTGGGTTAATTCTTTCATGCTACATAGTTTTTTCCCATGTTTTCTTGTTTTGACTTTTTGGTCCATCTTGCTAGCTAGGCTGCTTCGCTTCCCATACCTAGAATTGTTAGGATAGAGTGATTATTATCTGAAATTATATGATATATTTTAGATTATTTATCCCTGTAGTTCTTGAGGATTACATTCTATTCTATGTATCATTTGTGCATGACTGACTTACACAGGGCCGTGAGAACCTGGTGTAGTAGACCAAATGGAGAATGGACGTTGAGGGGTTCTCCAGAATGTCTATTTTACTATTACATTACGAGACCATTGAGGGGATAGACTTTGTCCTCCCTCAGAGTGTTTGCAGTCTCCTCGATACAAGCCATAGGTGTAATTGGATGTAGAGTGATTCCTCATAGTGCCTATTAGTTACTCATATGAGTCCTCATGGGGAATTGAAAGTGAGTGCTTCTTCAGAGTGTCTTTGCTAATGTTGAACCAGAGGGGTTAGACTATGTGTACTTCTCAGAGGTTTTCTTGTTTTTTTTGTTAAACCAGAGGGATTTGGTTGTGAGTACTTCCCAGAGGGTTACCTACTTTTTCTTATCTTCTTACATGGTATATTAAAATAAATGAAATTGAATTTGTAGGATATTTACTATGTGTACTTTCTTTCTTACTGCTTCATTTTGTTTATTGCCTTCCATATATATTCATTGACTGTTAGGAACAAATATTTTGGTGGTTTACTACTGGGATTCATGTCACACCCTTTTTGGTCATTCTTTTGAGCCCAAATAGATTATATTGTTTCAGGTCTAGATAAGGTAAAGCACCCGTCTACATCAGGAATGAGATTATTGTGGAGGTGGGGAGCATGGGACCAAGATAAAGCTTGTGATGTTGTGGAGCAGTTTATCTGTTTTGTTTTGAACTTGGGTTTAGTATTGTATTCTATCATTGTGACTTGTTAGGATTTATTCCTAGACATATTTATTGTACATCATATATATATATATATATATATATGTGTGTGTATATTCTCATTCATTATTACTTCTTGTCTTCCGTTTTTTACTATTTTATGGTATGGTTACTACTTCCGCAATTGCTATCTTTTTTTACTTTCGTTGTGTTACTCAACCAATAAGGGAATTTTTCCCCACTATCACAACACATGCCCTCACTAATAGTCAGCAGCCTCTGGAAATTTAAGAATGTTCTTGAGGCCATGTGACTGACCGGGTATGGGGCACCTCTAGGCAGCTTTCGGAAATGGGATGTTACACTAGGAAAATCCAATTTACCAGGTTATAACAATTTTTCTAGTTTTTAAATTATTACAGTTGATGTGATTTCACCTTTAAATTATTCACATGTTTTCTATTGTTATAGTTGATATTATTGAGGTTCTATTTCTATTGCAACCCAATGAGATGATGGTATGCCATCTCATGCATCATATATGCATTTGATAGAGATCACATGTCATGCACTATTTCCATTCCATTTAGGGTGTATCAATAAATACATGTTGTTTTGATAGATGTTGTGTTAGTTATTCATGTTGTTGTGATAGATTCCTTGATTAAATACCTACTTTTTGATAGGGTATTGTATTGTGTAAGGTTGTTTTTTAATAGACGCCAATATTTGGTTCTTAAGGTGTTATGGGCCCTCATGGATCAAACTTTTGTGGACTATTTATCGGTTAGGTTTATATATAACATGTATAAGAGTCCATGATTTTATTTGTGAGGAGTATGGGCCCTCACAAATATGAATTTGGATCTTTAATATTTGTTTCATTGTTTTTCTTGGTTTCCAAGGTAGTTTCTGAGGCTTACAGTCTGAAAAAATATAGAATACTAGGCATGTAATTATAAATACATCTCGTGTATACTTCTGTTCGGGAAAGAACTATTTTCCTTAAGTACATTCCATGTACTATATGAACATGCTGTATAGTCTCTAACCATGTCACTGACTGTGTGGGCAGAGACACGGGGTTGGGGAATCTTTTGTGGGACACACCATGTACCGGATGTACAAACTGTGTTGTGTAGACCATGTATCAACCCATGTGACTAACAACAAAGACAGATAACAGTTATGTTATAAACTCCGTGTAAAGCTTGAACACTCCATGTAGTGTGACCCTTTTATTCGGCCATGTAACATACAACACGGGGCAGGGGAAATCATTCTAGTACACGTCGTGTCCATATGAAACATGCCATGTTGAGTGAGGTGTGTAACCAGTTGTGTGACTAAAAACACAGGTCGTTGATGTTCGACTAGTACAAGTCGTGTTTGGAACTAATACGCCACACAATCTTGTGTTAGGGAAACCATGTGGCTTAGCCGTGTAGATGATCATTGGGAATTGGAAGAGGATTCAAGTACACGTCATGTGTTAGGACAACACACCATGTGTATGGGGTATTACATGACCTGGGTTGGTGAAAGTACATGCCCATGTGAAGGCTTAAGGGAACATGCCATATAGGCATTATACACACTGTGTACCTATCTTTTAAAAAACATGAATGATTTATTTTTCTTGTTCCCTTGTTGCACTTATAAGTTTCAGTCCCTTTATTAATTATCTAACTTGTTTGATTGACCTTGCAGAGTCATTCCACTGAGACATCCTCTAGTTGTACTCCAATTATAGGGATGTGATTAGACACCGGACATGGAAGATCAGGAACTGCCATTTTATCCTCTAGTCATGCCCATCTTGGCACCAACCATTATCCCAGATACAAGTTCCAATGCACAATTCTGAGAGGGAATAATGAGGTTCATGAAAAACATCCGAGGAGTACCGCCCCCTGCCCTCTCGATGGAATAATTGATGCGGGTATTTCAGCAGAAACATCCTCCCACATTCATAGGGGATGGAGGGCCTAAGTCATCAGAGTCATGGCTAGAATACATGCTTCCTATCTTCAAGAATATAGATATAGATCCAGAGAGGAGGGTCATGCTCTCTATGTATATGTTTCAGGACTCATCCAAGAGATGGCGGGAGGTGATCTCACATGTGGGAAACCAACATGTCAGGGCTTGGGATGAGTTTAAGCATGCCTTCTACGATTACATCTATCCAGAGACCTTGAGGTCCAATAGAGCCTCAGAGTTCAGGAGTCTAGAGCAGGGTACTTTTTCAGTTATGGAGTACTCATCTCATTTTAAAAAGTCACAGTGCTTCACGCCTATCCCAGGAGGTGATGTGTTGTTCCTGGAATGTAATTTTGTGGATGGTCTTAGGAATGACGTCCGATATACACTGAATATTTTCAGGGTGACCACCATCGCTTCTATAGTCAACCAAGCATTGATCACAGAGCATAATCTGAGAGAATCTGGAGTTGTGAGCTAGGGCAGCTAGACATCTGTTGTTGTTACTATTCCTACTGACAGTAGGAAATTCCATAGGGATTCTACACACAGGGATTTGAGGAGATGAGAGACATCCTTTAGTATTCATGTGGTTTTATAATAGTGCGGGAAGAGCAAGCATACAAGGCTACAATGACTAAGAGACCCATTGGAGAGCTGATCTTGTGGAAAGATGGGTCACCTTTAGTATTCATGTCAATTTTTCTCACTGGAATCTAGTTAAATGGGTTCTTCTATGACTCCATGTTTAGTAGTAGCACCACTTGTTTCTCATCAGTTTGGGAACTGGAGATCTTCTAGACATTAATGATAAGGTGGGTGTCACAGCCGTGGTAGAAAGTCGATTAGATTACCGTGACAACATAGTGGATCAGCTCAAGGTGGTTAGGTTGGGTCACATGGCCACAATACGGGGTAGGCTATTGAATTGGAGTAGACCCAGTTGAAGAAGCATCTCCGATCCTCTACAGTACGAAGTATGATCCTAGTTTCCTTAGTTTTAGCTTCTGCTCTTTTCGATACATGGGATTCCCATTGCTTTATGTCTATTTCTGTTTTAGAGAGTCTTGGGATCTGTGTCTTTTCATCTAATGATATCATTATGTTAGACACAATGTTGGGGACTAGAACAGCTAGTGTACATCATTGCAATGAGTTCTCTCTTGAGTTTGGTGGGTTCCACTTCTTTAAGGGACCTCTATGTATTAGAGATGACATGTTATGAAGTTATTCACAGAATGGACTAGTATGTTCCCTTCCAAGATTTTTTCAATTTCTATCATCGTAGGGTAAGTTTTATATCACCAAAAGGAATATCGTTTCTTACTAAGGGAATGAGGTATGTCCATGCTGGTACAGCAGGACCCCAGCATCATGGGTTGGGAGGTGTTTCAACCCATATTTCTAGTCAATATCTCGATGACCAGGGGATTTCACAGATGAAATTACCTCCAGTGTTTTATCGTTTTCGGGATGTATTTCTAGATGACGTTTCAGTTTTGACTCTGAAAAGAGAGGTGGAATTTTTTTTATTGATCTTGTGGTTGGAGCGGCACTGGTATCTATTCCTCCTTATAGGATAGCTACACCAGAGTTTTAGGAGATCAAGAAGCAGTTGGAGGAGTTGCAGGAAAAGGGTTTCATCCGACCCAGTACTTCTCCTTTGGGTTCTATTGTCCTGTTTGCAAATAAGGCAGATGGTAACCTCAGATTATGTGTGTATTATCAGATGTTGAACCAGTTGACAGAAAAGAACCGATATCCCTTTCCAAGTATAGATGATCTCTTGGATCTGCTTCAAGGAGTCTAGTTTTCCTCGAAGATTTAATTGATGTCTAGTTACCATTTGTTGCATATTAGACCATCAGATGTACCTCTTATAGATTTTCAAAGCAGGTATGGTCTATACGAGTATGTGGTAATGTCGTTCAGTCTCATGAACATGCATGTAGTCTTCATGGCACAAATGAACCGAGTGTTCCATATATACAAGGATTATTTCATCTTGGTTTTATTGGATGATATCTTGGTGTACTCTCACATATGACACGACCATTCTACCCATATTGAGATCAATTTGAGTACATTAATAGGGGATTAGTTATATTAAAATCTCTCAAAATACCAGTTTTGGATGGACCGTATTCACTTTTGGGTCTTGTAATCTCATACATATGAGTATCAGTAGACTCCAAGAAGATGAGAGCAGTAGTTTACTGGGAGAAGCCAAATAATGTATTTGTGGTATGTAGATTTCTAGGGATGACTGGTTACTATAGAAATTTCACATAGGAGTTTTCATGCTTTGGGGCACCACTGATGGTTCTGACTAAGATGGGAGTGAAGTATTTGTGGTTAGATTCTTGTGAGTCATCCTTCCAGTATATAAAATGGAGGTTGAATTCATCACCAATACTATTATTTCCAGAGCTGGTAAATAGCTATATTGTATATTGTGATGCATCTAGTATCGGGATGGGTGTTGTTCTTGTGCAGTGAGAAGGAGTCATTCTATACAGGTCACGATAATTGAGGCCACATGAGAGGAATTTCCTGATGCATGATCTCTAGTTGGCTGCAGTTGTTCATGATTTATTCTTTAAGAGACATTGTCTTTTGGGAGAGAATTTTGTGGTTTTCTCCGAACAAAAAAGTCTCATGTATATCTTCACTTTGAGATATCTAAATCTGAGATAGTGAAGGTGGGTTGAGTACCTTTAACTCATTGACTTTGAGCTTGCATACATTCCAGGAAAAGACAACGTTGTGGCTAATGTGCTAAGTAGGAGGATTCAGATATAGGCATTTCAGGAGGCCAGCAATGAGTGGAATCTTATGACTCTGTTCTCTGAGATGAAATTGAAGGTGCACAATAGATAGGGGAATACATTTATATCTTATGTATCTATTGCATATACTCTTCATGATCGAGTGTGAATGTGGCTGTTATCAGTTTTTCAAGGCATAGTCTTATGGGAGAGTGTGTTAGGAGAGGACCATATTCCTGAAAAGACCTTAGGTGAGGATGAGATCCTACATTTTCATGGGAATGTGTGGGTGTTAACAGACATACACGAGAAGCTGATTTGAGATTTTCATTCCTTAGTTTGGGAAATTCATCCCGGTGTCACCATGATGTATAATGATCTACACCATCAGTATTGGTGTCCATTTATGAATAGAGATGATACTAGTTTTTGTCATGAGGTGATCCACCTATCAGTAGTTGAAGGTGGAGCATCAGCGACCAACATATATTTTGTAGTAGTTACCCATTCCCATGTGAAAATGGAATGATTTCATGATAGACTTCGTGACATGTTTGTTGAGGTTATCTCAAGGGAATGATGTAGTTTGGATGGTCATTGACAGAATCACAATGGTTTCTCACTTCCTCCCGATCAAGGATAACTTTAGTGTTGATGAGCTATAAATTTTGTACATCTGAGAGATTATATGTTTATATGGAGTTTCACTATCCATTTTTTAAGATAGGGATGTCTGTTTTACTTCTCGGTCCTGGAAGGGACTTCAGAGGGCATTGGGTACACAAGTACATCTATGTACAATTTACCACCCCCTAACTGATGGCTAGTCTCAGGGTTCAATTCAAGTGCTTGAGGGAATTCATCGAGCATAGATCATGGATTTTGTAGGTTATTTGTAGAAGCACATGTCTCTTGTGGAGTTTTCCTACTATAATAGTTTTCAAGAAACTAATCAGATGGAACCTTTTGAGGCTTTTTATGGAAGGTTGTGCATATAAACCTTATGCTAAATGAAGGGAGGATAGGCATCTATGCTAGGAACTCATCTTTTGCAGGAGTTTGTAGAGTAGATATAGTTGATTCAGAAAAGGATGGAAATTGCACAGGCCATCAGAAGTCTTATGCTGATCGATAGAGACGACCTCTATAATTTGACGTCAGAGATCAGGTTTTCCTACATGTCACAATGTGGTTGGGACCGAAATGGATAAAGAGACATAGTATTCTCTCACCGAGGTACGTCGGACCGTTTATGGTTTTAGAGAGAGTTTGGCCAGTTTTTTAACAGTTGTAGTTACCTCAGCGGTATTAGGATATGAATGATGTCTTCAATGTTTTTCAGCTCCATCTTTACATCTCAAACCCATCCCAGGTTTTCCAAACTATGGAGGTTGAGTTAGATGAGGACACATATTTCGAGGATCATCCTATCTGGATTATTAATTGATGTGTGAAGGTTTTCTATGGCTGGTATGTTCCTCCGGTATGAGTGTTATGGAAGCACGGGTGATTAAAGAATGATACTTGGGAGAGGGAGGCTGATGTACGATCACAATGGTTGATGTTGGTCGAGTATTCTCCTTCTACGCCGCCTCACTAGGGATATTTGTGGACAAATTTAATTAAATATGGATTTTTGTAAGAACATGGATCTTCTTTTCATGTATGTTTCTCTTTTGTTGTTGTTTTTTATAAAAAAGAGGGGTTTCTAGAAATTTCAGAATTAAACGTCGTGTACTTATATATACATGTCGTGTACTAGGTTACTGCAGGTATCTGTTTTCTGGTCGTGTAATGGCCGAGAATAGGGCCGTTTATGGTGACCTAAAGACCACCTAAATCATGGGCCAACTAAGTCAAGTACACATGGCGTACTTCTAATGTACAAGGCATGCACATTATTTTTATTACACTAAACGGACTGAGGTCGTGTATAATGGACATGACCATCTTCTTCTCATCCAATCTCATCATGGAGCGAACAATACCACCGGATTTTTACCGATCCCTTGACTAGCCATTTGTTCTCCGATTCATCCATTATCGGATGCATTGGAATCACCATGAGATTCTCTTACTTCTTATAGAGCCTCATATAGTTATTTCACCACATTCATGAGTTATTCTTGGTTGAATGTTTTTAATGTTTTTGTATATATAGGACATTATAGGGTGATTCAAGGACTGTGGTTCAAATATATCTATCTCACGACACTGAGGTAGGTGGTTTGTGCCTCTTCGTAGGTAGTATTTGAATTTTATGTGGAAAAGTTCCCAATACCCTCATATGGCATATTGCATGTTTATGGTTTTGAGACCTTTTATTTCCTTCTATGCCTTGTTTTTATAGATAAGGGTTAATTGTTTGTGAATAGTGTTAATTTTTCCATGCTATGGATATGTTTCCCATGTATACTGGTTTTGACTGTTTGGTCTAGCTTCACCTGTTAGGATGATGCTTTGCTTTCTATGCCTAGTATTGTAGGATGAAGTGATTTTATATGATATGCTATAGAAGTTTTATCCAAGTAGTTATTGAGTTTTTCCTTGGATGAAATGCATCGTTTTTTCTTGATTGACACACACAGGACTGCGGGAACCTTATGTAGTAGACAATTAGGAGAATGGATACTAAGGGGTTCACTAGAGTGTTTGTTTTACTGTTACATTGTGAGACCACAAGTGGATGGAATTTGTGCTCCCCTAAAGTGTATGTAGTTTCCTCGACACAAGCCACATGGGTAATTTTATGTTGAGTGATTCCTCAAAGTGCCTATTAGTTACCGATAAAATACCACTAGTGGGAATTGACAATGAGAGCTTCCTTAGGGAGTCTTTGCTAAATATGAACAAGAGGGGTTAGACTGTGATTACTTCCTAGATGTTTTCCTGCTTTTGACTTGCTTTTTTACATGGTATATGAAAATGAAGTAAATTAAATTTTTAGGATTGTTACCATGTTTACTTCCTTTTTTTCTACTTATTTTTGCTTATTTCCTGCTATATATATTCACTAACTGTTATGCATAGATCATTGGGTGGGTTCCTACTGGGATGAGTCTCAAACTTTGTTTGGTTCATGATTTTGGGCCCAAACAGATTATATTGTTTCAGGTATAGAAAAGGGTAAGCATCCTTCTACTTCAGGTACTTTATTGTTATGACACTGGGGAGCATGGGACAATGCTGAGGCTTGCGATGTTGTGGAGCTATTTACATGATTTTCTTTGTACTTCTGATTAGTATTGTATTCTAGCATTATGACTTGTTTGGTGGTTTCCTAGATACATGTATCATGAATTATATATATATATATATATGATCTTAGTTGTTATTACTTTGAGTTTTCCACTGTTTACTGTTGTATGGTATTATTACCACTACCGCTATTGCTATCAATTTTACTTTCACTATGTTACTCTTCCAATGAGGGCATGGTTTCCCCACTATCACACCCAGGGCCCTCACTGCTAGTTGACAGCCTCTGGAATTCAAGGAAATGTGCTTGAGGCCATTTGACCGACTAGGTATAAGGTGCCTCTCGGTGGCTTCCAGAACCTAGACATTTTAAACTGAATCAATAAAAGAAAAAATATATTTTTTTCATCAGAAATTGATTCTATGATTTATTTTTCCTTCATGATTTATTGAAGATATTCCAATTTATCATATTATTAATACCACAAATTTAAAATAATCATCATAAATTTCTATTTTTCATGTAATATGATTATTTTTTTTAATAATGGTAGTATCTCATGTGGAATGATTGAATCACATGTTTTAATTGTTTTTTATTCCATAATGACATTTGGATCAACTAAATATCTCCATCTATTTTGTAAAATTAACCTTAATAGTGAAAATTAGACAAAATCTATCATTTTTATTAGGATTTACCATTCATCATATCTTACGAGGCATTATGTATGATTATTTTGATAGAAGTAGAATTTATTAACATGTGTCTAATATTTTAACAAATTTAATGTAATTTAACAAGGTTTAATGAATTTATTCAAATTTTTAAATCATATTTTTTTAGTTTTAATCTATATTGATGGTTAATTTTCATTTTAACCTAATGCATCTAGTTCAACAATAGGGTTAAACATGAAAAAATAATATAAATTTAATTTATTCATATTGAATCTTGAAAAATAAACTATATATAATTTATAAATTGAGAAAATATTTTTTTTAATAGTATAATAATAATAATTTGTCTAAAATTTTAATTTTAGGTTTAATTTTCCATTAACTCCCAAATAATTCAAAAAACAAAACATGGGATAATTTGAAATTTATTATAAAATTTATGGGGATTGAATAATTAAATTACAATGAAAAATTAATGATAATTATTTCTTTATGAATGAGTATCCTTATCATTTATGTGTTATTTCATATAAAATGGACTTCACAATTTGTCTATGATTTCTAACATTATGAATCCCCATAATTATACATTATTTTAAACATTATTTCCAGACATTATGAATTCCCACCATTATTAATTAAATTTAAAACAATTATTTATAATTTCTTTTATTCCAAAATATTATGTATAGATCTATATTTACTATTAATTATTTCTATATCATTTATTCAATGATCAAGATATATGTATATTATTTGACATAACATGTATAATGAATTGTATTGTTATGAGTTACTAAATTAAATGGGAATTTCATTTATATCGTGGTCTACATGGAGATTTAATTTAATGATTTTGGTCAAGTTTTCTATACTTTTAGGATTAATATGATGTTTTTTCTAGTTCTTCTCTAGAATTTAAGGTGTTATAGGCTGTATGGGGACACAATTTATGGAGTTTGGTTGTGATAAATGCAATGATCGATGGCCACACTACAACTAGACGACATGTGGCCTGCAATGCATGGATTGTTCCACATGGGGGGGGGGGGGGTACAACCAAATATTCCCTAAAATTATAGGGGAATTGTTATAGAGTAGTTATTAGATCTTTTATCATATTGGATATTTTTTCATAACATATAAGTTGTGTATTATTTCATTCAAATGTTTGGGGATAGGTTGATGAAGCCATAGGTGTTATTCTATAAGGGATACCCATGGGGGAGTGTCATGATGAAACCATTGAGTGGATGTATTATAATTTACCCACATGGATTATTGGTTAAATATAGGGGATGTAAACTGAATGAATAACTATATGGTCTTTCTATAATGCGTCGCATTGAGTTTTGAGTTGCGTCATCACACCATTGGTAGCACTATTTATACCCACAAGCTAAAATCACATGATAGTATCCTAGATGATGTTCTATAAGGTCACTAGGATTCCCCCCATATATATTTAATGATATCAACAATTGATTATTTAATACATCATATGTTGGGTATACTATACTATTCATATCCTAATCATTAAAAAAAACAGTTATCTCCCCTAATCAATAATCAATGTAAATATAATCAATAAAATAATCATGATATATGGTTTTCTTATACGAATATAAACATATATACCAACTAATATAACTAAAAAAATTATAAAACAAAAAAACTAAATATATAAAATATGGTATAATTAAGATCCACAATTACCCCTCACCTCACCTCTACCCCATACCAAATCCACATCATAATGCTCAAACATAATTCACTTCCCATAAGAATTCATAGAAGAATATTATAGACATATGGTTTTTACATACAACTATGTTCATATATAGGTTGTGGGAAATAACTATCTATAGAGAATCACTATGTTCCCAATATATATTCATTTTTATCCATGTTCTTGAAAATGTATAAAAATAAATGAAATGTATAACATAGAAGAATGAACATCAAGTTATTTTACGCTTACTAGGCCTCCAAAAAACATAAAAATTCCTTCACTGGCCTATTTTAAAGACAAGTATGGTCATTACTAGATCCTAACGCCTAATTAATGATTTAGTTTAGGGTTTCGTACCATGTTCATCAATCCTCATTAGAGTAAATAAAATCAATTAATGAACTACTAGTTCAAGGACAAATCATTCTGAGTAATTGGTAATCAAATCATACCACGATGACTCACCTTATATAATTAAAAGTTGAATACTTAAGATGAGTGATATCCAAGACAATATTCTAGGTCCCATTCTTACCATTCTGAATAATTTTTTTCCTAGTTATCATGATGTATATTCTAAAATCCATAGAGGTAGAAAACATCACAACCATCTTAGAAAATATGTAAATTACCATCACTATATAAGTCATTTGTCTAATTATGTATCTACTCATCAAAAAATAAATTTTTAATAGGTAAAAATGTTTCTAACATCTCACACATATTTAACAATCCCCATAAGTGTAGGTCCCATGGATAATAACATATCCAATCATTGTGGTATAATTTTGAATATGGGATCTGAATATCCAACCTCTCACACATGTCAAAAAATCCCACTCTTGTTAAATATGATATATCAATGTAAAAAATATCATTCCTATGAGGGTATCATTGATAATAAACACTCTCTACCATTTTGAATGTGATACAATGAGGGAAATAATGGATCAAACCTCTCACAAAATCCCAAAAATCAATCATAGTGATGGTTCCATAGAAAATAACCTATGTTATTATCATATTAGAAATATGAGGAGGAATTCACTATATAAAACCTCTCCCATGAGTTAAAAGACCACCGTCATGGTTGTTCCAATGTACCATAAAAATTTACACCAAAAATAATTTTCTCACATAGCTAATTTCATATCCATGAAAAGCAACATGTTACTTGATGATGGAGTCATGAAATAAATTCTCTCATTTATATTGATACACAATATCATTAAAATGGTATAATTAAATCTTCAAATTAATTAGTTAATAAAATAAATAAGTAAAAAAATCCAAAAAAAAAAAATCACGTTTTATCTTACATCCTGTATAGTAGATCATATATACCATGATTCTAAACTTCCATATTGTTTCTTGGGAACATCATCCTTTGATAGAACTTATCCCAAAAGGTAAAAAATAGTGATCTATTATACCTTACCTTATCATGCATGAAAGAATACAATTGGATTCCAATATCCCACCCTATCTCTAATAACTAATACTGACTATAATGGGTTATCCCATTATGACCCCATAGTGTGTAGGCTCTACTAATCCCTGTCCTAAAGGGGACCAGTCCAAATCCTCTTGCAAATTCTGAATACCAAAATAGTGTTTTGTCTCATATACCTATTAACAGAACCCTTATCCAATTTTATATAGAAATTCAATGCTATAATACTATGTATATCCCTAAAGGACTTATCCAAATCATGAGACTCATTAATCAAATTCACCCATAATACGGTACACGTTATAACGCTTGAAACATTCAAAAATATCATCTACAATTCATTAACAATATCCACTCATACTTGAAAATGTAGAATTCGGTATCCAACCAAGGATATAAATTTCTTATCTCAAATTCCATTAGCAACAACAACTACCATGCAAATCAACTCTTAACATCATCAAATTTGTGTCACAGTTGATAGGGGGTCCCAATATAAAAAACATTAAAGGTCACCCTCAATCTACCTATTGGATTCTCAATGAATCTCTATCTATTAAAAAATGGTTCCCTCAGTACATAACCATTATACATTAATAATCATTCATATGTATTGATGAAAAATCGTTCTTAAATAAAGAAATGGTTTTGAGTTATTGTACCCCAAAAAATTACAATAAAGTTACCATCCATTACACGCTACTCTCATCTGATCCTAATATAGTCTAGATTCAACCATTACCATGAGACCATATCTAAAGAAAAAAATAAAAATAATTACTTATATATATATATATATCCATTTATAATTATTTATTAAATTTTAATATATAATTAATAACAAACAAAAATACATTAAGAAACCCACATGATCAGAACCTCAATAATAAAATCCCTGATGTTCATAATCCAATCTGTTAATATCATTGGAATATAAAATAAAGAATAAAAAATTTCATGGTTTGATTTATCTCTAATAATTACTTTGAGACAATTTGAGTTCATCATCGAAGTAAATCCTCTATCAACTACACAAAAAGGTCCCATACTTTTAAAATATTCAAATATTATCAAGGGATATTTCCATTCAAACAAAATCATTATGTTAACAACATTAGTTAATAGAGATGAAGAATTGACAATAATAAAAAAGGAGAAAACCATACCGTTATTATCAATGTGAAATATCAATGAATGAACCCACATAAAAGGTCGTTTAAATAACGGCGCTATGAATATTTTAAAAAAAACTAGGTAGTGGATCCATTAGGGTGTGTTCCCTAATGTTCATGTTTTGATTTCCGTAAATAGACACCACTCAAAGAATGCACCCTTGGTCTATGAATTGAAAAAACTCCACCATGAAGAATTGAAAAACCATAGTCCACACATTTATGAATGGGTATAAGCCCTTCATTATATGTTCTCATCCCTCCATAAAATAACCTTCTATATCCATTCTATGATAACGACCCATTTTAAATCCCTCATGACATCACCCATCTGTTACGACGTGACAATCATTTCGTCATGGGGTTCCATTAAGGAATAGGTAGAAGATCATAGATGATATGTATTGGTCTGGTTTATGGTGTGAAAACCTATAGTATTATTCGACCTCCATATATAAGGATCATTTACATAGAAAAATCCCATACTATATATTCCACACAATCACACCATCTGCGTATAATGCGACCAACAACCATCACGTTGTTGTAACAACCTGATATTTTATAATATATATGTATCTAAATTAATAATATGTTAGATTACTTATTACTCAAGAAACCTGGAACTAAAATGATCAGTTTCATGTCATTTATCAGAAACATTTTTAAATATTAATACAACATGTTAAAAATGAATACAAAATACGATTATGAAAAAATAAAGTCTTGAAAACCAAATTTTTAGTGATAAAAGATTTAAAATATATATATTCAATTTATATTTAATTTTTTTTTATAAATTTATGAATTTGAATTTTCACGTTTATATTCATTACATAATTGAATATATTAAAACTATTCTATGGTGAATTTCAGATATTTTTATAAAACTAACTGATTTTTGTGTAAATAAAAATAATAATTATTTCACTAAATTATTTATTAAAATTAAATTAAAATAATAAAATAATTAAATAAAATTAATTATTACATTTTATAACATATTAATAAATTTATATTGTTAAATAAATAATTTATTCGCACTATTTTGTATTTATGAAAACCGTGTTTATTGATTTTGAAAGAGAAGTAATAATTTACTATAAAAACTTTTTTCATTCTGTAATATTATTATTTTATATCAAAATTTTTAAATTATATAATAATTTATATTTCATTTTAGGAAATAGAAATATGATTTCTAGGATTATAGTTTATTATAGTGTTAATAGTAAAATTATTATTTTCAAAAAATTATTCTATTAACATTTTATAGTTTTTAATTAAAAAATTAAATTAATATGTTTGAAAAAGTAAATATAATATAGTTTTTAATAATATATATAATTAAATAATCATTTTATAAATTGTTCATAATTACTATATAAGATAAAGATAACTTAATAGTAAATTAATAATATTTAAAGAAATTTTTTTTTCTATATATTAATTTTTTTAGATTTAAAATTTATCCTCATATTATATATAGATATATTTAGATAATCTGAAGACAAAATTTAGGTTTCCAACATTAAAATTTGGTTGGAATTGTTACCTTACATTTTTAATAATATATAAACTATAGGAGTATGTATTAGTTGCCACATTAAAAATAAAAATCATAAAATATAAAAATCATGTAATAAAAGGCACAATACAACTTTAAAACATGTTGTAAAATGATAGATGGATGATTTATTAACCTCATATCCACATTAAAATATAATATTTAACCATTTTTTTCACCATTAATCCCTAAAGAGTTTCATTACACTGTTGAAAAAAACATTGTATTCACCAATGTTCGGTTTTAATCATTTTTTTGAAGGGGCACACTTACACACCTTCATTCAACCCTTACTAATTCAAATATCACATTTTTGTTATGATATTTTTCTCCTAATATAAACTAATATCATGTTCATAACCTTATCATCTAAATTAGATATCCCATGTCATTGATTTTCACGGACACTTTCAAGATGTAATTTAAAGTCTCATCAATAGTTTAATAAAATATTTACCATTTTATACTCAATATTTCACTTAAAAAAATATCCTAACCATAGTAATATAATGTGATAAATATCATTAATATAATAATGAGTTATAATATTAATGTATATGGGGTTATTTATTCATTCCTATACTCTTATAAAAAATAGAGATATTCATGTGTATGGTGGTCTACCAACACCACAAAACAACCTCTTCCAATTTGCATCACTATCACTAATGGATAATGACAAGGATTTATTTTAGGAATTAGTTTTCATAATATATAAAAATTATATTTCTGAAATTATAATCTAGCATATATATAAAATATATCCAATACATTAAGAAATCAAATCATTTTTTATATTTATGACGAATTACCTCCTATAAGAACAATGAATTTGTTTGTTATCACCACCCTTCATCGATTATTAAATGAGTGGATTTAATTTAGATATTTAATATTTTGTAAAAGTTTAGGCTTAATTAATATTTATATTAATATGACATTAAAACTGATCTTTACTCATAAAATAAGTTTAACATGCACTCCATTTGGTTGGTTTTACCACCTATATAAACGACATCAAATATTTAAATAAGGAATGAATATGGAAAATGTGTAGGAAACAATAATTGAGTACAATGAACTTTTCAATCAAATATTTCAAAAATGTGATGAACATGGAAGATATTTATATATTTTTAATGAATATATTTTAAAAATAACACATTAATAATAAAATATAAGGGTATAATTTTTATCCCCTTATTTTAACATAATTTAAAAAAAATACTTATCATAATTTTTATCATTGACACTTAATAAAAATATCAATGTTTTTTTGAATTTAATGGAAAATATATGAATAATAAATTGGATATAAGGGAATATATATTGGACACTTATTTACAACCATTTTAAATAGAATATTTCTGCTCAGTTTTATGGATTTTCCATAGCTAAAAAATATTCCAGTGAAGCCAACCGGCTTGCCACCTCATTCTGATTACATGTCGGGGTCACCTCAACTATTTCCCAGGAGCCAACCATCTAAATATCCAAGTGGCATAGATGTGGTCATGTAGTGATCTATGGGTGAACATAGAGGATGAATTCAGGTGTGCCATGGTGTGTTGTACAATGGGAGGGAATTTCTTGCGAGGGGGTATGTTATGGTGTTTTGTGTACCAAACCTGATGTCACATATATGAATGGATGTTAAAAATTATTAATTACATTATATCTAAATTGGTTCTGGACTAATGTGAAATTTATATGGAGGTGGAAATATTCTTCTATTTAAGACCATATGAAAAAATTGTGACTTCTTAGTGAAATGGACCTCAACCAACTGGTCCATCTCCCAAATCATCTTCATCCTCCCACTCGACCACTCCCACACCATAATCAGACACTCTTTCAATGATGCAACATGTCACTCCCACACCATCTACATGATCCCATCACTTGATGACCGTCATCACTAGACTTCTTTGATGATCAAACCCTGGTGTCCTAGACTAACTTGATGCTCCTAGGTCAAACATTAAACACTGTTTTAATACATACAATGCATCAGAGAGTCAAAACATTGAATTCCATATCATAATACCATTCATGAAAACCATACAAATCCTTCATAATTAACGTGACTATAGTCATATGAGTTTGTTTTACATCAATGGGGAAACATTATAAATATTTATGTAAGATCCATCTGCCATTAGAATATTATTTTTTATGTTGACAAATGAATACTTCGAGTGGTTTTACATTGTTATTCCACAAGATCAAATAATGTTCCTGGAGTGATCATGTGTGGCCATTACTGGTTTTCTCTGTTTATGATTTATTATGGATTGAAAATCCAGATCCATTCAATCCTTTCATACGGCGCATGTTTAGTATGTAGGTATATTGTCAGAATATGGGCATGTGATCTCATGATTATATCACATTTAGAACCACATATCATGAAATTCAATGATCTTATCATGAAAGAAAGTGAGAAAATATTTATTTCATCTTATAGAGTTTTAAAACTCATGAATTTCTTAAATTTATTTTCCTAAGGATGTCAGGAAGTGTATCATGATTACTATGAAGGTATAGATAAGGGTAATTATGATGTATTCCAATAAAATTATATGATTAATTTTTTTAATTTAAAATGTAATGAGAATTTCAATTAAAAAACTATTTTTTCATTACTACTAACTATTTGATCCATTGGGATGTGATTGCTTTTATCTAGAACCAATTTAATAATGTAACCATTAAATATAGGCTAATAGTATCAAGTTATTTATTATTTCAATAAGATAATGTTTATTAGAAACATTAATAAAATAATTTTGGAAGACATATATTAGGGAACATACCCCTAGATCTGATATTAATGATAGATTATGGCATGGTATATTATCGTAATGTTTTGATAAGGTATGGATATGTTCATTTCATAGAAATAATTCTATATTATGATACTGAAAGTGGATGTGTATCTAGATTATTTGTACATATGGATAACATTTCCAAAAATGATGTAATGTGATTTGACTATATGATCACTAGTTTCATGAAAATGGGATTTTCTATACACCCTGTTTGATAATAATGCGTGCTATTTGTGGGATTATTCAATTTTTTTATAGACTATAATGAAGAATTGGAAAATAATTTTATATGTTGAAAATTTCGTTAACAAAACATTTTTTTATTATGATATTATTTATGCTATCATTTTTTCAATATATGTTATGTGTTTCATTATATTTGGGATTATAAATTATGTATTATAATTTTATTCTCTAATAATGTATATAAATATTTTAGATAAGGTTCTTAACGGAAGGAATGAGAATCATATAAATAAATGTAATTCATTTAGGTATTTTCCAGTTATGAAACATAATGAATCAAGACATATATCTATAATTGGTACAGATAAAATGATAACCATATATGGGAATATGAGTCAGGTTATGTCTAATATCATTAGTTGTATATATTATTGAATATATTCAATGATTTTTTTTCTTTTAACAGTGTTTTTATATTTGTTAACATCTAACCATTTTGTAAATGAATGCTTTTTTATTTAGGATCAGACCCATTTCTATGTAATGGCTCTTCATAAAAAAGGAGAAATTTTCTGAATGATGTTGAATCCAATAAATGGTAGAGAAAACATTTATTCTTATTTTTTTCAGACACATGTTTCTAGATTAATGTTATCAGACCGAGAAACACTAGACCAAAAGTGGTCACAAATACGATGATGTTAATCCAACAAACCATCTGTTTAAGTCCATAAACATAAATTTCATGATCCATAAAAATAGTGCTTATTAGGAAATAAAATTTTTTTGATTGAAGATGTCATAATGATTACTGAAGTGTTTTGAAAGAATATAGCGATGTTTAGAGTAAAAAAACATTATTTCTAACGGTAAATTTGACAATGATTTGTGGGTTATGAAGTTCTCAAAAATCATGAAAACTATCACGGTAAATGATTTTGAGTAAATGAATGAACTACAAATTTTTTATGAGTTCCTAATACCCAGACACATTTGATTTGATCCAGAATTACATAACTATGAAATTATCAGAAGTAAGGATGGGTAAAGCTGAGAAAGTTTGCAGTTTTTAAAATATGATAAGTTGATTCATCATCATATGAATCCCACAATAATGATAATTATATCGTAATGATAATTCCATTATTATGATGTTTTGAACCAGAATGACTATAAGGGGGAATCCAATCAAATTAAGAACATGCACAATTTTATCAAATGAATTCCTCACTAATATAAAACACAAGATATAGAATAATGGAGTGATCATTGTTCCTGATTTCAATTTATTAAAGGTAGATAATTTATGAAAATAAGTGAATATTCAAAATTATTTGAGTATTCTCTAGAAGAAACAAAATGATAGTTCAAAATTATTTGAGTATTCTCTAGAAGAAACAAAATGATAGTTCAAAATTGAAATAGAATAAGATTATGAATCCATTAAGTCATCTAGTGAGAAATTTTATTGAAATGAGATGAGAATGAAAGGAAGATTTTAATGAGGTAATGAATATATTCAAATCATAATGAGTTTAAAAACAATGATATATAATAATGTGAAAATAATGAATGGTGTATCATAATAAGTATATGATTATGATGTTTAGAAATTTATATCAGTCTAATGATATGTTATTATGTTTGAGAAGTATGATCTCGAAGATGTTTTGAGATGGTTTTAAGAAGTAAAATATTTAGCATAAATAGAAGTTATTTTCAGTGTATCGAAATATTAGTAATAGGGGAGTTCTTCTAAGTTTCCTGCAATTTCTATTCTCAGTATCCTATAAATAGAATAAAATATTATTCAATTTTGGTAACATTTCATGTATTCAAAAAATGTGGAGTAATGAAGAATTATAATAAAAGTTACCTTTTGATAGAAATATCATTATTAGTTTGGACATATCTAATTTTTTTACTGGACAAATAAAATCATACTAAGTCATTAAAACTTAGGATGATTTGAATGATATTTTGAGAAAAGTTATATTCATTGTAGATTGATAAAGGGATGATCATACAGAGTCAATCATAGTGATTTAAACGAACACGGTTCAAGAGATTGATGGTCATCAGATTTAGGGTCATTAGAAATATCATAATTTTTGGAGAAAGTTTATCAAATTCAATTAAAATTCATTATATAACAATTTTTTAAGAAGAAAACATTTTAAATTGGAAAGAGTCAGTATAATATACATATTATGAGATATAAGATGACTAATAGGATTTGGTACAATTTTAATTCACATCATTAAAAGAGTGTTCTTATATAGACCCACAAGAGTGGCCATGGCCAGGATGTTAGATCTCCCACAGAGGCCAAACCTTGAAAATATATTATTATTTACATTCATTTATATTTTTTCATGAATGAGTAGTTTAAAAAACACTATAAGTATATGAAATTTAATTTGTTATAGGGGTTATGTTTTAAATTTTGGGAAAATTATAAAAAGTGAGCATATGATTCAACCCCTTAACATTATTATATGATACTTTAGAACATCAAGTAGTATTAATGGGATATATCTCTTATCAAATCTATATCATGAAAAATATGAATTCAATTAACATTAGTTGAATTACTATATTTCTAAAAAAAGTTATTATGAATGGGAAAATAGGTCATTTCCTTATCTCCTATATCTAGGAATGGTTGTTTTTGATAATTATACAATTATTTTCCACTTATTTAGAAGAATTATCTAATTACTTTTGCTTATAATAGAAATATGAATGTTCATTGAAAAATAGAAATTCTATTATTGTGTCCTTATAAATAATTACATATAAAGGTGATCGGTCTGAAAACAACAAAGATTTTTAGGGATAAGATAGAAAATAATTTAAGTAATAACAAAATGAAATAAGAAAAGATATAAATTTAGAACACTATGTATTAAAATATTCAATTTATAGGTGGATAAAATACTTATGAAAACATCACTATAGTAAATTAAATTGAATTCAACATTAGAGGATTTAGAGATGTCTTAGAAGAATATAAAATGGTGAAGAAACATATAAGAAATGTTATAGACATGTTTGATTCTAAAATTTATTATTTAGATAAAAATAATTAGTTTTCTCTAAATAAATTTCATAAAATTCATTTTTCATATGAAATGAGGAACGTTATAATGTTTAAAAAGAAAAATAGATATGAAATGGATATTGATTCCATGATGAAAATGAAAATAAACTATGTAGAAGAAGATGACCCTTGTGAAACTAATTATAAATATGATGATGTGTTAAATTAAAAAATATTTCTTATTTATATGAACTATTTAATAGGAAGAGGAAGTAATCGATGTAAACATTAACTCAAATGTTGTGACTGTGGTGGATTTAGACGCATTATTACAAAGTTTCCCAAGAAGAATCTTGAGAAATATAAAGATTATTCTGATGAAAAACCTTGATGGAATAAGGGGAAAAAATTTTCTTCAGATTTTTTGTCAGACAAAAATTCTCAAAATAAGTTTACTTGGAATAAGATAAGTATGATGAGAAAGAAAGCTAAATCAGATTCAAATGAGAAAAATTATTCATAATATAAATGTTCAGAAAAATTCAACACATTCATTATAAATGTTTATAAATTAAAAGATTCCACAAATAGTCAAGAAGGTGGTGAATAATAATATTTAGAGAATCAACTCATAATAGAACATGTTGAATTTCTCAAAAAATCAAGAATATTAAGAAATGAATCAGAGTAATTTAGAATGATTGAGAAGAATTTGATAACAGAAGAAATATGACATAAGGCTGGAGGAAGAATAAATCCAATAGAAATTTATTAAAAAATTAGAATTTTATAATTTGTAAATATGGTTAAATATCTCACCAATAAGCTTTTAGATAACGAAGAATAAGCTAATAGGGTTTAATCAAAAAAATTAAGTCCTAATTTACATTTAGGAAGATAAATGAATACTTTAGAAAAGATTAAAAAATAACATATGGGAACTTTAATGATGTTTAGAAGAGCCAAGAAAATAATCAAATGAAATCCTCAATCAAAAAAAATTATTACATCACATTCATTTACCATTTAGTGTTCTAGAAAAGGTATTGAAAAATAATTGATGGAGACATGGTGTATGGAAAAATTCACGTATAAAAAAGTTGAAAAATCACTCATAAAGAATGATGGACCATATCCAATGTATGATATAGAAGAAACAAGTTATCAACATCAATAATGTTTCTACATATACTATTATTTCTTCCTTTGAAAATAAATATTTTTGGATTTTATTTTGTTTGTCAAATATATGGGAAACATGCATTTAATTTCATGCATGACATTTTACTTATCAGTAGAGGTTTTGAACAATGATAAAAATTATTTGATGAAGAATGAGTAGATTTCTTAGCCCATAATATTTTAGTAATTGAAAAATCAATATGTTATAAAAATTCCAAAAAACATTTTAAATGTCAAAAAGATGGTTTAGGAAGATGTGACTAGTCTAGTCGTAATGTTGAAATATATTTAAAAAATCTTCTAAATGAGTTTCATATTTTAGAATAGAACATGATGGTGGAAAAAAGAAAATTGAGGAAAGATCCTTTTTTATTGAGATAGCTCTTAAATCATATAAATGGTAAAAACAATGAATACAAGGTAGTGTTTTTTCTTCATGAATTATGTGTGATATAAAAATATTGACTTATATTGAATTCCATGATAGAGGAGTAGTTAACATTGGTAATGATTCTTCCTTAATAATCAAAGGAATCTGAATGTATGATATTAAACAAAAAAATTAAAATATAGAGATGCTTTAACTTTTTAAGGGAAAAAATGAAACATAATTAGTGAATTAAAAATTTTATTGATGTAAAATACGAGATCTTTAGAAAAGTAATCATTTTTATCAAAATCATTGAAGATGGAAAAGTAATTACCAAATGAGAAAGAACAAGTAGGAATATCTTCCAAATATGAGAATTTAACAACTCCTATTATTTATGTGATGAATATGAAATTATGTTGTGGAACTGAATATCTAGAAACCTTGGCTATAAAAACATGCACAAAGTTTCTAAATTTGATGTTTTTTGAAACATAAAATTATTGAAAACAAATAGAAGATGTTTTGTGTGTGTATTTTCTAAAAGTGGATATGACTAAAAAAGTCAAAATAGAGTAGAGATTCAATATACCAGGCCTATTGAGAATCTTCATTATGATATATGTGTACTGATGATACATAAATAAATTAAATTAAATTTAGACTTCTTCACTTTTATTGATTATTTCACTTGAATGAAAAAGAGCATGTCTGTGAAACAAAAGTCATAGGTTTTGGAAATTTTCTTGTTTGTTCAAAAAAAATTGAGAATGAAATGGTGTCTTATATAAAAAATTTAATAATAGATAATGATACTAAAATAAAAAAAATACATTTAAAAAATACCTAAAAATCATGGTACCAAACATCAGTATAGTGATCCCTGTACTGAACAAAAAATGGACTAGAGAAAAGAAAAAATAGAAGGTTGTTGGAAATGGGAAGAAGATTCTGAGTAGAATAAGAAAATATAATTTCATGTTCAAAAGAAACTATTAGTACAGTTGTACATGTTATAACAATATGCTTGTTGAGACTGGGAACCAATTTGATTTCTTTTCAAATGATTTTATCAAACAAAAATTCATTGAAATACTACAATTTTTTTTAGAATTATGTGTTTAAAAAAAATAAAATATCCAAATCTAGGATAGTTTTATAAGAATGCTAAAGAATAAGTTTATATGGGTTAATTACCAAATGTATGAAGTTAAAATTGATAGAGAAAACACTTACAATGTATAGTAGAAACTTATATGGTTAAAGTATTTGGAAGTAAACTTTTATTAATAAAATATGTTGAGAATCACGAGGAGGATAAATTTGAGATTTCAAATGATAGGGAAAGTATATAAAACCTCTTTAACAAGTTTATGGAGAATCGTGTGATGAGGAATATTCAACTAGAAATGAAAATTTCAAATTTCATAACTTATAAAATTCTGTGGACACTGAAAATATTCATTGGAATTTGAAGTATCCAGTTTAGATATGAGGAAAGTGGAGAATATAAAATCATACATTACTCATCTAAAATTATGAACCAAAATCAATTTTAGAATCTTTTAAAAACCATTAATGGGTGGATTCTATTAATGAAGAGTTGGATCATATTGGGGAAAATAAAACATGGTATCATGTTTCATATCCAGATAATTGAAATATTATCCGAATAAATTGGTACCACATAAAAAAATTCAATAATCCTAGAAAATTTTAATGAAACAAAGAAATAATTGTTTGTAAAGGCTATTAATAAGTGAATGAAGTGTATTTTGAGAAAATCATTATCCCATTTACTTGGTTAGAAATAATAATAATGTTTTCAGAAGTTACAAATCATCAAGATTACAAAGCTTATCAGATGATGTAATGTATTCGTTATAAAATAGTGATATTGAGGATATGGTTTATATTAAACAACCTTGTGGGTTTCAATTTGATAATTATAAAAATAATATTTATAAATTGAATAAATCATTGAATGGTTTTAAATAATCCCCACATTCTTGGAATTCAATACTTGATATATTTTAAAAATGATGAATTTTTCAAAAGGAAATTTTGATAGAAACATATATGTGAATGATTTTGACAATAGAACACTAATTTTAATTGTGTACATGGATTATATAATTTTTTTTTGGAGGAAGAAAAAGTTGGTAAAGAGTTTTCTAAGGAAATGAAGAATAAATTTTAATGTAAATATTGGGAGAATTAAATTTGTTCCTTTGATTATAAGTTCAATAAAAATAAAAGTATATTTTTTTATCTCAAGAAATGTATTCTAGGAAATTGTTTAAGATGTTTGGGATGATATAATTAAAATAAATTTCTACCCTTATATTATTTAGCACACAGTTCAAGAAATACGAGTCCATGAAATGTGTGAATCATAAAGACATCTGGAAGCAGATAGGAAGTCTACATTACCATATATCCTCAAAGTCTAATATTTTTTATGTTGTGACTTTATGTGAAATGTACCAATGTAATCTTAAATAATCACATATGTTGGTAGTAAAAATATACCTGAGATTAGTCAAAGGAACTACCTCACATGGGTTATTATATAAAAGGAATCTCGAGATGGAGATTCATGGTTATACTGAAGATAATTGGGCTGGAGATTGTAATAATAATAAATCAACCTCTTTGAAAACATTTTTCTTGGGTGAATGTTGATTGAGTTATTAAAATATGATAAAAATTCTTTAACATTAAAAATAAATGAATCTAAATATGTTTCAATTGCTCAGTATAACACTCAAATAATGTATATGAATGTTCAACTGTAAGACATGACAGAGAATATTTCAAAATAATTACTGATACTCTATGATAATCAAAGTGTAACCTATATTTTTAAAAATCCATTTCAACATTAAATATCAAAACAAATTGGAATATTATTTCAATATATAAAATATATATTTTCTTCTTGATATTATTTCTGGGAATATATCTAAATGAAGTATCTAATTTCTGATATCTTCATAATGGAAATGAAAAAAAAGAATTTTTTTAGTAGAGTTTAAATCATAATGTTGAACCACATATAATGACTTCGTAAATATCATAAGGAATTACACCACCATGCTTTTGATTATTTTGAAAATAGGGGAGATAATGTAACAAATTTTTTACATTGTAATAGGTTTTTACTTATCTTTCTTTTAGTAAGTTAAGGATTTGGTTATAATTAAACGAGGGAGAGAAAAATAAAATGGAGATATGTTAATTTAGAGAAGAAAATATAAACAAGAGGGGGAGTATATAATAACCTGGACCCAAAATATTATTGTACTGGTGGGGTTTAATTCCATCATAATTATTACATTATCCAATATTGTGTTGTCTAGACAGTCTATTTTTAGAATTTATGTATTTTTGTAAGAGTAAAAAATGTGATTTATTTAAAAAAGTTATGTTGTGAATGTTCTTTGGGAGTTGATAAATATTTTTAACATTTTTTATAAACAATTCCAAAGGGGGGTATTGAAAAACTTTGGGTAGCTTATGGTTTTCACAAAATTTTTTATATGTTGACAACTACACATTTTGTGAAATAATGTATTTTTTCGAATAGACCCAATCCTTTGTACTGATTTTTCATAAGAACGATTTATGCTATTGAATGTTTCTAAATCCAAAAAAATGGAGGGTATATTTTTATCCTTTAGAAATTTATTTTATAGACCTAGGTTTTGAGACATATGTTATCTGACAGAGCGTCATTGTATAAAAAAGTAGTTAGAATGAGGATGTTTCTAATTAGACACTTTATTATCCCCCAATCCATCAGTATGAAGCTTGATATCCATAAAAATTGTTTTTATTTTAATGTTACTTTTTTTAGTGATTATGTTATAATGAACACTAAAGTGTTTTAAAATAAAATATTTATGTCTAAAGGTAGTTAGTTTTCATACATTCTAACCTTCAATCTGACGTTTCTTTTCCATCCATAAATTTCTAAAAAATCATGAAATCAATAATGTTAATTTTTTTGAATAAATGAATGAATTGTATTGTTTATATTAGATGTAGAAACTAGGAAATTGAGGATTGGATCAATAAGTACTTGACTTTGATGTTTTAATTAGTCAGAATGTGTAAATTTCATTATGTTTTATCTTTTTCAAAGAATATAAGTGGAGACATAATCAGATGTAGAATATCTTAATGATAATTACAACATAATAAGGGTTTCAAAACTATGAGGTTTTTAATGAGGCTGGATCTATGGAGGATTATCACTCATATTAGGAACAAAAATTGTTTCATCAAATTAATGCCTCACATTGATAACACCTCAGATGAAGAATATCAGTATATATAGATTTTCTAATTCTGATCCATCAAAACGTGTTGGGATATTGTACTCAGGGTCATCAAGGTCTTATAAATATGTGGCTACCCCCATAGACGACATAAGAATTTCCATAAAAAATATGGTAGCTCACCTGCAATCAAGATTTGCATGTGAAAGATTTAAAGAGAGTAAATATCACATGAAAGGTGTTTCTTTAGTCTAAAAAGAACAAGTGAAACCTTCAGTGTAGTTGTGAGAAAGATAATGGTTACACAGAAAGTAGGTATTGCATGAAATTCATCTTTCACGACCATTCCCAAAACATGTGTGCAAGTTGTGGAATTGTGCACAAGTTTGGTGTTATGATTTGGACAAGCCTCTGATTATATAGTTAAGTGCTTCAGTGTTTTAAAGTGTATCAATTTAAAAATTCGATGAAAGTTGTTTCTCTTAATGAATGGAGACAAAGACTTTAATGAAAATATATTGAAGAGACTTTCAAGTTGATAAATTGAGTTTGACTTCTCTCAAGGTAGTTAGATAGGGGGAGTTGACGGAAGTGATCTGATGGATGCAGTGAGTGTTACTTGAACCTTTGTAATGGTATTGTGTCTGGAACACAATATCTATAACCAAAACATGTAATCCATAAACTAATGAAGATTAGTGGATTTTGGTACGACCAACACACAGTCGTAGTATTCTACTAGAATGTATCCCTTTGTGGTGTACCAAGTAAAATTGTTGTGTCGACTACATAATTTCATTTGTTTTATATATTTAACATGTTCATACCAACGTGGGAACAAGATCCACAAATTTAAAAAAAATGACACCCTGATTCACCGCTCCCCTTACAGGGTGTTTCGAGGTCCTTTAATTTTATTATGCCACCAATATGTCATCTTCTAAGGATGCTCATCATAATGATATGAGAAAAAAGAAAAATCGTAATGAGCTAAGGATGATATGAAAATCCTAAAACAAAAAAAGGAAGATATTATGAAGTCAAAAAATAAAAGTACATCATAATGGAAAGAGTAATTTGAAGCTATTTATATTATATCTGAATGAATAATTTTTTATTTTATATATAATATTGATCTCAAATAAATCAAGATCAGGATTGAAGAATTCATATTTGAATTTTAAACTTGAGTATTTATTTGGAGTTCTGAAATTATAGTTTGTGGGAAATTTTTTTCATTTTTTCACCATTTCTTTTCCGATTTTCATTTAAAAAAAATCCCATTCACATTTTGTAACTTTTCATGAATGAGGAAAAGGCAGAGTGTTGAGGAATTCATTTAAAAGATCCTTCTGGGTAGAGAAATCATTATAATTATGTATATCTGTTGTTTTTATTTATTGGAATAGGAAACATTAAATTGACATGATCAGATAGATTCAGTCAGAATGGGGTAGATATTTCTAAGTTTCTTAGAAGAGTTTGAAGCAGTGTAGATTTTGGAATGAAATATTACACTGAGTTGATCATACTGCGTCAATATGACTATTTTTTATCAGAATGAATACCATCATATTCATGTTCATTGAATTTAAGAACATTTGGGGATAAAATTGAATAATCATTTTACCTCTTTTTTGGGTCAATAGTTTTAGAAAAAAAAATTCTAAATTGATGTGATTTTGTGTATTATTTCATATTATGAAATATAATATTTCTTATGAGAGTTGTCACAAGTTGTATTCACATCTTCATATTAGTTAGTTTTCTTAGAACAACAGGAGTGACTATAGAATGGTTTTAGGTTCAACACTAAGGAAAATCCTTGTAAATATAATGTGCTTTAATTTAATTCCTATTTTTCTCATTCATGATTATTTTAAAAAAAAGATAAGGATATGAACATTAATAAGTAGCATGGGTAAGGTCTTTAAAATTGTTAAAACGTAAAATTGTTGAACAACTGATTCAATTACCCCAACCTTTCTCAATTGTTATTCAATCATCTTCATCATCAATTATCCTATAGATCATAAATGTGGTGTGATGATGATTTACTACTTCATGCATCACAAACCACTATTATTTAATGGGACTAAAAATCCATTATTCACTGATAATTGGATGTGTTATTTAAAAAACATAAAACTATCTTTTCATTATAATGAATATGCAAATGTTTTTATGGTAGTTTATCTCATATCAGGGGATACCGATCAATGATAGTCATTTATTTAGAGCACTAAGGATAAATTAAAAATATAAACAATAAAGAGTATTATTTTAAGGTACACATCATATAAAACTATATTCCCTATAAGATATAATTAAATATAGAGAAAAAACACTTAATATAGATACAAAATAAAGATAAAAATGTTATTCATTATGATTCAAGCAATACATAGTCAAAAATGGAAAGCTACCAAATAAATAAATAATTCCAATAGCACGATTGATTGTAGATTTTATGGTCTTAATAATGATCATATAATAAAATTATAATCCAATGATTTCTCATCAATTGAGGACATAATATCAGGTAAAATGATGAAATAAAATGAATTATCCATGTCTTTTGGCTCTAAAGGAATGAAAGATATTAATATTCATATTAAACACATTGGAAGAAGAAAAAATTTAATAATGGAAAATTTGAATGCTTGAATTTTATTCATGTATTAAATGTAGAATGAAAAACTATATAAAATGCTAATTAGGTAAAAAGTTTTGTACATGTGTGAGAGAAATGGCACAATGAAAGTGATTTCAATGATAAGAAAAAATCTACCAATGTGAAATTCAGGAATAATAAAGAGATAAAACACTATCATAATGAATATTATTGATGATATGGGAATTTTCCTTTAAAAACTCTAATAGAGAAAGTCGAAGCTTATGTGATCACAAAAGTTGTGTTTGAAGTCCTAAATAAATTTGTAACAGATATGTTAATCATATCATGATATTTTGAGAATGAATTATTTTATTTTGAGTCTTATTACTCCTTTATGTGTTCCAAATTACCAATAAAAGTTTGATATTTTCCTAAAAACATATGAAGTTAGTTATCTATGAAAAATAATTATTCAAGTATTACTGTAATAAGGATATGTAATTTAGTTCCCCTCATGTATAAAAAATGTATCCCATTTAAGGGAATCATATATAAATATATCTATGATTTTTTTATATGATCCTTGGTATGGAATGGATATCCAAATAGGGTGAAAAACATTATTGAAAATTAAATGAAAATAAAAATTGAGATGAATATATGGTGAAATAAATAAGGTATTCAATATAAATCACAAGAGCCTTAACCAGTTAGTGAGGACTCAATAAGTGCATCCAAGAGACCTAATTTAAAAACATGGAGGAGACATAATTTTTAGTGTACTAAAGCTGTAATATAGTAGGCCTTGTAGAAGCCATTGTAGCAGGTACTGTAGCAGACAATGTTTAATAGTGTAGAAGCTGGAACTATTCATCTGTTTGGGCTTTCAGAAAACCAGTTTGGGCATTGAGTCCTTAAAATCCTTCATACCACCCAAGGACTTCAGTCCAGCAAGGATTTCAGGCCACCTTAATGCCTATGGTCTACCTCATGGACTTTGGACCACCACAAGGCCTTCAGGTCACCTCAAGGCCTATAGTCCACCTCAAAATCTTCGTGCCACCAGAAATTGGCCTTAATGGACAAGAAGACTCTACAGCGAGTAGATACTAGATGAGGATTCATATCAAGAGCATTCACTAGAGTGGAATCATTAATAGATTTCCAGAAATAAAGGGTATGACATTTTCCATATGAACAAGCATGTTCTTGCACATGAAGCTTAGACGAACTTTCCATGCAAAGGTAGAGAGCAGACATCACGATGAATAAGAAATAGAAAAGAAGTTCCATGTAGTTATAGACTGTATATTTCCTACGACCTATAGGTGATGTAATATCTATGGCTATTTTCCTTGTAAGGGTTCCCACACATCCCTTGAAATGGGGATATAAAAAAATAAATAAAAATACTTTTGGGATATTTGGTCTATCAGATATTCAACTTGAGTACTATAGATATTTTTTTAAATATATATGATTCTAGGAGTTGATTCCGGAAATTAGTTCAAGGGCTAGAGATCCATGGCATGGTGATATTAAAAATCTTAAATATATTTCATCACATGAGAAATATTTCTATTTAAAGGAATACAAACTCTCAATAGGGGTATCAATCTGAATATTGATTTTGAAATTTAGTTCATAACATCATTCTTACACAAGGTGTGACAAAAATATTATTGGTGTGATGTTTTGGGACGAAGGTGAGTTCACACCAGGGAGTTATATAGATGATATTGTTTTAATAAAAATAAAAACAAAACCCATAACTCCCTCCCCCTTGGTTCACTTGATATGAGTATCAAAATCCCTTCTTCTCCATTTGTAGTGACATATGACTCAAAGACCAAATTTTTGAAACGGGGAACCACCAATCTCTTATCATAATGATGATCACTCATAGATAATGGTTTAGTGGATTCTGAGCACTAATTTTTCCAACAAGATTTGGAATTTCATCCTTGAGGTAGTCAGATTTGGTTTTTAAGTCTTGATCCCCCATTTTTATGCATTTTATTATGATTTTAAATCCTTTACACACATGATAGAGACCCCATGAGGGTCGATCTTTGTCTCTTGGAAAAAGACGGTGAAAATCTAGGCTTCTCATTGAGGAATTATCGACAGAATTCTCAATTAAATAGTATGTAGTGAAATGGATCATTCCATGTGAATTTCTTATATCAAGAATTTTCATTTTGGGGATGATACACCATGTACATGGGACACATGGCATGGTGTTACCCCATGTTGTGTGGTATGATGTCATGGACTGGGGAGAAATTTTAATGTACACCTACATGTAATAGTACACATACATTAGGTGTCAAACACAAACATGGGTTGATGGAATTGACAAAGGCCTTTCAACTGGAACACACTGTATACCAAGGGGTACACACCGTGTGTGAGACATGTTGGATTAGATGTGTGAAGGTAAGATATAGACGGGGACCAAGGTGAGTTGAGACCTGTAGTGAATCATAGAAACACACTCTTTGATCCATAATGGTCACCCAAGAAAAGTTTTAGAGGATGAACCCTAGTGATTAAAAGGGGTCACATTTCATGTTTATCGCTTTACACATTGTGTAGTCCTTTTAGAAGAATCATCCACATTACATATCACATTCTTTTAGGGATAAGATTCAGGAATGTGAATAGCCTATCATGAGCAGTTCTCTACGTTTAACATGATTATGAACATAGTTTGGGTCTAGGAGGTGTGTCTTGAGGTATTGTTGTGGGTCTATTAGGTTAGTGACTTTTTGACCAATAACAGTTGAGTGATTTCCCTTGTTTAATTACTATGATTGTACATGTTGTATTAAATCCTTAATCTAATATTTTGTTCCTCTTGATATTATGAGATTGGGTGGAATTGTTGTATCCCACCAAGGTGGCTAGAGTGGGATCCACTATCCTATTTTTACCCCTAGAATGTGTTTTTGGTATCTTCTAGATAACCACATCATGGGAAATTATCCCTTATCAATTAAGATATGCCAATGGGATTTTTTCATCATTGATGGTAAAATCCCCTATATGGTGGGAGGTTTCAATACTATTATGGAATCATTGTCTATATGATACCTTTTAAAGAAAATATGTTATGTAGGGATTGTGGAATCATCAAAAGTATGATCCCATACATTTTGAGTTATACTATATGGAGTTTATGGAATTATAGTGACAAAACTATATGGGCAGAAATCCTCTATTTAAGAGATATAATCTCCAAGATGTCATATTGGGTTTCTGGTGTCCCCTATTGGATCTCGGATGTTTTCCCCTATCAATGTGATCTCTTTAGGTTACCATATTTTGTTTGTGTTATCCACTAGGGGAATTTGTGAGTGATCCCATATTTTTAGGAGATGTGGTTTACATTTTCCAAACACTATTAATAGTGTATCTTAGTTTACCCTTAGAGTTGTCCCATTTATAGAAGATGTGAAATTTCATCGTTAAAATAGATTTTTAGTGTCCCCTATCATGGATGGGTGAGATCCCTTATTCATGTTGAATGTTCTAATCAATTCCAACACTTCTTTCATCATCTAGATATCTAATGACCATGTTCTCTTATGGGTATGACCCTTTGTGATGATAGGATTTTATATTGAATTTGTGATACTAGATTGACTAGTATCTCTAATATGTTCCATCATGCATAGATGGTTTTTACCTAATGTAGTGATATATCATAGATGATTGTATTCTAGGATGACAGACCACATGGAATTTTTTCTAACACACAATTGTTACCTTCGATATTTGAGTAGAACAAGTAACTAGAAATGAATTCATAACCTCATGAGGCTTAGATTATGATACCATTATAATTTTTTTGTTTATAATATTCCACGTGGTTTTGTCACATACTTGACAATGCATCCTGTGGTGTGAGATGACTAGTCGTGATTAGCTGGGGATGGTTTCAATATGGAGTTTCTCTCTCATTTAGGTTACCCCCATATGGGTTGACCATATTGTTTCCTTTCAGTTTATCCCTTTGAATTTTTTTATTTTGGCCTCCTACTGAGTAGTATTATATCACACTATGAATATGATTTTATGACACATGGTGTGTATTTCACAGACCACATGCCTTTCGCTGAGTCCCAGGAGGACCTAGAGAAGATGGATCATAGGGAGCTAAACCTACAGGGGTGTTTACTAGTGCTTGGATGAGGATATTCCTTATCATATACATTTATAGTGATCCCATACTTCTAAAAATATTGAATTATTTTATATATTTATTTTTTGAGCAATTATTTTAGCTATTTATGTATTCCGTATTCTATTTTGAGATAGATGTATGCATGCATTTTTTTTCAGTTTATATCCTGACACTGTATCATGGATGTGTATATGGGTTTCTGTGTACAAATACCATAGACAAAGGTCATCCATGTGTGTGATATGCATACTCATACCTAGATTCCATCCCCTATCCTATGAAGGTGGACTTGGGGAGGCACGGTTCGAACCACATTAGGATTTATTGTGATAGTGTTTTCTAAAAATTGGTTCCACTTTTGGATTGAAATGTCCTTTGATTTTTTTGGGTTGCATAGAGGAACTACACAAGTGTTTTGAGTTAGAATTTAAGGATAAAGAATCTAATGTTCCTGGGATCGATGATGAATCCATTGAACTAGAATTGATTAACATTACATTATACTTAGTACATTGGGACACTATCCTCAAGAATTCATTTTTACTTGGATCATATAAGACTGCATTTTGTATGTTTAATGTACTTATTTAGTCATCTCCCTAGATACACTCTTTCAATATGAGGATTATTGATTTTAAATTATGATGTATTGCTGACAACAACTATACATGGTTCTATGTATATATTTTTGTGATGATCCACCTCATGATAAGGATTTAGTGAAATGTTGTAGCATGAAGGACGAGCCTCCGGGTGGCCACCCATTTTACCCACCACCCCTTAAGTAGTAGGTTGTATTGGTAGTTTAGATTGAGGATGAGCACAGACTAAGTGTGTTATAAGAGTACTAGAAAAATCAACCATTTCAGATTCATTGTGAATCAATCTCATAGTAAGCTGATGACTAGCTCGATGAATTTTTGCATGTTATTATCCTCATGATGACACCTCCAGATCATATATTAGTCCATGTAGAGATCCTTTTATAGGGTTCCACTGGGAGATGATGGAGTCTTGAGATGAAAATGAATAAAGAGACTATGCTAACATGGGAAGAGACTGAGTGGTTCTTCAGGGATGAGTTATATCCATCCATGTTAAGGTTTATGCATATCCAAGAGACTCTGTAGATTTGGAAGGATATGATGACAATGGAAGTGTTCTCTATGAGTTTCATAAACATGTCACAATACTCTTTGTATGTGGTATGGGGTCTATTTGTTTTTTAGAATTGAATTATAATTTGTTCATATATTGGTAGATAAGGTATTCTCTTATGCTGATGTGAATTATCACTAATGAAAGAGTTCTTGAGAAGAGGTCAGTGGTGGATAAATTTCTTGAATAGAAGACTTCTTCCATAAATTATGGGAATGTTGTAGATGAGACCTATGTTGCTGGTTGTTGATGGTAGGACAAGGGATCCTGTAATGTGAGATGCTTTACAAGGCAATACAATGATGCATGGTCTCTATATCTGGGATTCTATGATGAGTTTGGTCATCCACATGGGAGACGTTCTTAAGCTAGCGATAGAAAAGGACTTCATGATATAGATTGTATAACCTGTTGAGTAGGATATACTGATTCAGTAAACATAGATTCTTTCTAGAGGCACTATTTCAATCATGGAGGTCTGTAGTGTGGTGGACAAGGTAGAGAAGTGGGTAGAGCATTAGGAGGAGGAAGATGGTATGAGTTTCCCCCACAATCACCATGTGTTCCATGACAGGCTCATGGGGATATATGATGGCTGTGAGGATAACTGCAGGCTACATAGGCCATTGACATAGTGGTTCCATGTCACAACCCATCCCCTGTGGCCCGTGCCGTGACTACCCCAAGCCCACCTTCCATAGGCCATGGACTGGAGACTAGCACTGAAAGGCGTATTCCCTAAAACTGGGAAGGTATTGCATTTATAACCATAAAACAAATGCAACAGAGCACACAACGAGATCAGGAAACAAGTAAACTGTATAGTAAAAAGAGTGTGTACAGTAAGAAAAAGGGGTCAGAATACCAAACCAACTAGAAAGTACAAGAAAACTGAAAAAGTACAAGAAAACTAAAACAGATCTAATGAACACCCACCAAGGATCCTACCTGGAAGGTAGGTACAGATCTCGAACATCTTTTTCTACAGTATGACTCATCTAATGTCCACCTCCGAGCTACCTTTAGTCCTGGTACTCTCATACTCAGTCAGCGATGTCCATCGTCTGCATCAAACACAACAAGGTGTGGGCGTATCTCATGCATGGTTGAGTATAACGATACTCAGTTGGGACCCTGACACCCTCAAATGTCTCACGAAATCCATAAAGGATAAACCAAAAAGCATGTAAACATCTTCCAACTGTACTTATTTATATACACATACATATACCCAAGTTATCATGCATACCTGTGTCATTCATGAGGAAACACAAGGTCCAAATCAAAAGACCGAATGTCAACTATTCCACAAAGAAAGGAATACCACTAAGGTAACCCCACAAAGGTGTGTACCACAAAGGTAACACTACACAGAAGAAGACCACAAAGGTTTCACCATGAAGGAATGTACCACACAAGTATTCCACACAGAAGAATACCACAAAGGTGTCACCACAAAGGTAAGTACAACACATGTAAGACACACAGAATAATACCACCATGGTATCATCACAAAGGAAAGTACAACACGGGTATACCACACAGAAGAATACCACAAAGGTTTCATCACGAAGGAAAGTACCACAAAGGTATGAAACAGAGAATTATACCACAAAGGTATCACCATGAAGGTAAGTACCACAGATGTATTCCACACAGAAGAATACCACCATGGTATCACCATGAATGAAAGTACCACACAAGAATTCCACACAGAAGAATAACACAAAGGTATCACCACAAAGGTAAGGACTCTACTCACACAAGGTATAAATATGGTACAGTAGTAAGGATGATTAGATGTAACTATTGAATCATATTACTTTGTTAAGAGGAAGACCCACACTGGATCCTAAATCATCAGACCCACACAAGATCCTAGTACATCATGAGACCCACACATGATCCTAGTACATCAAGCCCACACAGGATCCTAGAACATCATCAGACCCAAACATGATCCATGTACATTAGACCCACATATGATCCTAGTACATCATCAGACCAACACATGATCCTAGTATAGAAGACCCCCACATGATCCTAGAGTATTCCCACATGGATTTATAGAGAGTATCCATTTGGGATCCTCGATCAAAAACCCACAAAGGATCCCTTTCTCAATTTATAGAAAACTACATGGTTCACACACTAAGCTCACTTGATTCTTGGAGGATACCTCCTCAAGCCACATGTCGATACTCCAACTTCCACAAAGTCCCATGAGGAAGTATCCCAAAGTACTATCACGTAAAATAGGTCTCAACGGAATAGACGGTATGTCAATCGGACGTACGATGTATATGTTATTGGACTTTTAGTCCAGAGGGCCCTGTTGTATTCATGCTCGATCCTACTGGGCCATACCCCATCTTTATCTAAAACTCATGTGTGGTATAAAAAAGGACCATATCAATCCAAGGTTTCCAGTGCCATAGACAATTCATCATTTTGACACTATATGAGGGAGATATGTCAAATAAAAGATCCCATAGTAATCATAATAATATTATTGGGTGTTTCGTGAACTCGAGCCACAAACTAGAATTTATTATTCAACATTAGACTTAAATTTAACATCTTAATGACATGATCACGTCGCCATAGATGGTATGTCAATCGGACATCACACACAAGAGTTATGGAAGGTCAAATATTTAAAAATAATAATATATTATTATTATTGGATAGTTTTGGGTTCCCAATCCAAAAACCCAAAAAAGACATCCAATATTGGACTCATAATTTCTATCTCGATGTTAGGGTCGTACTGCTGTGGATGTTTCATGAAACTATGGTCTTATGGATAAGCTGTGGACAAATTATGGCTTTAAAACCAAAATTAATAATAACATTATTTATATTATTATTATTTTGTTCTTATTTTCCTTATACCCCATCTCAATTGAGATTCATGCCCAAGGATATCACCTCCCCCTTATTCCAAATATTTCCTTTTTAATTTCATAAGATTTGTAATTCATTTCTTTTCAACTATTCATCTCTCCAGTTAACACTTCTTTCCCCACAATTCTCGCGCACTATTCTAGAAAGCAATCAAGACCACGACTTCTCCTGAAAATCTAACCACAGGCTTCCTCCAGACGTCTAGAACCACCGTCGCACCGCCTCTCTCACCCAGAGCAATGCTCGAAAGACATTCCAGAATTGCACCTCCACATTGACCCTTCCATGGCCCACTACATCATTGTTCTAAACTCGAAAAATAAAATGATCACATATTCGCGATCCTTGGGTCGAGGGATCTGTGTCCATATGTCATGCTCAATAAAATATTGCGTTTCCAATAATAATAAATATTTGGAAACCTCCTTTCGCAAGCCATGGTGGATTCTTTAGAAGCCCAAAAAATTAGATAATCTCATATTTACAATCCTTTCATCAAGGGCTTCACATCCATATATCGCGCTCAACAAAAATTTGTGTTTCCAGCGCCAATAAATATTAACGCATTGAAGAACACACATAGAACATGAAAAAAATAAAAAAAAGAGGAGCATGGTTTATGTGTGGGACAATGGCCTTTTTTGTTTGGCAATCATCATCGTGAATTTAGGATAAGTGGAAAAAATAAAATAAAATTCAACATGCTTAAAACCCCTACCTCAATTGTCCATTGGAGGTGGCGCAAGGAAGAAGATGAAGCCGATAAGATGATGACATCGACATTCCTTTCCCCCGCATGATGTTTCCGATCCGGGCTCAAGCATCGTCCTCATTCTCCGATTCCAGAGGATGCTCTTCGTTGGAGAGTGTTTTTTTTGGAGAATATGATCCTCCAAAAGCTCTCCCAAATTCTCCCTTTGCTAATGCTTTCCCCAAACTCAAGAAAAAGAGGTGCCAACTTATTAAATTATCTTTCTTTATTTAACCAATTAAGTTGGCTGATTAAGTAAATTGACGTCATCACATTAACTAGGTAAATAATAAGGGTTTACTCTACATTAATTGGGAGTTAGGGTGGGCCACAACACCAAGCATTCAAAATGGTGGTTTCAAATAAAATAAATAAAAAGTTATTTTTTTATTCACTCACGAAAATACAAAAAACATACTTCCACCCTCGACCCACTATGGTCAGGGTGATGGTCTCCATAGGCGAATATCGGTGTTGCGAGTTCAGCGGTGTCCTCAGATTTCAATTCTGAGTAACGGTTCAAAATATAAAAAACGATGCTCTTGCATTTACAGAACATACCTGAAAAAAGTTCTGAAAATTATTAACAGTCACCCTCGACCTGCGCCTGTTGAGGATAGGCTCTTCCCAAGTGAAAAACACCCCAAAAATCCCAACGGTACTCTCAGATTTCCAATCTGAGTTACCATTTAAAAGTTATGATTTTTACAATAAAATAATTGTCACTTAATTATTTTACTTACGCCCAAAAAAAACATTCACTAGTGGCCTGCACCGACCAATGTTTGTATCTAATAAAAGAAAGAATTTCCTCACAAGTTCAGCGGTGGTCATGGATTTTCAATCAAATCTTCTGTTTTTGATTTATAAGCATTTTGAAAAATTAAATAATTTATTTAATTATTTTATTTACAGTTATTCCATTTTTGGTTTTTCTCACAGGAGGCTCATGTCAACTAAACATATGTCACGCCTAGGGTAAAACCACCATCATGAACGCAACAGTGCCCTCGTATTTTTGATCCAAGTTCCTGTTTAAGTGATATTATTATTTTTCAGAAAAACTGCTTATGCGTGCTAATTAAAACTAAACCAAACTTCGACATATCATTCTGGGAACTCCGGGCCTCAGAATCGCATGCAGTCAGATTTATCGATCATGAAATAATTCCATATAATAAAAAAAATTATACGGAATTTCCGGGACATTAAATTTTCCCCACCTTAGGGCTTTACATCCCTGAAATCCACAACAAAGGGAAAAAACCAAAAGAGGGTACTAAGAATGAATCTAAGCCTCCCACTCCAATGTTCTCTCCTGGAGGTTCCTGTGCTGCCAAATTACATTCTCTAAAGTTATTTCTTTCCCATGAATGAATCTCTCTTGTCGATCCTCAATATCCACTTTAACATCTTTAAATGACACCCCATTTTCTAAGTCCATCTCGACATGGTCGATGATGTGAGATGGGTCGTGCACATTCCCCTCATCTTGGATATGTGTTAGATGTCGCCCACCCTCTCTAACTGTGGTGGAAGAGCCATGACCTATGTAACCTTGCCTACCCTCTGAAGGATCCGAAAAGGACTGATATACCTTAGTGATAACTTTCCCCCTCGGCTGAATCACTGCAAACCTCATCTAGGTGAGACCCATAATAAGGCATGATCTCCCTCCTATCAGCATAATACTTCTTCCAGCTTATAGTAGTTTTATAGCGACCCAGCCTTTTATTACATTAATATTACATCATTTCAAAGATAAACAACAGAATAGTATTACACATGGAGGATCCAGAGGTTTAGTGTCTTGGGAAAACTAGGACTACACATAACAAGTACAACATCAAGCATAAAAATTCATTTAATCTCTTCTTGTATAGCTTCTTAGTAGCACTTGTCCTCTCCTTAGTACATGTAGCCACCTGAGGATATACATCAAAAGGGGTGAGCTAAAATCCCAGTAAGAGTATAGATAAGAACAATATAGCATGGTGTGAGCATAATCATGACATAGGAAGAAGATCTTGAACATGAGAGGAGCATAAACAATAAACTTGAAATGTGGCAAAGCAAAAAAATGAAACATCATGTCTTAGTGGTTAACTACCACACATAATTGTGAACAAAGCTAGCATCATGTTCAAGCATAATTTCACATTTACTCATGAGATTCATCACTTTACCCAATGCATTGGAGCGCTATATAATTCCGGGCGCACCCGTCAAATTTAAACATTCATATCGCGCTATATAATTCCGGGCGCACCCGTCACATCATAACATTATCATTATCATGCTTGACATAAAGAAAACGTATCAAACATGTACATAAATAACCCATGGAAAGGAATGGGTTTCATCTCATAATAACACATTCACAAGCTTTGGGTTCCCAAAAGAAAGAGGGAACAACATACTTGATATAAGAACAATCAACCTTGAATGAGAGGTAAAAGGTGAGATCTTGAAAGAAGAGTTCTTTTGGAAAACATTTTGATGGAAATAAAAACCAGTGACAAACATTTATATCCCAGAAAAGTAAAGGAAAAGATGAACAAAATACCTTTGAGGAGTAACCATATCAAAAATGGAGTGAAAGAGGGAGAACCCAAAGGAAGAAAATTGGGTTCGAGATTTCCCCTTACCTTGTACTCGAATGCCTCCTTCTCTTTAATGTCCTGTATAATGACATTATATTCATTAATTAGAAATTACAGAACATTTTATACATTAATAGGGTTCATTTCTGGTTTTATTATTTCATATTATGTTCCTTTTGATGACTTATAGAGTTTAAAAACATTGATCGGGGATGTTCGTTTTTATGGTTTTCTTGAGCGGTCCACTTGTATTCTTAATTTTATGTTTGGGTAGATCATGGTTAAACATCTAGAACTGATATTACATGTAATTAATGATATTACAGAATCTTGAATGATTTTATAATGAGTTATATTAGATCCAAGTGTACAAATCATTAGATAAAAATTTAATGATGGTTATTTGGGTTAATTTGAGCGGTTTTTGGATCACAACGATCTTGTTTTAACATTTATCTTAGTAATAAGGCCATAGGTTATTTACAGAACATAAAATAGAACATAATACATATAAAACATTCTGGTTCAATCATAAAAATGGTTTCATGACCAGATTTAAGGTATAAATGGAAGAAGAGAGCATGTTGTTTTTGAAGGTGATGAATTATCACCACATGAACAACGGTCTCTTTAAAATAAAAGGAAGGGGGGAAAGGGTGAGGGGTGATATAATATAACATTAGAATCATAATATTAAAGTATATATATAATACTGGATTTACAGAACAATTTGGAAGAAGATAGATAGAGGGAGATCAAGAAAGGAACTTGACCTTGAAAGGAAATTAAAGGAGAAGAGGGAGAGAAATCACCTTTTGGATCCTCCCCTTGAGAACCTCCTTAAGGGCCTAAGATTGGTCTTTTGATGAGACCAGAAGCTCTAGGACGTGGAGGAGAGGCTAGGGAAGATGATTGGGCAGAGCTTAGACAATGATTGAAGCTTGAGAGGTGTGGTTTGGCAAGAGGAGGGGGAGAGCTTATTTATACTTGAGGAGGGAGGTGTTTTTGGCATAAAATATTAAATAAAATAATATATCATAAGTTAGAATTGTAATAGTAGTTTTTTGACATCCTAAATTATATATTAATATAATAAAATCAGTTTTAGGCTTTAACTCTTCTTTATAATTCGAATTCATTAATTTATTAAAAGGAAAGTGAAAGAAAGAGAAAAAGACACTTTAAGAAATCACCTTTTGACTTTAGGGTTTGGAAAGTTCATTTTAGGTTTGATAATTGGATTTATTGTGTTTTAAGAAACCATTTATGAAATTTAATATGTTTTGGCCGAAAATAAAGTTCTAGAATGTTTATGTCATCATTACATCATTAACGATGCAATTTAGTGTACACCGATTATGCGAAAAACTGTATTTTTTACTATTCACCCGAAAATTGAAGTATTTTAGAATAAACCCAAAAATTTACCCCTACCATTTTTCGACATGTAGAATAAAAAAATGATGTCCATTTTTCAAAAATAATTTTCTAAATATTATTAATTTAATATTTAATTAAAATCATAATTTACTTAAAAAAACAGTTTTTAAAATTAAAACTGATTTTGTAGTTCTTTTAAAAATTACGTAGGGTCTTATAAAATTATCTAAAAACTATTAGACTTTGATTCAATAATTTATGAATATATTTCAGGAAAATAAATATTCTTTTAAATTAATTAATTAATTATAATTAATCATTTGTGATTTATAAAATATCAAAAATGTTTACTAAGGTCAAATTATCACTTTCTATGATGTCTAAATTTTATTTTATTATTCATAGGTAATGTTACTCTTATTTACTATTCATAAGGTTCATATTACTATTCATAAGGGTAGGTTACTATTCATAAGGGTAGGTTACTATTCACCAAAAATTATTTTTGTTTCATTAGACTCCAAAAACTATCTTGAGAACAACCGTGTATGCCGGATTTTTAAAATTCCAAACATAGGGTTGACAAAATTATGTTTAAAGGTCACTTATCACTTAGTAGTTCATTATTTTGTGTTTTTATGACATTGATATAAGAAGGGAATTTTCCATTGAAAAACTTTGGGTCGTTACATTCTTCCCCCCTTAAGAAATTTCACCCCCGAAATTTCACTTTACACAAACAGGTGAGGGTACTTCTCCTTCATTGCCTCTTCTGGTTCCCAAGTTGCTTCCTCAAACTTTTGGTTCCTCCACAACACTTTGACAAGGCGGGTTGTCTTGTTGTGTAGAACCTTATCACTTCGGTCCAGAATTTTTACCGGCTGCTCCTCATATGAGAGATCATCTTCCAACTATACCACCTCTGAGTTTAGTACATGTGAGGGGTCTGGAATTTACTTCCTCAGTAGTGATACGTGAAACACGTCATGAACTTGAGCCATATTCGGTGGGAGTGCCAATCGATAGGCCACAGCTCCTATACGATCAAGGATCTCAAAGGGGCCAATGTACCTTGGACTTAGCTTCCCTTTCTTCCCGAATCGCATGACTCTCTTCCATGGAGATATTCGAAGGAAGACTTTATCTCCAACGTCGAACTCCAAGTCCCTTCGACGATTGTCAGCATAGCTCTTTTTCCGACTTTGAGCAGCTTTGATATGTTTCTGGATGACTTGAACCTTCTCTGTCATCTCTTGAACAAGATCGGGACCAAGTAGTTTTCGTTCTCCAACTTCATCCCAACAGGTTGGAGTTCTACATCGCTTCCCATAAAGAGCTTCATACGGAGCCATCTGAATACTCGAGTGGAAGCTATTGTTGTATGAGAACTCAACCAATGGAAGGTGCTGATCCCATCCACCTTTGAATTCAAGAGAGCATGATCTTAGCATATCTTCAAGTGTCTGAATAGTCCTTTCAGACTGGCCATCAGTTTGGGGGTGATAGGCCGTGCTGAAGTTTAATTTAGTACTCAAAGCATGTTGAAGGCTCCTCCAAAATTTAGAAGTGAACCTTGGATCACGGTCAGAGACAATCGAGAGTGGAACACCGTGCAACCTCACTACTTCCTTCACATATATCCTTGCAAGTTTTTCAAGTTAGAGGTCTTCCCGAATAGCGATAAAATGGGCAGCCTTGGTGAGTCGGTCAACCACAACCCATATCGCATTATTTCCTCTTGACGTTTTCGGAAGTCCCATGACAAAGTCCATAGTAACATTTTCCCATTTCCACATGGGTATAGTCAATGGATGCATCATACCTTTGGACTTTTGCCGCTCAGCTTTAACTTGCTGACACACCAAGCACCTTGATATATATTCCGCAATCTCCTTCTTCATGTTATCCCACCAGAAGTGTTCTCGGAGATCACGATACATCTTGGTACTTCCAGGATGAATAGAGAAAGTTGAGCTATGTGCATTATCCAATAGCTCCTTCTTTATTCCGGGTGATTAAGGCACACAAATCTGCGTTCCAAACCGAATCACACCATCATCGTCGATATGGAACTCTTGCAGCTTTCCTTCCTTTACTGCATTCACCCTCTTTTGTATCTCCATATCATCCCTTTGTGCTTCCTTGATCTTCTGTTGGATGGATGGTTGCGCAATCATTTGGGCAAGGTAGGATGTATCCCCTGCCCTTACGATTCCCAAATCCATCCTTTGAATATCCAAGAAGATAGGGTCTTTCTCAATCCTCAACATGGATAGAGTAGCAGGTTCTTTCCTTCTTAGAGCATCAGCTACCTTGTTCGCCTTTCCAAGATGATAGTGAATAGAGCAATCGTAATCCTTGATTAGCTCTAACCATCTCCTTTGACGTATGTTGAGCTCCTTTTGTGTGAATATATACTTTAGGCTCTTGTGGTCGGTGTATATGTCACACTTCTCACCATAAAGGTAGTGCCACCAGATTTTCAAGGAAAAAATCACGGCTGCCAGCTCTAGATCATGCGTCGAGTAGTTCTGCTCATGGATCTTCAATTGTCGTGAGGCATAGGCTATCACATTATCATTTTGCATGAGTACACAACCCAATCCTTTCTTTGAAGCATCACTGTATATCAAAAAACTTTCTCCACTTTTCGGTAGTGTGAGTACAGGTGCAGTGATTAGCCTTCTCTTTAGCTCCTTGAAGCTTCCCTCACATTCATCCGTCCAGACATACTTTACCCCTTTCCTTGTTAACTTAGTTAGAGGGTTTGACAATCGTGAGAAGTTTCTCACAAAACGTCGGTATTACCCAGCTAATCCAAGAAAACTACGGATTTCTGTGACACTAGAGGGCCTGGGCCATTCATCAATCGCCTTTGTCTTTGAAGGGTCCACGGAAATTCCCTCGCTTGTGATCACATGTCCCAAGAACGTGACTTGATTCATCCAAAAGTAACACTTGCTGAACTTGGCGTACAACTTCTCCTTTCTCAATGTCACCAACACAAGTCTTAGATGTTCTTCATGTTCCTCCTTACTCTTGGAGTAAATGAGAATATCATCGATAAACACTACCACAAATTTGTCGAGGTAATGTCTAAAGACTCTATTCATCAAATCCATGAAGATTGCAGGGGCATTAGTAAGTCCGAAGGGCATAACCAAAAACTCATAGTGCCCATACCTTGTACGGAAGGCAGTCTTCTGAATATCTTCCTTCTTCACCTTTACTTGATGATATCCAGAACGAAGGTCCACCTTTGAGAAGTATTGAGCTCCTCTTAACTGGTCGAACAAGTCATCAATCCTTGGGAGAGGATACTTGTTCTTTATGGTGATCTTGTTGAGTTCCCGATAATCGATACACAGCCGCATGGTACCATCCTTCTTCTTCACAAAGAGCACTGGCGCACCCCAAGGTGATGCACTAGGGCGTATGAACCCTTTGTCTAGATGCTCTTGCAGATGCTTCTTTAACTCCTCCAGTTCGATAGGAGCCATCCTATAGGGGCACTTTGAGATAGGAGTAGCTCCGGGTATGAGTTCAATTGAGAACTCTACCTCACGATCCGGAGGAATTCCGGGTAACTCTTCGGGAAATACATCGCTGTATTCCCTTACGATGGGAATTTCCTCAAGGTTGGAACTTTCCTTTGACTCAATCATTTGGGAGAGGTATGCTTCTTCATAGGGAATCATCACCCACACCATTGAAGGATTTCTCAAAGGAGATTCATGATCTTCCTTGAATTTGTAGAGGAGCATGGGATGGTTCGGAATACGAAAATATATTTCCTTTTCCCGACAGTTGATATGTGCTCTATATAACGAGAGCCAATCCATTCCCATTATAGCGTCGAATTCCACCAAGGGAAGTATTACGAGATTTGCCGAAAGAATCTTCCCACATACGTCAATAGGAGAAGAATCAAACACTTCGGTTGTAATGATTTCACCACTTGGTGTTTTTACAGATATATCTACTTCAAGGTTTCGGGGCTTCGATTCTATAGTTCTAGCAAACTTGAAAGATATAAAGGAATGCGTAGAACCGGAATCAAATAAGACTTTTGCCATTCTTGAGTGAATAGGAAGTGTACCTTGTACGACTTCATTATCATGTTCCACCTCCGCAGTAGTGATGGCATAAGCCTTCCCTTGTTCCTTTGGCTTTAGTGGTTGTTGGCGCTGATTACCCTCGAAAGCTCGAGGTTTAGTGCACTGGTTTGAGTAGTGCCCTAGCTCCTTACAATTGTAGCATTGAACCACAAGTGGTTCTCTCCTTTCATCGGCTACATTATCCTTCCTTTTCATGTCTCTTCGACACTCGTGAGCTAGGTGTCCTTCTTTCCCACACTTGAAGCATTTCCCCGTCCCTTTGAGGCAGTTCCCACTATGCAACTTCCCACATTTTTGGCAAGTGGGTCGTTGTGTTTTCTTCCCATCTTTATCACTAGATCCACCAGCTTGAAACTCCATCTTTCTTTTCCTATCACCATAGACATGGGACCATTCTCCAAACTCCATCTCCACTTTGAGAGCACACCGAACAACTTCTTCATAACTCCCAAAGTCTCGAATTGCAAGAGCTTTTCGAAGATGTGGTTTTAATCAACTAAAGAATCTATCAATTTTGCTATCATTGTTGATAACAAAACCCGAAGCATACCTTGAGAGCCTTGTGAAATTTGCTTCATAGGTTGTGACAGATTCTCCTTCTTTTTGCTTGAGCTCTATGAATTCTCTCTCCATCTTCGTGCGAAGAGTTCGTGGGAAGTACTTATTAAGAAACATTATCTTAAAGTCTTCACATTCCATCTCTTCAATTTCATCCCTTGGCTTGGTGTTCTTAATCAAAGCCCACCATTGATCAGCTTCTCCATCTAGACGATAAACGGCTAGAGTCACCTTCTCTGTCTCGGAACAGTGAAGAACAGAAAATATCTTCTCCATGGAGTTGACCCACTGTTCTGCAACTAGTGGATCAGAAGATCCACAAAACGTCGGTGGTCGTTGCCGCATAAAACTTTCGATAGCTAGCTGCTCCCTCTTTGGTGAAGGAGGACATTCCCCATTATTATGGTTATTATTCATAACCCGGGATAATTGGGTAAGCATCGTCATGAAGTTTTGAACTCCACCTCCAAAATCATTGGGGATGTCATTCGGGCAATCGTTGCATTGGCCTTCACAAGAGTTGTTGGCCTGATTTCTCCTGGTTCCCACCATTTTCTAAAATAGAAAAGGTTAGAACAAAACATAAGTAAAAAAGTCATGAATAACTTATCCTTTTAAACAATTATACCAAAAACATAACATATGGGATCCCTAGGTAAATATCCTTGTGTGCATATTTGTACTTAGTCTCATGCTAGAGGTTTTCTTTAGGGTTCACTAATCCTAATTCCCAAATTAACTAAACCTTTCCTCTGATACCAACTATAGCCACCCGGCCTTTTCTTACATTAATATTACATCATTTCAAAGATAAACAATAGAATAGTATTACACATGGAGGATCCAGAGGTTTAGTGTCTTGGGAAAACTAGGACTACACATAACAAGTACAACATCAAGCATAAAAATTCATTTAATCTCTTTTTGTATAGCTTCTTAGTAGCACTTGTCCTCTCCTTAGTACATGTAGCCACCTGAGGATATACATCAAAAGGGGTGAGATAAAAGCCCAGTAAGAGGATAGATAAGAACAATATAGCATGGTGTGAGCATAATCATGACATAGGAAGAAGATCTTGAACATGAGAGGAGCATAAACAATAAACTTGAAATGTGGCAAAGCATAAAAATGAAACATCATGTCTTAGTGGTTAACTACCACACATAATTGTGAACAAAGCTAGAATCATGTTCACGCATAATTTCACATTTAATCATGAGATTCATCACTTTACCCAATGCATTGGAGCGCTATATAATTCCGGGCGCACCCGTCACATTTAAACATTCATATCGCGCTATATAATTCCGGGCGCACCCGTCACATCATAACATTATCATTATCATGCTTGCCACAAAGAACACGTATCAAACATGTACATAAATAACCCATGGAAAGGAATGGGTTTCATCTCATAATAACACATTCATAAGCTTTGGGTTCCCAAAAGAAAGAGGGAACAACATACTTGATATAAGAACCATCAACCTTGAATGAGAGGTAAAAGGTGAGATCTTGAAAGAAGAGTTCTTTTGGAAAACATTTTGATGGACATAAAAACCAGTGAAAAACATGTATATCCCAGAAAAGTAAAGGAAAATATGAACAAAAGACCTTTGAGGAGTAACCATATCAAAAATGGAGTGAAAGAGGGAGAACCCAAAGGAAGAAAATTGGGTTCGAGATTTCCCCTTACCTTGTACTTGAATGCCTCCTTCTCTTTAATGTCCTGTATAATGACATTATATTCATTAATTAGAAATTCCAGAACCTTTTATACATTAATAGGGTTCATTCTGGTTTTATTATTTCATATTATGTTCCTTTGGATGACTTATAGAGTTTAAAAACATTGATCGGGGATGTTCGTTTTTATGGTTTTCTTGAGCGGTCCACTTGTATTCTTAATTTTATGTTTGGGTAGATCATGGTTAAACATCCAGAACTGATATTACATGTAATTAATGATATTACAGAAGCTTGAATGATTTTATAATGAGTTATATTAGATCCAAGTGTACGAATCATTAGATAAAAATTTAATGATGGTTATTTGGGTTAATTTGAGCGGTTTTTGGATCACAACGATCTTGTTTTAACATTTATCTTAGTAATAAGGCCATAGGTTATTTACAGAACTTAAAATAGAACATAATACATATTAAAAATTCTGGTTCAACCATAAAAATGGTTTCATGACCAGATTTAAGGTATAAATGGAAGAAGAGAGCATGTTGTTTTTGAAGGTGATGAATTATCACCACATGAACAACGTTCTCTTTAAAATAAAAGGAAGGGGGAAAGGGTGAGGGGTGATATAATATAACATTAGAATCATAATATTACAGTATATATATAATAATGGATTTACAGAACAATTTGGAAGAAGATAGATAGAGGGAGATCAAGAAAGGAACTTGAACTTGAAAGGAAATTAAAGGAGAAGAGGGAGAGAAATCACCTTTTGGATCCTCCCCTTGAGAACCTCCTTAAGGGCCTAAGCTTGGTATTTTGATGAGACCAGAAGCTCTAGGACGTGGAGGAGAGGCTAGGGAAGATGATTGGGAAGAGCTTAGACAATTCTTGAAGCTTGAGAGGTGTGGTTTGGCAAGAGGAGGGGGAGGGCTTATTTATACATGAGGAGGGAGGTGTTTTTGGCATAAAATATTAAATAAAATAATATATCATAAGTTAGAATTGTAATAGTAGTTTTTTGACATCCTAAATTATATATTAATATAATAAAATCAGTTTTAGTCTTTAACTCTTCTTTATAATTCGAATTCATTAATTTATTAAAAGGAAAGTGAAAGAAAGAGAAAAAGACACTTTAAGAAATCACCTTTTGACTTTAGTAAGAAACCATTTATGAAATTTAATATGTTTTGGACGAAAATAAAGTTCTAGAATGATTATGTCATCATTACATCATTAACGATGCAATTTAGTGTACACCGATTATGCGAAAAACTGTATTTTTTTACTATTCACCCGAAAGTTGAAGTATTTCAGAATAAACCCAAAAATTTACCCCTACCATTTTTCGACATGTAGAATAAAAAAATGATGTCCATTTTTCAAAAATAATTTTCTAAATATTATTAATTTAATATTTAATTAAAATCATAATTTACTTAAAAAAACAGTTTTTAAAATTAAAACTGATTTTGTAGTTCTTTTAAAAATTACGTAGGGTCTTATAAAATTATCTAAAAACTATTAGACTTTGATTCAATAATTTATGAATATATTTCAGGAAAATAAATATTCTTTTAAATTAATTAATTAATTATAATTAATCATTTGTGATTTATAAAATATCAAAAATGTTTACTAAGGTCAAATTATCACTTTCTATGATGTCTAAATTTTATTTTATTATTCATAGGTAATGTTACTCTTATTTACTATTCATAAGGTTCATATTACTATTCATAAGGGTAGGTTACTATTCATAAGGGTAGGTTACTATTCACCAAAAATTATTTTTGTTTCATTAGACTCCAAAAACTATCTTGAGAACAACCGTGTATGACGGTTTTTTAAAATTCCAAACATAGGGTTGACAAAATTATGTTTAAAGGTCACTTATCACTTAGTAGTTCATTATTTTGTGTTTTTATGACATAGATATAAGAAGGGAATTTTCCATTGAAAAACTTTGGGTTGTTACAAGTTTTCACTTAACAAATAGTGAGGCATCATGATACAAAATCTACCACTATGTTCTTCATCGCTAGCCACCAGTACTAACGCTGAAGGTCCTGGTACATCTTCACCACCCTAGGATGTACCACTAGAGGGGACATGTAGAAATATCTCAACACCTCCTTATATAGTGCTACTGGTACCATGGTACGTCCTCTGAAGAAGTAGACATGCTCCCCACCAACAACAAATCCATCAGGTGCTTTCCCTAAAGATATATAAGCACGTCGAGCCTCGCAGTCAGCATCCCCAAGCTGTGCCTCCCTGATATGCTGAAGAAGTGGCAGAGTGATTGTAAGAGACTGAAGAAAAGCTGCTCCATCTGGATCCACAAAGGATATCTGCAAAGCGACTAACTGTTCTGTCGCCTCACTCTACAGCTGCAGGCCAGTCCTCCTACTGAGTGTATCTGCTACCATGTTCCCCTTCCCATGAGTATAGACTATCTCAAATTCATAGTCCTGGAGGAACTCCAGTCACTGCTGTTGGGAAATCAAAACTCAAATCTTCTTCTACCACGAGGGTGTGGTTGGCCGACTCATGAGTGATCAGCCACAACCTCCTATGAAAAAGTTAATCATGGGCTGCTTGGGTTCTCTTTTTCATAGACTATGGAAAACCTCATCCCAATGTTGTAGATAAACTATATCCTTTTTACCTAATACAGTCAATCTGAATATTAATTGTGGATGTCCATTCATACCCAAACAAATGTTGTATGGACTTCATGCTACCACGGCGAGGTTCGAACCGAAACAATCACCTCAAGGGTCAGATCACATCATCGGCGTAAGTGTGATTATCGAGTCTCCTCCTAATGGTGTATCCAGACGTGAGGGTAAAGTAAACGGTTTAACCAGAAACTCTAGGTCTTGTAAAAGATTCTTGAAAGGAAGGAATAATTGGTATCTATATTTATTGATACGACAACTAGTTGTAGACACAGACCATACCTCGAATCATTCCTAGAGCCCTTGGGTCACACTCCTTGAACGCATGCAGCTACACTCTTCCCATGTCCTCTAGCTCCCTGATCCTGAAGGGGACCACAATGGGGGTGGTTGTAACATATCAAAATGTACAACAACTCATGCTACTCCCCATGCTCTACTTCCACATCTACAGCCCTACAGATTCATCTGTCCCTAACAATTCTTCTTCACGAAACATTTTTACATGCCCATGTCTCTATTACTGGTGCCAGTTTCTTTCTTTCACACTACTGACATTCACTGGCGGCATCTGCTTAACCAATGAATATTCAAAAAAAGGTACTCTCTATCACCCTAACATAAGTAGGAATGCATATAGGAATAGTTCTAGCTCAAATATCCCTAAAGACACCTCTCTTAGAGTTCCAAGCTCAGAAGAACTGATTGTATCGTATTCATAATGTACCAGGAATGATCAGAATGCCTCGATGAATACTCAGATACCTAAATGTCATCCTACCAAAGCTATTGATTTTCAAAAGAACTCTCATACACCTCCTCAATCTATTCCTCAACTGCCTATGAGTCAGGATAGCCTCAGAACCTGAGGGGTATCTGATGTTGAATCACGCCTAAGGCACTAAGTCTATATGTGTCCTTTAATGGAATCTCTGGTTGTAACTGATGAACAACATGTAGTGATACAGATGACACACTACCTGAAGGTAATATATTGGGTAATGGTCTACTAATCTAAGACTCATCACTATGCGGACCATTCTCATAGTCATTTGCTGAAAAAGACTAGTCCGTAAGATCACCATCTGCTCTACTGGTGTCTCAGTTAGGTAGAAAACTCTAGCAACTGCCTCTAGATAGCCCTCAAGAGTGTGTTAATTTGTCTAACCATGAAACATTAGAGGCCTTTACTATGGGAACTCGTACATTTAACTTAGTCAGCATGCACCATCTGCCAGTGTGGCTGGTGGTACCTGTTTCACAAGGGGTGGGGGTGCTACCAGTACACCACTTGGAGGTGCCAACATAGTAAAAGGGCCCTGCACCGGAGCCTCTTTACTCTGTGGGATGTCATCATGTAATCTCTCAGGAATCTTAGCTTGATATCTATGCAGTGGAATCCTGATAAAGAACAGGTGCACCACAGTAATTATGTTATACCTATTAATCCAAATCAAAGAAAACAGAAGAAAAATTTTCAAAACACACACGCAATTAGTGTCTTCGTGCACTGAGTGAGAAATCAGAAGTCAGGGTCCTGATGTATAGATACGCCGGCTACCGTACCAACATAGTATTCCCTAAACTGATAACCATAGTCAGTACACTTAACACTATTGCAATTAAAAAGATCAGAGTCTAATTTTCTATGGTATAACCGACTCCTCTAATACCAATTTTTCACAACCCGTCCCTCAGGGCCTGTGGCGTGACTACCACAAGCTCAGATTATATAGGACAGTGGCTGGGGAATAAAACCGAAAGGCGTATTCTGTAAAATTGGGAAGGCATTGCCTTTATAAATTTTAAACACACGCAACCAAGAACAGAGTGAGATACAAACAAAAGTAAATTGTATAGTAAAATGAGTGTGTACAGTAAGAAAAAGGGGCCATAATAAAATACCAACTACAAAGTACAAGAAAAATGAAACAACTCCTCTAAACACCCACCAAGGAACCTACCTGAAGGGTAGGTACAACTCTCGAATGGATGTCTCTGCGGTATGCCTCATCTAATGTCCATCTCTGAGCTACCACCATTCCAGGTACTCATGTCCTCAGTCAGTGATGCCTGTCGTCTGCACCAAACACAACAGGGTGCGGGCGTAGCCCGTGTAGGGGTGGGTATAACTATATTCAGTAGGGACCCTGAGACCCTCAAAGGTCTCATGAAATCCACAAAGGATAATCCAAAAATCATGTAAACATCTTACAACCCTACTTAGGTAGATTCCCATTCATATACCCAAGTTATCAAGTATACCTGTCTCATTCATGAAGAAACCTAAGGTCCAACTCAAAAGCCGAATTCTCAAATGTTCCACAAAATAAGGAATACCATGATGTTAACACCTCAACGGTGAGTACCAAAAAAGTAACAAAACACAGAAGAATACCCCATAGGTTCCACCATGAAGGAAAGTAACACATAGGTATGCCAGATAGAAGAATACCACAATAGTATCACGATGAAGGAATATACGACATAGGTATGCAACAACAAAGAATACAAAAATGGTATCACCATGAAGGAAAGTACCACACAGGTATTCCACACAGATCAATACCACAAAGGTTTCTCCAGGATGGGAAATACCACATAGGTATGCCACACATAAGAATACAACAAAGGTACCACCACGGGGGTAAGTACCACACTGGTACGCCACATAGAAGAATACCAACAAGGTATCACCATGAAAGAATGTACCACATAGGTAATCCACGCAAAAGAATACCAAAAAGGAATCACCATGAAGGGAAGGACTTGGCTCACACCAGGTATAACTAATGTACAGTAGAAAAGATGATTACATTTAACTACTAAATCATCATACTCTGTTAAGAGGTAGACCCAAAAAGGATCCTAAATCATCAGACCCACACAGGATCCTAGTACATCATCAAAACCACACCGGATCCTAGTGCAACATACCCACACTAGATCATTGCACATCATCCGACCCACATAGGATCTTAGTACAACTGTCCCACAAAGGATACTAGAGTAGTACCACATGGATTCTTAGATCAGATCCATTTGGGATCCTCAAACACAAACCCATGAAGGATTCCTTTCACATGTTACAACCTGCTATAGGGTTCCCGCAGTTAGCTCGCTGGATTCATAGAGGATCCACTCCTCAAGCCACATGCCAATACTCCAACTTCCATGAATTCCCATGAAGAACTATTCCCAAAGGTCCTCCACATAAAAGGGGTCTCAACGCAATACACAGTGGGTCAATCAGACGTTCGTTCTGTAAGTTATTGGCCTTTTAGTCCCGAGGGCCCAGTTGGATTTGTTCTCGATCCAACCCATCCATTCCCCAAATTTTTCCAAAACTAAAGTGGGTTATACCGAAAAGACTGTCTCGATCCATGGTTTCTGTCACAATAGACGGTTCGTCATTTTAACACCGTATGAGGGAGATATGTTGAATACAAGATCCCACAATAATACTATTATTATTATTCGGTGTTTCGTGAACCAGAGCCACGAACAAGAATTTAATATTCAACATTAGACTTAAATCAACTGTCTTAATGACAAGATCATGTCTCCAAAGACAATAAGTTAATCTGACATCACACACATGAGTTATGGAAGGTGGAAGATTTAATTATAATAAAATAATAATATTATTTGATCGTTTCGGGTACCCGATCCAAAAAACTGAAAAAGACATCCAATATTGGACTCATAATTTCTATCTTGATGTTAGGGTTGTACTGCCACTGACTGTTCATTAATCTGATGGTGCATAGATATGTTATAGACGAATTGTTGTTTTACAACCAAAAAAATTAATAACATTATTTATATTATTATTATTTTATTCTTTTTTTCTTTATAACCCATCTCCATTTAGATTCAGAAACAAGGGTAGCACCTCCCCCTTATTCCAATGATTTAATTTTTAATTTATTTATATATCTAATTCATTTCTTTTCAACTATTCCACTCTCCAATTAACATTTCATTCCCCACAATTACGGAATATTCCTTTCGGTGCTAGTCTCCAGCCCCTGGCCTTTGGAATGCAGGCTTGGGTGAGTCACAAAACGGGCCTCGGGGGATGGGTTGTGACACTCCAAGGGAGGTTAGAGGTATTATTTTTTTATTTATAAAATCATTAATAGTATTTTTAAAAATATTATTTATATACCATTTACAATTTTCATTATTCATGAGGATTTTTTTAGAGTAACGTTGGTTTTCAATTTTATCCATGGGTTAGTGTTGTTCAATTTAGCTTAAAATGCATGAGGAAAAGGGATCCTTTCCACACTGAGCTGCCTTTTTATGACCTGTTTAAAAACCATGGGGTAGAGTCAATTCCACACATAGAATATATTGGTATGGTTCTATGGATGATTCTCTCTAAATATTGTGTTTTTATATGAGTGATGCGCTAGTGGTTTACCGATAGAGGGCTTGACAAAAACATAATTTTTGCACATGGAAAATAGTGGTTTTTAATTTGTAACATTTCATTTTTCATCATCACATTTGAATGTGTGACACTCAAGCAATATGTTGTGTGGATTTTCAGTGCTTTAGACTCGTGATAATTTCAGAGGCTTCCCCCTACTAAAACACGTTATTGAGACGTGATGAATAAGCAGTCAAGTGAGTCACTATAGCCCAATGTAGAGAGTATCAAGGTTCTTTGGATGTGTTACTTTGACTTCTGTGATTGAATTAGTGTTTTGTTATTCTCAATTCCAGGTTAGAGAGGTGGTGTACCTCTAGACCCCATGAATGTGGATTAAACATGTGCTTTGTGTTTTCAACTGGACTTAGTTTAGGAGACATGTTCCAAGTTTGATGCTCGATGTCAACATGATGGAGATATACATCTAGTGTGGTCTATCCTTGAGCTTCCCTAAAGATTATTCTTGTAGGAATCATGGGAACAATTGGGGGCCATAATTGTGTTATTCGTGGGATTGATGCCTTGTGATTCTTAGTTGAGTGATATGTTTCATTCCCATATTCCTAGGGTTTCACTTTTTTGGGAAGCAAATACATATGGTGGGGGGTATTTAATGACGTGGGGGTTTACCTATAAAAATTTAGAATGTTTGTAAAAATATGTATGAATTCAGTTGCTGATTTGGAATAAGATTCCAATGTGCAAATAACCATGTTGTGGTGTTGTTAAAAATATAAAAAATATTTTATGTAACACACATAATTTAGTTTTAAGGGTGTAATATCCCATGAGAGGAATATTTTATTTGAATTTTGAGACTATAGTTGAGTTTAGATCCTCGTTTTCACCCAAGGTGAATTGTAATCATTGTGAGTGCTAGGTCATTGGTCTATGGAATGTTATCTCCATGGTGTTAAGTGGATGATACTTTTATAATAATAATTTAAAACATTATCCTTTACATCCCTCTCACATGGTTCACAAGAAAGGGGGTGTTGAATCTCCATTCCCACCATGGAGTGAAAGACAACCTAAGACTGAATCGAGGAAAAAAGGCACTACCGATCCCTGATCGTGATGGTGATAACTCCAATATGGAGATGTAGTGGCATCTCATAACCAATTTTAAACAGAATATTCATAATTTCACCTTAAATGTCAGAAAATATGAGTTTTAATCAATGATACACTTTTTGATGCATTTTTCAAGGTTTTATAGACCTTATATTCTTTCTAGGTACACTTTGAGGTTTGATATGTGTGTTTTAGGAAAAAATGATATGATATTAGCTACTCATTGTGATATTCCAGACAAAATTCTCTTCTACACAGTGTTTAGTGTAGTATAGCATAAACTGCATTCTCCCAGTTCAAGGAAAATAATTTATTGGGACTAAACATCATTTACTAGTGTTAAAAATCATATAGTTACCCAATAACTTGTGGTATGTGGACATGGCCAGGGGAGTTGTGAGAACATTCACAGGATAGTGAGAGTACAAAACTAGAGTACATTGGAATGAGTTTCGAAACACAAAAAGAGGCATATAGAATGGCTAGTAGGCCATTTAGCTAGGAAAACCTTTGTACCCAATGGTACATGCCATGTGTGGGAAATGATTAGATAATCAGTGTGAAGGGATGACATAGTTGTGGATTTGGGAGAGGCGACACAGATAGTGTAACTCAAGTACATGCTATGTAATCATACATGGTCTTCCAGAACCTGCATAAGAGGACATAGAATTCTGTTCAGGTTGGTTCACACACCATTTAGGCCTACTTACAAAATGTGTATTCCTTTTGGAAGGAACCTCCTACTTTTGTATCATCTTCTTCGGGGATGGGATTTAGGCCTCCATGTAGCATATCTAAAGCAATATTCAATATAGATCATGATGTTGGACACATTTTGGTACTTGGATATGTGGGTTGTGTTGAAGTTGTGGGTTTTTTAGGTTTTCAGATTTTGGACTAGTAGAGGTTTGGTGAGTTCCCCTGGCCAATTATTTTGAGTAAATGAGATATATTACATCATCAGTACATGATTCATATCCCATTGATAGGATGATCTTGTGTAGAGTTGTATCATCCATCTAGGAAGACCAGAGTGGGGTATTTTATCATATTAATAGAGATGTTTCATCCATTCTAAGAGGATGGAGTGGGATCCTATATCTTTCTGTTTCCCCTAGATCAGGCTCTCAGTATCACCGTGACAAACACTACACTTATATAAATCCCATATCCAGTAGGGTATACTAGTAGAGGTTTTAGAATCATTTGGTATATGACCCCCTATAAGGTGGGATATTTTAGTAGGGTTGTGAAATCGTTGGGTAGACGATCCTCTACATAGTAGATGGGTAATTTAAATTTTATTGTATCATTAGTATTATGGTATCATATATCACATGATATACAATATGGGGTTATTGGAATCATCACGATCAACAAGAGATTGGTGAAGATCCTCTAACCGAGTGATATTATCTCCATGATTTCATAATGGGCTTATGGTGTCCCCTAGTGGATCATATATATTATCCTCTATCTAAGAGAAATCATTCGGTTTCTAGATTGGGTTTTAATTGTCCCCCAGGGGACCCAGGTAGTGATCCCGTATCTGAGGAGAAACTGTTTACAGTTTTGCAGACTAGGATCATAAAGTCCCCTATAGAAAATTGGGACTGATCCCCTTTCTAAGTGATGATAAAATTCATGGTTCTAGTAGGGTATTAAACACCCCCATTAAGGTTATGTGAGATCCCCAATCTATGAAATATGATCTGATGTGTTACATGAAGTCTTTTAACATCGAGATATCTGATGTTAATTTTATATCTGATGTATTCCCCTTTTTGATGGCAGGGTTGTGCCATCATCATTATGATAACTGATTGAGTGGTATCTCTCAGATGTTCCCTCATGAATTACTGGGTTGTATCTAATTAATGATATCATTCAGTAGAGTTTCATATGGGATTAAAGACCTTTTGAAAGTGTGTGAACCTAGTAAAGTGTCACATTTGATCCTCAAGTGAGTCCTGTAACTAGCAATGAGGTCGGAACCTAATTTGAATGGGATTTCTAAATGAATATATTTGGGATATTCTTGAGGGTCCATGAAGTGTTTTAAAATCATGGTTGGAACTCCATGGTGTATGAGATTAAAAGTCATTTTTATCTATGTATAGTTTTGAAATATATTTTCTCCCAAATTTTGCTTCCCTATGGTTGGGTCTAGCAGACTACTCCCTTTCAGTATTTTATCATTATATTGGGTACTTGGAGAACCAATTGAATATTTTTATACTCACCCTTGCACATGATTTTATGTTATTTCTTGTTCATACCACATGCCTTTCGATGGGGTCCCAGGGACAACCTGAGCAGGAAGAGCATAGTGAGCTATAACGAATGTCATGTTTACCAGTGATCACCATAGGCACATCTTGATGGGTTCCTTTAAACAGGATCCCATCCTTCTAAGAAGGTTGAATTATTTTACTGTATTATTTTGGTTGGATTTCATTTTTCACCTTTGCGATTATAGTATAATATTTTGGGATTGATGTATAAACTCATTAAATTTCATTTTATCTCACTACAAAGTTTCATTAAGGTGTATGTGGGTTCATTTGTATTGGTTACATAGTAAAAGGCCTCCCGTTACTATGATATGCCTACTCAATGATATATTTCACCTACTTCCCTATAGATTATGGCGTGGGGAGTTACAGATCGAGCCATTTGGGTTCATGATGTGACATATATAATTCTATATCTTTAAAGGATAGAGTTCTTCAACTAAGACATGTAATGTTCTTACCCTTAATTTAGCTTCAAATTGAGATACATGGGGAAGTATAATAGAAATGGTATAAAAATTATAATTCTAATGAGAAAATTTATTATTTACCTATTATATAGAGGGACATTTTTGTATTTCCAATGGGATTACCTAGAAATCCACAAAAGTAGGAAGTTTATTTTTCCATTTATTTAATCCCAAATTCTGGACCAATATCGAATAAAACATATATAATGGCCCCTACAGAATTAGTGGACTTCAAAAAACAATAATATGGATTATGTCATAAGAGATTTAAAAGACCTTGTACATCCCCTTTGGGAGACCCACCTCTTTAAATAAATAATATTTAGAGATATATAATTATTTTCATTAATTAAAGGGAAATCAGTGTCATCAAAATAATGAAACTACTTCCCCTACCTCAACTCACCTATTAACATTATCAAAATTGTAGGTATTAATATGTTCCATTGGTTGACTATCATCCTGGGTATCATCAATTCCATGAAAACATTGATTATTTTCAAAATAGCATTCCATATACTCTATGGATAATAATAGTTCATAATAATTTGATTTGTATTAAATGATGAACCATATATATTCATGGATCTAATGTGTAGAGTATTCATAGAATATCATGATGATATTTTTATAGTATTTATTATTTATATCTTAGTGTACTACAAGATAAATTGGGCATTAATAATCACATATGAAACATTATTTAGACACTTAGAGGAAAATAATTATAAGTTACATTTTCATGTTTTCTAGTGTTTCTATTGAAGAAAATATTTTCTCTCAATTGGGAATCTTAGTTAATCCTTCAATGAAAATGTAGTCCATGATATCCTTATCTAATGAACATAATTTAGTGGTGTAGTTTAATTGGTTTTTTCATCTTACAATCCTGGAATTGGTAAAAAATTGATTTATTCTCTCAAACGTTATCCAATATTACTCAAAAATGTGTTCAATTTATATGGATAATATAATTTGAAGAATATTTTGATGAATTGATGAGGATATTGGTGAATGATCCAATTTTTACTGAACAATTATTAAATTATTTGTTTGTAAAATATAGTGATTTATCAAAATAGGGACTTGGTTATGTCATTATATAGAATCTAAATGGTATTTTTTTGAATTAATGGTGTTAAATATTCATTAAAAAATTTATCCAATCAATGATCTATGGCTGGAAGGTAAATCAATGATTTGAAGATACTGAGAAATTTTCTCTACGATGATAATTATAAGGTATATAATGATTATAAGAGTATTGATTACATTTTTTCATAACACAATCTCAACATGATGAAAAGATAGTGGATTTATCTACTCAAGGACTATGATTAACCAAAAAACTTCCACCCAGGATTGAAGAATAATTAATAAGATACCTTAAGATGGAAATATTATATAGTCCTGGAAAAAATATGGATCAACATGGATCACATTTTTATGTATTCAATAAATATGGATCTGGTAATTATTAAGAAATCAAAGACATGACTTCCCAGTCAAATTATTTCTTAGCCATATTTTTTGGAATGTATAAAATTTTCTCTGTGAGATGATTAGAATTAGAAAAATATTTTTAAAAAACATGATTGATGGACTATTGGTCGAAATAATTTATGATGATATTGTATTGAAATATAGAAAAAGGATATGTGTTCCCTTTATAACTATATTTAGGAGATAATTTATAGAAGACACTCAAATCATAAATTTCATTAGATACACAGGAAATATCAAGATGTATAGTGATTTCAAGTAAAATTATGGGTTGGAAAATATGAAACATGATACTTTTGATTAAGTCTTAATTTGTTTAGTTTTTCCAAAGGTATGGATGGAATACATCATCCAACAAGATTCATGAAGCATAGTACTATTCTTATGTGAAAATGGGATGAAATTACAAGTGACATTGTCACTATATTAATAATGAATTCCAAAAAAATTAATATTTGTTATTGTTGAACACCTCACCAAATATTCACATTTCCTCACTATAAGAGAATATTTAATACTTTAGGGATTTTAATGAAAACATATTTATGAATCAAGAAGTCTTTAAATCACACCCTAATCATTTTTTATCATGATCCATAATTTTAATAAATTTTTTTGAGTAGTCTACAAAATGATGTTCATAACAGGATTAATTTTAGAACTACACATCACCCTTATAATTATGGAAAGTCTAATATGACTATTTATGAATTATAATAGAAGTTTAGGTAATTCTATTTTGACATTAAATTTATATGAGATTATTATTTACCATTGGTATAATTTTAATTTAACAAAATGATTCATTGAAGTAAATAAATTTTTATTTAGGAATTATTATATGTCATGAGAGTCATTGAATAATATTTCAATCTTTTTGTGAATGAAATCTTGTAGTTCCTGAACTTATGGAGGAATAAATTATAAAGATAAATAGTATTCCAACCCATATTAAATAACCACGATGTAGAGAAAATAGTTGTGGAAATAATTTTTTTGTAATAACTTCAAATTTCATGTGAAAGATCATGTTTTCATGAATGTATGTCCATGTAGGGGTGATATATGGTCTTGTAAGAAATAAAATCATAGAATGAGTTACATGAGACCTTTTTAAATCATTGAAATAATTGAAGTTGTGGATAACTATATAGAAATACAAGCAATACTCTATAGGGTAAATTATGTGTTCCATATATAATTGTTAATAAAGTACAAGAATAATACAATAAATGTGATCAATTCTAAATGAATATAATTTCAACATAATCTACCTTAAAATGAAGTTATTATAAAAATTATGGACACTATAAAAATAATTTTTTAGAATTAGATTACTTGGCCTCTAAAATTACATTGGGGAAAAATCAAATAAAAAATATTACATGAGAACCTATGCATGTTATGATGAAAAAACCCAAATAGTTTCACAAGGTTCCATTCTAGAATATTCATTGGTGAAATTTTTTATCAAAGGTAGTAATGTAAAAAACCAAGGAATTATACTCTATTTCATTTTTTATAAATTTAATCTCTTATATAGTTTATAGTGCACGACACATCAAGTCTTTAATAATAATAATTGGGAAACCTTTATAAACTAACTATTAAATAGGATTTAATGAATATAATTAACTAAATTATAAAATTAATGTTGTTTAAATATTTATAAAATAATTTTAGTTTTTATCAATTACATTGGTATAAATTTAAAACTCATCAGAATGTAAAATAAATGTTTTTCTAATTTTTTTATCTAGAATGTGGATTCATAGAATTCTAAAAACAAATTTTATGATTAATTATTCAAACTTTTAGAAAAAAATAAGAAAAAATTAACTTAATTTTTAAATTCATTATGTAAAAATAAACTAATCTATAATTTTGATAATTTTCTAAAATGGTTATTTTTTGATGAAAAATAAAATAAAATAATAATTATTAAAATCATCTTTATATGTTATTCATTTACATGATGAGTTTTTTTTTATTTTTTTTAAAGGAAAATTAGTTCAATTATATTATTAATAATATAATTTAGCTAATTCTAACTTATAATATGTTAATTTCGTGATATAATAAAATTTTATACTTAAGAAAACATTTTATTTGGAGACACACTTTTTCATCACATCTCTTTGTTCGATTTTAAATTAAATTCTACCACATATATAATTGGAATTTGAAAAAAAGATTCCTTAATTATAATAAAAATAATTAATATTGTATAAAATGTTCAAAACAATTTTTTGTCATAATTAATAGTAAAAATAGTAAATTTAATTACAGCTTTTAAGGCTACAAAATAATTACCTGTTCCGAAACTAAGAATATAAGTGTTCAAATGACCTAAAAATTAAAAAATTCATATTTTATAAACATAATTTTACCATATATAATATAGTTATTGAGAAAGGATATATTTTATAGATTTTAAAAACTTGAAGAATAAGTGAACAATTTATTCTTTTCATAAATCTCATGAGTGTCCTTCCCCCTACTTAAAAAAGAGAACCCATAATCATATACACATCACACATAAAATGAAATTTGCTTAAACCATGAAATACCGAAATAACATTATTAAATAGCTTAACGTGACCTAGAGTAACTTTTTTTAAGATGAAACTATTTTAGGAACACATTAGGTATAAATATAAGAAGGTTCTACAAAATATAAGTTTAGTGATTACCAAAGATTGTTCATTTTATTTCTTTTTCCATCCCATTAAAATAATCCCCAAAAATAACACAATAGTAAAAAATTTATATTAATCATACATTGAAGTTATTATGTTTATTTGATAAACAAAATCTATATCCACTTCCATCAAACAAGAAATGAAACCTTTTGTTTTTTTGTAAGGTGGACTACTGTCTCATGAATTGATGTAATTCCTTTTTCATAACCATATTTAAAGATAGATGTAATAATAAATGTGATGTTTTTATTTGATAATGGTGATATAATTATACTTTTATAATTATTATATCACATCTACTTTATTAGCTTCTAATGTTTAGGAAAATGATAACGTCATTCATGGGTACCTACGAAGTACCAACTCCCCATAGTTATGTGATTCATATTTAATTTAATTTTAAAAAGAATTAAAATAAGTATATATTTAAGAAATATATATTATTTATATTTTAGAATAATTATTATAGACATATGTTTTTACTATTTACCATTATTTTATACCACATGTAATAAAATTAAAACAATGTGGATGCGTACATACGACATACCATCTCAATGAATTATTTGACACATTTTACTATCTATAACTTTTAAAGACTTATAAATAACAATATAATCAATAAATATGATATTTATATATTTATTAATAGTCATTATATTAGTAAATAATAATTTTTGGACATGTACCAATTCTACTGGCCATAACACGTGTGGAATACAAGGCCATTGTCACAAAGAAAAGTGTTTTCAATAATGTATTGTCGATAAAATATTGATAAATTTTTATAAAAAAATAATATAGTTATGTTATATATAATTATGGTTCAAAAATATATTTATAGTAAATAAATATTAATTACTCATGAGTTGAATACATGTATGATGGAAATCAATCCAAAGGTATGGGTTCCTCGTCTAACTCTAAATTCTAATAAAATATTAAAATAATATTAATTTTATGCATTGTATATATTTCCCATTTGATTTGTTATATAACCAATATATTTTCATTTATTGTATTTCATTTTTCATTTGATGTTATGGGGGATATGATTCAATAGTTATCCAAGTGGTAAGGAATTATTTTACAATATCATTTTTCTTATAGATTTTTTATGATTACATTTATAATGAAGAAATATTATTATCTTTATCTATATAAAGACATTAATTTTATTAATCTATAGTTATTAATGATCATTTCAAATAATAATAATAGTTTCCTCTATTTTATAATTTAAATGATATAGTAATATTTTTTAATAAAATCTTTTTTTATTTTTGTTTATAGTATGATTTTTTTCCAAGACTATGTTTTATAAGAATACATAAAAATTATTTTAACATGTTCCAAAATATTTATTAAGGTCATTTCTACCAGATATTACATAATAACTTTTTTAAGAAATATTTTTTACTTTTGAAAATGAGGTACATTTTATTAATTTTACAATAGTGAAAATTATATTTGTATGTTATATAACATGTACAAAATTACTCACAAATGTTGTATTGAATCATAAATTACATGTTTACATGATTCAATTCAATGATTTTTTCCTAATATTATAGAAATTTTATATTTTTAAATGTTTTTTTCAATGTTATATGTACATTTTCTGCATGAATATTTATATTGGATTTATATTGTATTTCGATTCATCATTGACAATAACCCTCATTATACAAACAATCCATTAGGAATTTAGAATAATGATATCATCCATATTATTTATAAAGATTTATTTTTAGTAGTTTTAATGGGGATGTATATTCTACTAGGTGTCTCTATATTACTTGGGATAGTTTATAATTATATTAATTATTATGTAAAATATTAACATTTTATTTGATAGTTTTTCAACATAAATTATTTTGTTGATTATGTTTATCCCTTTTTATAAGAGGAATTCATTAGAAATAATAAGTGATTGGTATGTACTTCTTTATCCACTCTATGAATTTTAAGAACTCATTATACAAACAAGTTTTGTATTAGGCTGAGTCTATACCCATTAATGTAATATTTCGACGAACAACGCCTTGAGGGTATGGGGAGTTGGGATGAAATTATGAATTCTCTCATTATGATATTATTTATTTATGTTGATGTGATTATTTTATTAGTTAGAATATCCATGGTCAACATTCAATATGGTGTGATAATTTATTTGGAATTATTATGCTAATCAATTATTCCTTCCATATTATTCTACATTATGTTGATATTGATTAAATTTAATGTGTTTTGGTAATTTAACTTACCATGTTTATTATTATTCATTTTTCAATATAACATTATATATATATATATGTAAATTGTTACATAGAATTAGATGCCACCCCTTTCTTATGGATACCTTCCCCAGGATTCTAAGAAGTGTACAAAGATTGATATCTTTGGAAATGAAAAAAGTAATAATGTTGTTCTCAAATAAAATCCTTTTTCGAATTTTTGTCTTTCAAATATAATTTTAAATTTAGGTTTTTATCTAGTATTATAATACATATAAACAATTTAGTCCATTTTTATATGATCAATAGTGTCTATAAAGAACCTAATAATGTAACCATTTACTCTGGGCTAAATTTGTCAGTGTATTTATAGTTCCCCTTATATCCATGAAGGGATTTCACATCGTACAGTTGTCTAGGTGCGACCCTTAGAATCAATGAATTTATGAGATCTATGTTGAAAAAATTAGTAATTTTTTTGGTATATGAATTTAGATCCGATAATTTTAATCATTTATCATTTATTTTTATGCCAACAAAAACTACAATTTTTTACTAACAATGTTACATTAATTTTATTTCTATATTATATGCATCTGAAAAATTATTTTAGTTTCTATGTAACTTTTTATTTAATAAAGGTAATGTTTTTATTTTCTATTTATTCTATTTTTTTGAATTTCTAGAATCACTTTTCATATCCATAAGTTTTAGGATAACATTGGAATCGAGAATATAACTTTTTCTATAAATCACTAATCTTTCCACCATATGATCAAGAAGAACACTAGGATTGAGAAAATTAATTTTATTATGGAACTTATGATTTAGTATTTAATATATTTTTAGTTAAAATGTAATTTTTGAATTTGTATTATGGTGTTCCATGTTTTTGATGATTCCATACGTAGATCAATCCCCACATTGAAACAATCATCTAGAGAATTTTAATTCTAAATATTTTCTTACATTTAAATAATAGTTTTTCTAGAGTAAGTATAGAATTAAAATATATTTTAAGACCAATTCAATAATATAGTAAGACATTAAATCATTTATATTTCAACTAGAAGATAAAATTTTCAATGATTGTTTCAATTATGATTTCAAATTCACTTTATTATGTGAATATCAAAAATTTCTAGAAGTATTTTATAATCTACAATAAAATTATAAAATTATTATTTTTATTTATTCTGAATGGGTTTTATCAAAAAATGTTAATTTACATTGATAAAATATAGAGAGAAAGTGAAATAATAGTTAATATGAGAATCAATTTTTATTAAACAATACTCTATTTCTCTAATGTTCCATAAGTTGAATCAGTTTATTATTTCATCGTGACTTTCTAATATGATAATTTATTAATTTTTCTATTTTTATATATTTGTAATCATTAAAATCACTAAATCCTTTATCCATACAACACATTAAAAACAATAACATTCAAATCTACTCCCTTTTATCCATATTACATCAAGGTATTTAATATTGTCCTCTATAGATTACATTACAATTTATAAAATGTTATAATTATGTGTAATTTTTAGTAAAAAATATATTTTATTTGTTAATGAACTCATTAATTTATTAGTTACAAATTAAAATCTGAGATGAATCTTTTATTTGATGGTAAACCTTTATTTTCTGTTAGAGTGTATGATTATAATAATAAGATATGGTTTTCATTTTACTATGTAAAATAAATATAAGGCTCTATAAAATCCTTCTTTAAGGTGGGAACTTCCCAAACTCAAAATTAGATGTGCCATATAAAAGGATTTTTTTTTAAAATCCCCATGCTCAGGGAGAGAGAATCGGTGGAGTGGACTATATGATCCATGTGGAATGAAAACAATAAATGTAATGTGTTTTTTCAATGTTATTACACTTATTAATTTTATTAAGGAAAATTTACCTTCATTCAATTCCATAAAATTATGGGGGATTTTTTTTGTTATACATGTGTTTTTAAAAGTACACAATTGATTCTCCTCTTGTTTCTGTATGTTTACTCTGACTAATAATTTGTAACAATAAAATTATCATTGAAGAATCATATTCAGACCTTAAAAACATGGGTCAATGGTCTATATGAAGAAAATAATATATGGTTAAAATCAATGTTGAAATGTTAATGACCCCGAATTCATATTTCAAAAGAGAAAACAATAGATTCTTTAAATTTTGTATGAAAATAAATTTTAAGAACCTAGGACTCAGTGATTATATAAATTTTTTTAAGACTTTTGAAATACTTAATTTAGAACCCAAAAAAGTGTGATAATATGATGTAATATACATATGATGTAAATTCATAATATAGGAATACTAAAAAATGAGGACTCGGTGCTGATGAGTTTAATCAGGGTTTTTTAAAGTGAAACTACCTCTAAAATGTGATAGGCAATACCTTTTTCTTATAAATATACTAAAAATAAAAAGAATGAGGTCTATACTAATAAACTAATATTTGAAACCTTCATGATGTATGATAGAGAATGGAAGACCCAAATTAATTGAATATAAGATTAAATTGCTAATAGTGTTTCTAGATATGGAACTCCAACTCTGGAACCATGTTTCAAATTTATAGTTCTTAGACTTTAACCTAAAAAATAAAATGTGTTATCTACTATTATAAGGAATTAAACACATATTAAAATTAAAAAAAATATGGAATTGATAGGATAAATAAATATGTTTGAATGCGTGATTTAATCTAAAGTGGAAGACCATAGAATGATTAATAGGGATAATACTACTCTCAATTATTACACTCAAAAAGGTAAAATAATTTTAATGATTATGTTATAACCTCCAATTATTTTAGATATATGTAATGTATGGAGGAATAGAATAACCATGATAAAATATTTTGTATGTTTGATATGTGTAAATGAGGCATCATTAAGTCTCATAATGATTCCATAAACAGTTATCAATGACTGAATGAAGCCTATATTTTTGAATTCAATTAAATGTGATAATATCACTCTAGAATACCTATATTATAAAAAATTGTATAAATTAAGTCAAAAACATTGAATAATAACTACATGAAATTTGATTATGAGTGAAAAGGGAGCACGATAATGAAGGATATTATCAATGATTTTGATGATTCCTTCATCTATTCATGTTTTGATTCAAAATATGAGTAATAAAATATAAAATGAAAAATTTTCTTTTTGGATATTTATGATGAGGTTCCATCATAACTCACTTATACTTTAGATTTTAACGTTTCCTATGTGAGAAAGTATCTATGTAAGACTTAATGCTTGAATAAAAATATGATTCACTATTATAGAATCTTGAATCCATGATGAATACTCATAATTTTATATTAAATTAAAAATATTGCTTGCTATAACAAGACCTATATTTGTTTGATAAATATTAAAAAATATTTTTTAAGAAGAATTGTGAATTAAACTAGAATTAATGAACTATAGGATCATGTAAAACCCATTATAATTGATAATATATTATATAATAAATGGTAAGAATCATTATATCGTATTCATAAATATAATACGTTCAAAAAATAATGATATGGAATTGGATGTAATGGTAGAAACCCAATGTTATATATAAACTATTTTCTCATCTTAATGATCCACAAAATGTCTAAGGTTATCTAATATTATAGTGATATTAGAGTTCATTACTCTAATAACTATTATACGAGTAATCCACAAATTATTGTTTTAATGAATGCATTTATTACTAGAAATTTATCTAAATTTAATTTAATGAACTCATTTAAAATTAGATCGATGCGGTTTCCTTGAAATTTATTAGCTAAAATTGGAAGACCTATGAACATATGGGAACCAAAAAAGGTTTAAATTAGATATTTTAATATGTGTAAATTTATCGGGACCACAATCACATATCGTAAACAAATTGTTTATACTCAGAACAGCATAGGGAAATTTTCCAATTTATATGCACTATCAAAACAAGAAGTATTCTTGGTTATATTTAGACCTAATTATAATGGAATGATCAGTAGATATGGACTAGTGGGATCTCTAAAAAAATAGTGAATTTTATTTATTTGTTCTAGGGATAATGGATAATCTGATTATAATTTCTTATCTATGTTGTTATGGAATTTTTTTTATTTTTTTATAATGTTTTATCTATTTTGATAGGTAAAATACATATATTTAAAGTACCAATATGAGAAAAAATTTATACATTAGACCATACTTCATTATGTGAAAAATAAGTTAATTTTTAAATAATAAAATTAATTAATATTATATGTGGTATAATATATGTGAACATTATAATATATTCTCTCTAATTATGTAATCTAATAAGAATTTAGTTTTATATCTTCCTGATCATAGGTTTGATCACAACAGACTTCATGATATATGAAAAATCAAAAAGAATGGTAAGAAGTATTTCAAATCAATGAAGAAGTGAACAAAATCTATTCCATTAAAGCATATATACATGTATTTTTTTGGAGCACCTAGTGTACCAAAAAAGTCTAGAGGATACATATTTATTCTTTTTGTTGATTATTTTCAATATTCAACTTGGTTTATTATTATAAATTAAAATGAGAAGACTTTTCCATTTTTTAAAAAACAATTCAAAATGAAAAATATTTACAAATAAATTCATTGATATTTGATCATAGAGAGAGTCTGATATTTATAATTTAATTATTTTTAATCAAAATATGATATTAAAAATCTTATACTTTAAAAACACATCAAAAAAATTGTATTACAGAAATAAGAAAGGGGTAATATTCATGAAATGAAAATTAATATATTGAATGAATATAATCATCCAAATTATATTTTCACATAAACTTTTAATATTGATTTTATATCATGAATATAGATTTAATTAAAAATTTAACAAAAAATATACCCTATGTGTTATGTAATAGAGAATGATTAATTGTAGAAACATTAATGTATTTTATCTAAGATTTATATATAGAACACTAAGTAAAATATATGATAATATCAATAAAAAGGATGGTGAAGTAATCATTATATTATATTCTAGTACCTTTTTAGATATTAGAGTATTTACTAACACATCATGTATAGTTGGAAAATCCATTCATGTGATGTTTAATAATATAAATACTTTCAATAAAAGTAAAAGTAACAAAAGACTAATTATATAATTATTTTAAAAATGTAAGTCTTGAATCATCTAATGATATCTTAAAAAACATTGAATATGATAAAAATAATTCTAGTTTATATGAAAAAAATTATGGTAACCTAATATGTCTTACCATGTCATTATATAACCTTAACAGGCCATCATCTCTAGTTTATTATAAGCATCCTATATTATGTTGTTATGATAAGAAAAGGCGATGGGAGTATGTCTATGTTATCTATAATATTATCCTAGTATGAACAAAATACTATTTGATAAGCCTTAGAAGATAAATTTTAGGGGATTAATATAAAGTAACAACTAAGCCAGTTTAATAGAAATCAATTTTGGCAAAATATTTTAGTTTCCTCAAACCATCCTATTATTAGAAACAAATGGTTCTTTAGAAGTAAGCGTGATGATAATGGAGTAATTAAAAGGAATATGTCTATGATAATTTCTTTGTTTTTGAACCAAGAGGATGGAATAGATTATGAATAATATATTTCCCCATTTTAGAGGCAAAAATAAATTAAATCCCATTAGTTAATGCTCTAATATGAATGTTAATATATATCATATATATACCAAAATTTTAATTTTAAAGGTTTATTTAATGGAGGAATCCTATAATGTAGAATAAACATGTCACGACAAACTTCTTCTATAAAATTATATTTTTAAATGTACAAAATATATTTACAGCCTTAAACAATATCCAAGTGCATAGAATGAATTATTGAGTTATTTTATTCTAAATAATAGTGATTAAGTGTTTTTAAAATATCCTATTGGTTTTGGAAAAATATTAATTATGAAATCTTATTAATATATATATATATGGTTTAATTTTTCAATCAAATAATGAACATTTTCATAATTTTTTATTAAATTATGAAAATATAATTTTTAATGGTTATGATGATTGAAATTAATTTCATTCACGGTATTAAAATATATAAAAAATATATTTGATATTATTTAATAAATGAAAATATAATGTAGATTTATTGGTAATCATTAGACTAGAATATTTTATCACATATATAAATACCATCTATACTAGTTTAAAACATCACTTAGTTATTGCTATAAAATTATTGGGAATAGAGTTATTTAGATGTAAGATTGGTAGTATGGAAAATATTATTCATAGTTGACTAGAAATTATGTTTTCTTTCAAATTTTGTTTAATATTTTAATCAATCCCTTAAGAAACCCATCTTATTGCTATCAAAAGAATTATTATATTTTTACTGGGAACATTTTTTAGTGTTTAAATAACTAAGACACCAATTATTTTCATTTAATTTCATTTTCATATTCAAACATTAGGGGGAGTATATTGTATATACATTTTTTTGTACATGCAACATTTTACGAATGTAATCATATTCATAGTCTAGTAACAATTAATATTCAGTGACATTATCAAAATATGAAGCAGAATAAATATATCTTGTTGGTTACAAAACTCATGTGTCTAGGTTAAAACAATCACTTATGTTATTTGGGAATAAAATAAATCATATTTCCATTTTATGTGATAATACTTTTTTTACAATTTTTTTATGAATACTATATTTCACTATATGATAATGATTATGGATCTTAGAAGACATTCTCTAAGAGGTAGGGTCATGAAAGTAGATATATAATTATAATGGGTAATTACTATGAGTTAACTTTCAAATATATTAACTAAACATTTTCCCATAGATGGATTTGATTCTATTGAGGGGATGTTAGGACTTTTTTTACTTATTTAATGATTTTAATATCGTTTTAATATCTATTAATTTTAATAATTTTTTTTCTATGTAATGGGTTTTCATTATTTAATTTATCTAAGTTATTTTTTGAATTCTTATATTTTCCGATTTTATTTTCACATTATTTTTATTTCATTTTTAAAAATATCCATATGATTATAATGAAATTTTGTATTAATAAACTAAAATGTCACTTAGAAACACATATCTCAATGCGCTAGGTAGGAAACAAAAATCATAATGAGCTAAGAATGAAATAGAATTGTAGTAATATTAAAAGGAAACATAATTTGTAATGAGTTGAGAGGGAAATAGAATTCACAATGAGTTGTGAGATCAATAAATATATTAAAATATGAGGTAGTAGGAAAAGTTATCAATTTTCCCACTATTTTTTTGAGTTACATATAAATACATTCTCACATCATTTATTCATTAAATGAAATTTCCCTCAATAAGAAAAGTTAGAGTGATAATGAAATCAGGTGAAAGTTATTTCTATCCAATGAACTCAAAAGTAAGACTTGATAGTGGAATGTTTGTGTTCTCGATTGATCAATATCAAATTTAGGAAATCATATTGAGTTAATCAGATTCAGTCAATTAGACTAATGGAGATCATATTGATTGTTTTAGCAGAGTATTAGTAATGCAGATTGAGAGTTAATTCATTATATTGATTTCATCAGATCTAGCATTATCAAATTGAGTGAATTCATTCCAGCATCATCGTATTGATAAAACAGGATCCTGCTAAATGAGACATAGGATTTAGACATATAAATTGTGTAATAGTTTCATCCAAGAAATTAATAATTTATTTTATTTAATTATTCATAAGTAAATATTGTAAAATGATTGAAGTTAATATAATATTTCTTATTAGGAGATTTAAGGTGTCTAAAAAGAGTAGGCACAAGTTGTATTCAGTCCTACATAATAGTGAATTTCTATAGACCCATGGGTTTTTTTATGACAATGTTGTATATTCTGACACAAAGGCGGAACCTTATAAATATTTCATTATTTACCTTCGTTGATAATTTTTCATGCATGGATATTTACTACAAATTGGTTTGGAAATAAATCAACAATGGTTACAAGTGTTATGTTTCTAAAATATATTTTACTCATAACTAATGAACAACTAATTCACCCCCCTCAGCTATTATTCAAACCATTCGATCTTTAAGACAAATTACTATATAATCAAAATCACTCTTTTTTTAAAATTAGATTATATTCTGAGAATTAGGAAGATACATGGAATCTATTAAATACAATATCTAAAACATTTGTATTATATTCCCAAAAAACTAGTTAAAATTATATATACCCACTCACTTTTATCCCAGATTAATTTAAACAATATATAAATCTTGTCACGACCCCATCCCCACAAAGTGTACCCCTCCTAGACCGGAAATGTGAGAAGGTAGATAATGGCCCCAAAGTCCCGCCTCCAGTAGGCCCCAGGTTGGCGACTAGCACCGAGGGTATAATAAACACACAAATGAGAGGCATTACCCTATAAGAGAACATATATTGAAGAGAGGGATAAGATAGAAACCAATCAACACCAACTTAGATCTAGAATATAAAAGAAACCCAAGTGCATATATGAAATGTCATGAAAAAGTACTACAACTAGAAGGGAAAAAACTACAAGTACTAAAAAAAGTAAAAACATCAGTAACCACCAGCCCGAACAGATCCTGCAAAACCAAGCTAGTAAACACCAGCCTGACCTTCAAACTAATCCAAGTGACCTGAAAAATAGTTTATATATAAATAGGGTGAGTATAATAGTATACTCAGTATGATCCTCCCCATAGCCTCTCGTGAAAAATTAAAGAGAGCATGCTAAAGAACAGTGAGAAACAAGAGAAACTAACTCATTACCTAAACAAGAACACTAAGTTCCCAACCTCACCATGGATACTCTCACCAAGTAAGACATACAAGAATATTCCATATAGCATAGAATATCATGGGTACACCACTACTACTTCCCCACTGGTTTGATGCTTTTCCCCAACGTCGCACGTCCTAAGAATATCTCTCCAAAAGGCCTTCCCATAGTCACCTGGGCGAAGAACCACAATATGCACCTTGTGAAACACAAAGTCTTGCCCGAAGACACCTGTGAGAAGCACCACACCATCCTCCCATCCAAAAGTAACCAGGTTGTTTTTGGGAGCTACCATAGCTCACATAACGTGTATCACACGTCAGGTATTATACGTCAAGCCATTACAGCCCATACACCTAGTAAGGATCCTCAAGGCATCAAAAACTATACATGTTACACCTGTAGTAGTCCATAGGAAACTATATCCAGAATACATGTGTGTGAGTAACCACAATTCATTACATCCCTCTACACACATATAAGGTGAAAACTAACCATTGTTCCTGCCAGCACAAGTAACTACCAAGAGAAGAGAGCGGGGCCAAAGGGGGTAGTCATCCATTCACCCCCATCAGAATGTTGGGGAAAACAACCCCATTGCTCAGAATCCCTGGGGTGTCAGTTTCCCTTACATACAAGGTGGAGTAGCGTATAGAAACACATAAAGTACATGATATATCATAACTCAAAACTACACTATGGGCATAACCTTGTATTAGACACAACTTCAGCTAACGTCTCTCAGACTACGGGCTACTACTTCTAAGACTAGGTATCCTAAAAGCACACAACCATTTAAATAACTATATTAGATCACTTTATTCTCTTTTAGTTTTCAGTTCCACTTTACGTTAATTATTTCTTTAAACATTAATTAACCATGAAAAATTCCACATTAAGTTTCATTAGCATCATACCCAAGTAAATTGTTCCTTCAAAATTACAACCTCATCATTATGTTCCAGCAACTCCAACCCCATGGGTTAACTCCATTTAATCAATTATTCATTACAGAAACACTTTACCATATTCCCAGGAATTCTAGAAAATCATTATATACTACTAAAAACAAGGGGGATCAACACGATGAGTAGATGTACTACCCGTCGAGTCTTTGACACCTATAGCAAGAGCATAGACCCATTCCCCCTTGAGGAGATAAACATTGAAAGCACGTGGAATAACCTCGTGTCTTCGCCTCTTTCGGGAGAAGGGTAAGCAAAACCAGATACCTTGATCAGTGGGGAAAAGTAATGTAGATAATTAACCAATCAAAAATCAGCAGCCATCCGACCATCACATCCATCCCATTCCATAAACCCGGGTGTCCTCCCCAACACCCACATGCATAAACCGATGTATCTCACCACTCTAGGAACCATCCGATGCCACAAACAAAAGGCCTATATGCCCCCACATATCACACCACCCCTCCAGGGTCACGTTTCAACACAAGCAACAAGAAAAACAACCGTCACATCAATTGGGATATGGCCCTTTTAACAAACAAGAGGGTAACTCAGAACCCTTCAATGAATTATCAAACAAACAAATTCTTTAATCCATCTTGAACTCACAGGTTTATAAACCGCTGGTTCCAACATCATAAAACCTAACCAGTATTCTATTACAATTAATTAAACATGCTTACTACACCAATTTGATTAACATCAAATTACATCAAGAACCATATGTGTTCACATGCCTCTTTATCATTAGCCAAACAAATATCAATTAATCATGGCTTATGTTCTTTACCAATTTCCATCAATAACAAACAGCTAAGCAAATAAAAAATTGATATCACACTATCAAGAAAAACAAGAGTCAATAACATACGATCGATGAAAAATTATTTATACGGTTCAAAATAATTATTTTTTCAATTCCACCATCATACAGTGGGATTTAAGCTTTCTAACAATACAATTGCACGTAAAATAAAGAGATGCAATGAATCCCTTACCTCAAGGGTTTTTGATTAAAACCCCAACAAATGAAGGATGCACAAGAAAGCCGGGTTGATTATCCAAGAATCCTCCTTAGATCTCTTCTCCTAACACAACCAAGACAAAAACTAATCACACTTGGCTTTCACACACATAGATCTACCCATAACGTGTGTAGATCTAAGAAACTGTAAGAAGAGAAGAAGAAGATCTAAGTAGATCTAAGAAACCAAACAAGAATGATAACATACCTCAAGAAATTGTCTTCAATTCCCCAAGAGAATCCTTCATATCTTCTCCAAAATTCTTGTTAGTGGTTCTCCTACATTCAAGGGAGGGTAATCCCGAGTTATGGCCACATAGGATCTTAAAGGATCAAGTTATAGGTGAAATGATTGAGATCCACAATTTTAGGATCTAATTTAATTGCCCGAATGGTTTGCTCGCACGTTTAGACAAGGTGTGCGCTAACCGTGTTGTCGCTACTGCCTCGTCAAACACTCCTCGCACGGTTAGGGCGCACGGTTAGACAAAATGTGCGCTAACCGTGCGTTATACACTACCTCCAACATTAACTAAGCATGGTATGGCCGCACGGTTTAGGAAAACCGTGCGCATCCTTTGTGAATGCTAAACCCTTTAATTTTCATTAAAGGTTCACCCAAACACACCCTTATGTCACCTTAACCTCCCAGAAAACCTCTAACTCCGCATTTTCACAAAGTAATGGGCATGAGAGTTCTGGGCCATTACATCAGATACCTCTCTAAACATTCTCGTCCTCCAGAATCCAAAACCCACCTGAATTGAAAACAAAATAGGGTTCGAACAACCACCCATCGAGATACCTCTCAAAAGAGAGCATGCCACCAAAAACAACAAAGGGATGCACCTCATAAACATGAATGTTTCATAACCAAAAAAGCTACATCGGTACATGAAAATAGTTAAACATCAAACAACTCTGGGTACATAGCATGTATCTATGACTCATGTTCCCATGTACTCTCCTCCAAGACACAATGTCGCCACAAGACCCAAACTAAAGGAATAGAACTCCCGCACAACACCTTATCCTTACGGTCTTGGATCTCCATAGGTAGCTCCTCAAAGGTTGAATAATCATCAACATTGATCTCTCTCCAATCGTTGATGTGAGAGTCATCATGATGTTAACAACAGAGCTATGATATATGGAAAACATCATGTCTCCGACTCATCTGTAGGGGAAGAGCTACTCGATACGCCAAAGCTCCAACATGATCCAACACCTCAGAAGGCCCAACAATCCGAGGAGAATGCTTACTTCCACGACCAAACCTTCTCTTCCCCCGATGGGGAGTCACCTTCAGAAACACATTTTCCCCAACATAAAACTCTAAGGGTCTACCTCTTTGATCGGCATATGATTTCTGATGATCCTGAGCTATCTTCATCCTCTCACGAATCACCTGAACCATATTTGTTGTATTCTGCACTAGTTCCATTCTGAGAATTGCTGACACTACGACCCCAGTCCAACACAATAGATAACAACAAGGCCTTCCATACAAGGCTTCAAATGGCACCATACCGATGGTCGAGTGAAAACTATGATTGTAAGTGAACTCCACCAAGGGTATGTTCATCATCCATGAACCTCCGAAATCAAGGAAACAAGAGAGTAATATGTATTAAAGAGTCTAGATGGTTCGCTCTTTCTGGACATCTGTTTGAGGATGAAAAGAAGTGCTAAGTCATAGTTAAGAAACAAAATCACGTTGGATACCTCTCCACACCCTGGAGGAAAAACAAGGATCTCGATCAGAAATGATCATCCTTGGGAATCTATGAAGTCTCACCACATCCTCTAGATACTGTCTCGACAAAAAATCCACTGATCATGACTCCTTGATTACAAATAAGTGGGCCGATTTTGTTAAATGATCCATTACCACCCAAATAGCATCATGTCCTCCAGAAGCTTGCGGTAAACTAGTAACAAAGTCCATTGAGATTTCCTCCCACTTCCACTGACGAATCTCTAAAGGCTTGAGAAGACCACCCGGAACACAGAGTTCGGACTTCACCTTCTAGCAGACTAAACATCGAGACACAAACTCTGGAACCGCATGCTTTAGCCCAGACCACCAAAACTGAATCCTCAAGGCTCGGTACATCTTTGTCACACCAGGATGTACTGCCTAAGGAGAACTATGAAACTCTCTGAGAATCGTCTCATGCATCATCAGGGGAACAAAAATCCTTCCATGATACAACACTAGGTGTTGTTCATATTCATTCCAACCATCAGGGGACTCACCACAAACAACTCAGTCTCTCTAGACCACCAGCTATAGATATCCCAATTGGGACTCTTCTACATTCTGCATCAGCGATGACTGTACCATCATCTAAAAAAGACATCCTCTACCCCCAACTTCTCCCATATTAAGATGTAATGCTGAAAATTCTTCCATTACTCTCTAAGAATCACCAGATTCATGCACAGCATCACTACGTGACTTTCGACTCAGCGCATCGGCTACAACATTCCCTTTTCTAGGTGTATACAATATTTCGAAGTCGTATACCTACAAGAAATACATCCACCGATGTTGTCGCAAGTTCAAGTAACGCTGGGAGAAAACATACCTCAAAATATTATGATCAGTTAAAACCACAAAGCGCTCACTAATAAGGTAATGTCTCCACAACATCAGAGAAAACACCACAGCTTCCAACTCAAGATCGTGAGTGGCATAGTTAAGTTCATGGGGTGGTAACTGCCGAGACCCATAAGAAACAGATGATCTTTTCTGAATCAGAACACAGCCTAACCCCAGATGTGAAGAATCGTAGAAAGCATCAAACTAGACTCCCTAAACTGGAAGACAAAGAAATGAAGCACTTACACACTTCTCCTTTAGATACTTGAAAGCTGCCTGACACTGATCAGTCTATATGAATGCCTGATCCTTCTTAGTCAAAGCTATTAGAGGAGTTGCAACTCATGAGAAATTGGCTACGAACCTTATATAGTAGCCCGTGAGACCAAGGAAACATCGCACCTCTAACATTGTTTTGGGGGATGCCTAAGAAACAACTGCTTCTATCTTCAATGGATCCACAACAACTCTCTGTTGTGACACAACATTCCTCAAGAAACGAACTTATCAATCACAAAAATCAAACTTCAACAACTTCTCAAACAACTATTGTTTACGAAGAACTCCCAAAACAACATGTAGATGCTCTGGTTGCTCCTCTTCAGGCGTGGAGTACCCAAGGATTTTGTTGATGAAAAATAAAATGAACTTTTCCAGTAACTCTCGGAACACAACATTCATCAATCCCATGATCACATCTAGAGAATTCGTCACTCTGAACGACATTACAACGAAATCATAATGCCCATAACGACAACAGAAAACAGTCTTCCAAATATCCTCATCCTTTACATGCATCTAATGATATCCTGATTGGTATTCGATCTTTGAGAACCAACTTTCACCCTTCATTTGAGCGATTAAATCATCAATCTGTAGAATATGATAGTTATTCTTTATTTTCACTTTGTTTACGTGATGATAATTGAAACACAACCACAAACTGTCGTCAGCCTTATCATGCACAAAACTGGTGCACCCCACGGTGACACACTCGGCTGAAAAAAGGCACACTATAACAGACCATCAAGCAGTATATGTAGATCTCATAACTCATAAGGGGACATCCTATATGGAGACATAGTGATAGAAGACACTCCTAGCTGTAGCTCGATCCTAAACTTGATCTCTTGTCGAGGGGGTAATGATACAACCTCTTCTAGAAAGACATCAGGGTACTCATCTATGACCCTAGGAAATGCCAACTACTGAACCTCTGATGAACTCATCATCAACTCAGCCATTATAGATGATAAGGACAGAACATGCCTATGACCAATCTGAGGGTCTCGCTCACCAAAAAACACCACATGCTCTCCATCCGCACAAATGCAGATGACCCTTTTCCTAAAGCAATCCACGATATCCCACACTGAATACAACCAATCCAAGATGAGGATGACATCACATGTTTGTATTCATGAATAAAGGAAATCTCCCCAAGGGGGGTGTTCCCCCAACACTATTTTACTATCTCTACAAACTTCAAACAGGTCAGCTCGACCTCCAACTGGCATAGTCAACACCAAGGGCACTGGAAGACTCTCTGCCTCATGTCCCGAAGCATGGAAAAGGGTAGGTTATTTGAAGGAGTGTGTGGCTCCTGAATCAAACAAGGCATACACAAGGTAGTAAAAAAGAAAAGGGTACCTTTAATGACGTATGGATTGCCTGAAGATGGAAACGCTAGAGCATGAAGCTGACCATGACCTCCTCTACGACCTCTCTGACCATGATGAAAACCAACACCACGGTCGTGCTCTCCACTATGAGTATGGGGAGCATCATGGAGATGTCCTCTGCCTACCCCATCGACCCTATACCGATCTAATGCTCGTGCAACTAGCTGCTGCTGCCTCGGCTGGAACTGTCTCAACAGAGGAACCTATAGAATAGTTCCTGGTGCGCGATGACCACTCGGAAATGTCGGGAACTTCTGTTACTGATGTATACGACCACCACAAGAAAGATAAGCCCATGATCCCTTGGCATAAGCCTGAGAGTTTCTTCCTCTGAAAAAACGGGATGACATGGGCTGAGACCTACCCCCAGCTGAAAGTGAACTTTTCTGCCCTGAATACCGGGAACCCCGGACCCCAGCTCTGCTTCGTGTGGTATCATGATGATCCACCTCTCATGATGATCCGGTCCTGCCCAAAGTCCTCTGGACAACCACTTCCCTAGCCAGTACCTCGAGATATGTCTTCAGCATAAATGGGGTTACCCGGCGCAGGATCTCTGGACACAAAGCCTCCACAAAATGCCTCTCCCTAGCCACCTCATATTGTAACAGGTCTAAAAAATATCGTAAAAGGTTCATGAAATGGATTCCAAAAACTCCAATGGTAGAGATCACCTGTCTAAGGGTGAGAAGCTCTTGGCGAATAGACACCTTCACAGTTAATGAAAGGAACTCGACTCTAAATTTGTCTCGAAACTCCTCCCATGAGATCGATGATTCCTCACGATCCCTGAGGAACAAGAACCACCACTACCTCATTGCTCCACACAACATCATCAAAACCAAGGACACCCAGTGCCCCTTACGAGCACTGATCGAACTGAATCCTATATCAACCTCCTCCAACCAGTCCTCCATTACGACATATGAAACAGAGACCTCGTACTTCTCTAGACTCTAGTGCTGAAACTCTCGGAGTGTCTTATTTCAAGTGTCATCATCGTCAACCTCTACTCTTTGGCGATCTGCTGGAACAGCCTACATGACATTTTTTGCGCAAAACTGAAGAGGACGTCGACCTAGAGCCATACCTGTAAAACAAAAACCATTAGAGTTCCTAAACTTGGAATATGGAAGACTCAACATCAATCAATTAATTTTTTTCTTTTATTCATTTTTGGATAAACTATCCCAAGTTCTACCCATTCAAACACAGGCACAAAGAAGAATGATGCATGATCCTTTCCTAGGTCTCTACCCCAGAACTAGTATCACCTTGTTTAGTAGCAATTATAAACATTAAGGTCTGTACATTAGATCATAAGGGGCCCTAAAAGCCTATGTCTCAGCCCGTCTCCTGTGTTTAGCTCACTTTCTAAAAATTAATGACAATGTTCCCAACCAACCCATGAAACCTCGGATGTTCCTAACCCCAAACTCCATCTTATCCTTCAACCAGACCTCTGATACCACTCTATCATGACCCCCTCTCCACAAAGTGTACCCCTCCTTGGCCTACTAGAGGCAGGACTCGGGGGTCATTATCTCCTTTATCACGTTGTAGGCCCAGGAGGGGTACACTTTGTGCTGAGGGGGTCGTGAAAAAGATACCCATTACAAACGGAAATAATTAATATATTAATACCATTTATTAATTAATATGTGACACAAATATTCACACAAGTGAAGGACCTAAAATTTTTATATCATATAAAAGAGAAAAATAAAAACAATTTTTATACATGTTGTAATCATTTCTCTATAAACTAACTCCTCTCTTTGAAATTCCATGAGAAATAATAATATTAAAATAATGTGGAATAAAAATAATAAGAATGAGTGAGATGAAATTATTATTATGATATATCAAATCAAAATTTACAATTCGTTGAAAAGAAAAACTAGTCAAATTATATTTTTAGAACAAATTATAATTTATAATAACATAAATAACTACTTTTTAACAATTATCATTAGGAATAGACATATTATATCAAATTCTATCACTTTTAACATGTGATGTGAGAATTAAACATCATTCATATAACATGATCCACATATATTGGAATGAAAGTGGTAAAATTAGAAACATGTGATTTCTTATTATTATAAACATGGAAACATGATGACCTTATCACACATAAAATTCTATGTAGATCTAAACACCATTACAGTCAACCATTATGAATATAGATACATAAAATATTTTTAAAATAGAATTTATATATTATAATAAATAATATCTTAACCATTTCATTCGACAAAGATATAACTCTCACCCATCTTATAATATATACATTTTTGTTTCTCTATAAAAATAATCATCACATCTTAAAATTACACAATTAAAGAAAAACAGGTTTCATGGAATTACATTATGGTATCTCATAACATATATATTAAAAAATAAAATACAAATATATAAAAAACCAAAATAAAATTCATTATAATATAAAATTTAAGAATAATCATAAATTACAACTTCATTAGAGGTTAATCTGTTAGAGACTAAGAAGCAATTCCTCGTAAAAGTTTTTAAAAATTATTTCTTTAAAACCATAGTACTATTTTTTTTATAATTGGGATCAAATTAATATTAAAAAAGTTATTCATAATTTTAAAATAATATTATTAATAATTTTTTTTGAAGTCAACATTTTTGAATTAATAATATTCATTTATAAGAAAATTTTTTATGTGATAATATTTAAGGGCATGATATTAAAAGCCTTTTATTTAAAAAAAGTACCCTTCTATCAAATAAAAACCCATTTAATGTGTTTATAAAATATTAATTCTACATTGGTAAATATAGAAATAGTATCAAAAATTATATAACAAAATATCACTCAATAATAGATCAAAATTTTTGGAAAATTGGGAAAATATTCACTTGGATGAGGATAGTTCATCAGAAAACATGTTTTTTTTTTCAATCTCAACCATTATAAATGAAATCATTATATAATATAAAATGGATATAAAAAATAATTACCAAAAAATGATTGACGTTCTATGAGATAAAACCACTTTAGGGATGATTATAACCAACTTTTAATAATAATGCTCAGCAGAAAGGAATATATCATAATATAGGGTAGTTGAGTTATCAAAACCCATATTACTTTAGTAATCATTGGAAAAAATCATATTAGTTTTAAAAAATATGGATATATTAATACAATTTAATATATAATAGAATACTCAAAAATAAATTCTATATATATATATATATATAATTTCGATAATAAATTTCAATATAACATTTAAATATTTATTAGTAAATAATAGTTTAGATGAAAAAATCATACTACATAAATAAAAATATAATAAAATACCATGACATATAATGGGAAGAGTCAGATATAGAGAGAGACCATTATTATTTAGCAATAATACTATGAATAAATATGATTCATGATATTATATACCCAATTTTCAGTATACACATCATTTAAATAGAATCAAAAGCCTAAAACAAAATTTTTATCAAAAAAGAAAATTTTTAGATAAAATCCCTAAATTATTCTTGATTTGTTCTATACATGCACATATCCTCATGATTAATAAAAATGAAATATTTATAAATATTAATGAAAAAATTATTATTATATATTTAATTTCATATAGAACATTTATTATGATATTCTATTTTTTAGAATTTATATTTTTCTATTTACATGAATATTGAATCAATGTCATCTTATCTTATAATATTTAGCAATAAATGATTTTATATTAATAATACAGTAAATACATAATTTAACAATTCTATAAACTAATAAAATATTTAATTTAACATTGACTTATAATAATATTCATATTTATTATCTCATTGTCACTAATGATATATTTTTATAGACTTATTCAAGTAGGTGGATCGAATGACCCAAATATAATCACACATGAACTCGATGGGTGAGTATTTTTAATGAGGTGTTTCTTTTAAATAAAATAATTATAATAGTAAAATAATGATATTATTTTTATTTTTTTTATTTTTATAACGAAATTGGTGATATTTTGGTAAAGAATAAAAGTCCTTATGAAAAATACAAAAAATATTTCTTCATGAAGCTGTATTTCTATAGACACATAAAATTGATGTTCCCTTATGTTAATGAGTTAATTGAAATTAAAAAATAATATTCATATCATTAATATAACAATATAATATTTTAATAATTATATTAAAGTCATAATATTAAGATGCTTATATTATATTTCTAATAGTATGATAGCGATTATAAATAAAAAATGATAAAATATAGATGTTGGATAATTGATATTTTTTTAGAATACTCCTCAGCATTAAAGGGGTATGTGGTAAATATTTTGACCATAGGAATTAATATTTTTAAGTAGGATATAGTCTATAAAAAATATAATATCATAATGGAGGAATTATATGTTGAATATTTTCATATAAATGGTGGAAGTGGTATCCTTTTATTTGTGAATAAATGTGATGATTTTGAAATACAATTCATCTTTTAAATAATTCCACAACACTATATAAATTTCAATGGCTAAAAATATTTAAAACGGGGATGTTATATTCATCATTGTTTGGAAATCACCACATCCAATCATTTGATAGTGTTTTCCTATTTTTGAATTTTCCATATATGTAATGTATTTTTATAATATTTATATTTTACAAGGGTAACTAAATTTCAAATATTTTAATTAATTTTTATAGGAATAATTAAAAATTGATTAATTTATTCATTTGAATCGTCTGAATTTAAATTTTATAATCATGTAATTCAATTAAATTTCAAAATTTTTATATTATTAACTTTTATGTAATCACAATTTCCTATGTTATATCAATTTTTAGAAAGAAAACTTTTATTCAATAATATATATAATATAAATTTAAAATTTTTATAAATTTGAATATGATAATTTGATTTATTATAAATAAAATAATGTATTCAAGGATTTCAGTTCAATCCTAAACTACATTTCAACATAAATATACTTCCTTCAAATAAAATATGAGAAATATGTTTTATTATTCTACTATTCTAATTTATTTCAAAAACATTATTATAGAGGATTTATATACCAAATTAATATATTTAAATTAATAATTTTATTCATTAAATATATATTTGATTATAAAAAAGGGCAGTTAGTATTTCAGGACATATATACATAATGATAATATCATAAAAAATATTAATTTTCCTAAAAATGTGTTTTACGAAAAAAACTACCAATTTATAAGCTGATGAATATTTCATAATTAGTATTATTTAATATTATTAATTAAAAATTTATTTTATTATCACTAATTTTGAGTAAAAACATTAAATAAATTTGTCTATGTATAAATGTTGAAAGCCTTGAACTATATTTTTGGAAAAAATTGTTTAATTATAATGTAAATGTATTTGTAATTTTTATTAGGAAATATCTATAAGATAGATGATATACTAAATTTTATTTATATTCATATTAAAAAATAGATCTATTTTCATATTATTATCGGAATATATAACGATGAAAACCGAATTTATTTGGAAAAAAATGGATTATATCTGTTATTAACATCTAATTATATAGATAATAATTACATGTTGAGTTCCACATAATTTACAGATACAAAAACCCTTTATCATCTACATAATGTATAAGGGAAGTGTAAAAAGTAACCATATTCATTTTTGGATGTTCCTATATCATGGAATTCATAGCCTGTTTTATAAAAATTATATTCTCCCAAAAATGTTTTAGCTAAAGTCATAAATTACCGTGTTTATGTTTTTCTTGGTCCAGGGAAAGAACTAGTTAAGCTACCTCCTTTGTGAGATAAAAAATGGAATTTTTATAGTTCACATCCAATTCCAGATTCAATTTGATCATACATTCTCCACAGATTTTCTTAGGTGGTTACCCTAATTTATACATCCTAATTTAAATCCTATTATACAAGAGTCATATTTAAAATTAATTATTTGTAAAAGATTATTTTAGTATCCATTTTTTATAGTATTTGAATAATTAAATTTAATATAGTATATATTTATAAAATAGTGTATAGTAAAATCTATTTTGGTTTCAAAACTATAGTCAACGTCACAAATTCAATGATTCAAATAACATGAGATTCTTTCATTAGTGGTGATAAGATTCTATAAACAATAAGAGAATACATATAATCAAATCACTATACCAAATCATATAATCCATACATTACACATCATACCCATTTTACAAGGGAATGATAATACATGAAAAACCCACACGTAACTATGTATAAGAGTAAACACTAATCACAATAAATTCTTAAATCATTTTTAATTTCACCATCAATATTATATAAAATTCACCAAAAACAATTGTAACACCCCTTATATCTAATGGTGAGATCCACGCAATATGACCTCCATTATGTCCCTTATTGATTTCAATTCCTAATATATTCCATAATACTACTGTAGTAACTCTTCTAAGACCATGGACATCCCCTATAGGTTTCTTCGTTTAAGAGAATTGATCGGATTACCTAAAGTGTGGTGCTATAATATATCTCTAATGTGACCTATAACAATATATGTAATCATTTTAATCTCATGAAAACCTTTTCCCTTGATTAATATAGGAGTTTCATCGATCATACCGATTTTCAGGGTAAGACTGATTGAAAAGTGGAATCAATATTCTAGATCACATTTCATTTGTGATCACATTCCAAACCCCCACTATGGTTGGAGGAAAGAACTCTATAATGTTATTAAATAACTCGAACTCATTATTTCACCACATGATCTCTATTCAATCCCAAAAATTTATAAACATTTATAGATATGAACATTTTCCATGGTCTAAAAACAAATAGGGGAAATTTAATTACCAGTACACACATTCCATCACACATCGATGATTTTCCATGAAAGTAAATTGATGTCACTATTCTCCTATATAAGGAATACTATTCTTCTAAAGAACCTTCTCACTAATTCTAATTCCACCATATAATTCCACATCATCTAAATCAAATTTGTATATTCTCATATATTACACAATTAAAAAATTAGATTGATGCTCCAATTTGTCACCTCCAATCAAATCTAGGATCATAAACCAGAATAAATGACCATGATTCCCTCATATATCAAACTCATTTGATCAAAATAAGTCTCCATGATTAGTTTATAGTTATCCTGAATCATCCCACTCATTCCAGTTTATAACATGACTTCCCTAAGCCATTGAAAAACTAACCAAAACCAATAAAAAAGGTGTTAAATTGATTTGAACATACAAATTGAAATTTTATATGAAAATAATTTTAATTTCATTATACAATAATATCCCAATGCCTGTCACATGATCTTCCTCATCATATCCAAGGGAATCAATAACCTAACAGAAACCCTTTCATATTTTCATCCATATCTTAGGAAGAACTCCCCAATATCAGACCATCACACAAGTATCAAATTTCAGATCTATCCCACCATGGTTCAACATACATCACATATACCCGTGGAAAATATAGTTTTCATAAGAAAACATCCCATGATAGGATCTAGGTGACCTTCTTTAAGAAAAAAACATTGATCAACTTGTTTGAATGAATCCATCATGTTATATACGTATACATTATATATTTTACATATATACTTCAATGAACTGAACATTTTTTTACCAATGCATCCAATAACCCAATGTCACATATTTTCTATGTTAATTTTATGTACCATTATGATCAATATACATACATTTTTGTATTAAGCTCCAAGATCCCAAACCCGAAAAAACAACTCAAATAATGACGTCTTACTTAACTATATGTCTCAATAGTAATAATAATGTCCAAAAATATCACACCCCAAACCATTAAAATCCGGCCATCCAACTAACAAATTTTTTGATGACTCACCAGTTTGTAGACCATCATACTCATTATCACATTATATTTTACAACTATATATACAAAAATATTAAAGGAAGTGAAAAATATTCTATCACCACTCTATGACACCCCAAATAAAATCACTTGATTGTAAACCTGCTAGAGGGAAACATCAATTCAAACATGGATCCTCTTTTTCTAGAGTCTAATGATCTATAGTGAGTGAATAAATTTTACATTGGTGAGATTATTGTATCAATATTGGATTCATCTTGAATAAATAAGAAAATAATAATCATATATAATACATAATCATAGTAAACATACTCAACACCATATCCATACCATAACAATTGAATAAGAAATCATATTATTATAAATATTGATTTCTAACCCATAGGTATTGTCTTATATATAAATAAATAAGGAAATAGAATATAAAACCCGGTTCTAAAAAATCAATGAGGATTATATCCATCCCATATAAAATCCATATTGATATTATCCAACCTAGTTCGTTTTTTATCTTTTTAACAAAAATTCTTAATAGACATTCTTCTATATATGAACCAGGGTTACCATGATGGGTTTTCAAGAAAAATTAAATAAAAAATTATATAATTTACCCTTATATGTTCCACCACATACATTTATTTACATGATGTTGTAATACATGAAACTTTTAACCTAAAAGTATATTTTTTAGGTCAATGTGTAATCAACATGTTACCAAGACACACAACCCTAACCAACTCAGCATATATTGGAGAATAGTTACATTCTGAAAAATATCAACCCATGTTCCATGAATAAGTATTGGGTGGACAACTATTTTTCCAAAAAGACCATAATAGAGGAAATAAAATCAAGGGAGATAAAAATAAAAATGTACCCCTAACATTAAAATTACTATGATTGAAATAAAAAATGATGATCCTCATATTTCATCAAATGATTAATACTGGGATAATATGATATTCACACCCCACATCACCTGCACCTAATAAAATCATTAAAAAACATGTCTCATTTAGTACATTATATTGGTATTGATATACAAAGGGAAAAACAAATTCAACCTTCAACAAAATACAAAGATTATAATAACTAAGTAGGTTTTATGGATAATCATATATCTACACATCATCAAAAGTGATCTATTTAATGAAGCAATATATCTATCAACCTACACCTATTGAAACATTCTCCATTAGGGTTGATCCTAATCCTGAGGACATATCTCAACTTCCGTAAACGTGATTTGAGGAGGGAATTACAACATCTAACATCCCACACATGAAGAACTCATTCCTTTCAAGTAAGTACCATAGAATATGATGAGCCACATAATAACCAATTAGGTCAAAAGGCTAATTTGCAATCCCAACAATATAGAGAGTGATATGGGGATATACACAATTGATATGATCAAATGTAAATAACAAAACATCCCCTTCATAGAGGGTTCCTATTTAATTACTTATCTCAATATTATAGGAAATATCAAAGGATATTATTAAAATTTTAAATAACTCACACATGTTGAACCATCCCCTTATAAAATGTTCCATGGAACATAATAAACCACATAGTCACAATGTGGTCTTTAGGGATAATTTCATATATATAACAAATAACTGAAAATATGAGTATGGAATCATGATAGAAAACTATATCACATGACGACACATTCCATCAATATGGTGGTATCATGGATAGTCTAACTCTATTAGGTAATCCTACAATTTTTTGAAATTATAGAAACTGATAACACCACCATTAAACCTTTAACTTGATTATAAGCCTATAAATCCCATTAATATCATTATCCCTCTATATTAATGGGGTCATCGGGGAACACTATACCCTATCCAGCATAGTATGATGCAGAAAACTAGTGCACATTCATATTTATCCAATAATGGTATCCCCAAGGTCCCTTGCAATCAATAATATCTATACTCATTGATATCAAATTACATGAGTCATAAAATAGTGAACCCATGACTTATAATCCTTAAATGACCCTCATCTGAATGATGTTACTCCAAATAATCTTCCAATTTTCAAAACCTAAACTAGTGTTTCATCTCATATATTCCTTATGAGAACTATCGAAACATTACCAACAGAAAATAAGCATTATCTCACTATACATATACATGGATAAATTATGGAGATCATGGTACTCAACTAGATTAGTGTCCTCCCATAAGAGGGTATTCCACATCAAGTTTTAGATGTAAAACCATCAGACCTACCATATCTAGGCCTAATAATCTCATACCAAACTAATATTATCATGTAAATTAATCTTTTCTATTCAAAAATATTCTGAAATATAGGGACTAACTATGGGTACTTTTAACTCAACTATCACTATCTTCCCATTTTATATTTAGTCTCTAATCGATCCCAAAGTACTAAATTTTAAAATAATATATCCCTCCATATTTATAATGATAAATTTCATTATGTCTATTTTACAATAACACTCTTGATCCATATCAATATAAATTGATCATACATTTCGATACATACATGAAAAATATCGTAGAAAAACCCAATGGTTTCGTAGTATGGGGACCACTAACCTCTATATATTAGTTACCATCCATTTGGTACTCAAATAATCCCTATATAATATCAATAAAGACTAAATCATACACCATGGTACCTATACTAAAGATAAATAAAAAAAAATAATTATAACCAATTCTAATTATTAATTAAATTTAAATTAAAATAGAATTATGGACATGATTTCACTTTGTTGACCCTCATGAATGATAACTCAAGAAATGGCATGGCATGCATCCATGACATGATTCTGGTATCCCAAAAATTAAAACACCCTCTCATTTGGTACATAATTTTTCACTCAATCCAATAAAGATCTATAGAACCCATGAATGTTATATTTAGTGAATTTCCATTATCCAAATGAATTGGGAAAATTGTACATGCATCATCCCATGAACTATTATATCCATGACACACAAAGCACAATTATCATAAACGATTCCACCTAATCTAGTTGAAATAATCATCAAACACTAGCTTGGAGATTTATAAATTGTTTCTATGAAGTATTATGGTGATACAAAGAAATGAGAGAGAACTATAATATGAATTTTAATGGGGAACACCCAAGAAGAACCCCCCATCAATGGGGTGTAAAAAGGTGTGACGATGATGTGATGAACTTGTCAAATAGACCACTATAAGGGCCTAATTAACCCTAAACCATGATGTCAATGACCTAGAAATCATTGGTCTTACCTATTTGTTTTTACATCGATAAATGGAATCCATCATGTCATGACCCATACGACTGACAACGTGATTACACCATTGGTTCACCCCATATAGCATGGGACATATCCCATATTGTGATCAAATCAATTATAATGAAATAAAATATGATGTCCATGTCATCATACTATATGACCGTGTACGGACTGAGCGTAGATTTTATCAAACCCTACACATGAACCAGTCCGTGGCATGGCCTGAAGCATGATCCCAATCACCAAAGGCTGTAAAATAGTTTCAAGACTCAAAAGAAATACTAGTGGTAATGGTTTCTTCCCAATAAACTAGTATTGAATAGAATAATAAACAAAATTGTCATAGATTGATGACTAAAAACATAACCTTATATGAATATAAAAAACATTTCAGTTACAAGATACAATAGTACAAAAAATAAACCAACAAAAATAAAAAAACCTCTACCAATGAGATCTCCATGTGACCAAATGGTCACCACCCCCCCAACCAACCTTCTACAAAAGAAACTCAACCCATATTCCAGATCCTGCAAAATATATTAGGTCTACCGACACTGAATGGAACCACTCAGTTATGATCTTCACATCTAAGTCGACAATTACCAAATAATGCATACATTTCCTTTCCATAAAATGTCTTATTTACAATAGTTTGAAAATTAATTTAGAAAAATAGGATTTTCTCTTTTCAGATAAACAATACATCTTTCTATTATACAAAACAACACAAAAAACATTTTCTATAGTTCAAAAGAGTTTATTATTTAGTGGGACCAAACCCAAATCAAATTACAAACTAAAAATATACCAATATATGATGAAAAAAATTGGTTACAAATGAAAATCCAATAAATTATAGGCTGCGATGAAAATAAATAAGTAGTGAAAACTGAAAACCAAATGCAACAGGATGTAAACAAAGAACAAAAAAGTTGTAACCATGGGGATTTCTTACACATCCAATGAGATATCCATGTACGTACTATGTTTAGAACTACCTAACAATGTATAGTGAATCTCTATATTCAATAACAGAGAAGCCTTCCTAAACAGAACAACCCAATGGAACATCCCACCTAGATTCATGGGAAATCCCGGGGGTACCAACTCATCGAATTGGGGTTGATCAGCACCCCTCACTCAACCCCTAAAATATTCCAAGGAAACCAATGGTAAAAGTATACAGTGTATGTATGAGGTCCTCTCACACGTGAGTCACCTTACTATTCCTCATAGCAATTTTTTATCCTAAACACGGACACCATCTATATGATAACCGATATTGGGAAATCTATCCATAAGTGTTCTTATTGTACACCAAGTCATTAAATGTGCCATCCGGGTTGTCAGGTCATTGGGTTTTACAAAATATTTCTAAAAATATTCAAAGATTATGATCAGGCATTTAAACATTTAAAACCACATTTTGTTTAAAACAAGTAAAATAATTTTATGTTTGAAAATCCAAAGACAACATTAATGTATCCACAAACAATAATGTTTACCAAAAACTGTTCCCAAATATTGGGTAAATCATGAAAACATATAAATTTTACTGAACTGGAATTCATACTAAATAATCTCCCAAAAAACATATTAAATTAAAAATGGGAATATCCATGAAGATCTTAACTGAAAGTGCATTTTGACAAAACAAAAAGGAACCAACATACCATTTATAAATAAAAGAACCATTTGAGAAACAAAGGTTCAAGGAGAGTATTATTGTAATGACCCACCTTCATTTGAATGGTAATCCATTTTTTCACCTCAGGCACCCATAGATGTGCCAAAATCTAATAAAACACTGTAAATTTACATTTAAAAAAACATAATCTATTTTTTGAACGACTACATGCTTTTCAAACAAATCCCAATAATTTCACGTAATTTCATGTGCATGAATAATTCTTTTAAAGAAAAATGACGATCCTTCAAAAACATTTCACAACAACCATCAATCTATAAAATTAACAAAATGACATAAGAAATCCAATTACACAACCCATCCATTTTAAATAAATATTACTAAGGGACTAAACCACCAAAATCACCCAGTATTTTTCTCAATGCTCAATTGACATTTTAGAAAAAACAATTGGTATATATAAACATAGTCATAAGAAAAGAATCACTTTAGAATTTTTTTTTAAAAAATATATGAAAACATGAAAACACAAAAAAAACAATCTATATCGATTATAAGGGTTGAAATCATGTTTAGAAATTAATTAGAAGAACATAAGAATCATGAGAATTCATCAAAAAAGAAATGTATGGAGACACCAACATCAATGTCATGCGAATGTGATGAAACCATTGGAGAAGAGATATCAAATCCACATAGATCACATTCACACACAATATTACTAATAAATATGAACCACACACAAAATCTATCCATTAGGGTTTTTACAAGGGAGAATACCCAAAAGGAAAACAAAATTATTGAGACAGGAGAAGCGAAAGATAACTAAAATGACAAAAAACCATAAAAAATCATGATAGAATTGATTGTGAAGCCCAAAGGTGGTAGGATAACCAATGGGATAGGGGCTTGGGATCCCATTATGTGAAACATTCAAACAAGAGGAAGGAGGTCTGATTTTGGGGTAAAAGGGGGGAAGATAGAATTTGGTTTTTAACATTTTAATGATTTGGACCGATCACGTGGATGGGCTGCACGATTTACAAAACCTTGCACCAACCATGAAGTACCCACTATCTAAGAAGGAACCAACCACCAAACCCATATGAATGATTTGTACAATGATTAAAAAATCCATGATGTAGCATCTTTATAACACATGGACTTGCCATATGGGTACAGGGGTTGGACCATAAGGCAACCACTAACCGTGCGATGCCTGTGCACTAGTTTGAAATTCAACCGGACTTCCAAAATTTAAAAATTTAAACTAGGTATCAACCCAAATAATGGAAAAATATATATAAGATAAAAATAAAAATAAAAATAAAGAAGTATCCAAGGTCAGGGTGGGACAATTCCCCCCATAGATACTTTCTCCCCTAGAAATTCACCTACATGATTGATATCCACAACTAAAAAACATGCCCAATCAATACTAAGAGAAACCTAGATCCTTAGTGAGACTCTTTGTTTTACATGTCAAAACTTCTAATTCAAGAAGAAACTATTTCATTATATTGAAGGATGAAAATGAGAGGGTTCTCCCCACCATAAGAACTCATGTAGCGTGAGAACTTTAAACCCATAACGACCACCAAGAATTAAATGGGGAAACCTGTTATAGATCATCCCATAAAACCAAATGAAATAACTCAATTTATCTATACCAATAAAATAGTACCCTCAACTCTACAGTGAAATAAGAAAATCCCAACAATAACACATCTAATTTTCTTAGAATGTGTGAATCAACACCACCAAAAGAACTCAAAATTTCCACAACACGTTAGCCCCCAACACATAGGGAGAGTCGATGGAATGAAATAAAACCAGAAAATAAATGACAACATAATTTACAATTAAATAATAAATATATATGATAATTTCCATAAAAGTAAAACTAGAAACTAAAACTCGGACTGAACCTCACAGGGGTTAAGAAAATTTGTAGAAGAATGAAAAATTTAAAGAGGCACATCTGGATGAATACAACTACTTGGGTAAAAATGAAAATAATTAACCATTATCATGAAATGAAAATGTAAACATAAAATTGTAGTGAAAAAATAATGAAACATTATATCTCTCTATCCAATTAAAAAAAATTAAAATCAGGCCAAGGATTCTGTAATGAACTACTAATTGTCATTGGATTGAGATGTCAATAAGTCATCACTTGGCCTTAGGAGACATCCACAAGATTCCATAGTCTAGAAGTAAATACCAATGGGTTTCAATTGAAGTGCGGGACAATTTACTCTTTAATAACAAAACAATTAATCGAGAAAAACATGACTAAAGAACACACTATATGATGCATGAAAAAACGATATATCAACAAAATTATTCATATAAAAAATCATCAACTTTATGTAAAAATAGAGACTCAAAAAATATATAATTAACATAAGAAACCAACTAAAGACTCAAATAATTCCACAAAACTCCATGATCCATGTGCCCCATGATACAAGTTCACCAAACATCCTGAGCATCACGAAGTGGTGTAAAAAACATGTGAAATGTCACCTTTTCCCCCATCATAGAAGATAACATTTGCAATAGCCCCAAAGTGACAATGCAGGGGTGAGTATAAAACTCAGTAGAATAACCCAAAACACTTCCCTACACACTCAACTTGGAACGAATAGTAAGAAAAATTATTATAAAATAGTTCTTAGAACAACATTTCTCAAAACAACTTATAATTAAATATAAACATGCTCCGAAACAGTTTGTTTAAAAGGAGTAAAAGTGCAATTAATTTTTTTTAGAAAGTTAAAACATCATAAAAATACTACCAAATATTCAAACCAATTTCACAATATACTTTTTGGAATACTTGAACCATTCCACACACCCATGCAACCAAACATGCATGTTATGTTATGACAATCTCATACTCTTTTGCAGTTTCCCTTCTATCTAAAATGTCTTAAAAAAGAAAATTATACCCCATGTTCCATTAAACCATTGGAACCTACCACAAGGTCATATTTCAACCATGAACTATATATTAAACATGAACACACACACACACACACACCACATAGGCCCAATGATCATTCTTATCAACCCTTTCAATAAAACCACCTTTTTAACTAGTTTTCATTAAAACCATTACAATAGAAACTCCATTTCATAAAACATATTTTTATTGAAACACTGTAACTAATAAAACAATTTATACATTACAAAAAATCATCTATATAAAATTCAATATTTAGAAACAATTGTCATAATAATTTATCAAGATTACATAAATCATCCAAAAATGATAAATCACCTCTAAAGAGATTTATTCAAAGAATAGAACCCTGATTTCAGAATAAATGATATCCAATTTACTAAATTTTAAACTAAGAAAAACAATTATTTCCAGAATATGTGTGAGTGAAGACACTTACCTTGAAGGTTTTGACTAAACTTGACAATGGAAAAAGAACACAAAAGAAGCCGTGTTGATTCTCCAAAAATGACTTTAGATCTTATCTCAATGATAGGCCGTGAGTCAAAAATGGATTATTTGGAATCAAAAAACATATATCGACCTATGATATGAGTGTATCTACAAATTATAGTGTATTAAATCTGTTTATCTAAAAATATTGGAGAATTCAATCTTATAAGGTCTACGAACATGTGAGAAAACAGGAATGAACAGTGACATACCTCAAGATTCTGATCAATATTACAAAAAATGGATAAGATCTCCTTTGATATAAAGAAAAACAATATATCTATCTATAATTGATTTTAAAAATTATTGATATACCCACAAGAAGGTGAATATCTATGAAAACCTAAATAGAGAAGAATGAGATCTATGAAAACGAGACATAATGATTATGATCAGGAACTTACCATGAGAATCCTGATTGAAATTACTAAGGTAGGGCTCCAGGTTGGCTCCAAATAGTATGGGAAAGGATATAAAAACTTCTAGAATGAGAAATATTGAATTAGGGTCCTTTTAAAGTCAAAAATAACTAATTATATAAAACACGAACATTTTCCTAGAAAACATGGTCTTGTTTAGAACTTTGCACACGATATGATGGCATGATTTGGGCCCACCTGGAACCGGCCTTAGAACTTCCTTTTGGTCCCAAAACTCTTTCCATTTCCTCCAATAACTTTTATTATTAACCCTTATCTTTTTATGGAGACACCATTTTTATTGAAACACCCATTTTTGGAAACATGACTTTTGATCGAACTATTTTTTTCTGATGGAAACTACATTTTTATGGAAAAAAACACTTTTATAGAAACACCCTTTTTAGGGAAAATACCTCTATTATATAAAACCCACCCATTATAGAAACACCATCCTTTATTTAAACACCATACTTTCTGGAAACACCCTCTTTTATGGAAACACCTTATTTTATGGAAACACATTATTTTTTGGAAACACCATATTTTATTCATAAAAACCTATTAAAAGAGAAAAAATATTGAAAAAAACATTTTCATGTAAAAAATATGTGGATAGGGTTATTTAACTATAATTGTGTGTAATACAGATTCACACACCCCCAATAACTCTTGACTATATGTGAGCGCCACTTCAAGGCCTGTGCTAGGAGGCCTGATGACTGAAGCATCTCTTTCTCAATTTCAGGTACAAGAATACTCTTTCCAAAACATCTTCTTATGACAATGATTCTTGAAAAAAAATTCCTAATCACCCAAGCTTCCACGATGATGGCATTTCTTTTGAGGGATGATACAAGATAGCTTCGAAGGACTGAACATGACACACTGGAAGTACACATGTGAATGTTCTCACGAATTGTAATATATAACCAACATAAGAGACTCCAGAGATATAGGTTCCTCAGGCATCCACTCATCTCCAGATGAGTAACCATCATAAGAACCTCAGGAATCCACCCTCATCTCTAGATGGGTAACCATCACAAGAAACAAGGGACACCAGATTTCCAACTTCATACACTATATAAACTAACTCGGCTAGAAATAATTCATCAAAAAACTTCTCAAAATTAATATCAACAGAGGATAAGACTAAATCATTGATATCTCGATAAAGACCACCAATTAAATGAATTTCCTAAATTATATCTTGTTATGTCACCTCCGTAGAAATGTTAATAGGATCCTTAAAATGTTCGACATAGGCCTTCACTATATACAAGCCATACTGAATGCTCGTGAGCTCTTCCATTTTCTTCATCTTCACATCCTTAGTTATAAACCATCAGATGAAGATGGAAATAAACACATACAATGTCATGAAAAATAGCATTGATGTATGGGAAAAATATCAATTTATTCCAAAGATATACCTTTAAACAAACCGATACAGAGTAAGAACTCTAACTGTTTTGTGAGTTCCCAATGATATGAATACATGCTCAACTTTTTCAAACCACTCAACTACCTCTAACAGAACTCAATAACCACAAATTGTATGTAACATTCAAGAAAAACCATAATATGGGAATGAATCATTAAAACATCGAGGAATTTTCTGGGAGGTGTATTCTAAAAAACATGAGAAATAGAGAACAAAAACCAATATCAACTTGAATCAAAATCACAATTAACATCTCAAACTAAAACAACATGCTGAAAAGATGAACACATACAAACATAACTAAAAATTTCATTTTAAAAATATCAATTTCCATTTAAATTTTCAAACAGACATTATTTCAAGGACACATTCCAAATACATAAATCTTTCTATTACTACTAGAAACCTATTTATAAAATAAAACCAATTTCCAAAATAATTTTCGCATTTAAGGCCATTTTATAAAGACTGAGTAAAATAAAAATTTCAAACACTCAACCCTATAATCTTACGAGCCATCACATGTTTGTCCATACAATAATACATAAATCATCCATGAACAGGTTCCAACAGTAACTTTTCATACATCCACACACACTTGTGACCTTCCATAAATAGTACCAAGGACAAAAAACAACATTTCCTCATGAAACCTCAAAACTTAGAGAAGCCCTTAAAAATTCGAAACATATTTCTCTATTTCCAAAAACCCTTTTCAATTTTTAATTTGGATTAATGTGAATAAATTTTTTTTCACTTTTCAATTCGAAAACCAATTTCCATTTAATTTCTTACTCGCATCAACTAGAACCAAAATGAAACACATCTTCACAAAACTGTTGGAAGGATGGACTATTATTCATGCCTAACCTGATGACATCATAGTAGGAAATGACCTAAGAATGATGTTACAACTAATAGAACCTTAAAAAAATTACATGGACTTCACATGGGTAACTACTCCACGTGATGATGCAATATGACACCAAATCACCTCCATTGTCAGTACTCTATCAAAAAAAATGAAAAATACTAAAATCCTATGATACCTGTGGTAACACAGGTCTCATCAATAGAGGTGGGGATCAAGATCCAACCCATAAATTACCCCATGAGCCCTGAAAGTCTTACACTCTAACTAATTTTCACCATAAATAACAATAACTTGTATCTAAAAACATTTTTTTCATTAACCATGTTGGGATACCTTCCAACCCAACACCTTCCTTAGTCCGCGGCATGGTATAAATGTAATTATCGATCCTAATGGTCTAGAAACTAGTGTCATGAATAATATGAAATAAATGTGGGAAGGGTTTCAACCTAATAAACCCGTATTGATGAAACAATCAAAAATAACTAAGCCCCCCAAATGACAAACAACTGAATCTCTGATGAAAATAATAAAACAATTCAGTTATAGGATAAAACTGAACCATTTAGAAATCAATACAATGACCAAACCTCTACCAACACAGTAGCCAAATGACTATATGGTCACCACCATCCCCCAAAAAATTTCTTATAAAGGAAACATGAACCCGAAACCAAAACCTACAGAACAACTCGGGTCTATCGACACTGAATGGTAGAAGTAGGGTTTGAGCTTCATTGATATGTTGGTAATCACCAAAAAATCCATACATTTACTTTATAAAAAAAACCACTAACAGTAGTTTGAAAATAAATTTGGGAAAATATGGTTTTCTCATTTCAAATAAACAATAAAACATAATCTTTTCTAAAAAACCCCCCATATTCTCCATTGGTCAAAACAATTTATCATTTTTTGAAACCAAAACCCAAATCAAATTCTAATAAAAAATACCAAGATATTATGAAAAATAAATAGGTAATAGATCCCAAGTAAAATAATACCAGGATGTGTTGAAAATAAATATGTAGTGGAAACCAAAAACATATTACAATATAATGTAGAAATGCACATGCAAGTAGTAAACATATAAATTTCCTAATATTCTCTTGAGAGATACCTAGACATACATGGTTTGGATACACCTGTTGATGTATGGTGAAGCTCCCTAGTAAATAACCAATTATCTTCCATAAATAGATCATCCATCTAGAATATCCCACCACTTCTCTAAGAAAATCTAGGTGGTAACAACCTATCTATTTGGGGTTGATTAGAACCCATCACAGAACCCTCTAAAAGATTCATAGGAAACCCATGGTAAAATTCTGATGTGTATGTAGGGGCCCCTCACACTCTTGAATAATCGAACCTTCCATCACTGCACCTGATTAACCAAAACAAGGACACTACCTATATGATAATCCATATAGGGAAATCCATATATAGAAGTTCACATCACCCACTAAGTCATTTATGGGGACATATGGGCCGTCACACCACATGGTATTACAAATAACTTGTCAAAAACATTTGAGGATGTTTATGGGGAATTTAAACTTTCCAAACAACATTTCATTTCCAAAATAACAAGACACCAATTTTTTGTTTTCATTTCCAAATGGGTATTTAAGACATCCAAATCAAATAATTTTACCCAAAAACCAATGCCAAACCTTGGGTAAATCATCCATCCTTGTAAAAGTTTCCAAAAATACCGTCATACAAAATTTTGATTCAAAAAAAGTCTCTATTTACAAATGTACATAGCCTTGAAGGTTTCAATTAAAACCACTATTAGAAATCACAAAATCGAACCAACAATCCATTTAGAAACTGTGGAAACATTTTTCAAACATTTTTTCAAGTAGAAAATTATTTTAAAGTGCCACCTCCATTTGAATGATCATCCATGTGTGCAAATTTTTCACCCATAGATGTGCCAACATCCAATGGAACACTCTTCATTTCAGAAAAATACAGAAAACCATTTTTTGAACCACAAATTTCTAATCAATAAAATCCCAAATATTTCACATAATTGGATGTGAATAAATAATCCTTTTATATTTTCATGGTTATCCTTCCAAAAAATCTCACAAAAACAAACAAGCTAAAAAAATTATGAAATCACACAATAAATTCCAAATCCACAACCAAATCATTTTAAATAAATATTAATAAGGGACGACACCACCCAAATCTCCCAATTATTTTATAAAATCTCAATTGAAATGTTATCAAACTCATTTGGTATATATATCCATAGGCACAAGAAAATAATCAATTCGAAATTCATTTTTTCCAATTTCTACCTAAAATGAAACAATAAAAAACAAAACATGTGCATTATAAGGGTCAGAATCAAGTCTAAAAATCAATTGGAAGATCCAAATCATCGAAAAAATGCATTAGAAATGATAATTTGGGAGAAACCTAACTTTATGGTATGATAATGTCTTGAGATCTTCATAGAGGAGAGATCTAAGCCCCACAAACCATTTTCACATCCCAGAATCCAGTGGAATAGAAGCCACACACCAAACCAAGATATTAGGGATTGGGAAAGATATAATCCCTCAATGGAAAACTAAATAATCAATATAAGAGAAGATAATGTTAAAAAAAATATTAAAAAACACTAAAAACTCACGTTGGAATCAAAGCAGATGCACCAAGGGGGAGGAAAACCAAATAGAAAGGGGTCTTCAGACCCATTCGTCCACCAATGTTGACCAAGAGGGATGGTGTCTAATTTTGTTGTAAAGGGGAGGATGGTAGTATATTTTTTTTTATCATTTTAATGATGTTGGTTTATCACATGGTTTTGTTACACTATTTACAAAACTGTGCACCAACCTAGATGTTTCCACTGCTCATCTAGGATCTAAACTCATGACCAACCTCCACGACTTGGCCTATAGTTCTCCATCCTTAGGATAGCTTATATCTAAAACTAGTACATTCTAAATTTTTACATAGGATGGGCCACATAGTTTCTATTAAATGTGCACTGCCTATGCACATGTTCCAAATTAAATACATACAAATTTTAAAATTTTAAAAGGGGCTCAACCTGAACCATGACCAAATAGATCTATGATAATTAAAATAATAAAATAATAGAGTATCTAAGTTCAGGGTGTGATAATTCTCCCCACCATAGACACTTTTTTCACTAAAAAAGTCAACCAGTTGAAAGATAATCTCAACATGAATCCATTCCCAATCAAAACCGAGAGAATCCACAATCCTCATGGTGACCCTTCATTACAAAATTCCCACCTTAATGATAAATAAGAAATTTTAGAATGAGAATGATGGGATAACATGAGAGGATTCTCCACACCAAATAACTCAACTAGAACAAGAACATTTATGACACAAAAATACCACCCAGACAAAAAATAGAGAATCCCATTATTGATAATCCTAGAAAATTGACTTCGTTTTAACTAACTACATTTCTCCATATTGGACAAATAGTGCCTCCACCTTAATTGAGATTTAGGTAAATCCAAATATGAACACACCCAACTTTCTTAGAATGAGTTACTCGACATCGCCAAAAGAACTTGAAATTTATTCCACTCTTTAGACACCATAACTCATATAGAAATGATTAAAAAAACTAGAAGCATAAAATGAATTCAAACATAAGATAAAATTCAACATTCCTCAGTGCTCAAAATTTCAAACCAACTAAAACTAGAAACTAAAACCTAATGTAACCCGTATAATGGTTTAACACATTCAGAGATGAATGAACAATTTAATAAGCCACATATGGATAAATAGAACATCATGGATCATAATAAAATATGTTCATCCCATGCATACAATTTAATGATAAACTAAAAAAGGAGAAACAAATTACTTTATAAGTCACCATCACCACACAGAAAATAAATACCAGGCCATGTATGGACACACCCCTGGTAACATCTGACTGTGCGCGAGCTTCATTTAAAGGCATGTGGTTGGAGCCCTTATGACTGAATCATCTCAAGAATAATAGTCATGTCATAGTATCCTCTGGAAAAAAATGTATTCCTTAGACAAGGATTTCTAAAAAATATCTCCAGATGACGTATGAAGCTGAAACCAAGGTGGATATTTAGAGGGATGTGATAAGAATGCATCGAATGATCGAACCGGCCACACAAGTGGCACACAGAAGAATAGTCTGATGAACTGGAAGCCAGATCCAACAAAATACACTCTATAAAGACATGTTCCTCTGAAATTTACTCATCACCATATGGAGAACCATCATGAGCAATATGAGACCCCATATTGTTAACTTCTTTCACTCTGAAAACCAACTCGTCTAGAAACGCTTCATCCATTAACATCCCAAAATAAAGATCCATGGAGGAGGGGACTCAATCAACGATATCTAGAAGAAGACCCACAGTAAATAGAACTCCTAAATAGATACTACAATTCTATCTCCTGAGAAAAGGAATCTAGCTCCATGAAATGTTCAACATTGGCCTTCACAGTTTACTGGTCTTGCTAAATACTTGTGATCTCTTACCTTTTTTTCATATCCATAGGTATAAAAAATAAGAATAAGTAAAAAATAAAAACTTCCCACATAATACCAAATTGAGTTGATTGTGGGGAAAATAACTCCTAGGAAACAAAAGATGGTCCGTCAAACAAATAAAGAACATTTATAACTCTACGGTCTTGGGGAGTTACCAATGATTTATAGACGTGCTCATCTTACTCAAGCCCCTAAACCACCTCTAATGGAACTTGATCTACTTGAATGGTAGGAAAAATTCAAGATGATATAGAATGTGGGAATGAATCATTATATATTTTCTGTACTTTTATGGGTGGCATATTATAAATAGACTGAGAAACAAAAATCCAAAATGAGCATCAACCCGAATCATAAGAAAAAATAATATCTCAAGCCAAAATAATAGGCTGATAAGCCAAACATATAAAATAATAAGTAAAAATTACCTTATCAAAATCCCATTTCAGTTTTAATTTTCAAAAGATACTTATTTGATGGAAAATTTTGATATACTGATATACATATCTAATAATAAGAACCTATAATATAAACTAAAACCAATTTCTGAAACCATATTCTGACTTGTGGCTATTTTAGAATGACCATGTCAACCACAAATTTCAAAAGCTCACCCATAAAATCTTATCTACCATCACCAGTGTGTCCATACAATTCCTTTTATATTATCCATAATAAATTTTCCACCTAAACCATTTTTACATACTTATACACATGCGACCTTCCATAAAGAGTAACAAAGGTGAAAAATCACTTTTCCTCATCAAAACCCAACAATTTAGCCAAGCCCTTCAAAATTGAGAACCACAATCTCTTTTCCCAAAAACTAATTTAAATTTCCAATTCTTAATAACTTCAAGAATTCATTTTTCAATTTTCATTTTAAAAATTTCATTCATTTTAAATGCTTACTTGCATCAACCAGAACCACAAAAACTCAAATTCACAAAACTACTAGAAGGAGGAACTATTAGTCATGCATAACCTTGTAATATGGATTTAGAGCATGCCCTATTTATGAAATAACAACTAATATGACCTTGAACCATTAATGTGGACATCATATGGGTCACTACTCTATGTATGGTCACAACCTAGCTCTTTATCACCTCCATTGTCATCCATAAATCCAAAAAAAATCAATAGACTCAAATCCTAGACAACCCCTGGTAACTGAGGTCTCGTCCTGAGTGGTGGTGAACATGCACCAATCTATAAACTATATAGTGAGTCATGAAATGACTAGTCTCCAATGACCTGACACCCTAAATAATGAGAATCTTCATGTGATTCCATTATTTTCACAAACTAGGCTAGGATGTCATCCAACCCAACACCTGAACCAGTCTATGATAGGATCCAGGGTGTTACCAATCCCTCCAGGATGGAAACTAGAGCCGGGGATTAAATGTAATACAAATGGGAATTATTTCAATCAAATAATATATGATCGAATAAAGAAAATTAACAAACATAGCATGAATAAATTGACATCAACTGAATCTCAAATGAATATAATAAAACGATTCACTTACTAGATACAAATGAAAATACAAGAAGCAAAAAAATGACCAAATGTCTTCCAACAAGATCTTCATCTGATGACATAGTCCCCACTATCATTAAACCGATCATCTAAAAAGAAAAATCGATCAAAAAACCTGATCATTCAAAACAAAATAGGTTTATTGATAGAGATGGGTGCATGTTGGGTGTGATCTGAATATCTTAGTCGAAAATAACAACAGAATCAATACATTTAATTCCCAGAAAATAGTCCATTAGAATATGGATTTTAAAAAGGAATGGATATGTTAAAATCCCAATGCCATAAGATATGAATTATTTTTTAGATATTACATTTTTCATATTAAAATATGAAATGATTTGATGTAATGATTTGTTAATGAATATTTAGAAAAATTTATTAAATTAATTTTTTTTCCAAGTGAATGCACATGATGGAAACCCATGCTTTGGATTTAAAATTGAAATGAAGTATTGAAACATGAAATTAGGAAATTGAACTGTGAATGATGAATTGAATAAAAAATACCCATTATTTATTGATTAATAGAGAAAAGAACATTTTGGATGACGTATTATGTCAGTGATAAAGAATATCATTCTATGAATCTGATTCACCTAGAATGGAGTTATGATGAAAAATCTAACAAAATCGTTTTCAACAAGATATACCATGATAACAATTAATTTATTTAATCCTAATTGTCCAAGCCATATGAATTTTTAAACAAACTCTTGATAATTTTTTTGACTATGTAGTGAGAGGATAATCTATCGAAAAAATAAATAACCTCATTGAATATGATCATGGTTCTTTATTTTTTTTCCTGTATGTATTTACAGAATTACTCTATTAACATAGCCGCGAATTTGGCCGCGACTCTCCTCTCTTCTATGGAGGCATGGTAGGGCTTCAGGCTTCGGGCTCAGTGCTTCAGAAGACAGTTGAAACTGCCTCTCCTAGCTACTACGGCGGTGTGATAGGGAATCAAGATTCAGGTGGTGGCCATCTTCAACCACAACAGATTGGGAGTAGTCGATTCAGCCTCATGCATCTCTCTTTATTCTGCGGCGGCGTGCTAAGGCTACATTCTTCGATCATCGGCCTTCATCAACCACAATGGTTAGGGAGTCGATGATTGCTTCGTACGACATACTCCTTTCATCGACTTCATTCTGGGCGGCTTGTGCAACGACGTGGGGTTATTTCTTGTCTTCTTCGGGTCAGATCTGGAATTGTGAATCAGACGGTGCACATGGATTGACGTCATTAGACTGGATCTGTGGATCTGGCTCATCGGGTGGTCATAGAAATAGTGCGGGAAAAAATGCATTTCATGACGACGACATGAGTGGGAACGTGCCCTGGTCTATTCGTGCAAAAATGTGGTGGAGCGACGAAATGGTGAAGATGAGTGTTTGGGTGGGCATTAGTGCGGCGATGCAGCTTTTTGGTGGTGTGGTGAGCCGATTCCTGCTATTGGCTGTCATAGGCTCATGGAGGCCCTTGGTGGCTGGTATTCCGGACGCCATGGTAGTGGTTAGGGTTACATTTTGGTATTTCTTTTGGGCCATGTCGATTTGAAATGTTTCTTTCTAGACTTTTGTCTCTTGAACCTCTGGATGTTTTCCTCTGGCCTTCGGGCATGTAATGGGTTACCCTCTCCCTGTTAAAAAGGGCTCTTTTTCTATTCACTTAATAAATATGGCTCTTCCCTAATCTTTCTGAGAAACTATATTAACACCATGTCCATTTGTATGAAAAATGCTTATTTAATCCATTTTACATATGTAAATCATCTTACAGGTTTCAAATAATGTTTTGGTACGTAAATGTGAATTATTTTTCTATTACTTCAATTTATGTAAAATTGAAGCATGACTACTTTATTTATTATATAGTAACTTATAGAACATTGTTGGAATCCTACTGGTCTATTATTTTCTAAAAACCTTTTTTAATTCTAGAGTTTGTGTATTATGTATTTCCTAGATAGGAAAATGGAATGTTCCACTTGGAGGTGGAAAGTGTGATTAATTCATTAGAATTGGAATATTGTAACGACTGATGGACCTATGATCCACTCATCGAAAAAAGATTGTGGGATCTTATATGATGTTTGTTATGCCTTAATTTCAATGAAATATTACTTTGGGATACTTATTTTTCTATTTGTGGAACCAGGTTTTCATTATGTCGTGTTTCCCATATATAATATTTTAAATTTTATGTTCCAATTTTGTATATTAATATATTTTTTCTTAGGAGAAATCCTTCATTTTTACTTATTGATGATTTTCATGTTCTAGTAACCAGACCATTGTGATCAAGAGTTTCTTTAATGTAATGTAGGGTCCCTCTTAGGTACCATTAAACTAGGGTAATCACATGAGTTCATGACACTATATTTCCCCCAATTTGTTGGTAAAGGATTTGAATTTCTGGAGATGATGAATTTGTGATAGAGTGTAAATATAGTTAGTTTTCTTTATTATGATTTTTTGTGAGTGTACTTATTGTAATATATTCCCATAAATACTTTTTTTGAGTTTAATTTGTATAATATATGATAAAATCACATTTCTTTATTTTTATTATTGTAATATAAGCTCATAAAATATTTTGTATGATTGTAATGACAATAATTTATTCTCACATAGAGTGGGGATGTGTGTAATCAAGTTCAAATATTCACAAAACAGTGGTGTTCAATCATAATTGAATATAATTTTATTCAAAACATTATGATTTCCAATGGTAATGCATAACATTACGTATATATGATTTATACCTATGATAAAGCTAAATGTATTATGTTTATTATCTCACACTCTTATTTCATGTTATATGGTCAATCATATGATATTAAATGTCATTTGACTATATGTGAATCCATTATTGGTTCATATTAATTTTTTCATGATAAATATCTAAAAATATTGCTTTATCAAATTATTATATCTTACACATGATGAAATTCTAATAATTCTTACCTTACAGAGCATTTGAGCTCACAAAATTCTTATATTGGTCCTTACCTATGTTATAAAGATGATTACCAGTTATAAGAATCCTTGAAAGTGGTCAAGTGTGAATTAACTATAGTTAAATGTTCATGAGTATCATATAATAAATTTAATATATAGATGTCATGAAAGTAACTATGAAATCAATTCATTGTATTGTGTTATTATTGTGACATAAATTTTGATGTTATGAAAATAACTTGCAAATATAAATATTTATTTTAGATCACTTCACTTTGTATCAATCCCAATGTTTATACGAAGTATTTTTCATACCACACTAGGTAGTATGTTCTTCAGATGCCACATTAAATGAAATAATATGTCATATATGAGTTCCTATGAAGATTATTATGGAGGAGTAAATAATTTGCATCCTCATTTCAGAAAATATTTGTTATATGATTATCATATCTAATGGAAATAATATTTTTTATTTTTGGATTGATTTCTATTTAATTTGTTATATAACATCATTATATGTTTATGTATATAATTCATTTTTTATGAATCTTCATTTTCTGTATGAGAGTAAGGATTATAATTCTTTTCAGACTATGATAAATATTATAATAGAAATTTTTATAAAAAAATCCTAGTATGAATTTAATATTACATAATTTTGAAAAAATTAGTGATTTTATATAAGCTTATGAACACATTTTTAATTGAGAAATATTATACTTGCCAATAAAATTTAATAATTTTTTATGATATTTGAATTAAGTGGAATAAATTGAATAGAAAAAGTTATGGAAAATTAAAAATTTTCATAATGAGATGTTAAAGATGATGGGGGATAAAGTAATTTTTTTTTTGAAAAGTTACAACAATTGACAAAAATTAATAAATACTAACAAAAATCATGTAGTGAACCCATATTCTCAATATGAATTTCTATTAACCATTTATTCCATTATGGTTAATTACCATATTATTATATAGGATATTATAACTCAATAACAATGAGTAATGGATCAACTTTACAAAGATGATATATTATATGTTCGAATGTTTAGAGAAAAAAATTAGTTCAATTTATCATCTAAAATGTGATGTTTATTAACTATGGAAACCGACCATTAACACAAAAAATAATTATAAAGTTGAATCTATGTAATATTATATATTCATAAAAAATAGGTATTTTCATTATAATCATCAAATAAATTTTGATAAATTATTCATCAATATTTATAAAGGGAAATAATGATCTATTTATGCTTATAAATGTAAATTAATAATATGTGAAAGGTATATCTTTGGATTTATCAATAAACCTAATAAAAATTGGTTTATTATTTATTTTATTAAACCATGTCTTTGAAATTTTAAAAGTTAAGGAAATTGATTCCTTTGAAAAAAAATTGATGTACTGATGTATTTGTAATAAAAAATGTATAATATCAATTATCTCGGGTACATATAGATAAAAAGAATTAATGAGTTTATTTATAAGAGCTAAATTAAAATGTTTATAGTGGAAATTGGATCCAATTTCTTATATTTGAATTTTTTTGGAAGTATTATTCAGGGAAATATATTAACAGAATTATGAAATGATTCACATGATTAAGAGGTGGGAATTAAGATTAAAATTCCAAAGAGATATAAAGAGGTCACTAAATTTTTTGAATTAAAGGAATGTTACACCCAATACCCAATACATGATACATATCTTAAATTTATAGGAATATGATCATTAAAGAAGTAAATAAACTAAATAGAGGGTCATTGATGATAATAATGGTCTAAAAATTAATAATCCTAATGATTAACAACAATAATAATATATAATTACTTGTTAGAGGGATAAAAATATTTATACTATGAATGGTAAAATTTTTACCCATTGATGAATAACATGTGTTTTTTTAAACTTGCTCAAATGATTATTTTGTTATCACATAGGTTCTAACAAGATATTCAACCTCCATTTAAAAAGATAATTCTATTATGTATAACCTCTATTATCAATTTATTAAATAAAATTCTAAATAATATCATGGTTCCTCATATAATGTTTTCATTCTACACCTTTCCAAAACATATATAAAGTAAAATTTAACATCCAGGGGAGGTTAAATTAATTACACAACCTGACATATCCCACAAATTCAATTGAATTCAAGGAGTATATTTACTTTATAATTGAAAATAATACATAATTAAGGGTTTTATTACATAATAAGGAATCATAAATTACAAAAATGGTTTAGACAATTGAGAAGATCAAATTTTAAAAAATTATGAGGGATTATATTGATCCATCTTTAGAAATATTATTTGGAGTTCCACTTGACCATGATGTTGATATCATAATATAATTTATATATGGTAAAATTGAAATATCTAAAGCCCCTATATAATGTACCAAATATAATTATAGAAATTAAATTAGAAACATTTGGAGGATTTTTATATTGGATTTAGTCAAACATGTGTTTCACTATAGGATCTAACAATTCAAATTTTCAAGATGAAAACTTGGTTAATAAATTAATATAATTTGATTAAGATGATAATAATAATAAAAAATGGATATTATATCTCAACAATAAATCTTATATAAAAACATCCTTTAGTTCAAATGAACATCAATGATGTAAATGTAAAACCACTGAAACATGCACATAGTGAATGTTTTTTCAAAAACAGAAAATCATTTGAATGATCCCATAGGTTTGTTATACCAAAACATATAATGTAATTATAAATTATTCCATCATATCAATGTAATGGTCTAGGAAAAACATGGAAAAAACCACTATAATTACTTAATAAGGAATAAAATCAAAAAATAAAAAATAAAATGCATAAAATTTTAAAATTAAATGTTTCTAATATTTTTAATATATCATAAGGAAACAGACAAAAAATTATTATTAATCATGAAACTAAGTTATAAAAGAATGAAATTTTTCTTTAACAATATCCAACCTATTTAATTAGGCGCTATTTTTGGACACCATACTTGAAGAACCATATAAGTTAAACTAGTGAATCTTGGGAGTATTAAATTGGAGAGGATTCTACCTACCCCACTGGGATAAATGATTTCCCTTCATCTGACCTATGAGCTTGGTACTTCACACAACAACTCCAATCATCATATCTTGACAAACTATGGCCTTATAAAAAAATTTCATTGATAAAAACCCATATTATTCAATTTATAACATTCTTGAAATGCCTAGATAAGTTGTGATCACTGAGAGGGGAGGGGTGAATTAGTGATAAATTTTTCTTTTTAAGAATTGGTCCCTTTGAATGATCAATTCAACCTCTGTGGCTGGTTAAGGCCTAGATCTACTTTTTTGGTGGTGCAGTGATAATAAAAGCACAAAACACAGAGATTTACAAGGTTCGGTACAAAGACCTACTCCTTGCCGTGTTGGTTACACTCCCCAACATGGATTCTTCACTATGCCAGAAGATGTTCACACAGTAATTGGTTATATCCCCCAAATTACAAGTTGGTTAAACCCCCCAACTTCACAAAATCTTCTTCTTCACAACTCCACTTTTTTTCTTCAAATGTGTTGTTCAATTCTTCATGTAGCTTTAACAAAATCCAGGAGAACTTGTCGGTTTTCTCACCAATACTTTTATTTAATATGCATGCTTGTAAATACATCCAATCCTTTCTTCGTCACTTGTGCACACACCCTCACAACTTAATAGATGGGAGGTGGCCTTCCATGCTTGCACACCCACTCACAAGGTGTGTGGGATTCACTTCACCTGAACCCACTTTAAAGGAGGGCGCGCAAGTGTGCGGCCACTCCTGTCTTCGGAAGCGCAAGTCTTTGAGTGAAATAGCCACACATGGTGTAACATCCCAAGTAATTAATGAATAATATATATTTTTATCTATGTCTATTAATTATTAAGATAGTGTTTTAGAGGCTTAAAATCAAAATAAATACAATCTTATGCATGGAATACACTAATATTCTTAAAAGATTGTTTTACTACCTTTTGATGACAAACCCTTTTTAAATCAATATTTTGACAATTTTATAATCTATATTTGTCAAAATAAACATATTAATTATGATTGGGACATTGAATTTTACATTGGAAAAATTTTTGGTATTTTTTAGACAATGTTCATTTTTTAACGAATAGTGAAAAATACTGCATTTTACATCAAAACTGCTTCTTAATCTAATTTATTTATATGAATAGATTATCTTTTGAATTTTTCTTAATGTGTAATCGGAATATATTTTTACCATTTAATACAATTGTGGTCATTGGAATCAATTTCACTTTGAAATTAGACTTAAACTGGTGTCAATCTTTTGATACTTATTGTTTTATAAAAACACGCTATTTTCTCTGACATCGGGAATTAATTATTAAATTAATTAATGTGACTTATATGTTTTGAATTTTGTAAAATAGACTTAATTTTTGAATTCAGAATATCAAATATAGCTTAGGGTGAATTTTTGGTAATTTTCTGAAAAACGTCAATTTTTGATGAATAGTGAAACCACTAAGTGGTACTTATAAAAACTGATTTTCTGTTTAAATGAAATTTTTCCATCATTGTATTTTGAATTTCAAAAATCCGACATACATGGTTGTCATTAAGAAGTAAAATGTGGTTCAATGAGATTAAAATAATTTTTTGGTGAATAGTAACTTATTAAGTTTTTAATCGCGATTAGTGGTAGTTAGTGTAGTTTAAGGTAAAAATAATGTTTTAATAATATGAGATGAGCTTGAAACATGTCCTACCCTCATTGTATGTGTCATGGCCGACCAAGAAAAGCCATGAGTCAACTTAGGGACCCCATGGAGCCACTTTGGTTGGGAAATGACATAAATAACTTTTTATTTAATGTAAAAGTAAAAATGACACAAACATAATATGTTTTAAAAAAACAATTTTTACATGGGGTTATAAAGATCATATTTTTGATTATAAATAGTCATTGTAAAGATAAAAAGATTTCCTACATCATATTATTTTTTTTATAATTTTTAGACTTTAAATAAATTAAATTATTTATGACATCATGATGATGCAGCGATGACCTCATTATTTAACAATTTAAATAAAATGGAAAGATAATGTAATATCTAAAACCTACACATGTCGAAAACCTATTGTATGGGAATATTTCGAAGCCTTATCATCTTATATTAGAAATATATCAATGTGGGACATTAGAAATTCGAAACACTTTTGAAAATAAAATAATAGTTTCATGATTTCCAAAAGTGCCCCTCCTCTCCTCTTATAAAAGGCCCCCACCTCTACCTCATTTCACACACTCCTCAAGCCTCTGGCTCGGCAATCCCCTGCACATTTACTCTCTCCACATCCCTCTCCTCATCCTAGAGGATTACCTTTGGGCATAATCCTTTCAAAGTAAGCCTTTATGCTCAAATCAAAAGGAGTTACACTTTTAAAGGTAATTCATTCTCTCATGTTCATTTGTTTTATTTTGCTTCTCCAACCCCCTAAACTCTTTTTATTTAATTATTTTGTAACAAAAACAGTATATTCAATATAATAGGATGTTTTTATAATATTTATTCTAGCTACACTCTCACACAACTACATCAAATGGTTAAAGAACATACGGTTTCCGTGGATGGCGAAATTCTGCCTCCTGAAACGATGATTGTTCAACACTCTTTTAACACCTTAAAAGGTGGCCATTATGATGTCACTATTTTTATATATGATATATAATATGTTTATTATTTCCTTAAGCTTATGTATTTTTCATTTATGGCTTACCATTATTGTTTCCATTATGGGTAAACACGATATCTTCATTTTAGGAAGTGGGGACTACCGCCCCCTGAAAGTAATTTGATTCATTAATACCATATGTGGGATGTGTAAAGGATAAAGTTAATGATGTTATATATGTTATTATACTGGAATTATAATATACTCTTATATAATTATGATTCCATTCCAGAAAATACGAAATAGAAATGGAAGTAGCGTTCATGCGTACGTACGGCTTACCGTCTCCATGAACGGTGCATTTCATTGCTTACCTCTAAATGTGATGTAATATTATAAATACATGTTTAGGATGAATATATATGATATATATGTTATCCAAATCATTAATATCATTCTTGATATGACGAACCTTTGACCAAATTAACAACATGTAAGTGTAAGAAGTCTATTTATGACTTAAGAACCAAATACCGACAAAATGAACATTATTAACTTAAATGATTACATGATGTTCATAACATGGTATAAAAGGAATAATGAACATGAAAAATGTTCTTAATCAAGTAGAGATTAACTCAAGTTTATTATTCAGGAGATTATAGAACGGTCGGGTCAAGTCGGATATGAGGTATGGGACTTCGTCTCAATCTCCTTTCATTGAGGCATATTTTGTTTTATACACAACCTTCTTTTATACGGTGTATAAAACCATTTGACTTTTACGTTTATTCAAAAGGAATCTTTTTTAAACTAAGCGTTTACTAAACGATAAAAGGGAATGTTTTTGTCGTACATATGCGGCGACAACGACTTCTCCGCCTTCGTGACCGTTATTTGAGTTTCGGCTTCCTCTATAAGCCGTAGCTTCTTTTTAAAAGAAAAATAAATACCATGTTTTACTTTTCTTTTATTTTGGTATCGAAAATGGTTTTCATAATGTTTTTATATCAATGTGTTGTATTGATATCTTGTGATTGAAAGGTGGGAATGTTATGTTTCCTTTATTCATGTTTTCTATGATATGATTATGTTGAGGTTCTTGGGCATTATTATGAAAATGGGTGGTTCCGTGATAAACTAAGGGTGAGTGAGCCCGATATAGCTCTCCAATGCATTGGGTAACGCGAAGGAGTGAAACGTTAAGGTTTCTCCGAAGAGATTTAGGGAATATACTGTGATGGGTATTCCAAATGTAACCAAGAGGGTTACTCCCTACGTAAGAATGTTATGAATGCCTCAAGTTACCTTTATGTCTTATGATTTCTATGATTTATTCATGATTTGATGAGGTATGTTAAAGTGATTATGTTTTATGGGTAAAGTTTGATCTCTTCCTTATGTATATATGTACCCATGTTTCCTTTCAATATTTTTATATCCCTTACTGAGCTTTTTATGCTCATCCCATGTTTTTTTGAAATGTTTTTCACAGGTCAAGGGAAAGGTACATGATATGATGATAGTGTCAAGGAAGTGTCAAGAATGAATCCATGTTTTATTTTAAATATGTTTCCATTGATGGGAATGAAGAATACTATCTTTATGTAACCACTTTGTTTATATGTGGAATGTAATGAAAGTTTTATGATCTAATTCCCTAAAACTCTAAACCCGAAAAGATCCTCAATGTGTAATCTTGTAATAACTCATGATTAAGTAAGGTTTAAGGCTGGGGCCTTATAGTTTGCATCAGAGGCCGGTTTAGATAAATTTAAGAGTTAGAATTCTATTAAATGATTATCCAAAAATATTTTTTTTGAAATGATATAGCATTTAAAGATTACCATGTTGCTTCACCTAAGGTATTGCTGTGATAATAATGGTTTTCCATAGAGGAAACAGAGCAGCTTTTCTGGGAAGGCATACAAAGGGAAATGACCTTTCAAATCAGTATCCTAAGATGATCAGAATCAGAACTAAACAGGTTGTTGTAGTGATGGATCAGTTGACTCAGGTGAAAAATGTTGGTTGGTTTTATTTATGATATTTTGGTATTTTGTAAAAGTAAAGAGGAGCATGAAAGACATTTAAGGGTTATCTTGAAAACCTTAAATGAAAAGAAATTGTATGGGAAATTCAGCAAGTGTGAGTTTTGGTTGCAACAAATTTCTTTCCTTGGTCACATTGTTTCTAAAGATGGGATAACTGTTGATCCTGCAAAAACAAAAGTTGTGGAAGAATGTCCAAGAACCACAAATGTAATCGAGATTCGTAGCTTCCTTGGTTTGGCAGGATATTACCGAAGGTTTGTTAGAAATTTTTCACGATTATCTAGTCCAATGACTAAGCTAACTCGGAAGGGTGTTAAGTTTATATGGACAAAAGAATGTGATGATTGTTTTCAGGAATTGAAAAGAAGATTGGTGAATTCTCCAGTTTTTTCACTTCCTTCCAGGAATGGTGAGTTTGTTATCTACATTGATGCTTCATTGAAAGGACTTGGTTGCGTCCTAATGCATAATGATCAGGTAATTTCTTATGCTTCACGAAAATTGAAAACTCATGAGGTAAATTACCCTACACATGATTTGGAATTAGTTGCTGTTGTTTTTGCTTTAAAACTATGGAGGCATCATTTGTATGGAGTAAAGTGTGAAATATATACCGATCACAAAAGTTTAAAGTATATATTCACTCAGAAACAATTGAACATGAGACAAAGGAGATGGCTAGAATTAATCAAGGATTATGATTGTACAATTCATTACCATCCGGGAAAATCAAATAAAGTGGTTGATGATTTTAGTCGAAAAAGTAATGCTTCATTAGCAATGTTGCATTTGGAACGTGATCCTATGGTTAAGGATTTGATGAAATTTGGCATTGAAGTTTTTGGTGCAGGAAGTTCTTTTGTTTTGTTTCAGGTATCAGTGAGATCATCTCTATCAGACAGAATCAAGCAAGCACAGAAGCAAGACAGTGAGTTGCAGAAAAAGGTAGAGCTGGTTCAGAAAGGTAAGTTGCCTGAATTCAACATTGATAATGATTGTGTTTTGAGATTTGGGAAGAGATTTTGTGTGCCTTGTGATTCACAGTTAAAGAGATAGTTGTTATGTGAAGCTCATAGTTCTTCATTTTCAGTTCATCCTGGCAGTACTAAGATGTACAGAGATCTGCGGGAGTATTACTGGTGGGATGGAATGAAAAGAGATATTGCTGATTTTACTGTGAAGTGTTTGACTTGTCAACAGGTTAAAGAAGAGTGATAGTTACCGAAAGGGATGCTTCAGCCTTTACCAGTGCTAGAGTGGAAATGGGAGAATATATCCATGGACTTTGTTGTGGGATTACCGAAGACATCTCGAGGTAATAATGAAATCTGGGTTATTGTTGATCGCTTGACCAAGTCTGCTCATTTCCTTGCTATACGAGATAATTTCTCTCTTGATCAACTTTCCCGTTTGTATCTTAAAGATATAGTTAGGTTACATGGAGTTCCTCTCTCCATTGTATCTGATCGTGATCCCAGGTTCACTTCTAACTTTTGGAAAGGTCTTCAGAAGTCGTTGGGTACTGAATTAAATTTTAGTACAGATTTTCATCCTCAATCAGATGGGCAGTCAGAATGAACAATTCAGACCTTGGAGGATATTCTACGTTCTTGCTCTATGGATTATCAGGGAAGTTGGGACCAACATCTTTCTTTGGTTGAATTTTCATATAATAACAGTTTTCATTCCAGTATACAGATGACACCATTTCAGGCATTATATGGGAAGCGGTGTCGAACTCCAGCTTTCTGGGATGAAGTGGGTGAAAGGAAGTTGATGGGACCAAAATTGGTGGATGAGATGGCAGAAAAAGTTCAGCTGATTCAGAAGCACATGAGAACAGCACAGAGCAGGCAGAAGAGTTATGCAAACAACAGGAGGAAGGATCTCTCTTTTGAGGTAGGTGATCATGTTTTTCTCAAAGTATCACCATGGAAAAGTGTGATGCGATTTGGTAAGAAATGAAAGCTGAGTCCAAGGTTCATTGGACCATATGAAATTATGTAGAGAGTTGGATCAGTTGCATACCAGGTGGCTTTACCTCCGAGTTTATCTCAGGTACACAATGTTTTTCATGTTTCGATGTTGAGAAAGTATATGTCAGATCCATCTCATGTTTTGAGTCCAGAGGTAGTTCAGCTGGAAGAGAACCTATCTTATGAGGAACAACTGGTTCAGATTCTTGACCACAGGGAGCAAGTGTTACAGAATAAGGTGATTAATCAGGTAAAGGTTTTGTGGAAAAACCACATGATGGAAGAGGCAACATGGGAATCTGAAAATGCAATGAGGGATAAGTACCCCCATTTATTCGATAAGTAAATAAATTGCGGGGACACAATTTTATAAAGGTGGGAAGGATGTAACATCCCAAGTAAGTAATGAATAATAGATATCTTTATCTATGTCTATTAATGATTAAGATAGTGTTTTAGAGGCTTAAAATCAAAATAAATACAATCTTATGCATGGAATACACTAATATTCTTAAAAGATTGTTTTACTGCCTTTTAATGGAAAACCCTTTTTAAATAAATCTTTTGACAATTTTATAATCCATATTTTTCAAAATTAACATATTAATTATTATTGGGACATTGAATTTTACATTGGATAAATTTTTGGTATTTTTCTGACAATGTTCATTTTTTAATGAATAGTGAAAAATACTGCATTTTACATCAAAACTGCTTCTTAATCTAATTTATTTATATGATTAGATTATCTTTTGAATTGGTCTTAATGTGTAATCTGAATATATTTTTACCATTTAATCCAATGGTGGTCATTGGAATCAATTTCACTTTGAAATTGACTTAAACTGGTGTCAATCTTTTGATACTTATTGTTTTATAAAAACACGCTATTTATCTCTGACAACGAGAATTAATTATTAAATTAATTAATGTGACTTAAATGTTTTGAATTTTGTAAATTAGACTTCATTTTTGAATTCGGAATATCAAATATAGATTAGGGTGAATTTTTGGTAATTTTCTGAAAAACTTCAATTTTTGATGAATAGAGAAACCACTAAGTGGTACTTATAAAAACTGATTTTCCGTTTAAATGAAATTTTGCCATCATTGTGTTTTTAATTTCAAAAATATGACATACATGGTTGTCATTAAGAATTAAAATGTGGTTCAATGAGATTAAAATAATTTTTTGGTGAATAGTAACTTATTAAGTTTTTAATCGCGATTAGTGGTAAATAGTGAAGTTTAAGGTAAAAATAATGTTTTAATAATATGAGATGAGCTTGAAACATGTCCTACCCTCATTGGATGTGTCATGGTTGACCAATAAAAGCCATGGGTCAACTTGGGGACCCCATGGAGCCACTTTGGTTGGGAAATAACATAAATAACTTTTTATTTAATGTAAAAGTAAAAATGACACAAACATAATATGTTTTACGAAAACAATTTTTACATGTGGTTATAAAGATCAGATTTTTGAATATAAATATTCATTGGAAAGATAAAATTATTTCCTAAATCATAGTATTTGTTTTATAATTTTTAGACTTTAAATAAATTAAATTATTTATGACATCATGATGATGTAGCGATGACCTCATTATTTAACGATTTAAATAAAATGGAAAGATAATGTAATATCTAAAACCTACACATGTCCAAAACCTATTGGATGGGAATATTTCTAATACTTATCATCTTATCTTCTAAATATATCAATTTGGGACCTTATAAATTCTAAACACTTTTGAAAATAAAATAATAGTTTCATGATTTCCAAAAGTGCCCCTCCTCTCCTCTTATAAAAGGCCCCCAGATCTACCTCATTTCACACACTCCTCAAGCCTTTGGCTCGGCCATACCCTTCCCATTTACACTCTCCACATCACTCTCCTCATCTTAGAGGATTCCCTTTGGGCAGAATCCTTTCAAAGGAAGCCTTTAGGCTCAAATCAAAAGGAGTTACACTTTTAAAGGTAATTCATTCTCTCATGTTCATTTGTTTTATTTTGCTTCTCCAACCCCCTAAACTCTTTTTATTTACTTATTTTGTAACAAAAACAGTATATACAATATAATAGGATGTTGTTATAATATTTATTCGAGCTACACTCTCACACAACTACATCAAATGGTTAAAGAACATACGGTTTCCGTGGATGGCGAAATTCTGCCTCCCGAAACGATGATTGCTCAACACTCTTTTAACACCTTAAAAGGTGGCCATTATGATGTAAATATTTTTATATATGATATATAATATTTTTATTCTTTACTTAATCTTATGTATTTATCATTTATGGCATACCATTATTGTTTCCATTATGGGTAAACACGATATCTTCATTTTAGGAAGTGCGGACTACCGCCCCCTGAAAGTGATTTGATTCGTTAATACCATATGTGGGATGTGTAAAGGATAAAGTTAATGATATTATATATGTTATTATACTGGAATTATAATATACTCTTATATCATTATGATTCCATTCCAGAAAATACGAAATAGAAATGGAAGTAGCGTTCATGCGTATGTACGGCTTACCGTCTCCATGAACGGTGCATTTCATTTCTTACCTCTAAATGTGATGTAATATTATAAATACATGTTTAAGATGAATATATATGATATATATGTTATAAAAATCATTAATATCATTCTGGATATAACGAACCATTGACCAAATTAACAACATGTAAGTGTAAGAAGTCTATTTTTGACTTAAGAACCAAATACCGACAAAATGAACATTATTAACTTAAATGACTACATGATGTTCATAACATGGTATAAAAGGAATAGTGAACTTGAAAAAGGTTCTTAAGAAAGTAGAGATTAACTCAAGTTTATTATTCAGGAGATTAAACAACGGTCGGGTCAAGTCGGATACGAGGTATGGGACTTCGTCTCAATCTCCTTTCATTGAGGCATATTTTGTTTTATACACAACCTTCTTTTATACGGTGTATAAACCCATTTTACTTTTACGTTTATTCAAAAGGAATCTTTTTTATACGAAGAGTTTACTAAACGACAAAAGGGAATGTTTTTGTCGTACGTATGCGGCGACAACGACTTCTCTGCCTTCGTGACCGTTATTTGAGTTTCGGCTTCCTCTATAAGCCATACCTTCTTTTCAATAGAAAAATAAATACCATGTTTTACTTTTCTTTTATTTTGGTATCGAAAATGGTTTTCATAATGTTTTTATATCAATGTGTTGTATTGATATCTTGTGATTGAAAGGTGGGAATGTTATGTTTCCTTTTTGCATGTTTTCTTGTGATATGATTATGTTGAGGTTCTTGGGGATTATTATGAAAACGGGTGGTTCTGTGATAAACTAAGGGTGGGTGAGCCCGATATAGCTCTCCAATGCATTGGGTAACTCAAAGGAGTGAAACATTAAGGTTTCTCAGAAGAGATTTAGGGAATATACTGTGATGAGTATTCCAAATGTGACCAAGAGGGTTACTCCCTACGTAAGAATGTTATGAATGCCTCAAGTTACCTTTATGTCTTATGATTTCTATGATTTATTCATGATTTGACGAGGTATGTTAAAGTGCTTATGTTTTATGGGTAAAGTATGATATCATCCTTATATATATATGTACCCATGTTTCCTTTCTATATTTTTATATCCCTTACTGAGCTTTTTATGCTCATCCCATGTTTTTTTGAGATGTTTTTCACAGGTCAAGGGAAAGGTACATGATATGATGATAGTGTCAAGGAGGTGTCAAGAATGAATCCATGTTTTATTTTAAATATGTTTCCATTGATGGGAATGAAGAATGCTATCTTTATGTAACCACTTTGTTTATATGTGGAATGTAATGCAAGTTTTATGATCTAATTCTCTAAAACTCTAAACCCGAAAAGATCCTCAATGTGTAATCTTATAATAACTCAAGATTAAGTAAGGTTTAAGGATGGGGCCTTATACAGGGTGCGGGAGTAGCAGGCGTGGAAGTGGCAGAAACACCTTCTATCGCACAAGTGGCGTGATAGCTTCCTCATACCGCGCAGGTGTGCGGGCAGAGAAGACCCGCAGGTGTGCGTGGCTCAGCTTCTTCCTGCCGCGCAAAGGGAATGCGCAGGGTGACCTGGTGCTCTTCCTTTCATGCAGGGGTTGCGTGATCAGTTCCCACAGAGCCTCAGGTGGCTTTGGCCTTTACTGTCTCGCTCGGGCGTGAGAGTTTTACCTTCGCATTTCACGGAGCTACGCGAGACTTCCTCTCAAAGGATCAGCAAACATTATCTAGCCTCGGGCAGCTTCTATTAAAGGTAAAGGCTTCCCAAAAAAGCTCCGCATGAATAGGATCTCAATCTTCTCGTGAAACTCAATGTTTCCTGACTTGTTCAACGCAGGATCCTTTTGACGTAGATACTTCATGTGCATGCATCCTCAAACGCACACATGGATTCTTCATGTTCTGTCCATGCATGAAAACTCTGCCTCGCAACTCCGTTTTCTTCGTCCTCATTCGAAATATTTAACACGTTTCATGCATGTGACGTTTAATGCATGCATGTGTTTTTAAGGAGGGGACAAACACATTGGTGGTCCTATCTCCATCAAAGATGGTCGGGAGCTCCATATACCTTGCTCGGGTGGCTCTGGTTCACGAGAGACGTCACGGGACTTCCCTCAGCCGGTGGGAGGTTGAAGATGATGCCACGACCGTTGGATCCGCGTTTAATGATCGCGGACAGTGAAGATTATATCGTGGAACAGCGATATTAGATGAGAATCCGCGATTACACGCGGATCAGATGGACGGCGCAGATCTGCTCCGCGTCTTTAAAAATTTCGTCCCACATCAAATCGAGCCGCATCTTGCTCGCGGTTTAACAAATAGTGCCTCCCAACATCAGCTCAGATTACTCCTCTCCCCCCTCCGGTGCCGCCCCACACCAGTTCTCCTGCGAGCGCACTCTAGCACCCACTATGCACCTCCGGGCGTGCTCTAGCGCCCACTATGCTCCTTCACGGGCACGCCCTTGGAGCCCACGCTGCATGGGCTTGACCTCCGTGTGTCTCAGGCTTACACACGGCCCGACCTCATTGGTCTGGCCCACAAGGTTTCCCCTTGGGCGTGGTGACCTCGGTCCCACATTTGCGTTGGGTTGAGGCCTTGAGGATGGCCCATTGGTTGACCTTCTTTTTTATTTTTTTGTGTACTTGGTTATAAGAACAAGTAATATAACCAAACAATCTTCCCCAACCAATATTCCTCTCCTCTTAAACTTCTTAGGAACTTCATATCTCTTCTTCAACATTTCTTCAACATTTCTTCTTCATCTTCACGTAGGAGATTGAATCCCCAAGAATCTCTCAAGAATCTTCATCACCCATTAATAAGAAATCACTTTATCTTCAATTTACTTCTTTGATCTAATCATAGATGAGGTTGGATAATCTTTAAATCCTCATGCACTAAGAGATAGTTCATGGTCTTATTCAAACCACTTCATCCACTTAGTAGTTGTGTATGGTTCTCCTTCACTTCATCCACCTAGTGATTGTGGATGGTTCACCTTTGTATCTCCTCATGCATTGTGAAGACAATGCATGGATGTCTAACAATGTTGTGACATTTTATCTTCTTGATACAAGTTCTTTGAACTTAAGATAAGCTCTACAATCTTCTGATGTTATTGCTTCTTCAACCATCATTCTTCATGCTTTATCACTCTTCAAGCTCTACTTCATCAATTGTCACTCATTGATAGTTTATTGAAAACAAATGCAATCACTTGGGCACAAAAATATCCCCCTTTTCATTTGGTTTTCAATTCTTTTAAGCACACTTTGATGAATGTCACAACGTGTGTGCTGATGATTTCTCCCCGTTATTGGCCAAAAAATGCAAAGGGATGAATGAGAAGTCATTCCCAAAATGCATAACCCCTTGACCCTGCACAACTTCAGCAACCAATGCTCCCCCTCAGGGGATGCACTCATCTCCATCAATTCCATGCATGTTAGTACAAAATCATATAAATTTAGGGAATAAGGAGGGACCTTTCTCTTCCTCAAGTCATAGGAGAAGGCTGAACATGAAGTTTCAGCCTTAGATCAACAAATCTTTCGGTAGGCATAGCTCTGGTGAAAATATCCGCCACCTGATCTTGAGTAGAAATGTAGTCTAGCTTGATGTCTCCACAGAGACCCTTTCTTTGATGAAATGATATTTTATATCAATGTACTTGTATCTGGAGTGTTATATAGTATTCTTAGACAATCCAATTGCACTTTGATTATCACATGAGATCCTAAATGGGTTTTCAGCTTTAATTCTCAAATATGCTAGCTACACCTGCATCCAAATCATTTGTGTACATGCATGTGTAGCTGCCATATACCGTGCTTCGGCTGTGCTCATCGTTACAGAATTATATTTCTTGCTGTACCAACTAACACATCCTTCTCCCAGAAAGAAGGTTCCACCAGATGTGGATCTTCAATCAGTACAATCACCATCCCAATCAGCATCTGTGAATCCCAACAAATTTATGTTTGTACTGTGTTTGTATAAGAGTCCATAGTTGAGGGTTCCTATAACATATCTCAAGATTATTTTAGCTGCTGATAAGTGTGATTCTTTTGGTTCAATTTGAAATCTGGAACACAAATTCATTCCAAATGTTATATCTGGCCTTGAAGTCGTGAGATAAAGAAGACTGCCAATAATTCTTCTGAACTCTTTCTGATCAACATTGTTGCCTTTTTCATCCTTGCATAGCTTGGTTCCAACAGAAATGGGTGTTGAGACTTCCTTTGCACTCTCCATTCCTAACCTTTTCACTAAGTTCCTTGCATACTTTTCTTGTAAAAGAAATATGGAGTTTTGTATTTGATGCACCTGAAATCCTAGAAAATATTTCATTTGACCAAGCATGGACATTTCAAAGGTTCTTTTCATCTTCTCAGAAAATTCTTCACATTGTCCTTCCTTGTCACTAGAAAAAATGATATCATCCACATAGATAATGACTATGAGGGTACCAGTGGCCATTTCTCTAACATAGAGATTACTATCAACTATTCAATTGATAAACATCATGTTATTGAGACAAACATCCAATTTGGAGTACCAGGCTCTAGGGGCCTTCTTCAATCCATAAAAATATTTTCTCAGTTTGCATACCATACTACCATCTTTTTCCAGCACAAATCCTTCTGGTTGTTCTATATACACTTCTTCTTCAAGATATCTATATAGGAATGAAGATTTCACATCCATATGATAGACCTTGTACTTCTTGTGTACTGCAATTGCTAAGAACATTCGGATAGTTTTTAGTCTTGCAATTGGTGCAAAGGTTTCTTCAAAGTCGGTTCCTTCCATTTTTGAATACCCTTTGCATACGAGTCTGGCCTTATTTCTAGAAACTTCCCCTTTTTCATTGAGTTTTTCTTCTAAAAACCCACTTTGTCCCAATAAATTTTTTGTTTTTGGGATTTGGAACAAGATCCCAAGTGGAGTTAATTTCTATTTGATTGAGTTCCTCATGCATATCTTGTATCCATTCCTCATGTTCAACTGCTTCAGCCACTATGTGAGGTTCAACTTGAGAAACCAGTGTAGTCTGCTCTTCCAATCTCAATCATCTTCTAGTTTTTATTGAGGACTGTGGGTCACAAATGAAATTTTTTGTGTCGACATGTTTCTTTAATTTTTTGTATCTCCTTATTCCATTTTCATTACCTTTCTCTTCATCACTGGTGTGTTCAGGGTTGATCTCACCAGCAGTTGGTGTTGGATTAGTTAATTCTTTATTCTTCTGTTCCAAGGTTGTGTCATTCTTTGAGTCATCATTATCCACAATGTATGGTTTTGTGTTGTTTTAAATTATTCTAACATCACTACAGTCAATAATTTTGTTCAACCTCTTATTCCAGCATCTGTAGCCTTTTACATCAGGTAGGTAACCCATCAAGATTCTTTATTTTTATTTTTTCCTCAAAATTTCCCTGATTAATGTTTTTATTCATGATGATTCAAGGACTTCCAAAGACTCTGAAGTATTTAACAGTTGGTTTTATATTAAACCACATTTCATAGGATATCGTTTGTGTTTCTGGTCTCAGGAGACATCTATTTTGTATGTGTATGGTTGTGCATACTGCTTCTCTCCAGAAAAACTTAGGCAAATTGTGCTCAGCTAACATAGTCCTCCCCATTTCGACTATTCTTAGATTATTTCTTTTATCTACTCCATCCTATTGTGGATTATATGGGGTACTGTATTGATGCTTGATTCTATGCTTGACCAGATAGATTTCAAAGGCCTCACCAGTGTATTCGTTTCCATTGTCTGATCTTACATTCTTGATACAGATTCCTAGTTCTTTCTCATCCTTCCTTCTGAAATTTTTGAATATTGTGATTGCCTCTGACTTATTTTTCATGAACATGACGTTGGTCATCCGAGTGTAATCATCAATGAAGGTTATACAATAGATATCTCCTCTTTTAGAATTCTATCTCATCGGTCCACAAATGTCTGTATGGATGAGTTCAAGAGGCCTAGTAGACATGATATCTACTCCTTTGTGTGAACTATGGGTCAGTTTTCCCTTTTGGCATGTGTCACAAATTTCATCTCTTTCTCCCTTTAATTTGGGTAGATCTCGTACAAGATTGTACTTCTGAATTTTACTCATAATCCTTTGACCATGATGGCTAATTCTTCTGTTCTAGAGGTTGTTTTCATCCTTAAAACTTTGATAACAATAATTATTGGCCTCCCCAATTTGAAATAGGTTTCCAGTGGTTCTTCTTCCTTGACTGATGATTTTTCCATCCTTTGAGCTCTTGATTATGCATGAATCCTTCTTGAACAACACCTCATTTCCATCATCACATAATTGACTTACACTCAGTAGGTTGTGCTTTAATCCTTCAACAAATAACACATCATTAGATTTTAGATTTGTTGTTTCAATCATTTCCTTTCCAACTCCCTTGATTTTTAGAGGACAATCATTTCCAAACACCACGGTCCCACCCTCATGAATTTCTATGTTGCATAGAATTTTTGTATCACCAGTCACGTGTGATGAGCATCCACTATCAAGAATCCATGACTTGGTTTTACTGCTGGCTTTTAGAGAAAATTCAGCAAAGCATGTGATTTCTTCATTGGGTTCTTGAATGCCTTTTCCTTTCATTTCCTTGACTCTTTGTTCCGGAAGAATATTTATACATTTATCATCTCTATGACCTTGTTTGTTACATCTTCCACAAGCTTCACCCAGGAAGTCATATTTGTTCTGAATTGGATGTTTTGATTCTTTCTGTAATACACTCTGGGTTTTAGGATATCTCCCTCTTGACTCATGCCTCATATTTGGAAGAGACATGTTATACCAGCAAACATAGGCTTTGTGTCCAAACACTCCACAACACCAGCTGTAGAATCTAAACCTTGACCTTCTCCGCTGATAGGAGTCATGTTGTAATTTTCTGTCCAAGATTTGAGTAGTCCTTCTGGGGGATTTCCTTTCTTCCATTGAAGTTGATTCTTTACATGTTTTTGTATTCCCTGTTTGTCTCAATTTCATCTTTGAACCTGCATTGTTAGAGATAATAGATGTATTTTGAGATTTACATAGTGGTGAGGTAACCTGCCTCTGAGCACCAGCTTGTGATGATTCTTCCTTGACCTCAACCACCCTGTTAAAGTCTTCTCTCGTCTTTGTAAAGATATTCTGTGCTTCAATCCACTTGGACTATGTCACTGATTGCTCTTATTATTTTAGGTGAAGTTCCTCTTCAAGATATTTAGCTATCTTATCCAGCTCAGCTGTCTTTAGTTTGTGTCTCTTGATTTCATCAATGTACATTGTCTCTTTCTTTATACACTTTTCCAACTCCTCAGTCATCATTTTGGTTTCCTTTTGTAACAGTTTCTTCTCTTTCCTGAGCTTATTGTTTTGTTTAAGGAAAGCCTCTAATTCATCTTTCAACATGTGTTCAAGATCCATTCGTTCACTTTCATCATCTTCACTACTGCAGGTGTCAAACCCTTTTTCCACATGAGACATAAAATTCGTTTCTTCTTCTGATTGACTGGATGATGTGGAGTCTAATTCTTCTTATTTTCTCACATAGCTTTTTCTTTCACCAGGAATGAACCTTTTCTTTCTTGCACCAAATTTTCTTCCTTCTCTTGGGTTTCTACTCGATTTCATCTTTTGTGATTTTTCTTCTTCAATTTCTGGATCACTAAATCTTTTCTTGGGATAGTTAACAGCAACGTGTCCTATGTTATTGCAATTGAAACACCTCAGTGGTAATTTCCCTTTTCCCTTGAATTTATCTTTTCCAAACCTTTTTAATAAAAGGGAAATAATTTTGTTGAAATCTTCATCCTTTTCTTCTTTGTTAGATTCACTTGATTCTAAGACTTCGTCATCTCTTATCTTGAGTTGTCTTAAGGCCTCGTAAGCCATATCATCTTTGATCTTCTTCTTGAATACTGGGATCTTCCTCATTTCATATGCAATGAGAATGTTGTGTAGTTTATCAAGAGAGAGATCATCTCTTTCCTCTAATGCTGAGAGTTTGGGGTCAAACCTGTCAGGAAAGTTTCTCATTAGTTTTTTAACAATAGTTGAGTCCTCCAACTTTTATCCAAAGCCCCGAATGTTACTGAAAATTTCATTGACTCTTGTAAAATAATCATCAATATTTTCTTCTTCTCCCATCTTGATATCTTCAAACTTGCTTATCCAAATTTGTAATTTGGATTCCTTGTCTTTCATGTTGCCTTCATAACTGCTTTCCAATTTGTCCCAAATTTCAGTAGCATTATTGAGTCCCATGACTTTTGTGTATAACTTTTCTGAGAGTGATATAAGGACGCAATTTTGAGATTTACCATCAACATCCATATTTAGTTTCTCAAAAAGTGTCATAGAAGCTTCATTACCAAGAGGAGGGAATCCAAATAAGGCTGTATCTCTAACTTCAAGGCTGAGAGATAGAAGGTAGGGTAACATCCGATTCTTCCAACTGTGATAATTCTTGCCATAAAATGTAGGAACACCCCTACTATTAACAAAATTCAGATTGTCCATCTTCTCAAAAGTAGATCCTAAAAGTGGAAAACTTCCCTTTGATACCACTTGAAATTCCTGGTTCAGTTGTGATCACTAAGAGGGGAGGGGTTAATCAGTGATAACTTTTTCGTTTTAATAATTTTCCCCTTTGAATGATCAATTCAACCTCTGTGTCTGGTTAAGGCCTAGATCTACTCTTTTGGTGGTGCAGTGATAATGAAAGAATAGAACACATAGATTTACATGGTTCAGTACAAAGACCTACTCCTTGCAGTGTTGGTTACACTCCCCAACACAGATTCTTCACTATTCCAGAAGATGTTTACACGGTAATTGGTTATACCCCCCAATTACAAGTTGGTTAAACGCCCTAACTTCACAGCATCTTCTTCTTCATAGCTCCACTTCTCTTCTTCAAATGTGTTGTTCAATTCTTCAAGTAGCTTCAACAAACTCCAGGAGAACTTGTCGGTCTTTCTCACCAATACTTTTATTCAATATGCATGCATGTACATACATCCAATCCCTTCTTCTTCACCTTTGCACACACCCTCACAACCCAAGAGATGGGATGTGGCCTTCCTTGCTTGCACACCCACTCACAAGGTGTGTGGGATTAACTTCACACGAACCCACTTCAAAGGAGGGCGCACAAGTGTGAGACCACTCATGTCTTCTGCCGCGCAAGTATTTGAGTGCAATATCCGCGTAGGGTGCAAGAGCAGCAGGCGCAGAAGTGGAAGCACCACCTTCTATCGCGCAAGTGGCGTCATAGATTCCTCTTGCCGCGCAGGTGTGTGGGCAGAGAAGGCGCACAAGTCTGCACGGCTCAACTTCTTCCTGCCATGAAAAGGGAGCATGCAGGGTGACCCGGTGCTCCTCCTTTCACACAGGGGTTGCACGATCAGTTCCCATGGAGCCTTGGGTGGCTCCGACCATTACTGCTCGCTCGGGCGTGCGAATTTTTCCTTCGCATTACACGGAGCTACACGTGACTTCTTCTTAAAGGATCAGCAAACATTCTCTAGCCTTGGGAAGCTTCTCTTATAGGTAAAGGCTTCCTAAAAAAGCTCCGCATGAATATGATCTCAATCTTCCCGTGATACTCAGAATTTCCTAACTTGTTCAACGTGGGATCCTTTTGACATAGATACTTCATGTGCATGCATCCTCGAACGCACACATGGATTCTTCCTATTCTGTCCATTCACGAACACTATGCCTTGACACTCAGTTTTCTTAGGCCTCGTTCGAAATCTTTAACACGTTGCATGCATGTGAATTTTAACGCATGCATGTGTTCCTGAGGAGGAGACGAACACACTGGTGGTCCTATCTCCATCAGAGACAGCCGGGAGCTCCATCTACCTTGCTCAGGTGGGTCTGGTTCACGGGAGATGTCGCGGGACTTCCATCAGCCGGTATGTGGTTGAAGACGATTCCACGACCATTGGATCCGCGTTTAATGATCGCAGATAGTGGATATTATATCGTGGCACAGAGAGATTAGATGAGCAGCTGTGATTACATGAGGATCAGATGGACGGTGCAGATCAGCTCTGCGTCTTTAAAAATGTCGTCCCACATCGAATCGAGCCACGGATTTCACGCAGTTTAACAAACAGCACCTCCCAACATCAGCTCAGATTACTCCTCTCCCCCCTCCGGTGCCACCCCGCACTGGTTCTCCTGCGGGCGCGCTCTAGTGCCCACTATGCTCTTCCGAGTGCGCTCTAGCACCCACTATGCTCCTTCATGGGTGCGCCCTTGGCACCCACGCTGCGCGGGCTTGACCTCCGCGTGGCTCGAGCTTACACACGGCTCGACCTCAATGGGCTGGCCCACGAGGTTTCCCCTTGGGCATGGTGGCCTCGGTCCCACATGTGCCTTGGGTTGAGGCCTTGAGGCCGGCCCATTGGTTGGCCTTATTTTTTATTTTTTTGTGTACTTGGTTCTATGAACAAGTATCATAACCAACCAATCTTCCTCAACCAATCTTCCTCTCCTCTTCAACTTATTAGGAAATTCATATATCTTCTTCAACATTTCTTCAACATTTCTTCTTATTCTTCAAGTAGGAGATTGAATCCCCAAAAATCTATCAAAAATCTTCATCACCCATTAATCATAAATCACTTTATCTTCAATGTACTTATTTGATCCAATCATAGATGAGGTTGTATTATATTTAAATCCTCATGCACTAAGATATAGTACATGGTCTTCTTCAAACCACTTAATCCACTTAGTAGCTGTGGATGGTTCTCCTTCACTTCATCCACCTAGTGATTGTGGATGGTTCACCTTTGTATCTCCTCATGCATTGTGAAGACAATGCATGGACATCTAACAATGTTGTGACATTGTATATTCTCGATACAAGTTCTTTGAACTTAAGATCAGCTCTACAATCATCTGATGTTATGATGCTTCTTCAACCATCATTCTTCAAGCTTTATCACTCTTTAAGCTCTACTTCATCAGTTAGCACTCATTGACAGGTTATTGACAATAAATGAAATCACTTGGGCACAACAATTCTATTTCACTATATTTTGATCAATTTTTTGATAATAGATCCAAAATCTATTCTTGATAAGAATCCCCATATATGGACAACAGATATCACCACATCATTTGGATATCCTAGTGGATCATTATATCAATAATAAAAAAATCTTTATTTTAATATTAAATATCATTAGAGAAGGACGTTTGATGAGTATTTTACACCTCTAAATTTTCTATAAACTAAAAAATTTATAGAAAAACTCATTTAGAGTATTCGATTTTTCATCCGAAACAAACCCTTAATTTCTCTACCTCGATCTTATAAAAACATATTTTCTCAAGATAATGCAATTGGATTCTCCTCTATCTATATTCCTACATTTGGACACCACGTTTTCTTCTAATAATAATAATATATACACTCAAATATATATGTTTAATGGATATTCTCATGCACATGTATCAACCTAAAACCTGACATCCATGGTAAATAAGAATCTATATTTATCTTGTTATGAAAATATAATTTTACTTATAATTAAATTTTGAAAATCACTAAACTTAAATAAAAAATAATTTTCTTAATAGAACTCAAAAATCTCTCACATGATTATTTTTTCATAGGTAAAACATACATATGTCCCACATAAAAAAATGAAACTATTAGTTTGATATTATTAATTTTTTATTTATGGATTTTAATGTTATGATGAAGTTAATATGGATTTTTATAGTTTCATATAGTTTTCATGGGTGTTAGAGATTTTATTAAGGGTGCAATGATAAGACACGATTTAGTGGAAAATATATAAAATCATAAAGAAGTCATGTGGAATTAATTGATGGTCAATGGACCAGAACAATGAATTACCATAATTTGGCTTATGTGTTATGAAAATCCATATGGACATCTGATTTTTGAGCAATTGAAATAACATATTTCGTTTCTAATTTAGAAAAATATAATGAAAAATTTGTATAATACTATACATAACTAAAAAATATGTTTTTTAACTAAAAATTCCCCCAATACACTCCATTATTCTCTCAATTAATGATATATTTAGATACAAATCATATTTTGGTAGTTTGGGTCATTTTTATTCTATTTCATAGTTCCCCCAATTTGTCTTTTAGTTTGTTTATCTTGTTGGATAAATGGTTCAACTTCGGTCACTCCATATTTTTTCCCATACTAATCTTTTATTGGAAGAAACCCTAATTTGGGATTTTATAACCATATATTTTTTATACAATTATTTTTATTGGGTTATTTTTTTAACTTATTTTAGGTGAGTTATGAGAGCCTGTATCATCATGTTTGTGGTATGGTTCATTGTGATGAGCTCATTTGTGGTAGGTATAATCTCTTTAAATCCCATTTTTATAATAATATATTGGATTCAGGATTATAAATTTAAATTATGAAACATATTTGTGAGAAAAATTGGTAAAATGTCATTGATGTATTATTTTATTTATTTGTGGGTTTTGTAATTAATAGTTGTGTGTGAATCACATAATGTTTTTAGAAAAATTATAGTGTACTATTATTGTTTTCAAAATGATTATTTTGATTCATAAATACACATAATTTATTGGTGTTGGTGTTTATTAAATATAAATTGAAACAAGACCATATTATTTTAGACATTGTTATCTTTTTAATTTAGTAGGAAAAATCAATTTCAATACCAACTATAATATTGAATTAGTTGGAATAAGGATTTACTCATGGGTTTAGTCAATTCTGTTTGGACCAATTTCATGGAATTCCAATTCAGGTGGTGACATGGTTCCTAAAGGGGAGTGGTTCATGCCTTTTATAGGTCAATTAATTCCTGGTGTGTGCATTTTGTGGTGTGATATTCATATTCTATAAATACATGAATGTATATTTATATTCTACTAGTTTTTATTTTTTTCCACTGTATTAAATGAGTTCAAATTAGTTATTATTTGAATAATGTGAGTGATAAGTATTTAAATCATTTCGTATTGGTTTTAATTCTCAATGCATCATATGAACCTTGGTGCATATATATATGTACTTAATCATGAAATATGTAAGGGGATGAAATATTACTTATTTAGTGAATCACCAATAATTCATGTTCATTTGGGCTGGGGTAGAGATCTTGGTAGTTGAGGTGGTGTAGATATTGTTGTAGTCCCACATTTACACCCCATTTTTCGTTTCAACCATTGGTCTTAAAAAATTATTTGGGACATCCATGTTTATTTCATCTATATTATTTTTTTGTTATGTATGGGAGTTAATTTTTGTTTTTTCTATGATCCATATGTATAATATTACATTGTTATTCATCTACATGATGTTGTTTCATTTGCAAAGGAATGTTATCTATCAACTATTTGGTGATGCCTTATGTATTTATATCTTACCATTTGTTTTTTCAGGAACCAAAATTTTTATATACGGTATCAGTTTAGTGAATATCCCATAGAATATAGATTAAATTCAATGTGATGTTTTAGGGATGGGTTATTTGAAACTGTATTAGTTTGGAAAGGTCCATAAGTAGCGATGGTAGGCATAGAGGAATGATTTTGTAGGTCACAAATGATGGGATATGAAATTTTATAGTTTGACTATTTATAACAAAATAAATTTAATATTGATGTTTTAGGTATAAAATATGTTTTTAGACACATCTAGTAATGTTTCCACCACATCGTTCTTGGTTTATCTGATGACAATTGAGTATCATGCACTATTAAATATACATCCTAGTTGGATTTAATTATTCATATGTTATTCCCTAGTTTATGATTTTTTAATTTTCCAATTTTGATATTTCTTGTATATTTAAGTATATTATAATATTTCATAAATTAAAATTTGTGATAACTATTTAAAGATTTTTATTTTTGGATATTTAAAAAATGACATCAGTTTTGAGACTTAGAAACCAACAAGAGGGTGTCCATCAAATTATGGTTCCACCTGAACTATGATTAAATAATAAAATCATAAGATAAAATATTGATACACTTCAATATATAAAAATTATAAATTACATGGGAAACCATATTATTTTGATATCTCATTATAATTTCCACGGAAAACCTCACTAGACATTTAGAGTTACATAGGAACCATAAATTCTCTAAAATAACTTAGTATAAATAATAATACATTATACATCCTTGTAAATCAAGATTAGCATAAAGTGAATCTATTTTTACACTTGCTTGAGGGCCTAGCATGATAATGGTTGGATCTTGATGTGCATGTAATGGATGATCGTGGCCCTATATGGGATGGATTATGGGTTTTTAAAAAAAATTATATATACCATCCTTTTGAGTATATAGTAAAATAGATTCCCTTGAAGTAATAAATTGAATGGACTGGTTGGAATAATTTAAATATCACATTTATTTAAATGATTAGTGAGTTACATGCACATATTTTGATGTGGAGGTTTATCCTAAGGCATATTAGACTTAGATCCTGATATTTCGTGATAAAAACACTAAAAATATGAAATTTTTTATACCTATTGATATGGTCAATGAAATACATGTATTTTTCTTACTTAATTTCTATAGAATAAGAACTATATCTCAAAAAAATACAATATAAATATTGAATGGTTTTCTTTATTTTTGGATCAGTTGTATAGAAATATTATTCTTATGATAATCATAAACATTTCTCCATAAGGTATCACCACTAGACTCCCTCCTATAAATTACCAATGTTATAATAATCATCATAACATAGGGAATGGAGTCCAATGAAATGGGTGAGATCAGATTCTTAGAAATAAAAAAAATATAAGAAACATTTCATCAAATGTTATATCCTATAAATTTGTAAAAACATGACCATAAGAGTAAAACCTAATTTAAATTAATAATATATTATATAATTTTTTCATATATCATGAAATAAGAATACATAATCTCAAATGAAAAACATTATACCTCAAATAATGATAATTAAAAAAAATAAACATGATCCATAAACAATAATCATAGATATATGACTTGAAATTGTTGAATTTTATTAGAACATAGTATTGTAAGATATTATGTCTTGAAACAAAAATACATTGAATCTTTATTTTGTGATCATAACATTGGTGGCTCATTATTATTTTATATGACCACATATAATAATTCATAATAAATATTTCATGATATTATCCAAGAGTGTATATAATTATATTGTGAACATATTCAAGAATTACAACACTTTATGTTTTGGGCATGTTCATGAAGTCCCTCAAATTATATTTTGAGTATATCGAGGAAGGGGAATCTATTATGTTATAAAAACTTCCATGTATTTCCACACTTCATTATCTCATGTGAGAAAAATATTAGGCAATTAATTGGAGGGATTTAAGAGAACAATAAAATCCTATTAAAATCATATGTACATGTTTATGTGATATAAAATATATCATTCATCATATTATAGAGACCCGATAGAGTAAAAATGGGGTATGAAACATTTTGAATGGGTATCACATGAAATGTCTTCAAGATATATATATATATATATATTGATACCAAAAATTCAATGATCCTAAACCATAATTTCATTATGTAATTTAGAAGGTGATTCATAAAACATGACGACATAGTATAAAAATATTATAGACCTAACATGAAAATATAGAAGTTAAAAAATAGAGTCTTAACTTTTTAAATTTTCATAAAAAGAAGTTACATGTAACTATTAAAAATATCAGTTTTGAGAATATAAAAAACAAGTAATTTTCCACATAATTATTTGGAAAGAAATATCAATAATTAAGCAATCAAAAATACATAATAATTTTAAAAATGTGATGTGAAAGCATTTTTTTAAATTAAGTTTTATAAAAATATTCATTATTAGATCCCTGATAAAGATATAAATGATTCAAAAAGGTGAAGTAAATATTAGTTCAAAAAATATTACATTTAAAAATTATATATAATAAATGTTTGTTAAACAAGATGTGAAGGTTATGATAAAGAAATATTGAGTAGAATATTATCCATATAAAGAAGAATGAAATACAATTATAAATTATTAAAATTAAATTATTGAAAATAAAAATCATAAAATGGGATAATAAAATTTTCTTTTTCAAAAGGGAAAAGGAAAAATTAAATCTCACATGAGATAACACATATTTATGTTCCCAAATTAATGGATAATCATTTCTAGATGATAAAATAAGTATATAAATAAGAAATAATAACTAAAGAGAATGAAAAGTTTTCATACCAAACATATAGTTTTTTGATTAATAAATCCATCAATGAGTATGATTTTATGAAAAATAATTATTTTACAAATTGAGAATGATAATGAAATATATAATATTTTATGGAGGAAAAAAGAAGAATAGTTTCATTTATTTAAGATGAAACATTAAAACCCAAAAAATAGTGGGTTTGACTAAAAAATCTATTAAAACATCATCATCCTTGGAATCATAAATTCCTATAAGGTGAAAAGGAAGATAAAACTGAAATATCTCATGATTTTTGTTATGAACTAGGAATTAATCATGCATCTATATTTTGAACACTTCCCAAAATTACACTGTGGTGAATGTTTCATAATTATATATGAATTAAAATTCCTATAAAAACTACCTTTTACATTAAGATTTTTTTTAATAAAACCCCTCAAAAATGGGAGAATGAAATTTATCATAAAATAAGATGAATAAAACATAATTCCAGATTTTATATATTAAATTGGTATTATAAATACCATATAAATGAAATTAGACTCATCAAATATAACATGTCTAAAAGAATGGAAAGTTAGATGAAACACCCTTCTGATTAATTCAGGAATATGATGAAAGAACATTGCCCTATTATAGAAAAAAAATAAATATATTTACGACTTCTTTTGGATTATTTTTTCTAAATACAACCATTAATAAACATCATATATAATAATATATAACCCATATATCTAGTAATTATATTTTCATTTATTTTTTAGATGATATTGGATTAAATTTTTTGTTTAGTATTACTTTCTCAATGGGGGTTACAATTATAGTTTATAGATTCATAGTTTGACATTGAATGAAAATTATATATATTATAATATATGTTTCTTAATTAGTTTTTTAATTATTATTTAATTTTATATGTATTTTAATTATGTTTTTGGATGATAGAGTCAATGGTGAACTTGTTCTGTAGATTTATAATGAACAAATTTGTGGTACAGTAGTAATAAGTTTAATATTAATTTACGATGTTCAGAATCATAAACACAAAAAAATTATCATTAAATTATAATATAAATATTTATTATTTTTTGTATTCAACTATGAGGTTATTTATTTAAATGTTTTTTAGGTGGTAAAACTGACCCATTCTAAAATAATACATACAATAGGGGTGAGTATGTTTACGAAAGTTATTAAAATATAAAATATAATATTAATATAATTATAATGATATTTTTGATATTTTTAATATTTATAATCATATTTTACGAGTTATTGATAACAACTAATTTACTAAATGAAAATAAAAATTCCATTGATGGAGGTGATTGTCAACATGTTTCAATTGAAAACATGTTTATTAACATTGAATAGGGGAGATAAAGAATATTTTAAAATATTATAATATTTAAAATATTATAATATTTAAAATATTAGAAATATAATATTTATTCATTGATTACTATGTTATAATCATCCATGTACGATAGTAATGAGGAACATCTAATATAGCTTAAGAAGGAGGTAGTCGGTATATAACCTAAGATATATTTTTGTTTTTTAATAAGTTAATTGGATAGTTGAAAATGGTTACCCCATAAATTTAATTAAATTTAACATAATTATGGTTCTAATGTAATTATTTATAATTTGGTAGATTATAATCAAAAGATTTATAAGTTGAAATAAATGAAACTAAATTTAAGTGGAGTAACTGTAAATTTTAACATACTCATTGGAAGATATCCCTTCCAAAATAGATTAATTCTTCAAGATTTGGTATATTGAGAACACAATATCCTCTCAGAAATTGGTAGGAGTTTTGGATGGTTAAATTTACAGTTTATGGTTGTATCTAAATGGCCGGGGGCATAAAGATATTTATGGTGGCCATGAATCTAATTACAAGTAAAGGGTGTGGTATTTTTAATATAATATAAAATGTAATGTAATTATTTAAGGGTCACACGTATAAAAAAATGGAAAATGATGGATTGGTTGGATATTTAAGGGGTTTAAATACTCAAAAAAACATTTATAGTTACATTTAAAAAAATATTTTAACTCTCTTTCTCATATATTTTTTTCTTTTACCATTTATTATATTTTTCATGGTATTAAAATTTTACCTATGTAATATAGTTTTAATGATAAAAAATAAAATTTTCTACATTAAATTATTTATAACCAATTAATATAAATATGAAATCCATATTACAATATAAATATTTTATATTTGAAATAAATAATATTAATATTATCATACACAAGGTGTAGAAACCATATTTAGAAGAAAAAAATAATGATGAAAAATAATGATTAATATAATATTATAAATATTTTTGATATATATGAATTCAATTGGTCAATTATTTACAAAATAATATGAATGTGTAATTCCAAAACACTGAAAAAAGTATCAAGTGTTCAAACATAGATAATGAATACATAGAAAAAATATTTTTTAGTTTATTTTATTTCATAAATTTTTAAAATAAAAAAATGGGCTTTTAAAATTAAAAATATCATTTTTATATGATTTATCATAATTTGTAATGATATGTTATTTATAGAAAATGCTTTCTTTAAAATTTGAAATCATTCAAATGTAATGAAATTTTCAAAAAAATAGATATTAATTAACAAATATATATTTTACTATTCAACTAAAATTATACCCTTTTAGAAAAACCTAATATGATTTATATAAATATAATTTTTAATTCATTAATTGATAATTTAATATCAGTTAATAAAAACAATATTCTAAAATCTATAAGTTTATATTTTAATTTAAAATATTTTATTGAAAATTGTATTTTTAGTATTGTAAATATTATTTGAAAAAAATTTATTATTTAAATAATATTAATATAGATATATAAGATAGTAATATTCTAAAAATAGTGAATTTATTTTAATAATATGAAATATATAACACCTAAAAAATAGTTTCTTGAGAAAGAGAAATCTCTCTTATTTTTAAAACAAACTAATTATTTATCTCTTAAATGTATGAATTTTTAGTTTTTTAATCTCCATTTTTTACTTCTTATCTATTTTATTATTTGTAAAATATTCCTAAAAATATTTATATAATTTTTGTTGGATTTTTTCAAATTTTTTTGGAGAAAGCAATTGATTTCATTATAATTATTTAATGGAATGATATAAAGTAAAATATCGGGGTGCTACATTCTATTCCATGAATTAATTACATCATCAAAGTCATAATTAATTCTCTCTAATTAAATAGTTATTTGTGTAAATAAGAAAAAAATGACTAAATATTTAATTTATAGTGGGGAATCATCCCTAATTACAATTTTATATCTAGGAATGTCATATATTCTTTTATAATGTAGTTATAATAATATTTAGTTTCTTTCTAACAATTAATGATGCATAATCAATCTTATTTTTTTATATATGATATAATGAAATTAGTTTTTCCTAACATTATATAGCTATCCTTACAGGAAAAAATGATCATAATATTATTTGAGACATGGAATATGAATTTATTATTTTGTCAATGTGGATTCTAGGATGAGATAGTGTATACATATCCAATATCAATTTAAATTTATCTAATGGAATGAATATAATACTTTTTTGAATTATCTACCACAAAATGAAAAATAGAAGATTGTAATATTTTTTTCCATTATAAATATATATTCATTGGGGTGGTGATTAGCTACACTTAGAGAACATACCACGTAAACTAGAGTGGTGTTATGGGTATATAATAAGAAATATGAAAATATATGTAGGATGATAAATTTACCTTCAATATATACATCAAAAGTAATATTTTTATATGTTTTACCTTTTCCCTATTTTTAAGATATTTCCAATGATTATTATCCATATTAACACATTGATTTGGGTTCCAATTATCCAAATGATCAAACACATTACATTTTCAGTATTTGACCTTTATCACATTCATTCCATTGATCATCTTCCTTGGAAAAACTCAACAATCATGATTTTTTGGAAAATTATTCCACAGTAAAAGAAAATTCACATTCATCATAGGCATTGAATTAAGTTATTATTCTATAATATTTTAACATGTAGGAAGATAAATTGCAATTCATTCATAATTTACATCAACTTTTCTTCTATAAAACAATATACATATCATTATTTGTTTATTTAAATATTTTAAAAAACATATGATACTAATCGTAAAAGTAGATAATTGGTTTTTAAAAACGAAAATATTTTCAAACTGATCATTTATAATTTTTTTTACTCAATAGGATAATCTCTTATTTAACTATTGAAACCATAGTTTACTATGTTTCTCTTTTTTCCAAAAAATTTCAGAAATTACTTATCATCAATGATAAGAATAATGTATTTTATGATACTATAAAAATAGAAAATGATAACTACAATAATATAAATCCAAAATGATATATGTATCCTAACATATAAATTCAGGATTCAATCTAGTTTAATCAGTTTCTATTTTCAATTTTCCTATCGAACAAAATTATATTCAATCATATCATTGTTATTAGTAATGAATATGTTAATCATTCAATGCATATCCCTGAGGAGTGTGAAAGCAATTGTGAAATTAGTCCCTATTATCATGTACCTAGTGAAGATCATGTTAAAACACGACCATCCTTATTCAGGTAATTATCCTCGATTACTTATACTCTACATCATTATCTATTTGTAGTGTCTGGATAGGGATGTTATTTCATTCAAAAACTCATAATTTACACTTTAGTAAGACATAATGATGTTTTGTGATTAATATAATTATATATTATGTTTTCACTACTATTATGTCATCTAAATCCCCGAAAATAACTTTACTAATCATAAAAATTATCTAAAACCTTATATGAATCCAAATGATGTACCATAGGATTTTACACTCTGATATATTGGTAAAATTACATGCATTATAAAATAGATTCAATAAAACATGTGGTGAACAATGAATTATTTATTTATTTGTTTATTTAATTTAATTTCAATATATTAGAAATTAAATCTAAAAAATTACACATAATCCCATAATTTAAGTTTTAGTTTCAATGTCTATTAAAAATATTAGAAGCATAATTTTTGGATACTAAAAAACATTTAATTATAATTTAACCAAAATAAAATACCTTATGGATTTATTATATGCTATACTCAACTGCATATCATATAAAATGAAAAAAAATAAAGGGATGTGCCGAAATTATTTATATGGAAAATCATATGACATTTAAATAGTGTATATTTAATAACCATAAGAGAAAACATGGGAATTGGAAAAATATCATACTAAAAGCTATAGAATAATATTTTTACCTACTTATCGATATTGAATGATATGTTATGGAAAATGGAAAAAATATATACCATTGAATAATAGTGAGAAATAATTAACATGATCTAGAGATATAATAATAGGCATATGGACAATAAATGTTACAAATCTTAACATAAAAAATTATGGTAAAACACTATAAATTTTGAATCATCATATTATGAGCATATACAATAATCGAAACCCATTATGTCATGAGCATATTAAATGAGGTCAATCCTTAATATTGTTAAAATATACATGGATCCCCACTCTTTATATTTTTTGAATATCCATGAAGGCCCACTATATATTTATAGAATATATAGATCGCATACTCACTATGTTTTGAAAAGAATCATTGTTCATGAATGATTTATCACATGATATGGGATAAATATTAAGGAATTCATTAGATATTTGTAATAGACCTAAAGTAAAAAATAAAAAAAATACATACATGTGTTTTCTAGATGAAATAAAAAATTCATCATGTCATAGTGAATCCATGGAAGAAAATTAAGTTTTAAAATATTTCCACGTATAATCTAAGGAAATAACATCAAGTAATATACCAGTTCGGAAAAAAATTCAATCAACAAAGATGATTATTTTATAAAGTAATTTTTTATGTGATTCAAATAACATAACTCTATTAGAGTTAAATATATTATAATTAAATTGGAAAATGGTAGAAAATCATAAAACATTCTTTAGAAAAAGTTTATTATAATTTCCATAAAAAGAGGAATGTATGAATAGCCTTAAAAAAGATAACATTTGAAAAATTTAAAAAAGGAAATTTAAAATTTAATATATGAAATAAAATCTCAGTAATGAATCCATGAATAAATATAATCGTTTTAATAAAGTTAACATATTTCTTTTAAAAATATTTAATTCTGAAAATATTCTTTAATAAAGTAGTCTTAAAAAGATAAAAAAGAATTAAAAAATTAGAATGTGATATTTTTATTGAAATCTGGTTTTTAAAATATTAATCTTATAAAATAAATCCTTTTTAAAAGGCTTAAATGTTATCTTGATAAAATATTGAGGGGTTGAAAATATTTTGGTCCGGAAAGGAAACCCTTTTTATATTTGTAAATACAATTGCTGAAAAATCACATTGAAAAAAATAGTAAAATATTATATTCTAAATTAGGAAAGATAATTATGAAGTTAAAAATAGTTAAAATATGATTATTTTTTTTAAATTTTAATGATAACATTATTTTCAAGAGAATATGTGGACATTGATGGGAAATATTCATTAATGTGATTTGAATTATTCTTAATGAATTTCATTCTTTATCCTGAAATAAATTCAACAACGATCAATATTTTTATAAAAAAACTTTTTTTACATCGCAGATAAATTTTTATATTAAATATAAAATATTTTAATGGAATAAAAAATGAATTTATTTATAATGTTAACATGAAACGTTATAAATCAACAAATGGGTTATTCTTTTAAATAATTCACATACAACCTCATTATCTTTTCTATCATAAACCATTGAAAGTTAAAATATAATATGTATTTGTAAATACATATTTATTCATAAATAACATGAATGAAATAGAGTTATGGGTTTTATACAGGGCACATGAAATTATAGAGAATTATAAAATGGAATATGTCTGAAATAATGAATATTGAAATATGAATTCCATTAGGACTTAAGAAATATTTTAATTGAAACCCCCTGAAAGAGATATATTGAAATTGAAAATCAAATAAAATAAAAAAAATAATTCATGATACATTACATCCTATTGGAATTGTAAGAACTATTTAAATTAAATTAGGTATAAAAACCAAATATATATCAAAGATGGAAAATTGGGATGAAACACTTATACCGTTTGTTCATGAGTTCCATTAAAGGACATGTACCTCATGTATAACAATAAAACACATACTATTCGCCTATATAATAGACTTATAGATAAATATAAATTTTCAAAGATATCGATTATTTTTATTCATTACATATACAATATTTGGTTATATTGTTATTTCATCATTAGATATTATTAGTTTTGATTGTCTATTTTGAACTAGTTTCATATTGATGGTGTTAAATATTATTAGAAAACATAAATTTTATTATTATTGTATCATTATAGGTATTATAATATATGTATTATATTTATTTAGATAATTATAGTTTTATTTTATACCTATTTTAATAATGATTCATGAAAATAATGATGTTGACAAGTTTACTTCGTAAATTCCTTAACAAACAAAATGATGATACATTATTAATTAGGGAAATATCAATATTACCATTCAATTTTCATATAAAATATTTTCTTATTAATATATAATAAAAATATAATTTTTGTTTTTATAGTCATCCAATATAGATATTTATATTCTATTTTCTAGTAGGTGGATAAACTAACCCAATCAAGAAAAATCTATTATCTATGAGTAACTATGGTTATAAAATTGATTATTATTAAATAATATAAAAATAACTGAATTATAATGATAATATTGGTATATTTTACTGCATTTGGATCATATTTGATATTATTTCAATAATGGTTAAAATACAATATGGAAAAATGAGATATATAACTTTTATAGAGGTGGTAGTCTTCATATACCAATGGTTGTTGTGCTCCATTAATTAGAATTATGGGAATATATGGAATGGTATTGAATTTAAAAATATTAAAAAATTTATAAGTAAAAAATTTATTCATCGAATAAACCCTTTGAACATCCCATATATAGAAGTTATGAAACATGAATAACGTCTCTTATAGAGGGTTTAGTACACACGTAACACAAGTAATTTTTATTCAATTGTTTAGAGGAAGGAAGAAAATGTTTATTCAATAAACATAATAAAACATAAATATTATTATGATGTTGATAGAATTATCTGAAAATGGGTAAAATAGAATCAGATATGGTTAGAAAAAAATGAAATTAATGTATACTAATGGTGAGTTATTGGGAATTTCACTATACTCCTCAGAAGTGATCCATTGAAAAATTTGTTAAGTGTTTGAGAGGTTGAATTAATATATTATCATTAACTTTATGAATTGTGTAAGAGTAATATTTTAATAATCTCATTAGAGTTTGTTTGAATAAAATTGGAATGTAGTGTGAGGAGTAGTATTGTATGGATGTGAAATTTTAGATGTAAACAAAGTTACAATTTCAAACAAAAAGTATGTTATAATATATATTATAGACTAAATTTCATCCAAAAATTGATAATAACGGTGACGGTGAAGGTTTAATAGAAATAAAACCTCGACCATTTAATTTGACACATGTATTTGAAATTATTTTATGTATTCTACTCATATATATATCATTAGGATATTTTTTGTGTTTTACTGTGGAAACTAATCTTGACATAGTTAATCTAATTGTAACAAGAAAAAATATATGGGGAATTATTAAATAATTTTGAAATAATTATTCCAAATATTAAATATGTTTTTTTGAATTGTAAAACTATGTCTGAAAAAAGTACATTTAATATTAGATCACCCAACATGTAAAAAAAATTTCAAAAAAGTGTACTTTTATGGTTAATTTTTTTGATTATGAGGAAATTTTCAATTGTTTACAACTATGATATTAACTGTATTATTGAAATTTTTTTATTTATGTGGATTTTAAAGTTATAAAAAAATTCTTCCATTTAGATAATTAGTTAATTTTAATAGAAAAAATAGATTTTATTAGATTAAAATACTACTAATGTTTCAAAAATGATAAAATTTTGTTTTATAAATTCAGATTATTATTTTATTTTTTTAAAAAATAAATTATTTTTATATAAAACATATTTATTGTAATTTTAAATCATTCTTGTATTATAAATATTTTATAAATTTATAGTATTTACATTATACTTATTTTCACTATTCACCAAAAATTAAATCGTTCTAGAAAATTTATAAAAAAATTTACTGAATGATAATTATAGCATGATGTATTGAAAAATGAAATTAATTTAATGAAATTAGTTTATAAAATTTATAAATTCAGGTTCTAAATAAAAACAAAATATAAAGAGAACATGATTTTAAGGAAAAAACAACATGTTTAAGTGTTTATAATATTAATTCAAATAAAATTATAATTTAAATATTGTAAATATATTACATCAAATAATATAATGTTTAAATAATGAATTTAATTTAATAAGAAAAAATATTAAAAACATAAAGAATATATACTTTTGAAATAAAATGCCACATAAGTAATAAATAATATAAATTATTTATTGTAAGAACCCAGACCTTTTTTTTAAAGTATGTTTTTCCTTTTCTGGTCATTTTTGAGAAAAAAATGGAAAAATATAGAAATTTTCAGAGTACACACCGTGTACTTTATATGTGCACACAGTGTACTTTGATTCCCTGTGAGGTCGTGTGTCGGCCGTGTCCGAGCCACACACACAGCCACGTGGGGTGACGTGGAGGCCGCTTAAAGCGAAGTACGGTAAACCAAAGTACACGCCGTGTACTTTTCTTTTTTATTTCATTAATCGTACTGGGGTCGCATCTTAACCCTGTTTTCGTCTTCTTCTCCACCTAATTCTGTATAGGTCATCCGAGGAGGCCGAATCTTTTCCAAGACACAAATCCGTCACCGATTCTATGAATTGAACGCCGTCGGTTGCAATAGAATTGCAGCAGTGAGTTCTTGGTTCTTCTTTGGCCTCATTTCCTATTTCTTCCTCTCGTGTGAGTTATCTGAGGTTGAATGTTTCAGAAGTTTTTGCAGATCTACTCCATTCTAGGCCGATTCATAGGCCGAGGTTCAAGTATATCAATCTTCGAGGATTAAGGTAGGTGGATTGATTCCCTACGTTGAATTTCCTTGAGTTTTTGTGCAAAAGTACCAGATATCCATGTTTTGGGTATCTCGGGTTAGGGATTTGAAACTATATTATTTATCTACCTTAGATTTATTGTGTGCTTGAGGCTATTATAGGAATAACTTTTGCTTGTTATCATGTTCAAGGATCACCCATGGTTGTTTCTCTTCGTTTTGGATGTTTATTACCATTTGGATTAGGTTGCCTATGAGGCAAATGTTGTTGCATTGATTGCTTGCCTTGGTATGAACGATTGTCTATATTGTCTGATATTTAAATGATTTTTTGCATTGTAGATATTAGCCAAGTAGTTTCTGAACATACTTAGGGCTTCTACGAATCGTTTACGTATGATTTCTTTTACTTAGGGCTGTGGGAACCTGGTGTAGTTAGACTATAGGGGGAATTGACGTTGATTGCTTCATCAAAGAGCCTACTTAATTTTTACCATTGTGATACCATAAGGGGGATTAAATTTTTTCTCTCTCAGAGGGTCTGATAATTATCAAATAGAGACTAAAGGGGGAATTTGATGTAAGTTATTCCTAAGAGAGTATGTAGTATATCTACAAGACTATAGAGGAAATTGACGTTGAGTGCTTCCTCAGAGTGTCTTTTACTTTGTTCAAATGATTGACCATAAGGGCCTACCCACATGAGCCACCCAGAGGGTCAGTGTAATAAATACTGTTGGTTGGCTGTGACAAGTCAACCAAGCCAAATAACAATCTTGGGTTTGTACTACTTGTAGTTTAGGTAGTCTGTTGAGATACTTTTTGCATTACTTTCTATGCCTTTGGACTATAGAGATTTTTATAGATTTTTTGGTTGATTATTAAATGATTGAATTAAATTAATAAATAAATGTGAATGGAGAATTGTACGATTTTTTACTTTAGTGTACCCCATTTCTCTGCTGTATTTACTTCCATTACTTTTGCTATATTGATCACTGACAGTAGGGCACAGATCTTTTGGTGGTTACCAACTGGGATTAGACTCACACCCTATTTGGGTCCTTCTTTTCATCCCAAACAGGTTATATGGTTGTAGGTGTGGATATGTATTATGGCCCTTCTACCTCAGGTGCTTGATTGCTGGTTAGATCTAGAGGGAATTGGACCGAGCTTATGCTTGCGATGCTGTAGGAGTTTACTATTTACTTTTGCTACTTGGGTTTCAGTTGTATTTCAAAACGTTGTTTTGTTTACTTCTTTCCATAGAAACATGTGCCATGTTGCATCATTATTACATTATACATTCCTTCAACTGTTTATTTTTAGTTTTTGTTTGTTGTTTATTACTTCCGCTATTGTTTATTATTCCCTTCCGCTGCATACATTACCAAATGAGGGCATTGTTTCCCTACTAACTCATCAAGGCCCTCGCTGCTAGTTGGCAGCCTCTAGAATTTGGGGAAACGTGCTTGAGGTCATTTGGCGAACCGGGTATGGGGCACCAGTTGAGTGGCCCCGGATTCGGGTCGTTACAAAGTGGTATCAAAGGAGTTTTTTTCTTTTCTAATTCCTTACTGTTTGGCGACAATAGGCAAGGATAGGAAGGAATGGGAAGTTAGTTCTTAACTGTGCTCGAGATTAATTTACCTGTGTACAAGGAAAAGATATACTACCTCATAATTGCACTTTTTAGTTCTTTCAAATGTTAAAGTTGATTATATTTTACGGTTGGGTGATGCACTTGTTTTGTGCTGTTACATTTTATATGATTGTGGTTCTATTTTTGTTGCAACCCGATGAGATGAGGGTATACCATCTCTTGCATCATATAGGCACTGGTTAGAAAATCACATGTCATGCATTTTACCATGCTATCTAGGGCGCATTAGAAATTGCATGCTGTTGTGATAGATGTCGTGATAGATGATGCATGATGTTGTGATAGTTGATGTGATAGAGATACCTGTTATGCTAATAAGGTATTGGTTATTTTACAGATTATTTAGCATGGACGCCCAGATTTGGTCTTAGAGGTATTATGGGCCCTTGAGGATCAGAATTTGGAAAATCATGGGATTATCATACTGTTTACTTATTATATGCATTTTTATGATGCCAAGATTTGATTCGCGGGGAGTATAGGCCCCCAAGGATCGGAATTCGACACATAAGTGCCGGGTTTCAGTGTTTTTTAGTGGTTTTGGGTATTTTTTCGTGCCTACTGCCTAGAAACCCAGATAACACGGTTTGTGGCCTTATAGACACACTCCATGTGTTCTTCTGTTCGGGAAGAACTACTTTTCACAGTTACACACCATGTACTTTAAAGTACACGTAGTGTACTCTTCTTCCGTGTGGTCCAGCCGTGTAGTTAAATACATGGGCTGGAAAATATCAGGTACAACACGTCGTGTAACATGTTGACACGCCGTGTAGTAATGGTACGAATAACCCAACCGTGTAGCTTAATACATGGGTTGGAAAACCTTAGGGACAGCACACCGTGTAGTTTTGGTCTGCGTACCAGTCCATGTGACTAACAACATAGACAGGGGAAAAACCTTAATGACATGAAGTGTAGTGGATAGACACACCGTGTGGTCCTTGGCTGGGACAATTCGTGTGTCTTAGTCGTGTAGGAGTAATTGGGAAGGAGGAAAAATGGTGGTACACACCGTGTATATTAAAATAACACGATGTGTAGTTGGGGTTTACACAACCAGGTTGTCCGGTGTACACGCCAAAGAAAAATCTTTCTGTAACACACCATGTGTGGGAACTACACGAAGTGTAACTATGTTTTCCAGTTTTAAAAGTTTTCATCTTCTGTTCCATTTTCAATCTTTTGAATTTGAAACTGTTCTCGTTGTTAATAAAGGTGTGCTTTTGACCTTGCATATTCATGCCACCAAGACATCCTCCCATTGCATGTTAGGGATCTGAAGATGATCGTATGGATGATATGGAACATGAAGTTATCCCAGATACTGGTGTAGACACAGAGTTCTGTGAGGGATTAATGAGGTTCATACAGATCATTCAGGGAGCTCTGCAACCTTCCCAGACTATGGATGAGCTTACGCGAGTCTTCCAGCAGAATCATCCTCCCACGTTCTTAGGGGATGGAGGACCTCATGATGCTGAATCTTGGTTCAAAGCTAGGGATTATATCTTTGATAATCCTAAGACACCTCCAGAAAGAAGGGTGAATCTCATGACTTACATGCTGCAATATTCCGCCAAGAGATGGTGGGACGTAGTTTCTTAGGCAGTGCGTCAACAGATAGTTTCTTGGGACGAGTTTTATCGTACATTCTATGACTACTTCTACCCGGCGATGCTGAGGGAAGATAGAGCCAGAGAGTTCAAGAACCTGCAGTAGGGTACTCTATTAGTTATGTAGTATTCCTCCTGTTTCACTGAGTTATAGAGTTTCACTCTAGTTCTGGGGAATGAAGAGCTATTTTTAGTGAGGATGTTTGAGGAGGGCCTCAGACCAGAGATCAGATTGAAGGTAAACGTCTTATAGTTGACTTCTATTTCATTGATAGTCAACTAGGAATTGATCACGGAGAGGAATATGAGGGATACTGGAGCAGTGAGCCTAGGCGGTTCAGCATCCAGAGTCAGTACTCTTTCTACTGACAACAGTAAGCGCCACCGAGAGTCTACACGAGGTGACTCGAGAAAGCGAGTTGTTCCTTCAAATAGAAAGGTTGTGTGCAACTAGTGCGGGAAAAATGGGCTTAAGAAGCCATAGTTCCCAAGGGTCCCATTAGAGTGCCTATCTTGTGAGAAGATGGGTCAACTTAAGCGGTTTTTCAAGGTTCTTCTTCCAGCGGCTAGCGAAGGAAGATCAGTTTCAACTCCACAAATAGGAGCAGGTTTACCAGTTCTACAGCAGACTGGGGGTCAGAGTTCTAAAGGTCATTCAGGCCAGGGTAGAGGCTATGGATGCAGTGGTCAGGCTCAAAGAGGATCTGCTCAGGGATCTCAGGATGCTACACAGGGCCATGGTACTGGCCAGACATTTGCGGTAGATCAGATTCATCAGGAGCAAGACCATGGACCTTCCACAGTGCGAGGTATGATCTTGGCATCCTCAGTTTTATATTCTGCACTTTTCAATACTGGAGCTTCTCATAGCTTTATCTCTGTGCACATGGTGGAGAGCCTTAGACTTACTATATTTAATTCTGAGGATATGATGACACTAGACACTCCCTTGGGACTTAGAACTGCTATTGTGCATTAGTTCAAGGAGTGCCTCCTTGAGTTTAGTGGGTGTCACTTCTTGTGGGATCTTTATTTCCTAGAGATGATAGGTTATGATGTCATTTTCAGAATGGACAGGCTAGTTCCTTTTCAGGCCCTTGTCGATTGCTATCACCGCAGGGTGAGTTTCACATCTCTAGAGGGAAGATAATTTCTTCACAAGGGAGAATGGGATGTCCAGGAAAGCATAGCTAGACCAGAGCACCATGGGTTGGGCGGTGTTACAGCCCAGATTTCTAGTTTATATCCAGACAATCAGGGGACTTCTCAGATGTATTATCCTCCAGTGTTTGATCATTTTCTGGATGTATTTCTAGAATACTTTTCAAGGTTGCCTCTTGAGCGTTATGTAAACTTCTCTATTGAGCTTGTGCCATGAGAAACACCAATATCCATACCTCTTTATAGGATGACTATTCCTGAGTTTCAAGAGCTTAAGAAATATTTGGATGAATTGAAGGCAAAGGGTTCTATCCGACCCAGTACTTCCCCTTGAGGTTCGACTATTTTTTTTGCGAAGAACGCGGATGGTACTTTACGACTTTCTGTGGATTATTGGAAGTTGAACCAGTTAATAGTCAAGAAACGATATCCCTTACCAAGGATTGATGATCTTTTTTATTAGCTTTGGGGTGCAAGAGTGTTCTCAAAGATCAACTTGAAATATGGATACCATCAGTTGTGGGCCAGACCATCTGATATACCTATTACAGCCTTCCAGAGCAGGTATGGTCTATACGAGTATTTGTTTATGCCGTTCGGTCTCACAAATGTGCCAACAGTATTTATGGAACTGATGAATAGTGTTTTCCATCCTTACATGGATTCTTTCATGGTGGGTTTTCATGGACGATATCTTTTTGTACTCTCTCACTCGGCACGACCATGCTACCCATCTTGAGATCCTATTGAGTACAATGAGAGATCATCAATTATATGATAATCTCACTAAGTGATATTTTTGGTTGGATAGATTCAATTCATGGGTAATGTCTTCTCGGAGGCAGGAGTATTAGTAGACCCAGGGAAGGTGAGAGTGATAGTTACCTGGGAGAAACTGAAGAATGTCTTCGAGGTACAGAGTTTCTTAGGATCAGATGGTCACTACATGTGGTTTATACAAGACTTCTCACGCTTGGTAGCACTATTGACGGGCTGGACTAAGAATGGTGTGAAGTACATTTGGTAAGAAGCCTGCGATTAAGCCTTTCAGAAGTTGAAGGGGAGATTGACTTCAACACCGATTCTCGTTTTACCAGAGCCGGTAAAGTGTTATACATTTTTCTGTGATTCATCGGGCATCAGGCTTTGAGTAGTGCTTATGCAGGAGGATCGTGTTGGTGCATATGGATCTCAGTAGTTGAGGGAACATGAGAAAAACTATCATACGTACGACCTGGAGTAGGCTTCTGTTGTTCATGCTTTGCGTTTTTGGAGACACTATCTTGTAGGAGAGTATTTTTTTGTATATACTGACCACAAGAGCATCAAGTATATCTTCACGCATTGTGACATTAATCTGAGACAATAGAGGTGGGTCGAGTACCTACAGTCTTTCAACTTAGAGCTTGCTTATATGCCTAGGAAAGGAAATGTTGTGGCAGATGCACTGAGCATGAGAACTCAGTTAAAAGTAGTTAGGGAGGCCAGTATGGAGTGGTAGCTTATGGATCTGTTCTCTGAGATGAATTTGGAGGTGCATAACAGAAGACCTAGTCCTACGAGAGGGTGTGTTATAAGGAGGCCCTACTCCGGGGTGGATAGTGGGTGATAATGAGGTGTTACGTTTTCATGGCCACATATGGGTTTCAGCAGACATACGTGAAGAGTTGATGCGGGATTTTCATGCTTCATCTTGGGAAGTTCCTACTGGTGTCACAAAGATGTATCGAGACATACATCGTCAGTATTGGTGGCCAGGTATGAAGAAGGATGTGTTTGGTTTTGTAATGCGGTGCTCCACCTATCAGCAGGTGAAGGCAGAGCATCAGCGACCAGCAGGGCTTCTACAATAGTTACCCATTCGTGAGTTGAAATGGAATGATGTCGCTATGGACTTCGTAATAGGGTTACCAAGATTTCCTTGAGGGAATGATGTGGTATGGGTTGTCATTGACAGGCTCACGAAGGTTTCTCACTTCTTGCCGATTAAGGAGACCTCTAGTGTTGATGAGCTTGGACAGTTGTACATCCGTGAGATTGTACGCTTGCATGGGGTTCCAAGTTCTATCGTTTCTAATAGGGACACCCTATTTACTTCTCATTTTTGGTAGGGGCTACAAGGGTATTTGGGTATACAACTACTTCTGAGTACAGCTTACCATCCCCAGATAGATGGCCAGTCGGAGCGCACGATTCAGGTGCTCGAGGACATGCTACGAGCATGCGTCCTTGATTTTGGAGGTTCTTGGAAGAAACATATACCTCTAGTGGAGTTTTCCTATAATAATAGTTTTCATGAAACTATTCAAATAAAACCTTACGAGGCTTTGTACGGAAGGCCGTTCCGATCACCCTTGTGTTGGATAAATGAGGGAGAGGCAGCTGTGCTGGGACCTCATATTGTTCAGGAGACCACAGAGCAGGTGGAGTTGACTCGGAAGAGGATGGATACTGCACAGTCTCAGCAGAAGTCTTATGCTGATCAGTAGAGACGACCTTTAGAGTTCAAGGTTGGAGATTAGGTTTTCTTGCGAGTTACCCCGAGGTTGAGACATAAAAGGATTAGGAGACAGGGAAAGCTCTCACCAAAATACGTCGGGCTGTTTGAGGTTCGGGAGAGAGTCGGGCTAGTTTCTTATAGGTTGCAGTTAACTCAGAGCTATCCGGATATGCACGAAGTCATCCATGTTTCTTAGCTTCAGCGGTATTTCTCAGACCCATCTCATGTTTTTCAAACCAAGGAGTTTGAGCTGGAGCATGATTCATCATTCGAGGAGCATCCTATCAAGATTTATGATCGTAGTGAAAAGGTACTCCAGGGCTAGTCTATCCCTCTAGTATGGGTGTTATGGCAGCACGTCCATGTACAGGACAAGACTTGGGAAAGGGAGGCCGACATGCGATCATAGTGGCTGGAGTTGTTCAAGGGTTCTTCTTCTACGCCACGTTAGGAAATTCGAGGACGAATTTCTTTATGGGGGGACTTTTGTAAGAACCTGGAGCTTCTTTTCAGGTATTTTTTTCTTTTTCTTCTTGTTTTTGAGAAAAAGGGGAAATTCCCTAAATTTTCAGAGTACACGCCGTGTACTTCGAAGACGTACGAGGCCGTGTGCTGGCCATGTTCGGGCCACACACACGACCGTGTGGGGTGATATGGAGGCCACTAAATGTGGATTACGGAAAACCAAAGTACACGCAGTGTACTCTAAAATTACACTCTGTGTACTTTTCTTTTTATTTCATTAATCGGGCCGGGGTGGCATCTTAACCATGTTTTCGTCTTCTTCTCCACCTAATTACGTACAGGGCAACAGAAGAGGCCTAATCTTCTCTAAGCCATCGATCCATCACCTATTCTACGAATTGAACTCCACAGGTTGCAATAGAATCATAGCGGTGAGTTATTGTTTCTTCTTTGGCCTCGTTTCCTATTTCTTCCTCTCATGTGAGTTATCTGAGGCTGAATGTTTTCGACGGTTTTGCAGATCTACTCTATTCTAGGCCGATTCACAGGCTGAGGTTCAAGTATATCAATCTACGAGGATAGAGGTAGGTGGTTTGATTCCCTATGTTGAATGTCCTTGAGTTTTTGTGAAAAAGTACCAGATATCCACGTATCAGGTATCTCGGGGTTGGGTTTTGAACTTGTATTATTTATTTGCCTTAGATTGCTTGTGTGATTGAGGATATTAGATGAATAATGTTTTCTTGTTAGAATGTTCAAGGATCAACCATTGGTGTCTTCCTTAGTTTTGGCTATTTATCGCCGTTTGGCTTAGGTTTCCTATGAGGAAAACCCTGTTGCATTGAGTTCATTCCTTGGTATGAATGATTTCATGTATTGTATACTGTTTAAATGCTTTTGTTTCATTGTAGCTATTAGCCAAGTAGTTCATGAACACACTTAGGGATGCTACGAAACATTTAAGTATGATTGCTTTTACTCAGGGCTGCGAGAACCTAGTGTTGTTAGAGCATAGGGGGAATTCACATTGAGTGCTTCCTCAGAGGGCCTGCTTAATTATTACCATTACGAGACCATAAGGGGCATTGACTTTGTGCTCTCTCAGAGGGTTTGAAAATTATCGAATCGAGACTGAAGGGGTAATTAGATGTAACTGCTTCCTCAGAGAGTCTGTAGTATCGCTGCAAGACCATAGGGGGAATTGATGTTGAGTGCTTCCTCAGAGTGTCTTTTCCATTGTTCAAATGCTTGACCATAAGGGCCTTCCAATGTGAGCCACCTAGAGGGTCATGTAATAAATACTGTTGGTTGGTTGTGACGAGTCCACCAAGCCAAAGAACAATCTTGGGTTTGTACTACTTGTAATTTAGGTAGTCTGTTGAGATACCTATTGCGTTACTTGCTATGCCTTTGGACTATAAATCTTTTTTCTAGATTCATTGGTTGATGATTAAATGATTGAATTAAATTAATAAATAAATGTGAATGGATAATTGTAGGATTGTTTAATTTAGTGTACCCTATTTCTCTGCAACATTTATTTCCATTACTTTTTCTATATTTCTCACTGACAGTAGGGCACAAATATTTTGGTGGTTGCCTACTGGGATTAGTGTCACACCCTGTTTGGGTCCTGCTTTTCTGCCCAAACATGTTATATGGTTGCAGGTGTGGATAGGGATTGTTTCCCTTCTACCTCAGGTGCTTGATTTCTGGTTATAGCTGGAGAGAATGAGACCAAGCTTAGGCTTGCGATGCTTCTAGAGTTTACAGTTTACTTTTTCTACTTGGGTGTCAGTTGTATTTCAGCACATTGTTTTTTTACTACTTTATATAAAAACATGTTCCATGCTGCATCATTATTACATTATAAATTTCTTCTGTTGTTTAGTTTCATTTTTTATTTCCCCACTGACTCATCAAGGCCCACACTGCTAGTCAGCATCCTCTGGAATTTGGGGAAACACACTGGAGGTCATGTGGAGAACTGGGTACGGGGCACCAGTTGAGTGGATCCGGATTCAGGTCGTTACATTTATGATATAAATGTTAGAATTTTTAGTTGTGTTATATCATTTAATTTATAAGAGGCTTTGTTATTTTTTTTAATTTTATGAATAATTTTATGATAATATTTAATGTCCTATTTTCTTTCATTGTTCTGTGTATAGAAACATATTAAGCACATTATATTGATTTAATTTAATAATATATTTAAAAATTATTGGGTGTTATACATATTCCTAAATGGGTATGGGGATTGAATGCCAGAATAATACGTATTATACTAAAGGGTGATTGAATTTACTCTTATTAGTTGGAAACATGATGCTTGGGGTATATTGATAAAACCATGTAATTGGTTCTTACCAACATAGTAGATTTTTTTTAAATTTCATTCTCAATAATTTCACTAGACTACCACATAATAAAATTATTATTCTATAATCCTTTTTACCGAGAATGAGTCATATTTCAAATCCTTTATATCGAATGTCACCAACCAATTATTCTTAACTATACACTTAGTTGGATGATTTGGAAATACATGGATTTATTAGACTAGGTACCACACCTTGGGAGACCGTGAATTTATTATTAATAAGGTATATGGTACTCTCATAAATTGAAAAGTTGATCTTAAACTCAATTATGTTATGATAAAAAATTGACAAATTTTTCGTTAAATATAATATCACTTCAACCAATTCATGGAGTACAATTGGTTTTCTAAAATTAATCTCTGAATGAGGTACTATCAATATTTAGACATTAATGAACATATATTAATGATATATTTTATAATGAACTATATTCACTATAAATACATAGTCATTATATTTTTTCTTAATATCAGACATGAAATCCACATTGAATTCATTAACATTATCTTTCATAGGTTCTTTGAAACTTTTATTTTGGTATCCATTGAAAAAATTTTATTATACACTATCACTAAGGATAATCAGGAAGGATACATGCATAATTTTTTTTACATTACGTGATTACCATTTATATAAAATAATTTTTAAGCATTAATATTGGATTCAAGATGTATGATTCCCTTGCCAAGTCATTTTTTAATAGAGAATATCGGTTGATCTCGAAATTAACCATGTAATTATTTATTGGGTGACCATTATGAATTTAATGCATGAGTTTTTTTGGGAATAAAATTATATTATAATCAAATTATTTTTATTTATCATAGGTGTCATCCCATATAAATACATTATATATGAATGGTATTACATTCCATTAGTGAAATAATATATATGAATATTTCAATGATATATGTATCCGAATAAATTAACTATAATAATTATCATTTCATAACCACATGAGGGAGGGTTTTTATATTAAAATGAAAATTGATCAATATTATGTCTTTTCTCACCTATTGAGAACATTTCATAGAAAATGTGATTATGATATTTGCGAAAAAATGAAGGAATATTCAAACATATGATCTAGAATTATACATATTTTTCCATGTAGTAAAAACATGGTACCGTTATACCAGTAGTTGTAATTTAATTAAGTTCTTTAATCTCAATATATTTAGGTAAATATTTTCAAAAAATTATATGATGTAGAGGTAGTACAGTTGAATGAAGTACCTCTAAATGTTCAACTATGACTTAGTTTGTACACCAAGAAATTAGAATTTTTTGTTTGATGGTTTAACAAAAAATTATTATAACAAAGTGGTTACTTTAATGAACTAAAACATCTCATATATATGTATTAAATCTGGAGAGTGGAATATTCAGTGCATAACATAATGATCTAGGCTCAAATCATTCAGTTCTAGTGACATTAGAAACATGAAAACATATATAATTGTTCTATAAGTAAGATACATCATATATTTTTATGTAATTAATATATAGAACCCTTTTTAAACATATCTTACATAAGTAATTTTCATATAAACTCGATATAGTAAATATAAGAAAGGGTGATATCTGATTCATATTAAGAGTAATCAAGGAAGATAACTAAATAAAAAATTAATATAAGATAATAAGAACCTGAAAATAAAATTTGAAGACCATACATTGCAACTAAATTATTATAATCTGAGTCCTATGATAAATATTGACACTTCCCAAGAAAATAATCATATGTGATTAAATGAATATATTCTATAAGAGGATAACATTGTCATAATTTATTGAAATATAGAATACGCATAAGAATTTAAAAATTATTTCTATAATTTTTAACAGAAATTGAACAGGCTATCATAGCTTAATTAGTTAACTCCACAGACTATCATAGTATTCAATATTCACTCATAATAATTTCATAGGAAAAAATTCCATTTATTGGACCAGGCTCACTCCCAATTATAATTATATTTATCTCATGAGATGTCAATTATTACCTAATTAATTGGGGGTGGTATAGTTATCACTCATAAATAAGTAATATAATACGTACATGTTCCACAAGATCATATAATTATTTATCATATAAGAATACATGAAATTAAATGTGTTTCAATAACATTTCATCATAGCATAAACTACCGAAAAGAAATAGAATTCATAATAATTTCATCATTTCATCAAAGAATAAAATATAAAAAAATAATTGTGTTTCCAAGGAACAATTTCATCCCAAAATTAGACCATTTATAAAAATAATAATAATGGTATCCATGTATCACATCCCCAATAAATAATAAGTATCATTTAAGGATTTCATCTTAGATAAAAAATGATTTAGAAATATTACATAGGCAATTTCTTGGGAAATATAGACATTCCACTTTAAAAAAAATTAAAACCACAAAATTTTAAAAAACATATTATCTTAAAATAACTTATAAAAAATACAATATAATATTTCAATCAAGTAATGTTCATGAAGGTGGGAAATTTCTTTCATTCCATGCACATAGAAACAATGATTACTTTATATTTTTTGGTAAAATAAAAACATGACTTGATTAAATAATGACATGAATATTACAATTAATAAAATTTTAAAAAATAACCCATTGGTATAATTGTCGTTAATAAATAATTTAGTTAATTATAAAATATTTTTGAAAATATTTTTAGAAAACACATGCATGGAAGAAAATGTGGTTTCAACCGAATATAGAAATAAAATGGATTTCCTTCAAAAATATTATTTTGGTTTCTTGATTATAAAGAAATGAAAATGAATGTAAAATATGAATTTTCATTAAATTACCATATTAGAATAATATTTTTGTGTTTCTTGAGTGATGTATCATATTGTTTTATCCTCATAATCATAAACATAAAGAATTCCAATAAATGATGAGATAGTATTGTAAAACCCATGAAAAATTCTCCATGATTGTATAAAAATAATTTAATCATAGAATATCATTATATTAAATTAATTTATGAAATTTCATGTTAATGGATCCTTATATATATATCATAAAAAAAATTGTTGAATACAACATAATGTATGTCGCAAAGAAAACATTTCTGAAAAAAGTCACATACAATATGTCTTGAATTCCTCTGTATATGTTAGAATTTCCTATATGATAAATATATATTTATTATAATTATATTTAAAAAAGACTAATATAAATTTATTATCCAATATATTAATTACTTCATACCCTTTTTTACGTGTTTATTAATAATTCAATGTAAAAATAATAATTAGGGTAATAAAATCTATGGTTTTTCTATATATTTTTTTGTTTGTGTTTTTTTTCTTTAATTGATCATGGTTCAAACACATACAAAATTTAATACATTATAAAAATATCATAAATATTTTAAATATATTTATTGATATTAATCCATAAATTTTATGATTGGAAAATAAATACACTGTTCATTAGGATGTTAGGTCTAAAATACACATGGAGATTTTTTCCATTACCTTGATAGATGAAATTAAATGAAGGTAAATAAAATATTGAATTTATATAATAATTTTAGGTCATATTTTTTACATATATTAATTAATGTTTTTCAAATTACCTTCTATGTAAATATTTAATGAAAACAGATCACATCACATCGCACAGAGGTATTCATGCATACACATGAATGATATTATCGTATGCCCCATGGAATTTAATGAAAGTTGATATATGTGATATCCTAATTCCAAAGGAATAAAAAAATAAAAAAATATCATATATATATATATTAAATTATTTATTATATCCTTCTTTATAATGCGGTGATATAAATTGAATAATATAGGACCACAGGGTGGTAGACCGCCATACACTAAAATGAGTATTTCATATCCCATTTCATGGGATATGATATAGATTTAGTTTATTACAATATTATAATAATATATAATTATTCTAAAGGCACTGGTGTTATTAGATAAAAAATAATGATTATTTTAATGATTTTGAAGAAGAAATAAAATGAAGACACTCTGTGGAGAACAATACCACTTCTTCAGACAACATCCTAAGGTAAGCACTGATAAGATTTATTGAATGGATTTATGATCAAAATAAAGGATATATGTCATGGTTATGGTAGTTAGGATGATCAAATGGTGGGTATTATATTATCCAAATGAATTTGAGGGTGATTAGCGTATCAAATAATTGTATAAGTTTATATGTGAGGAGAGTGGAACACTTGTATTTCTTTGATATGTCTTGAAATTATCTATAGAAGAAGGCCGGAGGGGGGGGGGGGGTCTAGAATATTTTTTTGATATAGAATATACTTTTTAAGTAGGATAAATTTTCATGAGAAGGTTTTTATGGTTCCATTGATTTAAGGAAGTCATTGTTTTTTTCTCAGTGGTCATGGATCTTTCTCTAGTATTCTAGTTGATGGGTCAATCTCTAGGTTTTAAATGGATCAGTGAATAGATCACTATTCTAGTTTTTGTGCTCTTGATTGATAATTTTTTGTCTTTATACTTGTTTTATCATTGTCAATAGATGTAAATATGAGTTTGGGGGGGTTTTTCGTTGTTTCATTTTGTTGGAGATTCTCTTCTTCAAAGGTATCTTCAGGCGAGAATCCACAAAAAAGGAATGGTTGTGCTAACACCCATAATTATTCAAATTTTTTTGTTTATGGATTTGTACCAAATAATTTATTTTTTCATGTTGATTTCTCTTTTACTTTCTTTCCATTTTAGTTTTAGAGTGAAGTGAGTTCCATTCTAGCATAGTTGTGTGGGCGGGCCTATAACTAGATGGGTGTGCTGACACACATCATCTGGTCGTCCTCCCATTTTTTGTGTATTTTTGGAGTGTTATATCATGATATATTGAATTCAATGGAAAAATAAATTTCAGAAGGGCTGACACATCAATTTTTACAAGAATCTCTATTGTATTGTATTTCAGGGGGAATATGATTTTGATTAGTACTTGTCATGATGTATCTTTCCAAATGGGAATTTGGGAACAGGTTAAGGATTTCGGTTTAGGTTTCTTTTTACATGTTTTTCATCTATATCATGAAATGTGTTTTACTATTTCTCGAATTAAATAAATGTTTCTTTTTTTGTGTTTAGTAATGGGGGCTTGACCCTCAACCTTTAAAAAAGCAACATTTTATTAGTATGTATTATTATATAAAATGATTATACATAATATCAAAAATATGGTTATTCCAATTCACACATCCAAATTTAATGCCTCATTAATAATGATAATTATTAAATAATAATATTTATTGTGTTTCTTAGTTCATTAAAACTCAACACTTTATGTAACAAAATCTATGAAAAAAAATTAAAATAATTTTGAAACAATATATTTTATATAATATTATGGTGTTACATTATGCCCCCATAAAGTAAATTTCTCCCTCAAAAATTAATCCAACATACATAAAAAATTTTGAATTATTTTTCCCCATCATATTGTTGTGTTCTCAAGAAGTTTCCTCAATATTTTAGTTTCACCAAAAAACATTGACTAGGTGAGTGGTCTTGTTTTGTAGTATATTCTTTGTTTGATCTATAATTTCAACTGATTTTTCATTATAATAATAATCATCCACCAATTTTAATACCTTTGTGTTATGTATATATGATGGATTAGGTACCAAATTCTTCATGAGATATATATAGAATCCATTGGAGAAAATGTAGAGGTTATGTGGATGTAAAATATGAAATGCTACCATCCAAATACAATCATGAATTTTAAAGGGACCAATATATCAAGGACTTAGTTTTCTCCTCATTAATCATGATATATATTTATAAAATACATTCTCACTATCATTAAGTCCTAGGTCCCATTGATTAATATCATCATAAAATTTATATTGAATTTTTGAATGTTGTATTTGTTTATGAATTTCTCTAACCATATGTTTCATTTCCTTAGTTATATCATATCATAGTTTCTTTCATTCAACAAATTGATTAGTACAAAATAGTGTTCCATCCTTCTTTCTATAGAAGTATACATAAGGAACCATCCTAATTATGAAATGAAATATATTGTTTCATAAAAATTCAATCAAAGGAAGGTTTTGATTCGAACCACATTTTAAATACACATAATTAGATATCTTCATATCCTCTATAGTTTAAATTTCTCTCTCAAACTAAACATTTTTATGAGGCTGTTAAATTCTGATAAAACTCAAAATTGTATCAAGATATTATTGATGACTTTCCCAGAACATTTATGAAAACCTCATATCCCAAAAAGACAAAAAGGAATGTTGTACTCCATGAAACCTTACTTCTTCATGAATATATATCATATAAAGTAGATCAAAATAAAAATCATCACTGATAGTAATTATGTGTGATGAAATTTTATGGTGATAAAATAAATCCCATAAAACATAATGTTCTTTAAAATTTTTAGTATTCTTCTGAAAAAATATATAGTTATGTTTTTAGATTTATATTCATGAATGGATAGTGGTTTTAATATCCTCTAAAACATTAATCACTTATCCTTTCCCCATTGACATACGAAGTATCAATATAAAAACCCAAAACATTCTCTCATCATGTTCTTGTACTAGAAATACTATTTCTGATAGGAATGTTTTAGTCATTATACCATTTTCATCGATCATTTAGAGGTTTTATGACCCAAATAATTTTCATATGTGACATATTATCAGCTAACATGCATATTATACATTTTATTAAACTATTTTAATATAATTCTCAAATTACAATAAATTATTTTCACTTTAACATAAAATATAAGATAAACCCTAAATGTAGCTAATACACTTAATCATATTCCAAAAAATATATAATGTAATTCCTCATCAAATAATTTTTTCCCTAGAAAATTTAAAAACAAACGAGTTTTATTTCCATAGATGTATCCCAAAATATTCTCAATCATGGTAATGATCTATCACATAAAAACTAAAAAGTTGGGATTAATAAATTGAACAACTGATCAACCATAAATCATAAATACATGATAATATCAATAAAACATAATATAATCCAACATTGAGATATATATGATTCCAAAACTATCATAATATATAGATGTTTAATTCTTCTTACAACCTAAATACCATTGGTAAAAATAAATCTACATCATAATTATTGAATCCCATAAAATTAGTACTTATATCCTTAATCATCAATGATTAACATGGAATATATTATTCTATAGAATAGTAGTTATCTAATTGATAATGTCTTTGAATTGGATAATTCCCATCATATGACCAAAAAATACATTGAACTCCTCAACAATTCATCACTCTATGACATTTTATTCCACATCAAAAAAATCTTCCCCTCTATTTGTGATATTATTATTTGTAGTTATTCCCACTTTATTTAAATATAAGAATATATATATTCTTTACTATATATTCCTTACCACATTAACTTCTATAAAATTCTATCTTCCTATAATTTTATGCATTAGGAATTGCACTGATGTTCACATTATTCATCATACATCATGATAGCTTATTAGGAATAATCAGAATATCTTTCTCTCTAACCATCACCTAATTTTGTTTCTGATAGTAACCAAACCATCCATTATATTTTCTATTAATATTATAATTTATTTTTAAATACATTTAAAGAAACCAAACATAATTGGGTTAGTAATAGTAATCATATTGGAAGAACAGAAAATCATGAAAAAAACACTTATAAGATGTCTAAATAATGACACATTAATTTCAATATAGACACCTTAGGGTTATCCAAGGTCACTCTTGAACATTATTAAAATCCATCTTGATGATTAAAAAATAGTTTGTGAATTTAAAAAGCATGTAACATAGATGTTTCATAAAATGTTGGTAGAGTGGTCCGTCATGAGTCTCCAAGTGATTATTGAGTCTATAAAAATGTGCCATTTTAAATTTTTTATGCCTAGGAATAACTTCTATATAGGCACATCCACATGTAGTATCCAAATAGGGGGTAATTATTTGAAAACTACTCACTCAATCCATAACCAAAATTTCAGGAAATTTTCCTATACATTGAATTATACTTAGATATACCCTTAGATATATCATTAGGGAAATAATTAATGTTTTAGAACATATTTTAAAAATAATAACTAATCCATTCTATGCTAAAACCTATAAAGACCAACACTTATTAATTATAAGAATTATATTTTAATAGAAGAATATTTATTATAAAACATTTTGATAAACACAAGAATCCATTACATCTATTTCATTTCTAAACATGCACACATAAACAAATAACCTATAAGGGAGATATGTAATCTCTCACATAGTCTTTCATAAATGACACCCTTCTTAATAATATTATACAAAATATATTTCTACATAACCTTTGAAATGAAAACATAATAAAGTGAAAGATTAGATGATCAATAATTATAAACATGGGATATATGTAATCCTAAGAAGAGGATAATGGTATGAGAACATGGGAATATCATTTTAAAACCATATCCTTCATATCAAAGTTCATAATTTTGATTCATAAAATAAATGTTTTTAGTTCATAAGTAATATAACATAATAGAATCATTAATTACGATCCATAAGTGAATAACATTGATATAAGACATAAAATTAGGGATTTCACATATATAGAAAAAAATAATTCTAGAAAGATTATATGATAATTTTATGAGGCTCTCATAGGTGAATAGGTTCACTATCCAAACCATATTGGTAGGCATGGTTGACTCATAATAATAAATTTTTTGATAATATCACTTACTATACTGGGTTCACTCTATATTTCAATCTAGTTTATCCCCTGAGATCTCAATATATACCAAATTACTTAGTATGTGATATATTTATCTCCATTAATCTAATAGAAATCATACATACATGATTTATAAGAATAAAAAAATTGATTATAATAGATCCAATGAAAATAAATTAGTGTCATAAAAGTGTCATTATAACCTAACATGTGGAAAATAAATAGGTTTCATAATCATTTTAAGAAATCCTCATTGTAGAACCCATGGAAGAAGAAGAAATTACCTTTAAAAAGTCCTTCAAAAACTAAAACCATTTTTAGATTGATTTGGAATGGTATTAGAGGATCATATCAGTAGTAATGCATTAGAAACATTAATGGATTTAATCACATATGAAAAATGATTTTAAAAGTTCACATAGAAAAATTCCATGAGGAAAATTTCTATTCTAGTTTGAAAATTACATTTTAAACCCTAATAACATTTCAAATTACATTTATTTTAAAACAACCATGAAAAATTGTAAAGGAATATACAATTAATATAAGGGTCCTGATTGTGTGAAATTTTATTCATTCAATACATGATAAAAAATGACTTAAACCACATAATCACTAAAATTCAAATGGGTAAAAAATATATAATAAAACCATTGGATAATTTTAAATCATGTTTTGAAACATTTTTTAAAATCAAGGATATGGATGAAAATGGGGTTTCAACCAAAGAGATGAGTAAAGTCGATTTTTTTCTAAAAACATTATTTTATTATCTTGTGTGTGATGGGAAGAAAATAAATTGAAAAAATGTATTTTCTAGAAATAATTAAGGTATTATAAAATTAATTATTTTATTCATATATGGATGATAATATTTTATCATCATTTTTAAAAACATAATAATCCTGATAAATGATGATATTGTATCAGAAAACCCTTTCCACTTTGGTACCATTAAATATGATCCACAAGAATACATAACATTAAATAAAACACAAATAGTATTGAAATATAATAAATCATGATATTACAGGTAAAAGGGTCTATATATAAACATCATAAAATATAATAGCTTCATAACATAATGTTTGTCCCATAAAAGAAAATTTGAGGCCAAAATTCTTTATCATGATGTCTCACATTTCTTAGTAAATTCTTAATACTAATTTATAATAAATGCATGTTTATTATAAATTAAATATATAACTATAATTATATATATCATAACACATATAAGTTACTTATGGGTTTTTATTACCATTTTTATAATAATTACATATTAATATCAAATTCTAGATGATAAAAGTTTTTTCACGTAAGTTTGGATTTGGTTTTTTGGTCCTAATACATTGATCAAGATTAAACCATAAACATATTTAAAACCATGATATAAATTCATATAAATTAGTTATATATATTTTTTGGGTCATCACTATAATTTTTAATGAAGAATTAAATACACCATCTAGGGTGATGGTAGGCCGTATGTAAGCATGAATGATGTTTCCATTTTCTGACAGATGGAGGAAAATGATGAAAATAATATATCAATTTTCGATAATAATAATAACTTAAAATATATCCTAGATCTACATTAATTTTTTCTTTAATAACCTTACATGAAAATAGTTTGTGAAAAAATTAATCACATCATTTACGAGGAAGTAATCCACAATACACTTGAACAAAAATATTATATCCCCCACTTAATGGAAGACAATGAGGTATATGTGATATCAAAATTCAAGAAGTATAATAATATTATTAATATAATATATTCACACACACACACACATATATATATTAATTTCTATAATTATAAATTTTTTTTATGGATTTGATAGAGAACTTATAATATTGATCTGTGAGGCGGTAGTCCATTTTAAACACAAATAACGATTTCATATCCCATTTGATTAAAGAGGATATTGATTAACATTAACACATTGACATAAAAAAATTAAAATAGATGCTATATTTTGTTTCTTTATATTTTAAAACATGAAGAATAATTTATGGGCTTGGGAGACAAAATAAAATAAATACACCTGCATAAGAATGATACACATTCTTCAGAAAACCTCCTTCGGTAAGAAAAAGAAGGATTCATCAAATGGATTTTTTAAAATTATGTAGCTAGTTTTTAGGTATGTTATTATGATAGTTGGGAATTTATTTTCCTATAAAATGGTGTTTTATGGTGTTAATAAGAGTGGATAAGGTGTGGACCTTTATAAATGAGTTGATTGGAACACTTGTAATTTAGGAAAATAAAAAGGAGTACCCACTTTTTTCACAAGAAACTAGGTAAGAAAAAATATTATTATAAATAAGTAGACATTATAGTGTCTATATATATCCCATTCATTTATTTTAGATATGTTTTTATGTATTTTTTATCCTTATCATTTTTTTCTATCCCCTGATAAACATGTTTTCACCAAATCCAAAGTAATTAATATTTTTTGTCTTCATTATTCATTATGGGAAAAAACTAACTTAACATTAAATAAAATATAAATAATTATTATTGAAAACACTTTATCCATTTTATCAAATTATTTTCATATATGTGAGAAAGTTTAAATGAATATTAAACCCATAGGCATGATGAAAAGGAGGGTTTTTAAAGATGTGTATTGTTCAAGGAAAAATGATTTTATATTAATTAAATGAGTTATTATTATAACTATATAAATTTAAATTAATATTTTTTGATACATGATAAATATATTTCACTTTAATAATTCATATTTAGTGTGTTTTTAATTAATTATAGTGGTGAAATATTATAATCATTAATACAATTTTTAGAAAATCTCGATTTTTATGAAAAAAATAATGATATACTAAAATCGAATATAATATTGAATAAAAAAATTATGTGTATTAAATAAAAATAAATTATACATATTTTACATGAAATAATAATCAAAACATAATTGTACATTATAAATAATAATCTTAATTTAATTAAATTTCATTTTTTTAAAACCGATATTTTTCACTATTCAGTGAAAAATCGATATTTTCCAAAGAAACCAATAATTTTAATGAATGTAAATATTTATATGTCTATTTATTATTTATTATTTATTTCAAATTCATTTATTAAAAATTTTGAAAATAATGTTTATTAATTTTTTACAAAAAAATTAATATTTTTTTTGAGAAAATAGTATATTCAATACAGGTAATAACATTTGAAAAATTTCATTACATTTTTAAAGTATTTTTTCATTTTATAAAACTGTTTCTAATATTATTTAAATTTATTTATCCCATTTTGTTGGAAAAAAAATAATTTAATGATAATAATGGTCATTTTCAAATAATTATTTAAAGAGTTTGTTGTTGATCATTAATAATCAGTAGTGAGTGTAATTTAAACTAAAGAAGAGAATAAATTTACAAAATATTTTCACAGAATCACATGGATATATAGATAGAGCATAAAATTATTAATGATAAACAATAAAGGTAATAACTAAATGAATTTTTATTTTATAATGAAGAAAAATGCGATAGTTTTTGTTTCATTCAATGTTGTTTGTAACATGGTTAAAAAAGTAATAGAGTCCCAATGATTGGACATTTATTTCCACACAATTAAAGAAACAATTATTTTTAATCTAGCATATAGATGGGTGTATATGGTATTAATATTTGGTATTACATTATTTATAATGAATCACAATTCAACCCTTACACGACGAATAACTATTTCATGGATTCCATCATTCAAATGGAATTGTATATCTATAAATTTAAAATCATGCTGGGAAATGAATATCCTTTTCCAGGTGAAATTTTTTATACTTTTAGCTTAATATTTTTATAATTACATCAATTATTAATTTGTTAAATTAAAACCACAAATTCAATCTGGTATGTTATAATCAGTATTGGATACTCCTCGGCCCTAGTTTCCTAGAGTCAGTGGTTACAATTTTTACATTGTTGTAAGCGATAAGTGATCACATAACAAATGACTGAGTATTTTTGTCTTCATGATAAAATATATAGAATCATGATTCACATATTAACTTTGAGAAAAATAAAACATAGTAATATTAAATATTCAACATCTATGAACTCATTAAAATATTCCTTCTTCATATAAAGTGAAAGAGAAAAAAATAAGGGTGATCTAGAATGCCCAAAATGGTTAATTATATATTTAGAAATCCTGAATCAATATGGTGTAATTTAGATAGAAAGGTACATAGCTAAAAAAATTCACTTTATTAATAGAACGAAAATCATGACTAAATTTTTTATAGTAAATATGAAAGGATAAATAATTGATAAAAAATTAAATTCAATCAATATTTTGGGGACATAATGAGTCCATGGATAATATCAATTACATAATCTAACAGATTATAATAATATAATACTTAAAAGATAAAATTATTAATAATGGAATCTATGATCCTAGATATCATGATATTTGTACCACAAAAAACTTTTAGAAAGATAGTTTACAAGATGTGTTAGTATACTCCATAAATGATTTAATTCAAGATTATTGATTCACCTCATGAGACTGCTGATTCATCTTGGGGGTATATAATCCCTTCCTCTCCCATAATATTATCTCAAACAAATTCTTCATATATTGACTTATTGATTTAATTCATTAAAAATATTTACTTCCATTAAATATTTATATTGAGTAAACAATATGGATTTATCAATATTTCCCCAGTAAATTAAAAAAATATTTCAATTTTAACACCATTTTTTAAAATAGTTAATTTTTAATGAAAAAATAACATAAATGATAAAAATCATATCGATATTTAAGAGAAATGTAATGTCAAATTATCAAAATAATGTGATTGATTTAATGGAATGATAATAAATACCAAATTAACCATCAAAGATAATTTTGATACTTTCCCATGTAAAATGAATCATATAAAATCTATAGAATGAATATGAATGGTATCATTAAATCATATCCCCATTTGTGTATAAGTAAAATAAAAAATTAGGTGTTGTTGATGAATATAAATATCATTAAAAAAATGTTAAAAAATCTCTGAGGAATATATCTTTTTCACTTTGAAAATTGACTTTAAAACCTAAAATTTCGAAAATATTAGCAATCAAATTTCCTTGAAAATTATTTTTAATATTTTAAATTAAGCATAAAAGTAATAGTTTTTCATAATTGTAGGAAATTGTATTCATATTTAATACATTATATTAATATTCCTTTCATATTTTTTGTATGAAATGTTAAAAAGTACCTTTTTTGGAAGATGACATGTAAATTTCTTTTATAATATTTTTTTAAAATCCAATCATTTGAAATAATGATGATAAAAAATTACAGGATGAAATTTAAAGAGAGATATAGTGTCCAATTTTTATTGAAAATATTTCCGAATCATTTTAAGTAGAAATGATATGAAAAGTGTACTATTAGATTAAAAATAATTATTATCCAGAGGAGAATAAAAAGGAATGGGATAGTTAAAAAATGAAACAATAAATTCAATTGATGGATAATAAATCCTATATAATTCCAATTATTATGAGATATTAATATAAAACCTTATAGGATTGGTAAAAGCTAAATATCAACCCCATGAAATGAATAGATTCAAGTAAAATACCAACTAGATTGAATATAAGATATTTTTTATATAACATATTTTTGGTATTTTAGATACACTTTATATTAAAAGATATGTGTATGGAATAATATATATCCAAAATAATAGAATTTGAGATAATAAAACCTCACTCGATGGAGCCCCTCCCTATCCAAGTGTTTCTGGATCTCCAATGAAACCCTCTCTCGATCTACATGTATAAGATCATCACTCTAGATTTGTGTTGACAAATCGATTGTCCACAATTGTAGTCTCTCTCCTTCCTTGAATACATCACTCTACCATTCCTCTACCATGGAACTTCAACTCTCTCATCAGATCCATGATCTAATTTCTATATTCCTCTTCCCTATATCCACTTCAGATCTAGGCTTCCCTTCAATCGATCAACATTAAATCAATGTCCAATGGACATATCATCCAGTAGTTGTGTTTTTTTATTATTTCGTATGGTGATGGAATGTTTGTAATTTTAGACAATATGGATAAACATGGTTTCTTTGACGATGCCGGAAGAAGTTCCAGACATCTGAAAGGTGATCTGAACTGTTTTCCATTTCAGTATCTAGTGGGATGGAAGTTGAGGTCATGATATTTATGGTTTGGATTTATCTTTTATGTTCCTTTTTCTTCTGATTGTTTTCATTTATGGACATTGGAATATTGTACTAGTTATTTTATTAGGGTGCATGGGACAATTTGATATTTTGAGATTCTTTCATTTCATTTGGTGAAGTATTACTTCTTGTAGGTAATGCTGAGTCGGTGGCCTTTAAAGATGGATTTATTTATTGAAATTCATTATCACCCTGTTGTTATTCTCTTTGTATATATGGGTTCTGTATCTTAATTTTTCACTATGTTTTTGTTCTAGATTTACGTTGCATTATGTTGACTATTTTTTATTCTCCAATAAGCTTCCTCGGGTGGGTGGATTAAAATATAGATAGATGTTCTGCCACCTATCATTTGGTTCTGCCTTATCATCCCAGTGTTGGATGGGTACTCTATCTCAATTTATTTATTATGTTGAAAAAACATATTGGTAGGGAGTAACTGTTATCCTTGATAGGCTTGGTTGTTCAATTTTCTGGTTACAGGGGGGGGGGGTGGAATTATCCTCTTCATTTTTTATGATTTTCTACACCACTTTTTAAATGTTTTGGTCCATTTTCCTTATAGGTTTTTATTCGAATTTTTCCATGATTATTGTAATGGGTTCCCTCATACCCCATTTTTTAAGAGTGGATTTCAATGATTTCATTTTTAATAAAGGGGAATAAACCCTAAACCTGTTCAAAAAAATGAGATAAGAAACCCTTACAATGATCAAAATAATAATGTCAGGTTTAATCAATTAATTGATAATGTGTATAAAATATATATCCAAATAATATTAAATAAAACATATCATATTCAAATTAATTACAGATAGAATCATAAAATATCAATTATAATGAATATGTAACATAACCCAATAGAAATAATTGTAGTTATAAAATTCCTTACCAATTTGTAACATTCATGTCAATTCCATATGGATGAAATTATTCAATTTTAAATGAAAAATTCCATGAAATATGATTTTTTTGGTGATATAACTTGTAAAAGGGGTAGTAAAGTCCAAAAAATTAAGAAATTAGGTGTTTGACATTACTCAATGCCTCAATGAAGTGAAATTCAGACGAAGTCCCTTAAATCATGATTCCATTAAATTGAACCTGTATTAACCTACTATTTAATGGTGTTAATAATGATTTTAATTTATTCCAAATCCATTTATATATTTATATTTTTATATATAGTAATCATATTTCATCATACAACCTATTGGTTAATAATAATTCATTATTATTGTATTCCAGGTGTCAAATGATTCATATTATCATGTATTGTTTTCATGGAAGCTCAGGTTATTGTGCATTTTAAATATTCAAAAACTATCCAGAATGATATTAATATTATTAATACCATATTTATTCATTGGATATAATTCAAAAACCATTATAATGATTTTGTACATGGAAAACGATTCATATTTCTTCATGGAGACAGTAGATTTTACATACGCATAAGAAAAAATATCATTCCCTTGATGGGTGAAAGGGTAAGGAAGTGGATTATATATTAAAATTATAGAATGATTACCATGTCATATTTTTAATATATATATATATATATATTCATTATTTATATCATTATTACTCAACATGTGAGTCACTTATGGAATAAAAATTGCATCATTTTGCGATGTGGTATCCCATCATACACATGTGTGATGGATTTTTTTTCCCATTTGTGGAAGATAAATTGGATCAATTTTATTACATAAACAGAATAAAATATTATTATATTATAGATAAAATTATATTATAAATTATTTGAAAAAAATGTGGTGGTAAAATATTAATAAAATATGAACAAGATTAGTTTATATAATTAACATTTCTATGATGAACCTCCCTTGGGTCTATTATTAAGGACCCCAGTATTTATCTATTTGGAGCAATTAGACATATAGAATATAAATAAGGATGTTTGGGAGAGATTATGGAATTTTTTGGAAAATATATATTGTTTTAAAGTTGTTAATAAGTAAGGGTATGAGTTCCTATTCATAAATGGGCGTGGGGGACCTTCTTGGAAATTACAATGAAATTTCCCAAAACAATCTAAAATGTGAAAGTACAGAAATAAGAAAAATGGTTCAAAATGAAATTATATTCATATTATTTATAGTATAAGGATTATATGTGGCTATAAAATATGATTTTTACATGATAAATTTTAATATATACTAATATATTTTGTTTCAACCATTCAGTAAAATTGTTTTTTCCTTACCTAAGGTAATTTATTGTAACTATTTTTAATAATCATTTTGAAATAAAATTAATAATAAAATATTATGTAAAACTAATTAACTGATTCCATTTATTCAATAAATATTTTTTATTAATTCAAATAATTGAAATTGAAAAAAATATTTAAAATAAATAAGTAAATAGTGTTGAAAAAATAGTTTTTCAGAGAAAGTATTATTTCAACATAATATGATATTATATTAACAATATGACAATAAATTATATTCAGATGGAAATAAATTCAAATATTTTGATATATAAAAGTTAAATTTATTTTTCAATCCTTTATTAGTGTTTATTTTATCTAATTAAAATAAAAAAACCACATTGATGCAATATCATATTTAAGATGAATGTGTATTAAATTCAAAATATAATTATATATGAAAAATCTGGTATAAAGATGATTGAAATGTAATTTTTTACATTTAATAAAAATAAAAATTATTTATATCACATTAATGAAAAATTAAAAGAAGAGTATGGTGTTTATGTTTCTAATTTTTTTGAAACGAAATGATTGTTTTGCAAGAATTGGTATTTTCAACATTCACTGAAAAATTACCCTTCTTATAAATATTGTAAAATCTCATGATAACATTATTTTGAGATAAATATTTAAAAAGTTATTTTCATTTTAACTAATAAGTTTTATTAATTTGAAAAATAATTATATTATTTTTTCACATAGATTATTAATTTTGTTTTTATGAAAACATAGTTTTTGATAAATAATTGAACATAAAAAAATTGATTTCTTATTAAAAATAAAATTATAATAATTATAGGTTTTATATATATTCAATAATTTATTTAATTAAATTATTACTCACCAATCTGAAATCTCGTTTATAATTTACATATATAAAAATATATTTCATGGATTGTTTATACTCGGTGTTGCATTTCAAATACTCGATTGAATATAATGTTATTCATTTAAAATAATAGGTTTTCACATTCTAAAAACACTCAATATTTTGTGTTCTCATAATTTTATGTTTCACCTTAAAATCATGTATTTTTTATTTGAAAATAAATTTGATGAAATCCCACATTTCAAAACCCTTTAATAAAACATCCTCAAAAAGAGAGAAAGGTAAATACGAAGATCTTAAAGAATAACCCATTTTTTTCATGTCTGATTACATTGGTATGAATTAAAAATATGGACATAAGAAAAGTAGATAAAATTTAGATTGATAGAGATCATTGATAATAAAAACATTATTTCTTAAGAGATAGTTAGCGAAAAAACCATTATTTTTGGATCATTTAATAGATTATTGATTCATTGGATTTGAAGGTAATAACAAATCTATTTTTTTTGTTTCAAGATCCAAACCATGATATTATGGAACTATTTTACTATCTATATATATAATTAAATATAGATACATGATATCATTGAATTTTATAAGCATAATTTGATCAATTTTTTTCATTGTTCAATTTCCACATCAAGGGATGAATATCCAGTATGATGTTATTTAATCCTGAAGCACTAAAACTAAATTTTAATAGATCATAATATACCAAAATTAGTAACCAAATATTCTAATTTTCATTAAATAATAATCAAAACAGAATTGGTTACCACAAAATAATATAATAAGAACATGTATAAAATTCCTAATGACAGAATGAATGGGTTTACCACAAAATAGTCACTACTGGTTGAACATAGATAATTCAAAAAATAAAGAACGCTACATCCTAATTAATATTAATATTAACAATATTATTTAATTTTTTCACCTCAATGGTAATGTCATTAAATTAAACATACATCCCAAAATACATAACATCATTCATACTGAATAATATTTCATTTTAAAATTAAGGGTTATATATACCACAATCCAACATAGTGTCTCAGAAAATATAATTAATTAACTCAAAATCAAATAATCCTGGTCCTAAAATATGTTTTTTGAATTAAAAAATAAATTTATTCATAAAATAGTTTTAATAAATATAATTTCATTATAACTAGTGCATCATAATGGCTTTTGGTAGGCACTGCTCCCTTTTCACCTTCTGGTCACTGGTTTAAGCCCCATGGAAATGCCTGATATGGCTGGTTATTACCAAAAATGTGGGGCTTCCTTTTTCCAAAATGATAATAATTTAATTTGAATAAAATTTCAAAATTTTAATAAACAATAATTACCACAACATAAAAGATAATATTATCCATTAAAGTTATTAATACCATTAATCTTATATCCTAAAAATTTAAATTCATCCTTCCATAAATAAAATTTTCACTAAGACACACACTAAACCTGTGGGTCATATTTCCATAGATATCTCAAAAAATATCATTAATTTTCATAAACTCCCTTCACTTAAATTCCCTAAAAATGGGTTTTAATACTTTTTATTTAACGTGCGTTCTTAAAATTATAAAATAATGATGGTATATTAAATTCATGAGTTAATATTAGATTGAGAAATATATGAATCCACATTGTATAAATATTTAAATATTTTTACATCCCAAATATATTTGGAAAAAATAAATCAACAATAATATTCATGTATCTAAATACATAAATACTTCAACCCTTTTACATCAATGAATTGTATTAAAAAATTTGTTAACATTTTAAGACATAAACATTAAAAGAGGGAATTGACTTGGATAATTTTATGTTTCTCAAAATTCAAGATAATAAACTATATATTGATTTCCTAGATTAAATTTATTTCTCTCATTTGAAATCGTAACTTTTAAATTGTAATTTTCTACTCTATGCGTGAATTTTACACAAATAAGCCTTTTACTCCTTCTTTTAAGACATTCTCAATGGTTTATAATTCATTATTTGTAATTCTAAAGACACGATGAGTTATTTTTTCCATGGTCTCCACTAAATAATCTCTTAGTTTACTCTATACATTTCTTCATTAGTGAGATAGAGTGTTGGTTTAGATATATGTTATTTGTCATATTTCAGGATAATGGATTACAAATAATCAAGATAACACTCAATCTAATAATCATTGCATTTGATTTATCATAATCACCACACTACCCATCATTTTCAATGTAAACATGATACCCTTAGGATCCATAAATTGACTAAAACTATGAAATCAGTTTTTAAAATAATTAATCATAGTGGAAACTCAAGATACCATTTATATGTTGTTTTAACCAAGAAATATTATTTTTAATCAAAACCCATTTTTATACATTGTAATTAGTTTTATAATATACATAAATCTTTTAGGAATGTTTTTAATTATTATATGAATTATCCAAAGAATATCTACTAGTAGCTTAAAATCTGGAAAGCATCAATGCTCGAGGTCTTACGTGATGTTGTGATAAATTAAAATGAAAATGAACAAATTTATGAGTTATTAATCATAAGTAAAAGTGTTCTAGAACCATACCAACATTTAGAATGTATAATGGTTTCTATTTCTTGGAATATACAACAAATATATTCCTTATAATAACATTAAGATGTTTTCTATAATTATCTTCAATATATATCACAGGTTTATGTTCCCTAATAATTTTTTTTCATAATATAGTTCCCAAGGATTTCACTAAACCTACCCTAATACCAAAAATAATGATCTCAATCCTAATAGCCTAGATTTTATGGTCACATTATTAAATTTGTGCTTAATACTATGGATCACATCCCAAAGAAACAAAGAGTATATTTTTCACATACCTATTTCAATATATTTTAATACATAAACTACAACATAGTGAAGGTAAATTTTCTTTATCTTGGAACTCATTAAATGATTCCTTCATTATATCATGGTGGAACGAACCAAAATAAGGGAGAGAAGAAATTCAAAGGGTTACATATAGTAGATTATACCATCAAATAAAAAGGATTAATAAATATGTAATGTAAAATAACTAAGTCAAATATCATTTAATAAATATCATTTATATCATGATTGGATAAGTCATAATCCATATTTAATGGAAAATAACTGAACACACATTCCACTGAATCAATAACTTGAGCATAAAATTTTATGACGAAAATTTAAATGAAATAAACTCTTGGTTAATAGTTATTAAATTATTAATTAATAAAATTATTAATATTTTAATTTATGATCTCAGAGATGAAAACATTTATAAAATCAAGATAATTGAAAATTTGGACGATTGGCATGTATGCACCAAAAACCTATTTACTTCTATTTTACTGATTCACCTCATGAGACTAACAATGCATCATGGTGAAATATATTTCTAGGACCCACTCATTATTTTATGTCCAACTAATTCCTCATTTAAAAATTGATTGATTTAAATCAAAAAAATATACCTTATTAAAAAATATCCATATTGAGTAAAGAATACATATTTATCAATATTTTTATAGTAAATCTAATGAAATTCAATATAAAAACCATACATATAAATGGAGTATGTTTTAAAAAACAATAATATATATGATACAAGGAATATATATATTTAAGCGAAATGTAATATTTAAGTATCACAATAAATTGAATGTTTCAATGGGATGTTAATGAACAAAAAATAAATCAATAATGTGATTGTCAATATTTTCCCAAATAAATTTGATCATAAACCAAAAAAATATGGAATAAAGATATTATAATTACAACATATAAATATATTATTATATTTAAAATAATTTTATTATTATTAATAAATATAAATAAAATAAATTTATTATTAATTTTTTTTTTCAGGAAAATACCCTTTTCACAATGAAAATCCCTAATTCATTTTAATAAAAATATGATAAATAAGAAACAAAATTTGTTGAAAATAACTACTAAAGGTGTAAATACTTCATTAAATAAATGAGCGGTCATTAATGTGGGTGATTATGTTGATACTATGTTCATTAAACTAATGTTTTTTCACTAATTTTTTATAAAATTCCAATAAATTACCTTATTTGAAAAAATAGAAATAGTCCTTTTAATTTTTTAAAAAATATTAAATCATTGTTAAAATGATTTTAATCAATAATATAAAAATATTAATACATTATAGATATTTTTTTAGAAAAAATAGTTTTAGAAAAATGGATTTTCATCTTAAGTGAGGAATAATATCATATTTTCTTAAATATATTTTCTCGATCACATTATGTAGTAGTTTAAGGGAAATGGTAATATTACCAAAAAATATCCTGAATAACCAAATGAGAATAAAATTATTTCTTTCTATTATAAAATTATCAAATTATTACTTTCATTGATAATTCAAGAATACATACTCCTAATTAAATTGATGTTTTCAAATAAAACATTATCGCATTGAATCAATTAAATATGTACCCACCATGATAAGAATAAATATGATTGAAATATTAAAAAATATCAATATAACGTGTTTCATGATATAACATATAAAATATGTAATAAAAAACATCATGAACATGATAGGTGTATAACATAACACATCCCTATAATATGAAAATTTTCGATGGGTAATGCTAACAACGATCATTAAATTAAAGAAATAATAATAAATGATTCAATTATTTTTATCAGATTCAAATCCACGATGAAAATCATAAATAAAATAGAAGGTAATAAATGTTCACCACATTCATGTTTTTAAAATGAAATTGAATGAAGAAGTAATATAACCTAATGAAATAAAATTGACTTATGAAGTTCTTTTCCACTTAATTTTTTTTTATTAAATTCCATTGGATGTAATAATTAAAATATTCACTTAAAATACATTTATTTATGATAGAATAATGATATTACATCTTAAAAGGGTATTATATGAATCATATAAAATAATATTGGAGTATAAAATTTCAATATGCCTTAGTGAATGAATATTTAGGTGATGTCTCTAAAATCATGCTACCCATTAGTAGAACATCAGTTGACCTCATGTATAAATGTTTTAAGAATGTTATTCAGTTATAACAAAATAATATTCATATTTCTAATATCATTTCTTTTACTATTATATAATATTACCACCAATTCATTAATAATATTTTATTTTAATTATTTTAGTGGGTGATAAATTCTTCATTTTCTCATATTTGTTCTATCAAAAGTGTTAATTATCAAGAAAATATGGTATTGTTCCACATTTTTGAGATTGATAATTTTTTATAAAAAATTTATTTATTAATTGATACATTACAAAAACCATTATTTAATTTTAATCATGTAAATTGAATTTTGTCATTTCATGATGACAATGAGAGATACGTACATAAGGGGGATGATATCATTCCCTTATTGGGAAAATGGTGAAAAAGTGGGTGACTTATTTATGACCCTATAAAAATATATGATTAAATTACTTAATGATATGGTCCATGAAAAAAAGGAGTATGTTTCTCTTTAGGACCCTACATGACTATAGATCCACAGTTAAGCATGCTTGGTATGGAATAGTGATCATAATGGGTGACTTCCTGGGATGTTTCCCAAGATGAGTCTAAGTGATGAAAAAGCCTACTAAAAAGAATATTTTTTGTCTTATGGGGATAGTAATTATTTAGATGTCCCTTTTGTGCATGTTGATGTGCCCCAACGCGGGGACTGTGGATATATAGAGAAACCAGATATACATAGAAGGGAAACACTCGAGTACTATGTTAATGTGGGGTGTCTATGTTATCACCAAGGCCTATTTGCTACTTTGGAATCAGAGGAGAAACATAGAATTTAGTGTAGTTCTGCATCGTGGGTTAAGATATAACATAAAAAATGAAGACATCAGTATCTAATAGGTGTAGGGGTAGTAAATGTCACACCAAAATTTATAAAGTTAAAAAATTACAAAATCACATGACTCATGTCAAAAAGGTACTCCTTTATATTTGGGATTCTACATCATTATAATTCCACTATAAAGCATGCATAACATGGCGTAGTGATCAGTACATGCGACCTCCTTAGATGATTCCCATGTTGTATGTGATCAAGAAAAATGCACAATTCAATGAACATGTGTTGTTCTATGGGGATATTCATTAGTTAAAAGGACAATTTGGGAATGTGGGTGGGCCCTATGGAGGGGTCTAAACATCTGTAGTGCTACCATCTGTACCAAATAGCCCAATAATCGATGGACATGTTAAGGGAGAGTTTTTTTATATCTACTTGGCTTGGTTGTTACAATGTTATAAATGGATGAACCATCCTTATGTGTGGTGTAACTGCATGGGTTGAGATATAAGGTCTAAGATGAGGATTTTGTTATATAGGGGGGAGGGGATGAATGCGATACCCTATAATGATAACAAGATAAATATATAAATGATTTGATTTGTGTTTAAAAGGTGTATATTTATTTTCTAGATCTTACATAATTAGAACTTCACTATTATGCATGCTTTGAATGGATTAGTGATTAAGATGGGTCACCTCATTCGATGCTTCTGTGGTAGTGTGTGAGTTGGGACCACGAAATCTATAAGGAACATGTTTTTTACTATTGAGATTTTCAATAGTTAGGAGACCTGTTCAAACACATAATTGGGCCCAATTGAGGGGACCACGTGTCTATTGGGAAACTGGTGGTACCGGGTTGGCCAGGACTCGACAACCAAGTTAATAAGGGGTTTATGTGTTGTCAATAGTGACCAGTTGATAAAATATATGAATTTCACAGAATTAATATCATGTCATATATACCATATATATATATTTATTATTTCCAAAATAATGAATATCCATGTGATTCAGTGATGTAATATAATTAAATCTGTTCTCAGGGATATATTATTCCATACACACAATCAATATAATTCTTTACAATTTTTTGATGGGGGATATAGATATATATTATTCCATCAACATCTAAATATCTATGTATATTACAAATATAGGGTTGAAAATGTTTTAATTGTTATGACATAATTTATTGTTGTACATTTATTTGTAAAATATAACTTTCTTTATGAAGGTAATTAATTTCTCATAAGAGAACCACATTTTAATCACTTATTAAGGACATGATAATTGGTTTTTTAAAAAGATCATAACTTTTTGAAAGAAACTAATTTTTCAATGAGATGTTTTTCAGGTATTGTAGAGATATATTATATGAGATATATGATGATGTTAGAGGATGGGTTTCCTATTTTTATGTTGGGGAGTGGGTTGTTTTGGAAATTACTTAGAAATTTCCAAAAAATATCATAATTGATAAAGTCATTTATATGAAAAATTATTCAAAAGGATATTATATTATAATTTTAGAAAGTTTAGGGTTTAAATATATACAACCTATAGTATTTTGGAATGTCCAATTTTAAAATATATCATTATCTTTTTATATAACCAATGATAAACCCGTTTTAACCTTTACAGGGGTAATTATTTTTAACTATTATTACAATTCATTATTAAAAACAGTTATGAAAATAATATTACTAACCATAATTTTTTTATTCAAAATACTTATCACATTTAAAAAAATCTAAATAACTAATGTGGTAATGTTTACATTAAAATATTCATTGAAAACATGTTTTAAATGAGTTTTTCGAGGGATTCATTTTTTAATCATAAGATGGTAAATATTAATAATAATAATATTGAGATGGGTTTAAATTCATAAATTTTGATATATAATATTTAAATTTTATTTAAATTAATCTTTATTAGTGTTTATTTTATTTAATTATAATAGAGAACATTATGCATTTAAAAACTGATTTCAGAAAAATTACATTTTAAGATAAAAAAAGAATATCAAACCAAAATATTGTAAGTATACAGTGAAAATGTAATTATATTAGTTAAGTGTAACTAAAAAATACTTATTTTATTTTAAATTAAAAAATAAAATTATATTGGGGGTTTTAAATTAAAAACTCTATTGAAAATAAATGGTTGTTTTACAAAAAGATGTATTTTATGTATTCACTGAAAAACTGATATTTTCAGAAAAACCAAAAAATTTTATAATACGATAAATTTTATAATTTGATTTATAATTTTAAGATTATCTTTTTAAAAACATTCTAAAAAATGAAATAATAATTAAATTATTTTCTCATATAGACTAGTAAAAAAATTAAAAAAAATCATTTTTTTAATAAATTAGAATTTCGAAAAAAGGAGTGGTTATTATCAAATAATTTTTTGTTATTATTACCTTTAAATATGTTTTCTATTTTTTTTAATCTTATTGATACCATAAAATTAAATTTTCTGGTTATAATAATCATATGTAAATAATATATTTCATCTGTTGTTTAAGCTCGGTGGTCACTTCCATTTATGATATCGATAAAAATTTTATTATTTTAAATCCTCATGGTGTTACAGATAACATTACCAATATTGAAATGGAATATAATTACTTTAGTATTACCCAAAATAATTCCATGTATTCTTTAAAATCAAGGTATACATTGTTTTATTATTCATAAAATCCGCAAATCAGTATGATTAATTCTAATTTGGTATATGAATTTCAATTATGAGTATTAAAAGCTATATATTTGGGAGGTGAAAATATTTCATTGGGTAATTTTTTCTATTTTATTTTATTGAGGCCCTCGATTTACCCTAAATTTTGGGAAATCGTTATAAAAATATTTTGAATCAAATTTGACAATGATCCATACATAACATCAATAATGGGATGGGCAGTCTGATCATTCAGTCAAGACATTTGAAGGAATTCAGAGACAATATGTGATGATATTTAGATATTTAAGGGATTTTTATTTACCATTAGTTGTGTGTTATTATAATAATAGTTATCATGAAGTGATAAATATGAATTTTTTATAAATTTTATGGTTTTCCATGACTTTAATCAGTTTATTGGGTATAAGACATGAAAATTTCACAAATTAGACCAAGAATTGTGCATAAGACCACTAAGATAATTTAGTAAATCATTAAATTGAAGAAAATGAGCAGAGACACTAGAAAGGTTATTTAGAAGATATTATTTATCATCCATCATTTCTATTAAAAAACCATACATTATTGTTTGTGAATTTATGGTTTGAGATCCACTATTTACGTAAGAAAGGGAAACTAATTACCCTATTTATTCGACCATTTGAGATTATTGTTTGGATTAGTAGGGTTTCCAATCAATAGTATTTTTCTCCATGATTTAACAATATAGATGGTGTTTTCTATGTATAAAAACTATATTAGTACCATCCAAACCCTATTAATTGCATTAGATTGGATCATGTTTATCTTAAAATGGCTGGTACATTTATTCAAAACCAAATTAATATTTAGTAAAGGCAATGAGAAATTAATTTTTTGTAGAATCAATTCATTGGTTTGAGTATTATATCATCATGTCTAAGTTTTAGAGTTGTATTGGGTTTGAGGGGTGTTCATGATAGAGAAAAAGCACACGATATTTAAATAATATGATAACTTTCAATTACTATATGACCAAAATCGTAATGGGGGTGATAAGTTTACAACCCCAATTGAGGTATTTACGTTTTAATTTGAGTAATTTTTTATGAAGAGTTTTAATGCAATTTTAGGATGTTCTTGATAATTATTTTTAAATTTATACGTATTATTAACGGAATATTGAAAACAAACAAATAATTAAAATCATTAAAACTCCTTTTGAAAAAATATGAGATTAATTGGTTGTATATTAATAGGTACATAGTTATGGTAAACTATGAATCTATATTATTTTTCCAATGGAATATGGATGGTTGTCTCATGACATACCAAAAATTGGCAAAAAACCATTTTTTGGCATTAATGATACATGAAATGTTATATTTTTAAAACAAAAAATTCCATTTTAACACTCATTTACTCCCTACATTCATTAGATTTTTATTTATATAGATATATTTGGAGATTTTAGTGATTTGTTTCTTTAATGTTCCCCAAATATTGGACTATTAATGTGTTTGTCCTTTGGGTCCAAGGTATGGCTTATGTATATTGTTCTCCACCAATATATTATTGTCTGGTAAAAGAATAATCCTATGTTTTGGGATTACCTATCTAGATTATATTGTCATATATTGTTTTTGGTTTATTTTTTTAAAATAATTTATAGGATGGGACAGAGGGCCCATATATGCATGTCTTTGGTGTGGTTCTCTATATATTTTTGGTTTGAGGTAATTTTACTCTCGCTCACTCTTTTATAGTAATGAATTTTTTCCTATTGATTATATATTAAAATAATAATAATTATTAGTAGAATTAACATCATGAGACCTATTATAAGTATTATATTATTATTGTTTGGGTTTCATAAATAAAGGTAATGGGTGATGCCCATAAATTATTCCACAAAATTTAAATGTGACTTTTTTATAATAAATTCTTTTTTTGAATTGTAAATTTTTATTTAGAATGATTTAGTGTTCCTCATTGATAGGAATAGATGGAGTCTTATTGTTTTAAACATATGTATATCATCTTAGTATACGGGTACATGGATTATACTACTATGTGATGACATGGGTTAGAGGGGATAAGTTCCCAAACACATGTTTGGTCTAATTAGATATTCTCATATCTACATGAGGTTTATTAGGGTAGTGAAATGAATCCCAAATTAGAGGAGTTATTGTGTATCATGGATACATTCATTTATAATGCGGGTTTGAATTAATTAGAGTGATATAATATGGTCATATATAAATATCTATGTGTCTATATCCTTTTCAATTTTTTTCTTCATGGTATTTATTATAAAAATTGTGAGTTAATGTTCCCTTTTTCTATATTATGTGTGGGATGTCTTTGTTATATTCCATAAAGTGTTTTTATAATATCCAAATATATATGATATATGTAAAATATTTAGAGGTTATTAAAAAATATATATGTAATTGGAAGACCACATACATATCAATGGGATCTTATTGATGTTTTGGCATTATATATTGAGATTGGATATTTTATTTAGTGATGATGTGAAGTTTGGTGTTAAAATAATTTAGTAGAAAAATTCACTTTTGGTCTTTTGACACGTAGATTTATTGGATATATTTGGGTTGTCATATCTTTGATTTTCTTATGTTACATGTGTATTTATAGTTTAATTTTTATCAGGTATATTATTTATATTAGTCAATTTTATTTTAATATAATGCATGTTGTGTCATATTAATGGAAAAAAAATTCTACAAGGATTTGATGAATCCCAATGAATTTATATCTAACCATATATGTCTTGGTGATTCACTAAAGGAAAGTGGAAATATAATTTTATCTTAGGAAATGAGATTTTATTTGGATATTACAATGACTATAGTAAATTATTTTAAAAAAATTCCCTAGATATCTTAAGAAACAAAATATTTTGTTATATTTAACTTTATGGTGCCACCATTGTTCCCAAAAATTTTATCGATCATTCATGCCCCCTCTTAGATAAATCCAATGTGGGTACTTTAAACCAATGATCATTTTTCCATTCCTATAATTAATTTAGAATGACTCCTTAGATATACCTCCAATAAAACTAACATCTATTAACAAATTTAAATTAAAAAATTCACGATTCACAGGAATAACAAAAACATGCTAAATAATTTTGATCCTTATTGTCCCCATATTCTAGTGAATCCAAGGATGGGACTATAAAATTACACCAATTTAATTCTAATATAGTTATGCACCATCAAGGCTCAACCATAATATAGTGGTTATTCCAAAAAATTATAACCCTTTCAATATTAATGTCTAAAATACCAAATCACTAAAAACATAACAAGCAATACATTCAAAAAAACCACCTATGAGACATGGGAATATAATATTTTTTGCATCGATGTCATAGTGGAAAATTTTATAAAAAAATATATATGAGAGAAAAGACCATTGTATTTTAATAATTTATATATTATTGAAAGTAATTCCAATAATGAAGTCATCATATACATTTTGAGGCTATTTGGTGTACGGTGTACAACAACATCCAACTATATGAAAAAATAACCATCATATCTTATAAAACAAACCCTTATTATAAACTATCATACTACCAAAAATATATACAATACACTCTATTATATTTTGGAGTCATTTAAATCCTCGGTTTTATCAATTAATGTTCTGAAATTCATAATTCGTATTCATTTGGAAACAATTATTGTGTTCTCTTATCTTCCAATATATGACGGTATGAAGTACAATTTCATTGTGAGGAAAATAATTAATTCACATGTTTCTGATTCACTTAATGTATCCCCTTTTAGTATAATAAAACTACTTTTAATAACATTCTTTTAAAAAATACACCTATTCCAAATCCATCACCTTCCATATGTCAAAATCTTTAATGGAAAATTTTCTATATAATATTTTCAACCTATAAATAAAATTCCATCTCTCACACATTCCAAAAACCATGATACCTCTATAAAAATATTAATATATTTATACATATTGATGCTAAATCAATGTTTTTATATACTATGGTCAATCCACCCTCCTTATATTCCTTATGTGGATGAAAGAACCACTACGTCATGTAATAAAGTTCATTAAAACATATGATTTTGGAAAGAATCATCTTCTTCTAATATTGTACATTAAGAGTGATTGGATCCCCATTGTTAAATAAATCAGTCAATTGGGTTGGTGAATACATAGTAATATAAAAGAAAAAACCTCTCATATTTGAGATTTTATAATCCTTTTGTAGTTATCCTTATAAAACATAACTTATCGAGGTATATATTTCTTAATAAATCTCTTTACATTTGAAATAAATCAAAAAATAAACTAGGTAACAAATTAATTTTATACTCATTAATCCTTTTACATAATAATATACTATTGAACGCTATTTAATTTACTATAGAATAGCTCTTATTTCAAGATCATGTGATTATTTTCCCAAGGAAGACTTCATGAACATCCCCTTCACCATTCCATTAATGGTTCTATATATTCCATAAAATCTTATAATCAACTGATTCAATATCAATAAACTATATGATCTATTTAGGATTATAATAACAATAATCGTACAAAATCCAAATCTCCCACCATAAAAAATCAATGTAAACTATTCTTAATGCAACATCATCCTATAAAAAAATTAATCCTGTTAAATTAAATAATTATAAGAGATAAAGGAAAAAAATAGAATTATTCTATATGGATAAGGGGGTAATGATACCGATAAACCATTATCTGAAACACATTATCATGTTTATATTCCATCTAACATAAGAATTTAGACATTGATACCACTTTTTGTTTATAAATCCCCTCCATTTTATGAATTTTTTTCCCTAATTACATGAACCCAATATATGACACTTCATATCATACTATATCATTATATTTAACTATTGAGTCATATGTACAAAAAAAATTCAATCAATGATTAATTTATTTTATCAGATCAAATTTTAGAAAAAATTATTCAAAAACTTTTTTGAACAAAAATATGTAGAACTATACAATATATAAATTGAAATGGCACAAGAAAAAGAATTTAAATTTTCTAGATGTCTATTATACTTCAAGATGTAAATATATATCTTTATATAGTTGGATAAATTTAGTTAATATTTAATTAACATTTTAGTTACCCCACACAGACCAAACAATAATTAAATACATCTATAAAACTACACAATGAACAATAATAATGTATCTATAAAATCCATTAAATAGTGTGCAGTTTATAGATAATTCCCTTACAAGAGATATAAATGAACTTAACATCATATTGGTAAGATTATTCCTCCTTTATATTACCAAACTATTTGGATCAATAAAGAAATATATTCACAACCATTTATTTATAGATGAGTTTATAAATGTAACATTTAGTTCACAACCATACATATGAATTTGGTGATTATAACTGATATGAAGTCTCCATAATTTTACCTCATTGTGGTAAATCAAATTTTTCCTCAAATAGTTCTCCTAATGAATTCTTCAAGATTATATAGAATCTCAATGGGTTTCCTTTATATATTGTGATATATGATGATTATAAGAGTTAATTGTATTATCCTAGTCCCCATTAACCAAAATATTTATAGTGTTTCTAATTTCAGATCAACTCTTCCTCAACTTAACATTATTCTTTAATCACCCCATCCTATATAACATGGTTTCTATACAGTTTCATTATATTAGAGGATTATAAGTTTTCATTATCACCCCATAAGACCACTACTACCATAATTTATAAACCGAGTTAACTTCTTATAAGATATTTCTACATACCTAGAAATTATCTTAATCTTCCATTGTAAAAAATTAAAACAACCATGGTGATGGATTTCCTATCCACATAGAGATCAAAAAAAATATTCCAAATATATAACTATTCCATATTCCAAATCATAGGAAAAAATTATTACTCACTCAAAAACATAAAAACTTACGAGGGGTCATTATTTTTCAAAAGTGTATATTCTACTAGGATAACATATACTATATTTAAAAATGGAAAATGATCCTTATTTAATCATTCAATTGATATCTAGGAACTATAAATAAATTTTTATTCCATTTATGCAGATAAACACATAATATATATTAATTCACATAAAAAATAGAGTATTTATCGAATAAATTTAAAAATTGGTGATTTTATATTTAAATTGTACTCTCATGTATTCTAAAAGCTAGTTATATCTTCTAGAGCATTTAAAAAATATTAATTGGGGAATATTTTGTCCCAAAATATTATAAAATGATAATTATTTATAAAAAAATAACATTAATGGTTTATTAATTCAAAATAAAGGGGAGAACTATAGTTTAAAAAAAGATATTATGATTGATGAATAAAAAACACAAACTATTTTGATGGAGGTTCATATAATTATAGAAATAATTTGTGTTATAAGGATTTTATGTGACTTTTTTCATGATTGCAAACCACAAAAACTATGTTAACATATAATGTTGTAATCTCATTATTGGAAAAATACTTTAAAAAATCATTCAAAGTTCATATGAATATATTTTCATGGAATTATTTCTTGGAGTGACCTCATGTGATGAAGAATTTTGGATATAAAATAAAACCTTAATAAATGATTTGGGATATGATCTCGTAGAAAATTATACGTAAATAACCTATTCCAATAGTCAATTAAATATCTCAAAACAAATTATCCATGTAAAAACCCAAAAAATACCATGTAATTTTTTTCTTTAATTATATAGAATTGTTTTGAGTCTATAGTTTCTGAATTCATGTGATTCTAAGGCCCGGAGTGCCCGGAATGTTTTTTTTCGATGTTTCTTAGTGCGTTCAGTGAGCTTTTGAGCAGGTTTCGATAACTTTTGAACCGGTGCTCATAATTGAATTCTGAGGGCACTGTTGAACTCGTAACATTAGTGATTACATAGGGAGACCTTCACCGCAGCTACATTCTAATAAGAATGGAAGTTGGATTCCCAAGTTTTTGTGGGAGAATGGAGAGGAAATAAAATTAAACAAGTTTTATTTAATTTCAAATTTCTTGGTGGGGACCAAAATTTTTTAAAACATCTTATATATTGAGGTGTAACTCTTGGGACTCCGAATTAATGAGCAAACATTAATTTGATGATTAAATCATATTAAATTGGTCTCTTCCTCTTTCATGGGGATTGTTTTTTTTACTCTGAGGTTAGAGATTTGGTGAAATATGGATCTCAAATGAGGAACTCTTCTTCCTCGACGTTCTATCCTCCAATGAAGAACCTTAGGTCGAGGAACGAAACCGTCGCCCACCAAGAACGCCGATGACTTCATCTTCAACTTCATATTCTCCAAACTCTCCTCTCACTGTTAACAATCGAAAAACGAGGTAGGGGTCATTTCGATTGATTTCTAACTTCGTTCTTCATCATTCTTGAGCTTCGATAATAGCAGTTTCTATCACCCTAATGCGGGGGGGGGGGGGGGGGGGGCTGAACAAACATAGCCAGAAAACCTACCGTTGGTTCTCATTCATTGATGGTGGGGGTGGTGCAATGGTGCCACCTGAGGAACCAGCCGTGGTGGTACACGCGGCGACTGGTAACGAGCCGACCACGGAAGAGGCTGGCTGAGCAAGGGCCACTGGGCCGTCGGAGGGGCGTGGAGCTGAAGTGCCATGTGGAGAACCAAGGCCGCATCCAGGGGGGCCGCAGCAGTGCCAGAGGGGCACGGTGCCTTCACACCACGCCGGAGGAAGGAGCCGTGACCACGCAGGCCGCGGTGGTCTGACGGCTGGGCACATCATCGTCGCGCCACACCGGAGAATAACTGCAGCCATAGGCCTTGTCGGATCGAGGAGGGCGGCCGACTGAGCCGATTGCCGGTGGGCGCGCTACAGGGGGGACCCGAAGGGTCCCTCGGTTACTATTCCGTCACCACGCACCGGCCATTACTGAAGATGGGGGGGGGGGGATTGTAACTTCTAATTGATTACTAGGGTCAGCCCTGCAAGGTGCCACCCCTAGCTGGCACCCCTGCTGGCCAAGAGGCAGCTCCCCCCCCCCCTCGCGGGCTGGGTCCCCGCGTCCCCTCGGGTCGGGTCTCCGACGCTGGGGCGGGCCGGTCCCAGAGGGCTGGGTCGGAACCGCGGATCGGGTCGGACCCCGGCTGGATCTACACTCGGGTCCGGTCGTGTCGGTCCGGTGGGGATGGACTGGACATGGACCCCATTTTGACCCATTCAACTTTTTCTCCATATCATGGGCTACAGTTGTCTGATGGACGAACCGTCAATGGAAATAGAAATATTGGAACAATACAGTTCTTTTGACATAACCCACTCGAGGTTTGGATGCAGTTGGGGTACGATCAGGTTGGATTGAACCTAAATCAAACTGGGCCCTCGGAGCGGAAACACCAATAACTCACAAACTGGGCGTCCTATTGACACACTGTCTGTCCTATTGGGTTCCTTATGATGAGATAGAACTACGAGATACATAAAATCGAGTCATCGTGGTAATTGATGTATCAACATTTGGATTGAGGAACGGACCCTACCAGAATTGAGCATGCTATGTGCGGGAACCCTATAGATGGTTGCGACTGAGATGATAAGATCCTACGTGGACCTAATACTGTACCAGGGACCTCCATCAGTTCGACAATGACAATTACTGTTCCGAGATCTTATATTGGTTCGATAGTGATGGTTATTGTTCTGGGATCCTACGTTGGTTTGAAATCAACGACTACTGTTCCTGGATCTTACGTGGGTTCGGCAGTGGGGAATACTGTTCCAGGATCCTACGTGGGTTCGACATAGGAGATGATTTAGTGGCTACATATAATTATCTCTACCCCTCTACATGAGTTTTATACCTGTGTGAGCTGAGTCTTGACCATGTGATGTTATCATCAAGATTATTGGACTTTTTCCTTAGTGGAATGAAATGTTCTTGGGGTTAAGAGTTGGAGCCAGTTGTGATAGGAAACATAGGTATATGTACGAGAATATACCTATGTAATGATTTTTGATTCTCTGTGTTTATATCTTGATATTGTGGTTTATCCTTGTTGGATTTAGGAAGACCTTTAGGGGTCTCGGGGTCTCTACTAATTATCGTTATACTCACCCCAAAATAGGCTTCTCCCGCACGTTGTTGTGTTCTGTGGAGACGACAGTCAACAGTGATCAAGGTTGAGGGAGAAGGATAGGTGGCATCTCGGATTTGGAATAGATGTTACATACCTCAGGAAAATGTTTTTTGAGATATGTACCTACCCTTCAGTTAGGATTCCCCTATGGAAGATCCAGGAGCTGTTTTTCTTTTTTTACTTGTACTTGTACTTCAGTTGGGTTTGTATACTGGCCCGTTTACTTCCAGAACTCTTCCTATACCAGTATTTGTTTTATTACTACTTCTGTTTCAGACTCTATGTGTTAGAGGTTTAAAGGCAATGCCTTCCCTTTTTAGGGTCACACCTTTTTGGTGCTAGTTTCCAGCCCCTGGCCTATGAAAGGTGGGCTTGGGGTAGTCATGACACGGGCCCCGAGGGTGCGTTGTGAAAAATTGGTATCAGAGGAGTCGGTTCTACCATGGAACTTGGGATCTGATTATATTAATGGAAATAATGTTAGGTGTTTTTGGTGTGGTTATCAGTATTGGGAAACCAGTGTTGGTGCGGTGGCCGACGTATCCATATAGTAGGACTCTGACTTCTGATATCTGACTCAGTGAATGAAAACACTGATTTTTGTGGGTGTTTAATTTGAAAATTTTTCTTTTTGATTACTTTGTTTCAACTCACCAGGTATATTGTTTGACCATGGAACACCTGTTTCATTTTAGGATGGCCCCATGTAGGCATCCATCCAGGGATCCGGGGAGTGTACGAGATGGTAGCCCACCATGAAACGAGGCCTCGGTGTAGGGCCCCATAACAGCGGAGGCACCAATAGTAAAACTACCTACTGGGCCACCAATACCCCCAGCTCCAACAGTAGAGAGTTCACACTGTTTGAGTGCATTGAATGAGTTACACTACTGGAGGCCACCCTGGTTCAGGGTAGAGACAGACCCACAGGCAGTTGAGGATTGGCTGGAGGCTGTTGTGAGAGTTTTCAGATTGGTAGGGACACTAGCTGACCTTATGGTGATCCTTTCCATGAGTCTCCTGCAGGTAGCAGTAGGTAGATGGTGGAGCCTGATTCTCTAGGGGCATGATGAGGAATCACTTCTCTCGGAAGACTTCGAGAGCCTATTCGGGTCAGAGTTTGTTCTAGCCACCCTTCATGAAGAGCAGATTCAGGAGCTGCTTCATCTGTAGCAGGGTAGCATGACGGTGGCACAGTACTTAGCGAGGTTCACCAACCTCTCACGCTACTTCATAGATATGGTTCGGGACCCGTTCTTCAGGTCCCAGACCTTCGTTCAGGGACTCAGGTGTGAGATCATGGCTTCGATGATCTCCATTAGCATCCCGACGCAGGCGGGGGTGCTGGAGCGAGCCCTTCTTGTGGATAGTTTTCTTGTTGAGAATTCACCAGTAGTGAGACCCACCACTGGGCGACACGTAGAGGGGTATTCTATTTCCAGTGGTAGACATATGTCATAGAGGTACAAGTGGACCAGGCCATGAGGTGGGCGACCCCAGGATACAAGTTCGGTTGTGTGGGGAACATTAGACAGATCCAACCATATGAGGAGCATGCAGTGCTATACATACGGCGTGCAGGGTCACATGGTTCGTGACTGCCCAAACAACCATCTAGATGAGTAGTAGGCAGTAGAGGGACCTCATAGGCAGAAGCAAAGGTTCGACTGTGGTCATCCACCGGGAGCAGGAGGATGTGACAGAGGAGCTGGCTGAGCAGCTGGTGGTGGATGATGTTTTGAGGTCCTACCACCACCACTACCAGGAGGTCCACCCCAACCATAGGGAGCTAGAATAAAGTGGCGAGCAAAGCTCCAGGAAGTTGAGGCCTACAACCACATCACACCGTAGATTATTCGAGGTATTATCTGTGTCTAATACTCCCTTATTGTAGTACTTATAGAAACAGGTGCGAGTCATTATTTTATTGCTGCTGCCCTCATGCGGATCTCAGAGATTCCGGTGGAGCCGTTAGATAGATCCTTCTGGATAGAGACTCCTATGAGATAGGATTCGATGATTAAACACTGGTGCCGGCAGTATGAGCTCACTCTAGGAGGCGAGAGCTTCAGCTGGGATCTTCTAGTAGCGGTGTCGAGACCTTACGTCGTCATCTTGGGTATGGACTAGTTATCCATAGTTCATGCTCAGATTGACTACATTTGGTGGAAAGAGTGGTGTTTCCTTGAGGATGGGACGAGGTTTACTTTCACCAGAGATAAGGTATCCATTCCAGTGTAGGATGGACATACCCAGAGGTGGGTTCAGATGATCACACATCAGTTGCCTAGCCTCATTCTCGAAGCGGTTGATGTGTGGAGTCTGAGTTTTCCTATTGTGGTGGATCGATATGTGGATGTCTTCCCGGATTACATTCCAGGACTACCTCCTCATAGAGAGGTAGACTTTGACTTTGGTTTGTACCCTCGGAAGACACTGATATACACAACAGCATATCAGATGGCTCTCGCGGAGCTTCATGAGCTGCGAGTAAAGATGGAGAACTTGTAGGGGTAGGGATTCATCCAAACTAGTGTTTCACCCTGTGCATCCCCGATTTTTTTTTCAAGAAGGTGAAAGGGATCTTGAGACTATGTTTTGATTGTCGGTTCATGAACCAGGTGACTGTGAAGTACTTGTACACACTCCCGAGGAATGTGACCTCTTTGATCAGTTGAAGGGAGCACGTTGGTTCTCAAAGATATATCTTTGATCGAGCTATCACGAGCTCAGATTAAGGGATGAGGAAGTTCATAAGATGACCTTCAGATTCTGGTATGGCCACTAGGAGTTCTGGGTTATTCCATTCGACATAACCAATGCACCATTTGTGTTCATGGGACTCATGAATAGGATCTTCCAGACATACCTTGATTTCTTTGTGGTACTCTTCATCAATGAATTCTTGATATACTCAGCTACCAAGGAGGAGCACGCCTTCCATTTTCTAGTAGTACTGGACACACTTCGAGAGCATCGACTTTATATTAAGCTATCAAAGTGCCAGTTCTGGATCCGAGAAGAACACTTTCTGGGATATGCCATCTCAGAGGCTGGAGTTATGGTGGATCTAGCTAAGATCGAATTAGTACATTCTTGGGAGCCACCTAGTAGTGTAACAAAGGTATGGAGTTTTTTGGGTCTGGACGGGTACTATCAGATATTTGTGCCAGAATTCTTTATATATGCAGTACCACTTTCAGAATTGACGAAGAAGGGGAAACACTTCATGTGGTCAGATAGATTCCATCATAATTTCCAGGAGCTAAGGAAGAGTATGACTAGTGCGCCCATCTTGAGGCTACCAGAGGACGACATTGGGTACATAGTCTATTATGATGCATCAGGAACCGAGCTCAGATGTGTCCTGATGCATGAGCGAGTAGTGATAGCTTATGGTTCTCATCAGCTGAGAAAGCTGCGTTGGCATGAGATCCTCCAAGGCTATAACTATGAGATAATATATAATCATGGGAAGGGGAACATTTTAGAAGATGCTCTCAGCAGGTGATCAGGCATTCAACTACTAGGAGAGGCAACAGAGCAGCTGGCCGCGTTGCAGATATCCTTTTTGGATCTACATAGAGAAGCCTTTCTATAGTCTCTTGCAGTCAGACCTCTATTTCTTTAGTGATTCAGGGAGGCACAGCGTGGGGATGTTGACTGCGAGGCTCGACATGCAATGATATCCATAGGGAAGGCACCTGAATGATTTTCTATAGGTGGGGAGAACATCATTATCTTCAAGGGAAATACCATGGTACCAGTGTTGCTTCAAGAGGATGTGTTGAGATAGTTTCAAAAGTCACCTCTAGTAGTACATCTAGGTGTGGCAATGATGTAACATGACCACAGACGACAACACTGGTGGACAGGTATGAAGAAGGTAGTGGCAGAGCCGGTCTCACGATGCCTCACATATCAGCATGTGAAGGCGGAGCAATAGGTTCCAGCAGGTTAGGTTCATCCATTAGAGGTTCCAGAGTAGATGTGGGATGGAATATCCATGTATTTCGTGATGAGACTTCCATGTACATCCAGAGATCCTATCTGGGTGATTGTCGACCGACTCACCAAGTCAGCCCACTTCCTACCGATCAGAGAGCATGGTTCATAGAGAGATTGGGATGCCTTTACATACAAGAGATTGTACGACTTCATGGTGTTCCATAGATGATCGTCTCCAATCGAGATTCTCGTTTCACTTCCCAGCTATGGAAGGGGTTACATGAGGCTTTCGGGATGTAGCTTCGCTTGAGCACTGCCTTCCATCCTCAGACGGATGGCCATACTGAGAGGACCATTCATATTCTCAAGGACATGCTCCGTTCATGCGTCCTTGACTTCGGTCACAGCTGGGAGGATCACTTACCCTTGGTAGAGTTTGTGTGCAACATCATCTACCAGTCCACCATCCGGATGAAACCTTTCAGGGCAACGTATGGCCGACCTTGAATACCTCCTTTATGCTGGACTGATCTAGGGGAGTCAGCACTAATGGGACCAAAGATGGTGCAGGCTATGACAGAGAAGGTGCAGGTCATCCAGGAGTGGATTAAGACTACATAGAGCGAGCATAAGTCATATGCTGATAGGATATGGATACCTATGGTGTTCGAGGATGTTGACCACGTCTTCCTACGGGTCTCACCTCAATGAGGTTTATAGATATTTGGCTGGGGTAATAAGTTAACTCAAATATTCATCGGACCCTTCCAAGTCCTCAACATAGTAGGCAAGATGGATTACCTCAAGGATATTCTACCTCAGTTTCACCAGGTGCACGACGTTTTCCATGTTTCATAGCTGAGGAGATACATGCATCACCCAACTCACATCATAGACTGGGGCGAGATAGACATCGACGATGGGGTGACTTTCTCAGAGGTGCCAGTGGAGATCGAGGATTGGAAGGAGAGAGTCCTTCATGGGTGGTCGATACCTCTTGTGCGTGTACAATGGTAGCACGAGAACCTCTAGAAGAGAACATGGGAGAAGGAGGCCTAGATTCGTGCTCAGTACCCCCACATGTTTCCCTAGTTTTTGAGTTTTGGATTTTGAGGACGTAATGAAATTAGGTTGGAAGTATGTAAAGACCTGAAAAATCCTATGTAAATTTTTTCTTCAACTATATGGCTTTGTTATGAGTCCGTATTTTCTGACAGCACGTGATTACGAGGCCCGAAGAGTCCAGAATGTATTTCATCCTGAAGTTTCTAAGTGCGTTCAGGGAACTTTTGAGCAGGTTTTGGTATGTTTTGAATAGGTTCTCAGTATTGAAATCTGAGGGAACCATTGAACTCGCAACATCAGTGATAGCTTAGTGAGTCCATCACCGCAGTGGCATTCTATAGATAATGGAAGTTGAATTCCCAAGATTTCATCGAATAATGGCGAGAAAATAAAATTAAACAAGTTTTATTTTATTTCAAATCTTTTGGTGAGGACCGCCCAATTTTGAAACACCTCATTTAATGAGGTGTAACCCTTGGGAATTCCAATTAATGATCCAAAATTAATTGGTTGACTAACTAATTTTAATGTGGGCTCTTCCTCTTGCATTGGGATTGTTTTTATCTCTGAGGTTGGAGATTTGGTGGAATACGAATCTCCAACGAGGAACTTTTCTTCCTATACGTTCTATCCTCCAACGAAGAACCATCAGTCGTGGAACAAAACCATCACCCATGAAGAATGCTGACAACGTCATATTCAACATCATCTTCTCCGAACTCACCTCTCACAACCAACAACCGACAAACGTGGTAGGGGTATTTTTTATTGATTTCGTTCTTTGTTCTTCGTCATTATTGAGCTTCGATAATAGTCATTTTCAATCACCATAACGTGGAGTCCGCTGGCCGAAAAAACACGGCCCAAACATCCCTTCGTTGGTTCTCATTCATTGATGGTGGGGGCGGTCCTACGGCGCTGCTGGAGGAACGGGCCTCGGCGGTACTCACATCGACCTAAAATGAACCGACCATGGAAAAAGTTGATGGCGCATGGGCTGCCGGAGGGACCCGACACTGATGCACCGCGAGGAGAACAGGGGTCGCGACCAGGAAGGATGTAGTGGTGCCAGAGGGGTGTGGTGCGGTCACACCATGTTGGAGGACAGAGCTGTGACAATGCAGGACGCGGCGGTCAGACGGGCTGGGTGCGGCGCCGTCGCGCCGTGCTGGAGAAGAACTACGACCATAGGCTGCAATGGATGGATAAGGGAGGTCGACAGAGCCGGCCTCCGGTGGGCACGCCACAACCAGGACTCGAAGGGTCCCACAATTAGTGAGCCGGTGTCTCACGCCGGCCGTTGCTGAAGATGGGGGTGTAACCCCCTGATTGATTTCTAGGGCGGGCGCTGCCCCTACCTTGCACCACCACTGGCCAAGGGGCATGGCCTCCCCCCCACGGGATGCGCCTCAGGCGAGGGAACCATGCCCCCTCGGGGAGGGCCGCCTGTACGGGCCACGCGGGCTGCGCTACCCGCGGGCCAGGCCGCAGGGCTTGGTTGGGCGATCGGCGCTGGGCCGGGCCCCCGTCGCTCAGTCGGGTCGGTCTCGGCGGGTCGGGTCGGACCCGAGGACCAGGTAGGACCCCGTTCTGGATCCAAACCCATGTTGGGTCGACCCGAACTGGGTCGAGTTGTCCCAGACCAGGTCGGGTCTGGTCGGTCTGGCTGGGCCGGACCGGACAAGAACCCAGTTCGGACACATTTTTCCTTTTTTCCCATATCATGGGCTACATGAGTCCGATTGACGAACCTTCTATGGAGACATAATTCTTTGAATGATATGGTTCATTTGAAATACGCCACTTGAGGTTTGGACGCATTTGGGGTATAACCGGGATGGATTGAACCTAAATCCAACCATGCCCTCAGATCAGAAATTCCAATAACACACAGACTGGGCGTTCTATTGGCACACCGTCCTTCGCATTTGGTTCCTTATGATGAGACATAACTACATGATACATCAACTCGAGACATCATGGCAGTTGATGTATCGACACATGGATTGAGGAGTGAACCCTCCCGGAATTTAGTGTGCTATGTGCGGGAACCCTATGGCTAGCTCCGAATGAGATGATGAGATCCTATGTGGACCTACTACTATACCAGGATCCTGCATAGGTTCGAAAACGACAATTACTATTCTGTGATCCTATGTGGGTTCGACAACAATGATAATTATTCCAGGATCCTATGTGGGTTCGATAGCGATGAATACTGTTCTTGGATCCTATGTGGGTTCTACAGCGGCGAATACTATTCTAGGATCCTATGTGGGTTCGACAGAGGACATGATTCAATGGCTACATCAAATCATCTCTACCCATTTACATGAGTTTTATACTTGTTTGAGCATAGTCTTGACCATGTGATGTTATCATAAAGATGATTTACCTTCTTCCTTTTTGGAACAGAATGTGATTGAGCTCTAGAGTTGGCGCCAGTTTTGATAGGTAACATAGGTATATGTATGGGAATATACCAAAGTAGGGATGGTTGATTCTCTGTGTTTGTATCTTGCTATTGTGGTTTATACTTGGTTTATTCTGGGAGACCTTTAGGTATCTCGGGTTCTCTACTGAGTATCGTTATACTCACCCCTGCACAGGCTTCGCCCGCACCTTGTTGTGTTATGTGCAGACGACAGTCAATATTGATCAAGCCTGAGGGAGACAGACGGGAGGCTACTCGGAGCTGGACTAGAAAAAATGTACCTCAGGGACGAGTTGTTTGAGATTTTTACCTAACCTATAGGTAGGATTCCCCAGTGGATGATCCAGGAGTTTTTTTCCTTTTTTACTTGTACTTGTACTTCAGTTGGGTTTGTATATTGGCCCTTTTACTTCCATCACTCATCCAATATGAGTATTTTTTTACTACTTCTTGTGTTTCAAACTGTGTGTGTTACTGGTTTAATGGAAATGCCTTCCCTTTTTAGGGTTAGACCTTTTTGGTGCTATTTTCCATCCCCTGGCCTATAGATGGTGGGCTTGGGGTAGTCACAGCACGGGCCCCAAGGACGGTTCGTGACAATCCAATTCCCCATTTTGAATTAGTAGTAGTAATATATTCATTAATGATATTGTTATATTATCTATTTATTTAAAATAATTATATAAATACTGATCATGAAATTTTAATGTATAAATTTCACCATAAGAATATGAACATGTTCTAATTGAGATTGTTAGAGTCATTCAAGGATTATAGATTCATAATAGATTAATAACATATGAATCATAAAAATATGTCTAACCACCACATTAGAAAGGGTCATACTATGTTATACCTAAAAATTATTAATAAATAATAATACATCAATGATATGACAATTTTAGTTCATTCATAAATGAATGTCTCCTTAAATATGTGAATAACAAATTGGTATAGAAATGTGATTTCAATAAAAAAAGTGTTAAATAATCCAAGGATAATCATTCATAATGATAGGCTTATAATAAATTTTTAATGAATTATTCCTTGATCAATGTTTAAATTGATGGATTATTGTTATATTATTCTTGTAGTTCATCTTTTACTACTCAACCAAGAAGATGTAAAATTGATAGGGATTTTTTTGAGTACTTTTGGTGTTGTATAATTAATAGGGAAGATATAGAATATAGAATAATATTAATTCCCATTTTAAATGACATGGAGAAATATAATAATTAAAATGAGATGATGATGATATTACCTATACCAACGTTGAAATAAACAATACACTCCATAGATTTCATCACTCATCTCCCCATACCATTAAATAAAATTATTCCATTTATGATTCTGTTATTAAAAAAAATAGATTTTCCAACATCAATAAAATTTTCTAAAAATTATCAATAAATTAAATTTCAAAGATATATATAAATAAAACTAAAATCATTATGGAATCTAATAGTCAATTTAATCTAATTTACATTTGAGGTTTAACATGATGTTATAAAAAAGGTTTCAATATAAATTTAATAACACATTAAATGTTAGATAAAATTATCATCCGAAAACTAATCACCAAAATTAATAACCATTGTGATTTTGGAGGGTTTTCATTCGTCATACCTAATATATTTCTGTGGAGGATTAGTTCAACATCTTCCACAAGTTGAGTTCACATATAAATATAATTTGCAATCATGTAAAACGTTATGTAGAGAATGTTACTGTGTCTTGATCATCCATATGATAGGAAAAAAGGTTATTGATGTTATTCATAAACATATTAAAAAATAAAAATTGTTAGTATAATAAATATATACATAATCATAGATGATGAACATATTCTAATACTAAAAAAGGGTTTTCTTTGAAAATCATTATGGAAATTGTTTAAGAGGAATGGAATTATGGGGCTTCTAATCATTGAATTTATTTGGGAATTTTTTTCTTGAATGAGTGAGGACTCTATCACATTGAGTGAAACATTCATAAAAACTATAAAAATTTCATAATATATTATTTTTACAACCTCTATGAATATTATATCAAATCCATCACAGAAACCGAGTTTAGGGGTTAAACAACTAGAGTATTATGTCTCTTTTTTGAAGAAATTTGGGAATATATTGGAATATATATATATATATTAAAATATGAATCAAGACCAATCATATTGATAATTTAGTAAGATGAAGTTATAATTAAAGGGAGTCCAAATTAGAATACATAGGTGAAATTGAACAATATTACTCTAATTAGTTATCATTTATGATATTTAAATGAAATTAAATGGGACATGTTCCTAAAATAAGAACAACTAAAAGAAATGATATTTAATTATATTTTCAGATTTTAAAATTGTTCTCATTAACATGTTTTTAAATCCATGATACAAATAAACTAAAAAATCTAATATTAATTAAATATAATAATTCCAGAAATAGTATTGCATATTCACTATTACTATAATAATTAAATATGCATAATAAAATTGAATATTTATTATTATTAAATGATATAAATCCATTACATCATAGGTCCCAAATATAATATACCATAATAGATTATTTACAAAATGAAAAAATATTAACAAAATAACTAAAAAATGTTTGAATAATTAATTGATTGTAATGATTTTTTAGAGAAGTATTTAATAATATATATATATATATATAAGTAGGTAATGTGACTGTTTTCTAATTGTTATTCATAAATATCACCAATTAATATATTATAATTATTTTATTTGGAATTAAATCACTAAATATAAGGTAAAAGATTATATATTTACAACTAAAAATAATATATTGGATATCTAAAAATGTATAATGAATAGATATAGATATCATTTGAAATTAGAATATATTATGTTATTTGTAATGAAATAATGTTTTTATATAATTTCTGTAAATATAATATTATTTTTTATCAATTTATTAAATTTTTCAAATCAGGGTAATGGTTTTTAAAAATGGTTCCCATTTGTTTAATTAGACTATAGAGATTAGGTAACTAGGTGAATACCATTTTCTTGGAAAAATATAATTTTATTTTTTGAATTTAGAAATATATCAATAATTTATATATTTATTAAAATTCATTATATTAAAATATAATTTAACAAATTATTAAAATTTACCATTTCTCATTAGAAAATGAGTAAATCATAACTTTCATTCAAATACATTCATTCTAGGATCCTTTTCATGCAAATTTACATTCATTAGGCTTTGAGAAATAATTATATTTAAAAATTATAGCAAATATTCATTTTTAAATTTCCACAACTAACATACATTGAAAATATTCCTAAATATATAAATAGACACAAATACTTATTCAAATATCTTGTTAAATGTAATATTCATAGTTTGTCATCATTTTATTCAAAACATGATTTCCTAATCCTTTAATAATATATGGAGGCTGGTGGTAGCTGGTGATACCCTTAGTGGTAATAAATCCCTGTAATCCTACATCTAACCCAGGTTCAAATCGAAGTGGGAGTGAATTTCTGCAACTAGGTGGTGGTTTTGGCATGATGTAAGAAGAAAGAGATATAGGCATGATGTATGTAGGTGGTGATACATGCATGATGTAGGCATGACGCTGCACTAGGCCATTGTGCCAATTTGTTTTCTAGTAGGTCATATAATGGGTTTCATGCCCAATTTTTCTTCAAGTGATGTACTGAATAAATGAGGATTGATGGGTGGGATATCCCTTGGAGTGTTATAGCCTACCTTTTTGGCCTTTGTGTGATGAGTGTGCGTGTTTAATGTAATACTTTCGAAAAACACCTAATATATATATATATATATATATATATATATAAATTGAGGAGAATTCTAAACTCATCCCATTGTTAATGGATCTTCAATAAATAAGTAAAAAATTTAATTCTTATTACTCTTTATTAAGGAAAATAATTTTATGAACATAATATATTTATAACAGCACTTCTTTAATATGTGTAATTTTCTACGTTATTTCAGGTTATATATTATAAGGCAAATATATTTTATGGGAATCTTATATCATTAAGGGTTTTTATTTAGTGTTTTAAATATGATTCTAGGTGACATAAAAGTTAATCTATGATTATATTATTCTGAATATATAGTTTCATGTGTTGTAGGATGCATATGCATAGGATATTAGTAGTTTGGTTGAAATTTCTGATTCGGAGGCATACCATTTGTCAATAGGGGAGTTATATCTAGGAGTAATGGGATACTCTATTATGTCATAGAGGGGTGGTGGACCACATCATGTAATTGATATATCTGGGTTATATGTTTTTCTACACTATGTATGTCATTAAACCCCAGGGGTATTTCATTATGTATAATAAGATTTTAAATTTTATTTCTTTTGCCCAAAAAATATCACGTTGTAGCTGTGGTGGTATGTTATAAGGGATATTCGAAAGGGGTATGCCATAACAAATCAAACGATGGGTAGTTTTAAGAATTATTTAATTTCTTTTTTTGATATCCCTTTAGAATACACATTTTCCCATAAATCATTAGGTCACACCATCAAGGGTTGTTACTTATAGGGACTAGTGTTTTTAAGAATATAAATTTGAGAAAAAATTTGAATTTTTTCTTTCAGATACATATATAGGGAAAATGATGTTTTAAACATAGAATATGATCATGGAAAATTATTCTAACCACATTATTGGGCCCATAATATGGTCTTTATACTAGGACATGAGTTCTGTGTAATTCCAACCCCTATGAATTTTCATAGAATAAATATTATTTACATATAATTAATTAAATATTCTTTTATTCTCATGAATTAAATTGGATATATCATTTGAATAGAGCATTGGATTGGGATTATGTCTTCTCTATTGAGTCTGATATGGATTTTTTTTCTTTGTGGGGCATAAAATCTTGTTGGTTACTGGGGATAGACTAAGTCGCCTTTTCTCTGTTTCATATTTCATCTTTTATTTTCTTTTCATTATCAAGAGATTAGATTCATAGTAATTCAACCCCATATAGACTTGGTACAAGAGAATGAGAGAAAAATGTATAATATTAGATTGAGAGAGATGTAGAGAGTGAGAGTTAATGAAATATAGGATATGGTGTTGCCACCATAAATCACGAGACGAGCTAGATCATCGTGTAGTATCTGTGGATCATGGAAACATGTGTCACTTCAGTGCATTCAACCCAAATGAAGGATGTTTTTATGTTTTTTCATACAAACATATATATTTACTATTTAATAGTTTTAAACCTATATTATGACATTTTGGTCTTTTTGAGTGATGATCAATAGCTTTTGGGGAGAATTGGGGTTTGGGGCCATTTTAATGGTTTCCCATTCCGAAATCCCAAACGCACGACATGTAATTCTATAACACATTTTATATGATCCTCTAATTCTGGGAAGATGATATTTTTATATGTAAACATAATTAATGGTATATGCACACGATGCCCCCGGACATGTCTGTGTAGCCAAGAACAATATAAGATAACTAGTGTAGGGGAACATGGCTATGTAGAGTACACATCCAGACCTTGTGTCAGTTTCATGTTGTTTATAAGTACACGACTAATCCATAAACATTGACATGACATATGAAATTTATGTGTAAGTACATAGTTTAGGGAACATAATGTTTACCTATCTTAATCATGGTGTTCATTTCCTTTTACATAACATATCTGGTCGTAGTACACACCTAGGTGGAGGATAGGGATAATACATTGTATAATAGATATAGAAACAATGTAAAATCCCCTTGATAAAATTTTAAGTTTCATAATATATTTACTTCCCTAATTTGTAATTAAAAGATTGATCAATCCATTTTGAGTGGTTTTCCACATAGATTGTGATGATTCTACCCTTGTGTTCATTTTTGGACTCCTACAAGGTTTTTTAGGTATTTTACTAAATAAATCAGTTCTTCTCCAAGTAATATATTTGAAATATAAAACATGGGTGATTCCATTTTATTTTATATGATCCATGAACTATCTATATTTACCTATGATTTCATAGATCTTCTATTAAGGTAATCTACCATATTGATGTTTACTTCTGGCATAAGGGTTGTGTGGTTTGTTATTCATATGGATACCCTATGAGATGACTCCTCATACATTTCAACCAAGAGGATCCTTTATAGGATGAATCTATATTATATTCTTACTAAGGTTCACTTATGTGATTCCTTCACAAGCAAACCAATGGATCCCCCCTGTAAGATCCCTCTACACATTTACTCTTCTTAAGGTTTCTATATTGGATTCCTTTGTTATGACATATTTGACAAGGCTACCTATTTGGATTTGCTTTATTATATTTGACCTCAATGAGTCCCAATATTGATGTCTTCAGTTAACTATGTACATATAGGATCCCAAGTATTATACCTCTATCATGTTCTGAATTAAATTACCCAGTGGGCGTCATAGTGTTTCACCGATCATGGTCCTGTGAGTTGGGGGTTTTGTAGGGATTGTAATGGGTGACACCATATAATATATACAAAAATTGTATTCCATTATAGATGTCATAGTAAAGGTGGGTTTAAAATTATTCTAACCTAACTCTTTTATTTAAAAATTCTATTATTTAATTCAGTTTTATAATTAATTTCCAGACGTGTTTCCTTGATCTCGATCATGGATCTAACATGACATGATGTTATTAGGAATACAAAAAAATACTTCCTAGGGTTTGGATCTTGTGATTTTTGTTTAACCTTTTTATTATTTTTAAAAATATACATACATCCTATATTGGATTTTTTTACATGGACTGATACATCAATTATTATTTACGAATAATGTTTTATAGGCTCATATTTCATTAAATGATGTTATAACTTAAGTGACACATGGTATTTCTTTATGTGGAATTTCATGGATGGACTCAGGAAGATATTCCTTTTCCATAAATTTTTGATACCTAAGATCCCTTGATTGACACAAGGTATGGGCCAATAGGGGAATGGGTTTATAGTACACCATGAGTTATACTATATTTCCCATGTTCTAATTCCTTGGAAAAACTTTTTGGGGATTTATTTATACATTCATTCAGTGAAACATGTATTCCAATGTAGGAATTCATTAGGTAGACTCGTAGTGAAACTATTTTATATACACATTCACTAATAGAAGGATTACCATGTAATAATTCCTTGTACAAACTAATAGGGGAAGTTGTTTAAATATTATTTGAGTTATACATATATTACCACAAGAGAATTAAATGGAAGGATTCACATTGAGAGTTGTTTATATAAGCCTTGAGTGATTTTTGGATTTCTATAGAAGGATTCATTGGATAATATCATAGGGAGAGTTATTTATATAATCTTTGAGTGATACTTGTATTACCACACAAAAATTCTATATACATATTCATAGGCTAAATAAATGTACGAAAAACACAGGGGATACGTGGATTCCTATTTAATAATTTCTATGATGGAGTTATAGAGAAGAATAATTAATTAAATATTTCATATTGTCATAAAATAATTCCTTTTTTTGTGCCTAAAGTTCCATAAATTTTTTCAAAATTAAAAGTGTTTTATTATATAATATTTCAATATATTTTTTGTAATACTTAATTAATGTGATTTTTGGGGTGTTTGGATGAACCTATGTCATGGAAATGTTTCCGTATGTGGTGAACCAGCTTTCTCAATGTCATTTTCAGTGCTGGACAAAGTAGGTGTCACAAAGGCCAATGATTTAAATACCTAAGCATTAAATCATTTTAGATTAATATTCCGTACACTACAAGAATAAATACCTGATAAAATTTATAGTTTACTATCATTGGATAAATGGAAACTGAATATTCTTTCATGGTGAAATATCTTAATCATATTACAAAAATATCACCATGTTTTTTACTTATACATAAAACATTTCTTCAAAACATTTTAAAGGAAACATAAGAAATGGATGAGATCAACTAATATACAATGGTAAATAAGGGAGATATGTAAGCATAATTTTTTGCATATTGGGTATGCGAACCTGATCATCAAAATAGAAGATCATACCGTGCATATAAAAGATCATATACAAGATTATTTTAATAATGAACGATAGTCAATAAGAAAATTAATCATAATGAAAAAGAAGAAAAATCCATGAAATAATAACATGGGAATAAAACATATAATTGTATAAGATGAATAATAATATATAATAATTTCTATAGTAGTCAAGAAATTTTTGTCAAGACATTATTTGATTAAAAGGTCCATTACTAAAAGAGTTTTATACCCCTTTCCAGCCAAATATTATAAAACTAAGTTCACCCATAGTTCTAGTCCTGTATTACTGAATTGATTTGATTTCTTATTCCCACTCAATAATAATGAACTGAGTTTATTTCTCATTCAATACATTTATATCTCATTAGATATAAATATTTAACTAATTAATTATGGGGAGATATAGGTCACACCCATATCATAGTGAGATAATAAGTTCATGGGAAAACAAATCATAAAAAAGTATATCATAACCCATGAAATGAAATTGGTATCATAAAAATGTAATCCTATCAAAACCTGTGAAAATTTATACAAGTTTCATAAACATTTCATCATAATCAGAGCCCGTGAAAAGAACCATGTTTCAAATTCATATAATCTATGAACTAGAAATTGGTTTCATAATCATAATTCCAAAAAAAAACATAAACCATTAATGAAATAATATGAATGTAACATTTGGGTTATTTGCTAAAAGTGAATGAGTAACATTAACAAATTTCATATTAAAAGTAAAATACCTTAGAAGGATATTTGGAAATTATTTCTTGAGGAAAATATCATATTTTATTTGAAACAAGATATTTTAAACATAAAACCTTTTTAAAAACATTTCCTTTAGAAATAATTTGAAAATACAGAAAGATGGCTTGTAAACATTTTGGAAACATCTCTCCTTAAAAAAAATTAACAGGATCTTGAATATGTTTTGAAACTGATTTATTTCAAAACACTTTGCAAACATAACAATGAGGATTGATATAGTTTTGAGAATGGTTTACCTTCAAACCATATAATAGAATATTGAATTTCCTTAGAAAATAGGTTTCCTAAAAAATTATAAAATAATCTTGAAAATATCTTGAAAATCATTTTCCATGAATTCATATGAAGGAATCTTGAAACATTTTGAATATCATTTTACATGAAAATTTGTAAAATAATTTTTAAAAACATTTAAAACCCATTTCATTGAAAATTTCATTAAAAAAATTCTTACAATTTATCCTTTAAACATGTAAAAAAATATTCAAAGTATTTACAAATGATAAATTCATACAAGCCTTATTATGTAAAAAAAATTCAATTTTCATGCTTAAAAGGTCATAAAAATATTTGTTTGGGAAGTAATAAGAAGATTCCATTAAAAAAATTGGAAAAAAGGGTAAAAATTTAATTTAATGATCATAGGGGAATCTTAGAATATTCTTCGAATGTATTTTTTTTGGAAAAAATGAATTTAAGGGAACAAATATTTCTAACCGAATTGATGTCAAAGTCATGCATTCTTGAAAACACATTATTAACAATATTATCTTCCAACGAGGGGAATAACTAGTACCAAAATATGAATAAATCATTAATAACTTAAGGAGAATATATATAGTAACTATTTTTAAGGGATGTATCAAAATATTTCATCAATGAAGCATATACATAAACAATATTGAAATGCGTTGATATTGACCCAATATAATCTTATAACAATGTAACATGGGATAATACTATCCATGTAATAATATTAAATTACATGAAACATAGAATATCATAAAAAATATTAAATTCATGGTATAAAAAGTAAAATGGAAGTATATACACCTTGGAAGTGAATTTAGGTGAAAAACCAAACATGAGTCTCAAAGAAACAAAAATTTAGACAAAACTATTTCCCTAATTTGGTATTTTTGAAACATTAACCACATGAATGGAGGATAATAAAACGAAAATTTGAACACAAATAAATTTATGTATATGATAAATAGAATAAAATCATGTCTAGTAAATACACGACTCAAAAGAAATGAGTGTGTATCAAAGCATGTATCTCATGTAAATAAAAAATGAGATGAAAACCCATTACCTTGTGTCATGACTCTCATCTTACTCATTCTAATAAAAAAGATTCATAAATATAAATAAGTTATAAATATTATATAGATCCATATGATTATATATAATAACATATATGTTTTGTTTAATGACTTATATTACCCACTGGTTAACCATCCTTTGATAAGGTTCCATTTTGGGTAATATTCTCTTTATTCTTCACAAGTGTCTTAATTTGATATATTTAATGTACTTATTAATATATAATTATTAAAAAAATGTAAACCATGATATAAATATAATATATATATTATTATTTTAATAATATATATAATATATAAGGAAAAAATTCAATACATTGTTCATGGGGACGGTAAGCCGTACGTACACATTAACGATCTTTCCCTTTTTATTTTAGTATTAAAAGAATAAAAAGTAATATATATATATATGTGTATATATAAATATATATAATTATTAATGAGGATTTATGATATCACATATATCATATATATTCAGTATAACTATCCCTAGAACAATCCATGTAGTATTTGAATGATTCATATCATTTTGAGGGGGCGGTAGTCCCAACTTCATCAAACGAAATTATTTTACGAACAACAAATGGAAATCATAAATGTATGCTTTAAATAAAAATTACAGAAAAATAATGAAATTTTAAATATAATATATATCAAATGTAAGTATATTGTTCATCATTATATGCACCTTGATAGGTGGTAATGTAAAAATGAACATTCATTATTTTGTGAGGTGGCAGTTCGACGTACACAGAAACAATATAACGGTTACCCATTACATGGAGGTGTGTGTTAGTGTACATAGAACCATTTATATAAAAATATAATAATATATTTATGACTCTATTTATGTATAATAATTGAAGAAATTTATTTGTATTTGGTGGTCATGGAAAATAAAATAAACTATTTGATATAATACGTTAAGTCTTAATTAGGTACATCCTTTTAGTTTGTGAAAACATGCTACCATGGATTGACTTATTCACAAGGTAATGATTATAGGAGGAAGTGGAATTGTTTGAGAAGTTTATTTTTCATGTAATTTAAGAAAATAATAGTTTTTATGGTTGTGAAAATGTGTGAGATATGGTGGAATTTTATAATGAACTAAAAGGACTTACTAGAAATTGTTTAAAACAATTCATTAATACACAAGTTATTACTTTAAACAAGTGTTACCAAACAAAAATAAATCATTAATTAATGTTTTAAAAATTTTATATGGAAATAAAATTGGTTTTGGAAATGTTTATATGTCATTTGGGGTCCTTTGATTATGTTTTAGTCCATAATTAAGCTTAATTTCACATTAATAGCTGTGCTATATTTTAATCATTTTTTCTAAACATTTTCATAAAAAAATAAACAAGATATAATTATACTATATATATTATAATTATTAAAATTATTTATATATGTTTTTAAAAATTCAATTTATATAAACCGATAAATTAAGATTATTGATAATCATGCTGAGGGGAAGAAATTATGGGCATTTAATGTTTAAAGAAGTTAAAAAATTTATTATGTTTTTATGTAGAATATAAAAGTGAAATTGATGGTAAATAACTAATATGTATCAATATATGTATAAGTTACCTATTTATACCTTAAAAATATAAATATAAATTAAAATTAATAATTATTTAAATGAAAAGGAAGTTTTAAATTTAAATGATGTATTTTTCACTATTCATAAAAAAATAACGTTTCTCAATAAAAATTAAAAAAATAGTCAAATTAATCATATTTTATCACATTGTATTTATTAATGTGTCAAAAATTAATTTTTTTTAATAAAATATGTTCATTCTAGAAAACATATTTTTAAACATAAAAGTGCTTTATCAATAATCATTTATTTTGTTAATAATATGTTTTATCTATATAAAACAATTATAGATAATTTTTAAAAAATGTTATTACTAATCATAATTATATGCCTATAGTAAAGTTTATAATTATCTCATTTAAATAGTTATAATAATAAAATGATGATTTTAGAGACTTCTATGTTGTGGGTAATGTTTACCGTGTTGGTATTGCGTGCAGTGCATGCCAGGTCAGTATTGTGCCTAGTGTAAGCCAAGTAGGTATTGCGTATAGAGCAAGCCAATTTTGTTCCATGTAAAAGGAATGTTTTAATTAGTGTTTTAATATATATAAATATATATAAAGTACCATTTTTAATGTATCATGATAAGAATAATATCAAAAGGATAAATTAACTTGAAAAAAATAATTCACAAATTAATGTTGAGTTACATTATAGATCCCATAAAATGAATTTAAACATCAAAATAAATTTGGGTTATCAAATGTTTAACACCTGAAATTTTTTTATATAGAACCATATCAGAAAAATGAATACTAAAACATCCATTTAATGAGATATTTGGGGCCATAACTACTACCCAATGTAACATATAACTGAGTTTTTACATATAAGAACAGAAGTTGGGAGTGAATATTTCACATAGTGTAAGAGCGTAAATATTTATAGAGTGTGATTAAGGTCACCAATAAAAAAAATGTGGATGATCAAAAAAATATGAGGGCCTAAAATAAATAAATTTATGATTATTTAATAGGATATCAGTTCAACAAAATTAATGTATTCAGACAACATTTTTGTATTTGTATCCGAACATTGAGTATTTATTTTGTTGACTAATAATATATAAGAGATATACATAAATGAAATATTTTAATAAAAAAATCATCATTTGTTATTTTTTCTTTTATTTATTTATAATTTATACAATACTTCATGAAATAGATGTCCAAAAATAATATTTTATGCTTATGGTTCTAAAACAAAATTCTAGAAAATTATTTGTATCATAAAAAATGAAATGTATAACTTTTTATCTACAAGAATTCCTAAAAATGAATATTGTTCATACATTAATCAATAAAAATAAAATGTAACACTACAGTTTCATCATAAATAATTATTCATCAAAAATAATTATACATTTACTAAGACATTGAAAAGGTTAGTGATAGTTGTGAAACCCTTATCATCCTTCAGTAATGGGTTCATGAATTATTACCCTGATGGTCTTAATTGTTTGTCACCCGACATACATATTATCTATTTATAAAACCAAACTAATATAATATACAAAATATGGTGCAAATAATTTAAATAAGATTAATCACTAAATATCAATTTAACAAATGTTTTCAATACAATATGAATACATAAATACTTTATCAAAAGCTTAACATAATGTTTTCATCAACATACAACCTTATAACCCTTCAAACAGATTAAAATTCAAATCCATTGAAAAAAGTCTTGAAACCATATTAACGTTGATCCCCCATATATAAAAAAGTATCTCTTAATTTTTATATTCCAAACAGGTGAATACCCTCATGGTTAATTTTGTTAGAACATAGTAATGCCCTGAATTGAAATCAATCCCTATGTGAAAACAATATTTCTTCCTAATGCCATAAAATAATAGATATATTATACCAATCCAATAATATTTAAATTTCATCCAAGATGGGATGAACTACTTGTTAGTATGTCCTTTTATAGTTTATAGGTAATTAGTACCTTCTAGTTTAATTATTTAAATCCCACGTATCATTATCCAAACAAATTTATCATAAAATAAGGAACATATTAAGGGTTATCTTTCCCTTAATCATGTGTTTTTCATAGACATAACCTTGCTACTATATACTTTTTTTTTCAATCGGAACTATTCAACATGTTCTTATAAATCCATAGTGAAAAAACATAAACCGAAAAATTCTTATTTATTTAACTATTAATATAATATACTTATTGAATCCAAAAAAATTATATATTTCATTATTCTACTTTATACATATTCAACTAACAAGGATACCTCATCCTATTATACAATACCTCATTCCAATCCCATTTCATCTGTAGTTTCATCATAATTAGTAATGTAAAAATTACTCACCCCACATTTGGGGTTCCCATCAAGAGCTTCCCTCATGGGACATTGAGTTTCAAAAAAACATTAAATCCATAATAAAAAAACATAACCTTTAATGATGTTTTAGGGAGGCCAATATTTTAATCCATTTTTCTTATTGAACTACTCATTTTTACCTTTTAGTCACTTTATTTTTTTCCATATTTTCTACAATCCTAAAATATTTTTCTTCCTCAAAGATATTCACATAGGTGATTCATTTCACACTTTTGACACATAGGAAACCAAATATTATTTCTTCCATGTTATCTAATACACTAAATATCAATGAAAACCTTGTTTAAATTCCTTAGTGAGTCTAAGAGTTTGTGAAGGAATACATTGTTAATCTTGGTACGTGATAACTGATTAGGAATGATCACAACATTTTAAATTCTTATTATGATCCCATTGGAATTATCATCAAAATATATTCCATCAAATTCAATGTTAATCCCATTCATTCTAGTTTCCACTATTTAATAAAACAAGAAGAATAGTGTGATCATTACTTATCATAGTATAAAACCACTTAGTTATGAAAATATTCTCTTATAGTATGTCTAAATCATGAAACCATATTTAATCTATGAAACCCAAGGTTTAACCTAGGTTTTTCATAGATAACTTATATTTAAATCCTTCCTAAATGTTCATGATGTGTTTGTAAATCCCCCAAGAATATATCTCAGAGTATCAAATGGACATGTAGCAAGGCTCATTGTTATGTAACAGATTACCCAGAGTCTGGCCCAAAACATCTTGTTGGATTTTTTAAATTAGGTACTTATGTATCAGACCCACATCCACTTATAGTATCTAAATATGGATGTATTTTAAATAAAATAAATACTCTATTCATTACCAAAATTCTAGAACTTCTACCTATATGTTATCTCTTCCTTATAAGTATACATAGAGACATACCTACACATGTCCGTAGAAATATAACAATGGATATCACTAAGGTGTTCTCATCCAAGTTGTCGAAGGTTGACTGAACAATTTATTTGATACCAACTATAGAGTCACAAGCTTTACATACATGGATATTATATCATTTTGGATTAATATTCTCATAATTACAAAAATAAATGCCCAAGGACCATCATAGTTTGGTATATTTTGAATCATGGAAATAGAATCTTCCATACCTGTAAAATATCATCATCATCTCCAAAAAGATATCCACCAATAGTACTTCAATGTGAAATAATTATTCATAATATGGGGAATGGAAATATAAGAATGTGGTGAGATAAATTTCAATGTAATGGAAAATAAGGTAGATATTTACGGATAATTATGAGAGTATGGGTATGAAAACAAGATAGTGAAAACAGATGATCATACCATGAATATCAAAGATCATATAGTTGAATCATGGAATAAATCATGGTAGTTAATAATACATAAATCACAAGAAAATAAAAAAAATCCATGAAATAATAATATAGTAATAAAACATGGAATTGTGGTAGACACATAATATTATATAATTATTTTTATAGTTGTAAATGAATTTATTCGATGACCCTCATATAGTACAAGTCATTTTCTGAATAGGGTTCCCAACCCATTCAAGGCATGTATTATTGAACCTAGCTCAGCTGTTGTTCTAGCCATGTATTATTGGAATGAGTTTATTTCCCATTCAAGCCCATTAATACTATACTAAGATCATTTCCCATTCTCTCCTTTTCCACCTTCTAAGGTTTAATCATTAAGAATGTATTGGAGGTAGATATTGGTCCTACTAATATCATAATGAAATCATACATGAATGTTCACAAAATCATAAAAACTCATATTATAACCCCAGAAATGATATGAGTATCATAAAAATGTAATAATATCATAATCAGTTAAAAAATATATAGGTTTTATAATCATTTTATCTTATTCATAACTCATGAAAATAAGGCTGTTTTAAAATCATATATCTTGGGAAAGTTAAATAGTTGTCCAAAGAATCATTTCATCAAAACATAAACCATTAGACATAGAATATGAACATAAAATTTTATTTATTTCCAAAATGGTCATGAGTAATGTCAATATATTTAATATTACAATGATAATATATAGTAAGGATATTTTCAAATCATTTATTGAGGAAAATATCCTTTCTTCATTGAAACATGTTATTTAAAACATAAAACCCCTTTAAAACCATTTCCTTTGAAAATAATTTGAAAACACATAAACACGCATTGAAAAGATATGGAATATTTTTTCCATGATAACATATAAATGGATCATAAAGCCCTTTTGAAAACTATTTTTTGAAAATAAATTTCAAACATAAAAATGAAAATAGAAATCTTTTTAAAAAATATTTATCATAAAAACATATAAAAGATGCATGAAAACTTTTTGAAAAAAAATTTCCTCAAAAAATAATAAATAATATGAAGAAAATTTTAAAAATAACGTTATGTGAAAACATATAAGTGATTTTTGAAAACATTTTGAAAATCAATTACTTTGAAAAAATAAAAGAAAGCATAAAAACATTTTGAAAAAAAATTCTTTGAAAACCTATATAAGGAGATTGAAAATTTTTAAAAACCATTTCATTAGAAATACGTTAATACTTATTCATTATAATTAATCATTGACATTAAAATAAATATTCATGGTATTGAATCTAGATAAATCCCTACATGTCGTACGAGGTAAAAAGAACATTCATTTTTTCATAGTAAAAAGGTTTGAAAAATGACTACTTCCTTAAGTGAAATAAATATTCGTTAAAAAATATTAGAAAAATAAAAAATGGGTTAAAATTTATTTTATTTTCTATAAGAGAATAATATAATATTCTTGAAAACCCTTTTTTTAAAAATTATTTTAAATGAACACAGATTTCCACCCAAAGAGAATGTATTGTTAGGATTTTTTAAAACATTTTATTAACTATATTATGTACCAAAGAGTGGAAAAAATGACACCAATAATAGAAAAATCATTAATAACCATAGGAGTGGAAAGTTAATTAATTTTTTTGAGATATTCATCATTAAATTTCATCAAGGAAATATAAACATAATCGATCTTCAAGAGTGATGATATTTTCTCAATAAACTCTTTTGACTTGGTAACATGAGATCATACTCTCAATTTAACAATAATATATTAAATAAATCATAAAATTTAATTAAAATAACTCTACTTAATTATAAAACATGTATAATAGAGGCATATACAAATCAAAAGGGAAATTAGGTGAATAACAAAACATGCGTCACAATGAAGAAAAATTGAGACAGAAATATTGCACTGATGTGGTATCTTTTGAAATATAAACACCATGAATAAAATATAATAAAATTAATATGTGAATAACCCAAAATATAAATATGATATATCTATAATACAATCATGTGAAGTACATAAACCATAAAAAGTGGTTGTGAAAATAACATGTATCTCACAGAAATAAAAAGTGAGATGAAATCCCCTTACCTTATGTCTCAAATCTTGTAATACTTATACAATACACCTATATATTAAATATAAATTTATTATAAATAATTTATTTAACAATATTATTATATATAATATAATATATTCTTTGATTATGACCTTATATAACTTACATTTTTACCATCATATGTTAATGTTTAACTTGGGGTAATATTTTCTTTATTATTCACATGTGTCGTAATTTGTTATATCATTGGTCCTTGTACATATATCAAGATTCTATAACGTAAAAAATCATAAATATAAAATTTATATATCATATATTCATATTATAATAATCTATAGAATATATAAGTAAAAATTTAATACACCATTTATAGAGACGGTAAGCTGTATGTACGAAGTAACATTGTTTCCGTTTTTATTGTCGCACTAAATCAATAAAAAGTAAAATAAATATATTGTTATATATTTATATATATCATTATAAATTTAGCTTTATTATATAATATATATCTTATGTATTATCTTAAACCATCTTTAATAAAATCCATGCACTGTATGAACGAATATCATAACATTGAGTGGGCTGTAATCTACACTTCTTCAAACAAAATTATCGTATTATCAAAAAATTGGAAGAAAAAAGTTCTATTTTAAATAAAAATTACAAAATCATAATGAAATATGAAATATAATATATAACATATATAAACCTAGTGTCCATCATAATTTCCACAATAGTATATTGTAATGGAAAAATGAACAATCATCATTTTTATGGTGGTAGTTCAACATACACAGAAACAGTATGTTTGTTACCCAATAGATGGACGTGCGAGTATGTGTACATAAAAAAGTTTAATTAAAAACATACCTGTATTATGATGATATATTTTTATATATATAATCATAGAATAAATATATTATGAGTGGAGAAGAAGTAAAATAAAATAAATTACTTGAGAGAACTTTTTACTCATTAATCGACTTACTCAATTTTCCTGGTACCAAAAGGAATCCATGGATTTCTATCTAACAAAATGGAATATTTCTAAGAGTAAGTAATGATGTATTTTAAATGAATTTAGTAGGATAAGATATAAATTAAGAGGCTTTAGATGTTTGAATATGTTAGAGAGGTGGTGGCCATTTATTGGTAAGGAAAAGTACTCACATGGAATTAAGAAAAAAACAAATATGTACAAATGTTCTTACAAGAAAAAGCCATTACAAGAAAATGTTTATAAAACTGGACGGTTTATAGATAAATATTTTCAATTAAATTGAGTTTTTACATGTTTTTATGTCATTTGAGATCCTATGAATAAATATTTTTCCTTGATTATGATTAATTTGACCTTAATTGATATAATTAATATTAATCACTTTTACTTAATTTTTTCCTAAGAAATAAAAATTATGTAACTATAATACTAATAAAATAAATACTACAATGGTTTATGCTGTATTTTAGAAAATAAATTCATTTAATTAAAAAAATAAATATTAATTCTAATACCGCAAACATGACGTAATTATGGGGTTTTAATGTAGAATTATGTTCAAAAGATTATGATGTTCTGATATTTCATTTCAAATTGAAATTTATTATAATGAGATAAATTATATTAATATATGTATAATTGATCAAATATGAACTGAAAAAATTTCAATATTGTTTAAAATTATAATTTATTTAAAAAAATCAATTTTTAATTAGAAACAATATTTTTTAACTATTCAGCAATAAATTTATTTTCATAAAAAATCCAAAAAATTGACCATAATATATTTTAATCATTATTAATTAAAAAATTATGTTTATTTTTTCAAAATAAATTTATAAATCTGTCTAAAATTAATATTACTATTGAAATTAGCTCATTAAAAAAAACATTTTTTTAAATGTAAAAGGACATTACCAACAATCACATCATTCATTACCAATATGTATTATATATATAAAAAAGTTAAAAAATGATATTTTAAATATAGTTATTAATTTTCCTATAACTATTTTTAAATGATAGGTTATTATTAAATCAATTAAATAATTTAAAAAAAATGATGTTTCGTAGATTCATCTGTGTTGCGTGTAACATACTCCAAGTTAGTGTTGTGTGCAGCACAAGCCAAGATAGTATTGTGTGTTAGAAAAGCCAACTTAGTGTTACATATAGCACATTCCAATTTAGTGTCGTGTGAATGGAATGTTTTACATAATGTTTTAATATATATTTATATATATATATATAAAGAACTATGTATACTGTCAAGTGTAATGATAAATATCAAAATGTTAAATTTATTTGAAAAAAAATAATCACAAAATCATATTGTGTTATAGGTATTATCATTTGGTGTTAAAGAATCTAGAATTGCCTTAATTATTCATGGGTTTTGTTGTATGAAATCCAACTCAATTCCATTTTTCACAAGATTTCCATAAGATATTTTTTATGAAACCAAGGATTGATTGTCGTTGATTTATGATATTTCTCAACTTAGTCATGTATATACATATTTATTTATATATATATTAATGGGAATATCTATACACACACACACACACACAATGATATATATATATATACATGATTAAACATATCCCAATTTACAGAGATAACATACCCATGGATTAACTCTGCTTTCACAATATTTCTTTACTATTATTTCAATCATGTATTGGGTAGACTAAGAACATTGTATGTGAATGATCTTAGGATATAAAATTTCTTAGTTTATCATTTTCATAGCCTATTGATATTTTTTCACCCCTATTTATATACTTTGGTGTGCGTGATGACCATGTGTCATCATTTCAGGTTGAGAACAAATTGGGTGATGGTTAGGGAAGAGGCCTAGGGTAACATGATCTAGAGGGGCCTCTCATGTGGATTCATTGGATCATGCTAGAGTAGATTAATAGTTTCCATGAACTTGGGTATATTTTTTGTCTCATATTTATTATAAGATCCATGAATCCTTATTTTAGTTTCTTTTATGAACACTTTCATGTCCTATTTTCCTAGTGGGTGACCAGTTTTGTATTTTTGACATGGTTGTTTGGGCTTATATAGAATTTAAATTATTATTATAGATTGTTTTATTTCAATTTATTTATATCTTACACACTTTATTTATTAACGATGTTGTATATATCCCTTTAATTAAACATTCATTACTATGATTTTTGGTTATAGTTTCCCTAATGTTCCACCTTTAGACCCCCTATATAGATTGGCATCATCTAATGTAAGGGGAGGAAATCTTGTGGACATGTGGTGACTAGGATATAAGCCCCTGTTTAGTAGAAACCAGTTCAGGATGATTCAAATTTTTATCCATGGTGTTCATTTTACTTAGAATTATTATTTGGTAAACCATATATAAGAGTATTATGAATATGTCAGAACCATTGATGGATATCAGAAAGGTGTGTTGATAACACCTATTCTGGGGAGAATTCCCTGTGCCAATGGTTTTGGTATTAATTTTTATATCTATGATGTTACATTTTTATATGATTACAACTTTGATAGATGCACATGTTTTGTGGATGTTATAATTTCTCATGGATTTTGGCCTCTTAGAATTTTTTCAAGAGGTCGTTTATTGATATTTACTCTTATCCAGAAAAGGAAATAATAAATATAATGCATCATATATGGAACTTATGATTTAGATTTTATAGTAATTCTAGTGGTTAATTGTTATTATTATAGAGTGCAATTGATTAAAGTGTAAACCAGAACCTAAATAGTCTTTTATATTAATGTTATTTTAAGGAATTATACTCATTTGATATGATAGGACTATATATAATTCTGATTGGCGGTGATGTAGATATCTGTTGAGATGTTTGGTGATGAGTCTAATGACATAGGCCTCGTGTACAACAGGTGAAATGTCTATAGTAGGTCAATATGGAAGATTATTCTAAAATGTTAAACCCCTCAATCTATGTTGTAACTTGGGTCATGTTATTTAATATATTTGTAACAACATATACCATGACTTCATATATGTCTTTGAATGAAATTTCACATAACCCACCATTGTTTTTGGATATCTAGTGTGATCACTATTTAATATATTGGTAGATAATAAGACAATTATCATGAATGGGACATCAAGGTGGTATTATTGTATGTAGATTCTTTGAGAGTTTCAGTTCACGATATCTTCTATGTTGATATCCTAACATCTAGGGATCAGTTTCTTATAATTATTCTCATATAGGATGAAGGAAATAGTTAGATGATTGTTTCAATTTTCACCCTTACAGGTTAGTAAAACACTTACCTCCCTTAGATAGGATTTTTATTTTTGGCTAGGTGGTTAAAATAAATTACCGAGTTGTGAGACTGTATGAGTTTGGCTATACGGGAGACCTATAGGCTCTTAGTTTGGACTCAGAATCTTGTAGTTCAATTATTATTTTTATCATGAAAAACTAGTGAGTAAATTCATCCTAGTTTTTTGGAATCCTTTTTTAGGAGTTATGTTTAGTTCTCGTTTGATATCATTTCATGGTTAGCTCTCAGGTTTTATGATATAGGAATTATTATTTACTTTTATTTTGATGAATAGCCTAGGATTTTGGGTATCATGACTGGATTCTATGGGTTGGAATGTGCATGTTCATGGACCTATTGTCTAATTTTTATGTTATTTCTAATGTAGTGTAAGATATGATATATGATCATTAAAAGAATGATTTTAATTGTTGGGTAATCGTGTAATAGATTTTAGTAGGATTCAAGAGTGTGATATCTAAGAGGACTTGCAACCTAGATTTTCGATTAATGATATTGTTGTTCTTTGTATCATGGTAAACTTTTCATGATGATGGAAAACTCATGGGGGAATGGGTTGGGTAAAAAACATGTATGATGTTTGTGAATGTCACTGTTTTATACATAACATGGTGATTGATCATGTGTGAGTGGAGGATCAATAATTTCAAAGAATTTTTTTACGAATGGTTTCTCTATAGTTGTTTTTAATGATGAATTTTATTCGTTGGTAGAGGAGGAAATGAAAAATATTAGGTTCCATGAGATGGTTGACCCAGGGATGGACCCGAACATGCATTTTTTAGTGACATGTTGTTCAAACATAATTAATGAAAATTTAATCCTACTGGATTTGATATTGCTATAGAGATATATATTCAATGCATTTGATTTAATATTATTATACTTATATATAGAAATTATATTTCTATTTATTGACATAATGTTGAGTATGCTAAGAGAGAGTCTGATCTATGATATACTTCTTTTAATTGATAATATATTTCCTATTTGATGAAAGAACCTATTATGAATTGTTTCATATCACGATATATGATAAGGCATATGGTTTGTAGTGAATCATTTTCTATTTCATGGTGGTGACCCTCATTTTTAGTATAATTTATTGATCATAAACCTTAAATAATCTTGTATATTCTTTTATAATTATCTTTCTTAAATTCCAATGGGAATTTTTAGTTTAGAGGTCTATAAAATCAGGACGTAATTCATACATATCAACCTAAAAGCATAAAAATTGCGTATTACTAAAATAATGCACAATTTTTATATAAAACAAGTTATTTTAATAAAACATGAAATATTTCCATGTCAAATATTCACAACATTCATCTTGGATTCTTTTTTTCTATTAACCATCATTAAACCCAATGAAAATCTATCTAAAACATGGGATGGGGATAAAATGGTCATTAAGGGACATAAAATAATGTAACTTTTAGTCCATTAATACTAATAATCATATGGAATCATTTTATCAAAGACGTACTTCTCAACCATAAAGAATCATATACTTACATTATGAAATCAAAAGATTTTCATAAAAAATTGACAACCTATATAAAATTCATAGGTAACTTGGGTAATTTCATACTCGTGATTGTAACCCTCGTGAATAACATGTATTTTTAACCCTCACAACTAAGTTAATAGGTAATCCACATGGATACCTTATGATGTAATCCATAAAGCTTCCTTATGGTGTAACCGTCATAGTTACACATGGAATAACCTTTACAGTCCACATACAACATAAACATACCTAATTAATTTTAGGGATATATAGGTAAAACCCCTCATTGTAAACAATTCCAAAGAACAATAATATTCTTATAAAACATGAAACATTCATATAAAAATCCTTTTTCTTTTTGTAGAAGTATTAATTTAAAAGATGAATTTGGATGAAAAGTATTTTACATCAGGTTTGTCTTACATAGAACTTATTAAAACCTCTTGTATAATGGTTCAAATATTGTTAATAATATATATATAAACTATATTCATATCTATAATTCATTATATGAAAAATTAATACAAACTTATTTATATTTTATGTTATTTTTATTGTTTTAGGTTCACTTATTTCATGGTTTCCATGGTTGGTTCCTTATGTGTTTTCTTATCGATATGAAAAAAATGCAGATGAGAAAGGAAATGGTGTTTATATATTATACGAATTTCAAATAATAACCTCTTTCTTTATTATCTAATATGACTATTATTCATTATATAAAACATTAAATAAAATTATTTAATTTATTTTGGTAGTTTTTTCGACCATAACAACCATATATAATCTCATTTTATACCATGTTTATATTTTCGTTATACAATACTATATAAATTATATTTCAATTAATAAAGCCATAATTTACTAAAATATCTATTTTATTTCTAGACTTGAATGGGGAAAAGTAAAATGAAAACACACCAACCATGATGTTTGTAAAACGACACATCCCTAACGATGTATTCAGTGTTTAGAACATGAAGAGAAGAGAAGTGTTTTGATGATGGATATTCAATAAACACAATAAAATAAAAGTATATATAAGACTCTGTAGTTATCATGTAACTTTTATCAGGGTAGGTTAGGATAGAATATTAATGATAAAAAAATTGAAAAGAAAATGAAATTGGATTTTACTTATAGAATTATTCTAAAAAATATCCATCAGGAGCATGGTTTTGGACTTTTGGTGAGACCAGAAGGTCTTGTAAGTGAGGAAGAGTTTTGGGAAAGGAATTGGGTATTAATAAAACAATATATAAGGCATTTATAAGTGAGTAAAAGATGTAGTAATGGGTAGTATTTATAGTGGATGAGAAGGGTGTTTCTCTAATACTTTATTCATTTTTTTATTTCATCTCATGAAATTATATAGTAATTAAATAATCGGTAAATATAATAAAATAATGAATTATTTTTTATATAATTTTTATTAAATCCATAATTAATCATTGAATAGATTATTTATCTTATAGTTTATATATACAAAAAAATTACTATAATTTAGTATTCAGAAAAAATTCACGTATTTTAGAAAAAACCAAAAATATAATCCAAATAATTTATTAATGAGAAGGATATATAAATGAACACCATTTAAAAAAATAATTTCCTATATATGAGAAATTTAACTTTTAATTTAAATAATCATTTATTTGAAAAATAACAATTTTAAAATTATAATTGATTTTATTACACATTGAAAAATCAATTAAGGTAACATTAAATAATATTATAATCATAAGACACCAAAATAATAATTTATGAATTTATTTTCTGAAAATAACTTTTCCATAAAATAATTATATTAATTATTAATTATTAATTAAATATTTATGACTTATTAAAATACCAACACATTATTTATCATTTTCAAGACATTTATTTACACGATCCATGATATAAAAATATCACATTTTTACAAAGAATATACATAATTTGTTATACACCAATATACGAGGTTATATTATATTACTATAGATTCTTTTATTTATATAAATACCACTTTTTTCGTCATACTTTTATAATTAATTTTACTATTAATGTCCAGAATGAAAAACAAAATATTTTATAAGTACCAGGGTTTTTACCCTTTCTCTAACTTCTAGAAAATACATCATTGAAATTTTTATGTGCTTATTAAACATTTAAGTATAACTTTCTCTCATTGAATTTACAAATTCTCATATTATTTCTCCAACCATGTTGTTTCTACACAAAAACATAATCTAGTGAATTAAATTATTCCGCAAAACATTCTCTCTATAATCAAGATTATAAATAGGATTTTATTCATTAGAAAGGTTACATTCTAGCTGAATTAATTCTGGATTGAAAAGTTGAGATTAATTTGGCACTTACATTATTAATATAAAAACATGAAAACATTTTTATCCTAAGATAAACTCATAGGAATATATACATAGTTTGAAATTGTTCCAACAATCACTTGGATTTTATACGTCCCAATGAACTAGGAACAACATTTAATTTCTTAAAAAAAGATGTAAAACTTTTAAAAGGTGTTATTCTAAGAGAATCATGGTCACCTACTTCAAAAGAAAATTGTTTCCTCCTATTATCTTCGTAATTTTTTTGTACTCTCACATATCCTCCTATTCTGATTGATCATATTCTCTTTCACACCTAAATACCCTACTAAATCCGGTCCCATCAGCTTCCTTTCCATGACATCATCCCAAAATTGTGGGGTTCGACCCCACATTCCATAAAATTCCTCAAAAGGATCCATATATATACTAAAATGAGAAAATTCATTATAATAAAACTCATTTAATGAAATATGCAGATCCCATATTCTATGGTAAATCATTGAACAAGAAATTAATGTCACTTCCAATTTCTATATTTTTTTCACGGTCTATCCATTTAGTTGAGAATGAAAGACTCTGTTGAAAATGTAATATCTTCCCAAAGAAGTTTTAAGGTCATTACAAATGTTATAAGTGAACATAGGATCATGGTATGTTACAATGGATAGTGTAAAAAAATTAAAACTTTTATTATCTTTACGTATATTTGATAATGGTGATCTAAAAAAATAGTGTCTGAAATAGAAATAAAATGTGCAGATTTATTCATCTGATCAAAAATAAAAGAAATTGAATTTTTACATAGAGGATTCTATGGGAGTCAAAACACAAAATCCATGGATATATTTTTCCATCTCCACTCTGGAAATGAAAAATTTAGATGAATCTCTTTTGGTAGTTTTCACCCATGATATACCTTATTGACAAGTCACAAATTTCATTTTAAAATCATTAATCCCTCTTTTCATTTCATCCCACCAATAATACCCTTGAATGTCTTTGTACATTTTAGTGTTGTCATGATGAAATAAATGTATAGAAGTATGAGATACATTTTAAAATTATTTCTTTAGATAGGAATAACATAGAACAAATAATAAATTTATAAATCAAAAGACACATTTTTATTAACTTTAAATTGTAGTAATTTAACTTTCATAATTAGTTAATTTTTTTTGAAACTAATAATCTTCCTTGTACACATTCTTAATTATTTTTGAGCGACATGACTGCACTGACACCTAAAACAATATAGAGTATTTTCATACACCAACAACATACAAGACAAAATTCAGAAAAACATTAATCCAAGGGTCATGTTCAAAACATAAATTTGTTAATTTAGCATAATGTTTTCAACTAAATGAATATGTCACATTTTATTATTTTATTGGATGGAAATTCATCATGTAAATATAATACATTATCCATTAAATCCATATTCTATGTTTCCTGTTCAATTCTCTCTGAGTGAATATACACATCTATCATTTATGGTCATTGTATATTTCAAATTTTCATCCATAAAAATGATATTTCAAAATTTATAAATATTAAACTACTGTTTCTAATTAAATATCATGTGTGGAAAAATTTTACTCCAGATTTTTTTTGATTTCTTTAAGCAAGAGAAATTACCTGATAATTCTACATTAGAATGAAACCATGTCCTTTCATCAAGCCATCATTATAGAATAACATCTCTCAATTTGTGGAGGTTCAGTCCAAAACTGGAGAAATAAAAATAATCTTATTTTATGTTCCTAGAAACAAATATCACATTATTCTATTCAAATAAGTTTAAACCATTTTCATGTTAACATAGTTAGTGGTCAATATAAACATTATATGTTTATAACAAACCATCAGTAAAAAGATTCCAATATAATAAAACTACAAAATCAATGTAAAATTTTTAGTTCATGGACATTCAGCATTTTTTTCGATTTGGATAGATCTATTATAATGTCATCCATATTTACTATGTTTCTAATAAAATAAAATTTTTACATCAAAAATTTAAAAAATTTCTACTCAAATTATCTTCAGTGAGATTTTGTAGCATAATGCATAATTTTTTTCATGATCTTCATAAAATTTTTAAATGACTAAAATATAATACATAAAAAACAACAAAGAACATATCCAATTATTCAAATACTAGTATATTCATAATATTCAAAAATAAATAATGGGGATTTTCAAACCAAATGACATAATAAGAAACTCATAATGGCCACATCTAGTTTGGAATTCTATTTTTTTAATGTAATCCACCTTCACCTTCAACTGATGGTATCTAGATCTCTTATCAATCATGTAAAAAAACTAATCACCCTAGATATGATTAAAAAAATAATTCATATTAGAAAGTAGATACTTGTTCCTAACATTAATTTTTTTTAAAGAACTATAATAAATGAAAAATATCATAAAATAATATTTCTTTTTGACAAACTATACAGGTGAACCCCATGGTTAAGTGATAGCATGAATGTAAACTTCATCAAGAACCTCTTTCAACTATGTTTTCTATTCAAGAATTCACACTAGATCCATTTTATATGGGGTATTGAAACTATCTTAGAATCCAGAACATAGTCAATAGTAAATTAAACTTCCAAAAAATATATAATACCAAGAAAATAATTGAGAAAAATATCCATGTATTCATTTACCCATGGAACATCATTTATCTAAGTAGATCCCTTTTCTAAACATTGTGTTCAAGATAAAATTATTTTCCTTATTTTAACATTTTCATAACTAATATATATGTTATCAATGGAGTGGGTTTATTATGGTATACTAAATGAAATGTTTTCTGAGAAATAACTTATTTATCTCGACAATGAATCATACCGTGATAAAAATAAATACATTCCATATCCAAAATAACATCAAAATAAACTAATGAAAAAAAATCAATGTGATCAATTAATTTATTTCCACATTAAACAACAGGAAAAATTTTATGATGCCATTTTCTTTTAATATTACCCCCTTGTTTTTTTCCATCATGTGATGATTTTTGATGTGAAATTTTATATTTACCAGAAAATCATCAGATAAAAATGAATGTGTAGACCCCATATATAAAAATACATTAAAAAATATTGTAAAATAAAAAATGTAATGGATACAACTACGTTGGATGGTACAACATATTCTGACGTAGTTCCACTCTAGTTCACTACACCTTTATTCTTATAATATCACTGATTTCCATCATTCAGATCATTATTTGTGGAGGTATTTTCTTAATTCCGCATCTTACAAAATTTGAATCACAATACAGTTCTATTATCAGAATTTAACTTAAGATTATTTTCATTGCAATACTAGTCTATATGTCCCCACAAAAAAATTGGAAACACTGCCAGATTTATTAAGGAATTCTAAAGGGTGATTTTAAAAACACATTCCACAAACTATAAACAAGACTTTCTGACCTTCTGATTTATTTGATTCTTTCTAACCCATTTTTACCATTTTAACCTTTTATTATTGTTCTTTAAATGTGAATTTCATCATTATAAAAATCCATTTCTACCCTTTAATGTAATTAAATAAATTTCACATAAATTTTTAATTCATCAGAATCTAATTCCCTTTGATAACATGGTGTTAATATTAATTAAAACGTATCATTTTACTATCATGATCTCAAAAATGATTTGGATCATACCATTGTAGTAGTTTGATGTTTTATTGATAAAAATCTAATAAATAATCATCATTTTTTTTCAATTATAGGAAATTATTATCCATCATATGTTGAACCACCATATGAAAATATTTTTCAAGTAACAGATTCTGAAATTTGTCCCATTATTAAGCATCGATCTCATTGTTATCCTTGAAATTCTTGAACATTTACTACCACATGTCAGCATTAACTTAAAAATTATAATTATAAAGACTAAACATTTGATTATATGAACACCCCTAACATTAAATATATTTTTAAGGTCTTTTATCCACCGATTATCCACCATCGATTATGAAGATAATGTACAAGGGGGAAGGTGTTTCCTCATATAATGTTCCACTACTATCACGTTCCTTTGTTGTAGATCTAGTTGTTCTATACCATGTATTACACCACCATTTATATCCTGCATCTACTAATACCTTAATTTCATAAAATTTATGGCTCTAAATACCACTATTCCATGTTACGGATTTAAAAAGATATCGTCCTATCAGCGCATTCCTTCTTTAGCATCCCTATTTATTCTATGGAAATCTATTCTTAACATATATATCTTATATGAAGAAACAAGGTAATCTTAAAACTATATATCACCTCAACATAAAAATATAGTAAAAATAATTTATGGTATTCTATTAACATAATCTTAACAACTAAACTTATCTAAACTATGCGCTAATACCAACTATAAAGGCATAAACATAAACATTACATATTCTTTTAAATTCATTTAGAATTTATTTTTTTATATTCCTAGATATATTTTTGGTTTATAGATTTATGAAATTATGAACTATTTCATACATATCAAAACAAAATAATACAATGTAGATAATATTAAAATAGTGTCCATTTCATCTATAATATATATTTTAAAAAAATATTAAATCATTCTAATAAAAATATTCATAACATTCATCTTGGATTATCCCTTTTACATATCCATCCTCAAACACTATGAAAAACATTTTATAACAATGTATGAGAAAAAAAATATTAGTATGGTACACAAAATAAAGGATCCATTATTCCAGGAATACCTATACACAAATAAAATAATTTTCATGAAGAAATACTTCTCACCCATAATATATCATATACTTACATTTTAAAAATATGATATTTCGATAAAACATATAAATAATAAATAAACTATTTAGTTAATTTTGGGAATTATTACTTATGATTGAAAATATCATTTATCAAATATTATTTTTAACCCGCAATTCTACCTTATAATATTACCCTCATGGCTACCATATGATTTAATCCTCACAAATACCTTATTGTATAACCATCAGATTTAAACTTGGAATAACCATTACAATGAACATCACACATAAAAATACACAATAAATTGGATGGAGATATAGGTCCCACCACTCATAATAAATAATTTTCAATAACTATCAAATAATCATTATACAAAAAAATGTTCATCATAAACATTCCTTTTCAGTATTATTAAAGTATAAATTTAAATGATGTTTTTAAAGAAAATATACTTACCTCATGTTTTATAAAATCAAACATGCTAAACATTCCATTATAAAAGTTTAAAGAGTGCTATTAATATATTATATACCTGTATTCACATTTATAATACGTTATATGACATATCTGCACCCATTTATTGATAATATTTTGTTATTTCTATTGTTTCCATTGTGCTTATTTCATCGTTTCCATGGTTTGTTCACAATTGGTTTTGTTATTGAATGGATGAAAATTAATGGAAGTGTAATGAAATTATGTAAATATATTTCCATAATTATAAATGATACCATAATTTATTTTTTTATCTTATATGAGGATTATTTATTACAAAAAATGTTAACGAAATTTTTTTAATTTATTTTGGTTGTTTTTACGACCATCACGAACTTATATCCTATCACTTTATATCATGTTTATATATATGGTTATAGAACATTATATAACATATTATATTTTAAAAAAAATATTATTTTACCATAATAATGTATTTATTACTAGATATGATGGAAATAACGTAAATTTAAAAAGCATCATCCATGACGATGGTATATCGACACATTGTAGACGATGTTTTCATTCTTTGGAATAATAGGAGGGGAGGAGAGGTTTGGTTGGGGAAAATCCATTAACAAAAATAAAGTAACATTATATCTAAGATGTTGGGGTTATCATTTAACTTGTATTATGGGGTGAGGATTGGATAAGAAAGGAATAAAGTAGCAAATAAAATGAAAGAGGATTTTACCTATTGAATTCTTCTCTTGAGAACCTCATTATGGTAGTTAATTTTTTTACATTCGGTGAGACCAATAGGTCTTGGATATAGGGAAGAGGATTGGGAATGAATCTCGGTAGAAATTATACAATCTACAAGGCCTTGAGGTTGTATGAGAAGAGCTGTTGAGAGGTAATATTTATAGTGGAGGAGAGCTATGTTTTCTCTTTGTTTTATTAATTAGTTTAGTATTTTCGATAATAAATGTGAATAGTTAGTGATTTATTAGTAAATATTTTTACATAGATAATGAATGTTTTATATTATGGTTATTACATCATAAATTACTTGTGTAATAGTGTATTTATCTGGTAATGTATATATATAGTAAATTACAGTATTTTACTATTCACAAAAAATTCAAGTATTTTAGAAAAAACCTAAAATTTCTCCCAAATAATTATTAACATTTATAATTGAAAAGTGAACATCTTTTTATAAAAATTATTTCGAAAATATGAGATATTTAATTTTAAATTTAAATTATCATTTATCTGAAAAATAACATTTAAAAATTATAATTGGTATATAACAGTTTGAAAAATCAATTAAGGTCTCATTAAATTATCTTATAATCATAAGACTAAAAAATAATAATTTATGAATTTATTTTATGAAATTATAGTATATTATATTTCATTATATTAAATATAAAATTATAATTAGACAATTATGACTTTCAAAAAACCAAACAAATAATATAAAATTTTCACAACATTTCTCTACATAAACGTTGATTTAAATTTTTCATATTTCAACATATAAGTTAAATAAATTTCTATTATACTTTCATAGATGATGTTTATATATTATTGTTACATATTCCTTAATCTCTATAAACATAACTTATTTAATTATACATTTATAATGAAATTAAAAATTTAATCCTAGAATGAAATGAAAATTATTTTATGTGTACCTCATTTGATACATTTTGTTAAAATTCAATGTTTTTCTTGGTTTTTTCAACACAGAGTCTTGTAGTCAAGAATATGATAAGGGTATTCCAATGGGGAGGAGTGCAATATTTTTTTAAATTAAGTGTCTCTCATATAAGATATTATTGTGAACTCTATGAGACATCATTGGATAGCCAATATAAGCATGCTTTTGTAAATTCTCAGTTTGAGAGCATGGATACATTTTAACTCCATGGCCACTCGAGGAAGATATGGTTTATGGATGGAAGGTTCTAATGAGACATCCATTTTACAGAATATAAATTTGATAAAAATTTGGAATTTTTACTGTTGGGTTCTCATAATTAATAAAATTGTAATTTTAGCTTTGTAGATGAACTCAAGTAATTATGATGACAACTTCTATGGTCCTATAATAATATTTTTACCATAGGTAATACTTTTTTTGCTATTCCAAACCATTAAAAATGTCCAGAAATAAATAATATTTAATAATTAATTAATTATATATTAATTTATTCACATTCATTTACTTTGATATATATTTTTAATGGGTTTTGGGATCGATATCACCTCACATAAATGAATATAGAATATAATATTTTCTATAATGTTGCATAAACTTGTGTCGAGCATCATGGGGATCCCAAGCCCGTTTGTTATTTTAATTTTCATCCATATCATTATATTATTTTCATTTCCATTTTTTCTCCTTCCTTTGGGTTTTCCTGTAACACCCCACATGAGATTTTACTATATGAATATTATTTTAAGGGATTCAAAGAGGTAATTTGAGTGATAAAATATAAGAGAGGTATCTTTGTATTCCTCACAATGATCCATATGGCCGCATGGAAGTCCTGGATCATGGAGACGGTAAATGTTTCAGCAGATTCCACCAAAAGTAATTTTTTATTTTTTTTCTTTTATATCATGATAAATATACCATTTTATACATATAAAACAATAGTATGACTTTTTATGACCTCGTAATGGATGATATATAGATTATGTGGGAAATCATAGATTCATACCAATATGAGGGGTTTGCCTTTTGGAAATCCCTCTCAGAGAGTAAGTAGATCAGTAACACACACCATGTGTTATTCTAATTCGAGGAATGTGGACTTCATATAAATACATGTCATGTATGTTTTATATATGTCATGTGCTGAGGCTAGACCCTATAGACTTGTACCCATCCAAACAACATTTATAGTGGCACATGGCCATATAGATTACACAGGCAGACTCATTATGGGTTTGATTCCATGTAGAAGGACATGGCTATGATATATACAGGGAAAGGAAAAGTGACATACATAATTAGGTAACCCTTGTAGTGTAGAAATTGTGTGCCTATCATAGATGAAGTGTACATGTTATTTAATAATCTATTTCCAAATTAGGTGCACAAGCACATAGATATTTTGCAAAACAAGTCGTGTACATGGTATACACGTCTGGTACTACCTACATGCTCTGATATTGATTTATTTTTATATTATTATTCCATGGAGTTAAAATTGGTCACATTTTTGACATTATTAGAGTCATCCAACTTATATATTAATGATTCTACACATGGGGTGATTCAAGGACTCATAGAAGGTGTATTGGTAAATTTACTAAATAGAGAGGTTCTTCTTCAAGTAATTTAATTCAACTATTAATAATATTGAAACCTTTATCGTAGATGATCCATGAGATGTATTTCTTGACCAGTTTCAATGCATTACTAAATTACTCTATATCAGTGAAACCATATGGAGTGGTCTCAGTCTCCCATTTGTACAATGTGCTTCAATATAATGTTGTTTTTTATGATTTCCTTGATATAAGATTTTATGGACAATGGGAACTATTATATTGGTCCATACCCCATAGAGCTACCAATATGTTTAAAAATATGATAAATTTTTATTGATTCCCATATATAAGGTGGCCGATTGGATATTTGGTATCACAATGTCTCACATGTTATAAAATTAATGTGTAACCCATGTACCTAATAGTTTTTTGAATCCAATTACAATTACAGTATTGACGATGAGAGATATTTTCATAGATATCATCATTATTTTTCCATAAAATCCTAGTATGATGTATGCTATTTCAGTGATCACTAGTCAAATTATGAAATCAAATCATTTCATACATATTAAGGAGATGATAAAGGTAGAATAACATGAAATATTGTATGTCAAAGAGAAAGTGATACTTCATGGGTTTCACATTATGGTTGATCCTAATTAAAACATGAGGATCACATCCAAGATCTTGAAATACTTGGAAAATGTGATGGGTAACTTATTGAAATTGATCACGACTTATCATATGAATATGAGTGGAAAAACCATGATTGATGTCCTGGATTACGAGATTATATATATATTTTTAATGAATTTATTTAAAATTTATTCTAAATGAGAATTATTGGAGGCCATAATTTTTCCATTTGTTTATGAGTTTTATTAAACTGAAAGGAATTATTTTAATTCTATGAAAAAATGTTAACAATTTACTAAAATGATATGGATATGGAAATTCATAATAAATGAGTACATTAGTTGAAGATTTTATATACATTTGAAGAATTTAATTTCTTAAGAGAATATATAATTTCATAATACAATAATAAACATAATTCTATATAACATTCAAATCATGAATCATATTATATAGTATTTTAATGTTTTTGGGCTCAACTATTGTGGATAAAAAATGTACTCATATAATTTTTTACTATTACTCAAAATAAAAATAATTATCAAAATAATAGTTCTCGTAACAAAAGTATAATCCTAGGATACCCCTCATAATAAATTCATTTTGATTTAAGGAACCATTCCTTGAGTAATCCCGCACAAAAAGGATATATTATTTTTCACCTTATCAGAACATGAATTTATCTTACTAATATTTTTTAAAAATATATTACATTAGAAATATTTGAATACAATATATAAATGTTATAAATGATCAACCATAAAATTTCATCAATACAACCCCTAATTCATTTATCTATATACATTAAAATAGTTACTTGTAAATTTTGGGAGAAAATCATGAAAATATTTCTATATTTCAAAACTTTTGTAATTTAAAAAATTTATATTTTTCGAACATATTAATATTCAAAAAAAAATTTCAAAAAAATATATGTTTTTAAAATATCTCTTTTTATATCATTGTAGTGTTTAGAATAATCTTTTTAAGATAATTAATTTTCAATTAATTTTTTTTATTTCTTTAAAAAAATTACAATTATTATTATACTCTTTCTTGAAGAGTAAGTAAAAGAAAAATATCATTCATTTTATGGGGAATATTACCAAAATATGTTTTAGTAATTATATATATATATATTTTAACTCTGATATATTTAGTTTTTAATTATATAAAAGATATTATAATTTTTCATTAATGCTGTTATGAACTTTTTATAGTGGTATATTCTTTTTTACATTAAATAGTTAAATATTCAATTTCTATTGAATAAATTTTAAAATTTTATTTTTAAGAGTATATGTAATACATATTTTGTATCCATTAATAAAAAATGACATTCATTGTAAAACACATATACATTAAAAGAAATATTTTTTTTGTAGAAATCTGCCTTATAATAAAATACAAGGACTACAATGTCAATGTATTTTCCTGTTTAAGTTTGTATATTTTCACATTCAATTTTTTGTTGTTACACTGTGTTTCTTATTATAGGGATGGATCAAAATATATATATAAGGAGGTTCTTATCTCTATCTATGGAGAATTATGTTTTCCATCCTAAAATTGTTAGGTAATAATATGTATCCCATTATATCATTTTGATTGTTAGGGAAGAAATTAAATTTCAATGTCCTATAATTCCAAATCAAATAATAGGTTACATGGAGATACTTTATATGGTCCATAAGAATATTTTAAAATAAGAATTTCATATTGAACTCAAATTACATGAATATCATGTGTAATAAAAAGGAATGGTTGAAATGAAATTTATTTATAATTGATTGATTATTTTTACCATGAAAATAGAATTATAATTAATATATGATGAGAAGAATAAATATAAGATGAATCCAAAACATATGATAAGAAATTTTTTGAAATGAAATAATTCATTGTTTTTATTATATTTTTTCCTTTCATTTTATTCTTTCTTTTTAAAAATTACCAAGGTAGTGATATTTTAGAAGAAATATTATGCTATTTATATATTATATATATTAGGAAACACATTTCTATCAATCACATTATTACAATTAATTTAATTATTTTTATGATGGAGAAATATGGGGAATAACAATTAAATTTATTACAATTATTTATTTGGATGATTTTTTGTCTTCAAAACCACAAAAGAGTAAGATATGGATAAAAATTATCAATAATGGATTCTCTATATGGAAATCAATTTAAATCCAGATTGTCTCATTAAATATTCTATCCTACTCTGGTTTTTCAAAAATTGGAAGATATTTTGGGTGATTATTATTGAAATAAATAATTTATATATTTATTTTGAATGGAACAATAAAAATCATATGAAAATAATTTGACTTTAGTTGTTTGTTAACATGTTTTTATTATGAATAACTAATTTTTTATAACTAAATTACTAGAAATCAACGATGTGTTATGAAAATCATTGATTTAAATATTTGTTGTCAGATTAACTCCATTTAAACAAGAATCACTATATAGTTTTTTATGTAATTCACTAATAGATGAAAAAATATTTTGAGTTCATTGGTTTATGAAAATTATTTTTCTAATTTACATACAGTAGATCTCGTGTTTGGGGAATTCGAGTGTTGCGGTTTGTTATAATGTTTACTATAAATTAAGAAACACCTCTTATAATCCTATATAGTAATGGGTTCAAGGTATAGGAAGGTAGGGAAATCAAAAATCTTATTAGGGATATATTTGGTTAGGAATATAGATCTACGTGATTCCATTATGTGATGTAATATTCAACTAAGATGTATTGTTCCAAAATAGTGGATGTGTATTGATGGTTTTAATGCCATGGATACATCATATCATGTCTCTAAATGTAACTTTCTATTTTTTAAATGTGAATTTTTATAACATTATTTAAAAGGAATATTTTATTTACTAAAAAAACTCACTATTCAAATCTATTAAAATTTTGTTCAATTCTTTCATGAATTTTAATTTTATTATTTTGTACCCCAAATATTTAAATTCAATTAATATATTGTTATGAAACATTAAATCACTCATCGTTATTTTAAAACAGAAATGAACATATTTCAATAATGTTAATTATTCATCAATGTATTAAATATTTATATTAATTTGAATTTTTTTTTCATATATAGTTTGAAAACTGATCAATCATTTATTTCATTGATTATTCAAAAAACTGATATATTAATATTTATATTGGTTGAAAATTGTATATTTATTTTTTAAAAATTAAATTCACCCACTATCTTATATTTTTCATTTTATCATAACATGGAACAACACTTATTTAAATATGTCTCTTCAATTAAGATATACAATGTGAAATCTCAAACATAACCATTTTTATATCCCATTATTAATATTTTAGGTCACTATGTATTTTATTTATGTTTTATACATAATTCACTATATGTTGAAATTTATAATATATCCTCATATGAGAAGTTTTAAGTAACGATAAATAATTTTTATTTATAATTATGATATTAATTTTAATTTTTAACTAATATCCAATGAAACTACACTTGTTAGTGTTTGGTGTGTGTTTCAATTATGTTACTATATATCTGTATGAGTAAGGTCCAAAAGTATATATGTGAATTTTGATATATAAAACGTAATATCACAAAAAATAGTTGTTTTTTAAATAATGTTAAAGACTATATGATTAAAAAGTTAAATATATTGGTTGATCATAATTTTTCATAAGATTAGATATATTTGAAATTTTCATTATGATATTTTATATTATATTTTTTAATTAAATTTTTTATCACTAAATTTTTTTAATCATATTATATTGGTGGAATGTTGGGCTCCAAAATTATCATACAAAAATTGTACGCCTTAATATATGAATATTAATTATATAAAAACCACCAATTCTTAATTCATTTATGTCTAGTGCCTTTGGAAACATTTAATTGTAAACAACTAGTCCATTAGTGAGCTATGGTAGCTCCATCTATATTCATCAGAACTAGAACCATTCTTAGGAATATAATTCATAATATAATTTAATATAACCTGGGAATAGGATATAAAAGATAGGGTGATATTAGATACTCAGTAATTGTAAAAATATTTATATCTATATATCTTGTGCATATGGGCATGATAACATGGGAATAACCTTTTAAACACATACCCTACATATAATAGATCATAAAATTGAGTCATCAAATTAATTTTAAATTACATAATACAAAAATCATAATATAATCAGAGAACATGATCTGTGATAACATAATATTGAAAAAAGATAATGTTTTTTTTTCATATACATAATAATATAAAATTATTTCATTTTTAGTCCAGGCTTATTTCAAAAACATTTTCAGTGGAATGAGTTAACTCCCCAAACCATGGTAACATTAAATGTTCACTCCCAATCATATAAAATTGGAAAAATTAATTTTTTTAATTTGGTACACTATCCAATCTATCCCTATTTATCTCATGAGATATAAATATTTATCCAATTCATTACATAGAGATAGTTTTCCTAAAAATCACATTGTCAAAAAATGAAATATGCCTGACACATTACCATAAAATGTTATTTATATTATATCCCAAGAAAAAAAAGGTTTTTTTTAAAATTTAATTATAAAATAACATGTGGAACAAATAATCATTCATTATCATTACATCATTTTATAATATCATTCCCCATGAATAAAATGTTGGTTTAATTATCTATATATAATGGTATTACCTGTGGAATAAAAAATTGATTCATAAACATTATATCATCACAAAATAAAAAATATAAAAAATTATTATTGTGATATCAGTTTATAATAACCACAATAATACATATGTAACATGAATGTATATAATATATTACGTAAAATTATTTTCAAAGATACATGGACCATTAATTGGGAAATATTACATTTTATTATAAATCACCTTATTAAAACATGAAAATAATAAAACATTTTTAAAATAATTTTCAATGAATATAGCCTTGAAAAATAAGAATTTATGCTTTAAAATAATTTAAAACATTTACATAAGAAAATATCCTTTCCATTATGATAATTGGTTTTCAAAAACATTTAATATTTTCAAAATCTAGTTCATTGAATATAGATGTTTGATAATATAAAAAAATATTTAAAGCATTTAGTGGTAATGATTTTGGGAAATTTCCCATATTCTATAAACTTCAAGACAATTATTTAATTTATTTTCTTGGTAAAATATAAACATTACCTGTTTGAAAAAAAGACATAATGATTAATTTCAAAAAATTGTAAAAATAAAACATGGATCAAAATTTCATTAATAAAACATCTAGGGACAATTAATATAATTTTTACAGTTTTATAATAAAAATTTTTAATGAAATTAAATGTATTTTTGTCAAAAGATGGAAATAGAAAATAATTTTTTTTGATTTTTTGAATCATATGGATGTAAGGAGAGGAAAATTAAGGGAAAACATGTTTTCCCATGAGATAATATTTAGAGGATAATTTAATTAGTTTACTGGGATAATTATATTTATATTTTATTATAGGAACCATAATCATAAACAATCCTCATAAATGATGAGATTGTAACATCAAAATCTTACAATAATAATAACAATGAAATAGAAGATACATCAAAGAATAAAAATAATTAAAAATATAATTTAAGGAAAATAAATAAATTCATGATATTATATGTCAATATTTAATTATATAAACCTCATATAAGATGATATATTCATGACATAATCAATTTCCAAAGGAATGATGTTTGAGAGAAAATATCACTTATCACTATGGTAGCTTTTGAAGAATAAAACCCATTAAAGAGATATCCTAAAATTGATATTTAAATTAAATAATTAATTAATATAGAATTAATAAACTAACATTCATGGATATTATAAACTCCTCAAAACTGAAAAACATGGTGAGTATTTCATGTGTCTCATATAAAAAAATGGTTAGATTCAAATCCCTTAAAATAATTCTGGACTTCCATCATAGAGAATAAAAATACAAAATAATAAATAAATGTTTAATATAAATATATTTTTTTACCATTAAGATATATATATATATATATATCATACCATATATAATTTACTTATGATCTTTTATTACTCATTTATTATCAATTCCATGATAAAGTCACATTTTGAGCAATAATTACATTGTTTTTCATGTTAGTTTTGATTTTTTAACATTGGTCCTGTTAAATATATCATATTTATAACATCTCCAAAGTGATATAAATTAAATAAATATAATATATATTTCATATATATTTATTTATTGTAATTTATTAAAGGGGTAGGTGAAAAATTGAATAAACTTTTCGTGGGGATGGTTGGCCATACATATGCATTAACGTTGCTTCAATTTTATCAACAAATTGAAATAATAAAGGTTAATTATATATTACAATTATATAAAAATTTTAATATCATAATATATCACATTTTTTATATGAAAACTATACTTATTACATTCAATGTAAAGTGTTAATAAATCATATTTCTTTCCGAGGCGGTAATCCTTTGTATAGATGAGTGAAAAAATGTATTCATGTAGAAGGAATGTAAGATGGTATACACGATAACATAATTTAAAAAGTAAAATAATATTTTATATATAATATATAAACATTTAATCAATCATTTTATGATCATGTGAGAGGTGTGAAGAAAATATATTAACATCAATTCATAATATGGATGTTTTTCGTACACCCAAATAATTATTTCATATCACATTTGATGGAAGAGGATATGGATATAGTTTAGAAAAATATCATAATAAAATATAAATATATAAGATATTATATTTTAATTATAAAATAATAATATAATAATATATTATGGCTTTAAAATATGTAAAGAAACACATAGTTAAAAACATTACCTATTCTTCGAAAAACACTGTAATATTTACCTAATGACAACCTAGATAGGATTTAGGATAACATAATAGTCAATAGTGTTCAAACAATATCTATGGATGATATTCAGGTAGATATGGGTAAAATTAAATTTCTATTGAGGTGTTAAGTAGATATGATAAGGGGTGTCCTTATATAAATGAGATGAGTTGAGCAGCTGAAATTTTGGAAAATAAAAATTTGTACTTGAGTTTTTCATTTTTAAAAGGGCTCTAAATTCTCTCATTATGGAAATATATAAGTGATAATGAAATAATATGTCAATATAATGGTTTATACCAATTTTATATGTCATTTCAATTATTATGATTCTACTTTCCGTACCCTGTAAACCCATATTAAGCTTAACTTCCGTAATTAATTTTGTATCATTTAGTAAAAAAAATTCAATAAATTAAGATTAATTAATTTTACCATATATATTATTTTTATTGAAATTATTTTACCAATTTTTATAAATTCCATTCATATATGTTGAGTATTTTAATTTGATATTAAACCCATAGACACGATGAGAAAGCAGTTTTCAAATGGATTTTTTTCAAAAGATTAAAATGATTTTATTTCATAATAAATTTCAAAATAATTCATTAAATATATATATAATAGAACCACTGTTAATTTTAAATCCATATTAATAAAAATTTTCTATTTTTAATATCTTTATAAGAAATTATAATTATTAATAAAAACCATTATTTTTCAGTATTCATAAACAAATATATTTTCTGAAAAATCAAAAACAAAATTAGTCCCAGACAATTCTAAAATGTATATTTAAAAAAGTATTTTTATTATATCAAATAATTTATCTTAAATGGGAGAAAAATAAATATAATTTAATTTAAAAAAATATCACAAAACATGCTTTTTTGAACGATGCAATTGTAAGGGTAAAATTGGACTTATTATTATCACATTTATAGAAAAAACATAACATGAATGTTAAATTTTTTAATGAATATATAATACATACATTTCATTAAAATATATTTGTAATATGTTTTTTCATTTATTTTTGGAATTTTTTTGATAACATTAAAATAGTTTTTTAGAAAAAGGGTTACCATTATTTTCAAATAGTTTCTATATCTATTTATAACTAATTAGAGAACAATAAATTAATTAATCATAAATATTTAAAATTTATATTTTCATAATTTAGTTAATCTTATTCATAAACACTATTCAAACATTTAGATGATAACTATCATATTAAATAATAATATTTAAGTAATGTGTCACATTTGGTAAAATTCAATATTGCATGCAATGAAATAAAAGCAGTGTGTTGTGTGTAATGTAATATTTTATTGTTGTTGAATGTAACTCAAGATGTAAATTAAATTAAATTTCTTTGAATAAAAATATTTAATAAAATATTTTGGTGTTTCATTCACCCCCTAATGAATCCCCCCCCCCCAAATTCATTATTATAATGAAACAAATGAGGATAATTATGCAAAGTAACATCATGAGGATCCTAAATCACATCATTAAGATTGTGTTTCAGAACAAATATTTCACTTGGATAATGGTCTTAATTCATACCACATTCTTTGTTCAACCCATAATCTCAAATCAATGATTCTTATAATAAATTTCCTACTCTAGTTGTATGAACTCCGTGTTTAGTACATGTAAAGGATAACGTATACACATAATTAGGTGAGATTAAAAAATAAAATGAAAAATTGTGAGATGATAAATGGAAGATAGAATCAATAAACTATTGTATTAGTATGATCAATTATTTCAAAGGTACCAATATACCATGGTATTAGATTTAAATTCTTTCTTCCAAAATGAAATTCATAGAAACACCTAACCATGATTTTTAAATTCTAAATCATGTCAATGTTTTTCAACATAATTTTTTTTTTCAAATTTAGGATACCAATACATGTTTTGTAATGGATCGAACCTTCTATACTATTTCGTTATATATCTCAAGTACCAATAGCTTTCTATCAGAAAATTTATTCTAATGCATTAGAATTATACACCTTTTTCCATAAAGGGATTTATAAGGAGCCATCTAAATTTTGGGGTGAATGATATTTTTGGAAGAAAACTAAAATAGAGGATGGATTTAATCCTAAATACATTTGAAATGCATATAACATGATCTTATCAAATCCAAGAATGTTTCAAATATTTAATAAGATTCTTAATATATTTGAGAAAAGTATATTTTGAGGAAAATCAACTTTATATAGAGATTTTGATAAAGAAATCATCAAAAAATTGAGGAAAAAATCAACAACCAATCATATAAAATTTAATTTGGTACAACATAAAATCTTAATGATTTAAAAATTTATATTTTATCAATAAAATACATAGAGTAATATTTTTGACAGAAGATAATTATTTTGAATTCATAAGGTGACCGTATATAACCCATAATCACGTTAAAATCAACTATATGATAAACCCCAAAGGATTCCATATACTTTAATCATATTTATATAAATTATAAAATTTTTCTTCCCCAAATAAAATTTTGAATAAAAGATAAAAACCAAAGGGATTAATTTCCATAAATTTCACATCAAATTTTATCAAAATTAATAAACTCACATCACATAGATCCTTTAAAGGTGATTCAATGAAATAAAAATTATGATAAAATATAAAATCATAATCCCATGATGGTATGCATAACTCTTATGATATTCATTAATTGATAAATTTACTCTTCCATATGTAAATTCGCCCTTCAGTTAATTTATAATATTTTAACTTATTTAAAAAATTTATTGAATGTTTTGTTCCATCCTTGTAAAAATATAATATCAATTCCTATCTCATTATCCCATAATATCTGTAGTGTGAGATAATGACATGAAATTTCACTAAATGATGAATAATAATTTTTTCTTAGAGATCAATCATAAAAAATTAAATATAAATCTCCCAACTAAGGAGTAGAGGATAAATGTTCACTATTTATCATTATTAATTTAATCTATTGTGATTAAAATGGATTTCCCTTTTATCTTTTTTCCTCATAGGATATTGTGTTTTATCATTGAAATTTTTCCTTAGATTGGAGAATTGATTACCATAATTCACAAACATCTTTAACATGATACAATGGATTGTGGGTTGTGCATTGTGTTGAGATATCAAAACATTAATTTCTTTAACAACCCTATTTACATTACTTCTACAATATTTTTTTTATTATGTATATGCTTCCCATATATGTCACTCCATGTGTTTTTTAGGAATTTACTTGAGTGTTTTTTCTCACATTTATGGCATGTATGTTATTAAAATTTCACTCCACAATTGAATTTATTATATTTCTCATAAAAATAAATATTCAAATTCATTACCAACCCGTTGAAGTTTTTGAATATACAATTTCCATTTCTACCTTCAAATTATATCAAATTACATTATTGTAGCTCCAACTTTCTATAATAGAAAATTTTAGTTTAATAAATGGCCTAAAGATACCTATGAGTTGATGAATTATTCTTTTCAAAATTATGACTAAAATAAAGTAATACCATACATCTCTGGTAGAATTAGCTCTATTGGTCCCAATAGATTATCCATCTTTCTCTTTGAGCTTCATAATTTCTTATCCAATGTAATTCGTAGAATAAAAGTAGGTACTTACTAATTTTTTTTAAACTAATCCCATTATGTGTAGTATATCACCTCCCCTTGAATAATATTCTCAATATGGTTCCACAATTGATCTTATTCAAATTCTAAATAATAGACATGAAAAATATCATTTTCCAAGAAAAAACGCTATATAAGGAATATATTTTTTGAGTAGAATAGATCCATTACTATGTTAATAATAGATATATGGACCTTCTAAAATATAGTGGAAGATTATTCATGAAGGAAATAAAATACGATTTTCCCCTCCATTACTCATTTTGATGTTCAGAATGATTCTTATCACGAGAATTCCAAGTGAGCATAGAAACAAGGTTTTTCAATCTATCTCTATAAAATTTAGTTGCTCTGGATGATTGTCATTGGATTTTCTATTTCATTCTGCATTAACATGGTTCCTTTAACTTCTATCCGTTTACAAAAACCACAAATCATATTGTGAGGAACAACAATCCCAGTTTAAAATCACATAATCACAAAAACCCATTTATAGGATGTCCAAATCAGGATTCCTTCTTAATATATGACACATTATTGTTATCCTATGACACTAATTTTCAATATTAAAATACAAAAATATGGTTTGTAAAGAGTATGTATGTTTAGAAACTATATCCCCACTGAGAGTAAAACTAGGTGTGAATCATGGTCATTAGATTGAACCAATTAATGATTGAGTCCATCTTAATATGCAATATTAAATGTTATTACACCAAGAAACCATTGTGTTAGAGACACATCAACTAATTTTATCCAGACATGGATCTAATTTACAAAAACCATTCACTCTATAAAAAATAAAAATTACAAGAAAATTTTCAATACATTGAATCATCCATAGAAATAACCTCCCATATAACCCAAGATATATCCTATAAAATATCCCCATAGACCACACAAATTTAGTATACGTCTTATTTAAATTTTTTTACTAAAACATTCTATGACACCAAATATAATAACCCATATATCTTAAATATAAATAATGAATCTTAATACATAAATATTCATAACATAACATAAAATTAAATTCCATAATAATTTAGGTATAATGAACTTATAAACATGGAAACATTAAAAATTCGACTATAAGAGATATATATCATCTCCCACTATGTTATTCATAACTAAATACCTTTTACATATCATACATTATATAATTAATTATAACCTATGTAAAGGATGAATAATAATGGGAGACCTCGAAGTATTTGTATTGTTTTAAAATGGGGATATTAATATATAATGTATATATGTGTATGATAACATGATATTAACAATTAAAAATATCAGTTTCCATATCATTGGTAAAAAATGACTCATTTAATAAATGAATGTAGTTTATAAATAATGAATCATAATGGAATTAAAGAACTTGAATAATGAAAACATATCATTAGCATAAGAAAGAAATGTGTGGAATACACATAAGTATGAAAAAATTACTTCCTTATAATTCAAGGATCATTTGAAAAACTATCATAGTGGAGTTTTTTCACTCCCAATACCATCATAGTAGTTGAGGATCACTCCCAAGAATATTATATTTGAAAATTTCCCTTAATAAATTTGGTTCAATATTTATTCCCTTACTATTTATATCATAAGATAAAATGATTTACCTAATACATTGATAGAAGATATTGGTCCCAACCGTCATATATTTCAAATCATACATACACATTATATAAGATAATAAAACATTAATTATATCATATCTCATGAAATTAAATAGATTATATATATATATTTCATCCTATAATAATATTTTTAAAAGAAACAGTTTTCGTAATCATTTCATAATTTTAATATTTAGTAAACCATGAAAAAATAATTATTTTTTAATAATTATATCATGGGATAAAACATAGATGGTAAATAGGTTTCACTAAGATCTTTCCATCATAAAAAAATCTAATTAAAAAAATTTGAATTATGACATTGGATAATATCCCATGTAAAACAAAAGTTATATATAATGGTGTAATTATTTATAGGAAATTATTTATAAATATCACATAGAATATTTATTCCAGAAAATAAAACTTTCCTAAGAAACTATATTATTAAAATAATAATTTATAAAATACTTTTTTGAATATTTGTTATTAACATTTACTAAATTTTTATAATAATAAATATTAATATAATTTAAATAAATTCGTGAGAAAAATAACAATTCCAAATAGAAAAATTGTTTTTAAAACATAAAACATTTTGAAAAAAAATATTTCTTTCAAAATAATTTTAGAAACGTATAAAATATACTTTAAATAATTTATTGATCATGATTTTGGGATTTATATTTGTGATTTACACATCAATACAAATATTAATTCATAATGTTTTTGTAAAACCAAAATAAAAATTTGTTAAAAAATGAAATTATGATTACCTTCAATTTAAAAAAAATTATAAATGGTTAAAAGTTTCTTTAATAATTCATTTGGATAATTTTAAAATCTTTTTTGAGATCTTTTTTAGAAAACATGGTTTTGTAAGAAAAACACTTTTCAATCGAATAGTGATGTAAAGATTATTCTTCTTAAAAACATTACAATGAACTCTTGAGTATAAAAATTGTAAAATGAAGGTAAAAATTTATTATAATGATATAAAAATAAGAGAATATTTTTTTGAGTTTCATTACATATAGATAATCTCATTTCATCACTATATGTTTAATCATAACCAATATGAATAAATGATTATATTATAAAAAAATCTTACTAATTTGGAAAATATGAATAATAATATCGATGAATGAATGATGTTAAATGAAAAATATAATTTAATGAGAATATTTAAATTCATGTTATTTTACTTATATGGTCTCGTATATAAACCACATTAAATAAAATAGGTGCATTAATTAAATATGTCTTAAACAAGACAATTTGATTTACAAATCCCTTATTGCATTAGTGGATTTTAAACTGTAATCCCCATTAAATATGGAATATCAAATGGATATGTGTATAAACGTTATTATAAGTATAATTATCATAATATATTTTATGGGGTCTTATATACACAATATAAAATACACATGTGTTGAATATGACAGGTGTCTAAGAGAAAGTTAATGGTAGGTGGAAATACCATACATGATGTATCGAGTTCCTTAATACATGTGAAAATATCCTATATATGAATTATATGTTTATTATATTTCAATTAACGATCAATAAGTATATATATCATACCTCATTTTTTCACCTAATACATTTTATTACCAATTTATTAGAAACCCATGTTAAATTCATGTTCTGAATATAAAATCCTTTCTTATTCATGTATGCTTTGATTTTTCATTCTTCTAATATTATTATGTTCATGGTTATATAATATCAATGATTTTTGCAATTATATATATTATATAAATTTATTATATTTCTATATTGATTAATCTATAAGATTTTCATATAAAAAATTAAAATAAACAATTTATGGGTACAGTATGCCATATATACGCATTAATATTGTTTCAATTTATCAATGGATTCAAATAATTTAGGTGAAATTATATATTACAATTTAATTATAATTAATAACTCAATTATATGACATGGCATCATGAAAACCATTTATATTTTCATCAATGTAAAGTAGGAATAAACCACATCACTTCACGAGGTTGTAGTCTACCATATACATGATCGACATAATCATATTCCCAAAAAATGTAAAGTATGATGGTATATGTTATATAATAATTTTAAAATTATAATAATATGATATTAATAAAATAAAAAAATTAATCGAAAATTATATCCTGTTGTGAATGGTTTTGATGGAACATCAATAATATCAGTTCACAAGGTGGTAGCCCACTATACAAACAAGCAATGATTTTTATCGACATAGAATGAATATTACTTATATATAAGTTATTACCTTAAAATAATAACATATCTATATATGAATGTTAATTTTTTATTATATCATCATAATTTAATGGATATTAATATGTTATAAGATGAAATAAAAAAAATTCATTTGTAAAAATATTACTTCTTCATTAGAAAACCACTTTAGTTTTAACCGAAATTAATTCAAAATTGGATTTATGATCACTTAAATACATATACTATCCGGTTACGGATTTGATTAATATATTTGACCTTTTCTTTGATCAACATAAGGGTTTTAGATGTGATAATATGATAGGATAATGGGGTTCCATTTATATGTAAGGTGACTGGAAGACATGAAATATTGGGAAAGGAAAAGGTGACCAAATGTTTATCACATTCCAAAAGGTTCAATAATATACCGTTACCAATAAATGAGGATGTTTTTTAAAAATAATTCAATTAAATTTGTGTTTTTAAAATTTTATTTTTCTTTATACTTCATCTTTTTTTAGTTTTCCCCCCCTCGGTAAACCCATTTTCACATCAATCACGTTTATAAATTTTTTATTATATTACTATTTGTAATGGTTATAAATTTTATTGATATTATTAGACAATATAATTTAAAATGAATATAAATAACTAATCATTTTTTATAAATTCTGTTAACATAATTGTTCTATTATAATTTAAAACAAAACCCACAAACACGATGAGAATGCATTCTTTTCAATGGAAAATGTTCAAATGATTAAGAATATTTTATTTCAAAAGTAAATATTAAAATGTAAAAATGAATTATATTGGATAAAAAGATATATCATTTAACGGATGTATCAATCAATGAAACATCTATAAATTTTTTATAAAATAATAATATTTTAAATAAATTAAAATTCTTAATAAAAATAAATATTTTTCACTATTCATTAAAAGATTTTTAGAACACTCTAAAAATATATCTAATTTTCACTCCATGAAAATTAGGCAATGTATATTTGAAAAATAAATTAATTTTTTAATTATATTTTTGAATATTGGTATAATTATTATTTAAAATAAAATCATAGAATGCAAAAAAACATCCTTTTTAAGAAATATATTTTTTAAGCATAATTATTATCAAAATAATAAAATAAGATATATGTAAAACATTTTATAGAATATAGAATATATAATTATTATTTAAATAATTCGTAAAAAGTTATTTTTTCTATTTATTTAGGAAAAATATGTTTGTGCACATAAAAATAGTTTTTAATATATTTTTTACTTTCTAATAGTTTTATTTATTGTCAAATTAAAAGGGAACTAATGAAATAATTATATGTATATTTTTTAACCTTATATATCACGATTTATTTAATCTTATTCATACACACCATCCCAATTCCTATTAGATGATTATCACATGATATAATAATATTTTAGTAATAAGTCATGTTTCGTTAATACTCTATGTTTTACATAACTCACACAAAAAATTGTGTTGTAGGTAACACAACATGAACTCAATGGTGTGTGTAATTCAAGCTGTTAAGGTAATTAAATTTATTTCAAAAATTTATTTCTGAAAATATTTGGTGGTTATATTGAAAAGGGAGGAACTTGGATTAAAATCAATGTGATAAATTAAAAAATGACTTTCCCAATAGAATATTGAATGTGATAGTTATTGGAGAAAAATAATTATAAAGATGTTATCTCAATGGGATCATGTCGTTAATAATTACATGAATTATATTGTTCAATCAACATATATAAATAGTTAACCAATCACTATTGATTATTTTTATACAACAATTACCACCATCTTTAGTTGATATATTTAGCCTTTGATAGTGGAATAATCGGTTAAAAACGTCAATAATAAAATTTTTTATTATCTTAAATTTTATATTATAAATAGTTATCTTATAAATATAAATTCAATATATATATATTAGGTTTATTAAATGATCTCTAATAGAAAACGAAAATATAAAATTTTGTTATATTATAATTATGAATCCAAGAAAATATATTTTAATATCATTTTAATTTGAATCATTACCATAATATAGAGAGTGTGTTCCTTATACACAATAATAAAATAAAAAAAAATCTATATTACATTGAAAACATTAAAATAGTCATAAGTTAAAGCTTTATATTTATCATTTACCTACGAAGAAAACATGTTCTATTCATTTATGATTAAAATGATATCTTCAAAAAGTTGAACACTTTATAGAGAAAATAAATAGTTTAATATGATTTAAAATATAATAAATAGATTATATAATATCATGGTTTTAGAGGTCATAGTGGTAATAATATAATAATTTAGGTTTACTCATGAGATTTTAAGGATAATGGTTATTTTCAAATGAGTTTCCAATTTCTTGAGTGCTAAAAATATTAGATGAAACACCAACTGTTTGAAAAATATGTTATAGCCACAATCCAAGACCATGTTTATATCGCATGTTACTATGGAAATAGTAAATATACATGGTCAAAATTATCATAAACATTATATTAATTTCTATAGTTTCATTGGATATATATCCAAGATCCATGACTAAGAAAATATAGTGCTTCATTTGGAAAAAAAACTCTCTTAGGGTGTTTTGAACATGCATCTCTCGTAAAATACTCAACATACATTACCAATACACTAAAATAGATATGAGATGATTTTATTAAAAATTATCATAGGTAAATATCTCTTGTAATTTAAATATTTTTTCCTCTGGGGTCATGATGTTTCAGATCCAGGTATAGTTACTAGTTTATAGTAGATTTTCTTTAGTGGTGGATGATGAGGGCCATATGATAGCTATGGTGAGTCCACCAGTAAGCCGGTGGAATAATTGAAGAATGGTTTTCTATTGAAATCCCACCAACCAATTCATGTTAGTCCACTAGCCATATAATTACATGTTGGATGAAAAGTTATCCAATAGGAAGAAATCCAGATAGATTATGGAGTTTCTTGTGGTTTATGTGATTTACCTTGAACCACTCGAAAGCTTGTGACTTCATGTTATGTGGATTAAACATGGTCTATTTTGTCATTTTATTCCACCAAAACACTATTTTAACACCTTATCCTCTATTTACCATACCCAATCTGACTATATTTCTTGTATTGGTAAAAAAATGGCATTCATCGATCCCTTGAACATCTCCAATGTAAATTTTGATCTGTGATTGATCATTTGTTACTCAATTGAAATGTTTAATCACACCAATACCATTCATCCATAAACTATTTCAATGAAAATATATCGATGTTTTTATCATAAATAATGATAATTTTATGATCTACCTTTGTCCCTTATAGAATCATTGTAGGTTTTTTCAAGAAGTATGTATCTTTTTTTTGAATATAGTGTGGCGTATGCGACCTCTATTGTATGATATGATCTAACATCTCTAATAAGCACAAAATTTTGGAAAGTAAATTCTATGATGTAGAGATGTATGCCTATTTTCTACTCTTGATTACTCTAGTATTACAATTCCTTCAACAATGATTATCCTACTGTGGTTAGTGTTATACTCACCTATGTGGTCGGTGGTTCAGTTTTAGGTGTTGTACTTGTCACTCTATAAGAGTTATCATCATAAAAAACTACCCCTTTTAAATCAATTAAAATTAAATTATTTGTAGTTAGTCATGATAAAATGTTTTAATAACTTTCTAATAAAAATGATTTAAAAAAAATCATGATAGAATTATTGAAACCTTAAAAATAGGCTAGAATAACCTTATAAGATCGTTCTTTAGAGTGAAATATTTTTTTTTAAGTTTCCATAATTTTCGAAAGAAACCTCATTTCTAAACAATGTTAGACCAGTTCCATGGTGTAAGGGAAATATTCTAGGGTAGGGTGGAACTAGGCCCAGGTGGAATGAATATATTCTAGGACAAAATTCCCAATATTAGATGACCAATTCATAATGAATACCATGTCAATGGTCGATATTCATTTAATAAATGTAAAACCTCATAAAATTTTATATTCAAAAAATTAATTATTCAAATGGTAATTCAATTAATTTTTAAAAGTTTTAATGTAAATATACAGTGGAATTAGGTGTTTGGATATCAATAATCAACTTACATAGAAACACTCTCATTGAATGTTTTCTTAGTCACTAGAATTTTCTAAGAAATACTATAATGAAAAAACACCATTTTCCAAATATTAATTGATATCCCCTTTATATATATCTCTCAAAACATACAATTTTATCCATAATCAATAATATATATGACTATATTATTAATTAATTTTAATTTAGTATATAAATTTTTTTCGTAATCCTCCTTGTACATTTGGTACATGGGTTTTATTCAAATCTGAGGAATTATTGATTCATAGATTTCAATTAATAACATTTATTTTTGGGTTATTTGATTTCCATTAAAAATTATTAATGATTGGTCCTTGGGTATCTATTAAAATTGAGTTTCATGTTGTTTTTATTTTCATTAAATCTATGGTATGGTATTTATAAGATATATCTCTTTAATTTATAGTAGAAGATACTGGGGATCTTCTAGATCCATTTTCAAACCTCATATAAAATCTTATTTTCCTATCCCATTTAATATATTTCATTTCATAATTTATTAAATTTTTTTAAACATTTATAATACTATTTGATCATTTCCATGATTCATATTCTCATTAACATTCTAACATGAGTCAATTTTTCTAATTATTGTATAATCGATTGATTGCCAAATTATAAAATTTTTACCAAAATACTTTTATTTTAAAACATCACTTCATAATCTAATTCATTTTTCATATTTGAAAATTCATCTCATATCGTTCCATTATAGCTTGAGATACAATAGGTATCAGAGTAGTGTTTTTTATTTTGTCAACAATTTTGTTTTATTAATATTGGTTAGTAAAAAATCCACTTCTCAAATCATTATAAATTTCAATTATTGATAACTTTATTAGGAAAAAAATAAATATAAATATTGTCTTTATTTTTATAGTATGTATTATATATTTTTCAAAACAAGCATGAAAATTATTTTTTATAAGTACTTCATATCCTATTTGGAAAATGGATATGAAGGGTTATTCTTCTACAACCAAACCAGAAATAAATTGAATAACGAAGACATTGAATCATTAGAATTATAATAAAATGAAAATAAATATTTTAATTTTAATCATGAATTTAAATATTTTAAATTTATATATTTTTCTCAAATGACTTATGAATAATAGACATTATTATAACTCATATATGATGTTACAAATAATGGAAAAATAAATAAATAAGTTTTTTTATCCTCATGATTTTGTATGTGTCTTTATGAATCATAATGAATAAATAAAATTATGATAATGAGATAGAACAAAAATATTCAACGGTTTAAATTCCCCTATTAATGATTTATCTAATGAGTACATGTGAAGAAAGCCATATGTCTTTTAACTATATCCTGGGCTCCATAAGTGAAATCCATCTAAGAAGACAATAGCATAAAATATATCACATTTCAAGAAGTATTAAAATGAATAATTTCATATGATATAACAAAAAAAGACTATTAATTATCAAATAAAATAATGTCTTATTAAAAAGAATGAATTACTATCTAAATTAACCGAATATGATAACATTTATTTAATTTACACTGAGGATTAACAAGAAATTGATAAAAGTGAAAAAGATGTGATAATTTATATAATTAACAAGATATTATAAATTTGTCCCAAAATAAAAAATCAAACTCAATATGCCTTTTTTCATTATCTGATTGAAAATAATAAGTGCATATAAGACCCTAAATCCAGATATAAAAAATGAGGTTGAAAAATAATAAGAAATATTATACATCACTAGGTGTAAATACTTGTGCTTCTAGTGATGAATTTATTGAATATTACTTCTTAGGTGACTAAGGTCCAAAATGAATCTTGGTGGAGGTTTAGGTAAATATCAATTTATATAACAAATATTTAATATCCACTTATAATTTCTCGTTGTCTTCTAAAAATTCTTCATTTTATAAATAATTAGAATACATCCACTATCAAACCAAATTGGCATTCATGAAATTCATTAATTATATTATAAAGATTAATTTAAATGTATAAAAATTTTGGATGAGAAATTCCGTGTTATAAATGAGTATTAATTTATTTTAAAATAAAAAGATTATTTTTACTTAAATACAATAAAACAAATCGATTTTAATATTTTATAAATTTAAATTTTAGATCTAAGAAGATCTATTTATATATTAACGCACTGTGAAAAAAATCCATACTCATTAGTTCTAAATGTGTTAAAATAGTTTATCATGGGGTTGGTTATTCAAATAATAATTTAATTTATTCAAAAGACACTACATTCTAAATGGTTTTCCTAAAAACTGTTAATATATTTTCAATAATTTGGTCATTAAATTTTTGAATGTGATTGAAAAAAACATGGTATGAATGACCCGTGTCTATTAATCATTCATATAATATTCTTAAAAAATATACCCTATTTTGAGATCATGGAAGCTTATTAGTAAATTATAGATAACTAAAAATTAATTATACTTCTTAAGATTTATTATCTCACATTATTTGACCCTCAAGGGTAAAAAACCACTAAATTTTTATTTTTTTTAAGAAATTATTGTCTATATTAATTGAAATATCATTTCATGGATTCAAAAATAATGTAGGATGTTCCAAAAACCCATTGATGTAATTGATCAACTCTTTCCCTCGTGATCTCATTATTTTCGAAAATTTTGGGGGATAATAGAAATTTTTATTATAGATAATGTTTTATATCAATATTTATTTATATTTTAAATAGTTTTTATATACCATTAATTTATTTTCACCTTGAACATTTTTATTGATATCTATTATAACAGTCTCAATCAAGAAAAAATTTTATATAAAGAGGTGTGATGTCCTATATATAATTTATCTTTTTTATTTATATATTTCCATTATTATTACTTTTAAAATTCATTTTAAAAAAAATTTCAATTTTTTGTCCATTGAAATAAATCTTTTCCTTTTTAAAAATTACTTTTGAAAATATATTTAATCATTTTAAATTATTAATTATTAAAATTTATAAAATTTATATTCTTTTATATATATATTTGTTTAATGATTTATTATCATATTCCCCCATATCAAATCTTGTTCATATTGTTTTATGTTTTGAACAAAAATTAATTTTTAATGTTTTATCATAGAAAAATATATTTTCTTTATATATCGTTGTTTTCATTTTTTATAATCAAATGGGGGAATAATTAATTAGTTGTTTTAATTTAATGTATGTTTTATGTGTTTTATATTTCAATGTGTGAGTATTTAATAAAAAAATTACTATGTCAAAATGGATGATTTTTTTATTTTTTAATAGTTGTTAGTGTTTCTTTATTTTTTAGGAGAAGTTAGTTTTACACTTCAACATAGTATATATAATTTTTTAATAATCATGTTGTATGTCATTATTTATCAATTTATAATCATAAATTTCAATATCTAGAAATAAATTCGATATATTTTTTACACATGATTAACACTTAATTTACCTATTTATGTTATATATTTTTTATTATCAAAAATGGGGATATTATTGTACCTCTCTCTATAATTTTGTTTAATAATAAAAAAAATAATATGATTCTCACAATTCCATTTGATTAATTTATAGTTATTTATGATAAAACCATGTAGTAATATCATATTAACATTTAAGTATACATTTATTTTGTTTTCATAGACATATCAAATCCTTTGAAGGATGCTAGAAGAACCATGGAATATCATTCACTAAAGTTGTGGATCCACTTTTTTTTATTGTATGATATATACCAAAATAGATAGTATTGGTTCGATTATGTCCTATTCTAGGGCGTCGTGTACCTATTATTGGGTGTAGTATACCTTATATATTTTTTATAGTATTGATTCAAAGAAAAAACTCCCTTAAAGAGTGCATCAATGCATAGTGACTGCTATAACTATGGTTGGGTAGCATAAAAAAGGAGTTGAAGATTGTTAGATTTTATATTAAATTAATTCATTTCTCCCATGAAAATTATGGAAGTGTTATATTTTTTTGATGGAAATAAAAATGTTAATTGGATTCATTTATCTTAATAATCAATTTTTGATATAATGCACTCATCAAATCCAAACCCAATTGATTAATTTATTTAAGACACCCTCTAAGGTTCCAATTCTCATTATCCAAATCATAATGGATATAGCTTTTTTCTCTATCACTATCTCTCAAATTTCATCGATTTTCTAAGAGATTTATATGACTATATTTTTTATTTATTTTCATTGAATTTTTTTTATTGTTTATCAATCCTCTTATAGGATCCTCTTTTTTGGTTTCCGTTTAAACATAAAAAAACATGGTACTTAGGATTTCTTTAAAACCACGAAATGTTTGGTTAAAATGGTTTCTATAAAAATCACTAGTCTTTTTTTCAGTGGTAGAAAATAAAATAATGGTATGTGGTTAGTGGATTTCAGTTAAAACAAATTGTTAGATCATATAATGCATATTTCCTATATTTAGGGGGGGATACTTTGGGGCTCTTCATTTGTTATTTATAAAATACATATCAAATATTTACTATTTATCTGACATAAAAATTAAATTAAAACATTTACCAATAAATATCATAATATCATATACTTTATTTTATTGTATTTACAAATATATTTGATATTAATTTATTTTACTTTGATTTAATTTAGCAATTTTTGTCCTAATAGATTTTTTTCCATTAATCAATAAATCTTTTTGGAATTTTTTATAATAATTTTATTTGAATTTGTATCTTTTTTATTAAATTAACTCTAATTATTCAATTCCACTCCCACCTGAAATTTTAAATATTTTTAATCACATGAGATCATTAGTTTATAACTTGTTTTCTCATTAATTATAAATATGGTCCTTGGTTCGCATTATTTGAGAACAAAAATGGATTTTCATCAAAGGTAGTTTTTAAAATGTTTTATTAAAACAATTATGTTTTTAAAAGAACAAAGAATTTATTTCTGGAATTGTTTTTCAAATAATTAATTTTTTAGAAGGATTCTCTTGGAATTTTTTTAATGAAATGTATTAAGTCCATTTAAAAATTTTGATTAAGAAATCACATGGGATCCTTGGATACATTTTATCGTGAATTATATTGGCCCATTTCCATGTATACAGTTTGAGGATTCACATATGGGGTTCTCCTCTATTCCATATGACTTATTTTTAGGGACCTAATACTCAAACATCATTGTTGGTTCATCAATTATGTGTCCCTTTATTCTCATTTCCTTACTGTTTTATGTAATTGATAGTTCGTAGTATAATTTTTTTGATTACTAAGTTAAAGGAGTTGTATCTATCATGACCTATGTTATCATAGAAGTGATCTTCAGTGTGATTTTCTATGATTTTCTCTATTTTCATAAGTTTTTTGATGGACATGTTGATATAAATTATATATGGTTCATTAAATGGATTATTAGGAAAATGTGATTTATACAATTATATGGGGCATATTTTTTATAACTATCAAAGGGGAAATTTTTTTCCATGATTTGATATGAATTTGAAATTTTTTTCAAGAAGTTTTTTTGTATATTATACACGTTATGATTATTTCATATGGACTTACTATAAATCACTTCGTAGGGATCATACAAGGCTTGTTATATAGTATTATGCACACTACCCTAGGTTTATATTGAATATTATTTTTATAGATGAAATAGTTATGCACCACAATACTATGGTGAGAATTAATTCTATTATGTTATTGGGTATATTTGGATGACATGATGGGATATTTCCAAAAAATCACATGGATTATTTTTTGGTCATTTGGTTGTTTTTCATTTTTTATTTTTTTAGATTGTACATTAATTTTTTATTTTCACATTATTTTTTTCTCTATCATTGTTGTTTCTCATTATGAATCACTTACATTTTATTATGTTTCTTTTTATATATGTAATGTTTCTTTTTTAGGATGTGAAAATTATTTTATCCATCTTTTGTTAAATTCTAGGGTACTTCTCACTAACTTTTTGTGTTCAGGAATTTCATTTAAGAATATTTGAAATCTAGTTTAGAGCCTATATTGATTGGTTATCTAATATAAAAAATGAAAAAAAATCAGATGTAGAATTTTATCATATTTTCTCTATAATGGGATGTTGGTTGGTATGAGATGTGATTATTGGTCATTTAGGGTATGTTGTCAATGAGTCCCTATAATATTATCATCATAAAAATCCTTATGTAACCCCTGTGGATTGGGTTGTGTGTCCTTTATATTTTGATTATATATATATCTATGTATCTACTTTGGTTATTTGAGTTTAAACTATGATTGTTTCATTTCACTATTTTATTCTTCTATTATTGGTATATAGTATCATGCCTATGATAATCCCTCTAAGGGTTCCCCATGAGGATGATGTTAAAAATGATCCCCATATAATTTATCATAATTATCAGAACATCCTCATGTTATTGTGTGGGTAGTTCATTTTAGGGATAAAAACTATATACCTTTTTAGATCCTAATAAAATACACATAATGAGGATTTGGATGACCCAAAGATCATGTGTAAGAGTTTATACAAAAAATTACAAGTATTTTAATATCACTAATGAATATAAAGTGTTGGAGGATTAAATTGAAAAAAAAATATTATGATATTGAATTCCTAGAGAAAGATAAATATTTTAGGGTGATGTGAACAAATTTTGAACTAATATGTCCTCAAAAGAGTCTTGGGGACACACCGGTTCTGGAAAATAGACATGTCATATTGGAGTGGAAAGAATAAAGAAACTTTTATATCATTAGTTCATCTTAGAATCCTCAATAATTCTAGTTTCTAGGGTATTTCTTTCAATTAAATAGAATAAGTTATTGGGATAGTGTAGACTATCCATTTGGATTAGGTTTTTTATTTTTTCCACATGGTGATAATCTATGATAAGATTAAGGATAAGAAACAAATTCTAGTCAAATGAAACAATATTCATTCATATGTGTATATGTTCAATCTCCCCACTTAGGCACATGTTCTCAACATGGAGATAATAGAATAGATTGATATTTCACGCATGATTTCCTTATTTGGATTTCACCTTCTATATATTGGTTGTCCCGTTAGAACAAATGGGATGCGAATGAAGTATAATGATATGATCAATAGTGGTGGAGGAAGATATTAGGATCCAGATTTTCTTCCATGACAAGAAACTCCAAGAATTTCACCCCCTGAATTGACACTATTTCTATAATACAGAGAAAACCTAATAATCCATGTTTATAACATCAAAATCCAATAATTACTAGGGTTTTTTGTTTTATATGTATAAAATATAGTACTATCTGTATGAAATATAATATAGACAAATATCATCTTATGTAAATTCCACCATGTTGTAATAAAACACCAAAATTAATAAATATCCATCATAGTCTTCTAGAGTTACGTATTTTCATTTAGTATGGTAGTTTTTTTGGGGATATTGATTTAGATCATGATATAGTGAGAGGTAACATTTGTTGAATTTTATTTAGAATGTAAATTATTTGATATTATTTCCTCACATTCATTGTTATATATAAACATATATTATTTTTAGATAAATTATAGAGATCATTCCATATGATATGGATCTGGTGATTCCTTTTGGAAAAAAGATTGATTTTTGATTCCTATTAAATTATAGTTAACTTTTTATACCCTGTGTTCAATGAGACTATGTTTTTTGGTATTTAATATAATTTTTTGATATTATCATTGTTATTAAATGACTAATTTTTCCCCAAGTTGGGATTGATTGTTATCATTATCATTTTCATTATCCTTCATTTGTGGGTTCTCCCAGTTTATTCTGGGAGAGTATGATCCAAGGAAAATTTATAAAGGAACATCTCATTCAGAGATTATAAATTTTTTCTAATTAAAAATGGGGAACCTAATGTTGTATCTTCTCATGTTTATATTACATTAATTTTTTAGGATTTGCCAAGATTTTATAAGAAGGATTCTATGGAATTTCTATATAGAGAGGGGCTATGTTTATAATTAATCTAGTATCAAGTATTTAACTAATTTCTATAACCTTTTACCATATAGAGCCCATTAATCTGAATAAGATTAAAATACAATCTCAAAACACTATGTGAAAATGGATCTATTCATCCTAATATTTCATCATGGGTGGCCCTTCTTCTCTTAAAAAAAACACTAATAAATTAATTTGTCTATATGCACACTATTATATGGAGAATCAGGTAATATTTAAGAATAAATATCCATTTCCAAATATGGATGACTGATTTTATTATTTAATGGGGCATGATGGGTTATGTTATCTTCAGATATGAGTTATGAAATCGTATATCTTAGATACTTATTTGAGGAAATTGTATGACCATTTTGAATATCATGTAATACCTTTTGTAATAACATACACTCCATTAGTGGGTATACTATTTTAAAATTATATTATCCACTAGTATCATGATACATTGCTTATGGTATTTTTGGATGATATCTAGGACTATTCATGATGTTCCCATTAGCATGACAAGCATATGAATTTGGTTCTTGGATTCATGATTAGTTACAATTTATAGGAGAAAATATCAAAATAAAATTTCTAGATCTAGGATATAATTTAATTGTGGAATATAATTATAAATAATGGAAACTCAGTTAATCATAAAAAGGTGAAGTTATTCTTATAATGAAAAGAACAATAATATTTCTTTAATATTAGGTGCTTATTCTACATTTCTAGGTAATATAATAAGAATGTAAATAATACTTAAAATTAACATCACACTTGACTGCTCATACAATGAAACTGGTGAAATTAAAGTGGGATACAAAATATCAAGCATTTTTTAAAGATTTGATAACTTTTCTGGAATTGACTCCAACTCAAATTTTAATAGAACATGGTAAGGGATACATAGATTATATTGATTCATTAAATTCTAGTATAGGGTGTGTTCTTTTGTAGGACAATTGTGTCAAGGGACATGATTCTTATTATCATCAACTACATGAGGGGAATTATTCCACCCATACCTTTGAATGTTTTACTATTATTTATTCTCATATGTGTTGGTGACTCTCTTTTTAGTGAAATTTTTAAAATTTGTTCTAGAGAAAGAAGTTTAGTTATTTCTTCTCTTATAAATATATAATCCTCCAGTTGAGGTGATGGGTAGAGTACCTCAAGATGATTTACAATTATATTAGTTACAACCCAAAAAAGTGGATTTTTGTTTATAACAATCTTAGTAAGAAATTTATCTCTGGGGTATTCTAGGATGAGAAAGATAAAGGGAATTTTATGTGGAATATTGTTTAGTTTCAATTAATTTTAAGGAGGATGAATCATCCATTATTGTTATAAATATAATGTTTTCATCAACTATCCTAGATTCAATTGTATAGAAAATGTTGCAAGATTATGAGTACATAGAAATCAGAGAACCCTTATATGTTGAAAGACCACTCATGGTTGGTCTATTCCTTCAAATGATATTCCTCATATTGGGAGTTTCTTCTAATACTATTATCTTTTTTGAAATAACTGATTCATTATTATTAAATTTAATCATGAATAATTGAACATAACTATATAGATATGTATTAGGACATAAGAAGTCATTTATGGTTTCCATTAGAAAATGTGATATTTAGGATTTTGTGACTCACTATTAACCCATCTAACAAATAAATTCAGAGAATCTGATGCCATATTGTATTTTTCAAAATCATATGGATCTACTTTATATCTAGTATGAGGTGTCAATGAACGTCACATTTATTTACTAATGATTCCTTAATGATACAATTCAATATTTTTTATTTGTATGTTGAAAAATTTGGATCATTACATTCTAATTAGGGACACCACCATGGTTAAAGATCATTATATGATGTATATGTAATATATTTTTAGGTTTAATGGAGATACCACTTCAATTTTAATTTATTGGGATCCCAAGATTACATATCATTTTTGTAAGGTCTCTTAGGGATATGGTAACTCATTTAGGTTGATTTTAGATTATATTCTATAGATGGGAAGCTTGATGAGGTTTTCTATTGAAATTATAGAGGATTTACTCCATCATATTGTATTCAAATTTTTAAGATCATTTGATAAAAATATATGATGGTTTTAGATTTCTCATAATAATAGTTTCGATTAACCATTCCAATTATCCATGTTCAAGTGTTTTTATAGTAACCTATATTGATTACCTCTTTTTTGGTCAGTGGGGGAAAAATATCTTTTTATGAGATCAAGTATCATTCCATAGATGATGGAGATGATTCATGATATATATATATATATGATTAGTTAGGGATCAAAGGTAGTAGAAAACTTATGTATATCACTGAGACAATTCATTGTCATTTTCAATTTATGGAAGTGTATTTTTGAATTTTTTTCCTCAGTTTGGATTCTAATGGCTCTAAAGGTTGGGGAATTAATATCTGAGATATCTCAGAATACTGAAGATAAAAAATTAAATGTATGGGTGGCATATCATTAGGTGTTACTAGCTCTATTGAAAAAATTTTAGTATGTTTTCCACATATCTCAACTATAAAGTTTTATATCAATCCTTCCCAAGTTCTAAATTAAAAAAACATTAGTTGGACATAGAATTTTCCATTATAAAGCTTCTAATGGAGATAATTAAATCATTTATGAATGCTATAAAAGTGAATTATATTTTATTAGTTAATTTTTCATAGAGTAATATATCAAATTATCATGACACTTCTAGCCATTAATATTTGTTGAGGGGGGAGTACAGTCATATCCTTTTAAGAATCCTACAGCCACATATCCCTATCAGGACAATACATCCAATGAATAGTATAAATATAACACTTATGTCCTATAATACCCTTATATTATGTTATGTATGATTTAATTTCGGGTTTTAAGGTGACTAGGGAAGGCATGGTGTCTTCATGAATTTAGAGTTTACTTAATATCTATTGGAGAGGGTGACTGGCTAGCCAATGGGTGTCCACCAGCCAATCAGTGGCACAATGATATTGAAGGATTCCTAAAATAATATCAATATAAATGTAAGGAAATTATTGGATACTAGATTAACTATTTTAACCCCCTTGAAAATCCATTATAATCCCACCATCTTATCACTATATTTTTTAGTGGGGCAAGAACATTTTTCGGTACCATTGGATTTCCAGTTCTAGAGAATGGCTCGTTGGTGTGGTTTGGATATGGTTATTAAAAATGTTTTTTTAATATCTAAACCAATGTTTAACTCCTTAATCAACATTAATGAACCTAATTCAACTGGTCTTATTAGTGAATATTTCCATTGGTGTTCTTTAATCCACCTATTATTTCGGGTAGGTTTATTGAAACTCGATCAATCAATTGTCTATGAATTTGAATAGTTGATGAAGTATCTCACATTATTCCATTTTCTATTACAATGAAATCAGATTTTTTTATTATCTAATATATTAAAACTTTTATGATATATATATTGTTCCCATGTATATTGTATATATATTTATATTAAAGAGTTCAGATCAATTGTTGATTATAGTGATCGACATGTGACCATTGTGGTTTCTAATGACCTAACCTCACCACCAAAATTATGTTTATGGAATCACTACTCGATAATATTTAAATAAATATGTATTTTCTCATATCATTTTCTCTAGTGTTTTCTTTTCTTTTTGTGTTTGATTCATATTTGTGTTTGCGTGAAGTCAAACAGTGAGGTAGGTGGTTCTATATTATGGTTTTTATTTGTGATCCATGAATTCTCATTGTTGTCTAACATTTTTTCTCAATAAATATTTTCATGATCCATTATCCTATTTATATTACTATATAAGGGGGTTTGATTAAGTGTTTTCTAACAAATTTCGAAAAATGAAATATACTTTAAAATAAACTATCAAATGGTTTATGGAGATTTAATTAAATGGGTGATATTGATGAAAATGATTTATCTATATATTTATTTATTATATTTTTTAATACCTTCATAGTATTATTACATATAAAAAATATGGGATCCTTGTGTGGCTATTAGGGGTATAATATTGTTTTTATTATATACTATAGGGATGGTGAATCTATTTGGTGTTCTTCTATTCACTAGCTCATATTGTTCCAAGGACATGATTTTCAGACATTATAATGGATTTATCCATGGGGTGTTCCACTCTTCTATATGACATGTGGTTTTAGGGACATGATTGTGAAAAATAGTCTTCATTTGACAACTAGGACACAATTGACGTATTTGGAAAAAATTTATGTTATCCTATGGTTGATCTACATTATTTGTTTTGGCATTAATCTGTTTGGATTGGTTTTTTTATCTAATTGATGTTATAAATGATTCAAGCATTGATAAATTATTCACTTAAGAATGTTATATTTTTCTAGTTATATTGAATCAACTTTAGAACTATTAATGGGAAAGTTTTTTTAATGATTTCAAATAAATGTGCAAACTATTATTATCATTCCATTTTTTTCATATATTTATTATAGGTAGTTTATTTTTAATAGACATAATATGGGTCACATGGGTGGGATACTTATTTTATTTATGTTCTTACACTATCCACACTCTATTAGGGGTGTTTCACCCCTATTTTCTTTAATGGAGGAAAGTGAAAGGTTCCACTGTGACGTGTTGAGGCTTTATGTCAACTGGGTTTTGGGTAACTAGTGGTGACATGGTTGGAGGTTTTCCACATATAACTTGCAGTAGTATTTGGTGGGGGTAGGGGTTTTATACATTGGATATATTTTTGGTCATATATTTTGGTTTTGGGTCATCTCTTTTGTTTTATCACTACCATATATGGTTTCTTAATATTAAATATTTCATTTATTTTAAATTCACACTCTTTATATATACCATAGTTCCTATTTTTGGTTGTTCAAATAATTCATCCCATTTTTTTTGGATTCCTAGGTGCTAATCACTTTCCCATGGGGATAAGAAAAACACTTGGAGTCTTGCCATTATTTGGTTCAGATCCAATATTGATTGGTTATTGACGATGGGTCACAACAAAATATATACAAATTTAAGGAATTTTTGAAATATATTTTATTATCAAAATTAAATTAATTATAATTTATTATGGTAATGACTTTAAATTAACCCATGTTTACTATCCTCTTGGTTATATTACTCTAATAACAATAAGAAAATGTCTCCAGAGGTAATATCCATCATACCATAGGCCGTTTACATGATATATGAGAACTAATGTAAATATAATACCACTTATCAATGGGTTGGGTTTCACATCCCAATATTATTATCTCATGGCCCCCATAGACACAAATGCCAATAGTCTATGGTGAAAACATCTACTATATCCATAGACACATTGTTCTATATTCTCTATGGTAATCCCACATGGATGATTTTTTTGGCGATGGAATGGGTAATTAGATAGTGCTATGAATTTGATTCTCATGTCTATAGTTGTCGTATAGCCATGTTAAATCCCAAATATAAATATTTTCATGTTACAATATAGTATTTTTCTATGAGTTATATAAATAACTGTATCAATAGAATTGAGAAATATTTGATTTTTGTATAATTGTTACATGAAGTCCATTTTTAATAAAAATGGATGAACATTCAACATAATGAAATAGAGAAAAAAAAGGTTCCACCCAATGCACCACCAATGGTCTAATGTTTCATTTGGAAGGAAAATGGTCATTATGTTTATCATTACACATAACTAATGTATAATTTATTCCCTCATTCTAGGTGGAAAATGATCGAGTTTTATATTTTTCCCTCATCACTATTGAAGTTCATTGATACAATGAATTGATTATAGGTACCCACAGTAACCTCAAAAAAAATGGTGAATTTTTTATTTTGATTTGGTATTTACAATTTTCATAAAAATAATTTAACCAAAATATTTTATTGTACCACCTCATTACTGCCAAATTGATTCATTATTGAGTATATATATATATAATATGTAAAAAAATTTGTAGGATATAATTAATCCTTCATTAACATTTTTTGGAATACACATTCATAAAATCTAGTTGTTCATATATTTATATAATCATATTTAATACTCAGAAAGTATTTTCAATAATTATAAAAAACCAATAATAAATGTTTATAAGTTCAATTTCATTTAATTTCTCAGATTATCCCTAATTATTTAGATTACAAAGGAAAATTACTAATTTCTTTTTTAAACGCATTCACCATTATAGGTGATGATACATAACATAGAAGAAAAATTTTCACAAATTTTTAGATTAAAAACAATATCCAATGTAAAAGAATATATATTAATATAGAATATTTTAATGTACTACTATTATACTTTTCTAGTATTTCAACTAATTATGAGGTGAAAATTTAATATAATTTTTCCATAATATAATGAATACATTTATTAGACATTATATATTAGTCCATACAAGAACTAACGTAATCAATGGTGAATGAGTAAAATAGTTTATAATGAGGATATACGTAATTGATTTAGTAAATATTGAGAATATCAATGTTATTTTTCATGATAAATGATAAATCAATGTGGTTACACCATGATTACCCAGAGATTAATATGATCATGATAAAAATAATTTATCATCCCCAATAATTGATGAAATTTTCGATCAATGTTTTTAGATCAATACAAAATATTGGTAGATCATTATTTAATATAACATCAACTAATGGTGAAAATAGAAGATGTCTTTTTAATAACCCCTTGCACAATATATGGTAGATATTTACAATTAATTGTGTAATTTATATTAATTAGATATCTATAAATTTTTATTATAATCGTGATAACATTCATTACAAATTACTCTAATAAATTTTTCATTTCCTTTATAAATGATTTAATATTTAATAAAATAGAAGCTAAATTTTATAAAAATTTCTATATTGTTGTTAAGATCTAATGAAGTAAAATTTATTAAAAAAATATTATAAAAATAATAAATATATATAACAATTAAAATTCTAGAGAATTTTAAAAAAATGTTGAAATTTAAATCTCATTTAACTAATAAGGTGCATAAAAAATATTTTAACCAACTACTGTGAATGAAATCCATTACATTTTTTGACTAAAATGTCTAGTTTTTTTTTTAAAAAATACAATGGTTTTTAACTCACTAATCATATTAACATATATGGGATTGAAATTTATCTGTACCGAGTATTTTGAATAGAGATTAAATGAGAATAAAAAAAGTAGTGAAAATATATTTATATTCCCAATTATAAACTGTATATAATGGGTTTTGATAATCAATAATGATTAAAAAGGGATACCATATTGTTTTCTAATTCAAAATAAAAAGGTAATAGATTGTGACTCATTCCAATTAGTAATATGAGAGAGAAATTACCAAAATTGATATCTAGAGTTATGGTGTATAATATTTTTTAAAATTATGTAGAATTTTTATATTTATAACAAATATTTGATATATAAATTATATACAAAATTTGAAATTATAAATTCCTAAAGAATAAAATTTACTTGATTTTGTATAGATTTATAGAGGTTTTAAAGGATTATAATTTCTCAATAACATAAAATCCCTAGAAGGTTATTAAGGTGACATATTATAATAGTATAAATAATCCTTTTAACTTATCTCTTTTATGTATTTAAATATACAAAATGTGGATGTTGATGAAAAATTATGGTCATGGAATACTTTATAGGGGTAATGTCTTATTATTCCCAAATTATTGCTAAATCATATAAGAAGATATGGTCATGAATGTTTAATATTTTTATTTAGAGATATAAAAAATTTGTTAAATATTCAACACGTAAATATAAAAGTGAATAGAATTATTATATTTTTAATATAAATATGTGATCCATATATAGTCGTTTTGAGGGACCTATTCAATGATGAAGAAAATCATATTTTTATACTAATTTGGGATGATATATATATATATATATAAAATAGAAAATTAATGAGGAAAATGGTAGGGGAATTATAAAGTATAAATCATGCATCATGTTTTATGATCAAATATACTCAGAATGATAAAAATATAATTGGATAATGTGACCATTATCCATGATAGAATAAAATTTGGAAAACATCGCCATGGATTTTTCATAGGATCCCCTTATCCTTTAAATAAAATAAAAACATTTTTTGTTATCTATCAATATAGGAAATTTTCACACTTAATTTTTTTAAGAATATTTCTATCATGATAATGTTTAAAAAATGCATAAAAATGTTTTAGAATGGTTGTTTGGAGTAATAAATTAAATTTTATTAGATAGTGTTATGAGTTTCACATGGATATTTTTAAATAAATTTTTAGGATATTAATTTAAAAAAACATTAAAACTACATATCCAAATTAAATTGGATGTTATCATGAATAAACCCATCAAAAAATATAATATTTTATTGATATTGTTCAATATATTTTAAAGGATTCTGTTATCATTATCATCCACAGTTGGAGTTTCCATATAATAATAATCACCACTCAATCAAAAAAATATAACCATATAAGGATCTATTCGGGATGATCTATAAAAATCCCTCATTCGAGGAGATGTTAGAGATATAATATATTTGGGACATGATCTTCTAAATGAAATGATCGATATTACTCAATAAATTTAACTGTGTATTAATTCAACATGGTGTTAAAATATAATCTATAATTGAAATCCTTTCAGAACAATAAATTTAATGATTTTAAAAATATTGTTTTATTAAATATTATATGGGAATAGGATTATGAGTTTGGAAAAGAAGAGAAACATATGGACACTACATATTACCCAACATAATATTATAGATTATGTGGGGAATATTTTTATCCATAGAAACTTCCACTAATCATCTCACAAATATATAATGTGTTAAATGTATGACATTTGAGGATATATAATGGTTTTAAGTACTATTCTAATTTGGAAATGAAAACACAGTTATTCAATGTAGCAAAACAATTTTGAGTACCATGTAAACTCTCTAACAAAATGGGGAATAAAATTGTTTAGGTTTTTAAATTAAAATATTAGAATGAAAATAAGGTGAGTGTAATTAATGTTATAAGAGGATTAGTATTCATAACGTTCACCATAAAAAGAATTAAAAACTAAGGTGGTAAACATCACCATATTGTCTTTCACATATATAGAAATTGAAAATCATTATTATCCACTAAATTATCTCAGCTATTCATGAATATGTAATTAAAACATACCGGTGTCTCCATATAAACTTCTCTGACCTCGATATTACATACATAATTAATATATTATTTTGATGAATATTTACTAAATTTAAAAATAATAAATTCCCCAACACCAAAATGATTAATATTATTTTTTAACTAGATAAATAATCAACTAGATTAATTAAATAATATTAACATATTATATAATGTTCTTCTCACAAAGTACCCTTCTTAGACATACCCTATTAAAATCAATTCTTCATTACAAGGGGGGATGAAAACAAAAAAATCTATGATATTAGATGATCAATTCTCTTAGATAAAGTATATATCCATTAATGATAAAAAGAGACTATATTAAGAGAAAAATTATATAGAAACAATATCTTAAGGTATAATACTCATACCCAACTAGTAAAATATCATAAATAAGGAGTCTTACAATAAGAATTTTTCATAAATAAGATATAAGTAATATGAATATAGAATCATCAATAGTAAATCATATTCACCAAGATCATATCAAAAGCATGAGTAATATATTTATGGAATAAAAAATAAAGATTAAAAATCTTTTTTGTAAAAAAATATCACTACATAAATTATCATAGTTGATAGAGTCTCATTGTGGGTTGTGTTCACTCCCCCTTCACGTTATTTCCTTACTTGAGGAATATTTCCAAAAAAATCAAAGTGGATAAAGTACCTCACATAAAGAACTTCATTATGTAATTATATAATCCAATTATAAATAAAACAATTCACAATGAATTGGAGGGAAATATAATTCTAGGCCCACACGTTCTTAGATCATTAAAATGATCATCATTTCATCATATCATAACCTATAAAATATTAATGCGCTCTATAATTAATTTATTACAAAATCATTACAATAAATTTAGAGAAATGAAATATATAATATAATAAAAAAATTAATTAAGTCATCATTGCTAATTTAAATGTATAAGTAAAAGTGTTTCATAATTTTTTTTTAAAACACCATCATCATAAGTCATCATGTGAAAAATGATAGAATATAGAAATATAACATAAATTTACCCATAATAAACATGACATAAATAAATCATTAATCTTGTTATTTAATAAATATATCCTAAAAATAGTCTCACAAACCAATAAGATAGTTTTTTAGTGTCACAAATATTACCAGTAAAAAAACATGTTTTACAATAGATGGTACTTATGATTCACAGCCATGATCCTCTAGATACTTTTTCGATATCACACATGAAAAAATCATCTTAATAACCAAGGTACTAAAATAATAATAAACGAGTGAGAAAAAACAATCACTATGAAGAAATGAATATAATAATGCTGAATCAAAACATGTATTGACTTTTCCATCAATCATATGTTTTGGAAATCACAAATCACACATATTGTAATTACAGATATTTTTTTTATCAAGTATTTTTTTAACAATCGTAATCACTAACATTGTTTTTCATGTTTGATGTATCCTTATGAATGTCATGTTTTTTATCCATACACCTTGTTTTATAAGCTATTTCAGAATCAAAACCAGATTATGCATTGTATCAAAGTCGGAAATAGTAACCTCACGGTGTATTGAATTATAATCAGAAATCGTAACTTCGTAAAATACCTCATCATATTAATACATCATAACCTGGTTATGTACCACATCATATTTATACATCATAACCAGGTTAAGTATTGAATTGTAATTTTGTATCGTAAACCCAATATCGTAATCATGTTAAGAATTGTCAGCAGGTTATGTTGTATACTCGTATTATGTATTGTAACCAACAATCATAACCAGATAAAATATCGTTCATCATAACCAAGTAATGAATTGTAACCATGCTATAATTTTTTATAAATGTGCATTGTTATGATGATACTAAATAACAAGTTATGTATTTCACATATTAAATGTTTTATACTCTTATTATTACTTTAATACTGATTACATGTATCTCACACCATTTGTTTTTTACTTTTTTTATTACTTATTTCTAATTAAAATGATGTCATTGAGTTTGAGATCTAACAATAAAAACAATGTCCTCTATTATATTTTGTTTTAACTATTGTAATATGAGGTGTCCATTTCCATCTGAGATTTGTTTTCTAGAAATATAGTTGTTTGATAAAATTTTACTGTTGGAACTTAATGCCTATTAATAAGAGGTCATTCGAACCATAATATACATTTTTTTCTACTATTATGTTCTAGCGAGAGATGTTATGACTTATGTATTGTTTTGTGTGAAAGAATTGAAGATACAAGGAGTGAACAACTTGTTTCATGTTCTTGTATTTCTATATGTGCTTTGTTTTTCCATTATGTGACCAATCATTGTGATAATTACAATGGCCTTCTGGGGATAGGATGACATGCCACTGATCATCATATCGAGAGCCTTCAATTTCTTGAAATACAGAGGTGTAGATCGCCTTCTTAAACGTAGAATTAGATGGAACGAAGAAATCTATATTGGTCATCATATCGATGGCTTACCAAGGTGGTGGTAAGACATACCTTCTATCCGAGGTGAAAGGATACCGTTCTCTTTGGAATAAAATAATTTTAATACATTTAAATTTCTACTTGTTTTTGTATTAGAAAGGGAATTGTATTATTTCCCCTTTCTTTTCATATTAAATTCAATTGAAATTGAATCAATTATGATTCATATTGTATTAAGATATTCTATATGAAATATGGTAGAATAATTAACATTGGTATTTCTCTAATCTGTGTATTCATTTAACATACAATTGTGTAAAATTACGTGTATGTATTATATCATAGTATTTACATCAGATACATGAAATATAAGGTCTATTATATTGATTGTAAACTATATTAGTTTATGATCCCGTAATCTATGTTCTATCTTAAGTGTTATAAATACAATGTTTTTAAAACTATAATTCATCCCATTTTGTATTTTTCCATCTAATATACAAATAATTTTATATTATGATCAGAAAAATTGGTAACAAAAGAGGTTTCCAATATTTTTTATTAATTGGAAATAAAATTTGACAATAAAATTGTATTTCTTTTACAAATCTTTTGATTATAACTACATACTACACTAACATGTGGGGTGGAAAGGTATTTTATTATAAAATAGTAGGAATGATTATAGTATCAATTGACATTCTAAATCCAACTAGACCACCTATATTTTATGGGAATGATTATGAATATTAGAGAGATCTAATAATGTTATTATTTATTATATTGGAGTGGACAACATTATCATGTTTACTAGAGGTTACAAAATCCCAGACAAGGAAGTCAGTACCATCACCAACCAAGAGAAACAAGAATATCAACTGAATTTTAAGGTAGGTTATACATTGTTGTGTTTCATGACAATGAATATATATAGTCAGATATCTTCTTTTGAAGTAGCCAATTGTATCCAGAAGAAATTGGAGGCCACAAATTTTGGTACATCCAAAGTCATAGAAACAAGAAGAGAAAATCTTCGAGCAGAATATTATGAGTTTTTTTATCTTTATAAAGAACTAGTTTACAAGGTGAAATAAAGGTTAATGACAATTGTCAACAGTCTACATAATATTTGAGAGAATTTTCATGATGATTAAACACTTTTAAACAAGATAATTTATATTATGCCTAATGAGTGGGAATAGAAACAAAACAGTTATTAGTGAAAACAGAAAGTTACACAAGTCACTCTTGATGAGTTATTTTGAACTATACATTAGCCCATGAGTAGAATGAAAAGATACACTGATTTTAATAAGAAGAAGAATGGTAATGGGAGTACAGCTTTTACTACTTCTAATTTTAAGACACCAGAAAGATTAGCAAGATCCAAAGCTAAAAAAATTGATGTTATATCAGAATCAAGTGATAGTGATCACTCATATAATGAATTAGAAATTTTTTCCAAAAGGGTAAACAAGATTGTTGGAATGAATGACTTTCAATACATATTTAAAAAATAATCATAGAAATGAGAAGAAATATTTGGAGGTCACTTGTTATGAATGCAAAAGAGCAGGTCATATTAGACAAGATGGTACATTACTAAAAATAAAAGATAGAAAGGATAAACATTATGAAAGAAAAAAGAAAAATTATTTCAAGGAAAAGGAAAATAAATATTTGAAGGAAAATGATACATGGAGTGAAAGTGGTGATTCATCAGACGAATCCTCTGATTACGAATCTATTGGTTAGAGAAACATAGGACTCATTTCCTGACAACCAATTGAAAATCATTGCTACTTTGTTAATGTATACAATGCTAAATCCATTAAAAATTTACTTTTAAATGAAAATTACCCTGATGAAAAACATTCATACTCCTCAGATGAATAATCTTCCTTAGAAGAGGAGAATTTTCCATCCTTGGAAGAAGTTTCCTAATTTTCCAAATTACATGAGAATGAATAATCAAAACTAACGAAAAACATTGACAAGGAAAATTATATAATATTTATTCTTATAAAATATGTATTAGATCTATCAATAGATCTTTATCATAAATCTATTGATTTTGAAAATACTTCAAAGTACCTTACAAAAATATGTTCTGAGAATGATAAAATTTTTGATGACCCTGATCAACTTTTTTTAAGAAGATTACTTTTAAAACAAAAAAAATTACAAAAAAAATTATTCTGAGAATGATATTTTAGGAATTAAACTAAATTCTTACATATATTATCTTTAGAAACTTTTATCAAACATTACACGTGGTAAGGAGAACAATGTTAAAATTTATTATAAAATTCTTACTTTAACGAATACTTATGGATTTGGATACACTTACTCACTGCACAATTTTAGTAATAACTATTTTGTTCTTCAAAGTTCCACCTTTTTTAGGAAATGAAAATATGGTGGACATTGGAAGGATTTTGTTCTCTTGATAAAAATCAATATTTAGGATTTTAAAAATCGCATTTTTAAAAAAAATGTGGATTCCCTAAGTTAATTTATCTAACATTTCCAGATCCAAACATGTTTGGGTTCTGAGAAACTAATTATTTCTTTTTCATGAAAATAATATGTGTACCAACAAAAAGAACATTTGGTACTGGATAATTGTTGTTCTCAGCACATGATGGGTAAATATAATTTCTTTGAAATTATTATTGAAATGAAATGAGGAAGAGTGACCTTCAAAGATAATGATCATGGAATAATCATTGGTATAGGTAATGTTGTTCTTTTAGGAAATGTTTTAATTTTACTTTTTTTATTTGTCAAAGGACATAAGCACAACTTTAAATGAATATGCCTATTATGTGATAAAGGTTACATTTTGAATTTTAGGAATGATAATTTTTTAGTTTACAACTCCATTGATGAATTCAATATTTCTACACATAGGCATGATAATGTTTACAAAATCCACATAGAAGACCATAAAATCCAACAAATACCTTTCTTAAGTGAAATGGATGACCAATATTGGTTATTTCATATATGGTTAGGATAATGAAACTTAAGGAGCTATTGTAAAAATTCAAATAAAGTAATTGTTAAGGATCTATATGATCTTTGGTTTGATTCTTCAATGGTATTAAACCCTTGTCAACATGGAAAGAAACATACAATTATCTTCACGACAATAAATGAAGTTTCAACTTCACATGAATTATAGTTAGTGAACATAGATATTTTATGTCCCACACAAATTGGAAGCATTAGAGGCAAATACTTTGTATTTGTATTTGTTGATGACTATACAAGATTTTTGTGGGTATATTTTCTAGCAATGAAAATGTTTAGCCTTTTTCTGTTTCCAAATATTTAGATTCCATGTTAAAAATGATAAAAACATACCACTGATAAATATACATAATTATCGTGGTAATGAATTTCAAAATTCGGATTTTGAAACCATTTGTAGTAATAAAGCTATTACTCACAACTTTTCAGCTCCATGAACCCCTCAACAAAATGGACTTTTTGAGAGAGGGAATCATTTTCTTTTAAAAATGACAAGAAAAATGTTGATTGAAAACTCTATTGATATAAATTTTTGGGAAGATGTTGTTAGTATAGTATGTTATATTATTAGTCATGTTTTAACTAGACATTTTAATAATAGAATACCTAATTAATTGTGAACTGGCCGAAATCCGAAAGCTTTATACTTCAGAGTGTTTGGATGAAAAGTATTCATACTGAATACAAAAGAAAATGGATATAACATTGCACCCATATCCAATGATGGAATATTTTTAGGTTATTCGAGATATTCTAAGGCATATCAGGTTTTCATAAAAAATTATGTACTATTAAAGAAATAATACTTGTAAAATTTGTTGAAACTGTCCCATTTTTTTAATAAATCAATACCTACATCAATTGATGTATTTTTACAAACTAATTATCAAAATGGATTGAAAAATTTATAAAAAGGAATATAATCAGGGAAATGTTTATGAAAAATTAACCCCAGAATACATTATTTCATATGTTGATGAAGAGGTTTTACAAAACCCAAATCAGATGCTTTTTAAGAATCATCCCAGCGATAATATCATTAGAGATGTAAATCACCCTATAAAGAAATGACATTCCTTGAGAAATTAAATATAACATCTTTCTTTTCATTCCCAAATTGAACATAAAACTCAGAATGAAGCCTTAAGTGATATAGATTGGATTAATAAAATAAAATATGAATGAAATTAAATTTATAGGAATCAATTATAGACCTTGGATAAAATACCTAAAGAAATAATTGGAATTGGTGTGAAATTGGTTTTCAGAAACAAATGTGATGAAAATAGAGTCATACAATAAAATAAAGAAAGACTTTTTAAAATAGGCTATTATAAACATGTGGTAATAAACTATGAAGAAACCTATATTATGGTATCTAGACTTGAATATATTATAATTCTATTAGCCTTTGTAGCATAATTTAATTTCAAACTTTTTCAAATGGATGTAAATTGTGCTTTTAAGAATGGTTTTTTTCAAGAAGAAGTTTTTGTTGTTAAATCCCAAGTTTTTTAGATCCAAAATATCCTAATCAGGTGTATAAACATTCCAAATATTTGTATCAACTTAAAAAAATCCCAAAGAGCATGGAATAATAAACTCATATGATTTATTTAACAAAATAATTATGCAATAGGTTCAAAAAACACATCTATTTATATAAAAATGACAAACCAAAATTTTTTAATTGTTAAAATTTATGTTGATGGCATTAGATTAGGCTCAACTCATTAATCCTTAAATATTTATTTTGAAAATTTAATGAAATATGAGTTTGAAATGAGTATTATGTGTGAGTTTACAATCATTATGAGTTTTCAACTATCTTAAAAACTCGAAGGAACCTATGTATCCCAATATAAGTATATCAATGACCTACTCAAAAAGTATGGATATGATAATAATAAATTTTTTATCACTCCAATTGGTACCTCAAATACAAATGATCATGCTGAAGCTAGGATATCAGTGGATCAAACAACATTAAGAGGTAAGATAGGAAGTTTGTTATAATTAACATCTAGTTATCCATACATGAGGTTTTCGGTATGCTTATGTGAAAGATACAAATCTAATACAGACTAATCTCATTTAAAATATGTGAAATTAATTTTCCACTACTTAAAAGAAACTATGGATTTAGTACTGTTTTATTCTTCTAGAAATGTTTTTTTTGAAAATATTTTCAGAAACTGACATTGGTGGATGTATACTGATAGAAATAGTACATCTATAACATGTAATTTTTTGGAGAATCTTTGGTTTTTTTTCATGCAGGAATAAATACTCAGTAGCACATTCAACAACTGAATCTGAATATAGAGCAACTGGAAGTTGTTATGCTCAGGTGTTGTGGACGAAACACACGCTCACTGAATATTTTATGATTTTTTCAAAAACTCAAATACTATGTGACAATACTAGTTCCATTGATCTTAGTAAAAACACTTCACATCACTCACGTGAAAAACACAAAGATATTTGGGATCACTTTCATAGAAATCTAACACAAAAAGGATATATTGTTTTATAGTTCATCAGAATTCAAGAACTACATGCTGTCATTTTCACCAAACCATTATCTTCCAATTGATTTTAATACATTAATCAAAGACTTGGAATGATCACTGTAAAGTAATCATTCACATATATTTATAGTTCAATCGTTATCTTTGTATTGAGATACTCTTTTTCAAAGGGGGAGTATATGATTTCATTTCAATTTGGTTTTACAGTTTATCAGTTACACTTTTTGTTTTACATTTTATCAATTTCAATTTTTGTTTTACAGTTTATTAGTTTCACTTCTAGTTTTATAGTTTATAATTTTCACATATTATTTATAAGTTATTGGTTGACCTTTTGTTTTATAGTTATTTGGTTTTACTTTTATGTTTTCTTTTATAGGTTTCTAAATTTTAGTAGTTTTCTATTTTGGTTTAAAAAAAATTGGTTCTAGATTTAGACTATAATTATTGAATAATCAAGTAAATTCTAAACTATCGATATTGAATTACATTATCAGTATTGAAAAATTGGAATTGGATTATCTTATTGGTATTAGAATATCAATATTGATATGAAACTATCATTGATTATTATTCTATCGGTTCAAAATTATCTTTACCGGCCATTTTGTTTTTATCGATTTTAGATTTTTTATTGTTGTTTTATTTATTAAGAACAATATACTAAAAGCATACAATCTATCATATTTCTCAGACATGTAAATTTTCAAAAATGTTAACATGGTTTTTTTACTGGTTGTTTCAAATTTTATTCTTTTACTTCTAAATCAGTTTCACTCTGAATATGATTTTATTTTAATGAAAACCTCAAGATTTTAAAATCATTCATGACCATTAGATCTCTTAAATATCATATTTATAGTCAATTATTTTTAGGAGAATATACCACACATCTATTTTATTTTTGTTTTATTACATGAAAATATTCTCTATAAATAGTCAATAGGGTTCTATTATTTCATACCTCAGTTTTCATAATCAGTGAACTTCTCCGCCTTTGTAATCAGCTAGTTCTTCAAGGTGTGAGTTAGTCTTTCATGTCTGAGTCCTTTGTTTCATCTCTGAAACAAATGACTCTAAATAGTTTCTTTTCCATGAATTTATGTGGTGAATGTTTTATCTCCTGGGATTTTTACGAGTCTGTTAATTCTTATTTGAAAAGAATTATATGTTTTCAAGGCTGGAAATCAGTTTTTGTGGAGTGACTAGGTTCTGATCTGGATCATGTATATCATATAGAGTTGTTACAAATTTATGAATCAGTAGAGATAGAGAAGGATCTTAAGATTTATTTTAATATGAATGATAATACATGTACAACCTGTTCAAAATAGGCATGTATGTTTTTAGATGTTCTATTTGAGAGAGATGCATTATATTCTTCTCAGAAGTTACTGAAAGTTGATAGAACCTTTGATATATCTAAATCTGATAAAGTCCTTTTTGAAATTCATGAGGACAAAATAATAGGGATTCATTTATCAAGAAATAATAGACTTATTTCCCTTTAAGTGAAAGGGTATTTTGTCCCGAGAAAAGGTGATAAAAACTTTTAATGTTTTAGATGTGTATGTTCTTGACTACTTGGTCAACATGAGGATGTTTAACCATATGAGGTATATTTTCCAAACAATTAAGAATCTAAAATATGGTGGTATAAAATCTCTGTTGATCATGTTTCCCTTGGTTATCAGTAATTTTCTGAAAGAGTGATTGGGATTTTGTAATATTTCAATAATGTTATATCTGACTATCTTTAAGGAACCCTTAATTAGTAAGGATAAAATAAGGAGGCTCAAATTACATTTCAATTATTAATTGAAAATGTTTAATAATGATAACGATGATATGAAAGAAAAGGATGATACATAATTTAGTGAGAAACCTTTTATTTCATTCAAGTCAACTTTGTATAAAATAAAGAAAGTTTAGCCTAAAACTCTAAAACCCTCAAAGAAGGAAAGGGTTGTATCGGATGAGGTTTCTGCTGAATGGAGGATGAAAAAGAAAGAAATGAAAAAGCAGATCCTCAGTTTGGATTGGATCTGGCAGAGGATTTGGCTTTAAAAGTATGGTATTAAGAGGCTTTTTATGAAGAAGATAAAAAAGGGAATTGGAGAAAATAAAGTACAATGTTATTGATATTGATAGTCTTATAAGAATAACTTAACAATTATAATTGGGATTTTAAATAAGTAATCCATCTGGTAAAATTCAATCGGTTCCAGTACAGAAAGGCAAGTAGAAACATTTTTTTGAACAATCATCTACACAATTTCATGAAAAAAAACATGAAGAAGAGGAAAAATACCATAATGAAGAGGATGCAGAAAATTAAGTAGAAGGAAAATCAGAACAAGATCAAGAATAACATAGACATGAGGAAATTTAATTCGAAGAAAAAGAATATGTAAACAATAGAAGTCCTACCACATAGTCATCATAGGTTCCATATATTATTTATCTATCTATGAATCCTTACCCTAAAGATTTAATCTCAAAAGGATTCTTCCAAGAAAGTCATAAAGATTTCTAATATTGAATAAGAAGACGAGGAAGAGGAATCAAAGGGATATGATAAGAATCTGAATCAGACTTCTTATATAATCTATATTAAAACTCATTTTTGTGATCTTCCACAATTATCTAAGGAAACGAATTCTAAAAGTAAATCCATGTGAAATGGGTTCAGTACATAGAAAATGATTTGAATATATTAGAGATGTTTTTACCTTTTATTACTAAATTTGAAGCCAAGTTAGATATTCTTTCAAATACCAATAATGATAGAACATATTCTATCATGGTTTTGATGGACGTTTTTTATGTCTTGAATCTGATTTCAAGATTTTCAAGAAATATTCTACTAAGAATAGTAAGTATTGAAATAAAGTTGTGATGTTGTCTTATATAATTGATAAAATCCTAAAGAACCATTTCTAAAAGTAGGAAGAATTGGTACATTGGGTAAACAAATTCACATCTCTTTATATAATTTTTATTGATGATTTGAATAAATGTTTTGAATAATTTGAAATTCCATGTACCTAAAAAGGGGTAGCCTCAAAAGAGCTTGAGGTTTTAATGGAAATGTACAGTGAAAAGAGTAATGAGTTTTTTTACACTTTAATTGAGTAGATATCTTTGGGAAATATTATCAAATCAGGATGAATGATTTAAATAACTAGGAAGCATGACTTAAAGAAAAGGTAGCTATTAATCTGCATCATGAAGGTAAAATCCAGATATAAGAAATGATTATTATCGAATAAGATAAGAAGATTAAGGCTCGACAATAACTTATTCAAAATCACATGGAGGATTGAAAATAGTTCAAGACAATGAAACTATCGTAGTTTAATATTTTTGAAAATAAAAAGGTCAAAGAATGATGGTTTAACTCTTTTTGTAAAAACAATTTGTTTAAAATAATATTTATTATTTCATAATTAGTTTCTAAAATTTTTTGTTGGAAATAAATTCTTTACCTTATTCATTTTGAAAATTAGAAAATGAGAGAATGGATTTTGAAAAAATATTTTTTTATGAATGTCTAATTAAGGGTGAGATTTCATAAGAAAAATTAAAGAGAATATGTTCCATTGTGAGTTGTTTAATCCAACAGTATAATTAGTCATATTTACTCGAGTTATTAAACTTAAAGAGAGTTAAGTCATTATTATTTTTTATACTATTTTGTTTTTTGTTTTGTATTGTGATTTGAAAAAGGACGATATTGTTGAGTAAAATCATGTTTTTTACTTGTCCATCATTCATTTTTTTCGGAAATCACATATCACACTTATCATAATTACATATATTTTTATCATGTATATTGTTTTAACAATCATAATCAGTGATTTTTTTAATGTTTGATATATCTATATGAAATTTGTGTTTATTGTTCATACACCTTGTTTTATACGCTGTTTCAGATTGGTAACCGTATTATGCATTGTATCATTTTCAGAATTTGTAACCTGACTGTGTATTGAATTATATTCAGAAATCGTTACCAGGTTATGTGACACATCATATTTATACAATATATCTATGTTACATACTGAATCATAATCATGTATTGTAATCACAATATCATAAACAAGTTATGAATCTTCATCGGGTTATGTTACATGCTCTTATTGTGTATTGTATCCAAGCAACATAACCATGTTAAATATTGTGCATCATAACTATGTTAATAATCGTAACCATTCTATAAATTGTAATCGACATGCATTGTTGTGATTAGCCTAGAAAAAAAGTTATATATTTCACTTATGAAATTCATGACATTCTTATCATAACTTCAATACATATTTCATGTATCTTATACTCATTGTTTTAAACTTGGTACTTACATATTTCTAACTAAATCAATGTCGTTGAGTTGGTTATTTTTAAATCAAACTGATGTTGAGTATTTTGTTTTGTTTTGTCCGTTGTATGCTACGTGTCTAAGTCCTTTCTATTTTTTCCAGCTGGTATGTACCCCCCACACATAAGTTCATCCAGTGGAATGGTTTTAACAATGGTGAAATTCAATTTTTCAGTAAAGAGGAACAAGAAGAATTTGTGTACCGCATAATGAAATATAGTAGAAATTCATTAAGAAAAGTAACATGCACCATATTTTTCAATATATCATGTCATATAGTAGTATTTTCCATCATAAAAATATAATAATTTTTAAAACAATACATGTAGCATATTTAATCCTTAATGTTAATAGAAGTAGAAAAATAAATGCAGGAATTCATAGTTGAGTACTTACTGGAATATATTTGTCAATTTACCTCTATTATGGGAATTAAACTCCTTTATTAACATAAGAACCATCATCCTATGATAGAACTAGGAGAAGAAAAACAAGTAGTAACATGTACTTCCCAAAATCAGAGCACAAAAGTAGCACCAAAGAACTTTATTAAACACAAAATAATGCCAAAGTAAAAACAAATAAAGAGCATGGGTTGACTCCCATGAAGCACTGAATTTAGATGTTTCATTTAAACATTATTTAATTATAATTATTTGTTGAAAACAAAAGAAAAAATATGGGTTTCCTCCTATGAAGCGCTATGTTTATAGTCCCCAGTCGGACTCATCTAGAACTAACCAATGTCACTAGGTGGATGTGGATTCTTTATTAGGAACCACAACATGTGTTTTCCCCAAGTGTTTTTAGTAGAACGATTAAAAGTGTGGGCATCAAGACTTAACACAACAAAAAATAAACTCTCATAGCCTGAATGAACTCCTAAACAACACCCTTTGACAGTTATGTACATGGTGATGTACATGTCCAGAATTGTTTCAGAGTTATCCCATTTAGATTTTTTGGGAAGGGATGAAAAAATAGGTGATTCCAAGGGTGTGCCATTATCATCTATACTAACCTTATCAACATAAAAATAATAATATTCAAATTCATTAGTGGTAATGGGTGAGTTCTTATTAGTAGGTTCACGATGGGATTCAATAGAGTTGTAAACAGAATCTTGTACAATGGAACATTAGTGTGTTTCCCCCGCTATACTACTGTAAGTATCACAAAAATTCTCAACACCCTTCATAGTTGAGGATATAAGTGATAGACAAGGAAGGGATTTTATTTTATTACAAATAGATTTAGGTTTAACAATGTTGTAAATATCTTCCAAAATTTCTTCATCCGTGAATGAAAACTCAACATATACTAATTCAAACTAATCAATTCTAAAACCAAAAACTATTGTGTCCTCAAACACTTATTCATGTTCAATATCAAAAGGTTCATTCTCAAAAACAATGTTTGTAGTATGTTTCAGAAAGTTCAAATCAGGGGGAGAAATGTTCAACTCAGAATCAATAAATTGAAATTCTAGATTGTTAAAATTCAATCATTTTCCCCATGAATAAAATAAATACATTCCATTTCAGTACACAATGTTTCATAAAAGTGATTACTATGAGAATAGGGAAATGAAAACACACTAGTCAGTCTTTCTTCAATTATCATTCACTATTCCTCATCCTCCAACAACATTTAAGAAGTTATTGGGTTTATAGGTTCAAAATATGGAACACGAGATTTCAATTGGGGTTAATAAAATTTCAGATTCTTAATTTTCCCACATAAGGGTCTCATCTATATTATACCAGATATCATGTTCGGACTCATTGTTAATAACATCAGAAAATTTGGGTGAAAAGTTTTTGACCTTAAAATTTTCATTTTCTACTATATCTTCAACCCAAGTGACTTCATTATAAAAACTTTTAAAACATTCATTTTTCTCTAAAATAAGAATTACAAAAAGAACATGACATTATTCTTCAATCTGATTTCAATCAGTATTAAAATTGTGAAACTCAACTCCATTAAAGTCTTTTATTGGATTTTCGATGGTGTCTTTTTTTTTTGAAAGTGACATGAATTGGTTTTCCAATTCATGCCAAAGGGAATTTATTAAATCAAAAGGTTTTAGTGAGTTTTCGAGGTGCAAAGAGCTTACACCATCATGGAACAAGGAAAAAAAAACATCAAAATACAGTGAACCTTGGTGTGGAGAGATGTCATCCTTCAAGCTGGACTGCATAAAAATATGAGAACCTTCAAAAGCAGCAGGCAACCAGTCTTCAGAAGAAACAATGCTGAAAAAACAGCCCGAGTGAGCTTTAGAATAGAGGCATCAAGATAGTCCAACTTCAATATACGAGTACTGCAGCTAGAGACTCATAACCAAGGATAACATCCATCCAAATCCTCCAAAAGAGATCAAAACATGTCATAAACAGAGTCAAGATTAAGTATATCAGATCAAGAAGAATCGCACTGCAAACTTCAAAAGAAAATCAAATCATCATGCTGGAATAAGACATATCAAATAGCTAGCTAAAGCTTCAGGGCAGAGATTCCAAGAGAGTCATTTTCAGAAGAAAAGAGCCAGCAGAAAAATATTCTGTGTCTAAGGCAGCAGCTGATCTGCATCCCTTTTAAAGATCCTTTTACCAAACATAGCAGCCAGATATCCCAGTCCATCTTTCATAAATCTTGCAACTGATTTTCAATTAAAAACCTCACCACCAATTCGAAATGATACTGATCCAGACAGCAAGCTCACAAGATTCAGAACACCACCAAAAAACAATAATCAAACAGAAAGCCAGAATCCTCAAGAACTGTAGAGAAAAAACCATACAAGGAGCAGAAATTATTCAATCAAGGATCATGAAAACAGAGAATGGTCAGTATCTGTCATGGGCATCTTCATCAGAACAATCAGAGGATTGTGAGTAATCAGGTAGAGGTTCAGATGGAAAAGGCTGTGGAGGAATATCAAGGACAGAGCTTTTAGCTGCAAATGATCTTGTGATAATGGTTCTCTCATGGCTGGCATTTTCTCTATGCTTCCTATTCTTCCTAGGAATTGGGGTGATGAAATCATCAGGGTCAACAATGATTTTTTTCCCCTTTTTTTCCTTCCAATGCAAAGATTTCTCTACCTTAGGGATCTTACTAGAATTCATATGGGAAGATTCATCAACATCTTGTTGAGGAACTTCATTGTTCACCTTCTTATCGTTGCTAATCACCTGGTTTTCAGAATCAGGGGGCTCTTGCTGTTTGGAGACATCAGGATCATCCTGAACGAATTCTGAAGGTTGACATTCAGGGGCTTGAAAATTCAAACTCATTTTATTTTCGATGGTGTCTTGTTTATTTAATGAGTTCGTTATTTCTAGATTTTGTTCAATAGTTTATTATTCTTCAAATTAAATGGTTTGTTTCCCAGTTTTAGATTCACTTTCGTCTGCAAATTGATTTTCAAATATTTATAAGAATTTTCCTTTTCAATTTATTCAAATTATTATTGTTCTTTAACATTTTTTGTAATTCATAAAGCATGTTTTCTAATATTTTCACGTATTTATCATTCTCCAAAGAATTACTATGTTTAATTTCATGGTTTTGAGCTAACCAAGTGTTAAATAGTACCACCCTATCTTCCAATTCAGAATCAATTAGGAAAATTTTAGCTAGGGTGTCAGGACTAGAATCATATTATTCATTTTTTTCAATTTAATCAATCTGTTGTGGTTGATTATAGAAACACTTCTAGGAAGTGTGCCCATAACAGGTACAACACACACATTATGATCCAAATTCATCCATTTTTTAAATGATCATATTAAACATCACACTCGAAGTCATGAAAAATTTCAACAGGCAACAAAAGTAGAATATGTTGACAGTTTCATTAGAAGATTAATTTCTATTATTGTTTAGGTCTTTTTATTTAATTATTCTAGAATCATCTAAAACATATAATACCCAAGGCATGCCTTTACCTTCAATTATAGAAAATTTTGATGAGGTCGGTAGTCTTCACGAACCTCAAAATTATATTTAACTACCTACACTAGCACAGTGGTGTAGGGTTGATCAACAGAGATGATTGGTGAGGGAATTCTAATGTTGTAAACAAAATAAACTCCTCTGTTGCCTGCAGTGGAGGGAGTTATCATCTTATTACTTTTTATTATTATTTAATTCTTTAATGATGTTGTGAAACAAGATTGGGTAACATGTTTTATTATAAAGAAACTAAATCTTATACTACAATTCTGATAAACTAAAGAAATATAGCAGACTACCATTAATCACTAAAGACAATGGAGCTAAGATCAAAAAATTTCTTGGCAATTCCAAATATGATGGTTAAAAGGATAACTCTCCCCTAAATTTAATGGAATTAATCCTTATAAATTGGTTGATATATCTTCCTCTCCTTATGACACATCATACTTAAGTCTGAATTTTAGAGTTCACCACTCTAAAGATCATCATCTGTTAAAAATTTGAAAAAGAATACAGATGAAATTTAAAAAGTTGTAAAAATCCTACTATAATGAAATTAGATCTTCAACAAAATGATGATCAAGTTCAATATCACTAATCAAACTTGAAACTATGATTTTTTTCAAAAAGTTTTGAATAATTTAATTTATCATGACGGTTGATCTTAAAGACTAATTCTGATTTCAATAAAAGGGGAAGTGATGAATTTAACGGATTAACCAACAAATCTTAAAGCTCCTGAGATAGCTAATCAGATTATGTTCATAATCAAATCTAGCATTGAAAAAAATAAAAAACAGAGTAAAAGGATTAAATAATGGAGGAGGATGAACTACCTAAGTGATTCTCTTTCTTCAGGATCCTTAGTCTCCATATTGACTCCATTGCTGCCCCTTGATGTCTACTCTCGGATTGATGTTATCATGGAAGTTGTATGAGAGTGTTTGGATCTGCCATCCAAAATGAATGTTTATGGAATGAGAATGAGAACCCCATGCTGCTTTCTATTCTTTTTAAATATCATCCATCAGCTACTAGTTGTTTCCAACCATCTTCCACCATTATAGTATGTTTCTTTAATGCACATCGCACAAGTTCATTTTCTCATAACTATCATGTCGCGCTAGCTTTCCCCTCGTAACAATCTTTAGATGAGTTAGTTTGATGGACCAAGACATATTTTAGGACTGGGTGAGAACCTGCATAGTAAAAAAGAGAATAAATAATTAAGCATTAATAAAAAGTGATAACTATTATAAATAATCAATTATCTTACATAATTAATTTAAGATTAAATGTTATTTAATTTATATTAAAAGTTATCTGTTATAAATTAATTTTCTTATTCAATTTAGAACTATAATTATTATTTAATTAGTTACTTTACTTTGTTTGATTAATTATAATTATTTTATAACATTATTTAAACAAAATTATTGTTATTATTTATAAGTATCAATAAATAAACAAATTTAAAACTATTTAGATAAAATATAAATTTACAGTAATGTATATAATTTAATTATTAATATTATTATTAGTAAAAAATAGTAATAATTTGATAATTAAGTCTGATTTTATAAACATAATTTATTTTATTTTTATTAGTATCATTATTATTATTTATGTTTTCTTTATAGATTAGATTTGTTTATTTTAATCTTCTTCCTCTCCCCAGGTCTCATGTTTGGCGCCACGACAGAGGGATATGGTTCTTCTCCCTGATGTGGGAAGGTCCGGTAGCACCCTCATGGTCGGTGACATCAGCTTGGCCTCCTTCAGTGCAGCTGACCCCAATGGTGCGATGACACCTCTCCATTCATTATGGCTTGAGTTTCCAAGCAACATTGACTTTATGGATTTCTGTCGCAGTGGCTTCTCCTGGTGGGTCCTCAATCCCTCTTCCCCCTAGCCCAGCAACGCAACAGCTTCCACTTTAGCATATAGGTCTCCCACAACTAAGAACTAGAACCAGTGTTCATCAGCCTTTTCTCATCTCGATATCATGTGGTGTAAAAGGATCATGATTTTAGCATTCTTCTAGTACATCTCCTACTTCAACATAATTCATGAGCCTCAAATGGCTTCATTCCTCATCTAAAACCCAATTCATCATCTAAAACTACATTTTAGCTAATATCCTCATTTCTAGGGATCCTGATCTAAGGTTCCCCTCTACCACAACGAGTCTATAAATCTACAGACTTCCCATAATGGCGTTTGCGACTCAGCCCTCCGGCGATCCATCTTCGATTTTGGTTAGGTGGGTTTGGTTGTTCAGAATAATGAATTGATGTATAAAATCAATCTAAAACTATATATTGAGTTAAAAATTGGTTTATATTTTGTTTTGAGAGGAAGTTTGTATTGGTGTGGATTTAGATGAAGGCGGTAGTGATTTTTGATAATGAACAGTGAGAAGGATTGACGTGATGATGCAATGATGAATGGAAAGAAATAGGTGAGAATGGTGTTAAGCTGTGTGTGGAGATGGAATCGATGAACTATTAGTGAAGAGGAAGGAAGCAGTAGAGTAGCAATTAGGGTCACCATTAGTTTATATATAAGGTTACTGATAGATAAAAAAGTAAGGGTCACCGTTAGTTGAGAAACAAATGAGGAGCTATATCATGGGGTCACGGTTTTCTTAAAAACACAAAGGATCACTGGTAGAGAGAAAATGACAAGGGCACCGATGTAAATTAAAAATTAAGGGGCTATCGATAAACTACATCAAAGGTCACCGTAGGGAAAAAAAATTCACCGATAGACTATATAGTCACCGTTATATAAACTCACCGATACTTAAATGAAAATGTCACCGATGTGGTTAAAGGTTACCGATACAAATAAAATTAGAATCTCATCGTTAGAACAAAGGGTATCTGTTGCGATTAAAGGTCATTGATGACAAAAGGTCACCTATGAAAAAAGGTCCCCAATGAAAATTTTATCCAATGAAACATAATCTATATCAGTGAAAAAAATACTAACACTGAGACAAAATAAAAGTATTGGACTAACGAAGAGATAAAAATTTGAACACCAAAATTACACTCCAAATAAAAAAATATGTTAATTATATTAAAAAATAGACAAAGGCTTTACAATGTAAATTAAAAAAAGAATTATTAAACATTTAACATGAAAATTACTATTTAAATTATTAATTGTTTACACTTAAATTAAAAAATAGATAATGGTTAAACTAAATTGATAAATGAAATAAATTAATGAAAATGTTAATGGGTCTGTAATGAGTTTAAAGAGATTACATCGGTGTCCAAAATAAGTCATCGTTGATCATATCCGCGTCACCGATATACTAAGAACACAAGTTAATGGATTAATAATTTTACTACATATATAGGATTTAATAATTAATGTTTTAAAAACAGTAAATTAATTAAATAAATAACTAAGTGAGTACATATAATTAAAAACACATTATTTCGTTTAATTAAAACTCTATTTATCAACATAATTAAATAAGAGGATAATTAAACATATTAATTAACATAATTAACATATTTTAATAAAACAAAATTAAAGATAAAAAATTAAAATAAAGACTTTGTTAAGTAGATATAAATAGAATGATTAAATAATTGTTTAAAACATTTACAAATGTGTTAAAATTTCAAGTAGAATTTAATTAACCAAACTAATTAACAAATAATTAAATTAGAAAGGAAAAGTAAAAAAAATTATTTCAAAGACTAAAAATAAATAAATAAATATAAAAAATGATTATTTAGGTAATTTAATTATAAAAATATAGATGTATTATTATTTAGTAAAAATTTATTAAATAATTAATTAAATCATTTAAAAATAAATAAAATGATGTGAAAAAAATATAGAAATAAAGCCACATCACACATGATTGTACACATACATGTTATTCTTCTAAACTAAAGATGATCATCAAAAGGGCATATAAGGAAAAAAGTAAAAAAGATAACTAGAGTTATTGAATTGGTTTATGCACATGTATGTGGACCTATGTCACCAAGATCCATTGATAGGAAGAGGCATTACAGTTCATTCACCAATGATTTCAATAGGATGGAATATGTATTTATCATTTCCCGCATGACTGATTTGATCAGTTTCATAAAATGATATTGTATGAAATTAGAAAGGAATGTTGTAAAAAATTAGGAAGTTTCATACTGATAATGGTAAATAATTTAAAAATAGTGAGTTGAAGGGTTATTTGAAGAATCGTGAGATAAGGAATCAATTTTCATCAATTTAAAAAATCCATCAAAATAAAGTGGATGAGAGGAGAAGTCAGATTATCAACGACATGGCTATAACAATGATTATTGTTAAAGACCTACAAAAAAATTCTAGAAAAAAATAGTCTTCACCGTTTTCTATATATCTAATAGGGATTTTTTTGACCAATGGAATAAAAGACTTCATATGAGATGTGGTATGGTAATAATCCAATATTGAAATACTTAAAAATATTTGGATGTAACTGTTATATTTACAATATAGAGAATCATTATAAATTTGAGTCATGTTGAGATGAGGGGATATTTCATGGTTTCTCAAGAAATATTAAAACATATAAATGATTAAATAATAGTTAGGGAAAGGTTGATTAAATCAATGATGTCACTATATTGGAAAATGAATTGAATCCTCCTCAATGTAGTGAATAATTAACTTATGAATGTGATGATGAGGTAAGCAGCACAAGGGGGGCGAATTGAAAAATTATGACTCAGAAAAAGTTAATAATACTGAGAAGGTAAAAATAAAAATTATGCCTATACATATAAAAAAGGGATGAGATGAAATTGAAATGAAAAATATCATTGGTGATCAGGCAGCACAAATTCAAACCCAGAGAATGTAGCCTTTACAATATACATCTCTTGTGATGAAAATTTTATTTAGGATATGAATAGTGGGTTCAACCCAATTAAGGTAAAACCATATAGGGGTGATTTTTTCGAGTCCAATTGAGAAGAATGTTATCGGGACTAAATGTGTATTTATCTATAGTGAAGACAACAGTTTAATTCAAAAAAACATTTCTATGAACAATGGATACTCCCAGATATTAGGTATTGATGTTGATGAAAATATTGAACATGTTTCAAGGATATATGCAATCAGCTTATTCTTGGCCATATTAGTGAAAAGATCGATAAATTTTTTGTAAATTTATTTCATTTCAACATTTATAAATGGGGTTGTTGTAGAATAAGTTTATATTCAGAATATATAAGGCATTCTCATTCATGAAGATGATACAAGAGTTTGATGGTTGAGGAAGGCACTATATGAGAAAAAGAAAGCACCAAGAGCATGGTATTCCAGAATCCATTAGATTTTTAAGAGACTTATTTTTCATCACATGGGAGTTTATTATAATCATGATGTCATCAATGATAGCAGTAAAAAGATGATGGTGTAATTATACATCAGCAACATAATATTTTTTTGGATCAGATGAGTCAAATTATAACCAGGTCACTGAATTAATTAAATGTGTGTTCAAAATGTAAATGAATGGTGAAATAACCTTTTTCCTTTTTTTTATAGGTGAAAAAAGAAATACATGGAAAATTTTTATTTCTATAAAGTTATTCCAATGAGTTTTTGAAATTATTTTTGACGGATAATTACATGGGGATGATGACTCTGGTGGCTACATAGATAAAAATACCAAGTGATGATAAAGGAAATGTAGTTACTGAAATAGAATATTGGAAAATAATTTGAAGTATATTGTACTTCATAGTGAGAAGACCAAATATTATTTTTCCACATGCCAAGAAATATAGTATCAATGAAATCCCTAGAATGTCTACACGATTTTATTTAAAATATTACTTCAGTATATTAAGGGAACAATGAATTTCAATATTCTGTTCCATCAAAAATATCATCAAGATTCATTGGTGTATGAAGATGTAGATTATATAGGTTCAACTATTGATAGAAAATCATCTTAGGGTGATTTATTCTATCTTGAAGGTTTTTTATTTTTTGGAAATTAATGAAACAATATGTTATTTCCTTCATCACTATAGAAGATAAATATATTGCAGCTACTCAGTTGTGAACATAGTTATTATCTGTGATGAAACAACATGATGATATGGGAGTTCAAGTGATGTCTTTAGTCAAAAAACATTTTGATAAATTAATTTCCATAAATCATAGAAAAAATATTGTCTATCACTTGGGGACAAATAATATTGAATTCATATATTATTTTATAATGGATAAGGTGAAGAAAGGACATGTTATGTAAAAGTATGCACCTCAAAAACTACATAATTCAAACATTATTGTGAAGGGCATTCCCAAATAAGTTATTTAATGGCATCAAATAGCTCTAGGAGTATAGTCAAATCCATAAATACGAAAAATTATGAATGTGGGACCTCATCTCCTAGAGGTATGATGTGTTTTTCACTAATTTGGATGTTTGTGTCTTTTAACATGTGTAAGAACACAATGGAGTGAACATATTATTTTTTTACAAAGGGGGAGAATTCATGGCTATTCTAGGGGAGAAAATGTCTTAATCAAAATAGGGGATAATCTGATTGGTGGAGTAGTGAAGTACGAGGAGTTTTAATGTTTTAATTTTAATTTTCTTTTTATAAAAAACAGAATTCTCACATGACATGACGGTAATTAGGTGTTATGAAGAAATAATGATGATCATTAAATGGTAATCTGAGTGATAGTGGTGGACATCATAATGATGGAAATAAGGATTTTTGGTTGGTCCGTCTAGCGTAGTGATGATGGGGAGGTGAAATGACAAGATGTCGACGTGATAGGTGTGAGACTCGAGGAAGGCGGGTGACATGAGATTCACACGAACCGAGATGGGTGATGATGATTTTTGAATGTTTTAATTTGAATTTTTATTTTATAGACTGTGATGTAGAATTATATTTGAAATGTATTATTTCCTGATAATCCTTAATGCTTATTTTTGAAAATGAAGAAAATCGATTCGGGGGAATTATGTGTGAGCATAAAATATGATGATTCTAAGGGTGATAGGAAAAATTCTATATATATATATATATATCAAATTATGTGCTTCGTGATTCAACTAGTTTAGTGGTTTTGGTATGAAGGGATTCATTGATTAAATTATCATGAAATTAATGCTTCTCATGTCAAGTAGGGATTATAAGGGATTAAAGTATGTGTTGAGTAAATAATTGAATGTTATCTCAATCACAAGAAGTTAATTCTAGTTAAATATGGAAGAATATTCTATTTGGAATAAAAATCTGAAAATATATCAAAAAACCCAAAGGTGGGTATTTTTGGGAAAGAATTACTCATAGAAACACTGCAGCGTATTTTGGTTGATTGTTTTTATTATCAACGCATGTATATTGGGGTCTTTTTTGGAGATCTATAGATATTTATTCCAATATATATTGACAAATATCCAAGATAACAGAATGAATTTTATAGAGGTGATACAAAAAGTGTGAATATAAAATTGTATCTTTTCCCTATGCTTTGAAAATTGTTTGGTCATGAAATTGGTGAATTCTGATTTTTTTTGGAAGGGATGTTGTGTGCGTGTTTGACGGTGATTTGTAATGTTACTTTCATGTTAAATTTTGGGATCATATTATCTAAATATATAAAAGTAATAAATTTCCTAGAAAATCAGAAATTGCTTGAAAGGCAGACTAATGTGACACCGGTTGATTTAATCTCACACATGAAATAAAGAAAATGTAATGTGTGTGAAATAGGGTAATGCAATAAATGAAACATAAAAAAATTCCTTTTACAGTCATTGAAATATTGCATGCAATGTGTACAGCAGTTCAAAAACTTTTGTTAATATTTTGTTATTTCTATAAATTAGCGGCTACCACCCATAATTTAGTAGATCAAACCATAGGGATGTTTAGGGATCTGAATCATGATATATATTTCATGGAAGTGGATTTATGAATAAATAGAGTTGCATATAGAGCATAAAAGTTGTGTGAATAATGTTGTTTTGAAATAGTGTGTGGAGGTTTTGATTTGTTCGCCTAAACTCAAATGATGCACAAAACTGTTAATGTTTCGGGAATTCCAGAGAAGAATTTTTTGAAATATAACGGATATCCTATAATTCTGTGTTAGAGTGGTATTCATCATGTGGATAAAATTATAACTTAATGATGCACTAAATGACATGTCAAACATATTTATTCACATGATCGAATAGATTTATTCCGAATGATAAGTGACCAATCATTAGTTGAGAGGGTAATGATAATTTAATTTACAATTTTTTGTAAACTATGATGGATAGTGAGCCCTCACCAAACTCTATAAAAGTAGTGTAATTTCTGTAGATTTAGTACATTGAAAAAGTGTCGTTTTATGCTCTTTGATTGTAGACTAGTGAGAGTAAACCATGTAAATTTTTTGTTTCTAGTGAACTCTTTCATTTCTATTTAAATAGTCAAATAGTAATGATATATAAGGTGTTTTTTTCAATGAAAAAATATATGAAGGAAAAACTATTTTAATCTATCATACCCTAATTCACCCCTATCCAGATATTCAACCTAATTGGGATAACATGAACTCTTTAAATGTATGTTAAAATTGATGGAATTAATGAACATATATAATATATTTGAAATGAAAATTATTATAGAATGTTATTAAATTATTTACTTTTATTTCATTCAATTGGTTATGAAAATGGAAAAAGTGATCATGTGTACATGCGACCAATTATATCCATGAATAGAGTATTTAATTTTCTAAAAATAAATCATATATATTAATATAAAAAAATATATAATTATAATTTTTGATATTTATATCATTGATAGAAGTCTAGATCATATTGAACCATGATGAAATTAAAACGTCCAAAAATAGAAATTTGAAAATACAAAAAAACTGTTATTTCTCTAATCATAACATTAACTCGGAAATATTAATAAACATGTAATATAAAGTAATAAAAATATGATATATGGTATGATATATGAGTGTACATATAAATAATATATTTTTAATAATATTATATTTACAATATAGTAGGTTTGAATGTGTATGATGGATGTTTAGACTTAATGTAATGGATTTTTTTTTCAATCTGGATTCCTCGAGGCATGTGGTATTTTATGTACTTATCTACTTCTATGAGGTGTATATAGATCCTCATCAACATCTACTGTCCTGATTATATTTGATATCATAAATTTAGTATTTCATTTAACACTATTACTTCATGCGTATTAAAATTCAATATTAGAAAATAATTAGTTATTTTATGTTACAATATAATCATTTTTTTATAATTTTTATTGATTTGTTTTACAATGATAAAAAATTATGATACACCTCTACCGAAACTCATGAGACTTTCTCCCTTCTAGTTAGGTGAATATAATATATTTTTCTTTTCGTTTTCACCTCTTTATATACAAAAAATTTGAAAATATTGTATAAATGAAAATTGCCTTTATATCTTTCTTCGGTTAAAACATTTTTTTCTTCTAAAACAATTTTTTTCTAAAAATGTTTCTAAAATGTTTTGAAAATTATCCTGGTTATCTACTAAATATGTTTTTACACATGATTTAATTTTTTTTAAAAAAATGATAGAAATCTTCATATTCTTTTCAATAAAATTCATTTTAATAATTCACAAAAATGTGAATGTAGTATTAAATTTATTATGTACAACAGGAATAAAATCTCCCACCTTCATGGCCAGTTATTTTAATTAATCTTCTATTATAATCATCCAATAATATTTTCAATCAAAATGATTTTGAAAATATTTGTTGTCCTAAATTTTTTTTTCAAAGTGGAAGGGATATTATTGTCCTGAAAAGTTTTAAATGGTCTCTGAACCTTACTTTATATGTTCTCAAGTTTTTTTTCAAATAAATTTATTTGAAAAATATTATATTAATTTTTTTTACAAATTTAATTTAGAATAAAATTAATTTTCATAAGTAATGATTCATGGGATATTTAAATATAATTTTCCATCTGATATGACATACTTTGATGCTACTGATTCATTACTAGGGATATAATCTTCATATACCAATATTATTCTTTCTATTAATTTTTATGATTATGATAGAAAGATGTTATGAAAACTTATTTCACATTCAAGGGTTATACCATAATAAAATTATTACTAATACAACTTATTTTAATGGGATATTATATGATGAAATGATTTTATGATTATGAAACATGAATCTTTTTTAAAGTTTATGATATTATGAGATGTTAATAAACCCCATTTCATTCCATGGTTTATGAAATGATTAATTTTTTCTTTTCTAATGATACACATATATATGATATTCATTATATATTGGGTGAGACCAACATCTACGACCAATTTATTTAGGTAATATTAATATCTCATTGTATAGTTTAGCATGTATTGGGGAGTGAACCTAGATCAATATGGGACATTATTTACAATGATTTTATTAGGATTGAACGTTGACTATTCTGTTGGTTTGGGGATTGAACCCATTCAAATATGGTATCCATGGTAGTGATTTTTCACTAATATTGAAATGATATTCTATTCTAATGTGTATGCTGCAAGTCAATGTCTTATGGTAAGGTTATTCTATCATGGATCATGTTCATTTACTTCCTTATGATTTGTTTCTTATGAACATAAAATATAAATGACATGACTAATGATTATGTTCTTTGAAATGGAGTATATGATTTCCAAATGTTATTCTCATGTTTTAATACCCTTATTCTCGTATTATCCATACATATATCCATTATTACCCTTACTAAGAATCTGAGGAAATCCATTATAAATTTTCCTTTCCTATGGTTAGGAAAAAATGTATTATGTATGATATTTCATTGAAGGGTTATAGTTAGGAAGAACATAGTCATAGGGGATGCAATTCACTTATGAAATAGTTTTTTATGTATTCATGTTTTCAAATTAACTACACCATTATTATTTTTAGGCTTGTGTTTGTATTATATAATGAAAATTAATTTAAAATATATAGTATCTATGTATGAAAAGCATGGGTTTTTATAATGAAGCCTTATATTATATCCATTATTTGGATATTATTGTATAAAATCATATAAAAATAAATATCTAACAAAATATATAATTTTAAAACAATAATAAAAAATATTATCCGTTTATAATCAATATTATAATTATTTATCATGATTATATGAAATAAATATAGTGTATTATGATCATTACGTGATAAGAACCATAACTAATTTTTTCATTATTAATAATGTTGATATCATTTCCCGTCATTTAAAATAATTTTAATTTATTATATATTAAATAATTTTATTTAATATATATATTTATATATTATTTATTTAATATGTTTTTATTTCATTCCGCATGTATTTTGGTTACATTATATATCGAATTGATAACAACTGATATTAGTAATTATAGTGATCAATAATGATACATTAATAATATCATTAATTATTACAATATATATTTTCAAAAAGATAATATTCTAAATTTTCTTAAAATATTAAAATTATAATATATTTCATAATTACATAGTTATCCATAATCATATTTTAAAACATTATTGACATTGGTGGGTAAACCAACCAAAAGAGGAAAAACATTAACATTTTTGGAAACTTTTAGAAATGAATTATTTATTTTAACAAATTATAGTAATATCAATTTAATAATGATATTTTTTTGATTTAATTGTTTATAACATATTTGGAGGTATTTACTTAATGTCTGAAAATATCAAAGAATATTGAAAATAATTCCAAATTGGAGGTGGTAATCCAAATGTATGATCAATTTTGATTATCCATTCCAAATGAAGGAGAGCGATGGATGAGGATATTAAATTAAAATTTCATAATCATAATTATATGTGATATATCATATTTATTTTCCATTAAAACTATTTATCACGACTCGGCCCCCGGGACCCATATCGTGACTACCCCAAGCCCGCCTTCCATAGGCTAGGGGATAACGACTACTGTCACACCAGGTGGTCCACCTTAGGGTACCGTCCAGTCCAGCTACTCCTTACCTAAGTCAGCATTGTCTATCATCTGCAACCAACACAACAAGGTGGAGGCATAGCTTGTGCAGGGGTGAGTATAACGAGACTCAGTTGGGACCCAGATACCCTCAAGGTCTCACAAAATCCAACAAGGATAAACCAAAAGTTATAAAATCAACAGATAACCATTTCTTAGGTATATTTTCATACATACACTTATGTTATCTAGTAACCCATATCAGTCAGGAAGAAAAAACACAAAATTCATTGACTCAGCTCATACCTAGATTTTTATTATCGAAACCACGGCTGGCGGAGTACTCCTCCTGTATCGAGTACAGTGGGCCTACCGCGTCACTTAGAGGAGCTTCTCGAAATCCTTGGACTGCTGAGGTACTCCTCCTGTCGAGTACCGTGGGTCTACCGCGTCATAGAGAGGTGCTCCCTACCATGGTTCTGCGGCTCTCACATAGAGGCGCTCCTCCTCATTGCCTGCTGAGGTACTCCTCCTATCGATTACTATGGGGCTGACGTGCTCATGCACAAGAGTTCCCCACTATGGGTCTCTCTCATTACACAGAGGCGCTCCCAACTGGGATAGTCGAGTCACTCTGATTCGAATCTGTCAAGTAGTTGTTAAGTCTCAACTAGCTACTAGGTCTCCAAACTCTATCTGCTCGCCTCTGGAAGGATCTTCTCCATGAGTTACTGGTCGATACTCCGAATGACACGATGTTCCATGAAGAAGTATCTCAAAGATCATCCATGTGATATGGGTCTCAACGCAAGAGACAATGCATCAATCAGATGATCGGTCTGTTTATTATTATCCCTTTTTCCCAGGGCCCAGTTGGATTCGTGTACGATTCAACCTGACCATTTCTCAACTATACCCTAATCTCCTGTAGAGTATTCTAAAAGGGATGGCTTCACTCCAATAATACCGATGCCACTGACGGTTCGTCAAATGGATGTTCGGTGACAATGATATGGCCCAAGATGGTAAATAGGTCAATAGTGGGCCTGAGTCCGGTCCGACCCGGTCGGACCGACTCGGCCCAACCCAGTCTAGGCCAACCTGGTCTCGGTCAACCTGGTCAGAATCGTTGGGTATGACCCAACCCGTTGAGTGGGCCATCCCACTATATTTGGCCTGGTTCGCTAGGCCCGACCCAGCAGACTGTGGGGGTGGTTAGGCCAGAGATCGGGGCTAGTTCAGCCTAGAGCATTGCAATGGCATAACCCAGTGTGGCTCGGCTCGGAGGGCGTGAGGGAGTCGGGATGCCTTCTCGGCCGTGAGCGTGCAGGTCGTGTAGATGCCAGATCGGGGGTGGTGGGTTTGGGGTGGCTCGTAAGGAGGCCGGATCGGGGGCGGCCAGGTAGGCTGCGACAGGGCGCCGGGTAGGCCGCGAGGGTGTCGGTAGTGCACTAGGAATGCCACAGGGGAAATGGTCAGGGTGCGGCAGGGTGCCAGGAGGCCGCGTGGGTGCCGGTAGGGCACCAGGCAGGCCGCGCAAACACTGGAAGAGTGTCGGGCAGGCCGCGGGGCCACCGGCAGGGCGCCGGGCAGGGCTCGGGCAGGCCGCGGGGGTGCCGGGCAGGGCTCCGGAGGGCCAGGGGAAGGCAGCATGGGTGCTGGGAGGGGGTCGTGGGAAGGCGGCTGGGGCACCGAGCAATGTGCCGGAAGGCCGCGGGCAGGCTGGTTCGGCAGAGTTCGGGCCGACGCGGGCCGGTGGCACGATTTGCGGAGGTCGTGGGTAGAACCACCTTTGTTTTTTCCACCTCCATTTCCTTTTCATTGATACATCACCACGCCGTAGAACATCACAAGAAGAGAGAGATCGACAGAGGATGTTGAGCCATGTAAGGTTTTCCCGCACCCTATGGGTTTAGGGAGATATCATTTGGTTCATCATAAGAAAAAGCTGATAAAAAAATATGTCTACATCAATTCCTTATCATCCTCTGAATAATGTAAGAAAAAGGTAGAACTTCAACAAGTTATAAACTCCCTACCTCATATCAATGATCGTTGATGAAGTCTCGGAAAGTGAATGTCAATTTGATATAGTTGGGACAAAAGAAGCCCATGATGCCATCGTCAGTGTTCTTCAAGGACGGTGCTCCCTACTTTGTTCCAGCTGAAGAAAGAAGAAGGTGTCTATCATTGGCGGAAGAAGCGTTCCTCATTGGAAATTTCTGTCCTCCATGGCGTTCTATCTCCAAGAGTTCCTCCTCTCATCCAAGACCCGAAGTGAATATGCCAACTAGAATAATAGTTTGTAATCCTATTAATCTGTTGGAAAAATAATCAATAAGGGAGTAATCAATTAATTGGTGGATCCAAATAATTAATTCTTGTGTGTAGGCATAAAATAAATTAATGGGATTCAAATGGTTCCAAGGGTGTTGGTGGCACCATTAATGGGGAGTTCAAGGGGTTTATCCTTGGGTGGTGCCCACCAATTTAATTGTTAAGAGGTGTTTAGACCTTAGCTGGGCCCGAAAACCATAACCTCTCATGGGAGGTTATGGTGTGGTGGCCCCCACCTCACACCTATATTAGGAGGTTTTATCCACCATGAATAAAAATAAAGTCACTACATTATATTTATTTAATTTAAATCATAAAAACGCCAAACTAACTTTTCTTCCCATCCATTTGCCGTCGAGGTGAAAGTCTTCTTAAGCGAATACCGACACTGCGATTCCAACGGTGCCCTCAGATTTCAATTTCAAGCACCATTTGACATGTTAATAAATCCCACTCGTACGTTTACTGAACGTACCTGAACAAAACTTCAGAAATTGATTCTGAGTGCACCAGGCCTTTGAATCATGCACGATAAATTTTCGTGGAGTTGTAAAAATCTCATGTATTTATGAAAAAAAATTCCACAGAATTTCTGGGACTTTAAGTTCTCCCCACCTCAGGGCTTTAAATCCCCGTAAGCTACAACTCGAACTCTGGGATCAAATGGGGGTACTAAGCACGCATTTGAGCCTCCCACTCCCATGTTCTCTCCTGGAGGTTCTCGTGCTGCCAGCGTATGAGCACTAGAGGTATCGACCATCCACGTAGGACATGATCTTTTCTATCCTCAATCTCCATTGGAACCTCCATAAAAGTCACCCCATCATCGACATCTAGCTCTCCATGGTCAATGATGTGGGAAGGGTCATGAATGTATCTCCTCTGCTAAGATATGTGGAAGACGTCATGCACTCGGTGCAACCAAGGTAGAAGAGATAAGCAGTAATCCACCATGCCTACTCTGTTGAGGACATGGAAAGGTCTGATGAATCATTGAGATAACTTTCCGCCTTGGCCAAATCTCCATAGACCCCGTCGAGGTGAGACCTATATAAATATGTGGTCGCCACCCTCAAACTCTAGAGGTCTATGTCTCCTATTAGAATACGACCTTTTTCAAATCTGTGAATTCTTCAACTGCTCCTGGATGATCTGCACCTTCTCCGTAGTAGATCGTACCATCTCTGGACCCACTAGTGATGACTCTCTAGGGTCAGTCCAGCACAAGGGTGATCTGCAGGGTCACCCGTACAAGCCCTCAAAAGGTGTCATCCATATGGTGTAGTGATAGCTATTGTGGTATGAACACTCCACCAAAGGCAAGTGATCCTCCCAGCTGTGACCAAAGTTAGAGACACATGAACGTATCATGTCCTCGAGAGTCTGAATGGTCCGCTCGCTCTGACCATCTATCCTAGGAAGGAAGGCGGTGCTCAAACAAAGCTATGTCCCGAAAGCCTCCTGCAACCAATTCTATATCTAGGACGTAAACTGTGTTTCATGGTCGGAGACAATAGAGGAAGGTACTTCATGTAGTCTCAAAATATCTTGCTCATAGAGGTGTCCCAATATCTCTATTGAACCCTGCTCTCTGATTGGTAGTAAGTGGGCTGAATTGGTGAGTTTGTGAACTATCACCAAAATCATGTCATGACCACTAGATATACGTGGAAGACCCATTATGGAGTCCTTGGATATTCCATCCCAATTCCACTCTAGGACCTTTAAAGGCTAAACCAAGCCTACTGGTACCTGGTTCTCTGCCTTCACTTGCTGACAAGTGAGGCACCATAAGACAAACTCCACTACTACCTTTTTTATACCTCGCCACTAGTGCTGTCGTCGAAGGTCCTGGTACATCTTCACCACACTTGAATGTACTGTTAGAGGGGATATGTTGAACTCCCTCAACACTTCCTCCTGATGTGCCACTAGTACTAAGGTACATACTCTAAAGAAGATGATGTTCTCCCCACCTTTAGGAAATCCATTTGGTACATGACCTGTGGTTATCTGTGCATGTCATGTCTCGTAGTCCGTGTCCCCATGCAGTGCCTCCCTGACTCGCAGATGAAGTGGTGTAGTGACCGTAAGAGACTGTAGGAATTCTGCTTCTTCTCTATCAACAAAGGATATCTGTAAAGCATCCAGCTGCTCTGTTTCCTCTCCTAGCAGTTGTATACTAGTCCTCCTGCTGAGTGCATCCGCAACAAAGTTACCCATCCGAAGAGTATATACTATCTTGATGTCATAGTACTGGAGGAACTCAATCCTACGTCACTGTCTCAGGTTTAGGTCCTTCGGAGAGAAGATATACCTTAGATTCTTGTGATCAGAGTACACGGTAAAACGCTCACCATCAGATATTTCCACCACATCTTCAAGGATAATACCACTGCTGCTAACTCTAGGTTATTGGTAACATAGTTTTGATTGTGCTACCTCAGTTTCTGAGAACCATATGTGATAAATTATCACTCCAGCATTAGGAAAGACCAATGTCCAGTCCCAAATGCATCGCAGTAAACTACATAACCTACTCCTTCCTCTGGAAGGCTCAAGATGGGGGCACTAGTTAGCCTCTACCTCAGTTGCTGAAATATCTGATGGAATCTATCAGACCACACATAGGGTTTCCCCTTCTTTATCAAGGATGATAGTGGTTCTTCAACTCTAGGGAATTCTGGAACAAACCTTTGATAGTATAAAGACAGACCCTGGAAACTCTGTACCTCCGTCACACTCTTGGGTGGATCCCAATAAAGAACCACATTAATCTTCACTAGATCCACTGCAAATCCAGCCTCCGATATAACGTGTCCTAAGAAGTGAACATCTCGAATCTAGAACTGGAACATAGAGAGAATACAATAAAGATGGTGCTCTCTGAGTGTGTCTGGTACTTCCCTCAAATGGCAGGCATGTTCCTCCTTCTTAGTTGAGTAGATCAGATTTTCATCGATTAAGACTAAGAGAAAAAGATCAGGTTATGGCTGGAAGATCCTGCTCATGAGTCACATGAACACTGTTGGAGTGTTGGTTACACCAAAAGGCATAACCAAGAACTCATGGAGGTCATAACGGCACCTGAAGAACATCTTCAACACATCCTCGTGTCGAACTCTGAGCTGGTGATAGCTTGATCTAAGGTCTATCTTCGAGAACCACTGTGCTCCCTTCTGCTGAGTAAAGAGGTTTTCAATCCTTTGGAGTGGCTACTTGTTCTTCATGGTCACCTAGTTCCTGTGACGGTAGTCTACACAAAGCCTCAAGCTCCCATCCACCTTCTTGGCGAACAGAATATGGGCTGCCCAGGGAGAAACATTGGGCCGGATGAATCCCTTTTCCTACGTGTCCTCCAACTGTACCCATCGATCACGAACCTCAGCAAGATCTATCAGATATACTAGAGTTGATATCAGCGAAATCCAGGGGTACGTGTCAATATATAAGTCCACCTTTCTATGAGGAGGTAGTCCTGGAACATTATTATGGAAAACATCTGTGTACTAGTCCACCACTATAGGATAGATTGGAATCTCCCCATCAACTGATCTGAGGGTAAAGCATGCCAACTGATGAGTGATAGGATGCACCCTCCTCCAAGTAAGTTCGTTGTGGGATGCAATGGTTCCATTCTCACCAGTGAAGGTAAACCTGGTCCCATCCGTGCGGACACGCCACACTTTTCGCCTAATACAGTCAATCTGAGCATGGAATGTAGATAACCAGTCCATACCCAAAATAAATTTGTAAGGCCTCAAAACCGCTACTAGAAGATCCCAACCAAAGATCTCAACTCCTAGAGTAATCTCACACTGCCGGTAGCAGTGCGTAATCGTCGAATGAGCTCTCGTAAAAGTCTCAAGCAGTAAGGATCGAGCCAACGGCTCCGTCAGAATCTCTGATCTTCGAATGAGGGCAGTGGAAATGAAAGAGTGATAAGCACCAATATCTATAAGAACTGTAGTTAAGGTAGAGTAGATAGAGATCATACCTCTAATCATCTCTGGATCACTGTGATTGTAGGCCTCAGCTGCCTAGAGCTGAGCACTCCCTTGTCCACCTGCTCCCTGCGGTCGGGGTGGACCTCCTGGGGGTGGTGTTGGTAAAACCTCGTAACGTCATCCACCGCCAGCTGCACATTCATCTCCTCTGCCACATCAGTATCCTCCCTGCAGACCACCTTGTTTTAACCTCTTCCTGTGCCTTGTAGGTCCCTAAACTGTCTGCTGATCATTTGAACGGCAGGTCGGACAGCCAGGAGCCATGTGACCCTGCCCACCACATGAGTAACACTTCCTCCTACTGGAATGTGTGTCTCCGCTCCGCGTACCCTGCACAACCGATCTTGAGTCATGCAATAGACCACTTGTAGGTCTGGTCCTCTTGGACCTCTATGATATATATCTATGGCTAGCTGCAGAAGACTCTACTGCGTGTTAGCTAGTAGTGGGTCTCGCTGCTTGTGACTGCTAGCAAGGAAAATATCCACTATGAGGTCTCTCTCTAACACCCCCACCTACGTCAGGATACTGAGGGAGATTAATGATGCTATGATCTCTAGCCTGAGCACCTGATCAAAGGTCTGGGCCCTAAAAAATGTGTCTCACACCATATCTATACAGTAGTGCGAGAGGTCGGTGAACCTCATTAAGTACTGCACCACCGTCATGAAACCGGTTTGTAGATGTAGTATCTCATGTATCTACACATCTTGGAGAGTGGATGGGACAAAATCTACCCGAAATAGGCTCTGAAATTCTACCCAGAATAGCATCACCTTGTCATGATCCAAGAGTATCAGTCTCCGCCATCTTTCTGCTACATCCTGAAGGAGACTCGCGACAAGGATCACCATGAAGTCTGTCGGTGTCCCTACTTTCCTGAAAACTCTCACCATAGCCTCCAGCCAATCCTCACCCGCATGTGGGTCAGTATCTCCCCTGAACCTGAGTGGCCTCTTGTGTGGGAAATCATGCAACAGGCTCAAGCGACGTGCATCGTCTGCTATTGGGGCTGGTGGCATTAGTGACCCAAAGGGAAGTAAAACTGCTGGTACCTCTGCTAGTAAAGGGCCCTTCACCGAGGACTCATCGCTCGGTGGGCTATCAGTACATATTCTCTTAGGGATCTAACTGGTTTTCCGTGGGGAGGCATCCAGAAAGAAACAGATGTGACAAAGTAATAAGATTATACCTTGTGAGCTGACCTGGTTGAGTAGAAATAACGAAACCTTTTGGAAACATGCACACAGTAAGTTTTTTCATGCACTGAGTTGGAAATCAGATGTCAGGGTCCTGGTGTATGGATATATCGGCCTCCCGCACCAACACTGGACTCCCTGAACTAAAAACCACACTTGTTACCCTTAACATTATTTCTTCACATAAAATAAAGGTTAGAGTTCTATGTTCTACGGTAGAACCGACTCCTATGATACCAATTTGTCATGTCCCATCCCCTGGGGCCCGTATCGTGACAACACCAAGCCCACCTTCCATAGGCCAGGGACTGAAGACTAGTACCAAAGACATATATATCCCTAAATTGTAAAGGAATTTCCTTAATAACTATAAAAAATCAAATTAGAGTACATAACTGGAAGAAAAACACTAAGTAAAACTGTATAAAAAATAAGTGCTGGAAATTAAAAGGGTCTGGAAATATAGGCCCAAAAAGAATGTCCAAGTACAACAGAAATCAAGTAAAACTAAAGAAAAGTAAAGAAGCTATTGGGTCATCCTCTAGGATTCCAACCTGAAGGGCAGGTACAGATGGCCTCCTCAGCCCTCATGTTTGTCCGTCTCCTCTGTGTACCGTCACACCAAGTGATCCACCTCTAGGTACAGTCTAGTCCTGCTACTCTGTACCTCAGTCAGTGCTGTTTGTCGTATACAATGAACACAACGAGGTGTGGGCTTAGCCCATGTAGGGGTGAGTATAACTATACTTAGTAGGGCCCCCGAGACCCTCAAGGTCTCACAAAATCCAACAAGGATAAACCACAAGGTATGAAATCAACAAATAACCATTTATTAGGTATATGACCATACATATACCTAAGTTATCTAATATCCCATCTTTATCATGATGAAAAAACAGAAAAGTCATTGACTCATCTCAAACCAGGATTTTTATTATCAGAACCACGACTGGCGGCGTACTCCTCTATCGAGTACAGTGGGCCCGACGCATCACAGAAAGGTGCTTCCGACTTTCCTTGGACTGCTTAGGTACTCCTCATGTCGATTGTAGTGGGTCTAATACGTCACACAGAGGCGCTTCCTACCATGGGTTTGCCATCCTCACACCGAGGTGATCTCCCTCATAACCTGCTAAGGTACTTCTCCTATTGAGTACCATGGGTCTGTCTCACTCACACTGAGGCTCTCCCCATCGTGGGTCTACCACGTCACTCTGAGGCACTCCCCACTAGGCTAGTCGAGTCACTCTGAGTCGAATCGGTCGACTAGTCATTAGTTCTCATCCAGCTACTAGGTCTAAGTACTCTGTTTTCTTGCCTCTGGAAGGATATGCTCCATGAGCAACTGATCGATACTCCAAATATCACAAAGTTCCACGAAGAAGTATTTCAATGGTACGCCTTATCATAGGGGTCTCAACACAATAGACAACACATCAATCAAATGCCCTGTCTGTTTTTTCTTAGTATTTTTGTCTAGGGGGTCGGTTGGATTCGTGTACGACACAACCTGACCGTATCTTAACAATACAGTGAACTCAAGTGCGGTATTCTCAAATGGGTGGCTTCACTCCATGAATGTTATCTCCACTGAAAGTTCATTAAACGGATGTACGGTGACAAATATATGACCCAAGATGATAATGGGGTCAATAGTGGGCCCGGGTCTGGTCTGACCCGGCCCAACCCCATCTGGGTCAACCTCGTCTGGGTCGAACCAGTCAGACTCGCTGGGTCTGACCCAGTCCATTAGGTGGATCAGCTAACTATGTTTGTCCCGGTTCATTGGGCTCATCCCAGCGGACTGCGGGAGCGGTTTAGCCGGGGCTCAGGGTCAGTTCGGCCCAAAGCGTTGTGAGGGTGCGGCACGGTGCGGCTCAACCCGGAAGACACTATGGAACTGAGACACCAGCTCAGCCATGAGTGCGCGGGTCGCATGGAGGACAGTTCGGGGCGACGCATACAGATTTCGGATCGGGCGCGACTGGGAAGACCACAACAAGGAGCAGGGCAGGCCGCGGGGGTGCCCGCAGGGCGCCGGGCAGAATGAGGGGGCACTGGGCAGGGCGCCGAAGGGCGTCGAGAGGTAGCGAGGGCACCGGGCAGGCTGCGGGGTGCCAGCAAGGCGCCGAGAAGCCTGTGGGAGCACTGAAAAGGCATCGCGTAGGGCACGACAGTGGTCGAGAAGGCTGCGGGGGCGCCTGCAGGGTGCCGGGCATGCCGCGGGGGCACTGGACTGGGCACTGGAGGGCCGCAGGAAGGCATTCGAGGCACAGGTCAGGGTGCCATTTGGCCGCCATAAAGTGTCTAGGGTGACAGACAACGCGCTGGGCGGCCACGGTCAGGCAGCATGGGCACCGGGTAGCGCGCAGGAAGGCCGTGGGCAGGCCGGTTCGACAGATATCGGGCTGGTGCGGGCCAGCTTCACGATTTTCAGAGGCCGCGGGTAGTGCATCCATTTTCATTGCCTCCTCCGTCACCTCGTTGTTGATATGTCGCCATGCCGTAGAATGTCACAAGAAGAGAGAGATCGACCGAGGATGTCGGGTCATGTTAGGTTGACCCGCACCATCCACATTTAGGGAGATATCATTTGGTTTATCATAAGAAGAAGATGATTAAAAAAATACATCCACATCAATCCCTTATCATCTTTTGAAGAAGGTGTGAAAAAGGTAAAACTTCAACAAATAATAAACCCCCCACCTCGTATTGATGATTGTTGAAGAAGTCACGGAAATCAAATGTTGATTCGATGTTGTCGGTATAGAAGAAGTCGAGGATGGCATCGTCCGCGTTCTTTAAGGATGGCGCTCCCTCCTTTGTTAAGGTTGACGAAAGAAGAAGGTGTCCATCATTGGCAGACAAAGCATTCTTCGTTGGAGAGTTCTTTCCCCCTTGACGTTCTATCTCCAAGACCTCCTCCTCCCCTCCTAGACCCAAAGAGAATATGTCAAAAAATATAATAGTTTGTAATCCAATTAATTTGTTGGGAAAATATTCAAAAAGGGAGTAATAAATTAATTGGGGTCTCCACTTAATGAATTATTTTGTGTAGGAAAAAAATTAATTAAGGGAGTTCAAAAGGTTCCAAGGGTGGTGGTGGCACCATAAATGGGGAGTTCAAGGGGTTTAATCCTCGTGTGGTCCCCACCACATTAATTGCTAAGAGGTGTCTAGACCTCGGGCAGGAAACACCACCATAACCTATGATGGGAAGTTATGGTGTGGTGGCCCCAACCTCTAACCTCAATGTGGAGGTTTTAACCACCATGAATAAAAAAAGTCACTATATTTTTATTAAATTTAAATCATAAAAACCCCAAAACTAACTTTTATTACCGACCATGTACCATCGATGTGAAAGTCTTCTTAAGCTAATACCATATTTGCGAGTTCAAGGGTGCCCTATGATTTCAATTCCGAGCACCGGTTCAAAAGTTATAAAGTTGTACTCATACTTGTACTGAAAGTACCCGAAAAAAACTTGAGAAATTGATACCGGGTGCACTAGGTCTCGAAATCAAGCTCTCTAAATTTTTGTGGACTCGTAAAAATCCAATGTATTTAAGAAATAATTTTCCACGGAATTTCCGGGTCAATACACTATTATTACAATACTTTAAATTATGCAATTAAAAAACATTGTCATTTCATAGAGGTGGTATTCTTCGCAATGCACTAATATTGTTCTTTTTATGAAGAAAATTAAATAAATAAATTATGGTTTTATCATTAATATAACAAAATATAATTATGTTAATGGTTATTATATTATCATATTATTATTATGATATTATATTTGCAAGATTAATATTAATAATGAAATCTTTATAGGAGTAGCACTTATGATGGGGAGTATACTTTTCTGTTGATGATACCTTGAAATTGAAGGTCTTCGGATAAAAATGAATATCAATGAATTATTTTTTGTGAGATATTCTTATAGAGAGATTGAACACATGTTTTATGGAATTAACAATAAATGTATGGCTGTGTTTGATTTAATTTATGTTACCCCCATATATAAGAGATGAAAATGGTTGTTTTAGAAACAACCATTATATTTTATTAATTATATGACCCAATTACAAGAACAATAGTGAAAATGATTCGAATTTATTGATTTTTGTGCATATTTGATTATTTTTTGACTCAAAAATATTTTTCCATGGATGTTTCGAACATTTTAAAAGGCCATTATAATTAGTGTTATTAATAATTTACTTTTAAAATAGGTAACTATTTTTTAACTATGTCATTATATGTTTTATTAATCATATATAACAACCAATATAAACAAAATTGGGTTCTCTATCATAATTATTTATCTATATACTATAATTATAAATATGAATATTACCCATGTAAATTTTATATTTAAATAGTTAAGGTGTAAAAAACTATTTTTTTTTGAAAAAAAAATTTCTCATTAATTATTGTTAATGTTGTTTATTAATGATTTACAATTTAATGAGTGTTAATATATTTATTTATGTGATTATGTTTCATATTATATTAATTATTTAAGGTATTTTTAATTATTTGATTTGATATAAATTTCAAGGTATTAATAAAACTATAATTATAAAAAAATAACTATTATTATTTTAATTTAAATTAATCCTAATAGCCCAAATATTCTTCAAAAGAATGAAATTTTCATAATCAAATAAATTGAATATTTTAATACCAAATATATTAATCACATTATTTAAATCACTTTATATGTATGGGGAAATTATTTTTTGTGATAGCATGTGTAAAGCATAAAAACCCATTTTGTGGGAAAAAATATTTTTAAGAAAAAAGAGTAATGATTAAGATATAACTAGAAATTAAATTAATATAAATTAAATTAAGATAATTATAATTATTTATATAGTGTTTATTAAATAAAATTAAATAAGAATATTCATTTCTTCATATTATAATTTAAAAATAAAAATATTTTTAAATAATTTTCCTTGGAGCAAAACATAAATTTTCGTATGGTTGAGAAATGTTTTATAAATTAAATTGATTATTTTTAAATGTTTTATTATACATTATAATATACAATTTTATAGGCATTATGTTATATAAACATTAAATGTTTTAGTAAAATAAATAAATTAATGAAATGTGATGACATTTATAAAGATAGTATTTATTTTTGTTTATCTAAAAACAACTATTTTATATAAAACTAAAAAATAACTATTGGATAGATTTATTGTGATGAATTAATAGTGTATTTGACAGATCAGATTTTAATTTTAAATGTTTTAAAATTTTCTTTTTTAAATAAATATATAAAATAAAAAAATTATATTTTATTGAAAATAATAATTTAAATAAAAACTCATATTAATTATTTACCCTCAAAAGTTAAAACTATAACTAATATAACATCATATATTTTATTATAGCTATATTAATAAGTTTACCTAAATTTTTGTTGGTTTCTATTTCGGTGTAATATGTAGAAAAAGTTATGGAACATAATATATATTCAAAAGGATCCAAAATCATAGATTATTATAGTATATATCCTTAATAGAGCATACTAATCAAAGACAAATATTTATATTAATGAAAATATATATTTAAAATGAAATTTTAACATTTATTTAAAAATAGAGAAAAAATTACTTTCCTTCGTTATTTGAAAAAAATTTCCAAAAAATATTGAGGGAAATATTTTCTTTGAAAATAATCAACTGTGCTTGTAATTTACGGATTAATGAAATTAATACCAATGAACGTGAGAAAATAAATTTATATTTTTTATGAAAAAATGAATATGTCATTTTAAACTTTTATAAAAAGTGACAATAGGTTATTCAATAAAAATATTAATTAATATAATATTGAAAATATTGTAAAAAATGGACTAAAATGACCTTGAAAATTATTTTATCACATAATATAATATTCATTGAATACATTTTAATGAAAATGAACATATAGGAAAAATATTTCTAATGAAATAGAGAAATATGTAAATATTTTCTTTGAAAAACTTATTCATATTTTTTAGTACAAAAATATGGAGAATGATAAAAATAAATATGAAATATTAATAAAAATAGGATAATAAAATATTTTGGGAGAAAAATATTAGGATCTAATTATTTCTCTCATTGTACTTTTTAAGTAGAAAATTATGAAAAATTGTGATTGTAACATAAACCCTCACTACATTGTTAATTTTTTCTTGATAAAATCCTAAAACATTAAATATATTTTTAACATAAAATAAAGTAAATATGAAAATATTGATGATATAATATATCATATAGTAATTATATACACCATATAACTACAATTAGGATCATACTATGAAACATGCCCAAATAAAGGAATATTGAGATGAATAACCCTTACCCCAAGTCTCATCTTTCATTATGTGTGTTCAAAAACATGTATCATAAATATATATTAAATATATATAAAATTTAGATCAATATTCATATATAAATATATAAATAAAATACAACAAAATTATCTCTTTAAAAAATCTAATTATTCTTGGATTAACAATTATTCTTTAACAACATTATTTGGGTGAAAATGGTCTTTTTTATCTGAATGTTCTTATTCTACCTTCCCATTCTATTCAAATTGTTAGGGTCTAATCAAATCAAAAAAATCATGTAGTGAATACCATATTTATTTAATATATTAAATTTTATAACAATCCATATTGATTGGTGATGAAAAATTAATTGCAAATTTTGATGGAGAAGGTAGTCCATCTGTACAAATGATTAACTCATCCATTTTTAAATTGATGGAATAAAATATGGTTTAATATTAATTCATCATTATTATATAATTTCATTATTAAAAGCCCAGTATTTATTAATTGAATGCATATTTTAAACCATATGTGAGATAAGGGGATTAAAACCAAAATGGATCCCTTCTTGTAGTTGGTTGTCTACAGAGAGACACAAGCAACATTTTCATTTCCCATCGGTTAGAAACATAGATGTAAAATAGATTTAACAAAGTTATGTAAACATTTTAGTATTTTTTATATACTTATATTATTATAATATCATGTTTAAAATATTTTTTTTTAAGGATTTAGAAGAAGAAATAAATATGAATCAACTGAGTTGAGAGTTATTCCTATTCTTCTGGAAAACCTTATTTATTTACTTCTTATACCCTATAGGGTGAAAATTTGGTGAGGATAGTATACATAACATATGGGAAGGTAGTTAGGGAGGGTATTTTATGAGAACATGGTTTAGATAAATAGACCCTAAATATTGGTTAAGTGATAAGAGGATGTTTAATTTTATATATTATATGGGTGGAAAATTTTTAAATAAATGATACATTATTATATAATGTTTTTAAACTATATTAATGTTCATCCAAATTTAAAATGAATGATGGATAATAATTTTAATCTCTAATTAAAATCAATAAATAAAATTATTGAATATTCTTTGAGATATATGAAACCAAATATCTTATGTTATCCCCTTATTTAACACTTTTAACGTGTACCGTAATAACAATATATTTTAATTTCATAAATATTAATTATGGAATAAAATGAAGATAAAAATAAATAAAAAAACTATACAGATTATAAATATTGATTACTGTTTATTATATTAAAATTTTACAAATATAAGAATTTTTTTTAATATCAATGCAAAAAATGCAGAAAATCCATATTTATAAAAACAATTAAATATAGAATTTTTTTTATTATTATTCATTTCTCCTTAATAAACATTAGATGAATGAAATTATATTATATTTAATATATTATTCATACGTTTCATTGAAATTATTAATCAATAATTAGTAATTAAATTTATTAAGATAAAATACATTGCACTGAGTGAAAATTTATTTCTAAAAAAATACAAATTTTTTACCTCTAAATTCATTTTCTACCATTTCAAAAAAATTAATAATAAAATTTCACATTATAATACTTATTTAAATTGAATAAAAATTTTCTTAATGACAATCCTAATTCATTATTGATCTAAATAAATAATATATATATATAAATAGATTAAAATTAAAAAATTGATCATTTAAAATAAAATATGATTATTTTTATCACTTAACATTGGATACTTATTCATAGGAATTAATAAATAAATTACCATTATTTAAAACCATTATGAATATTTTTAATAATTTAAAAAATGTTTATTATACCAACCAATCCAATTACTAAATGATAACAGCCACATTTAAATATTAATACTTCTATACTATATCGTAGTTTGTTTATATTAGCTTTTGGGTGTATCATAATGTATTGAACAAATGAAAGTTATTATAGAGAATATATTATAAAATAATACGCTATTTCATTATACCCCTACATAAAAAATTATTTCATACCAATTTTTATCTCATGTTTTAAGAGAAATGGTTTAAAATATTATTTAAACTAATGTCACAGTGAATGAATATAGTTATTAAAAAAATTAACATTAAATGTAATTCAATTAAAATTTATTTTTAAAATTATATTAATGTTTATTTTATGATTAGGAAACATATACTATAATAATTTTTTCTTAAATAATTTTTATAAAATAAAACGCATACTTATAAAAATGTTTTAATAAAAACAAAACGATAACAAAGAGATATTATCCACATAGTACTTAATATATTTATCATAATCTTACATGAGATTGAGTAATTTTATTTTCCTAAATATCAATAATGAAATAGAAAATAAATTCATTTTTTCCTCCCACAATTACCTAATTTATATGTGTTTTGATATATTTGTTACCTATGATTAAAGTGTTATTATATCTTACAATGATGATATATAATTCTTATTGAACTGGAATTAAATTTTAATTGAAAATTATATCCCAAAACGATAAAATTTTATCACACCATTCCCTATAAATTTACCAAAACGATAATGGATATGACAATTCAATATTGATTTGTTGGCCTATATATATATAAATAATACATTAATCTACAAAACATAAATAATACATCCCAAAAATTAATAATAATTATTCTATTAAATAATATTTATTGAACTCTTTCAAGACATGTATGACCATATTAAAACCCAAAATGACATATATTTGATCACATATACTCTAAAATCAACATTACATTTATCTCTAAACAACAATAATCACATATAAAGTCAACGATTAAAAATATTAACTCCTTAATAATGTCATTCAAACATATCACCATGTCACAAAATTTGTTTTTAATTTTATCAATACCATTTAACATATTTTTCTTAAGGATTAATAAATTATACCAACTACATTAACATAATTTACATATTTTATAATATAACATTCCATTCACTATGGTCCTATAATGTTCCCAATATAGTATGACATGCTTTCTCAAATTAATGTTTAAACCTAAGGATCAAATATATATCATTCGTATATTAGAAATCAAAATATGTATGCCAATGTACTACCATAACATAAAAAATTAAAGGGGTTTCAGTGTCTTTAAATATATAGTCATCCATAAACTTTTAATCCCATAAAATAAATCATAACTCTCAAAACCCAATATGTAGATACTTCAAACATTCAACAATAATGAAAATCGAATAATCAATATTGTTCATTTTATTCATTACGATTTCATACATAAAGAATTATATATTAATCACATCATTGGATTCATAAATCTATATTTAATATTGATTTTAACTTTTAACAAATGTATTAATTCATAACTTTCAGGTATTTGTTAGTTTTGTGTAATTTTTACACTTAAAATAATTATTTTTATGACAATTGCAATCCCCTTATCAAGCATTCCCCAGAAAAAATTGTATACCCTTCAATATTATTTTAAGAACATTTCGTTTTTCATTAGTAATTTATATATATATTACCTTCTTATAAAAACATGAAATATATTTTTAATCCTTTAATAAGTTCCCCTTCATAACTATCTCCACATTTCATTCATAAAATAAATCATTCTTAAAATATAGTCGACATCACCTAAGACCCAAGAATCACTATATTTATCTTATTATTATTTTTACTAACCTTATATAGGTTCATATTGTTTGTTATAAATCATGGTATATAGTTATATAGAGCCAAAACAAATTATAGTATATCTTTTATCACAAATGGGTTAATATTTATATTTATAACCCATTGTCACTTCCACCTATTGTTAATTTTTTTAAACATTTTGTTCAACCACCAACAAAAACTATAAAAATTAGTTTCATTACAAATAAAAAATACGAGAAATCATATAATAATAAAATCCATTTACATGATATATTTTATTTTATCATATTTTTATATTATTTCCATGATATATTATATTAAATTGTATCATATTGTTAAGGCCTCTTTGTCATGCACTAGGTGAAGATATGGTTCACACCTAGCCAATATTTTATGGATATTACACATGGGTGTAACTATGGTGTGTAATTTATCGACATGTTTATATCCTAACAAGGATATCAATACTAATAGTCCATATTATTTCTACATCATGAAATCATTAGGATGAAATCCTATATATAGATATAACTATGACATTTTCACAAATTATTCTAATCCAAATCACTATAAAAAAAATCTGTTATTCTACCAATAAGGTCGTGTAAGAATTACCTAATTAAATATTACATTATTTTAGTTGAATATTTAATACATATAATATTAAAAATATAATTCCTATTACTATTATGGTTTAGTGTCTTTCATGACTAGATTCATAATGAATATATTTCATGAAATATCATTATTATCTACCATAATTTTATTGTCATGTAATACCATTCTTAGATATTTCCTATTTCAACCCATTCTATATAATATGAGTAAATGAATAAATTAGAAAGGGAAATCATAGTTACATAATATGTGTAAAAATATGAGATGTCAATCAATGATTATATGTTTAAATAAAATAAATAAATGGGTATGATAATCAGATCATAATTCAATAATGTTATACCTAATTAATAAAATATCGTTACTCTTGAGTCATTGTCACGACCCCCTCAAACCAAAGATGCCCCTCCTGAGCTGGCAATGGTGAAAGGGATATAATGACCCCTGAGTCCCGCCTCCTGTAGGCCCCGAGATGGCGAATAGCACCAAGGGTATGAGTTTTCACAAATATGGGAGGCATTACCATTTTTATTATTTAGGATCGGGAAATAGGACAAGTCAACCACCAAAAAGGAAAAATAACAAGTGTATAGAAATAACCCAAACCATTCCCACATGCATGTTTAAACAATTTATAACTAGGTACAAGTACAAGAAAGCTCAAAAGTACAATACCAAAAGAAAACAAGAGAACATCAACTGCAACAACTCCAACTGCCTGACTAGTAGGGTCCCGCACGGCCCTGGTAGTCCTCCTGGAAACCTCAAAGTAAACATAGGGTGAGAATAAAAGTATACTTAGTAGGGAAACCAAAAGCTCTCGTGCACAAGTTGGGAGACATCATAACGTCCCTTGAGAACAACAAAAGAAAACTAGCAAGGAATTCTATCCACCCAACCTCACCAGCCACACTCACCAAAACACAAGCACAATAGGTAGTAGTAGTATAAGAACTAGATTATTGGGTACCCTACACCATTTCCCAATAGTTAGCTGAACGTCCTGACATTGTCACACATTCCCCTCCCGCACACACCTGGGCCTCACAACCACGTATCCCGCCCGCACACACCTGGGCCTCACAACTACACATCCCGCCCACACACACCTGGGCCTCACAACTGCACATCCCGCCCACACACACCTGGACCTCACAACAACAACCACATGCCCGCCCGAAGACACCTGAGCCTCATCCTGAAGATTATTGGGAACAATAATAGTAACAGAACTCTCGCCCAAAGACAGCTGTTCATGAAATAGAAACCTACCTGAAGAGTCTTAGGTGTAAGGTCGCCTCAAGCCATCACAGCCTATAAGTCTTCCCGAAGAGTCTTGGGCCTAACCACCCCAATCGAAACCTACCCGAAGAGTCTTGGGTGTAAGGTCGCCTCAAGACATCACAACCTAGGGGAGAAGGAGCAGGAAGGAGCTAGTAACTATGGGAAACCACCCTCTCCCATGAAACGGGAGTGTTTAGAACTATGTGCTCAACATGGGTGCGGTGCGATAAAACACAAAAGATATAGATATATATATATAGCAACCACTCAGCCCAGCCTACGACTTCTAAAAAGAGAAACTGAGCACGTGCCTCGACACTGCTACCACGAAGTATGCAAACAACCCAAACCCCATTTTGGTTTTCACGTTTCAGCAGAAATTGGCTTATTTAGTTCCTTAACTACTGGGCAACTATCCACAACCAACCACTTCAATCATTCGTAAAACATATCCCTGCCATCCACAAAGCAAGTTAGAAAAAACACAGCAACACGACAAGTCCCTTTTTATTAACCAACCAACCCATTGATTATTATTCCCGTTTCATTACCAAACCCCATCATTCATTAACTCTTCCACATTTATTATTTATTAAACACAACCCAAAGTCCGTTCACATTAAAACCCAACCCTACAGTCCTGCTGCCAACCGCCATAACCACAACCGCACCGAAACCACACATCATTATCCCTTTAATACCATTTATTGCAGCCCCGCTACCCATCACCATTAAACATTCACACTTTCCACAACCAAGTCAACTACAGCCCCGCTGCTCACCCAAACCAGAACAGCCCACAAAACACCCCCATAATATGCCACATAACCAAGCCAACACCCACATGTTCATTATTCCATTTTGTTTAACCGGGGTGATCACACAAGGGTTCCAGATTTTCATTTAATCAGCCAACTTTACGTGATTATCCAACTTCCCCATTCAACAATGTTCCTCTCACAAAAACAGTCCAGAAAGATAGGGAAACATTTAATTGCGCAAGCAATGTCCCCCAACGACTGTGATTTTCAGTAGGCATAAGCCTATTCATTTCACAACATAATATCACAGGATATGAAAGGTAAAGTAACAGAAATCACAAAACATCCCATCCACATTCCTTAACTAGTTATTATCTTTATTTAAAGGTTCAACCATCTCTCATGAAAACAAAAAGTATACCCACCCCGCATGATGCACAAATTAGAGAGACGAAGGTAAAACCCCTACTTTAACAGGTTCTGGTCACAACGCTCCCCCGGATCAACTTTAGAAGACGTTCATGGCGTCCTGGCAAAACCTCCTCAGGTGGAAGTCGAAGAGGAAAAGCTGAAGGAAAGACAACAGATCCAAGCTCAGAAGTTTCACCTCATCGTTACGATCCCCTGGCCACTGACGGATCGTAAATCGGAGCTTGGAAGGAAAGTTATGGATGAAAGTGCCTTCGAGTCTCTTAAGAGAGCTCTGCTCAGAGGAGAGGGGAGGAGAGGTGTGAGTTGAAAGGAGGAGGGGACACCTCCTTTTATAGGGTTGAAAAGAAAAAGTACACGGCGTGTACTTGGCCGTCTTCACACGGTCTCCACGCGGCCTCCAACGCGGCTCCGCGGCCGTTGACTGGTCAACACACGGTTTGAGGGTAACACATACGCGGGGATGGACTACACAACGTGTAGTTTAGACACACGGCGTGTACCCATTTATTACACACGGCAGGGACACAACTCTAACGTGGCACACGGTCTATGACTGGTCAACACACGGTAACACATACGCGGGGAGGGACTACACGGCGTGTAGTACTGGACACACAGTGTGTACACATTTTCTTCACGCGGCAAATACACGGCCATCCGCACGGGGTATACCTGGAAAGAGGGTACACGGCGTGTACTCAAACTACACGGCGTGTAGTTTCAAAATTCCGGAAAGTGTGGGAAAAGTTCATTTTACCCTCTAGAACACTTGTAGCCTTATTTTTGACAAAGTAATGGGCCAGAGAGGTCCGGGCCATTACATCAGATACCTCTTAAAACATTCTCGTCCCTGAGAATTCAAAAAGCAACCTAGGGAAACCCAACAAGATACCTCTTAGGGTCCTCGTTATAACAGGAACCCAAAAAATAATCCTAATTAGGTGTTAGGAATTCCTTCTCCTATGTCGAGATATTATCCGCTTTAGGTAGCACTGACTCTCCCGCACGGGTTCAATCACATCCGCATTAATGCGTCTTGATTAAGGGTCAGGTTTTACCCCTTCCCACACATCCTGACATGTTACACATTACCAAGGAACAAGGAAACCAAAGGTCTCACAACTGACAAGCCAAGCATTCCATATATCAGAGGTACAGAGTACAACATCAACACAAAGCTCAGAAGAACAAGGGAACACATGTCAAAACAACTCCGGGTACTGAGCGTGCATCTGGGTCTCCCGCTCTCAAGTGCTCTCCTCGAGGCCGCCTTGCCTCCACAACACACGAACCAAGGGAATGGTTCGTCCACGAAGCACCTTCTCTTTACGATCCTCAATTCTGACTAGCCGTTCCACGAAGGTCGCGTCATCTCCCATATCCAAATCTCCCCAGTCAATAACGTGAGAGTCATCATGTAAGTACCGACAAAGTTGGGAGACGTGGAAGACGTCATGGACTTTCTCCATCTGAGGTGGCAGGGCCAGCTGATATGACACCTCGCCAACTCGCCTCAGCACCTCAAAAGGTCCAATGAACCTGGGTGAGGGATTGCTCCCTTTCCCAAACCTCCGCTGCCCCCGTCGAGGGGAAACCTTCAAGAACACATGGTCTCCCACCTCGAACTCCAAGGGACTCCTCTGACAATCAGCATAAGACTTCTGTCGGTCCTGAGCCACCTTCATCCTCTCACGTACAAGCTGGACTTTCTCCGTGGTTCTCTGCACTACCTCTGGCCCAAGAGCACCTTCCTCACCAACCTCTGGCCAAGAAATGGGTGAACTACATGGCCTTCCATACAAAGCCTCAAATGGTTCCATGAAAATAGTAGAGTTGAAGCTGTTGTTGAAGGAAAAATCTACTAAAGGCAAGTGTCATACCCATGATCCTCTGAAATCCAGAACGCATGCTCGCAGCATGTCCTCCAACATCTGGATAGTCTGCTCCGTCTTCCCATTGGTCTGGGGGTGGAAAGCAGTGCTAAGGCGTAGCTGGGTGCCAAAAGCATGCTGTATCCCCCTCCAGACTCGTGAGGTAAACCGAGTATTCTGATCTGAGATGGTAGTCCTCAGAACTCCATGAAAACGCACCACCTCATATATGTACCTCTGTGCTAAGGTACTCACCGGGCCTGACTCCTTGATTGCTAAGAAGTGAGCCGATTTCGTCAGACAATCCACCACTACCCAGATAGCATCATAACCACCCTAAGCTCTGGGTAGTCCTGTGAAGAAGTCCATGGAGATGTCTTCCCACTTCCACTCTGGGACATCTAAAGGATGCAACAAACCACCAGGAACACGGTACTCATCTTTCACTTGCTGACACACTAGGCACTTAGCCACAAACTCCGCCACTGACCGTTTCACCCCGGGCCACCAAAACTGATCCCTCAGGCCTTGGTACATTTTTGAAACTCCTGGATGTACCACTAAGGCTGAGCTATGGAACTCATAGATAAATCCCTCATGCATCGCCTCGGTAGCAAACAACCTCCCACGGAAAAAGCATCCGATGTCGACTATCCTCTGACCATCCCTCTGGAGTATTCCCCTAATCGACATGATATCGCATCACCTCTGCCTCAGAGTCCCCCCACTGAGACTCTTACACCTGCTGCGACAATGAGGATTGCACCATCATCTGGAACAAAGAGCCTCTAACACCTTCTTCCCTTGCATCTAAGTGTAGGGAAGCCAACACTCCCATCGCCTTCCAAGCATCAGCGGATTCCCGAACCACTTCCTTATGTGACTTCCTGCTCAGGGAATCATCCACAATGTTGCACTTACATTCAGTGTAAGAGATCTCGAAGTCATAGTCTTGGAGAAACTCGACCCATCTCCGCTGCCGTAAGTTCAGGTCACGCTGGGAGAAGATATAACGCAGGCTCTTGTGATCTGAGAAGACCACAAAGCACTCCCCAAAGAGGTAATGTCACCACAACTTCAATGCGAACACTACTACTACAAGCTCCAGGTCATGGGTGGCATAGTTACGCTCATGGGGGAACAACTGCCTAGACCCATAAAAAATCACTCCCTTCTTCTGCATTAGCTCGCACCCCAGACCAAGTCCAGAAGCATCACAAAACACTTCATACAACAACCCTTCCTCTGGAAACCAGAGTACGAGAGCACTGAACAAATTCTCCTTTAGGTAGTCAAAAGCTTTCTGGCACTGCTCGCTCCACAGGAAGACCTGGTTCTTCCTAGTCAAAGCTGTCAATGGAGCAGCAACTCGAGAGTAGTCCGAAATGAACCTCCGTTAGTAACCTGCGAACCCCAGGAAACTATGAAATTCTGCCACGCTCTTGGGTGCTGACCAAGAAACAACTGCCTCCACCGATACTTCATGCTGAGACTCCACGTGCCCAAGGAAGTGTACTTCTTGTGTCAAGAACATACACTTCGACAATTTCCCGTAAAGCTGGTGGTGTTGAAGGACTTCCAAGACTGCCCTGAGATGCTGAACGTGCTCCTCCTCTGATCTTGAGTATATCAGGATGTCATCGATAAACACAACAACGAACCGGTCCAGAAACTCTCGGAAGACAAAGTTCATAAGTCCCATGAACACAACTGGTGCATTCGTAACTCCAAACGACATCACTACAAACTCGAAGTGCCCATACCTGCACCTGAAAGCTGTCTTCAAGATGTCACAATCCTTCACCCTCAACTGATGATATCCCGATCTTAGATCAATCTTAGAAAACCAAACTGCTCCATTCAGCTGGTCGAAGAGATCATCTATCCTTGGAAGGGGGTAACGGTTCTTGACTGTTACCTACTTCAGCCTTCGGTAGTCTATGCATAGCCTGAGACTTCCATCTACCTTCTTCACGAAAAAAACTGGAGCACCCCATGGCGACACGCTGGGTCAAACAAAAACCTTCTCCATCAGATCGTCAATCTGAATCCGCAACTCCCACAACTCCGAAGGTGCCATTCGATAAGGGTCCATCGAAATCGGACGGGCACCAGGCTGTAAGTCTATCCCAAACTCAACGTCACGTCGGGGGGGGGGGGGGGGGGGTAGAGTCACAACCTCCTCAGGAAAAAACATCAAGGAACTCCCCAACAACCTCTGGGACATCCATCATCTCTGTATCGGATGGAACCACTGACAACCCGCCCAACAAGGAAAGGAGAGGCTCTACACGCCAGCTTCCCGCCTGATAGCTCCTCTCGCCAACAAAAGATACGCGCTGCCCATCTACGTCGGAGAACACGACTCTTCTCCGAAAGCATTCAATAATGGAAATAAGAGAAAACAACCAGTCGATGCCTAGGAAGACATCGTATGGCTGCATCTGTAACAGAAGAAGGTCTCCACTAGATCGATGTGGTCCAAACGTCAACCCACATCCCCGGAAAACACATGATACGCTGGTCTGGCCCCCAACTGGTGTACTCAGTACCAGTGGTATGGAAAGTCTCTCTACGTATATACCCAAATCATGGGATAGACTAGGTGCATCAAAAGAGTGCGAGGCTCCCGAATCGAACAAAGCAGAAACAAGAGTGCTGAACAAACAAATATTACCTCGCACCACCTCTGGTCCTCCTGGAGCTGTCAACTCTGCTGCGTACAACTGTCCACGCCCAGCTCCTCTGCCTCTCGGATGTCGTCCACTTCCTCGACCACACCCTGGTCGAGGTCCCTAAGGAGCACCCTGAGGTCGGCCTCCTCCCACAAAGTCTACCCTCGGAGGAGCATGGTCTTGCTTCTACTGGAAGGTCCTTGACAGAAACTGGTGCTGCTGCAGTGGGCGCTAAACCGGCCAACCTCCACTGTACAGAGCTCGCGTCGGGTACCGACTTTGAATGTGCCCGAAACCTCCACAAGAAAAACACCTTGGTCATAGGCTCGTGGAAAAGGGACGAGGACCCGAAGATCTGAACTGGAACTGCTGGGGCCTGCTCCCCACTGGCCGGAACCTGGAAGGTCCTGTCACAGGAGACCTCCTGCTGACTACCTTCCCTTTCAACGAATCTGGCTAAAAACACCTCACGTGGTGCACCTCCCAGCGAGTGCATCCTCTCTACGACCTCTGCCTTCTTATGCACTTCCAAATACGTCGGAAGGGTAAAGGGGGTGACAACATACTGGAGTGAAGGAAGAAGCACCTCCTCCAAACGTCTCGCCCGAGACTCCTCATCCGGAAAGAGATCCGGAGCAAAGCACAAGAGATATTTAAACTTGATCCCCATCTCTCGTTCCGTCATACTTACCTGCTGAAGGGAGATTAACTCTTGCCAATTCTCCGCCTTGATCATGGAAGAAAGGAATTCCTCTCGGAATTCCTTCTCAAAGTAAGCCCGTGGAACCTCTGCCTCTATCCTCTCTCCGAGGTAGAGTGTCCACCACTGTCGCACCGCACCTCTCAGCTGATTGACTGCTAGGGGAACCCAGTACTCCCTCGGAGCACGGATCAAGGTGAAAGGGATCCCTTGATCTTCAAGACACCCCTCCGTCTCCGTATTCGAAGTACTACCCTCGTACTTCTTGAGGGTTTGCCGCTGGAAGGAACGAAGAGTCTTCTGCCACTGGCTATCTTCCTCCTCTCGGTCAATCCTCAACTAATCGACTACCTGGATCTGCTGGGCCTCGGCCGTCTGAGCCACCCGGGGATGACGTCCAGGTGCCATAGCTGTACGGTAAAAAAGGATTGCCTAAGCCCAAGTAGTAAGGAAATTTATGAAAGTTTTAATTATCATTTTATTTCAATTTCTTTTCCAGAACCCCAAAATTGAGTAAAACACAATCATGATGATGCATGTACCTTCCCTAGGGTCTTTACCCTGCAATCAATGTAGTCTCACATGGTCGTTCGGTAGGCTCAGAGTCCTTGCATCGGATCACGGGGGGCCCTAAAATCCCCTGTCCTAGCCGGTCTTCCCTGGCCTATGTCACGCACCAAGATTAACTAACACAGTTTCCCTACAATCCCATGAAATCCTCACTGTGCCTAACTCTAGACTCCATCCTATCTCTCAACCTTCAGCTCTGATACCATTCTGTCATGACCCCCTCCCACCAAAGATGCCCCTCCGGAGCTGGCAATGGTGAATGGGAGATAATGACCCCCTGAGTCCCGCCTCCAGTAGGCCCTGGGTTGGCGACTAGCACCAAGTGTATGAGTTTTCAAAAATATGGGAGGCATTACCCTTTTTATTAATTTGGATCGAGAAATAGGACAAGTCAACCACCAAAAAGGAAAAATAACAAGTGTATAGAAATAACCCAAACCATTCCCACATGCATGTTTAAATAATTTATAACAAGGTACAAGTACAAGAAAGCTCAAAAGTACAATACCAAAAGAAAACAAGAGAACAAAAACTGCAACAACTCCAACTGCCTGACTAGTAGGGTCCCACACGGCCATGGTAGTCCTCCTGGAAACCTGAAAGTAAATGTAGGGTGAGCATACAAGTATACTCAGTAGGGAAACCTAAAGCTCTCATGCACAAGTGGGGAGACATCCTAATGTCCTGTGAGAACAACAGAAGAAACCTAGCAAGGAATTCTATCCACCCAACCTCACCAGCCACACTCACCAAAACACAAGCACAACATGTAGTAGTAGTATAAGAACAAGAGTATTGGGTACCCCACACCATTTCCCAATAGTTAGCTGAACGTCCTGACACTGTCACACTTTCCCCGCCCGCACACACCTGGTCCTCACAACCACGCATCCCACCCGCACACACCTAGGCCTCACAAACACACATCCCGCCCACACACACCAGGGCCTCACAACCACACATCCCACCCGCACACACCTGGGCCTCACAACCACAACCACATCCCCGCCTGAAGACACTTGGGCCTCATCCCGAAGATTATTGGGAACAGTAATAGTAACAAAACTCTCGCCTGAAGACACCTGTTCCTGAAATCGAAACCAACCTGAAGAGTCTTAGGTGTAAGGTCTCCTCAAGCCATCACAACCTATAAGTCTTCCTGAAGAGTCTTGGGCCTAACCACGCCAATCGAAACCTACCCGAAGAGTCTTGGGTGTAAGGTTGCCTCAAGCCATCACATCCTAGGAGAGAAGGAGCATGAATGAGCTAGTAACTAGGGGAAAACACCCTCTCCCATGAAATGGGAGTGTTTGACACTATGTTCTCAACATGGGTGCGGTGCGATAAAACACAAAAGATATAGATATATATATATAGCAACCACTCAGCCCAACCTACGGCTTCTAAAAAGAGAAACTGAGCACGTGCCTCAGCACTGCTACCACGAAGCATGCAAACAACCCCAACCCCATTTTGGTTTTCTTGTTTCAGCAGAAATTGGCTTATTTAGTTCCTTAACTACTGGGAAACTATCCACAACCAACCACTTCAATCGTTCTTAAAACATATCCCTGCCATCCACAAAAAAAGTTAGGAAAAACACAGCAACACGGCAAGTCCCTTCTTATTAACCAACCAACCCATTGATTATTATTCTCGTTTCATTACCAAGCCCCATCATTCATTAAATCTTCCACATTTATTATTTATTAAACACAACCCAAAGTCCATTCACATTAAAACACAACCCTTCAGCCCCGCTGCCAACTGTCATAACCCCAACCGCACCGAAACCACACATCATTATCCCTTTAATACCATTTATTTCAGCCCCGCTTCCCATCACCATTAAACATTCACACTTTCCACAACCAAGTCAACCACATCCCCACAACTCACCCAAACCACACCATCCCACAAAACACCCCCATCACATGCCACATAACCAAGCCAACACCCACATGTTCATTATTCCGTTTTGTTTAACTGGGGTGATCACACAAGGGTTCCAGATTTTCATTTAATCAGCCAACTTTACGTGATTATCCAATTTTCACATTCAACAAAGTTCCTCTCACAAAAACGGTCCAGAAAGATAGGTAAACATTTAATTGTGCAAGAAAAGGCCCCCAAAGACCATGATTTTTAGTAGGCATAAGCATATTCATTTCACAACATAATATCACAGGATATGAAAGGTAAAGTAACATCAATCACAAAAAATCCCATCCCCCTTCCTTAACCAGTTATTATCTTTATTTAAAGGTTCAACCATTTCTCATGAAAACAAAATGTATACCCACCCCGCATGATGCACAAATTATAGAGACGAAAGTAAAACCCCTACTTCAACAGGTTCTGGTCACAACGCTCCCCCGGATCAACTTTAGAATACGTTCATCGGCGTCCAGGAAAAACCTCCTCGGGTGGATGTCAGAGAGTAAAATCCGAAGGAAAGACAACAGATCCAAGCTCGGAAGTTCCGCCTCGTCGTTACGATCTCGTGGCCGCTGACGGATCGTAAATCAGAGCTCGGACAGAAAAGTTATGGAAGAAAGAGCCTTCGAGTCTCTTAAGAGAGCTCTGCTCAGAGGGGAGGGGAGGAGAGGTGTGAGTTGAAAGGAGGAGGGGACCCCTCCTTTTATAGGCGTGAAAAGAAAAAGTACACGGCGTGTACTTATGGTACCCGGTGTGTACTTGGCCGTCTTCACACGGTCTCCACGCGGCCTCCAACGCGGCTCCGTGACCGTTGACTGGTCAACACACGGTTTGAGGGTAATGCATACGTGGGGAAGGACTACACGGTGTGTAGTTCAGACACACGGCGTGTACCCATTTATTGCACATGGCAGGGACACGGCTCCAACGCGACACACGGTCGATGACTGGTCAACACACGGTAACGCGTACGCGGGGAGGGACTACACGGCGTGTAGTACTGGACACATGGTGTGTACCGATTTTCTTCACGCGGCAAAGACACGGCCATCCACACGGGGTATACCCGGCAAGAGGGTACACGGCGTGTACTCAAACTACACGGCGTGTAGTTTCAAAATTCTAGAAAGCGTGGGAAAAGTCCATTTTACCCTCCAAAACACTTGTAGCCTTATTTTTGACAAAGTAATGGGCCAGAGAGGTCCAGGCCATTACAGTCATAGAAAAAGGTATTTTCAAATAAAATTATATAATTTAAAAGAATAAAAATTAATCAATAATTAATAATGATACTTGAGAATATATCAAAAGTATATTTTATATGATTTGGTCAAACACACATGTATATAAAATCATTTCTTTTGAAATAGATCACAACCTGAATGATCTTGGTTACTGAAGTCTCCGATTTTAATTTAGTCACTCCCTAATACAATCATTTCCCTAGTCAATTATCACAATAAAGAAAATAATATTGTTAAAAAAAATAATATTACTTTTTTCTATCCCCATTAATGTTTATATTATCTCTTAAGATATAAATCTTTTCCCTATGAATTAGTGGTTTATATAATATAGGGCACATCATTGACAAAATTAAAACAATACATAAGTGTTTAATGAGGTCATAAGTATATTCATCATTTCATCATAGAATAACTACTGAAAAATAAATGTGTTTTATAAATATTTCATAATCAAATAATCATAATATATCAGGATGAAAAAGTTTAATGATATCATAGAAATGTCCATTATCTAAAAATAGCCAAATTGATATATTTAATGAAATAGTTTTCAAAAAAACATTCAAAAAATATCATGAAATAAATCTTATGAAACTTCATGTATTGTATCATTATTATCATATATGCATTGTATGATAAAAATCATCAATGGAATCTGATATTGATGAAAATATCCTTTAAAATATACTTTCAATATTTCTATACAAACATGGGGTACAATTCCATTCCATTCATATCTGTAAAAACATAATTTTATATAATATAGAGAAACAAAATTCATTTCAAATGTTATTATAAATTTTTAATGAAATCAATGTCCATTTCCACGTTAAAATTCATTCGTTCTGTAACTATTTAACAAATTATTCAATCAAACACTTTTGTAAAATGTCCTCAATATGTTGATTGGAAAAAATGATAAAATTAAATTTTTAATCATTTTAATTTATGTTAATATATGATTAAATATATCTTTAAATAATAATTATGTCATTGGGAATAAAAAATTTTGAAATTGTTTTACTCAAAATGGACATGGAGAAAAAGAGTCCTGGATAAAATGAAAAATATTTTCGGCTTTTTATTGAATCATTTTTGAATTTTTTAGAAAGAGAAGAATATGGTAAAAACACTAGTAAAAACGTTAAATGACGTTTTTAGAAGAATATATTTTCCATTGGAAAGATAATGTTTATATAATTTCCCATAAATAGAAATTTAACCTACACAACCCCAAAATTATATGATATTTTAACATAAACCCTAACCACATTGGTAACATTTGAATCCTAAATATAATGATATAATGAAATTCATATATAACAATAAATTTCATTATGTTGATGATATTAATGATATAATATATCAAATGGTATGTATATAATGATTATGAAGAATAATAGTTGAGAAACATGAAACTTTTTTCCCCGAAACAACATTAAGATAAAGAACCCATACTTAAGGTCATTTCATGCATATGTATGAATTATAATCTCTTGTATAATAAGTATATATTATTTATAAATATACTAAAGAAATAAAATCATATATATTTATATATTTTAGTATATATCATTATTTTATAATTTCCTGTTACCCTTTTATTAGAAATTCTTCATTGAAATCATCTTTATCGTCAAGACTGCCCCATTTTCCATTCATGTTTTGATGTGATGGTACTAATCATTTAACCATGGTCAATATTTTAACATCTAAAAAAATTGAATCATGTAATTAATTATATATTTTATCATATTAATAATAAAAAATTCTATATATATAGGATGGTGATGAAAACGATTCAAATCACAACATAAAGATGGTTGTTGGTACGTACACATGAGTAATATTTCTAATTTTCAATGATTTGATTGAATGAAATTTAAATAATATTTCCACTATAAATACTAATTAGTATATCATAAAAAATATATGTATTAATTAAATCTATCTATATTACCATCCATGATAACTGATGATGAAAAATGAAACCAATTATTTCATGGAGGTCAATGTCCATAAGTTTATATGAGCAATTTTTTTCATATAATTTAAAATAATATAAAAATGGGTTTAAAAACATTAATAAATAAATTTATGTAAATTTGAGAAACATACTTCATAATATTATCAAGTATATGAATGATATTAATGTGGTAGAAGAAAGAATAAACGTTAAAGAACTCGATTAAGACCTATACCACTTCATTAGAAATCATCAATTGGCATAAACATTAATCCTTTTATATTGGTCTTTTGGGGATATTGGTACTACTATGTTGTGGGGAATAATTTTGGTATTCTCATTGGGAATATATTTTTTAATATGAAAGGAAAAAAAGTGTTGCATATAAGTGATAATATTAGATTCCCATTAATAAGGGACATTGGTGGGAATCTTTTACATAAGAGAAACATTAAAATATAATATATGACATACCCAATTCAACTGGCTCCACATTTTAAAATCCTAGAACAAGTGAATGGAAATATTAGAATAAAATAAAATAATTAAATCTCATGTGTGGGTTTATTTTAATATGTATCACTTATTTTAACCCCTCTTTTATACCTTTTAACCATTACCATTGTAATAATTTTTTTACAATGGTGAAAATTAAATAGGGGAGAAAAAATATTTTACCTTATTAAATAATATTAATTATGTTTTTCAAATTATTCAATCCATTTTAACAAATCCACTTTTTATAAGTGTGTAAAATAAATACTAAGATCTTTTTCTAAAATACAGAAAAACATTTATATATAAAAAAAATTTGTCATATAAATTAATTTAATATCATTTAATTATATGTAAAAAATTATTTTAAATTTAATATAAATAAATGGGCATGTTTTCTATACCATTATATAAAATAATTCATAAAAAAAATTGTTTTGATTTATTAAGATCCAATATATCTAACAGTACATAAACTTTTTTCTATAAAGTACTTAACTTTTCATTGAAATAATAATACATTCATTCATAACTAAATTATATTAATTTTAATAATTATTATAATTTTTTGTATTAAATTTTAATAAATTAATTCCAAAAAAATAATTCTTCAGTGAAAAAGATTCATAGTATATAGAAAAATATAATACTTCAAATAAAGTAATCATTTAATATAAAATTATATATTATTTTATCATTAAAACTATAGTTCTTATTTCCATGTTACTAAAATATTCAATTTAATTAAAGAAGAACAATATTAATATTTTTCATAATTTAGTTTTTTGGTTTCATAATCTCCAATCCAACATATATGAGGCAACAATTTCTTTTAGGGAATATTATTTTTTTAGTATATCAATGTCCTTTCATGATCGTTTTCTTCCATCACATGATACTAAACATGTTAAAATATTAAAAAATAAGCGATCAAAAACAAGTTATGCATGAACACACACTAAATATATATTGAGAAATTATTAAATTGACCATGGGTCATTTTTTGGATTTATATCAATACAATTTGGTGGGAATTTGTAATGGAATTATTGATGAATATTCCATCAATGTGCCTAAAACTCTTTTTATTTGTTTTTTATTTTTCCAAAACATTTGAATGTCTATTAATCCAGTCATATCTTGGTTTCCCTGTTAATTTTACCCTCACCAAAAATATTGGTGACCTAATTTTATGTTTGTAACACCACAACCGACACTAGTGGGTCCATGCTTGTCATTCCACATGACCCCCTAAACACATAATTGTGTGTAAGAAGCTACTAACTTGCAGTGAGGTCCCATATATGGGTGTAGGGAAATTATAACCTCGGTACTACTTTAATAATAGAGTATATAAAAATTGTGATAAAATTTTCAATAAATAAAGAAGAAAATATTAAGCGTATATGAAGTAACATAAAACAGTATAACCCACTATGTTGTAGTATAGAATTATTGATTCATACCTCAAAACTAATAAAAATTATCTAATGAAATGTAAAAAAAAAGAAGTTTCAAACATATAGTCCAAAAATAATCCCAATACATTCTCATCCAACTACATATCTCATCAACAATCCACTATAGTGAATTTTCCCTTCACCATACCCCTAAGCATAAACTCTATATGTGCACCGAAATTCTTTAGTATAGTGTTTGTATAGGTCTTAGTAAGACACCACCAATGACCCTTTAAATAAGTTCACAACATATACTCTTCAATTTAATTCATTAAGGTAAATAGAATATAAATATCACTTAAATATATCACTCAAATCCAAATCATTTTTCAATTCCTCAATGACCAGATCTACCTAGATCTACTCCTTTCTAGAAGAAACATCAATAGTTCCCCACACACATCCCCCATTAGTGAGGGATAATACCAATCCTGTATTACACATACCTTATTCAGTAAATAATCTAATACATAATGAACTTACTCTTATTAATACCCTATCGGGGGATAGTCCACAATGCTTAACCACTACCCTCGACTATGGAAGATGGAAGATCAACACAAATTATGCAATATGAAAATGAACAACCAAACATCATGTGCAGTTATGTAGTATAATAATCTGAAAAATCCATATCCATGAAACAAAAAAACTATTCAAGGATACCCCTACAAACAACATGTGATCATGAATAGTATATATTTTCCCTAAGGATACTTATACATGTATATGTTCATTCAAACAACCCATATAATTCATGTGTGATTTATACAAGCTTCCCACATTAAGTGAAGCAACAAAGAGCAATTAAATGGTCACCATATATGTCCATATGGAATACTAGTTCATAGTACCATTGGTATTATGAAATCAATGGTACAATATGATCTAAATATGATAGAGAAAAAAAATAATGGATTGGAATAGATCAATATACCAAATAATATATAATCCCAACAATGTTCTTGGTCTGAGAATTTCATAGAATCTAAATGCTAGAATACAAACAATGATTTAGTAAAAACACATCAAAACCATAATTATATGAATTAAAAAAATATATATTTGACAAACATATTAATGATCTAATTGAAATTTATCAGAGAAAAAATAATATAATTTTCCATGATCAATTATTAACATACATGATTGGATGATTTGGATTGAATAGTCTTATGGGAATCAAAGAGAGTAGTTGGATATGGAGAGAATAACAGAAGATTTTTAATAGTAAACCACAAGTATTGAGTGTGAACAAGGGATGTATATGTGAAATTAAAAGATGATGGTTCATTGAATCTTTTAAGAAAGGCTGTATTCATAGTGTGAATCACCAATTCACATCATGATTTCGTGGAAAAAATATTATCTTGAAAATAAAACCCATAGCTAAAAATAAAATACCATATTCATGTTGAAATTTTGAAATTAATTTTATGAATGTGTTTCACATCATGTAATTGATTCATATGGTTCATCCTATAATACATTCACATCAAGATTTTCTCCTAGATCCAATTTCTTACCTCATCCCATTTCCCTCAACGAACACCCCCAACAGGCCTCGACTCGTTTAATTTGACCCTTAATGATTCAATATAACATAAAAAGTGGGAAAACATGTACCTAATAAACTCCTAAATTAAATTCTCATCCTAAATAACGATGTAAATAGGTTTTTATGAATTTTTTTTCCATTGTACATAAATATATCCATCCCACTCCCACCTCTCTACATAAAAACGTCGATGCTAATACATGACCCAAACTATATGGTAGTATTTACATGCAAGAACATATTTATTCTATCAGATATATGAACTTCTCACTGAAAAAAATTTACATATAGTTCCATTTTAGTATTCTCATAGACAACAACTTGTGTGTTATCCGGCTCTATCTTCCCAATATGAGACACGTGTAAAAAATGGGAATACATTGATATAATTGGGCAATAGAAAATAGGCAAGACACCATTATGATTTATTCAATGATATAAATTTGTTCAATGGACTATATTTCCATATTAACTTTACCTAATAGACATCTATTCCCCATATGACTGGAAACACATAAAAATTCTCGGTCCTCTATAACAAACTCTAATGGGCATCACCTTTGGTGAACAAAATATTTCTTCTTTTTGATCCATAACCAACTATATGTGAATAAAAATACCCACTCTGAGGTCTCCTATACTATACCAACCCCAAAAAATGATGAATCACCTACCTTATTTCAGAATAGGGGTTTATGAAAAGAAATACCCTTGAGAACCATAAACACAACTATCTAAATAAACATTTTATATATTTTTTGGTATGTGAGGTCAATAAAATTCTAGTTCTAATCTAATCAATTAATATCTAGAACACACACTCAATAAATAAAATTTTTGTTATAATCTCCCATTATAACATGTAGTCTATTTAAGGATGAATGTTCATAATTACCTTAATCTTGAAATCAATTTCCTTCTATAATATTTTGAAAAAAGTGAGGTAAAATGGAATCGTAGATAGATAACATCTTCGAAGGAACATTTTAAAATGTAACCATCTCTCAAACATAGTTATTTCATAGATTTTACACTATATTCAAATCATCGATTCATTTGATTTGACATACCTTAGTTAACTGATCTATAATAACACAAATTGTTTCTCAACCGCCTGGGCTCCTAGGAAATAACATCATGAAGGATATTATATCTTCATTCCATGTGAAAAATTTATCCAAGAGTGGTCTGAGTAACCCTCCATGTATTTTATTATTGAACTTGATTTTATAAGAAGTTATATGATGAGAAAAAAACATGAAATGAAGATATTTATTCTATCCCACCCGAACTACCTCTTGACATCATGATACCTATTCTTTGACACATAGTGCACTTACTATTTTGATGCATTTAAGTCTCTCATTATCTCTTAACTCATTGATGATGGAACAAACACCCTATCATAAACCATAATCCCTTCATGTATATCTAAATACTAACTTGAAATAATGTGTAATACTCGAAAATTCTAAACGAATAATATTATACTCAATAGAATATATGACTTGCATCATTGATTTTATCCTGTGTTATACACAACACTAATATTATCTTATGTTAAATACAAGGCTAAATATTACCTCTATGAAATATACTATTAATCACATTATTATATATGATTTTTATCACCTATAAATTTGAATATTTGGAATGAAAAAGATTATATAACTTATGATACTTTATAGTTTAAACTTGATTATTTATAAATTATAAATTTTAATGAGGATAATTTAAACGAAAAAGATGCATTTTTAGAGGAACAATATATTTCAAAAATGAAGCCTTAGTCACACTTGTTTCAAATAATATTTATTTTATTTAAAATTTATATTTAACTCTCCAATATTTTATGACAGAATATTTCCTTTTACACAATTTAATTTATTCAGTATCTTATGTCAATGATAGCAATGAGTTTAAAAAACCACAATAAAATATTTATATATTGACAAGAATGTTATAATAAAACCATAGAATTGGAATTTATAAATAGGGATAAAAATATTTAGAATTATATTTATTTTTAATAAATAATGAAGAAAATTTTAATAATGCTATTTTATTCAAAAAAGGATATTTTCTTGAATATATAAATTTATTGACTTGTATCCGAATATAAATATAACTAATTATGTCGATTTTTTAAAATTAATTTTGAAAAATAAAATTATTTTTCTAATAAATGATTTCATATTTATCTTAGGAATATTTTATAAAAATTTCAAATTTTTTTTGAATTTTAATGAAGTGTGATACATTAGAATTGACATTAAAAATTGAATTTTCCATTTAAGGAATTTATGAAGCAAAATAATATTTTGGATTTTTTTAATTCATAAATTTTTAATTTGATTATAAATAATATAATTTTTGTCATGGAAATGATTTTTTACATGAATTTACTATAATAACATTTTATAATAAAAAAGAAAATTTTTCGATAAAATTTAACTATGTAGAATTTTATAAATTTAAATTTAAATTAAATTATAAAAATTTGTGATTATAATTTAGAAAATAAAATTTTAGTTTTTACTCAGAAGGTCCAAATTTAGTAAAAATACCCCATTTATGTTTGTTTAATATGACAATAACTTTGGTAAATTTTTTTTATCATGGTTATGGGTAAATCCATTAATTAAGTGTTAAAATAATACGAGAAAAACTATAAATTTACCCTAAAACTTGTCCACATATTATTCTGTGAATTATATTATACCCATGAAAATAATGGTATGAAATTTAATAATTTAATAGAAAATTTTACATGAAAATGACAAATATATTATTTAAATCAAACAAAGAGTTACAATACTACACACTTATTTTTTATAATAATAATATATTTAATATATGGTTATCACATAGATATATTAGATTAAAAATACAATTTGGAAAGATGAAATGATTATATAAATATCAAAAATTTATTATAAAATTTTATTGAATATATAATTACTTTAAATTATTACATAACAATGATGGATTAATTATTAAATTAATAGAAAAATATAATTAAACATATTAAAAATATTAAAATAAAAATAACATGTTATAATTATGGTAATAAAAAACACTAGAGATAACAATTATATCTTTAGGATGTAATAAAAATGATCATTATAATTTTACTTATTTTATTTATTATTTGAGATACAATTTAACAAATGGATTTAAATTTGACAATAATGATTTTTTTCTATGTTTACTATTTTATTAATTTAACTAAAAGTATAAATATATATTAAAAAAATAAAAATTAATGATTATACGATCAAAAATGATATAAATTGTACATTTATGGTCCATTTAAGCTATATAGGTAAAAAATTAAAATCTTCTAATGTTGAAAAAATTGTTACTATAATTAAAATTTAGATATGTTATTTAAAATATAATAAGAATGATATGATTTAAAAAAATGAAAACATGTATACATATTATTGGTTGCTGTTACTACTACTTTATAATTTCTTATATTCTAATATAAGATAATTTTGTGTTATATATAATGAAAATGAATTTATTTATAATTAAATATGTTGAGAAATTTCAAAAAATCCCTCTTTACTTATTAATACCACCCCCACAACCCCTTCACCTCACACATTCTATGCCTTGTGGCTTGTGAATATTTTTCAAAACTCCCTTATTGAAAATCTTAAACACGATCATGATCTTATATTCCAAAAAATATACTAATTACAGTAACCTCAAGGGTTTATTCAAGGAGGTGATATTTAAGAGGTATCTTTCTCAAAACATCTCTTTTAATTTCTTTTCATTTTATACTCTATCCTAAATGCATAAATACAAAAAATAATAACAACTATTTCATCATTTATTCAAGATAATTTTATAATTATAATTTAATATCTCATATCAAACTCATTTCTCACCTCCTCTTATTCACAGAAACGAATCTATTGTCTAATGTATGGATGTTTACCGTCTATATGGGTAATGAATTTTCATTTTCAATTACCAACTTCAATGATGGTCATAAAACCATTATTATGGTTAAATAGAAAATTATAATTTATTTTATAACATATTTATTTATATATAAATATTATATATTCATAATATAAAAAATAGAATCTAGTTCTTGATGGTTGGAAAAACATCCAAAATAAACTAAACTATTATTATTACAGTTTTATCTAATAAAGCATCAACATAATAGAAACTAAAATGATATATGGGACCATTTAAAAATATATAAGTTTATAAATACCCTTTAATTCCACTTATATATAATTATTCATATTTTAATATATCTTCTATAATTATAAACTATTAAACCTACCATGAAACCATGAAAATGAATGCTCCCGGAAGGATGCAATGGAACTTCATAAATAATCTAAAATGCCATAAATGAACATAATAAAATTATAATAAGTAAAATAAATTTACAATATGTTCTTAATTAATTAATTAATCAATAAAAGCTGATTATAGAGGACATTAAGATCAGATTAGAACACATACGGACCTAAGGTATGAGATCTCTTAAAACCTCCGTATTTTCTATCAGGTTATGCTTTCTCTCTATTTACCACAATTTAAAACTTCATTAGTCTAAATTCAATGTATTTGTTTCAATAATATCTATATATACCAATTAAAATTTATTTTATGTGTAATTAAATGTTTTATAAAGTTATCCTCTTAATTCCACTGGATATAGATACTCTATTAAATGGAACATTTATTTTTCAAACTTGTATTGATGTAAACTCCATAAAATATAATAATCATACAATATATTTATATAATAAATAAATTTATCATGATTAAATATTATAGTTAATTTTAGGTTTTCTTCATACAATTATGAATTTATCCCCTCCATGTACTCTTTATATTTTTCCTTAAAATCATGCTTAAGTGGTGCAATTCGAGAGACACTAAACAACATTGTATAATTTTTTCACTTTATTTGGTATTAATTAATTATGATATATTCTTGTAATTACATTATAAAATTTTATAATTTATTTAAATCCGTTATGTCATGGATACTATCGTTATAATCCCTTTTGTTGTGACTAATGATGTGATTATGATACAAATTTTTTTCAGTGGATAAACCTTTTGTTTATTCCTTATGATTGATTCTTTATATGGAACACATATGCATGAATATTTTATGATGGGTGTCACCAGATAGAGATAAAATTCATTGGGTAATTTTTAGTCACATGATATATCATGTATGGTGTTCATTATTAAATCTACTACTTTATGGGACTTTGTTCACTATGTTATATTATCTTCACAGTTCACCGTGACTCATGTTTATTGATGTTGAATGTTACTACAAAATTACAATATTAGAATGATCATATGACACTACGGGAAAAATGAGCAATTGCGACGGGTTATTTGCGACGGGAATAAATCCCGTCGCAAATAGTCATGTTAAAAAATTATTTGCGACGGGGGTATTTTCCCGTCGCAAATAAGGAGGCTTTTGCGACGGGATTTTTTTCCCCGTCGCAAATCGTTTTCCCGCGATGCGCGCCAAATCGCGGGAAACGTATTTGCGACGGGGACCCGTCGCAAATAGTTTTCCCGCGATGCGCTCCAAATCGCGGGAAACGTATTTGCGACGGGGAAATATTCCCGTCGCAAATAACAAATCGCGGGAAACGTATTTGCGACGGGGAAATATTCCCGTCGCAAATAACCGGCGGCGGTAAATGGTATTTGCGACGGGAATATTCCCCCGTCGCAAATACTATGTCGGCAGAGGGTTATTTGCGACGGGACCCGTCGCAAATAACTATTTACCGGTTGACCGTAATAAATGTTGGCTAAGGTATTTGCGACGGGTCCCGTCGCAAATAATACTAGTTGCGACGGGAATCCCGTCGCAAATGAGCCCGTCGCAACTAATCTAACCTATAAATACCCCCATCCGTTTTTTTCATTTCATTCTCATTCCTTATCTTCTCTCTCTCTCAGAATCATATTTTTAGAGTTGAGTTTTTCTCTAGTTTAAGTTTTTTCTCCGGAGCCGATATTAAAGTTTTGAAGAACGATCAGAACAGATCAATTTTCAAGGTATTTATCTTTATTTTAATTTTTTATTTATTTTTAATTTTTTATTAGTTTTTATTATTATTAATTAGTTGTAATTTAATTATTTTTAATTGTTTATATGGTAATTAGGAATAATTAGTAATAATTTTTAGTAATTAAGAATAAATATTAATAACTAGTAATAAATACCAATAATTAAGAATAAGGACATTATTACATTATTAGTTTATTTTATTATTAATATTAAAATAATATAATTTTTTATATATATACAGTTCTTTTTTCATCTGTGTGTTTGCTGTCTTCACATGTATTATTTGTATGTGGAGATAGAAAACGCACAGATGAAAACAGAACTGTATATAAATTAGAAAATTATATTATTTTAATATTAATAATAAAATATATTAATAATGTTATTATTTGTAATTATTGGTAATTATTTCTAATTATTGATAATTATTCATTTAATTACCAATAATTATCAATAATTAAGAATAATTAGTAATAATTACCAATAATTAACAATAATTAGTATTAATTACCTCTAATTAGTATTAATTACCAATAATTAGTATTAATTACCAATAATTAGTATTAATTACCAATAATTCGTAATAATTAGGAATAATTAACAATAATTAGTATTAATTACCAATAATTCGTAATAATTAGTATTAATTACCAATAATTCGTAATAATTAGGAATAATTAACAATAATTAGTAATAATTAGGAATAATTAACAATAATTAGGAATAATTAGGAATAATTAACAATAATTAGGAATAATTAGGAATAATTAGTAATAATTAGGAATAATTAGTAATAATTCGGAATAATTAGGATTAATTTGTATTAATTAGGAATAATTAGTATTAATTACCAATAATTAGTATTAATTAGGAATAATAAGTGTTAATTACAAATAATTAGTATTAATTACCAATAATTAGTCTTAATTACCAATAATTAGTATTAATTACCAATAATTAGTATTAATTAGGAATAATTAACAATAATTAGTAATAATTAGGAATAATTAACAATAATTAGTAATAATTAGGAATAATTAGTATTAATTAGGAATAATTAGTAATAATTACCAATAATTAGTATTAATTAGGAATAATTAGTAATAATTACCAATAATTAGTATTAATTAGGAATAATTAGTATTAATTAGGAATAATTAGTATTAATTACCAATAATTAGTATTAATTACCAATAATTAGTATTAATTACCAATAATTAGTATTAATTACCAATAATTAGTAATAATTAGGAATAATTAACAATAATTAGTAATAATTAGGAATAATTAACAATAATTAGTAATAATTAGGAATAATTAACAATAAGTAGGAATAATTACGAATAATTAGTATTAATTAGGAATAATTAGTAATAATTACCAATAATTAGTATTAATTAGGAATAATTAGTATTAATTACCAATAATTAGTATTAATTACCAATAATTAGTATTAATTACCAATAATTAGTATTAATTACCAATAATTAGTATTAATTAGGAATAATTAACGATAATTAGTAATAATTAACGATAATTAGCAATAATTAGTAATAATTAGGAATAATTAGTATTAATTAGGAAGAATTAGTATTAATTAGGAATAATTAGTATTAATTAGGAATAATTAGTATTAATTAGGAATAATTAGTATTAATTACCAATAATTAGTATTAATTACCAATAATTAGTATTAATAGGAATAATTAACAATAATTCGTAATAATTAGGAATAATTAACAATAATTAGTAATAATTAGGAATAATTAACAATAATTAGTAATAATTAGTATTAATTAGGAATAATTAGTAATAATTACCAATAATTAGTATTAATTAGGAATAATTAGTAATAATTACCAATAATTAGTATTAATTACCAATAATTAGTATTAATTACCAATAATTAGTATTAATTACCAATAATTAGTATTAATTACCAATAATTAACAATAATTAGTATTAATTAGTATTAATTACCAATAATTAGTATTAATTACCAATAATTAACAATAATTAGTAATAATTAGGAATAATTAACAATAATTAGTAATAATTAGTAATAATTACCAATAATTAGTAATAATTACCAATAATTAGTAATAATTACCAATAATTAGTAATAATTACCAATAATTAGTATTAATTACCAATAATTAGCAATAATTACCAATAATTAGCAATAATTACCAATAATTAGCAATAATTACCAATAATTAGCAATAATTACCAATAATTAGTATTAATTACCAATAATTAGTAATAATTACGAATAATTAGAAATAATTAGAAATAATTACCAATAATTAGCAATAATTAGCAATAATTAGAAATAATTAGCAATAATTAGAAATAATTAGCAATAATTAGAAATAATTAGCAATAATTAGTAATAATTAGCAATAATTAGGAATAATTAGTAATAATTAGGAATAATTAGGAATAATTAGGATTAATTAGGATTAAATAGGATTAATTAGGAATAATTAGGATTAATTAGGAATAATTAGTAATAATTGCCAATAATGACCAATAATTGCCAATAATTACCAATAATTGCAAATAATTAGGAATAATTGCAAATAATTAGGAATAATTAGGAATAATCAGGAATACTCAGGAATACTCACGAATACTCACGAATAATCACGAATACTCACGAATAATCACGAATACTCACAAATAATCAGGAATACTCAGGAATACTCAGGAATACTCAAGAACACTTAGCAAAAAAAATTATATTATCAATATTTATGAAAAAAATATTAATATTATTAAAATAATAAAAATTTATAAAATATTAAAATTATCAATATTTACAACAGATTTTGCTCTATTCTTAACATGTTCAAATCTTAAAGGGTCGCTAATTGTCAGGTCATGCGCAATAAAAAGTTTCTGTCAGCCATGTCCAATGTAAACTCTATAATTGTCCTTGCATGGTCGATCACTTCAAAAGTAATGTTGCAATCAGACAAACCAAGTCATTCCCTTCTTATCTATAAGAATCATCTCACATGAACCTTTACATAGACCATTCTTCCTTGAAAATTTAAGGGAAAAATAATGATATCCCCTCAAATTTTTAAGGAAGAATGATCTATGTAGAGGTTCATGTGAGATAATTCTTATAGTTAAGAAGGGAATGACTTGGTTTGTCTGATTGCAACATTACTTGCGAAGTGATCAACCATGCAAGGACAATTATAGAGTTTACATTAGACATGGCTGACACAAACTTTTTATTGCGCATGACCTGACAATTGACGACCCTTTAAGATTTGAACATGTTAATAATAGAACAAAGTTTGTTCTGAATATTGATAATTTTAATATTTTTTAATTTTTTTTATTATTTTAATAATATTAATATTGTTTTTTCGTAAATATTGATAATATTTTTTTTATTACTAATAATTAGTAAACGAAATCTGCTTGGATAATGAAGGGAAAATTTATAACCATCTCCACAACGATGATTATCAAATTTCCTTTCATTATTCAAGCAGTTTTCCTTTTGCTAAGTATTGCTAAGTATTGCTAAATTAGTAATAAATAGTAATAATTAGCAATAAATTGTAATAATTAGTAATAAATTGTAATAATTAGTAATCCTTGCTTGAGTGTTTTTTCTAACAAATTATTCAAAACCAGTAATGCTTTTATATTTTATAGAAAAATATGGAACAGCGAGGTCGTCAACAGTCATTATTAGATGACCGCATATGGATAAATCAACGTAGAAATCCAAATGGTTCTGGTTTAAATCCAGTATATATAGAGGGTGTGGAGATTTTTTTATCATTTGCGGCATCAAATTCAGAATTTGTTTCAGAAGGAAAGATAAAATGCCCTTGCAGAAAATGTGCATTGAGAACGTTTGACACGTTTGACAAAGTGGGGGAACATCTCTTGCGTTTTGGTTTTCAAGCAGATTATGTTTTTTGGTATCAACACGGTGAACGCAGTTCCAGAGCAGGTGATACCAACTTGATTCCGGATCCATCCCAGTTTCAAGATTTAGTACATGATGTTGCAGGTTCATCTGTTCAACATACAGAAACTCCGGCTGATATAGCTTCAAATCCTGAGTTGGGACCGTCTGAATTTTATGAGTTGTTGAAGTCTGCTGAGGATGCATTATATCCTGGCTGCAAGATGAGCAAATTAGAAGCAGTTGCAAAATTTATGGCTATCAAATCAGATAACGGAATGTCAAACACATGTTTTGACCAGATATTTTCTTTGCTGAAAACACTGTTACCCGAAGGAAATGTTTTACCTTAAAATTACTATGAAAGTAAGAGGTTGGTTCGAAATTTGGGACTTACTTGTCAGAAGATTCATGCATGTTCAAATGACTGCATTTTATATTCAGGGGAAAATGAGTCGTTGGATAGTTGTCCCACATGTGGGCAACAGAGATATAAAGAAGGACAACACGGGAAGTCTGGTTTGATTCCTGTAAAACAGCTGAGATATTTTCCGCTTACATCCAGACTTCAGCGTTTATTCATGTCTAAGAATACAGCGACAATGATGTCATGGCATAAAGAGAATATTTCAACCGATAAAAGCTTGAATCATCCAGCCGATGGTGATTCATGGAAACATTTTGATAGAGTGCATCCATCATTTGCTTTAGAAGCTAGAAATGTTCGACTGGGCCTTTCCACTGATGGTTTCTGTCCGTTTGGATCTTATGGTAGTCAATATTCATGTTGGCCTGTTTTTTTAACTCCGTATAATTTACCTCCATGGATGTTGATGAAGGAGCCATATATCTTTTTGACTTTACTAATTCCAGGACATCCGAAGAAAAATATTGATGTTTATTTGAATCCATTGATTGATGAATTAAATTTATTGTGGAGTACTGGTGTCAGTACATATGATGTTGCAACGAAACAGAATTTCATACTGAGAGCAGCATTGATGTGGAAAATAAGTGACTTCCCGGCTTATGGGATGTTATCTGGCTGGAGTACACATGGTCAGAAATCATGTCCTTACTGTATGGGAGAGAACAAAGCATTTATGCTCATTCATGGAAAGAAACCTTGTTATTTTGACTGTCATCGCAGATTTCTTCCAGCTGATCATCCTTTTCGCAGAAACAGATCTCATTTCAGAAAAGGAACAGTTGAAAGGGATGGACCTCCAAAAATTCTATCAGGTTCGGAGTTAAAATCGGTTGTATTTTCATTACCTCCCATCACTTTTGGTCCCACAATAAACCAACAGAAAATTTCTGGTTTTGGGAAAGAACACAATTGGATTAAACGTAGCATATTTTGGGATTTGCCATATTGGTCTGATTTGTTGGTCCGACACATGTTAGATGTCATGCATATTGAGAAGAACTGTTTTGATAATTTGTTTCATACAGTTTTGGATACGCCAGGAAAGAGCAAAGACAATGTAAATGCACGTTTAGATCTTGCCCAAATTTGCAGACGTCCAGAATTGGAACTATTTGAGAATGTCAGAACAGAAAGGTTACTGAAACCAAAAGCAGCTTATACACTGTCTAAAGAAAACCGTTTATTATTTTGTCAGTGGATTGCAGATTTGAGACTTCCAGATGGCTGTGCTTCCAATTTGGGTAGATGTGTAAAGAATGGTCATATTACTGGATTGAAAAGTCATGATTGTCATGTTATAATGGAGAGACTTCTACCAATTGGATTAAGAGGTCTGTTGAATTCTGTGATTTGGGATTCCATAACAGACATGTCTCATTTTTTTCGGGAAATTTGTGCGGCTACGGCAGATTATGATGCTCTAGGCAAACTTGAAAAAGATGTTGTTGTAATTATATGTAAATTGGAAAAAATATTCCCGCCGTCTTTCTTCGACTCAATGGAACATTTGATGTTACATTTGCCATATGAAGCCAAATGTGGAGGTCCGGTACAGTTTCGATGGATGTACCCATTTGAAAGATGCATGCAAAAATTGAAAAGAAAAGTACGCAACAAAGCATCTGTTGAAGGATCTATTGCAGAAGCTTATTTGCAAGAGGAAATATCTTTTTTCTGCTCCCATTATTTTGAATCTGAGTATCCTTCAAAACACAACCGAATGGGACGGAATGAGAGGAATATTGATGAAATCGACAATCAATTATCTGTTTTCAACCAGTCAGAGCTTGGTTTTGGTGGAGTTTCTGAACGCTGGCTTTCAGATGATGAACATCATAGAGCTCATACGTATGTTCTGCTCAACTGTGAAGAGATGACATCAGTTGTACTGTAAGTGTTTATATCACTTATTCTATCATTTATGTTACAGTAAATAACTTTGGTTTTTATAGGTTGTATGATAATCATATCAAGAAACAAATTCCACAAATTACAGCAGCTGCTCTCGAAGAACGTCGACTGAAAAATTTCTCTCAGTGGTTTCAAAAACTGGTAACATAAATTCTTTATCTTTTAGCAACTCATTCAATGTATAGTTTACTATATTGATAATTATTTCACAAATTTTCAGGTGTCTCGACATGCTGATAAAATTGACAAACGGCTGTGTGTATTGAGTAACCCACCTTCCAAACTTGTTAAAACTTATAATGCATATGTGGTGAATGGATTTCGATTCCACACACATGCATATGGGGAATCAAAAAAAACAATGAACAGTGGAGTTAGCTTGAGAGGATCTCATCATCGAGAAAATGAAGTTGACTTTTATGGCATACTTGATGAAATCATTGAACTCTGTTATCTTGGACAACATTACATAACCATGTTCAAATGTCGTTGGTTGGATACAGAGAGAGCCGTGCGTGTTCATCCGACTCATGGAATCATCGATATTAAATGTAAAAGTGTTCTCGCAGTAAATGAACCATTCTTATTGGCTCAACAGGCATATCAAGTTTATTATGCAAAGTACTGTGCAACATCAAGAGACTTGACTGATTGGTGGAGTGTAATAAAAATCAAAATTCGAGACAATCAGTTTAGTCAAAGTGAATGTGCTTTCACTGATGTGCAAAGAATTGAAGTTTTTCAAGAGAGTACTCAAAATCAATCTTTTTTACAAAGAGACATGAGTATCGATGACGACACCCCACATTTAAGAGTCGGTGATGACGATGATGTTAATGATGTCACACATGAATTTGAAATGGTAAGAGATGAAGCAACTGCAACTCGAATGGATATCGATGATGTTGAGGAGGAATATGAAGATGACATTGACATATATGAAGATGATGATGAAGATGAACACTTATAGAATTCCATGGTATTTATATACAATCATAATATGTATATATGTATATATAATAGTAATTATCAATTATTTGCTAACATTAACATTTTCTGTTTCAGATGGACGAGGCCACATTTCGTGAGTTGACGGATGCTGACCTGCCTTTCGATGCGGATGAGTTGCTGGCAGATGACCCTCAGCCTGCAGGCGCTTCAGGGAGTACGCGGAGGGGGCGCGGTCTTTCACGATTGATGATTCCTGACCCCGTCCCCGAGCGACGTCCACGCCTTGGGTTTGATCCGCGCACCCGGAGGTGTGATAACCTGTGTGATAACCCGTGGATTTGACTAAGATTTCAATAATCTATTCACATAATAAATGTTTATTATTTTTTTTTTCAGTTTTCCGCATATAGCAGTCGGACAGGGCAGCGCTATTTTGCGCAACTATTTCTCTCAGCCGTGGACCACATGGGAGCAGATTCCCATTGATGTGCAGCAGGCCATGTTCGACCATTGGCTGGTACGTACGTAAATAAATAATTTTTATTTTGAAAATTATTTCATTTCTAACTTGATATTTTGATTTTTTTTGTAGGGTTTATGGTATCCGATCGAGGATACCATGCGTGACGCCATCCACGAGGCATGGGAGGTGGCCATGCGTGATCGCCTTCGTCAGTTTTTGCACAATTTAAGAAAAGCTGCGATGAAGAAAGCAGGAGTGTCAGATTTTGAGGAGTCATGTAGAGCACACCGACCAGAGTATATTTCATCCCATGTATGGGATGGATTATGTGCGCACTGGTTGAGTGGTGCCTTTCAGAGGAGATCATCGCTGGGGAGGCAGAATCGGGGGAGACAGGAGGTGACTCATCGAGCTGGGAGTCGTTCTTTCAGTACTCATAGACAGCATCTGGTACGTACATTATTTATAAATATTTTATATAACTATAAATATTAGCAGTTTATTTTTTATTCTTATAGGCTGTCGAGCACCCCGATATTACAGAGTACGACGTATATCGGAGGATGTATAGTGATCCTGCTACTGGGGAGCTCAGAGGTGATCGTCAGCATCACATCGTGGTCAGTATAATTTGTTTTCAAGTTTAAAAATTAACTGCATATAATATATTCACAATTTTAATTTTAAATTGCAACTATAGGAGTCATATGAGGCCGCAGCGTCACAGACCCGGCCTGAGAGTCAGGCCGAGTCATCAGATCAGACCACTGCCCGTCAGTTTGATGAGGCGGCATGGATGCAGGCCACCCAGTATGCTTTCGAGAAGGGCCGGGTAGTTGGTATCGGCTCTCGACTGACTCCCGGAGATTATTATGGCAGTGCTGCGATGTCGGCGTCCAGCTCGAGAGGAGCTCGTGCATCTTTTTCTACACAGTATGAGGATCAGTTGCGATCTCAGACTGCACAGATAGAGAGTCTCCGACAGGAGCAGGAGCAGATTCGTCAGCAGCATGAGGAGGAGCGTCGACGCCAGCAGCAGCTGTACGAGGAGCAGACGAGGCGGTGGCAGCAGCAGCATCAGGAGCAGATGGAGTACATGCGCCGACTCACTCATGCTTTAGGGGTGGAGTTTCCTCCACCACCATCTGCAGATCCCCCACCTCCCCCCCCTCCTTCAGATTAGATTTTGTATTTCAGTTATAAAATTTGAGAAATCAAATTTTTTTTTTCTATTCGTAGTTTCTGTCTCATTATAAAATATTAATAATATTATATTTTTAAATAACAATATTAATATGAATAATAATATTATTTATATTTTATAATATTAAATTTTATATATATATTAAAATTTTATAATATTATAATTTAATTATTTTTTTTGTAATACTTGAATTATTTTAATATTTGAATGTAAAATAATTCTATTATTTTTATATTAATTAAAATAACTTATTAATATTTTTGTATTTATGAATTATAATTGTATTATTATTATATTAATTAAATCATTTATTAATATTCTATTATTTTTTATTTTTGAATTATAATTTTACTATTATTATAGTAATTAAAATAATTTATTATTTTCATTTGTAAATTATAATTCTATTATTATATTCATTAAAATAATTTATTAAAAATTTATTTTTTTTATTTTTTTTATAGTATTTGCGACGGGATACTATACCCGTCGCAAATACTAATATTATTAATAGTTTTTTATTTTTTTTAAAAATATTATTTGCGACGGGTCCCGTCGCAAATACTATCAATATTATTTGCGACGGGATGCGATGCCCGTCGCAAATACTAGTATTATTAATATTTTTTTATTTTTTTAAAAACGTTTTTGCGACGGTACCGTCGCAAAAACGTTTTTAAAAGTTTTTACAAAAATACGGAATACTATTTGCGACGGGGAGAATGCCCGTCGCAATAAACCGCTATAGCGACGGGCCCGTCGCAAATAAGTGTAGTTGCGACGGCGTTTTCAGCAACGGGCTATTTGCGACGGGGTCCCGTCGCAAAAAGCCATTTGCGACGGGATCCCGTCGCAACTAGCCCGTCGCAAATAGCTGTTTTTCTAGTAGTGTGATTACAAGTCTTAAATGTCATTATTCCCAATTTTTTACATTATTCATTTGTTTTATGATATCATTTTCTACCATTTTATCCTCTGTGTCATGATTTATTACCATGTTTATTCCGACATTGAGATTTTCATCTCATTCCTTTTATTAATTTATTACCAAAGTTATACTGTAACAATATAAAAGATCAAAGGGATATATGATCCCATTATGATGATTAAATATATTATGTTCCCAATTTTTATTTCATGTTTTATAATTATGTACCATGTCCTCCAAATACATTACACTATTTGATCCTTGGTTTTTATTATGTTTAAAATCATGTATTATTTTGAGAAAAATCATATAGTATCTATAATTGGTATCAGTGGATGGACTAATTATTTTTGGGATTGAGAATAGAAAACATTAGTGATAACCAAATTGATAGTAATATCACCATTCAAAATGTATTTTAAAATAGAGGGAATCATCAGAAGGGATATACTTTATATTTATAAGTATATCCTTATATTTCAATGTTTTATTTTAATATGATTTGTAGATAAGTATTCAATACTTCAAAATTTTATTTTTCTTTTTTTAAAATATTGGGTTGATAAAGGGAAACCCTTTTTAACCACGAATGTGATAGGAAGTATGAATATTTTCCAAATGAGAAGAATAACCTAAAGGTTCATGTTCTCATAACTTCATGATAGTTTTGGATCAACTTTGTAATTTTATGGACATTAACATAAATATTTTGGAAATCCCAACACACTACATTTCCTAAGAGAGATAATGTTGCATTAAAATTATTTATGTGAACAATTCATCGTATATTTATTGGATATTATGAACCCCTCACAATGGAATAATGTATTAACACAATTGAGAAGATGTTATTTGGCATCTGGTGCTTAGATGTTGAGAAATATGTTCTAGTTGTCTATTGATTTTATGGGAAATCATGTCATTGGTGTAAAATGATCCTGAAAATTAATTCTAATGTGAAGATTTATTCCATATAATGGAAATATTTCAAATAACATATTTTTAAATAATTATTTTCTTTCATCTTTCTATCTTACGATGGAAAGGGAGTTCGTTAGCCTAAAAAATGAAGATGAGTGTATTAGTGAATATGAGGAATAAATCACATGGCTAGTCTAGTATTATTCTGGATTTTTCATCAGGACTTAATGTATGGTGGATCAAGTCTATAGTGGCGTGAACGCTAATCTACAAAAATCCATTTAAATTAAGGAATTAGATAGTTTGAAGATAAATTTTAGTTTTTTAATTGATTATTAAATGGAAATAAGTGATTCTCAATGGTCTCAAGGAACTAGGGAAATGAAATATAATATTTAATTCTACTCAGGAAGGGTAATAGAAAAATGACACGAATGAAGGAAAACACATCACCCCAATTGTCAGAAGTGTGAGAAGAATCGTCAAGGAAACTACCAAAGGGCAACTAGAAATGTTCTTCAGGATTGCAGAATAGGGGAACCCTGCTAAATTTTCCCAATGAGAAATGAATAAACCCACTATTGAAGAAGTGGAAAATATTGTTTATTTGATCACTATGTCTATCATGAAGTTCATTAACTATATGTGACATGAGAAAAATGTGTTTAATACCCTAAACCAAGGGGTTATAGAGACAATAATCAAAAAATTCTCAAGGGAAGTATGGAAGGGAATATTATATCACTACTATTGAGGTGGGTCCAAACAATGATGTGGTGATAAGTATGCTGATTATTTTTTACATAATAGAAAATTTACCTTTTTATTATAGTTATATGATTTCTTTCATATCATTTAATATTAGTATAACTATTCTGTAAGCACATCAAAATATTGAATTTTAATTATATATGAAAATACATAATGTTGATATTATTACCTCAAATGTATGTAAATACTCCCAAATAAATGTTTTTAAATTGAACGTCCCATTATAAATCTTCACAAATCTATTATTCTAGTTTGATTCAATATTAGGCATGGATTGGAAAAATTTATTTAAACTCATAATCAGATATTGTGAAAGGTAGGTCCCTATTTACATTTAAAGGAATCTCCTAATTATGTACAAGTGTAAAGTGGAGGATGATTCTCTCTCAAAATCATCATCTAAATTATAGATATTATTTCTTTATGATAAATAATATCTTTCACAATTGATTAATACAAAGTAGATGATCATGCTCGAATACATTACCATTGTGGAGGACTGAAATAACGTTTTCCCTATAGAATTTCCATGCATTCCATTGGACTATGTGGTTGATTTCATACATTAATTTATACCATTATCTATTTCTAAATAAATGAATCCTCATATGACAGTCACCAATGTGTTGGATGAATTGAAAAAGAACTAGTAAGGAAATCAAGATAAGGGTTTTATATACTTGAATTTTTTTATAGTGGTGTGTTAAAATCCCCTTCATTAGGAAGGGTGGATCAATGATCATCTCCATTAATTATCATGAAATTAAAAAAATCATGGTAAATAAACTGTATCCCATTCCATTGACAGATGAATGGTTTGATCAAATGTGTGTTGTATAGTACTTTTCTAAGGTGTTTTTTTGATCATGATATCACCATCTAAAGGTGGATAAGGAATATATTATTAATAGAAATGTTCAAATGTTTAGTGGAAACAATGAGTTCATAGTAATTCCCTTAAGACTCACTATTGTTGTATAGATGTTTAGGGAAATAATGAATATTATCTTTATAGATTACCTCAAGAAAAAATTAATAGTATTTAGAGATTATATTTAAATGCACTACAAGATCATAGAGGATCTTGAAAAACATTTTAATATTGATTTAGATACAATTCAATAGGTCAAAATATGTGAAACAAAATGTAACTATGTGTTATATATGGAAGAAATATCATTCTTGGGACAGGTTATCACCAAAAATGGAAAATCCTTTTTTGAATAAGGAAATTGAGGAGTGTTCCAAACCAACATATATATACGATATCTACAGTTTCTATGAAATATATGGGTACAATATATGATTTTATAATAAGATTTTATGATTTCAAATCTAACTAACCCTGATAATATAGAAGGAAGTTGTTTTGTTTAGAAAAATGATTGTGAATACTACTACAAATAGGTGAAAAATAGGCTAATCACAACACTAAACAAACACTAATGACAATTGAAGAACTCTTTTTTGTATATAATCACATATAAAAGAAGTGATGATTCACTATATTGAATAAAAATGATAAATTTATATCTTAATCCTCATAAAAATTTAAATTTCCGGATAAAAACCTTCACATGCATTATATGGAGTTAGTCGATGTGGCATTTCTGTTAAATATTTGGTGAAATTATATCTATGGGGAAAAGTGTGAAATATATACTAATCAAAACCGCCTGAAATATCTTTTTATACAAATGATGATTAATTTTTACCAATTAATATGGTTAGATCTCATCATATACTATGAAAGATCAATTTATTAGAAAACATCTAAATCAAATAAAGTAGAAAATTCTATTGGTAGAAATGATCCTACATCATTATCAATGATGAGATTTGAGATGAATCCAATAATTCTATAATTACAATGGAATAACATGGTAATAATAATGTTAAGGAACATCATAATTGATTTCTCAAATTATTTCTCAACCTTAACATGTGGAGAAGAAAATGGATGCTCAATGAAATGAAATGAAATTTATAAGATGGTGGAAGATATCATAATTGGTAAATCCTCAATGATCAAAATTTATGAAGAAGGATTCATAAGATTTGGCTTTTGATTATGTGTACCCTCAGATAATAATATAGTGTTTGATATTTTTAATTAGCCTTATAGTATGACCTTCTTGGTTCACCCGGGGAGAAAAAATATGTATTAAGGTCTTTAAGAGCTCAATTTTAGGGACAATATGAAGAATTTGATCATAGAATATACATAATATGGCACGGTATTCTAGAAATTGTATATGTAATGAAAAAAATTCTAAAGGGATGATGCAACAATTTCCAATACCTATATGGAATTATAAAAACATCATAACGAACATTTTCCCTATACATCCAAATACATTATAAGGAAATAATGATATATGGTTTATTTTGGATCATCTTACAAATAAATCACACATTATTTCAATTCATGAGGAATTCTCAACTGATTAGCTTTCATAGATATACATCAAATATGTTTTGAGGCTTCATGGAGTACCATTATCCACTATATCTGATCGATATCTGATATTTTCCTCAATGACCTAGAAATGTTTATTATGTGCTCTAAACCAATATGTAACCATCATTAAATTAAATAATCCTCAAAATAATGGAAAAACTATCAAGAAAATCTAGACAATATATGACATGTTGAGATAATTCTCATAGGACTTTAAATGTGGATAGGATCAATATCAATGACTGGACGAGTTCTCTAACACCATTAGATTCCACTCGACTATCCAAATCAACAAATAAAAAACACGTTATGGGAAAATATGTAGAACACCATTATTATAGGATGAATTTATTGAAATTATTCATTTAATTCCTAAAATGGTTAAGGATATAGAAGATAATTTGAATACTATCCATATGCATATAAAATATACCCAAAGTCGATAGAAGCGTTCTGCTGAAAATAATCGATGAGACCTAGAGTATTATGTTGTAGATAAGTTATTACCCCACACATCCCCATGGATGAGAGTCATGAGATTTTGGAATAAGTGAAATCTATTTCATTGGTACATGGGTCCCTTTGATATTCTTTATTTCAACAGATCTATTGCCAATCGACTTGAACTTCCCCCAACCATGTCCCAAGTACATGATTTTTTCAAGTGTCCCTCATACTGAAGTACATTCCTGATCGGTCATATGTACTGAATTAAGAGGAGTAATATTCATAGAAGGATATATTTTATGTGGTGAATTCAGTGAAGATATTGGACAATAGAGATAAATTCCTAAACAAAAATACCTTTCACCTAGTTAAAGTTCTATAGAGGAACAAAAAACATGATTAGGTGACATGGGAACTAAATGAAATAGAAGTACAATCATTTTTCCACAAAGTATGTAAAATGTATTTTGAGGATGAAAATTTTCAATTGATGAATAATGTAACAACACAATAATTTTTTATGAAATATTTCTCATTAAATAATTTATGTTTTTTTGTAGCTTATGTTCTACACAACACTATGTATAAACAAACCAGAATATAATATTAAAAATATCAACACCACTATTACAAATATCTTATAAATTATTATGTATGAATTTTAATAACCATATTAAGAAATATATTTATTAATTGTAAATAAACATTCAATTAATTGTAAATACATTATATTCTACAAAAATAAATTCTCATCAATAAATGGTTATATTGCAATATATTAAAAATTAAATATAAATAATTTTTCAGTCTTAGAAAATTTAATTGGTAAAATAAGAATTATTTTAAAATTATTCATTTGAAAATTTTCTTAGGTTCATGTTTGGTGAATTTTCTAAAAGGTGTATAATTTTAATGAGTAATGACAAATACTAATTTACATTGAGAAATATTTTATTATTTCAACGTATTAAAAAAGTAAAGTAATATATTGTATTAGTTATAAACATTCATTAGTAAATTTCTATTAAAAATATAGTAATATTTATCTTTGAAATTAATTTTGTAAATGAATTTAGTATAAGATCATTTCACACATAGAAATGATTTTTTTTAGAAAAATTGTTATTCTTACCGATTTTCATGTTTATATATAATATAGATTAAAAAATTGTGTGTTTTAAATTTATAAAAATGAAATCTATATTTGGAATACTATGTTTTATTTTTAGTATATTCCCCCTTTTGAGTATGAATGGTGACCTTGGTAATTTTTTTACCAACAATTAAAGGTAAATTGATTAATTAACGGTAAAAATAATATGGTAAAAACTATAAACTACTCGAACACATTCAAAAATATAAATATAAGAATGAAAATTTTCCATTATCAACTATGGACCAAAATTTAATCATTTAATGGATACTTGTCCTTGAAAATGATATATATATTATTAAAATCAAAGAAAGTGACAATAATTAATGTTATTATTTTTTATAACTATAATAATTTTAATATATGGTTATCTAAGATAAATATTTGATTGCAAATATTATTTGGAAATATAAAACAATTATATATATATTTAATTTATTTTTAATTTTTTGGGAAGAAATAATTATGTTAAATGCTTACAAAATAACGATAGAGTAATTATTAAATTGATAGAAAAATAAAATAAATGATAATAAAAATATTAAAATAAATATAATAAGAGATATTTTATCAAATAAATGTTTGATATATATTTCAATGACTTATTTAAGAAATAATAGTTTATTAATCAAAATTTACATCATTCCTTGATTATTTATTTTTAGAGTAATAAATAGTTTTAATTTTGACAATAATGACATTTTTTGGGACTAATATTTTATTAACCTGTTTTCAAATCACAAAAATAATTACATGTTTCAATGTAATTGTGTTATGAACTAAAATTACATTTGTATAACATTTATTTTCCAATAAATTTATATAATTAATTTAAATTATAATATATTAATATTGAAAATGTTATTACTGTAATTAAACAAAAAATTGGTTAATTAATGGTTAATCAAATGATAAGAATTAAAATAAAACCAAAACATGTTTATATTTTATTGATTAGTGATATTACACCCTTATCATATATTATATTTTAATATATGACCATTTGGTGTTATTTTTATAGAATATTAATTTATTATATTTAAATCTACTGAGAAAATTCCAAAAACACCCCCTCATATTTTTTAAATACCACCCCTCACTACCCATTATCCTCACACCATCTAAGCCTTGTATCTTAAGAATAATATTATTAGTTACCTTTTAAAGTGTACTAAACCATGTATATTTGATTTTGGTCTCAACAAAGACCAATTATAGTTTCCTCTATGGTTCCTTCACGGAGGTGGTATTGGAGAAGTACCTTTCTCAAACCATATATTTTAATTTAATTTATTCTTATAACATATCCTCACCTCATTAAAATATAAAATCATAAATAAAAAGGTGTAATTTATATACTTTAATATTCTATTATAGTGTAAATATTAAATTAACCTTATTTCTCATCTCCTCTTATTCAATGAAATGAAATCATTGTCCAAATTATAGCAATGTTCGATCCCCATCGATAATGAGGTTTTAATTTCCATTACAACCTTCACGACAGGAAATAAAACCATTTACATGGTTAAGGAATATTTTAATTTTTATGTTATAAAATTCTTCATCGTCTCGAACTATTATATAGACATAATATAAAATAAATCGAAACTACTTCATGATAGACAGAAAAACATCAAAAACAAACTAAACATTTATTACCAACCATTTTTCAAATGATTATTCTTTATACTAGAATATATATATATATGGGAAAATTTATACTTCTAGAAATGAATTAGTAAAATTAATTTCACTTATCAAAAATTATTCCAATTTTACAAGAACATCAATAATTATTCACTTGTCAAACGAATATGAAACCATGAATACAAATGCTCCAAGAAGGATAAAATTAACCATTATAATTCATTAAAATTTCCATAAATTAACTTAATAAGACTATAATTAATCTAATAAATATAGAATAGAGTGTAATTAAATAATTAATGAATCCCATTTTATTATCTAGAATAATAAGAATAAGTAAATAATACCTTTGTATATATGTTAAGGAATCTCCAAAAATATCCAAATTTTCTGTCGAGTTACGATTTCTATCTCTCTCTACTTTATTTTATGACTTAATATTGTCACATTATGTGTATATTTAGAAACATTATCTATATATATATATATATATCAATTAATATTTACTTATGGGGAAATAAATGTTCTACATTTCTCCCTTATCAATTAATATTGATAATAAAACATGATTAAGTGGAACATATCTATTTCATGCATGTTTTCAAGTACAATTGATAAACTATATTAAGCCTAAAATATTTTTTTTAAAATCCTTATATTTATCATTGAAATATTTTTTAGTTAATTTATGATTTTATTCAAAAAATTATTATTTTATCCTTTTTAATGAATCTTTTTTCATTTCCTTAAAACCATGCTTAATTGACAAAATTGTAAACTTAACTAACAACCCTTTCAATGATTTCACTTCATTTGGCCATACTTATTCCTTATATATTAATATAATTCATTTATTAATTTTTTTGTAGGATTTTAATCAATTCTTTCATAGAAATCACTATTATTGGCCCTTAGGTTATGCCTTATGACAAGATTATGGTTCACCTTTCTTTTCAGGGGAAACCCTTCTGTTTATTCTTTATGACTGATTATTTATGTTGAAAACATATGTATGAACGTGTTATGATGTGTGTATCCAAGTATATATTCAATTATTTTGGTAATTTTTAGTCTCATGAGATTACATCAGTGGGATTATATATTAAACCAAATCCATTTTGGTAATTTTTCCACAATGTGATATTGTATTGGTAGTTAGCCGTGACTCATGTTTACATCATGTTGTATGTTATTTCCATATTACAATATTTAAATTATAATATAATTCCATTTAACATATTTCATTCTTCAATTGTTTTAAACATGATCAATTCATTTTATCTTACCATGATATGACTTTCTAACTCAGGTGAAATCTTATATTCACATGTTTGTTCCCCTATTGGGATTTTTAGATCATTCCTTTAATCTATGCTTTACCCAAGTTATTAAATGAAGATATTGGATCTGAAATGGATCTATATGCCTATTATTAATATAAAATAAAATATGTTATGAATTCTTTAATCATGGTTTCTAATTAGGGTCCTAGTCCTTCAAAAACACTAGACTATTCGATTATTTATTTTTATTTTCCATCAAATCATGTAATATTATGTAAAAAAGGATAGGGTAACTATACTATAAGGAAATATAAACAATATTCTTGAATTAAGATTACCAAAATTATATTATGATGAATCTTGCAAATTTTTTTGAGATGTTTTATTTATTTTGGCGAATGGTGAAAAATACTATATTTTAATTGAAAAATTCCATTATGTCTATGTAATTAATAATGTTAAATTATAATTTTAGTTTCCTTAAGTCACAATAGTTCAATTATACATCTATTCATCCAATATTTTCAGTGTAATCATTTTTAAATATATTTTTGATTTAAAAACATTTTAATCTTTTGAACATTTTTACTTTAAAAATCCGCTTTGTCTTCCAATATGGGGGATTAAATTTGAATTGAATTTTACCACTTCGAGGAATTGAATAGGAAAATATTCATTAAATATTTATAATTATAATAATTTATATTTTATAGGAATGTAAACTTAATTTTTTTCCAAAATTATTTTTGAAAATTATTTAAATAAATTACAGTTATTAAGATATAAATGATCATACATATAGGTTCAACATATAAAATATGTGTAAATATGACCCAAAAATTTTCCAAAACGAATTATATTGAAATATATAGAAATATAACCTCATTTTATCATGAATAGAACATTATGGGGGCTATGTAACATGAATAAAATGTGGGAGGAAATCACTCTCAAAAATTACAGGTGTGTCACTCACCCCACACATAAAAAGCCACCCACTCTCCTCCAATCCTTACCCCATAAAATAACATTGGTTAATCCAAGACATGAGTACTTCACTCCATGAACATCCAAAAATCATAAAATAAGCATTTTTTGGAATCAATTAATCTTTTTATGTTTTTAGTTCTAACCATAAGAAGATATCTAATAAAGAGTTAATGTTCTTCTCAATGTGTTTTCATTTTATTTCCTCAACCACCTTCTACAATTACCATTATACCATGTTTATTGAATTAAATTATTTTTTTGAATATAATAATTTGTTTTTAGGTTTATTTCATATTATTTTTTTTTTGCACATTTCCATCAAATGGATTATGAAATCATCATCCGTGGGTACGTCAGGCTACTGGCTCACGAACCAATGCCATTTGTTATTCAATTTCCACCATTTATGGTTAGAAATAAGGATATTTATAAATATTATAAAATTGATATAAATTATATTTTTATTTAATTATACTTCTGTAATTATAATATTATACATACATTCATGATTTCTATTTTTTGGGAATATGATAATGTCACTTGTGCATAAGATGGACTACCATCTTTTTAAGTGTTGTGATTTGTCCTTCCATTACATGGAATTTATTAAGAATGGTTTTAATAAACTTTTTGGATATATATGGTGTATAAATTATAATTAAATTATAATATATATATATTATTTAATTTTATTCTTTTTAAAAATATTATAAAATTGAAATAGCATTTATTCGTACATGTCACCTATCATCTCCATGACTGGTGCATTTCATAGACAATAAATAAAATTAGGTATTACTGAAGATTACTTTAGGTGGAATTTAACTTATTTTTATATTATTTTTTACATTATAGGGATTATTAAACCATGATCTAAATAAGAAGAAAAAAAATATAATTTCAATACATACTTTGAAAAAAGTTGTTATTACACAAAAACAATGTAAATAATGGAAAATAATTAACCAAAAAGTGATAAATTGTTTTAATAGAATCATATATGATGATATGAATACTAGTATATTATAAGTAGAAAACATACATAAATCACTAAAAACATAGGTCAAAAAACATTCAACTAAAAGGAATCATAATGAAAGAGAATTCATCTCAAATATCAATACATTGAGTCTTATTAGTTATTACGCACCAATTCTCTTTATGTGGTGTATGTGATTCCATTTGGACATGTAATGTCATGAATAAATCATTATTCATTATATTTTATTTTTAAATTGGATTTATTTCATCCATAGGGATTTGACATGAAGTGTACCATATGTTATGTGTTATTATGAAATTATTTCTTGATTGTTAACGGTCTCTTGAAATAATCATATTCTTAAAATAAATTTACAATATAAATAATATTTGATTTAAATATACACATAATGTTGTGCTGTATATAATTATTTCAAAAATTGTATACCATTTTTACATATGGTGCTTAGTTTGAATGTTATGTGATAAACTGTGTAAATATTGAAAAAATTTATCCTTTAGTCAATAAGGATAGTTGATAAGGAACAGTTTTTATAAATTAAATATATTATTTTATTTATATGGAATGATTTGGAAAATAATCAAATGGGGTTAATACTTCTTAATGAAATTCCATTGATGCACGAGCAATCTCATGGGATGAATCAGTTGGCCAAATCATATAGTTATTTACCCAAAATGTTTTAAAACATCTTGAATATATATCATGACAATAATTGTTTCTTGTTTTAGGGAAAAATTAACTATTATAACTAATAATATCCTTCATTATGTACTCACTTATTATTAGCATATAGATTTTCACTATGAAATTATCTCCAGATTCAATTCAATAACATTTATCGATAAAATGGAATTTTTCTTCACATAAATAACTTTCTATGTTTATTACGAATCATTTATTCTTGATTGATTCCTCTATACCAATTCCTTCAAAACAATTTGGTCTCACCCTTGTTTTTTTCCTTCCCCCAAGTTATGGGAAATATATAATTGAATGAGTTTTTAGGCATACATTTTATTAGATATTTTTATGTATTATGTTTTATTTCCTAATAATAATGTTAAATGGGTATCATGTATCTATCTGGTTCTCTAAAACTATAAAACTGATTATTCCTTCAGGATTGGAATCCATATAATCATACCAATGTAATAATGTAAGGCACCATTACATGGATTCTAGGAATGGGGTCATTAGTGTTTCTATCATGTGATTTTCATTAGAAAATATTCAACTCACAATCAAAGGATAATTTTGTGATTATGAAAAAATACATGTATAATATAAGTATATTTACATTAATGAAAAATTACGAAAGAATTAATAACCTCTAGGAAAAATTTTCTTTAATAAAAATTCATATTATTATGTATTTTTCAAATAACATTGATCACTTTATATCCTCTTGTTTAGGGATTTGTTGACATTAACATTCTCTTTAACATGTTCTCTATTGATCTCCCATAGTATTTAATTGTTAGTTTTATCTCTCGTATCGATGCTTTTATTTCAACCCAACATTTACTTATATATAAAAATTTATATATTTTTGTAATAGATGAATTTTTTTCCCTTTAACACATTTTAATATGATATTTTATTATAACTTTTATGATGTGGGATTTTCAACAAATTTATTTTTCAAATATCAAACCCTTGACTACTGAGATCATGATTGATTTTATAGGTCACAATTTATTCATAGTGGAGAGAATGTAACACCAAAAAATTCGAAAATAATAAAATTTCACTTAATGGTGTTTATTGAATTAAAAATTTAGTCCATGTGTCTTTTCATAAACTACTAATATTGTCTTACTTTATAGGAACAACTGAGTTTTACCAAAGAACAATATACCATTAATATTATTATTAAATGTGATAGTTATTGCGTAGCCATTGGAATGGTGGGAATTAATCGGATAAACTATTATATGAAAATATATAATTTAAGCATTACTATTAACTATATATTTATTAAAAAAGAAAATATGAATCATATAAATAAAAAATATCTACTTTCGGAAAACATAAATTTTTTCTAAAAGACGGCTTAACCGCATTTTTCTCACATAATATAAAATTATTTTTTAATTCATATAGGAAATATATATGTACAAATATAAATAATTTTTTTAATTCTTAATATCAAAATTATATTAGTGATATTTTTTAATATTTTTATAAGATGTTTCATTTTCTAGATGAATAGTGAAAATATTGGATTTTATTTAAAAAATCCCTTTTTTAAATAGGCACCTAAAAATTTTAAATAATAATTTAAATTAAATTCAAATTAAAAAAAGTTAAATAAAAAATATATCAATAAAATTTATTTCATCGTTATTTTTTAAATATTGATCATTTATATATAAACATTTTAATCTTTTGAATGATTTCACTTTGAAAACCAGTTTTCTCATCCAGTTTGCAGGACTAATTTTTAATTTAATTTTACATATTTATAAATTAAATTTATAGATATTGATTTCATTTAGGTAAAAATCAGAATTTTAAATTTCATATAGTTTCAACATAATTTTTCGATGAAGTGATTATTGATAAATGATAAAAGTGATTATAATGAATAAGATAAAAATGATTTCTCACTAGGGTAAAATTTAGAAAATAAACTGTAAAATGTATAAAAACTTGTAAAAACAATTTAATGGATATATTTATACCTTTTAAATTTAGTATCTAGAATGGATCCTTATTTGTTCATGGTTACATGAACAAATGGTGGTGGAATTCACTCTTTTAAAAAATGTACAAGTGTTCCACACTACCCACTTATAAAAGGCCACCCACCTCCTCCTCACATAAAACATTAAAATAACATTTATTTGGGAAATTAATTCCAAAATAACTCCCCATAGTCCCACCCCTTATACATAATTCCTTATTTTTATAAGAAATAATAATTTATAAGGTTTTAGTGCAAGCTTATAGAGGATACACGAAGATATGATAATGTTCATAAAAAAGAATGTTTATTGAATTTCCTTATCCTCCACGATAAATTCAAATTATACTATGATTATATAATATAAGATAAATCTTACATACAATATTATTGAATTATATAATTTTTACAACCAACATCATCACATACTTCCACCAAATGGGTTACCAAATCATCTTTTGTGTGTACAACATTCTACAACCTCACATACTAATGCCATTCATTTTTCCATCAATACCATTCATGGTTTGGAATAATGATGGATTTATATGTTATATTTTATGTATATGCTATTTTTATTTTATAATGATAATATAATTACTATAATACCCATACATTAATACTTTTTATTTTCAGAGAATATGAAAATATTGCTCGTGTATACAACGGACTATAACCTCATGAAGTGATACGATTCATTCACGATTTATATTAAATGTATTAATTATGGTATTAATAAAAATATATTATATATATATATATGAAGAAATTATAAATAAATTATAATATATATATCATTTAATTTCTATCAATATGATAAAAAAATGGAAGTACTGTTCTTACATAGGTACGACCTACTATCTATATGAATGATTTATTTCATTTAATATAATAAATTATATACATTACTATAAATAAATTTATACTAAATATAATTTTTACTTTTTTATTGTTTTATTTTCTAGATATGAATAAACTATGAACAAAGGAAGATGAAAAAATTAAATAGTCAAATCAATGTGAAAAAAAAGAAGTTATAACCCCAAACAAGGAATACAATGATAAATTAATCATGAATAAGGGTTAACATTTTAAAGATAAATATAATATGATATGATAAATATGATCAGATAAATATTATTATGGTTCTTTTATACGTTAGTAACATTCATTCAACCATTATAAATGATTTTAAAATGAGATCAACCAAAATGAAGCCTATTGTACGTGATTTCATCTTAATTTACATGTTGTTATTACTTACTAGTTATTATGAACCCATTCTCTATTATTGTGGTTAATTTTATTACCTTTGACATGTAATGAAATTAAAACTTAATTACTAATTTCATTTTGAATTATATCAATCATATGGATTTTATTATAAAATTACAAAATGTTAACAATTTTTGTGCACTCTAAGTTAATTTTGTAATTTTTTACATTTTATTGAAAAAATGAAATTATGGTAATAGTTTTATAGTGGGGATTAATTTTATTTTAAATATTTATTATATTTATAATTGATTTGATTAACTCTAAAATTGTACACCATTTTGACTTATGGTATATATAATGATTGTTATTTGATTAGATGTGGAAATATTGATAATTTAAAATATATTACTAAATAAAGAGATTGATAAGGCACATTGTTTATAAAATAAATTTATTATTAAATATATGAGTAATTATTGGAAGATGTAATACATGGGTTGGGAACTGATTAAATAAATCCCATCGATGAATTAGTAGTCTCAAGAGTTGAATAATTTGGAAAAATCAGATTGATTTTTATGTATAATGGTTTATAAATTCTTGAGTACAGATGATGATGTTAAAGGTACAATGTGTCTTGGAAAAAAGTCATCCAATAAATACTGATTACATTTATTTAGTATTTAGGTATTAATATCCAAGATTATTTCACTATGGCATTATCTCTAAATGATTTTCACTTCCAATTATTGAATAAATGGAATGTGATTCACTTAATTCTGATTCCATATTGACAATTCCATATTTAATCTTTATTTATCCTAATATACATAACATTTTTTTAATAATTTATGCTCACCCTAATTTTTTTCTTTTCCCAAATTATGAAGATGTTGTCTTTGAATGAGTTTTAAAGCATGAAATTTATTATGTTTTATAATATTTTTTTATATTATATTAAAAATATATAATGTTTATATTTTATGTATATGGTTCTCCATAAATTTTTATTTAATAGAAACTTTAGGATTTTGTTCTGTGTAATAATTCTAATTTATGAAATTAATGCACAACCTCCTGGATTCTGGGGATGAGGTCGTTACAGTTTTTATCAGAGGGGGTTTTTGTTGAAATATTCAATGTAAAACTAAAGGATTAAATTGTTACTATGAAATAAAAATATATCATGTATTTATATTTTAGTATATTAATAGGGATTGAATGACTTAATCAACTCTATGGAAATGATAATTTAAGAAAACTAACATGTTATCATTATGCCATATGATAACAATGAAAATTTTAACCTTTATATAATGTCTTTGTGGTAATTAAAATTATCTTGAACATGCTCTATGTCACACTCTCTAAGTACTTAAGTGTTATTTTTCCCTCCCATGTCTATGTTTATATTCTCATCCAATTTTATCCTAATTAGATATCTAGTTATGTGATTATTTTAGATGTATTTTTTACTTCCCATTTTATATTTTTAAAGGGTCATTTTATTATCCCTTATATAATGTGGTTTATTAAATAATGAAATTTTAAAATATCTGACCCTTGATTATCGAGAGAGTGGACGTAATTTATTCAATTTAAGGAGAACGAAACACAAAAAAAATTATAAAATAATAAAATATTATTCTATAGCTTATGTGACATGAAAAATTTATATTATCTTTCTTTATACATAACAGAAACATTAGATTACATTACATGAAAGGCAAATTTTCATCGAACAACAATATACATTTAATATTATTATTAAATAAGATAATTGTCTCCTGGATGTGGGAATGAAAGGAATTACTATGATTAACTAACTTATGAAAATATATTTTTTACAAAATATTATTAATTAACTATTTATTATAAAATATAATTACAACCATTTAAAAGAAAATGAAATGTTTTTAGATAAATTGTATTTTTTCTAATAGAAGACTTAATCATACTTGGTTCACATAATTTAAAACTAGATCTTAATAATATTATAAATTTTATATAAAAAATAATATTCCTTTTATAAATATTAATATCAAAATTAACATTGGAATAATGTTTGGAAATTTTTTGGGATGTTTTATTTTTTGAGGAATAGTAAAACATGATTGATTTTAATTCAAATTTTATTTTGATTATAGTTATGTTATAATGATAAATTATATATTAAATTGGTTTTATAGTAAAACTAGTTCAATTATAGATCTATTAATCTAATTTAGGTCATTATAATTACATTTATATTGAATTTTGATATAAAATCATTGTAATACTTTGAAAATTTTCACTTTAAAATCCTGATGTTACATATCCTCTACATGTATAATTTTAAATTGAAAATTTTCACCAATGGGAATTTAATTTGGATAAAATTATTCCATATTTTGAAACATAATAATTTATAATTGTAGATAATTTTAATATATTTTTAGCCAAATTTTTTAGAGAAAACAGTTATAATTAATTTTAGTGATTATGTTAAAAACTAGTTTCCTTAATTTTAAAACGCAGAAAATAATGAGTAAAATGTCACAATACTTAAAAAAACCAATTTTGTTTCAATAATTATAACTTATATTTCTTTAGGATCTATAGTTTACCATTATTCAGGCCTACTGACAAGAAAAAAATAGGGAGGGAATTCGCAGTTTGAAGAAATTTACAATTGTTCCACTCACACCACTTATTAAAGGGCACCACCTATCTTCCTCTCTTAACAGCATAAAAAATAATTTTATAAAAAAAAACTACCGAAATAAATCTAAACAATCCTTCCCATATTCTTAGAAGCATTATTTGTTTCATAATGAAACCCATTTATGGTTTTAGTGAAAATCTAAAGGGGATACCTGAAGAAAAAGTAATGTTATTATAAAAGCCTTTCTATTTAATTTACATATGGTCCTCTATAAATTCAAATTATACTATTATAATATAAAGAAAATTATATTATATATAATAATATTTTAATGTTACTGTTACTTCATAAAACATTACATAGTTTTGTCAAATGGGTTATAAAATCATCATCTGTGTGTACGGAAAACTATTGTCTTGAAAACTAATGTCATTCTTTTTTTCCAATACTAACATTCACAGTTAGGAATATATACATATATTTATAATTTATATATTTTATATATATATATATATATTATTTTATTATGTTTCGTTATTATTTATATTACATACACATTTTCCTTCCCATTTTGAGAGAATATGACTGCATGATCGTTTGTACAGAAGACTACAACCTCATAAAGTAATGTGCTTTATTCAGGATTTACATGGAATATGTTCGAGATGTGGTTAATAAAAATATGTTATAAATATTAAATAAATAGGATACATAAATGATAATATATATAATTTTACTCTATTTCATTTAGAACTACCAAAAAATGGAAATGTCGTTCATGTATATGTATGGTCTACCATTTAATTGAATGGTTTATTACAATTCCTATTACCAATTTTTTTATTACTCTAAATAAATATATTTTGATTACATATTATATTTTTATAATATTTTAGATTCTTCATATGATTACACCATGATATAATTAATAGAAAAAAATACATGAATTCAAATCACATTTTAAATAAAAAGCAGCTATTTATCGAAACAATGAAAATAATAAAAAAATATTAATGAACAGATAATAAGAATTAATAAAAGAATCATATATTATATGATGAGTTTTATTATGTTTTTTTATAATTTATTAATATTCACTAAATAATTGTACAATAGTTTATAGAGTGTTCAGTTACAAATAAGTGTAAGGTAAGGGATTTCATCTCAATTTACATTCCATTGAGACTTGTCAGTCACGATATACCAATTCACTTTTATGTGGTGTATATATATCCATATTGACATGTGATATCATCAATATTTCATTACCAATGATATTGTTTTGTTTAAATTTTAAATATTTAATCAAATGGGGTTTGACACGAGAATTAACAAATAGTAAGAGTTATTATTCAATCACAAATTCTTTTTTGATTGATAAATTTCCCATTAAACAGTCAATTTGTTGTAATAAATTTTCATTAAAGATAAATATCTATAAAATATCTATATTATTTAGATATTGAAGTTAAAATTTCCATAAATGTATAAAATTTGTACATATGGTGTTTGGTTTGAATGATATTTGATTAACTAGGGAAACATTGACAAATATGTATCATTTTCCCAGAAAGGATATTTGATACGGAAAATTATTTATGAATTAAATAGATTATTATATATATGAAGAATTATTTTTACATGTAATAAATTGTTTGGGAATTAGTTAATTTATTCCTTTTAATACATTAGTAGTCTCATGAGAAGAGTCAATTGGACAAATCATATGAGGGTTTTCCATTATGTTTTAAACTCTCTTGAGAATGAATCATAATGGTAAAGATATAATGTTAATAGGAAGTAAGAATTATTATAATAAATCATTGGATTGAGTTATTATTCAGGTATTACTATGCATAATATTTTCACTGTGGCATTTTATATGGATATATTTAAATATCAGTTATTTATAAAGCAAAATGTTTTTTAGTCACTTACCTTTTCACATTGATAATGAATTTTTGATTCATTATTTATTAATTTTAATTAACCCTTAAAGATAACTTAATATCACCTTATATCATTTCCATTCCACAGGTTAAAAATAATATATTTTTAAATGAGTTTTTAGGGATGCAGTTTATTATATTTTGTTATGTATTATGTTTTAGTTTCTATTACAAAATGTAAAATGGTTACAATGTACATATTTGGTTTTCCTTAAATAATTATTTTTTTCAATCCCTTGGAATTTTATTCCTTCAATAAATTCTAATGTGAAAAATTAAGGAAAATATCCTAGATTCTGGGGTTAGGGGGTTATATAAATCACATTAGTTCCACTATCTCAAGAATTGTGATAAAATCAGGATCATGTGATGATTGGTATTTAATATTTCTATGAATGAGGACATGATCACTTAGTATTTAAAAAACTCTTCCTCTCAATCATTAGCTATTCCTCTCTTTCAGTCATCAATCTAAGACATGAGCTTCCAACCATAATTGGGAATCTTTTCTCTCACCTCATAATTTACATCTCATCACATCTAAAGAAACTTTACAATTTTTTGGGATCATAATTTATTGTGAAGATGAATGTCTGTATGTTCTATGCTCAATGCCTATAATGATTATTAAAGCCCTTCTAGAAGAAAATATTCTAATGAAACATGTAATATTTTCCAGAAAATTAATTTCTATCATAGTGGATTTTTCCCATCATTTGGTTACATAGACCAAAGCCACTAATTCGACATCATGGGTGGGATATTTCATCTCTGGGGGTCATTTCTAACGGGGAGTATAGGAAATTAATTTATCACCCTATATCAGAACAACTCTTATACAAATTCCTGAAATATCACAATACACTACATATCAACCTCCAGTATTGTGAGTAGTCATGATCAAATTCAACAACAACCTTTTCCTTAGATCTAATAAATTATCACTACACTTATCTATATATTAAATATTTACTCCCTTCATGGTGATAATGTTCACAAGAGAAGCCATGTGAGAGAGATATTGAGTTAATCCCCTATAATACCTGACTAAATTGAGAAAAAATCAAATCTAAAATAAATTAATTGGTCATGCCTTAGACATAGCTACACAAACCATCTCATGATCAATTTATATTCTTTATTATGAAACCATTCTCCCAAGATTATGCACATCATGTATCCAAATGTGACACATCATGTACTTCATATAAAGTCTATATTCTCTATTAATACTCAACATCTTATGATGGTTTCTATAATTTTATTGTAATGTCATTGTTTATTTTTATAGTTTATTAAAGAACACAATGATGAGGAATTATATGTAATTGTGGGAAAAATTTGATGGCCATAAAAACCAAAAGATAATTCATAACCCCAATCCAAATAACAATATAAAAATTAAACCTATAAAAGATCCTAAAAGTTTTTTAATATTAATTACACTATTCCATGATGTTGATGTTATCCAAAATATAGGTCAATCTTTAAAAACCATTGGGATATCCTTTACTGATAAAATAATTAATCTTTTTTTGGAAATTAAAACTTATTATTCACTATGACATGATTCACATTCAATTAATCCACACAAATCCAATGAATGTGGTCTATTTTTATGGTGAACAATACTAAAGATCCTTAAGGGGATGTTCTATTCTTAGTGAAGAGTTTTTCTTCATGGTCATCATGTTCTACCTTGTTCCCATTAAACATGGATGGTCATATGAAATAAAGTGTAATTGTTATAGTCATGGATTATTATTGAGATCAATATAGAATTCCACTCCCATATATAGACGAATGTATTAGTAGTACGCTTGAAATACATCTTATTATAGTTCTACCATTGAGGGAAAGATGATGGAATCACTCAAAAATCAATTACAAATATCATGGTATCCCGCAACATTTAAAATACTTCTATATGATGTGGTACATGTCTATCAATTCTTACCTAAATATCCCATTAAGTTTTCATAAAAAATCCCTATTAGTTGGAAAAAATATTACAAATATCTAATAATAATCAATGAGTGCATGTTTGATGGTTACCCAAAAGGTGCACAAAATCATATATAAAACTATCAACTATTGAATTGTAAAACAGAAAATATGATCAAGTCCAACAACCACTATTGGATATTTTTTTATAGATATGAAGAAGAAATATAATTCTTCTCACGGTGTATTGGTAAATAAAAAATCAATGGATAATTTCATGAGTATTTCCAAACTAATAAATATTTTTTATAAATAAAGAAAAATAGTGGACTTAGTCCAAAATATAATTATATGAAGTACAAGAGAAGAACACAATACCTCAAACTGTAGAAGGAATTTATACACTATATGCTTAATAATTATAATCCATATATACCCAACCAGATAGAACTCCCTGATTCCCTTATAGGTTCAACATTGACATGGTTGACTAACCATCGTACTGTCTACACCTACTACTATGTCCATGTTCATTATTTAGCTACGTACATCCATGAATCCCTATCATAAAACCACTTTTTATTCCAAATATTTATATATGTGTGTAAATTATAATGATAAAAGATACAGTTCTCTATAATTTATCCCATTATTCATTAATTATAGTACCTAGTAGAGTCACTAACAATAGAACATGTCTAAAAGTATTGCCTCTAAAATGAATTTCCCCCAACACCCAAGTTTCCAGGCTCTATATTCCTTTTATTTCTCCTAGAATGAGAAATAGGTACTAAACACGATAATGTGCAAGTTGATCTACTAATATTTTGTAGTTGACTATAATATATGCCCTCCTCAATGAACATATGAATTTAATGGGATTTAAAGAACATTGTATCATAATTCAATAGATAAAGGATCCAAACATGTAATCTCAACTCTAAAAAAGGCTAATCACTAAATATATAGAATTATACTCTTTTTTACCATCCATAAGAGGTGTAAATAGATTTATATATTTAGAGAATCTTGAGTAGGAAAAAACAATCATTTTCTCTTACTTTAAAACCTTGACCTCTTAAAATTTTTAGATCTTTAGATAATATAGAAATAATACATTAGATACTTGAACCTTAATGGTTTACCTTGTCTTCTATTGATGTCTAATTGAATACAACATCATATCCATCCATCATCCATTGGCTCCATGATTCCCAAATGTTGAATTTTTTACTTTTCAATCATATCAGTCCCAAAACAGTTTGAATATCTTCATATTATTCCATATACAATTCTCTGCATATTTAGGGCCTTCTGTTCTCTAGAATAAGGGGGGTGTGGGAGTTGGAAGTAAACTATATATTTGAACATCTTAGTACCACCATATGGGACCCCCCACTCTAAAAAGGTACCCTAGAAAAGAGTCTAGGTTGGAATGGATCTACTTCTTAACCCACATGTGTTTCCAAGGGAACTTGCTCGGTCACATCCCCTTGCACAAAAAGATAAGAGAATGGATATGTGATTCTACGAGGTGACATTTGATGAAAATCATGAAAAAACCTTAGTGACTACCAACAACATAATAATGAATATTGATAACCAACCACATAAACACAAAATGATTTAGAATAAGGTTCATCCCAGACACAGATATATTCAACCATGCATATAATTTAAAAACATTAAAAAATGAATATTTTAAATAAAAACATATTTAAGAATCATACTTTTTTCATTAATAAAATTATTTTTTTCTTTGTGACATGTAATCATTACCTATATATGGAATATCGACATATGTACCTACAATGATACATGAATGAACACTGATTCCCATAAATAAAAATATACACTTCATGTGCATCACTAGAGATGAATTTTATTAAGAGTAACATTAAAAAAAACATAATTACACACACTATGGAAACTGAATGGTCATTTAAATATTTCTATCAGGACACTGACATAGTTTCTTATCCAAATTAGGACTATTATATCTGCTAACCATAGTTTCCAAAATCAAGGTAGAGAGAATAATTTTTTAGTGAAACTAGTGCTCTAATAATAATTTATACCACCCAAGCCAAAAACATGAGTGTATGTATGGGGTACCGCATGAGATATTGTGTACCTCCCCATATTTTAGAGGTTTTGGATTAGTTGTGAGGTCCTATGAAACAACATTGGGATTCTATTTCTTGAGTATACTGTGAACATCATTGAAGATTAAACACTCTATAATATAAATTAATATGCGAGGAATAAAACAATATCCATAAAAGTATCAACATATAAAAATATTTTCAACACAGTTGTAGTATAGAATACTAGATAGAAATCTCCAAAGTAAGAAAAAGGATACAAAGTACTATAAACTAGTAAAAGAGAAGAAATAATAGTAGGAAGTCATTCTAAACGCCATCTTGTAACATATGTATCCTTTATCATATCTTGTCAAAGATCTTCTTCATGGCCCATTCCCATTCCTATATCCATGATAATTACATCAATATGATCATCAAAATAACAATATAAGATGTGGGTACTAGACAGAGAAGGAAACTGCAAAAAGAATTAAAATTAATAAATAAAATATACAAGGTAATTATATGAATGAAAACACATAACAAATATCAATAAAAATATATCACCCATCTTAAAAATATATTTTTGTGTCCTCAAATACTAGCTCAATCTACGTCGGATCTATGCTAGATAGAATATAAATTGTATTTCAAACACACCACGCTCAAGCAAAAAATAGTCCAAAGCATAAATTAAATGTACCTTCTTATTGGGATACACGAATGTATTTCCCGGCCATGCTTAAAACATCCCTCTCATAGGATAGTGAACTATGTTTGACCTATATTCTATGTTCAGAAGACAAAATAACATTACATATAAAATAAGATGCAAATGACATATCCAACATCCCATAAATTTAAGAAAAATCATCATCTGAAAAACTGCATATGAATGAAAAATAAACATTGTTAATGGATACAAATATATAACTCATGTGATAAATCTTTATATATTTGTTTCTCGGGGCTATATTTACACTCCAACAATAATTCCAACAACATGTATTATAATGGTGTGAATGTTAAGAGCTTCCAACAATATGTTCAATAGTGCTGATCAAGGAAACAGTCTCCTTCCAAGTCTAAATGGACCAAAATATCCTAGAAAAATGTTCAGTTTTATGTTTTTATTATTTTTATATTGAGATAAAACTGGAATCCAAAAATAATAATTTTACAAGGTTTTCTAGAAAATAAGATCTATTTCCTTCCACGTTCTTTGTCTAAGCACTTAGCAGAAGACAAATCCTTGTGTTTGGATCTTGATTTGATCAAAGAACACTAAAATAAATGTTATATAAACAAAAACCCTTATTAAAATTATATCCTTACATTGTTATATTTATGAGATTCACTATATCCTAGACACATTTACCCATATATAATGAGGATATTTGGATGTTTCCACTTAATTACATCTTACTTGAATAATGTTCCCTTATTCTCTCCCAATCATGGATAATTATTTTTCACATTTTTTCCACCTCTATTAATAGAAAATCACAAATAACACTAATGAGAAATTTTAAGTGAAATCATCACAATATAATGAAATTTTAACACACAAAGAATGGAGCCAACAGATTAGTTCCTTGACCTAGTTTTCCACATGACCTTAATAATTCATACCCATATGCCATAGGATTTCAACTAGCAATGAGGGTCTAATATTGAACATTATGAGACTATACCCTATTTATCAGAGAATAAAAATTGAAAAAATAAAACAAAAAATACAAGAAACAAATATATGTAGTGAAGTAAAAAACACAATGTTGATTCCAATAGTAATTTGGGGAAACATGAAATAAAAATGATATGTATACATTACTTGTTAGGTAGTAATAAAATAAATATATCAAATACCATAAAAATGGAAAACCCCAATCATGGTCCATAGTCGAGAACTATTCTTGAAATCATATTCTATAACCTATTATACTGAAAAAATTGAAACTCAGGTCCCTACTTTAATAATACACCTGAAAAAATAACATCATCTTTGGTACTAAATTTCTTGGTTTCCTTAACACGTTATGAGTAAAACTTATTAGGCCCCCACTAGTGGTTTCTAATATATTAACAGGTCAAAAAATTATTTCATGTTGGTGAAAAATAACTCTTTTTTAAATTAATAATAGAAACATTAATTTATAAAAAAATATATTAGGATAACATATATGAACCATAAGATCCAAAGTGATACATGGGGAAAAGAATCATGCCTCATCTAATCTATGTCATATGAACCATATACCATAGGAGTTACACTGATTAATTCAAATAGGGGAATTAATTATTAAATTTATTTTTATATACAATGTAGAATCAGTTCCGGTACATAATACATATTTAATGTTATTATTACCTAGAGAATTATCTAACTCTTAATCTTGGGATTTAGAGCACCGTGTCTGAAATTTCCAATTAACGATGTGGAGATTCATTTCTAACTATACTAAACCATTGATAGTATAAGATAATTTCCAACTATCTTAATACATGGGTGTGGAGGGAAAGAACTACAATTTCAATTCCATATATGTGGAGTGTCTTTCCTTCATCCCAAAACCATTACCCCATGAACCACAATTCATGATTAGAAATAAAAAACCCTTTGATAAATTAAAATAAAATGTTTGGATATTTTAAACATTCATTACTCATCATAATCTATTATATTTATCCACATTAACCAAATTTAAATATTCAAACATTTCTTTAATTGTTTATATTATGGATTTCTTAAATGATCTTCAAAACCATTTAATAATATAGGTATTAAACTTTATCAATTTAATGTTTTTTCTTTAAACCAAATTACAATCTTATACATTAACCTTTAAATATAATTGTGGTCAATACATCATTTTATTGCATTATTCATTTTGAAAACATCTTTTTCATTCAGTGAAACCCAAAGCAGAATCAATATCAAAGAACAAATATCAAATTAGTATGAAAAATCATAATAGGTATTTCTTTAAATTATAAGACATAAAAACTTATAAATTTACCTACATCACATGTCCTAAAATTTTCATTCTCAAATAAATCCAAATAGTAGTTTAACCTTCTATCAAACACACCAATGAATGTAAATTTATTATACTCATGTACAATGTTTTCATCATTAGGAACTATAATTACCCATTTTTGGGAAGGTTAACACAAACCATGGGTAGTAACAAGTTCATTTTCACAATCAAAGAGGGCTTGATGGGGTCCGCAGAAGATTATAGAATCAATTTCATCCAAATACAACTTTTTGAATCTAATGGTAGAAAAAAACATATTGGATATAATGTATACAAGATATAAAGAAATATTTTTAAGACTATGGGAAAATTATCCTAGATATCCAACCTTATCAATCACATTTACACATTGAATCCAATGGTCATAATATTTCCAATGCCTATAAAAACTCTAATATCCATGCTAATTCTTACCTCAAGAACAAAAAACATGAATGATTAATTATAAATATATTTTTCTAATTATTTTAACAAACATCTAAAATAATGAAAAAGAAAATAAATCCTACCATATTACTTTTCCGAACTAAATCCGCTCCAACATTTTTTAGAAGCTAATTGTGTGGCCATATTATAATCTAAGACCAAACCCTATGATTCAGAGAAATTTAAATTATTAATTATGGACCAAATTATTATAAAACCATTAAAAAACCCACCATGGTTTCATACATTTCCAAAACATCATGAAATGGAATGAGGAAGTCATCTCAAATATCATATAAGAAATCCAATTTAAATCCCAATGAATAATATGGGATTCCACCATTCCCAGGTGAAATTTTAGATAAATCTTACAGTAGAGAACTCCAAAATTAAAGAGGAGTATGAAAAGGGGGAATTTATGACACTGAATAAATAATAATAAACTTAATACATTGATGCAAACATTTCAAAACTACCACCTTGTTAATGATTGGATTAAAGAGTAGATGGGAGAGAATATCCTGGTCCGTGCATTAATAATTATTGAATTTGAGAGGGAAGTGTCTAAAATTAAATATGGGTTTATTATTCATACCCACATTTCGTGATTTCTATTGTAGATAAATAGTTTTTTAAAATGGTTTTCCAATCTGTTTATCAAACATCCACCCAACATGGTCCCATACAAGTCACTCCATATTGTCATGACGCATAGTTTCAAAAATTATTTGACAACTGTACGACATGTATAAAATTTCCTTCTCACATAGACATGGTATCATAGATGCTACTAAAGAGTTTTAGAAATGATGAACCCATATAATTAAAGTTGTATGGATGGGGATTATGGATAAATCTAACAACATGGTAACAATGTTTGAGTTATTGCAAATCTATAAACAGATAAACTAATATCTGAACCCTTAAAACACTCCTAAACCCATTAAATTATTTTTATTCCACATTTGACATCTAAAATGGGTCTATTGAGTGGATAAAATCCCTATGATTTTGTTTCTATTTCCAGTTTATAAATCAGTATATCCACCAAAACAATTATTTCAACTCCTTTAGAATAAACTAATCATTCAGACATGAGATGTTACGGTCACAAAAACATATTAATTCTCATCCTCAAGAATTATTAGTGTCCATCCACCTGTATCATTTGACCTATATCAATTATTATATAATAATATAAAAATCCACATTACAAAATTAATTTTTAAAACACATTAAATTCATAAAAATTAACATAATGTGTCCAAATAAATTATTATCAAGCCTATTCCAATCATAAAAAATAAAACTCTTATATTTTAACTTCTATTTGTAATGCCCCGACCATAGTTACCCATAGTAGGCGCATTATTACATAATATTGGCATGATCACAATGGATCAAATCCTGAAAGACAAATAAGTTTAGTATCCTTGAAAGTATTAGATACATCCATAAGTTATACATTACATTATAAAATGAAAAACAAAAACATAGTGTCATCTTTCAACACATTAATATCCCTTATACTATCCTTGTAGGTTAGTGATAATATACATATATGCATCCTGGAAAAAATAAAAAATAGAAAGGGGTGATATCTGATGATTAGTAAAGATAAAAATATAGCGGAAATTATTATAAATAAGAATTAATATATAAGGCAATGTATAATATTAATGAAAAATCCTTTTAAAAATAATCTTCAATATAATTTTTAAAAGATAAATTAATTAATTCCATTTAATGATTCACATGGATATTCATCTATTCAAATAATCACATATAATATCAATAGCCAATTTCATAATGATGGAATGCATAATGTCGGACATCATAACCAAATAGTCAATGCCTCATGGAAAGAGTAAATATAATATTTTGTCAAGGCTTTTTTATAAGACACTAGTTTATCTCATAAGACCTATCAATGAATCGAGGTGATATAGTGGGCTCCACATATAACATACCATGTCCAATGCATTCCTCGTATGAAAAGGATTAAACATAACATAAACATTCATGTTAAAACTAGCATAAAAAATGAAAATACATTAACCATAAACCATTAATGGTTTAAAAATAACACATCCATGGTCAAACATATAACAAAACCATCAATACAATATGAAATATTCTATCAACTTCAAACACATGTAAACTCCATCAAAGGATGTTGACATAGATGAAATTAAAAATATTTGAGAGAAATATATCACTAAATTTTGAAATCATTTAAAAGTCACATAATTATAAAGAAAACATTTATTTTGAAAATATTATTATAATATTTTAAGGGAATATTTGAAGGTTTTCTAGTGGTGAAAAATAGCTGAAATCTCCATATAAGTTAATAAATTCTTTCAATAAGTTTTTGAAAAGGTTAAAAAGTACCTTGTTTAGAAAATGATGGAATGATTCCATTCCAAACATTTTATAAAAATTAAAACAAGGGTATAAATGACACTAACACGTATTATAGGAAATTTTGAAAAAGTTTTGAAATGTATTATTAAGAAACACAGATGTTGAAGATAAATAAGTCCCAATAGATACTTTCAGATAAACAACCTCAAATAAAAAAAGGGATTGTAAAATTAACCCATACCTTGAAATTTTTCATGAATGAGGGTATGTTCACGTCTTGTATAATAATTAAATCATTGTTATTAAATTATAAAAAAACCTTATACAAAAATATGATATTATATATGATATTCTAATATTTATTTGTTAATAATATTTCAGAAGTATCATTATTCCGGATGTTAACTAATTTGTTTTCCTTTATAGAGTTGTTACGTAAGCCATGTTTATTAATGACAGGATGTATTTTATTCACATAACTAATTATATTACGTTCATAAACATTATTATTAATTATAAATTAATATTATTCTTGAATTGTAATGATGGATGATGACTCTCATTGCATTTGTGGAGACGGTAATCCGTATGTACGCATGACTGACAATATCATTCTATTGATGGTGAAATAATATTTAATTGGATGTTATATCATAAATTAAGAACCGTTAAAATGTTATATATATTATTTTCATAAATTTTACTCATTATTATACCCATCCAAATAATGATGTGTTGATTAACAAATTACACCACAACGTGGAGACGGTAACTCGTACGTACACATGTATTGTTACTTTGTCATTTATAGGATGGATGGAATTAAAAATAATGTTGTTCCATATTTATAATAATATCACATTATGTAGAAGTTACTAGAGTTATTATTTTGTTATGGAAACAACGAAGAAATATAATGTGGAAGAAGAAAATAACTTTGAAAGAGGTGATGAAATTATTACCTCTTCTTCGGGTGATTCATTTTGATTTGATCAAAAGTGCTCTTTATGTTGGATGTTTGATCAAATTATTTCATATTAGATTATTTTAGGGTATTTGGGAGGATATTTGAGTAGGTTTTGGATGAGCCAAATGACTTTGGATGTGTGATTTTTGGACAATGGGAAGTACACTTTTATAAGAGAGGCGAGGGTTATATTATGAAAAAGATGAAATATTATTTTATTATAAAATCATATTCGGTTTATACTGGCTCCAAAAAAATTATTTGGATGATATGGATGGGATAGATCGAAAACCTTTCAAAAAATAGGATTTATATAGATTTACGTCACCATATTGACATTGTCTTTTTTATTTAACACTTAATTAAATAGTTTATCTTTTACCATGTATTCTTGTATATTATCATAAATTGTTAATAAACATACAATAAAATTCCAATAGAATATAAAGTGGTTAATTATTGACCTATATAACCTTATCTATTAATTTTGTCAAATCCTTATATTTTTAAGAATATTATATCATTTAATAATACTGTATTAGTTTTAAAAACTCTTTCATTTCAATTTTGACACTATTTGGTGATCTGTTTTTGTAGAAGTCATAAAAAATTTATCACTTCAAAAAACAATATTTAATCAACCCAAACATGTCATATTAATCTAGAAAATTAGTGGAATTAATCAAAAGTGTCAATTAATATTTATTTAGATATTTATAATATAACATATTTTAATATTTCTTTAATTTGGTAATTACTACAAAATCATTCTGTCATAAATTAATTTAATTATTTAATATCTATAATTTATAAATGAAATAAAATTTTTTAGGAAATATTTTTATATTTTTAATGAATTTTTATATCCCAATTTAACTTATTTATAACCATAAAATAAAAATGATTTAGTTATTAAATTTTAATTTAACACTTTTAACCCTTCTTTATATAAAATAATAATAAATTTCCTAATCTAATCCAAGAGGGAAAAAGAGCATCATATAATATTTATAAAGTTTATTTTGGTCTAAATAACCTTATCCTATAGAATTAGGACATTTTTTGGGGTAATTATATTATCATTTTTACCATTAATTACCCAATTTTCTTTTAACCATGCTAAAAAAAATTCAAAAGTTGTTATTCACCAAAAATTATTTTCATCTTTTTGAACCACATTTTATATATTGAGGTCAACCATGTCTCTCAATTTTTTTTAAATTCAATTCAAATAAGTGGTAAAATTATGTTTTATGAAAATTTGCTAATGTCCCTACAAGGTGGTTAAAAGACGTTAAAATGTTCAATAAAATTTTATACATCTAATCTTAATATAAAATGTCTCCAATTAATTTCATTGAACTAATATAGGTTTTATGTCTAACACACTAAGATTTTCTGAGATATATTATTTTTAATTTCATTGATTTCTTCTATTATACACCAAACCAAGATTAGTTTGTACTATACACAACACCGTATTAGCTTGAAGTATACACAACACTATTTTTTGGTCGTGTTACACACAATTTCAAGTTCGTTTTGTTGAAATTATTCTATGCAACATTAAGTATAGATTTTGTTTAATGTATAAATGAAATAAGTTTTCATTATTTTATATGCAACATCAAACAGATCTTTCACTAAATGCATCCCTGACTTGGCTTGCATTACTCGCAATCAAGACCTTCCTGGATAACATGTGTTGTATGCAATACTGAGTTTCACTAAACGAGATATTATTATAAAATTATTATGAACTAGCTGTTATGAATAGTAATACCCATTTTTTGAAATTTAATAAAGTTTATCCTTAAAAATGGAATTCATTTTTGGATTAGTAATATCGAAATTAGCCTAGGGTGAATTTTTGGTATTTTTCTGAAAATTTTCAATTTTTGATGAATAGTGAAAACACTGGGTAACTATTTTAAACCCGACTTTTTATTTAAATAATTATTTATTTTATTTAAATTTATTTTAGGTCAAAATTGATATATAATACCAATATATGTTCAATTTAATTTATTAGGGTCATTTTATAATAATTTTAGATATATAAATATTTTATTGAACTTTTCACCGTCTTTTACCCACCTCCTAGGAGAATTTGAAAATTTACATAAAAAATAATTTTATTTCTTCTGTGAGTGTAATTTAAAAAAAATGAGAAACATGATTAATATCAAGTAGTAAAATTTGGTTCAATAAGATAAAAATAATTTTTTGGTGAATAGTAACTTTTAACTTTTATTTACCACGGTTAAAAGTAAATAGGGTAATTTAGGGTAAAAATGATATTATTATTAACATAAAACATGTCCTAATTATCTTTAATAAGTTTAATTCGACCAAAAATAACCTTAGAAATTAAATATTATCATTTTGGTTCACTTGGATTAGATTAGGACATTTATTATTATTTTATTTAAAGAAGAGTTAAAATAGGTAAAATCAATATTTAATAACTAAACTTTTTTTAATATAGGGATATACATAATATAAATTCAACAATAAATATTAATTATAAATATAAAATATTTCCTATATAATTTTATTTTATTTATAATTTTTAGACATTAAATACTTTAATTTATTTATGACACAATGATGATGCAGTAATTACCTTATTAATGAAATATTAACATTATTGAAGTTATAAATACCCAAATAAATGTAATTTGAGACTTTTTATAAATTACACTATTTTTTAGGTTAATATGACATGTTATTATTGATTAAGTTAAATGTTTTCGAACTATTCATGCTTTTATGATTTTCACAAAAATCAATTACCAAACAGTGTAAAAATTTACTTAAAATAGTTTTTAAAACAAATATTAAATTATAAAATTTTATTCTATTTTTAAAAATATATGGTTCGACCAAATGACTAAGATAAGGTTATATATATTAATAATGAACCACTTGGTGTTTGTTTTGCTTTTTATAGTAATTTTATTAACCATATAGTTTAAGAAAACTAGAAGGCACAATAAATTTTAATTATTTAACTTAGAGTTAAATCTAAATGATAATGTTACAATAGTGACCTAATCTTGTCTAAAACATATTTTTTGAGATTATTTATACCCATACCCACTTTAGCTTACAAATAAATCAATTTGGATCAATTATATACAGAATATGACTTTATTATAAAATAATATTTTATGTTTTTCCTAAGGTGCTCCTCTCCTCCCTTATAAAAGGGCAGCTCCTTCCTCTTATCTTTACACAATTTTGAGCCTTCAATATCGGACAACCCCTGAATATTTCCTATATCATATTCACTAGAAAAATTATAGAGGTTTTGGTCTCCTCAAAATACCAACTCTAGTGCCTTAAGAGGAAGGTTAAAAGAGGTGTGTCGAAGAAGATGTAATCTCTTCTACCGATTCATTCATGTTTATTTCTTCTTCTAATTCTTCTTCATTTTTTGTTTCATAATAAATTAATAACATCAGTATCAATAATATATTTATATGTTATTATAAAAATGAAACAACCCTATTTCACCTTCTATCCATCCTACGGAAAATGAAATCACTGCACGTGCGTACGTACAGAATACCGTCTCCACGCCGTGGTGTAATCTCTTTTTCCACCACCACAGTACTTGGATGGGAATAATGGTGTAAAGAATAACTATATATGGTTATTATAACATAATACTAATTCTGAGATACTTTATCATCCACTCCAATTCCATTCAATAATTATGGGAACGATATCATCGCTCGTGCGTACGTACGGATTACCGTCTCCACGACGTGATGAGATTCATTCTCCATGTTAACCACACAAGAATGATTATATTGTATATATAATGAATAATAATGAAATATATGACATTATAAAGCTACAGTATTTATGTAAATATATATATATATATATATGTCATCTACTTACTTCAATTCAAGTCAATAAGGAAAAGAAAACAACGTTCATGCGTACGTACGACCTACCGTCTCCATGAATGGTGTATTTCATTTCATTTATATATCTTATATATATATAAATACTGAATATATATGATATATAAAGAATTATTTACATTCTTGAAGTAATTAAATCATGATATAAGTAATAATAATATCATGAACGACAATTCCAAACACGTACGATAAATAAAACGATTTTACCCAAAATGCTGCTTTAACATGGAATTTAAAAAAGAACAGGTAATATAAAGTCATAAGTGAACCATATATGATATCATAACAATAAATATGATTCTGTAATAAGTCAATGACATTATTTAAATCATTATACATGAGGTTCGTGTACGTACAAAGCATATCCGACCTAAGGTAAGGGATAAATCTTCCAATCTAGTGTTTTCTGATATTGTTTATTCGTAAGTATTTATTGGGGTTATATTTATCATCCATGTCCCTATTTTCTAAAAAAATGGTTTCATGTATGTTTAATGTACTTTTTACCCATTTTTGAATGATACTACATGGTATTTAAGGAATCTTTCTTTAGTTTACCATACGAGGTACATTTTGAATTTTCTAAAAAAAGTACGAGAAGAATGTTTTTTTAACTTATACGGTATGAACAGATTTGTATGGTTTTATAATGCCTTATATTAATGAAGCTTACTCTACATGATTTCATGACTATTTTTAGAAAAATCCTTTTCTTTTCAAATCACATGGCATTTTGTGAAAAGTTATTTATTTTTAAGAAGAAAGGATATTTTCCTCAAGAATTCATTTCAAGTATTTTATCAAAACAATTTTCCCTCTAAGATGACATTATTTCATATGTATATGTTTCAAATATAATGTCTCTATGATTTACAGGGTTTCAATTTTCTGATGATGAAATGATATCCATTTGTTTTTTATGGATTATGTTTTGATGGGATTATGGTTATGAAGTCCATTTTATTTTTGGGTTATTATGAATGATTTATGTTTATGTTGTGGCACACGTAAGAATGATTTCATTATGAGATGGGTGGGACCTATATCTACCTCCATTTAATTGGGTAATGATTTATATCTAATGAGATAGACCTGGAAGGAATGGAAAGTTAATCCAGTTCAGTGATACATGGTTGGAATGAGGATTGAACTCGATTCAGAAAGAGACTTTGTCCACAAAGATGGTCTTGGCAGTAATTCCTTGGCTATTATGGAAATCATAACATGTGATTAATAGTTTCCACAATTACATGTTTTATTCCCAAGATATTTTATCATGATTATTGTTTCTTTATTATCTATTCCTTATGTACTGCAATGTTTTATGTCATTGCTCAAGATTTTGGTGTTTAAACATTATGTTCACGTTTTTTTAGTTCAAATGTATATGATTTTTTTTATTTTATCCATGCTTACCCTTACTGAGCATTTGAGATCACCATTTTTATGTTTTCCTTTCCCTAGGATTTAAATAAATGTTTTAGGTAAGAAAATAAAAGGATACGATCTTTATGGGAGATGTTGAATATCTTTCACCACGATTAGAAGATTATATTCCGAGTTTCCAAAGAAACTTAACTATTATATTCCTTGTGTGTCTGTTTTTGTTATAAATTATGTATTACACAAAAAGTAATGTAATGTCCGTGTACGTTAACCTTCGGGTCTCTTCAATTAGTATCATAGGAAAGGTTTAGTCAACCTTTGGAAACTAGGATATGAGAACTTTAGTGAGATTCCAAGAGATATTTCTAAGGTACGTCTTGAGATTTCCCTAAGTTTAAGTATAAGTATAGGTTATAGTCCTATAATTACAGTAACGATAATAGAATTAAACCTAAGATGTTAGAAATTGATGGTACTCCCCTTTTGTTATGTTGTTTTCCTAGCATGTTTTTTCCTCTCACACTTTTCTTTTTGTGTTTTAGATGATGGCTGGAACCTGAAGGAACCATGTTGATCAATGTAATGGACAATTCAATGATTGTACTGCTAAAAAAACTAATTTTGTGGGAGATGGATTGCAGAATATTATTGCTATACTTACACAAGATATGAATCATTTTGGACACCTAAATGAGAAGAGAAGGGAACAATATTCTATTGAGTCTTTCATGAGGCAACGTCCACCTTCTTTCAGTGGGTCTTCTGACCCACTTGTTGACGAACAATGGATCAATACCATTTAAAATATATTTTCCATACTTCGCTGTTTGGAACATGAATAAGTCATTATGGCTATTTACCATTTAGAAGGTGAAGAAGATCAATGGTGGACTCTAATTAAGAATACGATGCCCTGGGATGAAATTGAATCTATGGAATGGGATTAGTTCAAGAACGTATTTTTCAATAAGTACTTCCATCATATATTTCGAAAAAAGATGGAAAAATATTTTCTTTATCTTAAGAGAAAGGATGATGAATCTGTTGGTATATACGAAGTGAATTTTACAAGGCTTTCAAGGTATGCATCTGGCTTTATCATCCAACCTAAAAGTAATGTTGATCGATTCAGTAGTGTTTTAAAACCAAGTCTTCGAAGTGAATTAGCTATAAAAGACTTCAGTAGCTATGAAGAAATTGTTCATTGTGCTATCAAAGTAGAAATAGAAGTTGGTGTTACATATCCATCTCATGGTTTTAACAAGAAATGAAAGATGGTGTTCAAGGAGAAATCTCAAAATAATGGTGAAAATAAGATGAATGTTTCTTTATGCTCAATGTGTGGAATGAAGCATGTGGAGATTTTCATAAAGGGATTAGAAAATGTTTTAAGTGTGGAAATGAAGGTCATCATGCAGCTGAGTGTCGAAGTAATTGAAAAAGGGTTGCTAATGATGTGAATATTGAAAAGACTGCAGAGAACGCACCACCAACACTTCAATGCTTCAAGTACAAGGAAATGGGGCATTATGCTAATCAATTCCCTAATCCAAGGGTTAATGATGATCAAAGTGAGAGGAAATTGATAAAGGGAAGTCGCATGAGATCACTATTTGTGATTTTGAGTATGAAAATTATGTTGTGTAATGTAATGGGATTTCAAAATAGTATCATGGAATCTCATTTATGGCATCGTGGGATTTTGGAATATCTATGTATTGGTTTTCTATAATTATATGGTACTGGTAACCATGAAAAGTGATTGTAATATTTTTGGAATGAAGATGATATTATCATAATGAAGGGATAAAGAAAAAATAAAATGAGCTCATGACTGATATAAGGACAATGTTTTATCAGGGTTCGAGTATATAGAAATTTTGGGATTTTGGAATGTGGAAAGTGTTAAATTTTGACAGCATTCAAGTTTTCACTAAGGTTCAATGGGTATTCATTTTTCAAGAGAATAAATGATTAAGGTATTCACATGTTTGTAATTTTACCAAAAAGATATTTCGTATGATATATGGGGGATAAATGATGGTATTCAAATGATCGACAGATGGTATTTCTAGTAATTGTTTTCATTATGCTATGATCTTGGACAGAATTATTTTGGATAAGCCTAAATATTGGAATGGATTATGTTGGACATAAGTTAGTATTATTTAAGGATAGAAATTTTTTCGATATTATTGATGGAATGTGATAATACTGTTGTTTTAGAAAAAGGATAACCTGTAGGATGAGCGACAACCCGTCGCATCGGACAAGGCTGTGGGAATCGAACCCACAACTGAAGTGCGACAGGCCTTTATAGCCTACCACTAGCCAAAATGGAGTCCTTGGTTAGTAGAAACTAGTTTTATTATATTAAGTGGTATGATATATGAAGTATAAGTCCATTTTAAGAACCATATAAAATTAATATCACTATAGATGGACTTATGTATATTTAATAACATTTGTTATGCTTTTGTTTGAGACAGATGGAATGACATATCATTCTATCACATGATCTGATAACACTTCACATAAGACAAATTCAACTTCATTTCTTTAAGAGATTAAGTGGAAATTGTTCAAGGCACAAAAAATAGTAATATTGTACCAAAATCAAGTAAGTATTTCTTTTAATTCAACAATTCTTCAAATTTAGGGAAATGATCTTGAAAACAAAAAAAGGTTTTCCTAGTTTCCTTATATTCGATGAATCAGATGGTACCTTAAATCATCACAAATTTATGGCTTTGTTACTATTGGATTTTTCATAGCCATGTCCTCTACCACTCTCCATCAGAACTTGATGGTTAGATTTTTCTTCCATATCTATATTTCCACCTATGTTCTTCTATGTGGAAACCCAGTGATGAGTTAATCTGGGAAACTATTACATTTCTTACTTTAATTTTTAAAATGAAGTTTTAGTATTCCTTTTATGATGTGGGTTTTTATGATCAAAACATTCAAATAGAAAACGATTTATAACCCCAAAGAATTTCGAGGGCGAAATTTATTTTAAGGGGGGTAGAATGTAACACCCCGAGATTTTATGAGATATATTATTTTTTATTTATTTGATTTCTTCTATTATACACTACACCAAGATTATCGTGTACTATACGCAACAACGTATTATCTTGCAGTATACGCAACACAATTATTGGCTTGTGTTACACAAAATTTCAAGTTCGTTTTATGGAAATTATTCTATGAAACATTAAGTATAGATTTTGTTTAATGTATAAATGAAATAAGTTTTCATTATGTTATATGAAACACCAAACAGAGATTTCACTACACGCAACCCTCACTTGGATTTACATTACACGCAATCAAGACCTTCCTCGATAGCGTGTGTAGTACGCAATATCGAGTTTTACTAAACAAGTTATTATTATAATATTATTATGAAATAGCCATTATAAATAGTAATACCCACTTTTTGAAATTTTATAAATTTTATCTTTCAAAATGGACTTCATTTCTGGATTCGCAATATCGAAATTATCCTAGGGTGAATTTTTGGTATTTTTCTGAAAACTTTCAATTTTTGATGAATAGTGAAAACACTGGGATACTATTTAAAAACTAAATTTTTATGTAATTAATTAATTATTTTATTTAAATTTATTTTGGGTAAAAATTGATACATAATTCATATATAAGTTCAATTTAATTCATTGGAGTCATTTTATAATAGTTTTAGATATATAAAAATTGTATTGAACTTTTCACCGTCTTTTACCCACCTTAAGGAGAATTTGAGAATTTACATAAAACATAATTTTACTGCTTTTGTGAGTGGAATTTTAAAAATCTGAGAGACACGATCAATATCAAGGAGTAAAATGTGGTTCAATTAGATAAAAATATTTTTTTGGTGAATAGTAACTTTTTTACTTCTATTTACCATGATTAAAAGTAAATAGGGTAATTAAGGGTAAAAATGATATTATTATTACCCTAACACATGTCCTAATTCTATTAGACAAGTGTTATTCGACCATAAACAACCTCAGAAATAAAATATTATCATTTAGGTCCACATGGATTAGATTAGGACATTTATTATTATTTTATTTAAAGAATAGTTAAAATAGTTAAAATCAAAGTTTAATAACTAAAACATTTTTAATATAGGGTTATATATAAGATAAATTCGACTATAAATATTCATTAGAAATATAAAAAGATTTCCTACAAAATTTTACATTATTTATAATTTTTATACATTAAATATTTTAATTTACTTATGACACCATGATGATGCAGTAATTACCTTATTAATGAAATATTAACATAATTGATGTTATAAATACCCAAATAAATGTAATTTGAGACATTTTATAAATTAACCTATTTTTAGGTTAATAATACTTGTTAGTATTGATTCAATTAAATTTTTTCGAACAAATCATGCTTTTATGATCATCACAAAAATCAATTACCAAATAGTGTCTAAATTGACATAAAATAGTTTTTAAAACAAATATTATATTGTTAATTGTTATTCTATTAATAAAAATCTAATATTTGGCCAAATGACTTAGATAAGGTTATATATATTAATAATTAAAAACTTGGGGTTATTTTGTCTTGTTATAGTATGTTTATTAACCATATTGTGTAAGAAAACATGAAGACACTTTAAAAGTTAAATTATTTATCTTAGAGTTAAATATAAATGATAAGGTTAAAATAGTGACCTAAACATGTCTAAAACCTATTGGTTTAAATTATTTAGAACCATCCCCACTTTAGATTCGAAGTAAACCAATTTAGAACTATTATAAACCGAATATGGCTTTATAATAAAATAATATTGTATGGTTTTCTTAAGGTGCCCCTCTCCTCCCTCAAAAAGGGCACCTCCTCCCTCTACTCTTTACAAAAATTTTAGCTTTCATGCCCGGCCAACCCATTCCCATTTCCATTCTAAACTTCTCTAGAAACATTATATAGGTTTTTTTTCTCCTAAATAGACCAACTCTAGTGCCTTTAGAGGAAGATTAAAAGAGGTGTGTCAAAGAAGAGGTAATCTCTTCTACCGATTCGTTTATGTTTCTCTCTTCTTCTACTTCTTCTTCATTTGTTTTTAAATAAAAAATTATTAAAATAAGTATCACTCATACATTTATATTTTATTATAAATATGAAACAATCTTATTTCACCTTATATCCATCCTACGGAAAACGTAATCACCTTGCATGCGTATGTACGGAATACCGTCTCCACGCCTTGGTGTAATCTCTTTTTCCACCACCACCTAAATTGGATGGGTATAGTGGTGTAAATAATAACTATATATGGTTATTATAACAACATAATTATTCTGAGACATTATATCATCCACTCCAATTCCATTCAATAATTATGGGAATGATATCATCGCTCGTGCGTACGTACGGATTACCGTCTCCACGATGCGATGAGATTCATTCTCCAATTTAACCACTCAAGATTGATTATAAAGTATATATAATGAATAATAATGAAATATATGACATGATAAAGCTACTGGATTTATGTATACATATATATGTCGTCTACTTACTTCCATTCCAGTCAATAAGGAATAGAAAATAGCTTTCATGTGTACGTACGACCTACCGTCTCCATGAACGGTGTATTTCATTTCATTTATCTATCTATTATATACATATATACAGAATATATATGATATATAAATACTGATTTAAATTATAGAAATAATTAAATTATTATATAATTACTAATAATATCATGAACTACAATTCCAAACACGTACGATAAATAAAATGATTTTACCCAAAATGCTCCTTTAACATTGAATTTAAAAAAGAACGAGTAATATAAAGTCATAAGTGAACCATATATATTATCATAACAATAAATATGATTATGTAATAAGTAAGTGACATTATTTAAATCATTATACAGGAGTTTCAAATATGTACAAAGCATATTAGACCTAAGGTAAGGAATAACATTTCCAATATCATTTTTATCAGAGATTTTTTATTCGTAAGTATTTACTGGGGTAATATTTATCATCCATGTCCATGTATTCTAAAAAAAATGTTTTCATGTATTTTTATAGTCCTTTTGACCCATTTTTTACTTTTATTATATGGTATGTAAGGAATCTTTTTTTGTTTACCATACGAGGCACTTTCTTACTTTTCCGGCAAAAGTACGAGAAAAGCGTTTTTTTAACATATACGGCATGAACATATTTTTATGGTTTTATAACGGCTTATTTTAATTAATCTTACTCTAAAATATTTCATGAATATTTTCAAAAAAATCCTTTTCTTTTAAAATTTCTTGGCATTTTTTGAAATGAAATCGATTTTCAAGAAGAAAGAATATTTTCCTCAAGAATTTATTTCAAGTCTTTTATCAAAACCATTTTCCATCTAAGATTTAATTATGTAATATGTGTATGCTTCAAATATAATGTCTCAATGATTTACATTGTATCACATTTCTTGTGATGAAATGATATCCATTTGTATTATATGGATTATTTTATAATGGGATGATGTTTACGAAACCCATTTTATTCTTTGGGTTATAATGAATGATTTATGTTTATGTTGTGGCACACGTAATAATGATTTCATTATGAGATGGGTGAGACTAATATCTCCCTCCAATGCATTGGGTAATGATTTATATCTCATGAGATAGACATGGCGGGAATGAAAAGTTAATCTGGTTCAGTGATACAGGATTAGAACGAGGAGTGAACTCGATTCAGAAAGGGAATTTTTCTAGTAAGATGGTCATGCCATCAAAGCCTTGGCTACTATGGAAATCATAACATGTGCTTAATGGTTTCCACAATTACATGTTTTATTCCAATGCTATTTTATCATGATTAATGTTTATTTATGATCTATGACTTACGTACTGCCATGTTTTATGTCATTGCTCAAGATTTTGGTGTTTAAACATTATGTTCAGGTTTTTTTAAGTTAAAATGTATATGATTTGTTTTATTTTGTCCATGCATACCCTTACTGAGCAATTGAGCTCACCCTTTATATGTTTTCTTTTCTCCATCATTTAACGAAAAGTTTCAGGTATAAAAACAAAAGAGGAAGATATTTATGGGAGATGTTGAAGATCTTCCATCACGATTAGTAGATTATATTTCGAGTTTCCAAAGACACTAAACTATTATGGTCCTTGTGTGTCTATTTTTGTTATGTATTATGTATTCCACAGATAGTAATGTAATGTTTTTTTACGTCAAGATTTGGGTCTCTTCATTATTTATCTATTTTGAAATCAAATAAATTTAAATAAAATAAATTATTATTTAAATAATTTTTTAAAACAATAACATAGTGTTTTTCACCATTCATCGAAAATTGATTGTTTTCAAAAAAATACAAAAAATCAAACTAAACAAATTTTGATATTTCGAATCAAAAAATGAAGTCAAATTTGAAAAATAATTTTTTTAAAATTTCAATGAGTTGTTATTAATATTCATAACGTCTATTTTGATTGGTTGTGGTGTGCTAGAACTCGAAGATGCGTACATCAAAAGATATTGTATTATTAAATGTCAAGCGTACTGTGGAAGATTGGGGTGTTACATTCATCCCTCCCTAAAATAAATTTTCCTCGAAATATCGATAATATTACTGCAAAAAAATATTCAGGTGGTTCTTAATCATATGTTCCTCGGGTTACCACATTACCTCTTCCATCATATGGTTTCTACGTAGATCTTTTACCAGACAAGTTGTCCAGTTTCTCAGAACTTGTTCTCTAGTATCTATAATCCTAATAGGCACCTCACAATAAGACATATCGAGTTCCAAATCAATTTCATCATAAGTGGGTACATGCATTGGTTCAGGCATGTATTTTCTCAATAGTGATATGTGGAACACATCATGAACTTTGGAGAGACTTGGTGGCCTTTTTTAATGGTAAGCTATAACTACAATTTATTCATGAAATTTGAATGGTCTGATGTACTTTGGACTTAATTTACCCCTCATATCAAATGGTATAACATCCGTTGATGGAGATTCCTTAAAAAACATAATATCTTTATTGAAATTCCAAATCATTTCTTTAGTTATCAACATAGGTCATTTTCTTACAATGAGCTTCTTTGATGTGGGTTTCAATAAACTTCACATTTTCTATTGTTTCCTCAACATATTTTGTTCATATGAGTTTTTTTTCACCAAAATCATCCCAACAACTTGGCGTGCGACATATATTTCCATATAATGCTTCATATGGAACCATCTGAATACTTTTATGGAAGCTATTATTATAAGAAAAATATACCATAGGTAAATACTGGTCCCAAATACCTTGAATGTCAGGTGAACAATATCTCAAATTGCCTTCTAATGTTTGAATAGTTCTTTCTGATTGTCCATCAGTTTGAGGGTGGTAGGCAGTGCTCAAATAAAGTTCAATATCCGAGGCCTTTTGATGAATTTTCCAAAATCATGATGTAAAGTGGAGATCACTATCATAATCTATCAATAAGAGTACACCATGAAGTCTTATAACATCATTAAAATATATTATTGCTAAAATTCAAGTGGTAAAAATTATCTTACAGCATGAAAATGTGTTGACACAGTAAGACGATCAATAATGACCCATATTGCATCATTCCTTTTTAGGAGTATTTGGTATCCCCATGACATTCCATTGTCATATCATCCCATTTACACTCAGGTATGGGAAGAGGTTTCATGACTCCTCTAGGATGTTCTTATCCAACCTTTGCCTATTGATAAACCATACATAATGACACATAATCAACAATATCTCTCTTCACATTTTCCCACAAAAATGTTCTTTCAAATATCTATATATTATGGGGATACCAGTGTGTATAGAGAAATTAGAGCTATGATCATCATCCAACAATTCACTTTTTAGATCTGGTATGCCAGGAACACCATGTCTCTTCCCAAATTTCAAAATTCTATTTATATAAACGAAGTCGATCAATCACCCATAAATCACATATTTAACTTTCTTTTGAAACTCCTCATCACCAGTCTGAGAACATTATATCCTCTCATGTAAAGATGTATTGGAATTTTTTTTGAAATGTTTTGATTTTTCATCATCCGCAATTATTCTCATATCCATATTTACTAGATCCATGAACATAGGATCCCTTTTAACTATCATCTTGTTCCAAAATCCAGGATCCTTTCTTCTCAAAGAATCTATCAAATTATTTTCCTTCCCCAGGTGGTTGTGTATAGTTAAATCATAATCCTTGAGTATATAGAGCCATCTCATTTTCCTTATGTTGAGTTTTTTTTATGAAAAAATATACTTCATACTCTAGTGATCAGTTTAAACCTCATATTTTTCTCTATAGAGTTAGTGTCTTCATATCATCAAAGTAGAGATTACATCATCTAACGCAAGATCATGAGTTGGATAGTTTTGTTTGTGAATTTTTAGCTACCATGATGCAAAGGAAATAGATATACCGTTTTTCATAAAGACACAACTACGTCCTTTCTTTTAAGACTCACGATAAATAACAAACCCATCATTCCCTGATGGTAGAGTCAAGATAAGAGCATTGACTAATATTATCTTATGTACTTGAAAACATTCTTTACACTCTTTCTTCCAAACAAATTTAACCCCTTTATGTATGAGATTGGTTATTAGGTTTTCCATTCGGGTAAAATTCTGGATGAAATGCTGATAGAAACCACTTAAACCAATAGAACTATGTACCTCGGTTATACTTGTCAGTTCTGTTAATTATTGTATTTCTATTTTCATTGAATGATAAATAGAGATTCCATCCTTATATACAATATGGCCAAGAAAAGAAGTATTCTGAAGCCAGAATTCACACTTGTGAAAAAATGAATGTAATTGATTTATTCTAAGAGCCTTTAATATATTGCGCATGTGATTTAAATGATGTTTGTATATTTTAGAGTATACCAAAATATGCTCAATAAATACCACTAAAATTTCATAAAGATATTCATTGAAAACATTATTCATTAAATCCATGAAGACATAGTGTGCATTAGTCAGTCAAAAATGCATTACTATAAACTCGTAATTCTCTAACCTAGTACGAAATCTTGTCTTTGAAATGTCTTCCTTCACGACACAAAACTAATGATATCCAGATCGAAGGTCAATATTTGAAAAATATTGACCTCCATGAAGTTGATTGAATAAATCATCAATGTGATGTATGGGATACTTTTTCTTTATTGAAATATAATTGATCTCTATGTGGTCAATGCACATCTTCATAGATCCATCATTTTTCTTAACAAAAAAGAACACGGGCTCCACATGGAGAAACAATAGGGTGAATAAATCCTTTATTACAAAAATCATATAGTTGTTTCTTTACTTCCACTAATTCCACAGTCCTTATTCTATAATGGGTATTCGATATGGGCCTTGAACTAGGAATTATATCAATGGAAAACACAATTTCTCATTCTAGAGGATGTCTAGGTAAATCCTATGGAAACAGATCAACATATTCTTACACAATAGGAACATCCCGTATTTGAACATTCCTTTCCTCAAACATAGTTAATTCACTCTCTTCACCCCCCAATAATTGAATTTAGTAGATCTACTCGGGGTGGATCTCAATAAGAATCAGATGGAGGCGTTTCTACTCCCAAGATAAGGTATTCCTTATCCTCATTGAAAATTGTACCATCCTTCTTCTTAAAATAAATTTCATCATGATGGTCCAAAATACAATCGATAATGAGGATTATATCAAATTAAATCATGGGGATGACAATTATATTCTTAGATAAATCATGATTATATGCCCTAATGGGAAACTTATTCACAAAACATTGTTGCAATGATAGTTCTCTTAAGTGTTTTGACTGAAAAATCCCATGTTAAATAAAATTGGAAATATATAATTTTCATAGAAAATTGGGAAGATATGAAATAATGAGATGATCCAGAATAAAAAAAAACATTGGATAAATTTGAGTAAACCATTAAATAACCTGCCACAATGTTATTCAGAGATTCAAACTCAATAGTAGTGATTGCATAATCTTGGACTTGATCCCTTGGCCTTTTCTGAGGTATGTTTCATTGGCACATAGGACATTCATATGCACAATTCAATATTTCTCTACAATTTTAGAATTCAACATTAAAAATCTATTTCTTTCCCTTGCAATCATGAAAATGGTGTCATTTTTCACCACACTTGTAACAGGCTCCCATTCCATTCAGGCATGTACATGGGTGCTTCTACCCATATTTACAAAATGATGGAAATTAAACTTTTCCTTTCTGCCCCTTATTTCCATTTCCATAGTGGTAAGATAATGTATTCTTCTCAAGATTTTATATATGGTCACAAAACATTGAGAATTCTTTTTCTGTCTTTATAACACATGATACAATATAATCGTATGTTGGAAAATACTATGAGAGTAATGCTCGATGGAGAAATGGTTTTAACCCATCAAATAATCAATCAATAATAATACTTGGGTTAAATATATAATATGTTTCATGACTTTCTATCCATGTAATGTTAGCCACATACTTTCCAACATTCTAATCATCCTTTTACCTCATACTTATAACTTCCCTTTCCATATCCGCTCGATGGTCACATGGAAATTATTTTTCAATATAAAATCTTTAAACTCCATCCATTCTATATTTGATACCTTTTCCAACTGTTTTTTGTTTTGAATTAATGACCACCATTGATCTACATCTCCTATGAGGTGATAAACTAATATCATAACATTTTTCCTTTTGCTACTCCCTAAATCATAAAATATTTTCTCTAAAGAACTTATCTATTGCTTAGATATGAATGGATATTTAGTCCCATTGATTGTTTGTGGTTGTTGCCTCATGATGGGGTCTAACATTGATCATGTGCATTGCGGACTAGGGAGATCCATGGCGGTAAGGATATAATTTATAACCTGAGTGAGTTGTCCCAATAGGGTTATGAGCTATTCACCACCAGTTTCATCTCCAGATCCACTATATTTATCTTGAGTTGGAGGGAAATACCTACATGTATTACGTGCATTGAAACAGTTTCCATTCCTTCCACTAGGAGCCATTTTAAAACTATGGAATATACTATGTCAGTTTTTAAATCACAATGAATAATTACAAACATTTAATATTCCAAACATAAATTGAATAATTTATGAATATAATCTGTAATCATAAAAAATTCTTTGAGAATGTATTAACTCATAAATCCTTCATAATGGTTTGTAAAAAAGGTTAATTATCCAAAGAATATCCCCTAAGAGTGTCATAACCAAGAGTGAAGCAAGGCCCATTGTTATGTACCAGGATACCCTGGGTCAATCCTGAAACACCTGGTTAGAGATTTCACTCATAGGTACATCTGTGCTAAAGCCACCTCTACCTGCTTGTATCCAGTTAGGTATTCTTTTCTCAAAAAACTCACAAAATCTCTACACTAACAAAATTCTAGGAAGTTCTTCTATACTAATATTTAATGTCTATCTTAGGGTAATGTTCTCAAATTATTGTTTTCTAAATATAGATTCCATGGATTATTCTACACTTGCTCTAATACTAACTGTAATGTCCAGACCATAGATACCCATAGTCTGTGCATTATTATATAACATTGGCATGATAATAAGGGATCAAATCCCAAATGACCGATTAGTTTAGTAGCATTGGATGTACTACATATATACATATGTTATACACAAAACTATGAAATGAAAAACAAAAACATAATGTTTACATGGATGACATTCATATCCCATAGATTATCCCTGCTCGTCAGTCATAATATACTTCTTCCCATCCTAGGAAAAATAAAACATACCAAGGGGTGGCCTCAGATGCTTAGTAGGGATAAAAAGATAGCGGAAACAATCATTAATAAGAATAAACAATTAAGGCGAACTAAATCACAAGACTTTTAAACATAAAAATTAGTAAAATATGTCAAGGATAAATCAACTAATTCAATTTACTTATTCAGAAGGATATTCTACTAGTCGAATAAGCACATGTAATATCAATAACCATTTTCATAATGATGGAATGCATAATGATAGAAATCATAACCATATAGTTATAGCCTCATTCCAAGACTAAAAATAATATTTGGTCAATTTCTTGTGCCAAGAAACTTGTTTGTCTAATTAGACCTACTGATTAATCAATGAGCTATATTAGGCTCCACGCGTCATTTACCAAGTCCAATGCATTTCTCATTTTAAAAGGTTCAAAATTACATAAACGTTCATATTAAAACTAGCATACTAAATTTAAATACATTAACCATAATCCATGAGTGGTATAAAAATTACACATCCATATTAAAACATATCAAAAAAACCATCAATGCAATATGGAATATTGTATCGACTTCATACAAGTGTAAAATCCATCAAAGGTTGTTGACATTAATGAAATCAAAACTATTTGAGAGAAAAGTATCTCTTTATTTTGATATCATTTAAAATTAAAATAATTATAAAATAAAACATATATTTTTAAAATATTATTATAATTTTGTAACTTAATCTTCTAGGTTTTTATAATAGCTGAAAATAGCTACACTCGCCGTATAAGTTAAAAATACATTCTTACCATTATTTTTTGAAATTTTCATAAAGTACCTTATTTAGAAAATAATGGAATGATTCATTTAAAAACATTTTATAAAAATAAAAACAATTATATAAATGAATTTAACCCATATTATAGGATATATCAATTTTTTTGAAATATATTATTATGAAACAAAAATATAGATGATAAAGAAGTCCTAGTAGATACTTACGTATAAACAACCGTGGATAAATAAAGTGATTGTATAATTAACCCTTAAATTTTAATTTTCCTTGTTTGAGGGTTATTTAACCTACTATATAATAGTAATATTATTGTTATTATATTATACACGAATAATATACATAAATATGATATAATATATGATCTTATAATATAGATTTGTTAAAAACAATTTAGAAGTATCAGTGTTTCAAGTTTTAACTGATTCAATTTTCTTTATAGTATTTGTTATGTATACTATTTTTTTATGGATATGATGTATTTTATTTATATACATAATAATATTATGTTTGTAAAAATTATATTTAATCATAAAATTAAAATTATTCTTGAATGGTTATGATGGGGGGTGAATCTCATCGCGTTCATGGAGTTGGTAATCCGTATGTACGTATGAGAGACAATATCATTATATTGATGTTGTAATTGTATATAATTGGATTTTATATCATATATACATAATAATAAACATGTTATATTTATTATTTTAATAAATTATACTCATTATTATACCCATCCAAATAAAGAAGTGTTTAATAACAAACTGCATCACTACATGGAGACGGTAAGTCGTATGTTTGCACGTATGGTGACTTTGTCTTTCATAGGATGGATAGAAAAATGAATATAGATGTTAAATATTTATAATAACATCACATTATGTAGAAGGTTCAATTTTTAATATTTTGGTATGAAAATAATAACATAATATGATGAAAAAGAAGAAAGGATCTTTTAATGTGGTGATAAATTATTACCTCTTCTTCGGGTGCTTCCTTTTGATTTGATCAAAAGGGCTCCCTAAGTTGTATTTCTGATCCAATTTAGGCCTCTAGGATTAATTTAGGGTAGTTGGGAGGATATTTGAGTAGGGTTTGGGTGAGACAAATTGCATTGGAGGTGTGATTTTGAGAGGAGACGATGTACCGTTTTATAAGAGAGGTGAGGGTCACATTAGGAAAATCATGAAATATTATTTTATTATAAAACCATTTTTGGGTTATAATGAATCCAAAAGGATTTATATCGAGGTTAAAGTTGGAATGGGTCGAAAACCTCTAAACCAATAGGTTTTAGATCGTTTTAGGTCCCCATATTAACCTTATCTTTTATATTTAACTGGTAATTAAATTGTATAACTTTTACCATGTATTATAGTATTATTATAATAAATGGTTAATAAACTTACTATAAAAAGCCAAGAAAACCCCATGTGGCTAATTATTGTCATATCTAACCTTATATAAGTCTTTTGGCTTATCCATTGATTTTTATAAATATTATATCATTTAATAATATTGTATTTTATTAAAAAAACTCATTTATGTCAATTTTTGACATTATTGGGTGTTTTGTTTTTCTGAAAGGCATACCAACATTATCACTTCAAATTTTTTTATAAACCCTAACATGTCAAATTAACCTATAAAATTAGTGTAATTCATCAAAAGTATCCATTTAAATTTATTTGGACATTTTTAATATCAATTATTTTAATCTTCCACTAATAAGGTAATTTCTACATCATCATTGTGTCAAAAATAAATTTATTTATTTAATGTCTAAAAATTATAAATAATATACCATTATATAGAAAATATTGTAATAATTATAATGAATATTTATAGTCAAATTTATCTTATATATGACCCTATATTAAAAATGTTTTGGTTATTAAAAATTGAATTTAACACATTTCACTCTTCTTTAAATAAAATAATATTAAATTTATTATTCTAATCCAAGTGGATCAAATAGTATCATATTTTATTCCCATGGTTTATTTTGGTCGAAATACACTTATACAATAGAATTATGAAATGTTTTTGGGTAATTATAATATCATTTTTTCCTTTAATTATCCTATTTTCTTTTATCCGTGGTAAATTAAATTCAAAAATTACTATTCACAAAAAAAATATTTTCATCTTATTGAACCAAATTTTACTTTTTTATGTCAACCATGTCTCTTGGATTAATGAAATTATATTCACGTAATTGGTAAAATTATGATTTATGAAATTTTTCTAATATGCCTAGAAGGTGGTTAAAGACGTTCAATAAAATTCTATACACCTAATCATATTATAAAATTACTCACCTGAATTACATTCAACTAATATAAGTATTGTGTATTGATATTTACTTAAAATATATTTAAATAAAATAAATTATTATTTAAATAAAACCTCATTTTTAAAAAATAAGATAGTAATTTTCACTATTCATAAGAAATTGAATGTTTTTAGAAAAATACCGAAAATTCACCATAAGCAAATTTTGATATTATAAATCAAAAAATGATGTCCATTTTTAATATATATATATATATATAATTTCAAAAAGGCATTATTACTATTCCTAATAGCTAGTTTAATTTTTCGTAGTGTGCTAGAACTCGAAGTTGCGTAAAACCCAAGCTATTGTATTATTCAAAGAGAAATGTACTATTAAAGCTTTGGGTGTTACACAATTCCCCCATACAACCCAAATATTGATGGTTTTCTAATTTGGTGACTCACCATACCCAAGGTGATTCCCAAATTAATTTTTTTTTCTCAAAGACCCAAATCATGTTCTTGGCACTTACACTCTCTAAAATGACCATTATAATATTTAAACCATTCTTCTAAAATTCACATTTTTTGGTTCAAACATTCTTTGTCCAAAAACACATGAGAATTCAAATCATCATCGACACCCATCATTATCACTGAAAACCATAATGGAATGTATGTATCCCAGTCATCTATGTTTTAAAATATACGATTCTATTTTTTCCTCAAAATTATGGTTTCATTCTCGAAACACACCTTTCACTTCCATGATAACAAAATGGATATCATATGATAATTACAACATTTATTCCATAGAATATCCCAAGTAATACTTTCCCTTTTAAAATCTTCTAAAAAATTCTAGGCTCCCACTATCGGTCTATTATTATCTTACTTTTTCATGATTCTAACTTGTATTAATCCATTTTATGACCACCAAACCATTCTCACCTATGTACATACCATATTGATAGTGATTTTACATAAACAAAATACACCACTATCCAATAACCATAATCATTCACTTCAACACCCACAGATTAACATTTGATCAAAGAACCTGAGATTACTATTCCATCCACCTTGAGCCATGATCCATTACATGACTAGATCATCATACACATATCATATTATATTAATATTCATAAAATATTTCAATAATTCAACTCAATATATTATCACCGGTTTTATAGTTCCACCATGAATAACCCATCATCTACATAGGCCCACAACCCTTTCATATTGCGGCTCATACCACCATGTCGTATATGTCCCTCACCACTACATGATTGTCATTGCCTCTAACTCACTCAATTTACTATAACTACAATGGACCACAATCAAATCACTAAAAAACCAAAAAAGTAGATGCATACATCTCACTCCCACCATGATGAAAAAAACGAAATGTCAACTATAACACATTATCTGGTTTTAAAAATTTCTATTATGAAATTTACTCATTTGTGGTCCATTTTATGGACCACAATAACAAAGGTCTAATACTGAATTTCTCACATTAAAAATTTACATACAACGAGCCACACGACTACCCTCTAAGTAGGCCATTCAAAAAACCGTAAATGAAATTTAGATAGCTTGGAATATATAAGATGATCTCTCAATATATTTTGGGAGATTTTATGATTTAAGGAAGGATTGTCTCCAAATAGGGAAGAACTACGATGTCATCAATGAATACCACGAATACTAATCCTTTCAATCTGTCACATCTCACAAAATATACTCATGAGCCTATTCAATGGACATATTCCTACCTTACAAAAATCCCCTCACCAACTAAATACTCCCATTATTCAAGATTTATTCAATAAAAGTAACTCAATACAATCCATGAATATATTATATGTAATCATGAACTAACATTTTCAATAGCACTACCACCACCACATTATGTATTTTTTCACCACGACAAAAAAAACACCTTAGAATAAAAAATGACCAGTTGTATAGATCCAAAAAAAATGTTACAAAGAACTGTCGGTTCACATTACTATGAATTCAATTAAAACGAAAGACATATCTTATGAGCCACATGTTCATATATATCATATGGTACCACAAAACTCTAGAATCTGCCTACCATTTTGACCTCACCAAATGCATTGGGGACCCATGGTTTTATGTAGATATTCACTGAATCCGACTCATGATCCCATGATTCATAATTTAATAGAACTATAACTAAAATCCCACTCATGTTGATGTCCATTCACCATATAAATTCATCTACATTGTGATCAAGTAATCCTTATTATTTATAACTAACAACATGAATTTTTTCACATGTCAGGTCCAACCACATGGCCACCTATAACCGCTTGTGTAGTATCTTGATCAGAATAATCAATTCATAAAAATGAATCACTTATCCCATTCATCAAATAAAAACTATTATTCCCACGTCAAAAAATGATATAATTGCATGTTTAACAACCAAAATGACAATTTCCATTGAGCTTGACCATAATGTGATAAAAAATATTACATGGTCATCCCATAGGGAAAAAACATAGTCATAACAATTCATATACAAAAAACTATATGTCACATATCATGCATCTATTCCTCCTTGGAAGTAAGCCCTAATGAATCACATTCCAACTCACCCAAATTTTTTTTGACTATCCTTGTGTTTACCGTCAATTTCTTAGAACAAAAAACTCATGGATTTAACCTGACTAACATTTCTAAAACCAATGGATCCCAAAATAGGCCCACTAGAATAATCATATACTAGGAAGAACTATTTATCCACACATTTTAAATACCCAAAAAATAAAATTCATCCTCACACATTAAAAGTTTCTCACAAGATGGTCGAACCCATTCAGGGTCACCCTAAACGATCATAATTCCCCAACTTCCTAAATTGGAGTAATATCGATGAAGTTCACTTCTATTATCAAATAAACATTAATTATAAAACCTTGAATAAGACACTTCTCAAGAGTGGAAATCCCACCAACATTCCAAAACACAAGGCATCTATCCCTCTATGTTAAAAACATACTCTATGTCTTATGACTATAGCAACACAATTTCCTTTAATCGAACCACAATTCTTGAAACAAATTTCTATATACAATCAAAAAAACTCTTCGTCAATCCACATGACTGTCACCATATCCATGTAATCATATGATATCTCATAACCAAAATGAAAAAAACCCTAACTTGCACACAACATAAAGAATCTAGCTATCTGACCAATCCAAACCTAATAAGAATTAATAACACATAACCAAGGGTCTCGAAAAATTGATCTCTCAAAACCAAAATTACTCATATGCATGGTTTAATAAGAACACAAGGGATATAGGTCACTAGTTTCCTTAAAGGATCCATTATTTCACATTACCATTTTATTAATCATTTCAATTTATATCACAAGGATTCACATATCAAAACCATTCATTAATCCAAATATCAATATTATCTTCATTATCCAATTTATCTTTTCATTGTTTTAAATATATAGAATACCATTAAAAAATTACAAGGCAAGAAAAAGTATGTGTCTCTTACAGACACTTTATTTAACTAGAACTATCACCCTGTAAAACATTTATAATCAATAAATATATATATTTCACATGAAAATTTAGTTAAGTATAGGTCCTCCATATTCATATATAAATATAAAATATATTAATAGTATCATAACTTTTAAATAAACATACTATATTTCATATAATAAAAAATATATATTTGGATGTCCATAATTAATTGACCGTAGATTGAAAATACACTACCAGCCTAATGAATCCATATGAATTATCAATGATAGGAATATTTATGAAGATATATCAATCCAATGGTCCATGGATGATACATGTAAACACACCTTGTCTTTTGTTACTAGTAAAAGAAATAAACACAATATTAATTAATAACATCACATCTAAGTGAACCACTAAAGGTTGAAATAATAAAACATTAAAATTAGAAAGTAAAAAACCAATTTCCCAACCCTTGAATATTTGTTTTCTCTAGTGTATAGGGTTGTAGGGATATAGTCACGAGATCATTACCATTTGATGACATGATCCATGACTCGAATATAACATACCCATATTTTAGGACAACATAAAAACCCTCTGACACAACTTCTTGATTCCCTAGCACTGGGGCCACTAAACAAGTTCCCAAATCATGTTAACAACTTGAATTTTGACACACCTCCATATGCACCAGAGGATACTGATTAGTAGTGATGGTATTAAAAAGATCGAGGGATGAGTATTCCCTTATTATCATAGTTGGGAAAATAGAATAAGTAATACTAAAGAGATACAAAACCCTATATAATCATTAACTTTAATTCTATAAGGAAATTTCCAATAATAGTCCAGGTGATTCTTACGATAATAACTAGATGTATTCACTGCTTTTTAAAAATCCTTGCAATATAACCCTAAATATTGAAATGGGGAACAACCCAAAATATGTTCAAAAATATAATCTCAATCATTATATTACGTTATTTATCCTATAATAACAAATTGAAAGGAAGATATTAGCCTGAAATCTATCTGAAAACAAATACCATCATCCCTATAACCTAGGTTCCATTAATGACAGACCAAGTTGTTAGTAAACCATAGTCTTACTCCACAAATTTCATACAAATTATTTATTATTATAGAAAATATTTTATGAAAGTCTACTATAAATCATTGAAAATTCAATTAAAGAAAATATGTCATAGTAAAAAAATAGATATCAGATAACCTCTTGGCCCACTAGTTGTAAAGTGATATCTAATCCAACAAAACAAAAAATGTTCCATAATGGTCTTCTGGACCCTATATCATATTAGAAAAACAAATTATAAAAAATAGGTGAATTAATTAGTCATGTCAATTTCTAGTTACAAAGAAGAATCTTCCCATCTACCTAAACCATATTCATTGATATTAGATCTAGAATTAGCAATCGACACTAAAACTAGGTATATAGTTGTCTATGTTTGAAATTCATAATAAATGACTTCATTCATCATTTCATCCCAAACAAAAGAAGGGATTGTGGAGAAACATGTCCAGCCACCCATACCAATTGTAATTGAGAATAGTGTCATTCTTTTTTCTTCTAGAGATGCAGAGTGTCATATACCCAATCCCCCATCCATTCCATCATGAACCATGATTCATGTTTCAATATAAATAACATTTAACTCATTAAAATTACAAGGGTTCGCATTTTTAACATTAATTATTCCCTACGGTATATTATATCGTAAAATATTAACCATGTTACAAAATCAGTCCATTTAATTATCTATTTATAAATAACAATTTTTATTTGTTATTCAAATTTATTTTACCACGTAAACTTTCACATTTAACCATTTACCATATATTATATGAAATAAATATATCAAATTAACTATTACATTTTTATCCACTTTGAGTTAAAAACGTAATTTTAAATCATTATGCATCTTTAAAAATCATTTTCACTTACTAAAAATGAAAACATGATCAGTACTAAATGAACATTATTAAATCCATTCCCAGAAGACTCATAGGAATTTCTGAAAATCATTACACATAAAAATATTTCATTTCACTTCATTAACATTTACTAAAACATTTAATAAGATAAATTTACATTTAACAATACTATTAATCTGAAAAACAATTCCCACTTAGTTTAACATTAATCATCAAATATAATAAGTCGGAACACAACATATCCATTTTCAAAAATATTGGAATGGCCAATGGATGTATTTTGATTTTGTATTATAATCACTAATAGACATGATGGGGCCCATCAAATGCCTAAAGAATTCTTTTAACCCCCAAACTAATATTAAAAATTTGTGGGGAAGAAAAACATACTGGATATTATGCTTACAATGTGAAAATGTATATTTGTAAGACTATTTCCATATCCTCCTAGGCAAGACCCCTCAAATTATTTCAATGTTTAACTGTAAGGGACAATGACTACTAAAAAACGAGTCAAGAACTAGGTTCATATCTAAATTTATTCCAGATAAAAATTTTATTTATGAACAAAAAATATATTTAATTAATAAATAATACCCTCTATGTATATGAAAATAAATCCAATTATTTGAACTTGAAGACCATAACCATGTAAAATCATGTACCAAATTTTCAAAGAATTCCCCATACCGCATTTCCTACCAAATCCCTAAGAGGTGACATCATTTGCATTATTAATTAAAAAACAAATGTTGGATTACAAATAAAAAATCTACCATGGCCTCATAACTTAATGAAATACTAAAAAACAAAATAAAAAAATCTTATTGGGATCAATTGTAGTTATTTTTCTCAATTCATGATGAGAGATGGATGATTCCACCATACATTGTTATAATAAAAAAGAAACAAAAATCAATGAATAGTAAAATAAAAAAGGAGGAAGAAAGAGATGAATGTAAGAAATTAGATGAAGATAAATAACATAAATTTCAGAAAAATAAGCACTAACCATCAAAAATAAAATGATGGTAGGAACAATAGGGCGATACCCACCATTTCTAAGAACACATAAGGTAGTAATAGTGTTGGGAAGTGGAAACCCCAAAGGGGGTGTTTTTGTCATTCCAAACATTTAATAACGTTCCATAAAGGCACACAGTTTGGATGTATTGTTTTTCAAAACTAGGTTCTATCTGTGTGCCCAATACACTCTAAGAATAGCCACCCATAGGGCCATGGAACACTATTTCATAGATCACACAACAATAATTTGACATATATATACTCAACTATATATTCCAACATGTACACATTGAACCTTACTCATTAATTCATAAGTTATAAACCTAAATGACATAGGTCAAATTGTTGGGGTTGATGGTATGAAATATCCCTGAACTAACCTTGGGTGCCTTATTATAACTAAAATAACATAACAGTTATACTCTGAACTGTGGAACACTTCAAAAAAATCTAACAGAAATTTTAATATTAATTATAAATCTAATATGGATCTTCTGAGAATTTCAGACCATAAATATTCTATTCTAATGCTCATTGAAAACATCATCACATCTAAAAAATAAATAAGTAAAACACATGTTTGAAATTAACCATCCATAAATACATGATATATTACTGTAATCATGATACTTATACTTATTTGTTTCTCAATTTCATTAAAACTCTTTATTTCATCAAATCATCTCATGATCATTAATATTAATATATTTTAAGGATATTCATAGATATTAAATACTATCAGAAACTTCCCTCGATATAGTTAGATAGTTGGGTGAGGAATTTACATGATTATACTCATATCTTGTATGTTAATCTAGTGAATATTTATTGTATTAATGTCTCTTCCTTAGTAATATAGGACATGTTTCGATCTCCAATACACATTTCAATGATTTTTTAGTTTGAATAATGCTTATTGATAACCAGATTAGATATTATTAATTCTGGTCCTTGTAGGTTATATTTTTTTTGGTTGTGTAATTGGGGTAGTATTATATAATGATTTTTTGTGATGATTGTATGTGATGTTTTATCCAGATGTGGAATCCAATTGGGAATGGAAATTTTTTTATTGGGATAGGTTGTGTTGATAATGTTTAAAAGTGAGAGATGAAAATAGGGTGGTATTTTGAATCTATCAATCATTTCAATTTTTAAATTCTATAACACGTTGAGATTCTATGAAATATTTTTTTCAAATAAATATAATCAGATTGATATTTTTAATTGCATTAAGCATCGATTATATCTTCTTCTACATACAATATTGTGTTTATCTTTCAATACATGCAACACCAAAATAAAAAAAAACAATCATATTATTAGAATATTATAATAGGATAGTTGTCACATTGATATTGGAATATATTTTTTGAATATTATAATATAAATTATAAATATTTATGGTCTCAATATTTAAATAACATGAAATATTTTTTAAAAAACTAAAAAAATAGAAAATAATTTATCTAGAAATAAATTAAATATTTTGTAGAAAAACTATTTTTTTATAAAAAACACATTTTACCTAAATAAATTAATCAACACACCATGGGTGAATTATTTTAATAAAAATTTTATATTTTATATTCAATAATTTGTGTAAAATTTAACATTTTTGTTTTTTATACAATATATAAGAATAAATTCAATTTTATGTTTCAAATCTATATTGTTTCTAGAAAGTAACTTTTTTGTGTACATATTTTAAAACTAATTATTAAAAATAATTAAAAAATTATTTCAAAAAATGAAAATCATTTTTTAAATCATCATTTTATTTTTATATTTGGGTGAGATATTGAATGTTTTATGAAAATATTATTTCATTAATTAATAGTGAAAGATTTTGATTTTGGATTAAAAAAATACCTTTTAATTTAAATAATATTTAAAGTTACAATATATTATAAATATATATAATGATTTTTTTAACAATTTTAAAAAATTATTAATAAAAAATACTTTATTGGATTGAATTACCAATTAAAAATGGATAAAAATACATTATAAACTCTTGAACATTTTCTCTTTGAAAAGTTGCTTTCTCATCACGTTTTTAGGATAGATTTTTCATTTTAAAGATCCAAATTTGTTTAATTTAAGTTATAAAATGGATCAAATATTTTTGATTCATTTTTATTTATATTATATAACATGTTCTCTATAGTATTTTACAAAAAATATTTGTGAAAACAATAAAAATATATTACCACATTTAATGTCAAAATTGGTTTATCAGTGGTTAAAATAAAAAGTTATGGTTTAAATGACTTATTAACTTGTATAAAATATTTTTTATGGAACTATTTCAACGATTTAGTGTCCATTAATTGATAATACTTCATTTTTATTCCATCTCTAATGAAAAAAACATCGTTACAAATTGTTTTTGGAAACATTACAAGTGTGCCACTTACGTCACCAATAAATGGCCAACAATTCATCTCTTCTTCACAGCTCTAGAACAGTATAATCCAGAAAAGAAAAAATAAAAGACATTAAAACATCCATAATCCCATCATAGAATCATTATTTTTTTAAATATAACCTTGGTAGGATTTCAGTGCAATCCTAAGGAAGATACATGAAGAACATGTAACATTCCCAAACTATCAATTTTATGTTTTTCCCACACCTCCCTAAATTATTATAAAAATATTAAAATATTTTAAAATAAGTATCTTATATAATCTAATAAGTATTTATGTCAAATTAATGACCTATAAACATCTCCAATTCTGAAAATGGGTTATGAAATCATTATTCATATGCATTGTGGACTAACACCTTGCCAACTGTTACCTTTCTATTTTCCATTAACACATATCATGGTTGGATATGATAATAGATATTATATATATATATTATATTAATATCATAATAATACAACTATATTAATTATGTTAAATATAATTTTTTACATTCCATTTTATACGGGATACGACAACATCGTCTGTGTGAATGGAGAACTACAACCTCACAAAGCGTTGCAATTCATTTTCACTAATTCCTTACATAGAAGATAATATGGATTAATTTTTAAATATAATTTATATAAATGAATCAATTTAAATATGTATTAAATATTTATAATTCTAAAAATATTATTTATCATTTTTAGTCATAATTTTCACTCACCAAAATATGATAACATCTTTCATGTACATATGGACTAGCAGCTTCATGAAGAGATGTGACTCTCCTATTTCATGAACAAAACATAGGGATTATATGTATAAATAAATAATATAGACTTCATGGTAAAGTTATTATTATATAAATATAATATATAACTTTCAATATTTTAAAAATGACCATTCAAAATATAACATTATCAACTAGAGGATAACGAATCATTGAGTACGAATTAATGAAAAAATAAAAAAGGTGGGAATAAGAATTGAATCCAAATTCCACTACTATAAAACCAACGGGATGAGAGAAATAACCCTCTCTTAATTGAGGGATAATGGGCTCATACTGTCTGGTGGTTCATTGGTGATTTGACAACATTCTCCTCCCAATATGATTGGGACACTCATTTCATAGAGAGACAGTTCCATGAGATGAATGGTTTATGTATGGAAATCTTGGATAGGTATGTTGTTCTCTGTGATGGATGTTTGTACCTATAGAAGTATAAAAACCGTGCTAGGTATTAATTATCTGATTCAATTAGGAGTTCTATCATTGCAACAAATAGTAACCCTATTGTGTACCTGGTCACTATCATCATGAACTGGTGGAAAGATCATTCTATGAGACTACTTTAAATTAGAATTTATTCGATTCAACATTCTATCAAAAGACCATAAGGATAATGGGTAAGTCGGAATCCTCCTACTATATTTTACAAGAAAAATATAGATGGTTCCCGCACCATGGGAGACATTTGTGGAAGGGGAGTTATTCATGATGCATGGGGGATTGTTATTATGGCCTTCACTATATTGTATAGTAATGGAAACTCACTACAGGTCAAGGCGAAAGGAATTCTCATAGGGTTATCTATATGCATCTGAGAGAATCATGACATCAGCAAAGTTGAAATTGAATATATGATTTTACATGACTCTTTGCATATAAATGTATTCACCCCATTATCTATATCGTAAATTTTCTAGAAATGCATAGTTCTCCTCAACAAAAATATTCCCATTCCCCACACATGGAAAAAGGGTTATAGGGTAGCCGACCATATTTCAACTTTTGTGAATTATGGCTCCAACGCCACAAGCCTCCCTGAAATCAATTACATAAAACCTGAGTGGTTTCATTTTATTAGAGGGTATTCCCTTGGTATGAATTAAATTAGGACTCCCTATGCCCTGGTTTTCTCTAAATTACTTTGTACCTATTCGGCTTGAACAAACATAATATGTTCGATGGATAACATACTTCATTTATAAAAACCATCCATCATTATTGGAATTTATAATATAAGAAATTTATAAATAAAATTTCTATTAAATTATTAAAATTTTATATATAATGGATACATGATCACTATATGATGGCTGAAGATAACAAATTATGAAACATACAAAAACCAAGTAGTTATTACCCAAAACATGACATTGATATGGAATTTTTAATAAATGGGTAATAATTGAACATATATAAATCCTTTTTTGAATTATATATATGATAAATCTTCAATAATTCTATTTTAAGAAAATATATTTATCATAAAGGAGTTTAGTATGTGTATGGAGACATTAAGACTTATGTTAAGGGATTTCCGTTACCGCTTTTATTATCTGGGGACCTATTAATATTCACAATGTGGTTATTTTTTGTAGTGTATATACTAAACCTTTATGTGTTATATCATTAGTCTCATTATTTTAATTATATTTAATATTTAATTTTATTTTATTCTTAATTGTTTCTTTCAATTCAATATATTACAAAAAAAGTATGATATTTTTTTTCATAATATTCTTTCATTATGACACAAGTTATGATATTCACCTATGTTCTTTTATGAGTTCTATATTCATTCCATACAATATTTTTATAATGGGTATAATTATTTTTAAAATATTATTATTTTTATTTAATTTTCTACTTTTAATATGATTGTGATTCAATGTTACCAATGTTGTAAGAGTCTTGTGTTACAATAACACCATTTATTGGGATTTTTTGTGATTATACATTAAATGATGAACTATTTAGTCCTATTCATCATGAAAATCATGAGTTTTTATTATTATCTCATTATTTCAATGAATTAGTTTTTTCTATTCATAGCTATCTTAATATGATCTCAACATTTCAAAATAACGGTTTAAAAAAATCAATATTATGTCTCTCCAGTTGAAAATCCATTTCACCCAAAATCGTGTTTTCAAAAATTAAAATTAAATATGATATAAAATTGTATAAAATAATTATTAATGTAAATTTAACCCATATATTTTCTTATAAAATTATTTACAAGGAATATTCATAACAATTTCAAAATAATTCACTTTAGTCATTAAAAAAAGGTAAAGTAGTCTATGTTTGTGGATTGCATGTCTTGGATTGTACTTCTCATTTTCATAGATTCTCAGTGATATCAATATTAGCATGAAATTTTCATTTGATATTTTTCATGAATTTTTTTTTTATTTTAATGATCTCTAAATATTATTTTATATTTTTTCAATTTTATTTTCAAATAATAAAAAATTTTAAAATATTTTAAAAAAGTGCGTTCAAACAGGAAAGGTTATTTTCGTCAACAAATTCTCTCAATAATCATTAAAAATAGTTTCCATATATGATGAAATACTATGATGCTTCCAATGATTTAATGGGTATATTATCAAAGTATATCATTATTATTCTTTTTATTAATGGCTTATATTTATTGTCACTAGATATTTTTGAAAACATTATAGACTTTTGAATATATTCTTTTAAAAATTATTTTTCCCATAGTGTGTGCATGATTAATTTTAAATTGAAATCACACATGTCAATAAATAGAATTTGGAAAAAAGGAATCTACAATAATAATTAATAAAATTATTTTATAATATGGTCACCTAAATCTGTTACCCAATATAATTGTTAATTCTATAATAATTAATTACTACATTGATGGTAAAAATCGGTTTACTAGGTTGTTATACTAAAAAGATAAGGTTAAAAATTAGATATAAGAATTTATAAAAACTATATTCTGTCCATATTTCTACCATAAAACATATTAGAGTCTATAATTTCATAATTAGGACCCATGTGACATTTGAAAAATGTGGAAATGCTTTTTTTTCAAAAAAACCAAGCTTGTACTCTCCCCCTCTTGAAAAATGTCACACCCTATCCTACCTTCTTCATAACATGAAACTAATTTATATAATCTAGTACCTTCCCAAATAAATTATAAAAAACTCTCCTCTTATCCTATAATTCTTATTTTGGCCATAAATCCAACTTAGGGAGACTTTTGTGAAATCTTATAGAGAATACACATTTAAGAGTTAATGTTTTTTGATGATAATGTTTATTTTATTTCCTCCTCAAAATTATTAAATTTTTTATAAATTTTTTATCCAATAAAATCATTATATTATATACACATAGATTTTATTTATGTTAATTTCATTAACTAAAACCATATCCACTTCCATCAAATGGGTTACTAATTCATTGTTCGTGTATTTGGTAGACTACCACCTTGTAAAATGATGTCCTTCTTTTTCCATTGACACCTTCCACAGTTAGACATAATGATGGATTTATTACTTATATATATATTATGATGATATTATTATACTATAATTTTTTTATAATACATAATATCATGACTTCTATTTTTATTTAATATGATAATGTTCCTCGTGTGTATAGAAAAATAACACATCTCTAATCATTATGATTCCTTCACACTTTACCTGGGATGTATTAATGATGTGTTTAATAGAAATATTTGATATATAAGATATAAAAATTATTCATTACAAAATGAAAAATAATGGATTCATGCGTATGTACGACCCACCGTCTCCATGAACGTTGTATTCAAATTTCAATCACTAAATTTTATGGATTAATGTAAATACATATAAATTAAATATATATTAATCTTATTTAATTTTTTTTATATGGTATTTTATTGATCCTTGAAATACATTATAGGTCCTAAAAAATGAAAAATCCAAGCATATAAGAAAAAGAAGGTTGTTATTACCCAAAACACAACTCTAAAATGTTATTGATAAAAATCGGGAAATAAAAAGTAATATGATATTTAATTATCATATTATATATTTTAATACGGTTATTTATTATATGAATAATAAACTTATATTTATAATTCAAGAGGATTTAATGAGTATAGCGGATGTCAAGTATTGTGATAAGGGATTTACATCTCACTTTTATTGATCATGAGGTAAATGAAATATTCACCACATATATCATTTATGAATTCTATATACTAACAAAGAATGTATTTTATGATTATCATCCAGAAAATTAGTTATATTTATAAATTAATTTGAGGACCCCTCTTTCATTTAGGTCATGGTTTTAACCTTAACTATATGGTATGTTATTTTTTCTAAATTTTCTTTATTTGAGATGTACTTTATGTTATGCACCTATATTCCTTCTTGATGTGTACGTACCACTCATTTAACATTTAATATCATGAATTTATACAACCTCATTATATTTTATATTTTCTTTTATTATATACCTTCTTGGGGTTTATTATTAAAGGTTACTAAGGTATTAAATATTTTATGTCACAATGTCAATTTTTAATAGGATTTTCCATGAATATGTCTCAAATATTAAATATAATTATTTACCTCTAAATAATTATCCATAATTTTATTCTCCTGTCGTAATTCATGATATCATAATGTAATGGTATCATTTTTTCTATACATTAATATACAATTTTTTTTAATAAAATGCTTATATGAAAATCCATCTTTATTTATCACTTTGGAAAAAAAATATTTTTTCATAAGAAAAAATGTAATAAAAAAATGTTATATAAAATATTCCATTACTATATAAATATTATTAAAAAAATTATCCATGTATTAATTTTTATAAAAAATAAGGGAATATTTATATAATCTTCCAAATTAGTGTCCCATTGGATTTTACAAAAAATGTAAAAATAATCATTATATTAAACACTCAAGATGTGAATCGTATTTTTGACTATACTAACCACAAAATATTTTCAATATTCCTTTAAATTTTTTCAAATTTGATTTTAATGAAAATGATTTCCTTACCATTATATTAATTATTAGATTAAAAATTATTGATTTAAATGATTATAGTATGTTTAAAGTTTTTCTTGTTCTAAAAATATTTTTTGAAATTAGAAATGAAATATTTATTGTAACACCCCAAACTTCCATGGTACGGTTCTCTTTGAATAATGCAATAGATTGCATTATATGCAACTTCGAGATTCTGACACACCGTGACCAATCAAACTAGTCGTTGTGAATAGTAATACCCACTTTTTAAAATTTTATAAATTATATCCTTCAAAATGGACTTCATTTTTCGATTCAGAATATTGAAATTAGCCTTGGAAGAAATTTTGGTAATTTTCAGAAAACTTTCATATTTTGATGAATAGTGAATATTACTAAATTTTAATTAAAAACAACTTTTTTATTCAAAATAATTAGTAGTGATAAATTATGAATTTGAGTGGTTTTAAAGTATATTTAGAATATATTTTTACCATTTAATTCAATTTTGGACATTGGATATAATTTCACATTTAAACCAGACATAAACAAGTGTCAATATTTTGATAGTTATTATTTCTTAAAAACACGCTTTCTATTTAGACAGCGGGAATTAATTTTAAATTAATTTCTGCCACTTATGTGTTTTGAATTTAGAAAAATGGATTCCATATTTAGAATCAAGAAATCAAATTTTTTTAATAGGTGACTTTTATTTTTAGACATTTTGAATAATTACTTCGATAAATATTTTATTTACCATGGATGAAAGGTAAATTTGGTAAATAAGGGTAAAAAATAATATTATAATAATTATAAATTACCCTAAAACGTGTCATAACCCTATTGTATGATAAATTTCCGACCATGGTCATATTTGGGTCGATTTTGGGACCCCATGATGCCACTTGTAAGAGATAATGACACTTTATATTAATTAAGTTAAAGTAAACACAAAAATGACATAAGCATATATTTTTTAGAAATTTTTTTACATAAGGTTATATATGTTATCATTTCAACTATAAATATTAATTAGAAATATAAAAAGATTTTCTACATCATGGTATTTTTTTTTAAATTTTTAGGCAAATAAGGAACTAAATTATTTATGACAGAGTAATGATGTAGTGTTTACCTCATTAACAAATGAATTAACTAAATAAGATTATAATGACTAAAATAATACAAAAACCTATCCAATTCTTTTTTTATGATTTCATTTCGATGATGAGTCATCTTATATTTATCTTTAATGCGTTATAGACCTTTATAAACCGAATATCATTATATAATAAAATAATATTTTCAATATTTCCTAAAGATTCCCCTCCCCCTTATAAAGGGACATCACTTCTAACCAATTACTCACACCTCTCAAGCCTTTTGGCTCATCCAAACTCTACCCAATTAATCTACCTACATCCATCTCCTCCTCCTAGAATCCTTACCTTAGGCAGAAGGAACTTCAAGAGTCATTTTTTCTTCTAACCAAAGAGAGTTACCCAAATTAAAGGTAACGATTTCTCTGAGCTCATTTTCATTTATTTTATTTCTCCAACACCAAAAATCTTCTTACTATTTTCATTTTAAAAAAAAATAGTATCCTAAATATATTATGATATTTTTATGAGAAGTATTCGAACTTCACTTACACACACCATTATCTAATGGGTTAAAAAACATAATGTTTCTGTGGATGGCAACCAAACACCTCATGAAATGATGATTGTTTAATTATCTCCTACCACCTCTCATGGTGGACATTATGATGGAACTATAATTAAATATGATATTAATGATATTTATTTCATATATAAGCTTTTGTAATTCCATTTTATAGCATGCCATTATTTGTTTCATGTTGTATATATATACGATAATTTCAATTGAGGAAGTGTGGACTACCGCCCCCTCAAAGTGATATGACTCGTTCATACAATACATGGAACGTATAAAGGACTGTGTTAATGAACTTATGTTACACATATAATGTATTATATTATACTGTAATAATAATATAACTATGTATCATTTGGTTTTGATTTTTTTAAAATGAAAAATGAAATGGAAGTGGAGTTCGTGCGTACGTACGGACTACCGTCTCGACGAACATGATGAGATTCATTCCCCATCGTATCCATTCAAGTATAATTTTCATTTTATGATTAAAAATAATGTTTAACGACTTTATATAATTCTGTATATGAATAATATACAACCTATCCACAACAAACACGACTTATGAAATAAAACATATAATATAAAACGAGTAAGTTAACAACCGAAACGACGATAATACTAGGATATTATTAACAAAGCAATAATAAAAGATCATATATGATATCATATTAATGTATATTATTATTTTATAATTTAATAACAATTATTCCACCATTATACAGGTGGTTAAACTACCCTCAACCAAGGAAAATTAAAAGGTAAGTGTTTATTTCACAATCTCATCATTATCCGAGGTTGTTTATATGTAATTATCTACTGGGACCTCTTTATCATCCACATACATGTTTCTTAAAAATGTATTTCAAATCATTCATACTATTTTACAAACTATGGTTTAATGTCATTTATACCCTTGTTTGAATTTTTATATTAATTTTGTAAAGGAATCTTTCTGTCATTTTCCAAACAAGGTCCTTTTAAACCTTTTCGATAGAATTAAGGTAAGAATGTATTTTTTATCTTATACGGCATGTGCAGATTTTTTTCCACCGTTATAAAATTTTAGAAGATTCCCTTACAAGATTATAAGAATATTTTCAAAGTAAATGTTTTATTTTATAATTCTTTGACTTTTAAATGATTTAAAAAAAGATATATTTATCTCAAATAGTTTTGATTTCATCTATGTCAACATCCTTTGATGGATTTTAAGCTTATCTAAAGTTGATTTATTATGATACAAAACATCCATATAGTATTGATGTTTTTGTGACATGTTTGAATTTGGATGTGTTATTTTATACCATTCATGGTTTATGGAGAAGGTATTGACATTTCGTATGCTAGTTTTAATACTAATGTTTATGTTATGTTTAAACCTATTGATATGAGGAATGCATTGGACTTAATAAATGACGGGTGGAGCCCTCTATAGCTCATCGATGAATCGGTAGGTCTCATGAGACATACTAGTGTCTTGGAACAAGGCCTTGACAAAATATTATTTGTAGTCTCGGCACAAGGCATGGACTATGAGGTTATGATAGTTTGGAATTATACATTTCATCATTATGAAAGTGGTTATTGATCTTTCATGTGATTATTAGAATAATAGAATATCCACGTGAATAAGTAAATGAAGTTATTTCATTTTATTTCTGCCATATTATGCTGAAGTTCAAGTTTAAAAGGCTTTTGTTTTAGTTATACATTTATTTAAATGTTTATTCTTATTTATAAAAGTTTCCACTATATTGTTATCCATACTGGGAATCTGAGCTCTCCCCTTTCTATGTTTTATTTTTCCCAATATGTGAAGAAGTATTTTATGAATGACCTGCTGAAAGAGTATGTGGGTATATGAGTGTGGACTATAGAGACTATGTTGTAATAGTTTTCATTTTTATGATGTAATGTAAGACTTATGAATATATCTAATGTTTCCAAGGCTACTAAACTAATCGGTCTTTTGAGATTTGATCTTTCTTGTGATCATGAAAATGTTATTTAATAAAGCACAAACTCTAGGTAACTAGGGTTGGTGCATTATAGTTGGTATCAGAGGATGTTTATTACAAACATTAGAAGCTAGATTTAGATAAAATCTGATAAGAGCATATAGAACTAATATGGAATTTGAGGATTAGTATAGAAGAACTTCCTAGAATTTTGGTATTATAGAGATTTTGTGAGTTTTCTGAAAATACATCCATATCTGGATAAGAGCAGGTAGAGGCGGCTCTGGCATAGATGTACCTAGGGGTAAAACCCAAAAACACCGCTTTGAGCTAGACTCGAACGGGAACTGGTGTACGACAATGGGCCTTGCTGCACTCTTGTTTATGACACTCCTGGGGGATATTCTTAGGATAATTCTAATTTTCTTTACAAACCATTATGAAGGGTTTATGAGTATTTAATTCCTAAAAGAAAACATTTTTTTTATGATTGTGGATTATATCCATAAATAGTTTAATTAATGTTAAGTGTTTTACAGGTATGGAATTATATAATTTGATTCATAAACAGGTTTAGTTTATTCCATTGTTTAGAAATGGCACCTAGTGGAAGGAAAGAAAACCGTATCAATGCACACACTCTATGTCGATATTTTCCCTCTTGCTCAAGATAATTATAGTGGAGCTAGTGATGCAACTGGTGCTGAGTAGCTAATCACCATACCGGGACAACTCACTCAGGTTATGAATAATAACCATACCCGTCTGGAGATCCCTGATCCAAAGCATGGAGGATCAATGTTAGATTGATTCACGAGGAAAAAACCACCAAAATTCAATGTGAGTACAAATCCATTGGTATTTGAGCAATAGATAAGTTCACTAGAGAAAACATTCCATGCCTTGGGGTGTAGCGAAAGGGAAAAATTTATCATGGTAGTTTACCGACTCACTGGATATGCTGAACAATGGTTGTCATTTATTCGAAACACAATGGAATATGATGAAGTATCAAATATGGAATGAAGGGAGTTCAAAGATATTTTCTCAGAAAAATACTTTCCTCATGACCATCAAGCAGATATGGAAAGGTAATTTCTGAGTTTGAGACAAAAGGAGGATGAGAATGTCGCAAAGTATAAGGCTAACTTTACAAGGATAGTGAGGTATGCTGCAGATTATATACGTAACCAAAGAAGTAAGATTGATCATTTCATTGATGTGTTAAAACCATTTCTCCGTTGAGCATTTGTCTCACAAACCTTCTTGTGGTAAGAAGATATTGTCTCGTGTGCTATCAATACAGAAAACAAATTCTCTAAGTCTTACGACTTTAAAGAAAAGAAATAGAAGAAGATATCTACTGATCACTCTAATAATATAAATAAGGGGAAGAAGAGAAAATTTTATTATCCATCCTGAAGTAAATGTGGGAAGAAATACCCCAATACTTGCTTTAAAGGAATGGGAGTATGTTACAAGTGTGGTGAGAAAGGCCGCCAAGCTCTTGATTTCAAGGGGAAGAAACAAGCTACTGATGTTCAATGATACATCTTTAGGGAGATGGGACATTAAGAAAATTAATGTACTATGCGTCAGGGGAACTTAACTCAGAAAAGGCCAAGGGATCAAGGACAAGTTTATGTTATTTCTACTGCTGAGGTAGAAGATTCTATAGACATGGTGGCAGGTAATTTAATGTTTTCCTCAATTTTAGAAAATTTTTTATTTGTATTTGGATCATCACATTATTTCATATTTTCCTAGTCTTCTAAGAGAATTAGATATTTCCAATTTGAATTAACAAGGGAGTTATCAGTTAAAACTCCTAAGGGAAGTATCATTGCTATAATGTTCTATGGATCTGTTCCCATTAAGTCATATTAATATCCTTTATCTGCTGATCTCATCGTCATATCCATGATTGAATTTGATATAATCCTTGGTATTTATTGGCTTTTGGACCAGTATGCGAAGGTTTATTGTAAGAGTAACGAGGTTACAATTTTTGATGATGATGATAAAGAACACCTTATCTTTAGAGCATAATTGTCACCACGTGAATATTATCCAGATCCACCCCTCGTAGCTCAACTAAATTCAATTATTGAGGAGGAAGAGAATTAAATAACTATGGGTAAGGAAAGGAATGTTCTAATAGAGGATATACCTATTGTGAATGAATATGTATATGTGTTTCCAAAAGATTTACCTGGACATCCTCTAGAATAAGAAATTGAGTTTTCCATTGATTTAATTCTTTGTTCAAGGCCCATATCGATGACCCCCTGTATACTAGCCACTGTGGAATTAGTTGAAATAAAGAAACTAATGGAATAATTGAGTAATAAAAGATTTTTTCACCCTAGTGTTTCTCCATGGGGAGCCCCTGCCCTTTTTGTTAAGAAGAAATATGGATCATTGATGTTATGTATCAACTATAGGGAAATGAATACTATAAAAATAATGAAAAAGTATCCCCTACCTCACATTGATGATTTATTTGACCAACTTCATGGAGCTCAATACTTTTCAAAGAATGAACTTTGATTTGGATACCATCAGTTGTTTTTGAAGAAGGAAGACATTCCGAAAAAAGCATTTCGAACTAGGTACAGGCATTAAGAGATTACGGTAATGCCTTTTGGGATGACTAATGCACCCTCTGCTTTCATGGATCTAATGAACATAGTTTTCAAGGAATATCTCGATGATTTTGTGGTGGTATTTATTTATGATATCTTGGTATACTCTAAAATCTACAAAGATCATGAAAATCACTTGCGCATTATCCGGAAGACCTTGAGAAGGAATGAATTATATGGGAAGTTTAGCAAGTGTGAATTCTGGTTTCAGAATATTTCTTTTCTTGGCCATATTTTCTCTAAGGATGGAATCTCTATTGATCCTTCTAAGACCAAGACAATCCAAGAATGGCCAACCCCGATGAGTATAACTGAGGTATACAGTTTTATTGGTTTAGAATGATATTATCGCAGTTTAGTCTAAAATTTTTCCCAATTTCATAACCCATTAACAAAGCTCACACGTAAAAGGGTTAAATTTATTTGGACAAAAGAGTGTGAAGAATTTTTTGATGAACTGAAGTGAAGATTAGTCAATGCTCTCATATTGACTCTACCATCGGGGAATGATGAGTTTGTTATTTATAGTGATGCATTGAAGAAATTACTTGGTTGTGTCCTTATAAAGAATGATAAGGTTACTTCCTATGCATCACGACAACTAAAAATTCGTGAGAAAAAATATCCTACTCACGATCTTGAGTGTGCAGTTGTAAACTTTTATTTGAATATTTTGAGACACTATCTCTATGGTGAAAATGTGAGATTTATACTGATCACAAGACTTTGAAGTATATTTTCTCACAGAAAGAACTCAACATGTGGAAAAGTAGATGGCTTGAACTACTGAAGGATTATGATTACACGATACACTACCACCCAGGGAAGGAAAATAAGGTGGAATATTCTTTGAGCAGAAAGGATCATGGAGTTTTGAATAAGATGAGAGTTGAAAGGGATCCAATTTTCATGTATCTAGTAAATTTGGACATGAGAATAACCATGGAAGGTGAAACATTGATACTTTTACATATGGTTTCCAAACCATCATTACTAGAAAGGATAAAGAGTTCTCAGACCAATGATGAAGAATTTCAAAAGAAGATTAACGCTACAAATGATGGGATATTGAATGACTTGGTGTATAAAGATGGAATTTTGTAATTGGGGAAGAGACTTTGTGTTCCCGATATACCTGATATAAAAAGGGAATTGTTGGACGATGCTCATAGTTCTAATTTCTCTATACACCCTGGGAGCACCAAAATGTATAGACATTTGAAGGAACATTTTTTGTGTGACATCCTGAAGAGGGAGATTGCTGATTTTGTATCACGATGTATGGTTTGTCAACAAGTTAAAGGTGGAAGGAAACATCCTGGTGCTGTATTGAAACCTCTTCCCATACCTGAGTGGAAATGGGATAATATCACTATGGACTTTGTCATGGGACAACCAAAGACTCCTGGAAGGAACAATGAAATATGGGTCATTGTTGATCATCTTACCAAGTCATCACATTTTCTTACAATAAGGGGGATTTACATCTTGAACGTCTAGCAAGACTATATATTAATGAAGTTGTGAGACATCATGGAGTACCCCTATCAATTGTTTTTTATTGTGATCCACATTTTACTTCATGATTCTGGAAATTTCTTCAGAAAGCCCTGGAAACTAAACTTCGTTTGAGCACTTCTTACCACCCCAAACTGATGGACAAATAGAACGGACTACTAAAACCATAGAAGACATGTTGAGATCATTCCCACTTGACTTTCAGGGTATGTGGGATCAATATTTACCTATGGTAGATTTTTCCTATAACAATAGATTCCATTTAAGTATTCAGATGGTACTGTATGAAGCGTTATATGGAAAGAGATGTCACACACTAACCTGTTGGGATGATGTTGGTGAAAGAAAATTCGTAGGCCCAGAACTGGTGGAGGAAATGATGGAAAAGGTGTAGTTAATCCAAAACCACATCAAAGCAGCTCAAAGTAGAAGTTCTATACCGATATCCGAAGGAAGGATATGGAATTTCATGTAGGGGATCATGTTTTCTTGAAGGTATCTCAATGGAAGGGTGTTATACGTTTCGGTATGAAGGGTAAATTGAATCCTAGGTACATAGGACCTTTCGAAATTCTAAAATGAATTGGGGATATAACTTATAATTTGGAAATGCCGTCAAATCTATCCAAAGTTCACGATGTGTTCCACGTATCACTATTGAGAAAATATAGGCCTGAACCAACGTATGTACTCACCTATGAGGAATTAGAACTGGAACTTGATCTATCTTATTACAAAGATCCCATCATAATTCTTGATATAAGAGAACAAGTGCGGAGAAAATAGACGGCTCGTCTCGTGAAAGTTCTATGGAGAAACCATAAGATGGAAGAAGCAACGTGGGAACCCGATGAAATTATGATGAAGAACCACCCAAGACTTTTTATATAGTAATATTCTAGAAATTTAGAGGATGAAATTATTCGAACGAGGGGAGAATGTAACACCCCAAGCTTCCATGGTATGCTTCTCTTTGAATAATGAAATAGCTTTCATTGTATGCAATTTCGAGATTCTAACACACCGTGACCAATCAAACTAGACGTTATGAATAGTAATATCCACTTTTTGAAATTTAATAAATTTTACCTTTTAAAATGGACTTCATTTTTGGATTTGGAATATCGAAATTAGCCTAGGGTGAAATTTTGGTATTTGTTTGAAAACTTTCACATTTTGATGAATTGTGAAAATTACTAAATTTTAATTAAAAACATATTTTTTAATCGAAAAAATTAATAGTGATAAATTATGAATTTGAATGTTTTTTAAGTATATTTAGAATATATTTTTACTATTTAATACAATTTTGGTCATTTGAAATAATTTTATATTTAAACCGGACATAAACAAGTGTCAATCTTTTAATATGTATTATTTCTTAAAAACACGCTTTTTGTTTTGACAGCGGGAATTAATTTTAAATTAATTTCTACCACTTCTGTGGTTTGAATTTAGAAAATTTTATTCCATATTTAGAATCATGAGGTCCATATTGTGTAAATAGGTACGTTTTATTTTTAGACATTTTGAATAATTATTTCGGTAAATATTTTATTTACCGTGGTTAACGGGTAAATTCGATAAATAAGGGTAACCAAATAATAATACAATAACACTAAATTACCCTAAAACGTGTTCTAACCCTATTGGTTGATAACTTTCCGACCATGGTCATATTTGGGTCGATTTTGGGACCCCATGGAGCCACTTTTAAGTGATAATAAAGCTTTATATAAATTAAGTTAAAATAAACACAAAAATGACATAAGCATATCTCTTTTAGCAAAGAATTTTTTACATAGGGGTATGTATGTTATCAATTCGACTATAAATATTCATAAGAATTATTAAAATATTTCCTATATCAGGGTATTTTTTTTAAATTTTTAGACATATGATAAACTAAAATATTTGTGACACAATAATGATGTAGTGTTTACCACATTAATAAATAATTTAAATAAATAAGATTAAAAATACTAAAATAATACCCAAAACCTGTCCAATTATTACTTGATGATTTAATTTATATCATTAGTAATATTATATTTATCTTTAACAAGTTTCAGACCTTTAGAAACCGAATATCATTACATAATAAAATAATATTTTCAATATTTCCTAAAGAGACCCCCTCCCCCTTATAAAACGACATCACTTTTCACAAATTACTCAAACCTATCAAGCCTTCTGGATCATCCAAAATCTACCCAATTAAGCTCCCTAAATCCCTATCCTCCTCATAGAAGCCTCACTATAGGCAGAAGGTAGTTCTAGAGTGATTTTTGGTTCAAACCAAATGGATTTACCCAAATTAAAGGTAACAATTTCTCTTAGCTTTTTTTGTTTATTTTACTTATCCAACCCCTAAACTCTTATTATTATTTTATTTTGTAACAAAAATAGTATCCTAAATATACTAAGATATTGTTATGAGAATTATTAGAACTACATTTACACACACCACCATCTAATGGGTGAATAACATAATGTTTCTGTGGATGGAAACCAAACGCCTCACGAAATGGTGGTTGTTCAATTATCTCCTACATCCTCTCATGGTGGACATTATGATGGCACTATAATTAAATATGATATTATTGATATTTATTTTATATATAATATTAATTAATTCCTTTTTATAGCATACCATTATTCTTTTCATGTTGTATATATATACGATAATTTCATTCGAGGAAGTGCAGACTACCGCCCCCTCAAAGTGATATGACTCATTCATACCATACATGGAACGTATAAAGGGAGGTGCTAATGAAATTAAGTAAAAAATATAAGATATTATATTATACTAGAATAATAATATACCTATGTATCATTTGGTTTTTATTCCTTTTAAAATGATAAATGAAATGGAAGTAGTGTTCATCGTACGTACGGACTACCGTCTCCACGAACGTGATGAGATTTATTCTCCATCGTATCCATTCAATTATAATTATCATTTTATGATTAAAAATAATGTCAAAGGACTTGATATTATTCTGGATATGAATAATATAAAACCTATCCATAACAAATATGACTTATGTAACAAAACATATAAAATAAAACAAGTAAGTTAACACCCGAAATGACGATAATACTAAGATATTATTAAAAAAAGTAATGTTAAAAGATAATATATGATATCATATTAATGTATATTATTCGTGTCAAATTTAATGAAAATTATTTCACCATTATACAGGAGGTTAAACTACCCGCAACCAAGGAAAAGTACAAGGTAAGGGTTTATTTCACAATCTCTTCATTATCCGATGATGTTTATACGTAATTATCTACTTGGACCTCTTTATCATCAACTTCCACGTTTCTTAAAAATGTATTTCAAATCATTCATACTATTTTACAGACAATGGGAAAAAGTCATTTATACCCTTTTTTGACTTTATATAAGAATTTTGTAAAGGAATCTTTCCGTCGTTTTCCAAACAAGGTCCTTTTTAACCTTTTCGACCGAATGAAGGTAACAATGTATTTTTTAACTTATACGGCATGTGCCGCTATTTTTCCACTGTTATAAAATAGTCGAATAATACCTTACAAGTTTATAAGAATATTTTCAAGGTAAATGTTTTACTTTATAATTATGTGACTTTTAAATGATTTCACAAAAAGGGATATTTCTCTCAAATAGTTTTGATTTCATCTATGTCAACATCCATTGATGGATTTTAAGCTTATTTGATGTTGATTTATTATGAAACAAAACTTCCATAAGTTATTGAAGGTTTTGTGATATGTTTTAATGTAGATTTGTTATTTTTATACCATTCATGGTTTATGGAAAAAGTAGTTACATTTCGTATGATAGTTTTAATACGAATGTTTATGTTATGTTTAAACCTATTCATATGAGGAATGCATTGGACTTAATAAGTGACGGGTGTAGCCCGCTATAGCTCCTCGATGCATTGATAGGTCTCATTATAAAAACTAGTGTTTTGGCATAAGGCCTTTAAAAAATCTTATTTGTATTCTTGTCACAAGGCCTTGACTATGTGGTTATGATAGTCCGGCATTTTACATTCCGTCATTATAAAAGTGGTTATTGATATTTCATGTGATTATTCGATGAGTATAATTTCCATGTGAATATGTAAATGGAATTATATCATTTTATTTTTTCCATGTTATAATGAAGTTCATGTTTAAAATGATTTTGTTTTAGTTATACATTTCCATAAATGTTTGTGCTTATTTATGAAAGTTTTTTCTATATTGTTATCTTTACTGGACATCTGATCTCCCCCCTTTCTAAGTTTTATTTTTTCCAGGATGTGAAGAAGTATTTTATGAATGACCTGCAGGAATAATATGTGGGGATATGAGTGTGGAATATTGAGACTAGGTTGTTTTAGTTTTCATTTTTATGATGTAATGTAAGACTTATGAATATATCTACTGTTTCCAAGGATACTAAACTAATCAGTCTTTCGATATTTTATCTTTCTTGTGATCATTCCAATGTTATTTAATAATTCACCGACTCTGGGTAAATTGGGTTTGGGGAATTACATTTAACAATAACTGTTTAAAATGATTTTAAATATTCTTTTATAAATTTACAATTTCATTTTAAATGAAAATGACCATGATAATGTTATATGTAATTTAAATTCATTTTGAATTAAAGGTTATTTCCTACAAGAAATGTTACATGTGATTTTTGAAAATCCTCCCCCATCTAAGATGACATTCTTTTATATAAGATTTACATTATTGGGGATATGATCTGAGGATACCATTATCATTATTTCATTTAATGGTTAATGTTTATGATATATTCATTTTGTAAAACTGATTTATTTTCATCATGTTATACCATTACAGGACTTTGATGAAACCCTCTTATATTGATGGGTTACGATTTGATGAATTGATTTGATGACTATGAAAATTGAATCATATATATAGATTAAGATATGATAAAAAATTTACGAAACATTAATACTTTCATGTGTTATGATATGTTTAATTTTTATGATATTGTGGATTTTTTTTATTATTTTCATTCCGTGATAATGGTAACATTATAACCAGTGATGGATGTTATGTTATAACAAAGGATTATGGTTACAAATTAATCAAATTAGGGTTGTGCCTATATCTCACTGCAATGAATATTGTAATGATTTATATCTCATGAGATATAATATATGGTAACAGAGAGAAAACCTTGTTCATTATTGGATGTATTTATCTATGATGGTCATGGTATTGATGCCTGGAAACTATGATGTTATGTGTCGGCCCATATTATATGTCTATAAAGTTATGTGTGAACCTGATTTCATGTTCACAATGTTATTAATGAATAATATTACATGTACACAATGTTATTAATAGACCTATATTTAATGACCATAATATTATTGGGGACCAGGTTTCATGTTCATAAGATTCTGTGAGTAATATATTTCTGTCCATTAACTTCATCGTTGAACATGCTTCTATTTATACATGTTCAAAATGATAAAATCTGATTTTAATTATAAAAATATATGTCTTATTCCTATTTTAAGCCCTCATGACTCATGTTCTTAGATTTCATAATGATTCATGACATAGGAGCTACCGATAAAATTTCCATGACACATGTTTTTGATCTAAAAGCGGGTGAGTATGAACATTATCATCATTGTTTATTATAATATACCCTTATTCTTATCTAAATCATTTATATGATCATAGAATTATATTACTTATATTTACCCATACAAAAAACTGATCTCTCCCAATATTATGTTTCATTTCCCTAGGTTATTAAGAATTATCTATGTAGTGTTTGTCAATGAAGAGTAATAAATAGGAATTTAATTGTGGGAAACATTGAATATCATTCAATTTATTCTAATATTGTTTTACAATTTTAAATTGTAACAAAACTGTTACGGTCCCCATGAATTTTTATGTCTATTATAATGAATATTAATATAAAAAGATGTAATATCTTTGTCATAGTGGTCTGGGTGGCTACTGTTGGTATTAGAGGGAGGGATAAGTTAAAATGTGTAAACATGGATTACAATGAACTAGTGATATCCCTAAAGTTAATTTTAATGATATTTCTGGAAATGTATCAGTGGATATGTCTAATAATTAGAACCATAATAGGAATATTTCCTAAAATTCTAGTGGATGATAGAGTGAGTGCTTTACAAAACATTACATCCCCAGCTAGATACATGAAATGGATGTGGCTCTAGCATAGATGTACTTAAGGCTAACAACCCATGGAAACCGTATTAAGTGCGAATAGATCTAGAACTAATGCATGAAAGTGGGGTTTTTTGCACACCTAGTTGGACACTTGAATGGGATATGATTTTGGAACAAAAAAATTCTTTATAAAAAATGATGAAGCATTTAAATAGATCATGATAAAGAAAGAACTAGGATAAATCTACGGTGTCATATATTACAAATATGGTTTCATTATTTAGACATTTTAAATTAATTTTTAGACTATGAGATATGATATAATGATTAGTATATCTCACACTATGATTTTTAGTCATATTCAATGGATGTAACACGATGTAAACATGGAACGAGGAATGAAACTGACATTTAAATGATTTTCCTTCTGAGAAATTGAATTCTATGCAATATGGAATTAAAATCCTCATTTCTATAAAAATTTTCAAGATATGATTCCTGGATAACATCCAGATAAGAAAAGGATGAAACAAAATTCTATTGGGTCTGTCGTTAGGAAATTCCCACCTTCATTCAATTGTTTCACTGAAATTTTATTTATATAATTTGGATTAGTACAACAAAAAATATATTTACGTTTATCCATTTTTCATATATTTAAAATATTACTCTTGTTGTCGACTATCTAGAATGTGAGGAAAATGAATTGAGTAATGTTATTAATAATATGAGTCAGTAAGAATAAATTGGATCCATCATGTGGGATGAGTTTAAAATAATATTTTTCACCAATTAATTTCCTTGTATTATTTGTAAAAAATATTCATAAAATTACTATTGATTATACAAAAGGATGTTGAATATATTGGTTATTGTGCTGAAAATTTTATAAGGCATTAAAGGTAATTTTTTGGCATTATAATTCATCCTAGAAGCATGTTTTAATAATTTATCAATTGATTGAAATCAAATATATGATTGGAATTATAAATACAATACATTTTACGCTAGGAAAAATTGATTGGTGTGCACTAAAGAGTAATTGGAAGCTGGAAATATTCCCACTTGTGATAAGAAAAGAAAATTTGGGTTCTAATGAAAACCCAATGATATCTTTCATGGAGGGAAGAAAAATTTTCAAACTCCAACAAGCCAAAACCATGGAAAGGATCACTAAGGTGAGTACAATAATGGAAAAATAATGTGCATCAATTATGGGAATCCTAACCATCAAGAAAAATAATGTTGAAGTCATATGAATATTATAATAAATGAAACTAATTTAGAGATGAAAAAAATGAAAAAACCCATACTGACTTGTTTCAAGGGTAAGGATTTTGGGGATTGTGCAATTCAATGCCCCAATATAAGGGATAAAATAAATGATAATCTACAACAAATTCTAAGGAAAAGGGAAAAAGGTAATGTTTATTCCATCATAATGTATGAAATGAATCATGAAAACTAAGTCACAATTATCATCCTTGTCCTTAGTTTTGTAATTAATTTTATATTTTGTAGGAATTAACCCTATAAAAATTATATTGTCAATCCATTAGTGAAATTTAATTTGAGTATCTCCCTCTACAATAATTATAGAATAATAATATCACATTTTATATTCTATCATAATAGGGATAAATATATGAATCTAATGAAAATGTTTTTTACAAGATAATGGATTATTTATGTAATAAAGGGGGATTATATTTTCATGCACATATGACTCCATTTATGATTAAATTAAGAGTTGTGGATACCATATCGATATTATGAGTTTATGATTAATCATATTCAAAGAGTTATTTAAAACAACTTTTGAAGATTTTTTGTTATGAGAGTTTATCAAGATTATAGATATTTTAAGAGATATATGGAAGTGAAACTAATTGGTATTATATGTAATTATAATCTTATTTGAGGAAACATTCCTTAAAAACAATTGGATATATGATTAAAGGATACTATACTATTTTTTCCAATAGATTTCAATAGTGGTTGGCATCAACACCTTCCATAAGTTGTGTGTTCTAAGAATGATAGCATTAACTTTAGCATTCAAATTTTCTCTTTATGAGTCAATTTTATGGAAGGATGTGTATAACTACAGTGTAGTAGAATAAGGTTTCATAATAAATGGTATTTGAACTTAAGAAAGATAATGAGATGTAAGACATGTTTAGATCAATTTATGAAGACCTCACTACAAAATAATATTGAATGATATAGTATAATTATAGACATCAATGTGATCTGTTATTTAGAGTTTTTGAGAAAGTATTTCTATGAAATTATCAATGGAATAACGATGGTAAACGTAATCCATATGTATATCAGTACCATTAAAATACTTGATTTTATTGGGATAATATATTATCATATAGCTAATCCACCAAACATCTCTCATGGTCATGAAATGTTCCATGTGGGACTCCTAAGGATGTACATACCTAATGTATCAGAAGAACTGATATCATAGGTCGTACTACAGGAGCATGATATTTCTTATAATGAATTCCTAGTATAGATTCTTGATCTGATAGGGATAGTTCTAAGAATAAATACTAATCAATTTGTGAATATTTTATTGAAAACACAAAAACATGAATATATTACAAGGGACGTTTAGTGTGTAAGGAGGTCTATGTATAATCCGTTTTTGATAGAAATGTGATGAATTTTAACAATGAAATTCAGTTTTCATGGGGTATAATGTAACAACTCAATATTTTGTGAAATATAATGTTTTTTCAAATTAATTTACACTTTCTGGTATTCTAATCACATAAAACACTATTTTTATATTATGCTACTCATAATATTATATTTGGAATACATTAAATACAAAACTAAGTGATGCTTATAATAAATACAATAATAATTTCTAAGAAAACATGATTTATTATTAAAATATATTTGTTAAAAAATACTTTTCATCTAGACATTGTAATTGTAACATCTTTTTTTTTATATATTATCAATAAGGACAACTTTGATAATTTATTAATATTTTAAATGGGAAAAATGTTTATGAGTGAAATGTTTCTGTTTTTTTGTTAAACGCATCACAGAAGGGTATAACCCCCAATTAATACTTTGTTATATTCAACTTTATATTTTCTCAGTTAAACGCTAAGTATGTATGAGTTTCTATGGTCAGTGAATCCTCGGTGAAGACATAATAAAATTAATAAATATATAATTTTAGGTGCAGGAAATTTACAAAAAATAAATTAATAAGTTTATAATTTTTAATCGTGCGGAAAAATGGATACCACTGTTGGATCCAGAATATGGTTTTTACCCTAGTGGGGTATAACATTTTAGGGAACCAGGTATCTGGATTCCCCAATCTATAATTAAGAATTTTATATAAAATGCTAAAAATATTAAATTATTGAAAAAATTTATACATTACAGATGGTATGTCACACTGAAATTATGAATCTTCTATTGTGTCTAGAATTATGGGTTTACACTAAAAAGGGTATGTGTTTCATTCCCAATGGGTAGTTATTTATCCCATAAACATGTTTTTTAATATTTAACAATATAACTAAATTTATTAATTTAATATTACACAAAAAACATTGTCTATCAAACTTCAACTCATATACCACCTCTATTGATACATATGGATGAATTTAAACCTCTTTCTCCTCACCTGTTTTTGACCATATAATATTGGAAATGACTCCGTATGAAAATATATCGAATTCTCAAAAAAAAATTGGGTTTTTAGTGGTTTATAACATATTCTTAATTTTTGGTAGATTCGTTAAACCCTAAACATTTCAATGTGGATATTTAAGTCATCCCACCTTTATAGATTTCTGCCAAGGATTTGAGACACCTTATCTCATGTGGTCTATATGTCTGATTTCAACCTATGTGTGGCTGTGGTGATCCTATTCCTCTCTCAAGAACAACGCGGTGTGAGTTCCTCTTTGGATTATCATTTCTTTTCTCTCTTATTATTTGAGATAATATATAATATATTGTGGGGGTTAAATAAATGATAAATTATATATTCCATAAACATAAAAAATCATAATATAATTATTTATAAATAATCAAATTATAATTTTTTGTGTTTCTTAAAAGAAATTGAGAATTAAATTTATTAACGTAAGTGTACATTTTAATTTTGGAAATCATTATCAACATTAAATTTAATTATACAAGAACTATAATTATCAAGAAATTTAATTTTAGAAATGATAAACTAATTTATAAGAATATTTGATAAACACAAATTGAATGTAATAAATTAGTATTTCATTGGATATTAACGAAATGAAAATAATAATAATATAATTTATCATTCCAAGTGATAAAATTAAATTTAAATTCATGAATTGTCATTTCATGTGACTCATTAAAGGGTGAAGATATAATTGAAATTTATTAGGGGATGCAATAAATTTAAGAAAAATTTGAGAATTATTCAAGAAATTAAAAGAATTATCACATGTGATGTTTTATCGTTTTTTAAATAAAATATATTTTCAGAGTCTAGGAGAACTTTTGATAAACCTCAAGCACCGACGTTCCAACAACGTGAGAATTTTATGGGCCGGTCTAACGTTAAAAAAAACTACAACAGGTTTTTCCCAACAGTTGCGGTAGTATGTACATTTTCATTTTTTGGCTTATTTGAAAAAAATTTCATTAAAAAATGATGCACCAGAATGTTGAAATTGTTAATTAATGTCGGTATTCCATGAGTAAACTTTAGCTATTTATTCAAATTGTTGTGTGATTACATGTACACAATGTACTACTTACTCAGGATGATGTGATTATTCACACACACACACACACACACACACATATATATATATACTTCCATTAAATGTATAACTTATGGATTCATTTTTTACCATCATAGGAGGACAATTGACTTGCATTATCCTTTGTAGGAGGGATGCCCATGACGGAGGATGAGGGTCTAATGCATGGGTTAGGTGCGTGACAATGTCTAGGTGAATCCATGTAGTTGACCATTGGAATTTTTTATCCTATTGATGGGGGATTCACATGACCGAGGATAATTGTCCAATAGATGAATAATCCACATGATGATGACTTTGGAAGAACATGTCTAACAATGATGGATACCGTGATTCCATAGGAGTATCATGTGGTGGGCCATCATTACTTTTGTTATTCTTTGGTGGTGGGATGTACATGACTGACAAAGAGGGTCAAATGCATGAGAAGTGAATATGATGATTCCTTGAAATGTTATCAATGAAATTGGGATTGATAATCTCTATGTCTGTAGTTTGTGCTCTCAACAGTGTGCTTTGGTGACTATAGGACACGATTAGCTCTTGTTCCTTAGTATACCATCACAATGATTAAGGGATGTTGGTTATCTCTCATTTCCATTGAATATATAGAGAAACCTATATTATTCTACATTATTTATAATGTTGCCCGAAGATGCAGAGAGAAATTATTCATTTTCATAATTGGTAATCACAGATTCATCTGACACTATGGTTATCCATTTCGTCGTGGAGCCAAATAAGGCATGACTAATGGTTGTGGAAGCATGAATAGAACATCATTTCCCAGTTTTAGTTTGAGTATTTACATTATATTTTTTAGAATGGAATTCGCTTGTATTTTTGAGAACATCTGGTATAATATGCATTAGTGGTGTCTTACTGAGTCTGGTACTCACACCCTACAAGGGTATTTTGGAGTGCTTATAGATTTCCAGACTAGAGATCTAGTGAAAGGGAAATGACCCTATAGAGGACTTTTGAGTGATGAATCATGGTGCGTAAGTAGACCGGGACAACCAGCGGGGCACTCTGCAGAATATTTTTAATTTAATTCCGATTTTCATTACTACTTACTTGATTTTGATCACCACTTTGGGAGTCGATAAATTTCATGTATGTCATTATTAATTTCTATAGTTTTACTCTGATTTATTATAGTGTTTTTTGATTATCTAAAACTATTACATGGTATAAGTTTTATATTCTCTCCAATGTCCAACTTCTGACCCTCTCTACTAGTCGCCATCCTCTTGCATATGGGGAGGCACACATGAGGCTACGTAGTGTTCCATCTCAGGAATAAAAATTTTGTTCAGGACATTACAAAATTGTATCATTTGATCAGGTTTAAACTTAATTGTTTCTTCTATTTGGGTTGTGATAGGTTTGATACAATTTTGTATATTTGGGACTCGGGCGGGGAAACTAGGCCAGTGTCTAACCAGTACTACATATAAGACCTATGAGTTAGAAGAAAATGGGGAAAAATTCTCATTACTATTGATTAAATTCACCCAGAATGATGCACATGATATTAAATATGATTTATATTATTTCAATCATGATCAAGAATGAGGATTAGGAATGAAGCTTCGCATTCCATGTATATACAAGAATGTGCTTTGGTGTGATATATCTATGTAACCATGTTGTGTGATTTATCATATATGAATTAATTAATATGATAAAATCATGTTGTGTGATGGTATATATATATGATTGTGACTAATATGCGAGTATGGAGATATGGGTAAGTGCTACAGGGGTATACCTTCAGTTAAGGGTGGACTCCTCGAAAAACTATATTTCATACCATATACTATTAGGAGAACCATTTATGATCCCATAGACTAGTTAGGATCTATTCATATTATTATTGTTCTTTGTTTTTCAAATATTCCACCTTGGAGGTGTAAGATGGGACTGCCAGCAGCAGCAACCCTAAATATTCCCACACCACCACAAGTGGAAAAGGGGGATGTGCCCTAGCATGCACCTTCATCAGCCTAAGAGATTCTAGATGTAGAGACTATCCAGCTGGTATTTTTTAGGATAGTGCATGCCTAGGGCGGAAAAATAGAGAGGTCCATGAATAGTCATGCTATAGATTTTCATCTTCAGCACCCTCCACCATTCCAGGGAACTAGTGGACCACAAGACACTATAGACTTGGTGGACTAAATTGAGAGTATCATTGAGATTGTCCAGAATCATATAGAACAGCATGTGATCCTGGAGGTTTTCATGTTTACAGTATATTCTAGTAAATATTGGAATACTATGAGATTTTTTAGGATATGATAGGGTCTTACTTGGATGAACATCAAGGAGTTGTTTATTGAGAAGTATTATCTTGACATGATAAAGTTATATTGTTCCCACGAATTCATGGAGTTGCGACATGATTCCATGATTGTCTCTGCTTTCTCTACTTGTTTTATAGAGTTGCTTCACTTTTCTCCTTTATTACAATGAAATGAGGCACAATGGGCTTGAATGTTCAACATAGGCCTTTGAGCTGAACTTAACCATATTGATACAGTTTTTCACCAGTCGACATATTTACAGGTCTTCCAAAAGGCCCTGACCATTAAAAAGGGGATGGAGAAAGATTGAGTATCAAGATTACAATATTATCATGAAAGGGGATTGATTGTAAAACTTCTCACAACTATGAGATTCTATTATGGTAAAAAGAAGTGGAAGAATATAAACTTGATGAGGAGTACCATTATATAGGTGGAGTAAGGTGTGGTTCAATCAACACCTTCTGTGATAATTTCATAATGTTTGAACTATGGAATGGATAGGAACTGTAATAGGTTTTATAGAGGAAATAATAGTATGTGTCATATTTGAAATATATAGTGATATATTGAGTAGGTTATCTACAGAATGAAAGATCCATATTTATACATGGTTAATGGTTAGAGAGGGGAAACTCATTGTGATTTGCACTAGTAGACTCAGACTGGTCATACACCTCAGTGGTTGGGAAGAGGAGTTGTAGCATGATGCATGCATGTTTTGGACTAATCTCTAATAGATGTTATAGAAGGACCATCCATTGTTAGATTTACCGTTTTGATCACCAATACATTTTCTAATGCCTTATTTTGAAAATTTTTCTTCCCATTATTTTATATCTTCACAAGTAGTTTCTGGACTTGAGTTTCCAATGATGCATAAATTTGATTTATCATCCCATTACCAATATTTTGGTGTGAAGGTAGAACATCTTCATCGATGTCCAAAGTTTCCACTAGTTTTTTCCATCTATATACATTTATTGTAATTCATGATTCTAAAAATGAATTGATATGAAGTGATTCTCATCATTGATTGTCTAACAAGTTTTCGAGCTCACATTGATTTATATCAATGACTGGTATAATTTTCTTCACCAAATACGGATAATTTCCTAATGAATAAAGAGTAGGAACTTTTATCAATTTGTGTTTGACCAAACATGAGTCATATTTGGTAAATCTAAGAGAAAAATGGTGGTCTTGGAACTATAAAAAGCATCTATGGAAGCCTCAACATCTATTCCACTAGTTATATATTTCTATCAAGATGTATCCCTAGATGACTTCACCATACTCCCTCTAGATTGGGGATTTGAATTTGATATTGAGATAATAACTGGTTGACAACCTAATTCAGTACCTCTATATCATATCCTTCCAAATGAACTAAAGGAGATAAAAGTTCAACTAAAATAATTAGATAAAAAATGGATTACCAAACAAAAAACATCATTGTGGGGTGAACTGGTTTTTTTCACCAAAAGGTGGATGGCTATCTTTAACTCTGTTTTGATTATCAGAAGAAAAACTAGTTGATGGTGAAGAAACAACATCCATTTACAATGATTGAATTTCTATTTAATCAGTTATAAAGAGTCAGTTATTCTTCAATGATTGATCTTTGAACAAGATAACCTCAGTTGATATTTAGAGAGGAGGAAATAAAAATGTTGTTTTTTAGAGTAGATACGAACTATATGATTAATGGGTAATTATTTTCGGTCTGATGAACTCACAAAATCTGTTCATGGAACTCATTAAAAAAATTATTCATCCATAATTGGTCTCTTTTATCATGGTTTTATTTAAGATATCCTCACCTACTCATTGACACCTGATCAACCTACTAGGAACTTAGAGATAGTTTTGATTATGCTATGAGATGAAAAACTTTATCTACGCTAAAAAATGTAACTTTTGGATTAACGAAGAGATATTCTTTTGATATGTGGTGTGTTAAACTATTATATCATAAACCCTATGGTGGTAAAAGTATTTATGTAATAGGCACGTCCCAAAAACATGTTTGATACCAACAGTTTCCTAGGGCTAGTGAGTATTACTGACGAATTAACCCGGACATCTCCCGACTATCAGAAATAATGACATCCTTGATAAAGAAGGGAGTAAAGTTCCAATGGTCATACCAATGTGAAGATGCCTTCCTTGAGCTAAATAAAAAGTAGACAGAAGTTTTAATAATGATATATCTAGAGCCTAGGATTGGTTATGTAAATTATTTTGATGCATCCAGTGTTGGTCTCCAAGTAGTACAGATGCAAAATGAAAAGGATGAATAATATTGGTCTTGAAATCTATGTACGCATGAAAATAACTACAATATGAATGAATTAATGATAATAGTGTTGGTAAATAAATAGAAATATTGGAGGAATTATAGTATAGGTGAGTTGTTTATGGTTTACATAAATCTGAAGTTCCTTCTCTATATCATAACACAGAGGGACATGAATCTCTGATAGAGAGTTTTGGTTGATTATCAACTCACATTAAACTTCGAGATGAAATATAACCCTACAAAGGGAAATGATTTAGTAGATTACCTTTTCATCATGACACAAGATGAGTAGGAACATTGTGAGAAATCATCATAGGAGCAGCTTAATATGATATGTTTATTGGATGTCTAGAGGGTTGATGCTTTGGAGGATCATAGTTCTAGTATTTTATCTTATTTCCTTATTTTATCCTGCTTTTTGGGAAGGGTGAGTACTGGTCATGATTTAGACCCGGAGTGTATTATGATGGTAGAATGGATTTCTGGAGGTGACAGAATACATAGATGGTCGATGAATAATAATTAAATTATCTTGATCGATGAAAGTGTAGTGATTCAAATTTAAATAATATATTAAAAAATGATGGATTACCATACCACTAGGTGTACAGTGAATCATGGAGTGATGAAGATTCATTAAGACTTCATAAGATAGTTTTGGTGACCAGGGATGAAGAGGGACACTACAGGTTTTGTCTCTTGATGCCTCGCTAATCTATGAGGGTTATAGTAGCCACTTGTAATACCTATATTAATGTTGGAACAAAATGATATGGAGTATATGACCTGATTACCAAGGAACCCAATGAGTCATGATGTAGTTTGGGTGATTTTAGCTTGGTTAATGAAGACTTCCTACATATTAATAATCAGAGAGACTCGCTCGATGGAGGAGTTTGGAAAACAATATGTCCGAGAGATTGTGAACCAACATAGAGTTCCCTTGAGATTTTATTCTGAAAGAGATTATCGTTTCACCTCATGCTTCTTGAAGGACTTGTATAAATGTAGAGGGACTCATCTATGTGTGAGGATAGAGTATCACCCTCAGACTGACAGATAGTATGAGAAGACTATACACATAATTTGGGATATTCTATGAGCTTGCATACTAGAAATTGGCTAGGTATGGGATGATCGCATTTCCTTTATTGAGTTATCAAATAAGAAAAATTATTGTGCTTCGATATTGATGACACCTTACGAGCATCATTAATTGATTCCATGTCACTCAACAGCCTATTGGAATGTAATGCTAGAGGAAGTAGTTATATGATTTAGCACGGTTTATGAGACCTATGGGAGAGTGCAGCTGATACTGGATAGATTGATAATTTCTTAGAGTATACAGAGATCTTATGCCAAGAATCATAGGAGACCCTTGGAGTATTCTATGGGAGATTACATTTTTAGGAGAGTGACTCCTGGGTTTGGGCACATATGTCTGAATAAATTGAGTACGATAGAAACACATTTTCTTGGACTATTTAATGTCATCGAGAAAATATGTGTAGTATTGTATTGTCTAGATGATCTTTCATGCTTACGTTTTGTGAACAAAGATTTAGATGTGTCAATGTATTGGAGGTATACACATAATCTTATACATGTTCTTGAATACAAAGATGTTGAGCTAGAGAATAACACATCTAATGAGGAAATATGATACGGAACATAGACCACAACGAGAAGGCCTAAAAAGGGAGTATAATACCACTAGTCCCAGTACATTGCAAGCATGGGTGGATCCTAAATGAGACATTGGAATGTGAGTCTAATTTTTGAGATCGGTGGATTGAGTTGTTCGAGCATGACCACTTGAGATACTTCTGGAGTAATATATGTCGATATAGGGGTACAAGTGTAACATCTTATTTTTTACAATATCAAAATATCCCTATATGATATTTTAATAATATGATAAATGGGAGAAAATTGTTTCTTTGTAAAATGATTTGTTTTTTTAATGGAACTGTGGAAGGGTAAAATGGATAAATAATACTATATAATATTGAATTGATTATTTTCAAAGATAAAAACTGAGTAAGTATGAGTTTTTGAGGTCTATGAAGCATTGGAAAAGACAGAAAAAATATTAAATATTTTATTTTATGTGCCTGAAATTTTGGAAATATAATTTAATTACCTCAAAAAAGTGAATCAGGGGATAAAAATGAGACTACCTTTGGATCAAAAGTAAGTTGTTTTCCCTAGTGGGGATATAGCATTTCAGGGCAGTGGACATTTGGATGCCCCACTCTCTAAATAATTTTTTACATAAAATGTTAAAAATATTAATTTATTGAAAATATATTTATATCATAAAAAATACATGTCACACATAAATTATGTCATAGCCATTATGTCTAAAATGGGGGATTACCAAAAAATGGATATGACTTTCATACACAGTGGGTAGTTAGTTTTATCATATTTTTTTATTCCTTTTAATAAATTTTTCTATTAATATAAAAAAATGTAGAAAACATTATTCATCCACCTTCAACTATCTAACCACCTCTATTTATACATATAGATGATTTTAAACATCCATTTCATCACAATTTTTAAGGGATAATAATAGGAATGAATTCATATGAAAAAACTATAGACATTAAGTAAACATTTAGGGTTCTTAATGATTTAAAATAGATGTGTAATTTTTTTAGTTTCATTAAAACAAGAGTGAATTTAGGTGGCTATATAAACCATCCATACTTCTTAGATTTATACTAAGGATCTGAGACAATTCCTCCCATGTGGTCCAGCTATCCAATTTCAACCTATGAATAGATGTGTTTATCCTTTTCCTCCCTCATGTGTAGTCCTAGTTATGTTCCTATTTGGCATTTGGTTTTTTAATTTTTTTTTTCCAAACTTCATATATAAATTAATATATAATATAATATGGGAGTTAAATAAATGAAGAAATATTAATTATAATTAACTCAAATAGAAATTAAATGATAATTATTTATAAATTATCACAGGGTATTTTTGTGTGTTTCTTAAAAAAATTGGGAATTAAATATATCGATACAAGGGAAAAACTAAAATTTTTGAAATAATAAATTAATTAATCTGTTCATGTGATAAAATTAATTTAGAAGTGATAAATTATCATTTCATGGGATATTTATAAAATGATAAAATAATAATTTAAATTATCAGCCCATGCGATAAAAATAAATTAATATTTAGGATTCATCTTTTCATGTGACTTGTTAAATGGTTATGTGATAATTAAAATTTATTAGCGTGTGTGATAAATTTAATATAAATTTGAGAATAATTTTATAAAGAGAATTAATTATCACATGTGATGTTTTAAAACTTTTAAGATAAAATAAATGTTATGATTATAGGAAAACCTTTTTTAAACATCATGCACTGACATGACAGTAGCTTGAGACATTGATTTTCTTCTCTAACATTTGGAAAAACAAAGAGGGTTTTTTTTCAAAAAATTGAGGTATGAATTCTCCAAAGTTTTTGGTATTATTTAAAAATTATATTCATTAATAAGATGATGTGTAGACATGTTAAAATAGGGAATTTATGTGGGAATTCAAGAAGTAACTTTCAGCTATTTATTAACATTATTGTGTGATTGAAATTCCATTATGTACTAATTACTCATGGTGATGTGATTATTCATGTATATATATATATATATCATTCCATGTTATTTATACCTCATTATTTTTTACTGAGGTAGGTGTACCGTAGACTTGCATTACCCTATAGAGGAAGGATGCTCATGAGTAACGATGATGGTCCAATTCCTAGGGTAGGTGTGTGACGATGCCTAGGGGAATAAATGTAGTGTGCCACTGTGATTTTTGTTATCATCTATAGGGGGAGAATAATGATGATTGGCGATGGGGGTCGAATACATTAGGAATGCAACTGACTATGCCTTGGGATGTTCATGTGTGAATACAAGGGACATGATGATTCCTTGGGAGTATCACATAGTGGACCATCGTGAATTTTGATGTCCTTTTGAGGAGGTATGTACATGAATGGAGAATAAGGGTCAATTATTGAGAAGGGAATATGATGATTCCATGGGATTTACTCAATTATGTGGGGACATATTCGCTCCCGCTCCATATTATGTCTTCTTGATAGTGTGATTTGATGAGTAAGGTACATGATTTGATCTAAGTACTTAGTACATCAACTCAATGATTAAGGGAAGAATATTAGAACTCATTTCTCTTCAACATACATAGATACATATATGATTGTTGAGAAATGATACTACCACATGAAGATACCGAGAAACATGATTTATTTGGCTAATGTACAATAATTGATTCATTTGACACTATGGTTATACATTATGGCATAGAGCCACAACAGATATGGCTCGAGGTTTTTGTTTCTTGGGAATATCTCAACTTCTCTTTTTTTGAGTATTTTCATCACATTATTTATTATGGAATACACATTTATTTTGATCAAATCAATTTTATGATGCATTGGTCGTGTCCAATAGAGTCTTGTACTCACACTCAACATGGGAATTTAAATGTGCTTGTATATTTTGGGACTACAGATCTATTAAAGGGAAAGGGAACTATGGATGATGAACCAGCGATGAATCATGGAGTGGATGTATACTGGGACAAGAACTATAGAATTCTATTGAAGGAATTTTATTTACTCATGGTGTTCTTTAATACATACGTGATTTTCCTCGCCACTTGTATGTCATCATTGCATTCCATATTTTTACTCTGATATATTATATTTTAATTTCATTATATGATCTGATGAAATGGTATAGGGGTTATAGTCTCTCCAAATATCCACTTGAGATCCTCACTACTGGTCACCTACCTCTTGCTTACGAGGATGCACATATAAGGATACATAGAATTTCTACACGGACCTTGTATTTCGGGTCGGGATGTTACATGAATGACATTTATAAATAATATTAAATAAATTATGAAAATATGGATAATATATTTACATAAAAATAATTTTCTGGTATTTAATTATTCAGAAATTAATGTATAATCCCTTTAAAAATGAAATAATTCCCTGAAAAAATTTATTATCTGCGCAAAAGTGTGTTTGATATTAATATAACAAGGAAAAAAATTAATTATTTTACTGAAATTAATATATTATATAATAATAAATTTTTTAAAATTAATATTATAATTATTATATATAATAAGTAAAATTAAATACAATTTTACCCTTAGAATTGTATTTTTCTAAATAATGGTTTGGTGTCCATTTAGAAAACTTATAGAAAAATTAATAATAAAAAATTATAAATGAGATAGATAAATTACAAATCATTTATTAAATAATAATTTAATAAGTAGTTTACAATTAATTTTATATTTTTTCCAAAACTACCATATTTATAAATAAAAAACATAAGGATTTTTTTATGAAAACATAATTTTTCATTTAAATTATTTAAAAATATAATTTATTATATTAATTGGTGTTAAATTTAAATTATTTCAATTATACACTGATTAATCCAATTTTGATCATTGGTGTCATTTTTATGTTAACATTTAATTGAAAAAACATCGTAAACTTTTGAAAATTTTCATTATAAAATTCCAATTTCTCATCATGTATGTGAGATTATTTTTAACAATTCTATTAAATTAATAGCTAAAAATTTGTTCCGTATTTATAATAAAAATAATTTGTATTATATAAAATTTTCAACTTAATTCATTACCAAAAGTAATTGTGAATGTTGTAAATAATAATTGTCTCAATTAAGATAAAAATGGGTAAACCTGGGTGTTAAACTAGAATGATAAGGGTAAAAATGACAAAAAAATGTGTAAAAACTATTGTATTGGTGTGTATCGAAAATAAAAACAAAAAAAATTGATAGTGTTCTAATTTGGACCCTTGTGGAATATGAAAAACATCGGAGAACATATTTCAATTCAAAAATTCCAAGAGTTCCCTCTCCCCCACTTATAAATAGCCACAACATATCCTCTATTCTTTACACCTCAAAACCTTTTTGGATCAAAAAAATACCTACATGAATCACTTACCCATTTTAAACCTCTCAATTAGAAGAATTAATTGTTTATAAGTCAAACTGATGAGGTATTTAGTGAAAACCTAATTAGAATACCTGAAAAAGAGATAATGTTCTTCAATGAGATATTTATTTTATTTATTTCTCCGCCTTATACAAGTAGTATTTTACAATGATTATATAAAAACCTAGATATTTTATGTATACTTATATTTTATTATGATAATGAAATTACCTATAGCAATATGCACATTCACCAAACGGGTTATGAAGTCATCATTTATGTGTACAGTGGACTACCACATTGTGAACGAATGTAATTATTTTTTGTTATTGAAAAAATTATGGTTAGAAATAATTATGAATTTATTGTTTATATATTAAATTTATGATTTTAGTTTTATTATTGATGTTTTAAATCACACTTAATTTTATGACTCACATTTTTTGGAATATTATAATGTCTCTCTTTTGTATAATTGACTATCACCGCATTAAATGATGTGATACATTCACACTTTAAATGATATGTATTAAAAACAGTATAAAACAAATATGTCAAATATATGAAATAAAAAATAGTATTTAATTTTAATATATATCATTTAATATTTTTTATTTAAAATTGAATATAAAATGAAAAAAAACTGTGTTCCTACCCACTTATGGCCTACCGTCTTCATGAACAGTGTATTTCCTTTTTTTATCAATAATGTTTAGAGATTAATTTAATAACATATATATTTAAAATATATTATATTTATATCATTTTTATTGTTTTATAGATGATGGAATCATTAGGATCGTTGTAAGACCAGTAATATAAAAATCAGATCATAGATGAAAAACCAATTAGTTATAAATTGAAACATAAAATTAGCATGGAATTGTTAACAAAGTAGTAATAAATAGTCATAATATATTCATATATGTTATGATATATATGAATATGGTTCTATAAGATGTATATAATAAAATTATTTATATTAAACAATTGGTTTGAAATTTTATAAAGGAATTGTGGATATATGATAAGGGACTTCTATAGTGACACATGGTTAACATACATGGATATTATGTCATTTTAGATGAATATTCATAACAATAAAAATGTAAATTCTTGGGGACCATATTATATTATATTATTTGTAAACTTGGAAAAAATTATTCTAACATGGTGAAAGATCATAAATTTTACCATATAAAGATCATCCCCTCTAGTACGCCAACTGAAAACCATTGTTCACAACCTGAGTATAGGCAACATAAAAAAGGATGTGATTAGATACTCTATGAGAGTCAAAAGGTTATATATGTATGCATAATCAAGAGAATATGGTTATTAGAATATCATAATATCATTTTAACATCATACAATGAAAATAAAATATTATATATAGATTAATGGAATAAAGATAGGAAATTAATAAGGCATGAATCACAAGGGAATCAATATCATAATCTATGAAAGAAAATATAATATTAATAAATGGAATTATAGAAGATACATAAGCATATAAAATCATTAATTATTATTCAAGTCCAATTTCAACTAAATAGCAACATTTTTCATAGGGGATACACATACTAGCTGGGACACACCACTATCCCTAGACACATCCTTTTATGTATAGTGGAAGGGGCTCACTCACTAAAACTAATAGTAGCTATGATTTATCCTCCACACCATATTAGTAGTCATGTTTCACTTCTAATACCATATTAGTAGTCAAGAATCACCCCGATACCATTTCAGTATTTCAGGTTCACTCCCAAGACCATCTTATCTGACAAAATATTTAATTTAGCTGAGTTGATGCGTCTTTCCAACCATGTCTATCTCATGATATATATATAGTTACCAAAATTCATGGGAGTGAGATAGAGGTCCAACCCATATCATAACTAAATCATACACAAGAGTTCCATAAGATAATAAATCATTTAACATTTAATGACCTATAAAAGGGGATGGGTTTCATAAACCTCATATCATACCACCTAAAATGAAATGGGTATCATAGAAATGATATCATGACCTACGGAAAAGATATAGGTTTCATAGAAATTTCCTGATAGATTAAAAAATGAAATTTTGTAGGATTCATAACTGTTTTATCATGCTATAACTCATGGAAGAGGAATTGGTTTCATAAAAACATATAAATAAATAGATAACCATTTAGTTAATGAATAATAATGGTGTCCTTAGATCATATCTCTAGCAAATAATTAAATATAAAAAATTAATTCATATTAAATGGAAAATTATTTTTAATGATCACATAGAGTGTTTCGTAAGTAAAATAACCTTATAATGATATTAATTGATCTGTAATGAAACATTTTCAAAATATTTTTCTTTGATAACAAATTTTAAAAATAAATAAGTAATATATAATAAACAAGTAAAACATTTTCTTTTGAATATATCCATTTCTCATTAAAAATTTATTTTATAACATAATAAATTTTGAAATCCTTTTTCAATGAAGCTATTGTTCAAAACCTATATAATACTGTTTTAAATCGTTAAATTTGTTTTCATCGAAGATAACCTTTGAAGATATATAGAGGAATATATAAAAATAATTTTATAAACTTCTTGAAGATATTTTATTCTTGAAAAAATTTATATTATAAAAAAATATTTGAACAACATTAAATATAATTTTTTAAATACTTTTATAAAATATAATTTTTGAAGAACACAAATTTATAATTGAAGTGAGAAATAATGTCGTATTTTCCTTAAAAAATTTATAAATAATAATAAGTACTTAATACATAAAAATGATACCATTAAATTATTATATCCTGAATAATAATTGTATAAGATAATTCATTATATTTCTTATCAAGTGGATCATAATATTCCATCATTACAATCATAATCATAAACAATTCCAGTGAATGATGAGATAGTATCAATAAACTCTTACCACTCTTGTAAAATTATATCATAATACCCATTAAATAATTACATTAAATAATAATAAAATATCATTATAATAAGGAAATTCATGATATATTCCTTCAAATTATTTTATATACAACTCATAAAAGAATATCGATGTATACAATTATGTGGATCTCAAATACGGAAAATCGAGGAAACATTACCTTACCAATATGGATTCTATTTAATTAAAAAACCCTGTGAAAGAGTGATAATAAAAAATATATTTAAATAAACAAAACATTAAGGATAAATATCATATAATACATTATTGGTATGTACATACACCACACAAAAAAGACTAGTGTGGAATAAGGATATGTCTTACATAAATAACTATGAGACTATAAATACCCTTAATACTTATGTAACTTATGAGAGGAGAGATCCGTGCAAGAATAAAATAAATTGAGAATTTTAAAATAATTATTTCAAATAAATTAATGACATTAATTTTCATAAACAATTATATACAACAAACAAGAATAATAATTTTTTAATATAGCATATATCATATTGAAATAAAATTAAGATGAGAAATTATTACCTTAAGTCTTCAAATTAATCCGACATGTTAAAATCATAATTATAATAAATATAAGTAATAAAAAAATATAAAAAATAACCATATTATTATACATCTTATCATATGTGATTTTATTTTAACTTTATATTACCCGTTTATTAACAATTTCACGCTAAAGTTACCTTTGGGGTAGTAACCGATTTGTTCTTCATATATTTTACGACTTGTTTCCATTAATGATATTATTTATATCATTAACTAATTACTTAAATAATTTAATACATGATATAAATTTAAAATGTAATTATTTTATTATTATTTATAACAATATGTAAAAGACCGGAATTTGAAATGAATTAGACCACTCAAAGAGATGATATTTCATACTCACTCGTAAACAATGGTTCGTTTTTCTTATTGTATGGAATAAAATAAATATTATGTCATATATATCATATAATATTTATGAACCCATCCTCAATACATTCTTGTTTTAGGGTGATTGAATCACATCTCTTTGCGGAAGGGGTAGTCCCCAAGTCCAAAACAAGTTATCATATTCTCATTAAATAGAAATCATGAAGGTATGTGTTATATGATAATTTTTGAAGAATAAAAATATCATAAAAATACGTTTTTTCATATAAAATCCTTATTTACATCAATTTTTTCATCCATGAGTAATGGTAATGGAAGATAGAGGGACATCAGTTTGCGAGGCGGTAATCATCCGTACACATGAAAGATGATTAAATATCAAATTTTATGGACTTTCTCTTGAGTATAGTTTAAACCATTAATGTAAAAACATATAATTATATTTAGGATAATGATGTCATTATATAATCATTGAATAATATGAATTCAAGGGTGGAGAAGGACATTAAACAAAAGTTTTTGTTGAAGGATGCTACATCTTCTTTGTGTAATTCATTTTGGATTGCAGCAAAGGACTAACTTGGTATGATATATACCCAAATTTACCATTCTAATATGATAGGGAGGAATTTTTAATTTTATTTGAGAAGTTTTTGGATGATCTAAATGGATCGATAAGTGTGAATAAATGATGGGGTGTCATTTCCCTTTTATAGCGGAGGATGAGTGGAATTATTATAAATATAAAATAGTTAACACTATTGAGAGGTCTCTATTACATCATGTTCTACAAATAATGGTAAATTATCAATGGAAGGGATTATATAGTCATTTAATATCTTTTGAACATGTTTCATGTTAATTTTTCCCATTATATTAATGTTTAACTACTAATTAAACACATTTTTACTTTAATCAATGTAATTATTCTTAATCGTGTTCACTAATTTTTTTGGACAAAATAATAAGTTGAACTTAATAGATACTATATATATTTCTAATTAAAAATTCAAAATCATTTATTAAATAATAAAAAAACATTTGTGGTATAAAATAATTTAAAATTAATTCCTCAAACGAAGGAGACAAAGGGGTTTTAAAGTGAAAATATTCAAAAGTTTGAAATGTGTTTATATTCAACTAGTACACGCCTATGCGTTCGCACAGAACTATTCACAATATTTTATGTATATAAATAACTAATAATGGGAACAGAATATTGGAATACTGCTGGGGTGGAGAAATTATTGAGTCATCATAGAAATAACAGTAAATATTCAGTGGAATTAATGAGGAATAAATATTTATGTTACATGTTCAAGATGGAAAAATCAATGATATGAATGAAATAATTAATTTAAATGGATAATTATAATTTTGAAAAAAAGTACTTGAAATGAATAAACATCACAGTAACAGTAAGAAAAATAATCTTTTCAGTATTATAATTTGTAGGGTCCAATAATAAGACATTGAAATTATAGTTTTATTAGTCTAATGAAATAACAAATCAAAACATGAATTATTAAATCTAATTATTCAAGGCCAAAGAACATGGATAAAGATAGCATTGGATACTGTCAAATGATTGGATAGTGTCAAAAGATAACATTTACAGACTCACAAAGTACTTGAAATTTGATTTATAAGATACTGATAAAGAGATGAAGTTTTCATATCCCACAACTGAAACATGAATAAATATTTATCATAAAATTTGTCCTTAAAAATCACATATTGGAGTAGGAAAATCCAAAATAAAAACTCATGGAGTAGAATCTTCATCTTTAAAATGATATCCATATTATCATGTTGAAAAAATAAATAATGAAATGAGTAGATAAAATATTAAATGTCTGGAAATTTCAAGTTGTAGTCAATGAAAATAGCAGATATGTTTTTTTCCCACTTAATAAAGTGATGAGATGTTTTATGTTTGTAATGAGAAAACACAATGTAATAAAAAATAATATAAGAAATGTATAAAACTATTAAAAAATTTATCAAACTAGAAAAGTAGAAAATGACCTGAGGCTGCATGAAAAACTTTTGAATGATTCTTGGAATAGTCTTTAAAACCAAACATTCATTTCAGGGATGTATATTAACATATAGATCTGAACATACCTTATGGATTATTAATCTACTACATTGACTTCACCGCAAAGGGTAGATTAAAATTATGAGATTCAATTTTGATTATAAATAGTTAGGGATACATACCATTTTTCTATAAACCATGTCTTAATCGCACTTCAATGTGAAATAACAGATTAATGTGTGGATGAAATCACTTTCATATTTAACTAACATCTTATATACATTGCTGACCCTGATGTGGTGTTTTGTAAGGTACAATAGTTTAACATGAAAATAAATCAGTGATAAATGTTGACTTTCAAGTGAATGTAATACCATGTGTGTAATTTCAATTTATCATGTACACTACTTATTTATGTATTGAATTATAAGGCTGGCTAGAATATGGACTCTTGTATTTAAAATATTTCAGAAAAATCAAACTCTTGAAAAAACTATTCTCTGACATTGAATTGAGGTTGCAAGAATGATAAGAGTTACAAGAAGAAAAGTTTTCTCTTGAGTATTTAATTGTAAAACAGAAACAATGAAAACATTATTTTATTACCACTATGAACTTTTCAAATTACCAGTATTATATATATAATTAAAAGAAAATTTTATAATTAAATGAAAATACAACTACCTCAAAATTTCAATTCAGTTCTCCTCTAAAATATCAAATAAGAACATAACGGATCATAGTAACTGTATGTTCACGCCCTCAATAGTTCTGAACTAGTATATTCACACCCTTAATATTAAGCTGACGAGTATGGGTACCCACTTATTAGAAATTTTTACGTAGTTGTTCATGCCATCAACATCTTTTTTCCAAAATTATTGATAAAAACTATTAATAAAATGAAAAAACAGTTTCTATCATTTTCAAAATAAAATTACAATTCATTACCATTATTAAATTTCTTTGTAAAGTAGAAATGTAACCATACCAACTCATAGAATTTGACATAAGAATTACTCGATACATGAGCATAGGCAGACTTACAATGCCATGTTTCTTAAGGATGTAATTGAATTTACATATTATGACATAGTAGTGGAGTCCACACTCCACAGTAGTAAGATAGTATACAATATAAATATGACAATGATAGTTAATTCCACTTCCCAAAGCTACATACCATTCCAAAATAATATAAAAATACTGAAAAGTAACAGTGACTGAAATCAGTAAAACAGACCACATGAAATAAATACATATAGTGAATGAATCTTAATTTATAAAATAAAATAATGTAAATATTAATACATATCAGACAACCTGTTTGTAGTTGATGCCTTTGTATTCTCCACTACAACTCCAATCAAATATTTGTGACATTTTCATCCAAAAAGTCCTGAATCATTATAATGTTGTCAATAACACAAAAGGGAAATGTTTTATTTAGAAAATATTGATATGTTTGTTAAGGAATGACATTACAATGAAATAAAAAATTTACAAAAAATAGGTGATGTTTACTATGGTAGTTGTATGATGAAATGTATGTTGAAATGATTTCCATAAGTTAAAATGGGTCACATTTATAAATACTATTTATGTTTTCACATGCGCACTGAGGAAATAATTAGAAAATAGTAAAATAAAACTGATAATATTTAATCATGAATAGAAGGTGTGTTCTTTCATGAAATGAGGATAGAAATGCATTTTCGTAGATATTGATCTAGATAGGTTGAAACTAATGCATTGACATTTATATATGTTTTGAAAAGTAGAATTTATTCATAGGCCTGGATGAAATGTTTTTGAAGTCAAGGATGGAACCATTATTATCATCTATCTCAGATGTTTTTAGTGCATAAAAAACAATAATTAATTCAATAGGGAAAACATGTTACCTTCATTAATATGTTTGAAATAAGGGAGGATAAATCCATGATTTTAGTAATAATTACCTGCATTCATTTAGAAATCCTATTTTTATATTCACATGTACTGAGACTAATCAGTACATAAGGGGTTTATGGCTATAACAATAGAGACAGACATGTTACAACATAAATCCGACATTAATTAAAAATAAACTCAAGGAAATAATAGCAATGAATATTGTAAATAAAAAATTAAAAAGGAATGATTACAATATGAAAAGAGGTCGATGATATACCCTAATGTATAATTTGGTGTGTCTAATTAAAGTGAAGTATGTTACCATTATTCTGCAACCTCTTGCTCATCAATGTTATACCCTGATGTTGCATTTTGAGGGCCAAAATTGCAGTGTCATCTTTCAGAACATATTGAACCATAATTTCCTTATCATTTGAATATGATGTAGTAGAATATAATTTTTGAGAATCTCCCCACCATCATAATAAATTATATCGTAATCATTAAATTCAGTTGAACCTTGTAAAAATAAATTACAATCAAACAATCTAACCCTACCATAATGAAGTAGTTAGATATTATGATATCATACCAAGAATATCCTCTTAAAACAACTAATAAATGAATGTAAAACCCCAACAGAGAAAGAAGTGATTGCATAGTAAAATACATCATGATGGATGAACCATATTCCCTCAGTGATTATTCAACACACGAACAGTCTTCGACTCAGTCTATTGGTCATTGAATGCTTTTCAATTACTACATTGAGAAAATGTGATCAGTTTAATAAGAAAACTTATGGTCTGATGGACAGACACATTAACTTTACTCTGTTTGATTTTCCCATAAAAAGCTAAATAATACGATTAAATTGATATTATTGTTATCATTGTAGATAAGCTAAAAATTGGAATGTAGTTGTGCAGAAATTTAATTTCATGGAAGTAAAGTCACACCAGGTATCTGATCTTGATCACATCAATGGATAAAGTTATTGTACGGGGAACATTTCCAGAAAAGGCCTCCGATGTCGCATCATCAAACAGGATCCTTATAAACATATAAAAGTATTGGGGATGCTCGGATAGACCCGGAAAAGCACAAAAATTTTTCTATGTTTTTTTATAGAAACACAGAAACTACATATGCTAATTTTTACATTGTCTTAATATGAAAGAATATAGAAAAATAAATTATATATAGTTTATGTAAAAGAAAGATTAAAATAGAGATATAGTGAATGAAAAATGAATGGGTAACAAAACAAAGTTTCAATGTTAGAAAACAAATAGATTTATCCTTAGTACATTTTCAATAAACATGTAATAGATGCAGTGCGAGGTGAAAGAGAATAAATTAAATAGATAGTAGTCAACGGATCTGTACTTGGTTGTTGCGGAGAACCCTTATCTGAGATCGTCAAACCTGAAAAATAAACCAGATTATAGTCATTGGATTTTCATTTAGCCGGGTACCTATAATTATTTCTTCACATACCTTACCGTCAACCTATTCCCGAATGGACTCTCAATTACAGTGAATGGAAAAAGAAACATACATGAAAATGAAGTAGGTGTCACATCCGCCTCTCCCAGAAGCACCAACATGATGATGTTTCCTTCTAAATGGAGACGTTGAAAGTTACATATCCATGTTTATACATCGGGAAATCGAAAGAAATATGTGAACTGAATGGAACGAAGGATCAGTTCCAAGGACCTCCTTCGACCATCAGAGTAATGTTTGTTCATCGATTATAAATTCAGCACCAAATCTGAAGATTTTTCCTACAGAAATTGGTGAAACCCTATTCGTGAGTTCGTCGATGAAATGGGTGTCGATGCCTTGGATATCGGCGGGGGTAAGGCCGAGGAGGTATTCCAAGCTAGGGATGGTAAGCCCAATGATTCTGAGGACGGTATACGGTAGCAGATGAGCAGATTCGAGCAGCGGTGTAATGAATTGAGTTTTCAGAAAACCCTACTTGCGACCAGAGCTGTTTTGGAAGGTTGGAGCTTGGAGAGTCGATAACAGAGCCGGGGGATAGAGGAAGTGGCTGGAGAGGAGACATGGGGAGGGGGATGAGGTGTAACCCTAGGCACATCAGTTGAAGGTGACCGAGAATGGGATGGAGGAGATGAAGGAAGGAAACCCAAATTGGGAGGGAAGAGTCGATGAAGTGTGGGGGTAATTGGACCACGTAGGAGTAGAATCGCGATTTTGGAGGGAGGAGTAATATGTTTTTGGTGACATGGAGCATTGTGGTGGCGACACATAGGCTAGGAGGTTGCCAACATTAGTATAGATAATAATTGGTTTTAATGTGAAATTTGGTACAATAACAATATATTATTAAAATATCTATAATTGACCAAAATATACATTAAAGAATTTTAAACTACTTAAATAAATTACATTTAAATTCTGTTTTTAATTAAAATTAAGTGTTTTCAATATTCATAAAATATTAAACTTCTCTGAAAAATTAACCAAAATCACCAAATGTAGTTTTTTATATAAATTGTTTAATGTTAATTTTTATTATTACAAATAAAATATATAAAATTTTCAAAATCATTTTTTAAAATATGTGTACCATTAAAATCTATTAAAATTAACTTCTAGAAAAATATATATCTACATACAGAAAAATGGATTTATTCTTATCTCTTGCATAAAAACACATAAGATGAATGATAAATAGTTGAATAAATTAAAAATATAGATATTTTATTTAATATATTTATCAACAAAAATTTAATTTATTTATTGTTCTTAATCATATTTTATTTCACCAATATAATTTTCAAGAAAATGATTTCTTATATATTTAAAAGGGTGTTATATTCACTGGTCACCAAATAATTATTCATATACACATGTGTAAACCATATTTTCATAATTTTATTAATTTTATTCATATCCTTCATTCCAACTACTGGTTAATAAATTTGATAATATTTGAACAATATTAATTGTACATTGTGGTTTGGTAAAACTATATCATGCATATAGTGTACGTTGATGAGGGAAATCATAACTGTTTGTAATAGAATAAAAGCACAGTTTTTAATATAATGGAAGAAAAATTTATGTATTATGTGTAGTATAATATAATCATGGTTTTTCATGTAACACATTCTAAATATAGCCCTTTCATATAACACAATCTAAATTTACTGTTTTGTGAAATGAAAAATATACAAAAAAGTAATTTATTTAAAAAAAATCACAAAATATCAGGGTGTTATATTCACCACAATTATAATGAATTTCACCCTTGAAACTTATCTTGGTTATCAAACGTTTAGTACTTGAATGTTCATTTCATAGAAACCCATATTTTAAAATAAATACTGAAACATCCATTAAAAATAAATATCTTACCATATTGGTTACCCAAATTCATACATAACTCGGATTATACAATGGTAAGTAACTGTTTCATGTGAAAACATGTATACAAATGAGGAATATAATTATCTTATTTAGATGGAGAGTGACATAGAATAACATCAGGATAAAGTTAAAAATCAAAAATCGATAATCCCAAGAGACATTAAAAGGCCATTGATGTCATAAAAAAATCAGATTATGGGAGAACATTTTATTTGAAGACAATTTTACTAACATTAGTGAATTTTCAAAAGGAGATATATATACTCAATTTTATTCCATTTTTATTCTCAATAGCACCAATTTGAGGTTTCTTAACCAATTTTAACTTCTCCTCATACTCAAAAAATGAAGGTGAATTTATTATCCATAAATAACTAATGGATCATAAGTCCCATAAATCGAATGATATGTCATTATATATGTATTTTGTTATCATCTTTTAAAATTTTTTAACACAGCTTATCCAATATGCATACATCCACATATGTTGAGATAATAATTTAATCTATAAAACCTCATCAATAGATTAACATAAATCATTCCATAAATGACTATCCTTGTAACCAATCAAAAGTATGAAAATAAAAACCTTATAAATTAGTACTCCAATATTATAAAACAAATAAATAACAGTGATCCCCCATATTTCAAATTGTACCTCATAGTATCACATGAAAAACCTACAGTACCCTGAGTTTTTATGGACATGTTATTTTTCTTTCAGTAAATTTAAATTCACATTTATATCTTGACATACACTATGTCAAAGTTTTTTTTAAATTCAACACCTACTTAGCTTACATTACATGCAACAGAATCATGGTGTACGTTACATGCAACAACGACGTGGAATACGAAACATGCAACACTGAGTTTCTTTGAAACATATCTTTATTGTGATAATTTAAAGAGATAATTATATGATATTATTTTAAAATAGTTATATTAATAATAAAATTTTCAAAAAAATATATTCAAATAAAACATTTTGATAATGAAATATATGATTTTTTGTAAAGTTCTTCTGTGTTTAAAAACATTGTTTTCCCAAATGAACAAATTCTAATAATGAAAATAATTTTAGACACATATAGAATTTTATTTTGAAAAAATACTACTCATTTTTGAATTGATAAAATCTAAATTATCCTTTGGTGAATTTTTGGGATTTTTTTGAGAAACATCATTTTTTTATGAATAGCGAAAACTACTAATTTTTATTTAAATACATCCTTTTTTCTAATTAATTATTTATTCTAATTTAAATTTAAAATATGTTTTAATGACACATTAGATAAATATTACAACTATTAATAATTTTTATTACATTACATGATAGTTTAACTCACTAGAAGTATCTTCACCGCCAAATTTCTGCTGAAACTTACTTGGATATCAGAAAAAGAATGTATACAAGGATGATTGAGGAATTCAAAAAAACCCCAGTTTTAACTTCAGGTCTATCCCATGGGTTTTATCCTTTCTGTTTCATAGAGATATCTTACAATCTCTTGTTTTGTGTTGCGACTCCCCCTGGTGGACTTGGATCTTATTCTTAGTGGTTATCAATTTCAGAATCTTTGGATGATCACTCTCTATTGCTGCCATACGGAAACATGCAAAGTCTTTCCTCCAATATGGGTGTTTCTGACTAGAAGATGTTGCATATGAATTAAAATGGAGTTAAACCAATCAATTTATTTGTTTCAGCTTGATTAAATATTCATTCTGAAGGATGAATTCTGATCAATTAAGTCTTGGAGGACTTCTTGGATTTTTCTTGGAGTCTGACTTTGTTTGAACCTGGACTGCACCCAAGAATTTTCTCCCCTCTGTTTGCTGTAACCTGATTGTAGTGTCTTGATGTTTGGCATTCTCGATTAGAGGACTGTTTTGTTTCCATATTTATCTACCTCGGTCCTGCTTCTCTTAACTTCATGAAACTGTAACCTACTGCTTGGTCTACAGTAACTGATATATTCTGCTTGCCTAGAGTATTTGATGTATGTCATGATTTTCATGGAACTCATATGGATGGAGCTACTGATATGTATCTGGATCTTGTCTTTTGCTAACATTATATTTTCTGGATTGGTTTGGCTGGTCTTCATTTTCTTCTTGGTTCTCAGACTGATTGCTTCTTTGGAGTTTTCTCTGACTATTAGATGCCTTTCATACTTGGCTCAATGATTTGTGAATGTTATATGCACTGTTTGGAGAATCTCTTAGCTCTTAAGGTGAGGATCATTATTGGATGATCCTATGTGGAAGATCCCCCAGATGTATCTAAACTGTACCCCAAACTCTCATAGGGTATACTCATAAGGACCGTTTCTCAACGTGATCACCAACGCTGCTGACAGTTTTTCAAACGGACGTCTGATCTGAAAGTTATCATCTTTTCCATTCCAGGGGCCTGGTTGGTTTTTAAGTCAAAACCAACCTGACCGCACTCCAACTGCATCCAAACCTCGAGCAGAGTAATCAAAAAGGTCTGTCTCACTAGGAAGAATCCAAAAACATCTACGACACGTCAATCGGACGTCTGGAGCTCAAGTTATAAGTATTTCTGCTCTGAGGGCCCGGTTGGTTTCGTGTCTGAACCAACCCGTCCATACTCAAAGTACTCCAAAACCTTGAGTGTAATATACTGAAACAACTGTCTCGATCCAAGGATCCCAACACAATGGATGGTGCATCAATCAGAGGTATGAAGCCCATGTTATGGGAAAATGACTGAAAACAGTCCAAAATGGGGGGTCTGGGCCCGGATCGGCCTGAACTGGGTCGACCGGACCCGGGTCCGGGTCCGGCCCGGCTGGGCGCGGCCCGGCCCAGTCCGTGCGACCCACCCCGACCCGGCCGGGGGGGGGGGTGCTGGATCGTCCAGTGACCAAGCAGGGGGGAACCATTCCCACCCTTTTTCTCCCCATGGACGTGGCACGCCTGCCACCACGGCTGAAGCCGCGACAGTTCCTCCTTGCGGCGCGCCGGGCGCCGCTGCCATGTCGGCGTGACGCACCGGCAGGGTCTTCCGCAGACCACCGGACGTGCTCCAGTGGTCCATTTTTCCTACCGTCTTCGCCAGCGGTCCTCCCGGGACCTGCTCTTCGATGTGAAATTTTTAAATCACCTCTGGAGCCAGTTTCCTCATCTCCCGTCGATCCGCACATCATTAAACAATCTACGGAGGGTTGTCAGGCCATGTTTGTTTGGCACGCGCCCTCCACGTTAGGGGTTATCAAAAGGAAATCATTTAAACACAAGCTTTTAAACATTGAAGAGGGTATAATTTATTCAATTAAATTATACTAAGACCCTTCAATTAAATACTCATGCACAAAAGTATATTTCACATAAACACTATATATGAAAACCCCCTACCTCATGTCGTTCGTCGGTTGTTGACGATATCGCGAGAGTATGGACGTCGGCTCGTCGACGTCGTTGCAAGGGAGGAGATAAAGATGATGATGGTAATTGGAGTTCGTCGTTTCCACAAAGGCCTTCGATCCAGATCAAACTTCTTTTGATGGAGATCCGACGGTTGGAGAACCGTTCTTCGTCGAGGGAGGGAGTCGTATATCCCGGGAGGATGAAGTTCTTCATGAAAGAGGAACTCCCGTCTTTCTTCACAAAAAGGCTCCCCTCAAAATATTTTCCCAGAAAATATTTCATTAAGCCTCATTCTCTTAAAATATCTCCAAGCCACTCAAAAAAAAGTGAATAGGTGTGACAAGGTTAATTAAATTCCCTTAGTTTTCTCATTATGTTTGGGAGGTGGAGAGGCTCCTCATTAAGAAGGTAAGTTTCCAAGGAAATAACAAGTGAGGTTTCAAGAGGTCAAGGGGGGTTATGGGGAGGTGAGGAGTTAGATGTTCGAGTGGGTCCCACCACGCTAAACCCTCCCATGGGAGGTTAGGTGGGTGTGGGGCCCACCTCTAACTCCCCCTTTGTAGGATTAAATTCACCTTCCTTCGATAAATTTGTTCATAACAACATTTATCAAAGTTAATCAAGTCCCATTTATTAAAACTCAACCTGCTGAAAACGCAGCTATGACAAAGATCCCCCTAAGCAATTACCGGCGCAGCGAGTTTATCGGTGCCCTCACATTTCAATTCCGAGCACCGGTTCAAAAGGTAGAAAAACCCGCTCGTTTGTCCACTGAACGTACCCGAGATAAACTTTGGAAATTGATTCCGGGCACATCGGGCCTCAGAATCATGCGCCGTTAGAAACTGTGTACTTGTAAATTTCCAAAGAAATTAAGAAAAATAATTTCCTTGAAATTTTTGGGTCTTTAAAAAAATCATATCATTCTCAAATGAATTCTCAACCCTATATCCAATTGATGATTAAGGAGGCACAAAAGGATGAAGAAGAACTACAAAATATGGTAAGAAATGTTTCTTTGTTTAATGTTGATCGTAATGTGAGGATATGGTTTGGGAATAATGAATGTGTTACTTCCAGTCCAAATTTTAAGGAGTTGTTATAAGAAGCACATAGTTCTTAATTCCCTATTCTTCCTAGAAGTATGAAGATGTATATGGACATTAAATAATAATTTAGTTAAGATGTCATGAAGGGAGATATCAAAGAGTTTATATCTCATTGTTTTGTATAAAAGAATGTAAAGGATGAAAGAAAAACATCTAAAGGGATGTTGCATCCATTGCCCATACCAGAATAGAAATGGGAGAACATCACTATGTATTTTTTCATTGGAGAACCCAAAACCTCTAAAAATTTTAATGTTATATTGGTGGTATATAATCACCTTACTATATCAGAATACTTCATTGATTAAACCTAAAATTTCTCTCTTGACTAGATTTTTAGAATATACAATAAAGAAGTGGTAAGGTTGTGTGGAGAACAACATTCTACTGAATCACATTGGGATCCAATGTTTACTTCAATGTTCTTGAACATTATTATCAAATAACATGATATATAATTGAATTTCAAGTGATATTATCGTCGAAAAATAGATTCATATTATGAAATAACAATCCAAACCCTAGAGGATATGTTGATATCTTATTCTCATGATTTTAATTTTGGTTGGGATCAGCGCATCCATCTAGTGGAGTTTTCTTACAATAATAACTTTCACTCGAGAATTCAGATTTCACCTTATGAATCCATTTATGGGATGAAATGTTGAGCTCCAAAATACTGGGATGTGGTGGGAGAATGAAATATATTAGGACATATGATCACTAAGATGGGTGAGAAGCTTACTTCCTCCATAAGCATATCATGCCAGCTCAATGTTGTCAGAGAAGTTATGTTGATAACCATTTGTGAGATCTTGAATTTGATGATGGTGAAATGTTGTTTATACAAATTTGACTCTAGAATAATTTTTTGTGATTTGATAAAAAAGCGTAACCATAGCCTATGTATATCATCCCCATTGAATTTTTTTTATTGTTTCTGGACAATAGCATATCGCTTGGAAATTCTTCCAAATCTATCTCTCATCCATGATGACTTCCATGTATCGCTTATGATGAAGTAAAAGATCTGACTTGTCACATGTACTAATCTTAGAGGTCATAATTCTAGATAAAGATCATTATTATTATGTGAAATCTGTCAAAATTCATAAATAATAACATAATGATATTGGAAAAAATTCCACTCACCTAGTCAATGTTTTGTGAAACAAATAGTCATATGTAGCTATGTGGGAATATGAGTATATGAGGAAGCAGAAGTATCTTCATCCTATATTACCTAAGTGAAAAATTTCAAAGGATAAATTATTTTTCATGGGGGTATAATGTAACACCCCAAGTTTTTAAGTAACTATTTTTTCATTGAATAAATTTAAATTTTCATTTGTATCTTTCAATACACTTATTTAAATATTTCTTTTACAGGAAACAACGACTCGACATATTTTACCTGAAACTCTAAATTTCTGTAAAAGAACTCTTTTTTATTTTAATTTATTGGATATAACTATAACATATCCTTTAAAATATTGATATTTATATTAATATTTTATAAAGAAAATTATATAAATTAAACATATAGATAATGAATGATATGATTTTTGGTAAAGTCATATATATTTAAAAACACAATTTCTCAAATGAATCAATTATAATAACGAAAGTAATTTATGAAACTGTTAATAATTAAATATGATCAAATAAAATTAATTTCTTAATTCATAACATCAAAATTATTATATGGTGATGTTTTGGTATTTTTTTAAGACAATTCATTTTATGATGAAGAGAGAAAAATACTATATTTTAGATAAAAACTGCATTATAATAAATAATTATTAATTTTAAATGATATTATTAATTTTTTTATTGTGAAAATAGATAAATATTGACTCTATTAATATAATTTAAATAATTAAAATCAATTTCACTTTGAATTTGAATATAAAATATTAATAAAATGTTTTCACTTTTTCCTACATTGAAACCCTGTTATTTCTTCCCATATTCGGGATTAGCAATAATCTTACTTTTTTTGAATTTGTGAATTGAATTTATAAAATATAACATTAACCATTTTATTCATTATAATATATATATTCTATTAATACTATGTTAATTTTTATCCAAATTATCAGTAAAATTGATTAAAATTAATCACAGTAGCTAAGGCCAAATTAAGCTTAATTATGGAATGAAAATTTAAATTGAGGGTAAAAATTAAAATTAATCATGTCCAAGACACATTATATATACATATATATGTACTGAAACTTCCATTATTGTGTTAAATTTATTTTTTATAAATTTTTTATCTAAGAGAATGTGTGCTCCTAATTTGCTTCTATAAATTCCAAATGTGTCCATTTCCTTCCATATAAATGCCCACCACCTCAACCCATTCTTCATGACTCTCAATCAATTTATGTACATCAAATATCTTTCCATTTAGAATATAAAAAATCCTCCCTTAGACCTAGATTCCTCTCTTTTTATAAAAATATTTTGAATGTATCCTTTTGGCATAAACCAAATGTATATACCTGATTAAGAGATATTGTCTTCACACAAGCTTCATTAATTTATTATCTTTATCCACCCCCTAAACTAAAATTATATGACTATTGACTAAGAAAAACAGTATCCTAATTATAAATAGGTTGTATTTATTCAAATGGTTCAGCATAAACTTACACACACCTCTATCTAATGTATGTTGAACATACTTTTTTTCTGTAAGACTGACTACTACATCAAAAAATGTTGATTTCTCATTTCTCCTTTACGACGAATAATGGAAAAATTATGATAGAAAATCTGTTTATATATATCATATATTATATTTAATATACAATTAATCTTGTCTATTACTTTTAATACACACATATATTTACCTCTTATTTGGTTTTAGTACGAAATCTTGTTTTAAGAAGTGTGGACTACCTCCCCCTCAAAGTGATGTGATTCATTCACACACCACATGGAATTTATTATGAGTAGTTTTAATTAAATTATATGACAAATAGGATATATAATTTATACCAGAATAATTATATATATATACATACGTACATATATATATATATATCATTTGCATACTTTCTTTCAATATGACAATAAAGGCGAAATCATCGTTCATATGTACATACAGCTTTAAGTCTCCATGAAAGGTGTATTCCATTTAATACTCCTATATTGAATATATTATTATTTTAAAATTATAATATATATACCAGATATTCATATCATGGATAAAATTATGGAAACATGATTTAACTATAAGGACCAAATATGTAACAAATTAAGACACATGTGAAGAACAATTTTAATTATACCCGAATTAAATCTTTAACAAAGTATCATTAACAAGATGGTAAAATAATGTCATAATAATAAAATAGATTTTATTATGTATAAATTTTTTTATATTTAATAAACATATATTTATTATATAGGAATCATGTACGATTACAGAGAGAGTTATGAAACAATGTAAGGGTATTTCATCTCACATTTAGACAAGTTATGTTCTCTATAATTTAATTTAATGTGGTGTATGTTCTATCCATGATTGTATTATATGTATCTTGTATGAAAAATTTTTGTTAATGAAATTCCCATTTTATTATCCTTCTTTCCGGGGGTTTATCTTTTAGAAGTTACCAAATTAGTAAAACAATTTTGTCTCAATTTTCCTCCTTTCAGATTCATGTTTTGTTATGCACCTAAACACTATTTCAAGATGTATATACTTATATTTTACACCATATACAATTAATATACTTATTTTTATGATATCTAATACGTTATTTAGTTTCCTTTTGTTATATGGATATTATGATCCCTAGTTACCGAGTAATAGAAATTTATTGAGACAATCTCAGTGCTTTTGAAGATTATTGATGATTATTGTAACATCCCAGGTAAATAAAGAATAAAAAATTTTCATATTTATAAATATTTATGAATTTAATATTAATTTTACTTTAAAGGGGTTGCTATCTTCGATAGCGTACCCGATATGTAACAACAAGTTTCTTTGAAATCTTACGTTTCACACTAATAATATAATAATATTATTTTAAATGTTAGTTAACACGTAGCCGTTGTATTATAGGGAATGAATATAAATAAATAAAATATGATTATATATGTTACTTAAATGTTTTTACATTTATCCAATAAAGGATAAAGTCTTAAAATAATAAAATAATTCAATTTTAGGCATAGATACTCGAATATTCACTAAAAGGTCAATTTATCGCCTTTTGATGGTGAATTCTCATTAAAAATAGTTTTGTTCACTCTTATACATTATATTGGACCAAATAAAATTCTTATTTTATAATCGGGACTTCAAAATTTAATTTGTTTATTTTTTTGTAATATTTCAGATAAAGTTTATTTTTAATGAATAAGGGAAAAAAAATTTATTTTAATTCAAAACATCATTTTAATCTAATTTATTTATATGATTATTATATCTTTTGAATTATTTGTAAAGTGAAATTAGAATATATTTTTACCATTTTATACAATGGTGGTCATTGGAATTAATTTCACATTGAAATTGGACTTAAACTAGTGTCAATCTTTTGATATGTATTGTTTTTTAAAAACATGCTATTTTTTTGACAAACAGAATTAATTATTAAATTAATTAATGAAACATATATGTTTTGAATTATATAAAATAGACATTATTTTTGAATTCCAAAAATCAAATATAGATTTGGGTGAATTTTTGGTATTTTTTTGAAAAACTTCAATTCTTTATGAATAAAGAAACCACTATGTGGTAGTTAAAAAACTGAATATTTCATTTAAACTAAACATTACCACTTCTGTGAATTTAATTTCAAAAATATGACATACATGGTTTTCATTATTAAGTAAAATGAGGTTCAATGGGATAAAAATAATTTTTTGGTTAATAGTAACTTTTATGTTTTATTAATCGCGATTAAAGGTAATTAGTGTACTTTAAGGTAAAAATAATGTTATAATAATATGAAATCAACTTGAAACGTGTCCTACACTTATTGGATGAGTCATGTAAGACCATAAAAATCCATGTGTCAATTTATGGGACCCTATGGATCCACTTGGGTAAGATAATGACATTAATACCTCTTATTTAAAGTAAAAATAAAAATGTCACAAACAAGTATTGTTTTACTAAAAAACATTACATGGGGTTATACAAGTTATATTTTTGACTATAAATATTAATTATAAAGATAAATATATTTTCTACGACATGGTAATTTTTTTATACTTTTTATCCAATAAATATTTAAATTTATTTATGACACCATGATGATGGATTGAATACCTCATTAATGAATGATTTAAATAAAATGAAACGATAATGTAACATATATGACTAAAACTTGTCAAAAACGTATTTTATGGGTGTATTTAAAACCCTTATCACCTTATCCTCGAAATATATAATTTTGGGACCTTTAAAATCTGAAATGCATATCATAATAATGTAACATTTCATGACTTTCCAAGAGTGCCCCTCCTCCCTCTTATAAAGGCCCCCTCCTCTCCCCCTTAATCACACTTCTCAAGCCCTTTGGCTCGTCCAAACACTACTAAAATAAGATCCAAATATCCCTCTCATAATTCTAGAAGCCTTAACTACGGCATAAATCTCTTCACGAAAACCTTTTGGTTCAAACCAAGACGAGTTATCCGATGTAAAGGTGATGTCTTCTCTTATGTTATTTTGTTCTATTTTTCTTCTCCAACCCCCTTAACTATTTTTATTACTTTATTTTGTAACATCATAAGTATATTCAATATACTAGAATGTTTTTATGAGATTTATTTGAGATACAATTACACACACCTCCATCTAATGGTTAAAGAACATACTGTTTCCGTGGATGGTGAATTACTGCCTCACAAAACGATGATTGTTCAATCTTCTCTTAACACCTTTAATTGTGGCCATTAAGATGAAACTATATTTATATATTATATATATTATGTTTATGTTTTCATTATTTTTCTTTATTTTCCATTTATGTCATAACTTTATGGTTTCCATAATAGATAAACGCGATAATTTCATTTTTGGAAGTACAGACTACCGCCCCCTCAATGTTATTTGTATCGTTAATGCCATATGTCGGACGTATAAATGATGAAGTTAATAATATTATATATGATATTATACAGTAATTATTATGTACATTTATATCATTGTGATTTCATTCCATTAAATAATAAATAGAAATGAAAGTAGCGTTCATGCGTACGTACGACTTATCGTCTCCATGAACAGTGCATTTCATTTCTTACCTCAAAATGTTTTGTACTATTATACATACATTTATATGCTGGATATATATTATATATCAGATATAAAAATCATGAATATCATTCTGGATATAATGATCCTTTGACCACATGAACAACCTGTAATTGTAAGAAGTCCATTTTTTTTACTTAAGTACCAAATATCGACAAAACGAACATTATTTACTTAAATGATTACATAATGTTTATAACATTGAAATAAGTGATATAAATGGAATAATAAACTTGAAATAGGTTCTTAATCAAGTAGAAATTAACATTATTTTATTATTCAGGAGATTAAAGAGCGATCAAGTCAAGTCCGAAATGAGGTAAGGGACTTCATCTTAATCTCTTTTTATTGAGGAATATTTGGTTTTTATACGAGACTTTCTTTTATACGCTGTATAAAAACCATTTAATTTTCATTTCATTCAAAGGGAATCTTTTTCTACGAAGTGTTTTACTAAATGACAAAAATGAATGTTTTATTTAATGTATGTAGTGACAATGACCTTTCCACCGCCGTGAGTACTACTTGATCTTTGGCTTCCTTAACAAGCCATAATGTTTTTAAAAGAAAATAAATAATATATACTATTTTATGTATTCTGGTATTGAAAATGGATTTGAAAATGGAATTTTTATTTCAATATATTTAAGTGATATATTGTGTTTGAAATATGGAAATTTTATCTTTCCATTGTATTTGTTTTATGATTTTATAATGGTACTTGGACATTTGATGGTTGGTTACATGATAAACCAAATGACAAGTGGTACCGTGAATACTAGGACGGGTGGTTACGTTATAAACTCCAATGCATTGGGTATGGAAGTCGGTCGTATGGCTATTCCAATTAGTGATATGTGTGGATTTCGACCGTATGGTTATTCCATTTATGTATGTCTATGCACCATGTTACCTTTATATGTTATGTGTTCTTTACATGGGTTTTATGGTAATATTTTGGTTACAAATGGGTAAGTAATGATCTTTTATTCAGTGAAGAGTATTTACTACTTCATAAAGGTGAAAAGTATTACTTATGTTAAAGTACTCATGGTTTACTTGTTTTTTTGAAAAACTAATAGTGTTCATTCATTGTGTATCCCTTACTGATATTTTTATGCTCACCCCTTGTTTTGAAATGTTTTTCACAGGACATAATGTGGAATAGGGTCAGGGATGGGATCAGTGGAAATTCATGATGTCTTAAACATGGAACTTGATATAACTATTTTTTTCAAGAGTTCGTGTTTTGTACAAAAATGGTAACTATGTAGAAGTGTCTACTTCGTAATCTTTTGAGATGTAATAGTTATGTCCTAATTCTATAAAACTCTTAACCTGAAAAGATCCTAAATGTTAATTATTCATTAAATTCAATATTATGTAATGTTTTAAGGCTGGGTCCTTATAATTATTCTTCCCTTAATTTAATTATTTGATCTATATCTCATGAATATTAATTAGATTACTTAACCAATGTTTATTTATGATATCCCCTATTATTAGAAACATTTATACACTCTTTGGTACATACGATAATGTTTTTTATTTAAAATCTCACACGCACTATCTCTTCAGTCGGAAATCTATTGTATCCAAAAACAATGTTTTTAAAAATTATTTTCAAATTAATTTAAATGAATACATAAAGATAATTTTCAATGATAAATGATATTAAAAATATTATATTATTTTAAAATATTTTTTACATGTTATCAATTCTATTTTCAAAGGAAAAGGTTTTTAAAATGTTATATGTCGTAAAAATAAATTCTCAAAGGAGAAATGATATTTTCCTCAATAAATGTTTATAATGATAATTCCAAATTGTTTACCATATAAAATAAATTCAATTGGTGTAAATAAATACTTCATTGGGAAATTATTCTGTGATTCAATTCATCTTTTTTTTTCTAAATGGATTGTGTTTTGATGGCCTGATGATTATGAAATCCATATCTCTTTCATGGGTTAAATGCTTTTCAGACCCAGTTATTTCCAAGAGTTGTTTTATATTGATACCCACCACATTTCACAGGGTACAATTTATGATTAGATGAATCTGAAACCTGTATATTTCTACTGGTTATGATATGTTTATATTTTTATTATATGCATTTAACTGCATAGGTTATTATATGTTTATTTATGATCCTGTGAAACATGTATGTATGATTTTTTGTTTGGGTAGGGTGGAACCTATATCTCCCTAAAATGCATCAGGGAAAGTTTTATATCTCATTATATAATATATGATGGACATGGTAGTGATCCTTGACTAATATGATGGCCATGGGAGAGAACTGTGACTACTCATATGGTATACGGAGTGAACTCATGATACTATGATATTCAATGGAGTGAACCATGACTACTAAAATGGTATGTGAACAAAACTCATTCTACTTAGATGGTCTTGAAAGTGATTCATTTGGGACTATGTAAATCAATATACGATTATGTTTTTTCCACTATTCAATGTCTCAAACCTAAGTAATTCATTCATTGCATATGTCATTTACATAATCATTTTCATGTCTTATGAATAGAAAATCTGTATTCCAAGATTCATGTATATGATCTTTAATATACCAGACATTCTCTTATATTTTGATGATCACATTATCATACAATTATGCCCATGTTTATGCTTATATGTCTCCCTTCATTACCCATATTGAGTATTTTATCTCACCCCATTTTATGTTTCCTTCCCTAGATTGTGAAGATTTGTATTATGTTTGTGCTATCTAAGAAAGGTGCTAGTCATGAAGATCCTAGTGGGAGATAATTTAAAGCACTTATGTATCAGATTTTAGGTATTCCATGTTTCCAAATTTAGTAGAATAGTATTATATTCTTTCTCATTTTTGTGTAATTATTTTTTTTCTCGAAGAACATATGTAATTTTAATGTTTGAAAACAGTGGGTCTCTATAAAACATGTGATTAACATCATCTTGTACCTTCAAAAGACACAATAATAACCTGAATTTAAATTAATCCTTATTGAAAACCATCATACCTTATTAACCTAAATATTATTGGATATATTCCTATAATGTTTTTAAATCCATCCATGATAGCATGCACAACTTTTTCAACCAATAATTTATCATTTCGGAGTTTATTGATACTATAAAATTTACATTATCTAAATCAATCAATTATTTATCCAATATAAACACAATTTTTGTAACATCCATAAAAAATTAAGGTTTTCCTTCCCTTATTAAAAATATAACCATTACATTTAATCAATTTTTTGATTTCATATTAACAATTTAAAATATTTTTCAAATTCATTAATGGAACACATATACTTAATGATTCATATATCAAAATTATTTAATTCAAATACATATACACTTCACTTGACTAACATTATTATTAAACCATTTCTTATGCTTCATAATATTATTTAATAACACCCCTTTTCCTAGAATTTTGAAATATTAATCTTGTCTAATGGTTCCTATATATAAATTTAATTATATTTCATACATTTAATTTAAATAATACTTTTAGAACATCCCATACCTCTAATGTGTCATTTAAGGTCTCTTTATTTTCATAAGTATAACAAATAATCATACCAAATCCCAAGTTATCTTCATGAGATTCCTCAAGGGACATAGATTTCAATAATTTTCATACATTCTACATTTGAAACATTCAATGATAATCAAGTTCCTCCAAGACCCCATTTTTTACTAAGACTAAAAATCAATGTGTAAGAAATAATTATCATAGAAAAAACAATATGATCATGAAAATATAGAAATAGTATGCCAAAATCATTACACTAAATTTTATATCTATATAACCATATGATTATACACAGAATGTTCCCTAGAAATATAAAAATAAATTTTCCTAGGGATCTCTCTAATGATTTCTCAACAGTGTTTCCAATATTTTTCTAAAAACTCTCTTTGATAGTTATAGTAACATACATTGATATTACATAATTTAATATGAATATTCAAAACATTAAAAATTTAAATACCTAAGGAATTTGATAGTATGGTGTATTTTGGAAACTTGGAACATAATATTTTAATATGGTGGATGATATTTAATGATTCCTATAATGATAATCCCTTTTATTAATCTTAATAAAAAAAAATTTCATTGACTATTGAAATGAAACATAATAACGTGTGAGGTTATTTTCTTAGTATGGGTTAAAAAGGGAGATGTACGAATGGTCACGAGAATAAGGTTATAATAATTGAGAATAACATGTAAATATCATAACCTACATATCAGAGATCATATACATGAGTCATAGCCTAAATAATGGTAGTTAATAAGACATGAATCACAAAGGACTCAAGAAAATATTCCAATAAATCCTAACATAGTAATAATACATGGAATTTTGGAACAATCATAAAAATATAAAATAATTCCCCATAAGTCATGGCTCTTTGAAAAAACATATCATGACACTTTTTGGGGTCTACACCTATTCATCGAGATACAGCACCATCCCCAGTCATAACCCTTTTTTATAGTGGAACGGATTCTCTGCCCTAACCATTCTAGTAGTAAACGTTATCTTCCATAAAAATAAAATCAGTTAAGGTTCACACCCAATACCATGGTAGTAGTAAAGGTTCTATCCCATGACCATCTTAGTGGTCAAGGTTCACCCCCAATACAATCTAAGCAATAAAAGTCCCTTAATAAACCTATTTCACTTCTCATTACTTCCATGTCTATCTCATGAGATATAAACCATTACCCAATTCATTAGAGGGATATATAGGTCCCACCAATATCATAATGAAATCATGAATAATTGTGACACAAAATAATAAAACATTAATCTTTTAATTACAAAAAAATATACACGTTTCATAAACATCATATCATACCCCATGAATTGAAATGGGAATCATAGACATCATATCATAACCAAATGAAATGTTATATGATTAATATTAATTTCATAATAGAATATACTATTAAAGGAATAAGGCTTTCATAAGAGTTATACCATTGCATATCTCATATAAGAGATACATGTTTCATAAAAAACATGTAATCAAAAGCATAACCATTCAGATAATTAATAATAATGGCATCATTGGATCATGTCCCTATTAAATTATAATATATATCAAATTATTTTATCTTATATGTATAAGGCTTTTTATATATCACATGATGTTTTTCTCAAGGAATGTAACCATTTATTTGTTTATCACTTTTATGACATAAAACATTATGAAACTCATCTTCATTTACACCAACCTTGAAAACCATTGACGTAACCTTTTAAAAATCTTTTAAAAGTTTTATCGAAGAAAATATATTTTTCTTTTGAAAAAATTCATTTTAGAACACATAAATTTTTTAAAAACTTAATCTTTGAAAATAAAATTTAAATCATAAATATTCTTTTATGTAATTGAAATACTTTTCTATGAAAATAAAAGTTGAAAACATATAAAGGATGATTTAAAGATAATTTAAAATGATTATTTAACCTAACAACTCATCAAATTCATCTTATTTAAAAATATATTTGATGATAAATTGAATGCATTTTGATTTTTATTAGGAAGCATCATTTAGAAAGAACCACTAATAAAAAATGACTTAATGCCCACCATTTTCCATAAAACAAGTGTTTATGGATTGGTTGGGAACCAATACACATCTTATTTCTAAACTATTGGTATAAGATGCAGATTACCACTTATACCCTTGGTTTTGAAAAACCCATTGGTATTGTGTTCATTCAACACCTATAGAATTTTTTTTTGAAAAACTATGTGTATAGGTCATAATTATACCCATCGATTTGAAAACAATGTGTGTATAAGGTTTAAAAAAACCATTTACACATGGTTCTCAAAAAAACATCAGTATAGGTCATTCCTCTACCCTAGGTTTTTTGGAATTGTGGGTATAGTTTTCTAGAATTTTTGATGGATGAAAATTTCATTGGAAAAATAATATTTCATGGAGAAAACCTATTTCCATAGTTCTCCAAGTATATCCGTGGTTTATATAATTATATATAAATAAATATATATTTATATACTAATAAACATATGTACTGTAGTGGTTAAGAATTTGAATTTTGTACAGGCAGTCCAGGGATCGAAACAGGTGGAATGAAATGTTTTAATCACAATACTAATAGTTTCAAAACTGTGGCTATAGGGTTGTTGACATGATAAAATATGGCAGTTTCATCAGTTCATTGCCGTGAGTATATCATTTTCAAACCATTTATATATCTCATAGATATATTTATGCCTTATTCTCCCAATATTCTCCAAACCGTGGTTATAACCTATACCCATGATATTATAGGATATACCCATGGTTCCAAACTATGGGTATGGGATAATTTTACAATAGTGAATGGAGATTTCTAACTGAGGTGAGAAAGAGAGTTAGGTTTTCTGAAAAAAAAATTAAATAAAAATAATTACCTAAGACTAGTAAAGTTGTAAAATTACTTGAATATATGATTAATAACTACAGGACAATAAAATTCTTGAGAATTTTTGATATATGGATCTTATGAATTCATTAATATAAGCATAATCATAAAAATTTCTAATAAATGATAAGATTGTAACAATAAACTCTTACAACATTGGAAACATTGAATGCTAGTTTCAATGAAAGAATAAAATTAAATACAACTTAAAATTCAGTTAGTTTAAGGAAATTAATGATATAACATTTCAAAGGTTGTTATATACATCTCATAAAAGAATATATGAAAATAACATAACATATTCCTCAAAGAATTAAAACAATGACAAAATTACTATACTGATTTGGAAACTTTTGAACTACAAATCCCCTTGAAATAGAGATAATAAAATTTATATGAGAATAACCATTAATATATAGATAATAATCATATAATGAATTCACGTGAAGTCTATACAGTACACAAAATAAATGAGTGGTGAATAAGGCATATGTATAATATAAATAAAAGTGAGATTGTGAATCCTTTTAAAACATGAGTAACTATTGAATAGTGATACCCCTAAAATGAAAAACATAAATTGAAACTTTTAATATCATTAAATAATTAAAATTAATGATGTAAAATGACATATGGGAGATTATAAACTACACAGTAATAATATGTTGTGAATATAGAATGTATATCACAGAAAAAAGTTAGACGAGAGAACCCATAAACAATGTCTGGAAATTCTTCATACACATTCAAACATCCTATATAAAAAATATAATTTTATTATAAATATACCCTAGAAAATTATTCTTATATATCATAACATATAGAATTTTATTATGACTTTATATTAAACTTTTATTAATAATTTCAGGTGATGGATACATTTTTGGTAAAAACCACATTGTTTTTCATAGATGTTTTTGTAACACCCCAGGTAAATAAAGAATATGAAATTTTCATATTTATCCATATTTGTGAATAAAATATTAATATGACTTTAAAGGGGACACTATGCTCGATGGCGTACCCAACACACAACAACGAGTTTCTTGGGAATCTTACGTTGCACTCTAATAATAAAATAATATTATTTCAAATGGTAGTTAACATGTAGTCGTTGTATTGGCGGGAATGGATAGAAATAACTACAATATGATTATATATGTTTTTTAATGTTTTTACATTTATCCAATAAAAGCTAAAGGCTTAAAATACGGAAAGAATTAAATTTTAGGTGTATATGCCCTAGTTTTCACTAAAGGTTCACTTATCGCCTTTCAATGGAGAACTGTCATTAAATATAGTTTTGATCACTCTTATACATTCTTTTGGACCAAATAAAACTCTTATTAAGAATCGGGACATCAAATTTTACTTTGTGTAATTTTTTGGTATTTTTCCGATAAAGTTCATTTTTTTAATGAATAGTGTAGAATGTTGTGTTTTAATTAAAAACCTATTTTTAATATAATATATTTATATGATTAGATAATATTTTGAATTGGTTTTAAAGTGAAATTAGAAAATATTTTTACCATTAAATCCAATAGTGGTCGTTGGAATTAATTTCACTTTGAAATCAGACTTAAACTAGTGTCAATCTTTTGATACTTATTGTTTTATAAAAACACGCTATTTGCTCTGACAGCGGGAATTAATTATTAAATTAATTAATGTGACTAATATATTTTTAATTTTGTAAAAAGGATTTCATTTTTGAATTCGGAATATCAAATATATCTTAGGGTGAATTTTTGGGATTTTTCTGGAAAACATCAATTTTTGATGAATAGTGAAACCACTAAGTGGTACTTATAAAAGCTGATTTTTTGTTTAAATGAAATTTTACCACTTATGTGTTTTGAATTTCAAAAATCCGACATACATGGTTGTCATTAATAAGTAAAATGTGGTTCAATGGGATAAAAATAATTTTTTGGTGAATAGTAACTTATTAAGTTTTTAATCGCGATTAGTGGTAATTAGTGTAGTTTAAGGTAAAAATAATGCTTTAATAAAATGAAATGAACTTGACACATGTCCTAACCTCATTGGATGTGTAATGGCCGACCAATACAAGCCATGGGTCAACTTGGGGACCCCATGGATCCACTTTGGTTGGGAAATGACATAAATAACTTTTTATTTAATGTAAAAGTAAAAATGACACAAACACGATATTTTTTACTAAAACAATTTTTAAGTGGGGTTATACAAGTCATATTTTTGATTATAAATAGTCATTGGAAATCTAAAAAGATTTCATACATCATAGTATTTTTTTTATAATTTTTAGACATTAAATAAATTAAATTATTTATGACATAATAATGATGCAGCGATGACATCATTATTTGATGATTTAAATAAAATGGAAAGATAATGTAAAATCTATGAACTACACATGTCCAAAACTTATTGGATGGGTTTATTTCGAACCCTTATCACCTTATCCACGAATTATATCAATGTGGGACCTTTTAAAACCGAAACACATTTTCAAATAAAGTAATATTTCTTTACTTTCCAAAAGTGCCCCTCCTCTCCTCTTATAAAAGGCCCCCACCTCTACCTCATTTCACACACTCTTTAAGACTTTGGCTAGGCCAAAACCTACCAATTTAATCTCTCCACATCCCTCTCCTCATACTAGAGGATTCACTTTGGGCAGAATCCTTTCAAAGGAAGCCTTTATTCTCAAATCAAAAGGAGTTACACTTTTAAAAGGTAATTCATTCTCTCATGTTCATTTGATTTATTTTGCTTCTCCAACCCCCTAAACACTTTTTATTTACTTATTTTGTAAAAACAACAGTATATTAAATATACTAGGATGTTGTTATAATATTTATTCGAGCTACACTCTCACACAACTACATCAAATGGTTAAAGAACATATGGTTTCCGTGGATGGCGAAATTCTGCCTCCCGAAACGATGATTGTTCAATACTCATTTAACACCTTCAAAGGTGGCCATTATGATGTCACTATTTTTATATATGATATATAATATGTTTATGTTTTACTTATACTTATGTATTTTTCATTTGTGCCTTACCTTTATGGCTTCCATTATGGGTATACGCGATATCTTCATTTTAGGAAGTGCGGACTACCGCCCCCTCAAAGTGATGTGATTCGTTAATGCCATACGTGGGACGTATAAGGGATGGATTTAATGTTATTATATATGATGTTATACTGGAATTATTATATACCTCTATATCATTATTATTTCTTTCCATTAAAGTATGAGATAGAAATGAAAGTAGCGTTCATGCGTACGTATGGCTTACCGTCTCCATGAACGGTGCATTTCATTTCTTATCCTCGAATGTAATGTACTATTATAAGTACATGTATATAATGGATATATATGATGAATGATACATCTAAATTATGAATATAATTATGTAATTAAAATATACATACCTCTCATTTAGTTTTAATTCCATTAATATGACAAAGAAATGAAAGTAGCGTTCATGCGTACGTACGGCTTACCGTCTCCATGAACGGTGCATTTCATTTCTTACCTCTAAATGATTATGTAAAATTATAAATACATGTATATGCTGGATATATATGATATATATGATATCCAAATCAGGAATGTCATTCTGGATATAAAGAACCTTTGACCACACGAACAACATGTAATTGTAAGAAGTCCACTTTCGACTTAAGAACCAAATATCGGCAAAACAAATATTATTAACTTAAATGATTACATAATGTTTATAACATGTCAATAATTGATATAAAAGGAATAATGAACTTTGAAAAGGTTCTTAAGAAAGTATAAATTAACTCAAGTTTATTATTCAGGACGTTAAAGAACAATCGAGTCAAGTCGGACCGGAGGTAAGGGATCCTACTCCTCTCTTTCTTTTTAAGTACACACTTTTATGTGATTCCTTTTAAAGATCATATTTATTGTTATTGGGATGATCTTCTATATTACACTTACTGTAATTTTTATGTTCATGTGATGAGAGACCCTATTCTCTCTCATCAATCCATTTTGGAAGTTTTGAGTGGCGCCGTTAGGCTACCGAACATTCGTAAGAGATCTAACCTCTCTCTTTCTTTTTAAGTACTCTCCTTTATGTCACTTATTTTAAGATCCTCTTTGTGATGTTGGGGGGATGTTCCTTTATATTCCTATTTCTGTACATTTTATTGTAATGTGATGAGATACCCTATTTGATCTCATCAATCCATATTCAGAAGTTTTATGTGGCGCCGTTAGGCTGCCGAGTTTTCGTAAGGGATTTTTTATCTCACTTTTATTCCCGTGAGATTTATGCTACATTGCCAAAAATTCCATTGAGTGGTGTATGTACTGCCCATTATTCTACTATTTGTGTAATATACTTTTGTTTATGAGTATTTACATCAATGATCTATTGTCCTTCTTTCATGGGGTGTATGTTTTGAAAGATACCCAAGTCGGTAAGGGAACCTTTCACCCTCTTTTTTTTAAAGACTTCTTTTATTGGGTATTTTAATTTACATATTGTTATGTTGGGATATGTTCTCATATATCCTTATTGATGTAAATTTTATGTCCAAGTGATGAGATACACTTTTTATCTCTCATCAACTCATTTTGATGTGATGCCGTTAGGCTGTCAAGGGAACTTTTTAACCCAATTTCGACTTATTTGGGTTCAACATGTAGTCATTGAATATGTCATCCATTGAATATGTGTGAATGACCTTTTATTGTTTTAAACTTAATATCCACTTATATTGGGTGTATTTATATATTTCACACATATTTTTGAGATTGATTAGTCCTTAATTTAAGGATACCTTCTTTATAAGGGATTTCATCACATTTGACATTTCTATTGAGGGTTCATTGTTGTTATGCACCAATTCACTCTTATATGGTGTATATACTGTCCTTTGGAGTATTATATCATTAATCCATTTATTCTCATGATATTATAAAGTTCTGACTAAGTGTTATTCCTCAATTATTGTATTCAAGTGTCTCTAATTTTGGTAAAACCCCTTTAACCAAAATATCATTTTAATTTTTTTTAATTATTTGTTCTTATCAATATCCATGTTTTCAAAATGGTTTTAAGGATTTACTTATATGTATATTAATGGTTTAAAATTTTGAGCTTCAAGGTTGTATGGGACACTTTGATTCAAAAATCTCTTTATTAAATGTTTTAAATGGTTTTGAAAATGGTTTTTAATGGATTCGTTATTTCAATATCCTAAAATGTTGTATTGTGATTGAAATGTGGAAATGTTATGTTTCCTTTATTCTTGTTTTATGTGATACGATTATGTTATGGTTCTTGGGAATTGTTATGAAGAACGGGTGGTTCTGTGATAAACTAAGGGCGGGTGAGCCCGATATAGCTCTCCAATGCATTGGGTAACGTGAAGGAGTGAAACGATAAGGTTTCTCCGAAGAGATTTAGGGAATATACTGTGATGGGTATTCCAAACGTAACCAAGAGGGTTACTCCCTACGTAAGAATGTTATGAATGCCTCAAGTTACCTTTATGTCTTATGTTTTCTATGATTTTATGAGCTATGTTAATGTACCTATGTTTTATGGGTAAAGTATGATTTCATTCTTATGTATACATGTACTCATGATTCCTTTCCATATTTTTATATCCCTTACTGAGATTTTTATGCTCATCCCAAGTTTTTGAAATGTTTTTCACAGGTCAAGGGAAGGGTACATGATGTGATGACAGTGTCAAGGATGTGTCAAGAAAGAATCGATGATTTGTTTTAAATATGTTTCTGTTGATGGGAAGAATGAATACTGTCTTTCATGTAACCACTTTGTCTAAATATGGAATGTAATGCAAGTTTCATGATCTAATTCTCTAAAACTCTAAACCTGAAAAGATCCTCAATGTGTAATCTTGTAATAACTCAAGATTAAGTAAGGTTTAAGGCTGGGGCCTTATAGTTGGTATCAAAGGTCGGTTTAGATAACTTTAGAGGTTAGGGTATTCTTTAAGCATAAGTGACATTACCATAATGGTTAGGATTTCAGAAGGAGTCCTAATTTTAGATAAAGTGAATGAGTAAGTATATCTTAGTGTTTAACTTCCTCATTAGTACATGATGGTTTTGTTGATATACTCACACTGAACTTTTTGGTTTTAGTAAATAACTGGATCTAGCAGGCACCAAAGTGACAATGGGTTTGAAGGAAACTGTGGTGGTTCTCTGATTAAGATACTGGATGAGATGGGGGATTCAATGAGGAATCTCATAGTTGTTCTAAACCAACTATCAAGGAGTCATGATCAATCACTTCAACCTTGGTGAGTTCTCTAATGGATCATGTACGAGATGGCCAACTCGATGTGGAAATTCAGGTAATAATTATTAAGGTAACCATTAGGGTTTATATGATCCTTACTTTTGAGGTAATTATGGGTTATTATATGATATGATGGAAAATGAAGGGCATGAGATAAACTTGAGGTTAAAATATGTTATGATTATTCTTGAAGATTTTATCTCATTTTGGGGAATGTTTTAAGAATTATATAGTTTTGGAAAAAGGACAACATGTAGACCGTGTGACTACCCATCGCGTCGGACAAAGCTGCGGGAATCGAACCCACAACCAAAGTGCGACTGGTATTTATCGCCTACCACTGGACTACGTGAAGTCCCTGGTTAGTTTGACTGATTATTTCTAGTTATATGATTTTATGAATTAAGAGTAAGTTGATTTTGGGTTATTTATGAAAATTATTAACCTATCTTGGAGGATATGTGATTAGGTTAATTACTTTTCAATACGAGACTTTAGGGGCAACTGATGTTGTTTGGAGATAAATGTTACGATATAACTTGGAAGACTATGTGACTAAATCTTTCAAATATTTGGGTTTCAATCTTATATTGGTTTAATTTGAAGAATTTTATGGAAAAATTGATTATAGAATGGTCCTCGTTGAACTTTGGGTTTTGTTGGACAAATTTTAGAGGTTAAGAATAGATTTTCTTTTTATAAAGGGTTATCCTTTTCTGGATTATCTGAACTTGTACTAACCTTTTTGGTTTTGGTTTTGGTTAAAGCCTAAATACATGGGATGTATATAGTTCTATTTGGTGGATTAGGTGATTCTCTAGAAGTTGATTATAGTACTCTTAATGTGAACAAGTCTCCCTAAATACTCGTCTTTTGGAAAAAAATATGAGTTTGATTAAGGAATCTAGTAAAAGTTGAGAGTCAACATGATAAGTGATTTTGTTTCCTTATGAATAAATTCCTCAATAAAAAGTATCTTAAAACAAAAATGTTGTCTATTAACTTTTCCTACTGGGGAATCAAATACCGTTTAACCCATCACAAGTTTGTGATTTTCTTGTGGTTAACTTTCTCCTAAACATGTTTTCTATCACTCTCCATCAGAATATGACCCTATGTTTTCTCCTCCATGTCCATGTTTTCCTACATGGAATACTATTATGGGTTAACTCGGGTGACCTCTGTACTTATCTTCCATTATTTTAAAGTGATTGTTTTACCGACTCTTGTTCCGATGTGGGACTTTCAAGAATGTTTCCAAGCTCAATTTTAAAATTGCGAGGACGCAATTCCCAAAAGGGGGGAAGGATGTAACACCCCAGGTAAATAAAGAATATGAAATTTTCATATTTATCCATATTTGTGAATAAAATATTAATATGACTTTAAAGGGGACACTATGCTCGATGGCGTACCCAACACGCAACAACGAGTTTCTTGGGAATCTTACGTTGCACTCTAATAATAAAATAATATTATTTTAAATGGTAGTTAACATGTAGCCATTGTATTTGCGGGAATGGATAGAAATAACTACAATATGATTATATATGTTTTTTAATGTTTTTACATTTATCCAATAAAAGCTAAAGGCTTAAAATACGGATAGAATTAAATTTTAGGTGTATATTCCCTAGTTTTCACTAAAGGTTCACTTATCGCCTTTCAATGGAGAACTGTCATTAAATATAGTTTTGATCACTCTTATACATTCTTTTGGACCAAATAAAACTCTTATTAAGAATCGGGACATCAAATTTTACTTTGTGTAATTTTTTGGTATTTTTCCGATAAAGTTCATTTTTTAATGAATAGTGTAGAATGTTGTGTTTTAATTCAAAACCTCTTTTTAATCTAATTTATTTATATGATTAGATAATATTTTGAATTGGTTTTAAAGTGAAATTAGAAAATATTTTTACCATTAAATCCAATAGTGGTCGTTGGAATTAATTTCACTTTGAAATCAGACTTAAACTAGTGTCAATCTTTTGATACTTATTGTTTTATAAAAACACGCTACTTCCTCTGACAACGGGAATTAATTATTAAATTAATTAACGTGACTAATATATTTTGAATTTTGTAAAATGGACTTCATTTTTGAATTCGGAATATCAAATATAGCTTAGGGTGAATTTTTGGTATTTTTCTGAAAAACTTCAATTTTTGATGAATAGTGAAACCACTAAGTGGTACTTATAAAAGCTGAATTTTTGTTTAAATGAAATTTTACCACTTATGTGTTTTGAATTTCAAAAATCCGACATACATGGTTGTCATTAAGAAGTAAAATGTGGTTCAATGGGATAAAAATATTTTTTTGGTGAATAGTAACTTATTAAGTTTTTAATCGCGATTAGTGGTAATTAGTGTAGTTTAAGGTAAAAATAATGCTTTAATAAAATGAAATGAACTTGACACATGTACTAACCTCATTGGATGTGTAATGGCCGACCAAGATAAGCCATGGGTCAACTTGGGGACCCCATGGATCCACTTTGGTTGGGAAATGACATAAATAACTTTTTATTTAATGTAAAAGTAAAAATGACACAAACATGATATGTTTTACTAAAACAATTTTAAGTGGGGTTATACAAGTCATATTTTTGATTATAAATAGTAATTGGAAAGATAAAAATATTTCATACATCATAGTATTTTTTTATAATTTTTAGACATTAAATAAATTAAATTATTTATGAAATAATAATGATGCAGCGATGACATCATTATTTGACGATTTAAATAAAATAGAAAGAAAATGTAAAATCTATGAACTACACATGTCCAAAACTTATTGGATGGGTGGATTTCGAACCCTTATCACCTTATCCACGAATTATATCAATGTGTGACATTTTAAAACCGAAACAAATTTTCAAATAAAGTAATATTTCTTTACTTTCCAAAAGTGCCCCTCCTCTCCTCTTATAAAAGGCCCCCACCTCTACCTCATTTCACACACTCTTTAAGCCTTTGGCTCGGCCAACCCCTGCCCATTTAATCTCTCCACGTCCCTCTCCTCATCCTAGAGGATTCCCTTTGGGCAGAATCCTTTCAAAGGAAGCCTTTATTCTCAATTCAAAAGGAGTTACACTTTTAAAAGGTAATTCATTCTCTCATGTTCATTTGATTTATTTTGCTTCTCCAACCCCCTAAACTCTTTTTATTTACTTATTTTGTAACAACACCAGTATCTTCAATATACTAGGATGTTGTTATAAGATTTATTCGAGCTACACTCTCACACAACTACATCAAATGGTTAAAGAACATACGGTTTCCGTGGATGGCGAAATTCTGCCTCCCGAAACGATGATTGTTCAATACTCATTTAACACCTTCAAATGTGGCCATTATGATGTCACTATTTTTATATATGATATATAATATGTTTATGTTTTACTTATACTTCTGTATTTTTCATTTGTGCCTTACCTTTATGGCTTCTATTATGGGTATACGCGATATCTTCATTTTAGGAAGTGCGGACTACCGCCCCCTCAAAGTGATGTGATTCGTTAATGCCATACGTGGGACGTATAAGGGATGGATTTAATGTTATTATATATGATGTTATACTGGAATTATTATATACCTATATATCATTATTATTTATTTCCATTAAAGTATGAGATAGAAATTAAAGTAGCGTTCATGCGTACGTACGGCTTACCGTCTCCATGAACGGTGCATTTCATTTCTTATCCCCGAATGTAATGTACTATTATAAGTACATGTATATAATAGATATATATGATGAATGATACATCTAAATTATGAATATAATTATGTAATTAAAATATAAATACCTCTCATTTAGTTTTAATTCCATTAATATGACAAAGAAATGAAAGTAGCGTTCATGCGTACGTACGGCTTACCGTCTCCATGAACGGTGCATTTCATTTCTTACCCCTAAATGATTATGTAATATTATAAATACATGTATATTCTGGATATATATGATATATATGATATCCAAATCAGGAATGTCATTCTGGATATAAAGAACCATTGACCACACGAACAACATGTAATTGTAAGAAGTCCACTTTCGACTTAAGAACCAAATATCGGCAAAACAAATATTATTAACTTAAATGATTACATAATGTTTATAACATGTCAATAATTGATATAAAAGGAATAATGAACTTTGAAAAGGTTCTTAAGAAAGTAGAAATTAACTCAAGTTTATTATTTAGGACGTTAAAGAACGATCGAGTCAAGTCGGACCGGAGGTAAGGGATCCTACTCCTCTCTTTCTTTTTAAGTACACACTTTTATATCATTCCTTTTAAAGCTCATCTTTCTTGTTATTGGGATGATATTTTATATTACACTTACTGTAATTTTTATGTTCATGTGATGAGAGACCCTATTCTCTCTCATCAATCCATTTTGGAAGTTTTGAGTGGCGCCGTTAGGCTGCCGAACTTTCGTAAGAGATCTAACCTCTCTCTTTCTTTTTAAGTACTCTCCTTTATGTCACTTATTTTATGATCCTCTTTGTGATGTTGGGGGGATGTTCCTTTATATTCCTATTTCTGTACATTTTATTGTAATGTGATGAGATACCCTATTTGATCTCATCAATCCATATTCAGAAGTTTAATGTGGCGCCGTTAGGCTGCCGAGTTTTCGTAAGGGATTTTTCATCTCACTTTTATTCCCGTGAGATTTATGCTACATTGCCACAAATTCCATTGAGTGGTGTATGTACTGCCCATTATTCTACTATTTGTGTAATATACTTTTGTTTATGAGTATTTACATCAATGATCTATTGTCCTTCTTTCATGGGGTGTATTTTTTGAAAGATACCCAAGTCGGTAAGGGAACCTTTCACCCTCTTTTTTTTAAAAGACTTCTTTTGTTGGGTCTTTTAATTTACATATTTTTATGTTGGGATATGTTCTCATATATCCTTATTGATGTAAATTTTATATCCAAGTGATGAGATACACTTTTTATCTCTTATCAACTCATTTTGATGTGATGTCGTTAGGCTGTCAAGGGAACTTTTTAACCCAATTTCGACTTATTTGGGTTCAACATGTAGTCATTGAATATGTCATCCATTGAATATGTGTGAATGAACTTTTATTGTTTTACACTTAATATCCACTTATATTGGGTGTATTTATATTTTTCACACATATTTTTGAGATTGATTAGTCCTTAATTTAAGGATACCTTCTTTATAAGGGATTTCATCACATTTGACATTTCTATTGAGGGTTCATTGTTGTTATGCACCAATTCACTCTTATATGGTGTATATACTGTCCTTTGGAGTATTATATCATGAATCCATTTATTGTCATGATATTATAAAGTTCTGACTAAGTGTTATTCCTCAATTATTGTATTCAAGTGTCTCTAATTTTGGCAAAACCCCTTTAACCAAAATATCATTTTAAATATTTTTAATTATTTGATCTTATCAATATCCATGTTTTCAAAATGGTTTTAAGGATTTACTTATATGGATATTAATGGTTTAAAATTTTGAGCTTAAAGGTGGTATGGGACACTTTGATTCAAAAATCTCTTTATTAAATGTTTTAAATGGTTTTGAAAATGGTTTTTAATGGATTCGTTATTTCAATATCCTAAAATGTTATATTGTGATTGAAATGTGGAAATGTTATGTTTCCTTTATTCATGTTTTATGTGATACGATTATGTTATGGTTCTTGGGAATTGTTATGAAGAACGGGTGGTTCCGTGATAAACTAAGGGCGGGTGAGCCCGATATAGCTCTCCAATGCATTGGGTAACACGAAGGAGTGAAACGATAAGGTTTCTCCGAAGAGATTTAGGGAATATACTGTGATGGGTATTCCAAACGTAACCAAGAGGGTTACTCCCTACGTAAGAATGTTATGAATGCCTCAAGTTACCTTTATGTCTTATGTTTTCTATGATTTTATGAGGTATGTTAAAGTGCCTATGTTTTATGGGTAAAGTATGATTTCATTCTTATGTATACATGTACTCATGATTCTTTTCCATATTTTTATATCCCTTACTGATCTTTTTATGCTCATCCCAAGTTTTTGAAATGTTTTTCACAGGTCAAGGGAAGGGTACATGATGTGATGACAGTGTCAAGGATGTGTCAAGAAAGAATCCATGTTTTATTTTTAATATGTTTCTGTTGATGGGAAGAATGAATACTGTCTTTAATGTAACCACTTTGTCTAAATATGGAATGTAATGCAAGTTTCATGATCTAATTCTCTAAAACTCTAAACCTAAAAAGATCCTCAATGTGTAATCTTGTAATAACTCAATATTAAGTAAGGTTTAAGGCTGGGGCCTTATAGTTTTAAAGTGTAATTATCGATACTCTTACTTATCTAATGATTTTATAGTTACCATAATGTATAAAATGATATAAATGTCATATATATTCATTATATATTTGTATATAATAATATATAAAATATAGAAATTTTAAATGAAATACACTATTCATGGAGACAGTAGGTCGTATGTACGCATGAACGATATTTCCATTTTTTTTTATTGAAATAAATATATTAAATGACATATATGTATATATATTAATTAAAGTATAATTATTATGTAATATATATCATAAAAATTTACTGAACATATTCTTAATACATTCTATTTAATATTTGAATTAATATCATTGCATTGAGAAAGAGGTAGTTGAAACATCCACAAATGAAGTAATCATAGTGCCACAAAATGTAAAGAGGGAAGGTATGTGTTATATAATAATTATAGATGCATAAATACATCATATAAATAACACACATATATATATAGCATAAAAATTTTATTTATATCATTATTTTCAATTTTATTATGTGGTAATGGAATAATGAACAACATCGGTTCGTGAGGCTAGAGTTCTCTATATACATGATTGATGATTGTGTATCCCATTTGAGAGAAGTGTGTGTGCGTTTAGAGGAAAAAAAATCCCAAAAACATATAATTTTATTAAGGATTTTTATTTTATTATATAATCATTTATATGAATAATTTAGGGTGTGTGTAAGGATATAATATAGAATTTATTGTTGAAATATATCACCTTTTCTTTGGGTAATTCATTTTGGTTCGCACCAAAGGAGTAACATGGTATTATTTATTCCCTAATTTATACATATAGGGTGATAGAGGTAACATGGAAGATTATTTTTTCCAGTTTTGGATGATATAAAGGGATCTATATGTTTATATATGTTAGGGGACGAGTGTGATATTATATTGGAAGAGGAATGGCATTCATATAATTATGAAAAGGTAAACACTATTGACTGTTCTCCCATACATAATGTGCCTCCAATAATGGAAATTTTTTATTACATGGTACATATAGACTAAATATGTCTAGATATTGGATTTTATACACGTGTATAGGTTATTTTACCCATTATGTTAATGTTTTACCACTATGTAAACTCTTTTTTTACATTAATTAGTATAAATAATTTTAATTACATTCACGAACATTTGTGATCAAATTTTTTTTTGATATTAATAGAAATTATAAATTGAGATATTTCTATATATGGAATAATTTTTTTAAATTTTAGTAACATAATTGGGTGAAATTATATTAACATAAATTCTATAGAAATTTTGACAAATTATTTCTAAAAGTTAAAATTTTCAAAAGATAGTAATGTTTGTATATAAAATTTCTATTTGAAATTGATTCCAATGACCAATATATTATTAATATATTTATTATTTACATATTTATAATTTTAAAATACATAAAATATAATTTTACTCTATAAATAAAATAGTCTTGAAATGTTTTTTTCAATTAAAATTCATTGTTTTTTACAGTTCATGAAATAATGAAACATCTCTAAAAATACAAAAAATTACAAAAAAGTAAAATTTAGTATTTAAAATTAAAAAATGAATTTTATTTCATACAAATAATTTTTTTTAATTTTCCTTCACATATATTTAAATTAGGTTCACCATTTAAATTTAGTAAAATTATGTTTTAGAGAAATTATATATCTATGTGAAAAAAATTAGATTTATACTAATCTCTTATCTTGAAAAACATAAGTTGACCATTAGGTAGTTTGATAATATATATATATTTCAATAAAATCATTTCACCAATGAGAATTAATTAATTTATATAGGTAAAACATGTTTTTTTCATAAATATTTCTTTCTAGAAAAAGATTTTCTAAATTTGACAAAAGGTTTTAATTCCATTGGTCGCCAATTATTTCTACGTAAATACCGATGTCAAAAATATTTTAATATTATAATTAATATTATTCATAACTATGATTAAAATTTCTAGATGAAAACTATAATAATATTTTAATAATAGTATTATTATTAATTGCACATTGTAGTATGTAAAAACTAGGTCATGCGTATAACAGATTATATCGAGGGAACTTGAAATTTTTTGTAAGATAATACAAACATAGTTTTATATGTCATGAAAGCTAACCTAAGTGTTATTTTTCATAAAGTATTAAAATGTTTTTACATTCATATAAAACCATACAAACAACTTTTATATAAAACATGCTATATTTAGTACTGTGTTAAATAAAAACTGTTGAAAATTATAAATTAAATCAAAAAATATATTTTAAAAAAATCATGGTGTGTTAAAAGTCATGTATCACATATATTTTTATGAGAAAAATTTATAATTAACCATTTTATTCTTTAATGTGGGTTATATGAATCCAATTATTTAATTTTATGATTATTCTCCCAAAATTTATAATGATTAATAAATTGATTTTAATATCTCTCTTCCAGGGGGTTTATAGTTTCAATTTTATAAATTTGGTAAGGTATTTTTTTAATCAATTTAACTTCTTTGAGATGAACGTACTTTTATGAACATATATTCTTCAATGAGGCATTTATACAACCCCTTTTAATTGTAATATCATGAATTTTTTCATCCATGTTATATTTTACGATTTTTTTTATGTTATTTCTTCATGGGGATTATGATTCAAGGATACTAATGTGGTAAGTGTTTTATGTTACAACCACACTATTTATCAAGAATGTCACTAAATAAGTGTCCAATGATGAAATATCATGACGTAAACATTAGTAATTCTTAATATTTTTTGATTATTATAGTTATCCATGATATCTTCATATAATGGTAGCATTTTATCACTAATTGTTACTCTAAATATTTATGAAATTGTTTTATGGAAATTTAATTGTATTTCTCTATTCGTCTAGAAAACTATTTTCTCGCAAAACCATGTATTGTAAAATTGTTATAAAAAATGTTTTATTAAAATTTAATAATTTTTAGAATACATATTTACACAATCCTAAACCTTTTAAAAAAAATTAAAATTGAATCTTTATACCAGTTTATGAAATAATTCCCAAGTTGATTTTACCAAATATTTGAAAACAATTATCATTATCTTTCACTACATGAATAAAATTTCCCACTACAATGAATTATTAATGTTTTTAGTATTATTATATAAATCTTCTATGTTCTAATCAAATAATATTCATTCCTTAATAATTCAGATTTTTTTGATTTTAAATTAATGATTTCTAAAAGAAAACTATTTTGATAGTGTTATATGTTTTAAAAAGAATTTTTTAAAAGTGGAAAGGATAGTTTCCTCAATAAATGTGTAAAATGTTTTTTAAAAATTCATTTATATTTTTAATATTTTTCAATGAGAATTATCTTGAATATTTATAATGTTTTAAAAACTGATTTACAAATAGAAGTTATTTTACATATGAAATATTCTATATGATCTTCTAAAATCATTATCCATCTATGAAGAAATACTTTTATATAATTTATTATTAAATATGGATATGAACAAATGAGAGAAATATTTTTATTTCTCTAAAATTTTTATATTAATGGCGACATGATATTTATGACACATGTTTATCTTCAAATACCTATACTATGATAGATATATTATGAAACTTGCTTAATTTCATATGTTATGCTCTGATGAAATTTGGAAATGATTATGAAAATCGTCTCTTATCCATTATTTATGATATTATGAAATGTTAATGAACCCCTTTTAATATGATGTGTTATGATATGAGCAGTGTTTTATAATCATTTTAAACTAATATATATGATTTTCAATATGTGATGGTGGTTACCTTATAACCCAAGAAAATGGTTATGTTATAACCACATGTGGGTGGGATATATATATCCCTCCACTGCATTGGTTAATGATTTTTATATCATTTGATATATACGACAAGAACTAATTGTGTACCATGTTCCAAAAGGTATATACTCTGCAATGTTAGTCTTGGGAGTGAACCTTGACTAGATGTTATGAGTAGACCATTCATTAAATTTAAGAGATTAATGAGTGACCTTGATTTCATTTTTAAAAAGTTTTTCATGAACTAGATTATATGTTCACAATGTTATATATATACATATGTTTTGTGTCCATAATGTTATGTATAGACTTGGTTTCATGCCCAGATATTTATGTGAGGGTCTGATTTCATGTGCTTAACTTAATGAGTGAACCCATTTCTATTTATAAATGTTAACAATATTATAATCTTATTAGTATGACATAATATTTTTCTTATTCCAATTTTATTCTATGATGCCACATGTTCATTGATTCCCTTTTTATTCTCGTCTTATGAACTGCCAATATTTATTACTTGACTCAAGTTTTTGATCTGTAATGGGTTGTATATAAACATTTAATTTTATTTTCAATATCATGTACCATTATATTTATCATATGATTTCATATGACCATATATTCATATCATTTATATTTACACTTACTAATAACTTTTTCTAATCATTTCTTATGTTTCATTTCCCTATATTATTAAGAAATGTTTTATATATTTTATTTCTATGAGGAGTACTAAATGTGATTCTCATTGTGGGAAAAATTTATATTCATCCTTATGATTAAAATATTATGTCACATGTTTCCAGAGGCACCGAACTATTATGATTCTTAAGTATATATTTTTATAATATAATGAGTCTTAATCTAAAAATATGCAATATCTATGTATAAAAATTATGGGTTTCATTACAAGATCATAAAGAAGCGATTTTTATTTTAAGGCTTATGATATAATGAATGTTTTATGATATTATGGATCACATATATATGATGTTAAATATGAGATTAGTCTGGCCAATTTCTCCCACCAGAGCATTTTGTAATAGTTTATGTAATATGAGATCAATAGGTATAGTGGAGGTTATTCAAAACCTGAGTGAGGGTAAATTGGAGGTTATCTAATGCATAAAATAGGGTAAATAAGTTTTTATCCCTTGCCTAAAAGAGGGAATATGGCAGGTTAGCACATGCCAGAAAAAACATACATGGGAGGTCTTCCCATCCTCTAATCGAGTACATGTATGATTATCCCATGCCTAAAATTTTATGGAAATCATGGTGGGTATACATGGAATTATATTTTATATTATTCTGTTTATTCCATAAATCAATGTCATATTACAATGATATATCCTCATATATAATTTTCTTTTATTCTCTTATGATTAAACTATTATGAACATCAAATATTTATATCATGACTATTGATTTTGATCTATGATATGTAAGGGGTTGTTTTCCAAATTATATACTCATATTATCATACTCTTATTCTCAGGATATGATAACATATATCCCATGTTTACCATTACAGGAAATCTTATATCATTATTTATTATGTTTTCATCCTCTATGTTATCAATAATGCATTTATGTTGGAGTAAATATAGAATATATCTTCGTATGATACATTGATGATCATCCATGAATTTAGAATATTGTGTTCTATGTTTTCAAAGTAACTAAATTATTATTGTCCCTTTTTTTGTTTTTGGTTAAGGTATTGAATTTTCAACTAAAAATGATGTAATATATTTATATGATAAGTATGGGTAACTATATTCAATGTTAGAGTAAATGTATAATTATCCATTTGAAACGAGGTTTAGAAATATTTTGTTGGATCCTAATTCATTTTTATATAGATATTTCAATGAATATATCTAATTATATGTTTAAGGATGAATCAATGTATTTTAAATTATTTAGGAATTTTGGTAAACAATAGTGAAAGTTGATTCCTTGCATTTACATCATTTTCAAGATATTACAAGTGGTTGTGGCTCTGAAATAGAGTTCTCATGGGGTAATAAGTCTGAATAGGCTTCATGGATCAAGACTCAATCATCACCAATTACATTATAAGGGTCTTTGTTGTATGCTTAAATTTGACACTCCCATGAGATATGATTTGAAAAATTCAAAAACACTTTTTGAACCATCCTAAATTATTTAAATAAATGATGAATGTGAATGACCTGGGATAAACCAAATGGGTCATATATAAATAATAATGTGTCTTAATTATGACATCAAATAAGTTATTTTTCATTATTATGTAGTTTTTTATTATGAATAGTGTTTTTAACACTATGATGTATGGTTTAGTCAATGGAAATAACTTGTAAGAATTGGGTTATAATTGAATATTATGGGAAACATGATGATGAGTAGTCAAGTGGGATGACGATTGGAATAATGAGTGTTGTGATGAAGCGTAAATAATTATCAAAGATCATAATGGACAATATTCACATTAACCGACACTATGACTGGCTAATTAAGAAATAGATAGTTTGATATGATTTTTGGTAGTGGATATTATGGAGGAAAGAAGATTAATTTTCCCATATGCCTAGAATTTGTGAAAAAAGCACCCAAGTGAATGTATCTGATAGGTGGATGTTTCAAGATTGGGAGTGAAAGAAACAAAAAAAGTATTTGTAAATGGAAAATGAAGAGTTCTGTTAATTAAATGGTTGAGAATATATGTCTCCCAAATGTATTATCGTCAGTTGAATAATTTAAATGTGGAATGTATTGAAACTATGAATATCAATGTCCTAGAGGAAAATATCATGAATGAAATTAAAAATTATACATGAGAAATGATTATATTACTGATGATTAAGATAATATGAGTCACATATATAATGAAGTCAGGAATAAGTTATAAGATGTTGAAGCCTATATAACAGTTTGATAAGAATGTGTGAGGATTAATGTAATGATTTAACTGATTTCATAGATTATTTTATATGAATAATTAAATATACAAGTATTATTCATTATATGTTTTTTTATCAAGGTAATTTAAAAAATTTTAAATGGTTCTGACGAATTTGAAAATTGATTTAATGGAAATGTTATATTTTGATTAAGGTAAGAGAAACCAAATGTTTTTCTACATATTGAGATATTTTTGTTGGGATAAATAGATGTTGTATTTTAATATGTAAATTAGATTGTTTTGATTAACATGGAACTTATTATTGAATAATTGAAATTGTAGTTCAATCTATCATTGATGGTGTCTAAATCATTTTTGGATTTAATTAATATATCAAATATATTATGTTTTATGTATATAATAATGAATCATGTATGTTTTCAATGAAGTTTCAGGGTAATTCATGTTATTATCATGATTATAAAGAAGGAAAGATGAAGGTACTCACATGTTATGTTTGTGAAAATCAAGAGATAATTTTGATATATGGGGGATTGATGTTGTGATTATTTTGAGATATTTTTTGACCTTATTTATAAATTATCAATATTGAAAGGGTTATAAGATTGACTATCTATGGATTGTTTTCTATTAATCATTGGATGAGGTAGTAAATATGAACATATTACTTCACTGTATTATGATTTTTCTATATTGGATAACCATAGCTCATCTTTTTATCTTGATATATAAAAATTGATATATCCTTATATTATGGATCTTATTTATTTACTAATCTAGGAAAAAAATAATCTATTGGAGTAAGATATGATGTGGAAATTGATCAAGGCACAACTAAAGGATGCAACTGTGCCAATGAAGTAAAAATATATCAGGAAAAGTTTCATATTTCAAATGTCTATATTGAAAATGGAATTCCACATGATAAGGGAAAATAAGAAGAAATAATTTTTTTCAAGTATTAATAATTTTTATTATATCAACATCCTTTTCCAAACCTCATTAGTTTATTTTATTTGGTTATTATCCTTCTCTAAATCATCCAATTTTTTGTGATTAATGATATATTCCACCCTCTATAATTATTTACACTGTTATAACATTTACATATATTCACATACCACATATGTTCTTCTATTTGTTAACATATTATTTGTTATTCCAAATAACATTCACAAATCCATTTCTCTTTTTCAATAAGTTTTTTTTGATAATTTTGATTGGATGTGGGTTTCTACGAATGATTATTCTTATGTTAATCCTTTGTTGATAGCCATGAATTTTGAGGTATAAATTCATTTTAATGGGGGAATAATGTGACACACATAGATTTTTGAAATACTTTTTTATCAAATGAATATAATCATTTTTTATATTTTCCATTACATGTAACATTGAGTATGGCTTGCACTCATAGAAAAACCGATTTGACAATGTGTTCCATGAAACATTGAGTTAATGGAAATATAGCATATTATTATAATTTTTTTATATGGTAGTTATCACCTATTCATTGGATTTTCTGTTATTAATAGTATTAACTAAAAAATTCAAATATATATTTTTCACATTTATATAAAATGTTGATTTTTTTGCAAAAAATTAAATAAAAATGAAGATAAATTCTATTTTAAAATAATAGAAATGTTTTTTGGAAAGAATATTTTTAAGAAAACAAACATGCATAAATTGATAAAATTAAAAAAAAATCATTTTTGGGAATTTTTTAAGGAAATTTATATATTATAATTTTAATCAACTATTTATTGATCATTTTATCTATTTCTAGAAAAAAGTTATGATTAAATCATGTTTTATTCTTAACACATGAAATTTTAAAAAAAGAATTTATGTTTCCATTTTTCATAACATATAATAAAATAATCATGATAGTTATTGACAATTTATTTGAAAAATTATTAATTATTGAAATCATAATACCAAATTTATCTTATGGTGATTTTTATTATTTTGTGAAATGATTAATTTTCTGATGAATGATTTATAATACTAATTTTTAATTGAAAATATTTTCTTAAATTAAATTGTTTTAAAATATATATAATATTTTATAATAATTTTAATGTAAAATTAGTAAAATTATATATCTATTTATCCAATTTTGGTCATTTAAATTACTTCTATATTGAAATGGTATATAAAATGTTTATAATCATTTGAACATATTTCACTTTGAAAACCCACATTTTCCTTCTATCTACGAGGCTAATTGTTTAATTATATTTTATTGAATTAGTGAATTTAATTTTGAAAATTTAATTTCATATTTGGAATCAAAATAATTTATAATAATTTATATTTAAAATATAGTTTTTGAGGAAAATTAATAGTAAAAATAGTAAAATTTAACTATGATAGTTAAGGTAGTATTAGTTTTAGTGGGAAGTTAATCTAAATATATAAGCGATAAAAGGACCTATAATATAATATGAAATATATTTTATATCCTTATTTTGACCCTATAATTTCTAATTATTATTCCTTATACATTTTGATTCTTTTTTTATTTAAAACAAAATGTAGGTACACCTTTTTATTTTCAAAAATTATAAGTGTGCCACTCACCTCACTTATAAGAGGCGAACAACTATTCTCCCTTATTGAGACTATAAAAAAATTGTATTAGTAAATAACATTCCAAATTCCTTAAGAACATCTCTCCTCTCATCCTGAAATCCTTACTTTGGGAGGAAATACTACATAATAAGTATTCTGTTACCAATCTAAAAAGGTTAGCCAAAAAATACTTAATATTCATCAATGAGCATTTTTATGTTATTTTTAACTCTATGTAATTCATTTATGATTACTAAATTATGATTTATTAATTTAAATATATTACCATTATTGATACATTTTTATATATAATTTATAAACTAAACTGTCTCTACTTATATCTAATAGGTTTCAAAATCATCATTCATGTATTTGGAAAACTACCACATCATAAATCAATATCATTATTTATCCATTACCACCTCTCACAAATGGGTTTGATAATTTATATAATGTATATTTATAATATTAATAACATATATATAATTATTTATTAATTATATCATATGTACTTTTATAACATTCCACTCTTTCCGGGATACAATAATACTGGTCGGTTATTTAACGGACTACCACCTCACAAAGTGATGTGATTCATTTCAAATAATAGTTTAATGGAATATAATAAAGATAAATTGATAATATATATATTATATAAAAGTCATTTTTATGATATTTATGACAAATTTATCATTATTAAAATTTAATATATCATTTTATTTGTTACCTTTTCACCACCTAAAATCTGATAACATTGTTCATGTATGTGTGGACTATCGCACTCACGAACAGATGTGACTCTATCTTTTAATCACCGAACTAAATGGATGATATTTATAAATAAATATAATGGGAATTAAAATATAAAAAAATTATTATAAATATAATATATTACATTCCTCATTTCCATAATGATCTTTTAAAAATGGAATCATTTCCCATGCGTACGTACGACCCAACGTCTTTATTATCAGAATATACATAATTTCTCAAAAACATTTTTCCTTATTGGTATTATGAGTATAATTGATTTATAAATATCATAATTATTTCATTATTATTATTATAGGGAAAATATTACCATTTTTAATTTAATATAATCCAAAATGAAAATTCATAACTTATAGGAATAACAAATAAACTATTACCCAAAATGATATTTTAATAGGAAATTATTTATAAAAGGTTAATAAATTATTGTGTGTAAATATAATATGGTATAATGTATATGATTATGATAATTTAATATGTTCATAACTAATAAATATTTATTATATATAATGTTTGAATTTGTATGGAGGAATTGAATAGTTAAGATAACTCATTTGTGGTTTCTCTTTTAAATCTGAGAGACAAATTTGTATTCATCATGAGTTACTTTTTTGGTGTATAATATTCCCGTTTGACAAGATATATCATCAATTTAATTAGTTTCATTATATTTAACATTTCATTTGAATATATTCATTATTGGTTCTTATGATTCAATAGATTATTAAAACTATACGGTGTATTTGTCTTAATTATCCTTATTTTGGACAAAGGTATTGTTATACACCTACTTTCTTTTATAAGGTCTATATTATAACCATTTAAAGTGTTATATAATTGAAATACTTCTTTTATTTATATTATATGTTACATTTATTGTAATTATTTTTTTTTGGATTTTGATTCCATCACACCAATCTAATGATATTCATATATTATAATTTCTTTGTTTATCAGAATTATTTAGGATGTTGATTTCAATGATGAAATATTATGATCAATATCTAAATATAATCATGAAATATTTTCTGAACATGTTATTTCATGATAATACAGACTTCCCCATTGTATCCATCTCTTTATGTACTCATGATTTCAAAATAATTTTTTTTTAACGAAAACCGACTTTATTTCACTTTTTGGTTGAGAATCCCTTTTTATGCCAAAACCATTTGTTCAAAAAAGGATTCAAAAAATGATTTTATAATTATCCAAATCACTTCTTAAATGAATTTTTACTCATGTTCTAATTTTAATATATTCTCTAAAAATAAATAATCATTTCATTTTCAAGAAAATTCTGGATTGTATTTTAATGAAAATATTAAGAGAATATATTTTTTTACTTGCTTGGAATGAATATTATATTTTTCAATCATAAATACTGAATTATTTAAGGATTACCATAAATGTTTTCAATTTTAGTTATAATATTTTTGTTATTTTAAGTGACATATATATTTTCTATTATAATTTTCTAAATTTATTATCAATTAAAATTATTTTGAAATTATTTCTAAAAAGTGTTTTCAAAGATGAATGGTTATTTTTCTCAAGAATTTTTTTATGTTATATTTCTAAATAATTTTACATCAATGATTATATCCTTCAATATACTCATGATTTCTTGGGGATACAATCCCAGGATAATATTCCTGTACATTATCTAGATTTTTTTTATTTATGATGACAATATATTTGTAACACCTATTTCATTTCAATGGGTTGTAACATTATTAAATTATAATGAAACCTATTTCTTTTCCATAATTTATGATATGAAAAAATGTTTATAAAACACATTTCATTTCATTTTTCTATTTTGGGTAATTTTTTTAGGATCTTATATAACACATATATTTATTTACATTATAATAAGGGTGGTACCTATATCTCCCTCCAATGAATTTGGTACTGATTTATAAAAACCCAGGTTTTACCCACATGGATATAAAAAGATTTTAGATTAATATTCTATAAATTAAAAAAAACATTCCCAAGGACCATAGTAGTATAGTGTCTTTGGAAACAAGGAAACAAAATATTATATCAAGGTGAATGATCATAAAAATATCCCCTAATGATCTACACATTTATAAATTCTACCTAAAAACCTTTTTCATATCCTAGTGAAAGGAAACATAATAAAGGGGATATCTAAAGTGCTTAGTAAGGGAAAATAATGGATATATATAAGCGTAATTGTGATAATAGCGGTATGAGAATATGATCAATAAAATATAAGACCATACCCTGCATATAAAATACCATATACATGAATCATGGAAAAAAGAATTGTAGTTCATAAAAATGAATAATAATGAAATAAATAACATTAGTCAGGAATACATAACATAGGAATAAAACATGGAATTATGAAATATATAAAAGAATATAATATAATTTCTGAAGTAGTCATCACATTTCTTCCAAGACCAACATAATTTACAATGTCATTTACTGGACCAGGTTCACACTCCATTCTAGAATTGTATTATTGAACTAAGTTCACCCCTTATTTCGTCCTTCTATTATGAAACCCAGTTCATTTTCTATTATTACTCTATAATACTAAATCAAGTTCATTTCTCATTATATCCTTGTAAATATCACGAGATATTAATATTTACCTAATGAATTAGAGGGAGATATAGGTCTCACCCATGTTATAGTTAAATCTTATATACATATAACACTAAATCATAAACAATAATATCATAACCTATTAAATGAAATGGAGACCATAAACAAGTAATAATATAATAACATATGGAATAATATACAGGTTTCATAATCATTTAATTATTAGATCAATCATTGAAGGATTTCAGGTTTTAAAATCATATAACTTGTGAAAGTGAAACGGGTGACATATGCATTATTTGAGTAAGACATAAAGGACAAAAGAAATAATATCAATTGTACCATAGGATTATTTCCTAGATGTGAATAAATAACATCAACAGATGACATAATTAATGTAAAATAACATGGAAGGACATTTTGAATTCATTTCTTGATGAAAATTTCCTTTCTTATATAAACACATTTTATAAAACATAAAACCATTAGAAACCCATTTACATAGATAATAAGATAAAAGAATTGAAGTAGGAGTGAAAAACTTTTTCCATGAAAACATATAAAAGGAACCTAAAATGATTTGAAAAGAATTTCATTAATATTAATTTAAAAATATAATAATGATTCTTAAAATAATTTTAAAAACCATTAAACCTAAAAACAAAGAAAAAAATCTTGAAAACATTTTAAAATCAATTTTCAGTGAAAAATTATAAATGATCCATGAAAAAATATTTAAAATAATTTTCATTTAAAAATTATAAATTAATATTCAAAATATTTTGAAAATTATTTTCCATGAACAAATATAAAAATTTCTTCAAAACATTTTTTAAATAATTCTCCATGAAAACAAATAAAATATTATTGAAAACATTTAAAAACCATTTCATTTAAATTATATTTTAGAAAAATCATAAAATCTATCCTTTAAACCTAAAAATAAATCTACAATGGATTGATGGCTGATAAACATGAACTTGTCAAACTAGGTAAAAATAACATTCCTTTTACAATGTTAAAAGGTTCAAAAATTGACTAGTTTAGAATATGTCAAGAAGATTCATCTAAAACAATTCTAAAAAGAAAAATATTGTAATTTTTTATATTTATAATAGGAGAATATTAGAATATTTTTTTAATCTATTATAGAAAACATGATTTTAATGGAACCAATATTTATGATCGAATGGAGGTTAATGTAGGGAATTCATAAAAACACTTTATTAAATATATTATTATTATTCAATTAGTGGAATAAATGGAACCAATACATTAATTAATCATTAATAACTATAGGAGTAGAATATTTATGAAATTTTTTGAGAAATTGCTTATATAATTTTATCATGGAAGCTTAATTATAAACAATGTTGAAAAGCGATGAGATTGTATCAATAAAATGTTATAACATGGTAAAACGGGATCATAGTCTACAAGAAATAAAAGGAAATTAAATGAAGCCTAAAGTATCATGAAAATAAGTAAATACACGATATAACAGTAAAAATGGAATTAAATACACATCAAATAAAAAATTAGGTGATAACAAAATAAGAGTCTCAGAAAAGGAATAATGAAACAAAATATTCTCACTAATTTGTTATCTTTTGAAACATAAACCACATGAATGAAAATAATAAAATTAATATACAAATACCCAGAAATTTATGTATATGATATCTACAATACAATCATTGGTAGTACATACCCCACACAAAAGGAATGAGTGATGAACATAACATGTTTCACATGGAAATAAAAAGTGAGATGGAATCCCCTTAACTTGTATCTTAACTGTCATCAAGATCGTTCAAACCATATGTATAAAAATTATACATTTATTATAAATATTGTAAATAAATATATTATTTTATATAATACCATACATGTTTTTATTAAGACCCCATATTACCTGATTCTTAACCATCCATTTTTATGGTTTCACAATGGGTAATATTCGCTTTATTAATTCCATGTATCTTAATTTTTTATATCATTTGTCCTTATACATATACCATAATTCCAAAATATAAAAAATTATATAAATATAATTCATATCCATTATATTTTTATTTTAATTATATACATAACACAGTTGTTCAAATTTGAATTCACTATTAATGGAGACAGTAAGTCGTACGTACGCATGAATGTAGTTTCTATTTTTATTATCATATTGAAAGAATAAAAAGTAAAAGAGATATATATTTGTGTATATATATAAATATTTAATTATATTTTTTATATAATTTATATTCACTAAAACCATACATAATTAAATCCATGTTGTGTATGAACAATTCATATTCCTTTAAGGGGGCGGTAGCCCACACTTCGTCAAATGAAATTATAATATTTACACCAAATGAAAATTATAAAATAATGTTCTAAATAAAATTGAAATAATATCATAATAATAATAAATATATTATACATCAAATATTAATATATAATCGATTGTAATGGACTCCATGATAGGTAGTAATGAAAAAAAACAATCATCGTTTCAAGAGGTAGTAATTCGTTGTATGAAGGAACAATATATTTGTTTCCCATTAGATTGTTGTGTGTGTATTCTAAGTTATAAAAATTTACATAAAAATATTATATAATATTTTGGATAATATTTTTTAATAAGTACATAATAAATTTATTTTTATGGTCTGGATAAGGAAAATAAAATAATTGACTTCAAAGAAGACGTTACCTCTTAATCGGGTAACTCTTTTTTGTTTGTCGCTAACGGTATCATTGGACTATATTCTTCCAATTGGATGGATTATTTAACGAATGTTGGATTTATAGAAAGTATATTTTTCGGAAATCAGTAGAACATAATATGTTTTATATTTTTGAATAAGTGGGAGAGGTGGTGGCCTGTTATATGGAAGGAAGAGGACTCACATGATATTTTGGAATACAAGTTAGGTGTACACATGTTGTTACCTAATAATATATATAAAAAATCATCCTAAATAAATAATGGATTCTTTTTTTCCATAATATGTCTATAAAATATTTTTTTGTACATGTTTTTTTGTCATTTGGGATCTTAAATTATGATTTATTCCCGAATTAAGCCTAATTTGACCATAATAAGTGTGATTGAGTTTAATCACTTTTACTAATAATTTTGGTCAAAATTAAACTTGATATAATTAGAATAAACATATTATACTGATTAAAATGGTTTATGTGGGTTATTCTGAATTTGGTTCCTATAAGAAGAAAAATTATGATTAATGCTAATACTATTGACGGACCGAAACTATGTGAATATAATTTTTAATGAAGTTAAAAAGTTTATGAAGTTTGTATATTAATTTTCATAGTAAAATAGATTATAATGAAAAAAAGTGTATTAATAGATGTATAATCTATCTAATGTAACCTTAAAAAAATTAATGTTATTTAACATTAATAACTATTTAAATGAACTATCAGTTTTTGACTAAAAAGACGTCTTTTTTACTATCTGTCAAAAATTGATGTTTCTTAGAAAAATATAAAAAATTTACTATATGATAATTTATAAATTATAATTTAGGAAATGTTTATTTTTATTTAACTAAATTTTTAAAAGTTTCGATAATTTATTCTATTATTAAAAGTCGTTCATTCGAGAAAACAATATTTTTAAACCTAAAAGGACTATTATAAAAATCATATCTTTCATTAACAAGATGTTTTATCTAAATATAAGAATTATAAAGAATGTTTTAAAATTATATATAGCTATTAATGTAACTATGTTTAATGTATATTTTATAATTATCTAATTTTATCAATTATAACTGCAAAATGATGTTTCATAGAAACATTTGAGTTACATGTAACGTACAGATAGTCTGTGTAGTGTGTAGCACAAGCCATGTTGGGTTTTCATGTAGAACAATAAAAATAGGATCCATGTGATTTGAATTTTTGACTTAGTTTATATATATATACATATATATTTATAACAATTTATTATGTCATCTGAAATGGAAAATAACAAAAAGATAAATTAATTCAAAAAAATAATTAAAAAATTAACATGATGCAACATGATTATTGTAATTCGAGCTTAAAATATACATTGATGGTTATCCAAATCCAAAAAGTGTGTAAATAGGGTTGTAAAATTACTGAAGGGGGGTACAAAGGAGGTAATCACATTCTTGAAAGTGGGTGCAATAGATTTTATCCATTGCCAGAAAGTGGGTACATGAGAGATTATCTAAATCCTAAAGCTAGTACATGGTTGGTCAGTCAAAGACAATCATATAATGAATTAATGTTTTGGAATCCTTGATACATGATTGTTTCATGTATATGAAAAAAATATATGTTTTATTCCAATTTTTTCTCTAATGGCTCATCTTCTTTGATTTCCATTTGATTTATATCTTGTGAATTAGAAATCATCATTTCATTGCTAAATAATATGATATTTGATATGGAGTGTATGGTTTTAAAATTTTATTCTCATTTTTACATAAATGTAAGATCATTTAATGATTAGGTATCTCCATTATTTATCCAGACTGAGAATCTTAATTTAACCTATATTATATTTCCTCTACCAGGATTTTTAAGAAAGGTTTTATATAGGATTCAAAATGGGGACTATCATCATGGGAGGGAATAAAGATATTAAATTAATTACGAATTTTGTGTTCTATGTGTCTAATTGAACTAAAATATTATAGTCCATCCGAATTTTTCTATGAAATATAATTAATTTTCACTAAAAAATAAGTAATGTCCATTTATGAGAAGCCTAGATCTCTATAATTTTGATCTTTTGAATAAGTGGAGAATCAAAAATATCATTATGTTACCTTATGATATCATTTTTTGTTGTATCCCAAGACTATTTAGGATCAATTATAATAAACAATTTAGTAATAAAATTCCTTATTTCTATGAATCATATTATGAAGTTATTATATGAGACTTCAGTACATATTATGTGTAATGTGAGGGAGGATTTGTGAGACAGTGTTAATGTGGTACGATATTCTCATGAATTTCTAAAATGATAATTTCAGTAGATGATGACATGTTTAGGGCTGGAGTTATTATCATAACACATTAACACATTTCTGTATATAGGGATAAAGATAATTTAGTACAGTGAAATAGTTACAGTCTCTAATGAAAGAATAAATTGGCCTACCAAAATATTCTCAATCCAGGAAGACTGAGTTTATAGTAGCTTATATTTTCATTCCTTTTCTCTTCCCAATCAATATCAATTTTTTATTTAACCCAGAATATACACGAAAAATTATTCCAAAAACATTTTTAAAAAAAATATAATATTAATATCAAAATTCAAAAAAAAATCAATGATGGATAATAATTCTTCATATTTTTAAATTATTAAAAATATATATAAATTAATAAAAAATTAAATTAAATTTTACAAAATACTATTAAAATAAATTAAAATTAATTAAAAAAATATCCTAATCACATACACCCCCAGTTGAATGATTAATTTTCATTAGGAAAATTATCTCAAGAAAAATATTACCCCTTTTCAATTTAAAAGAAATTGAGTTCATGGAAAATGAAGGTTAAGTTGAAATAGATTAGTGGAATCAAAATTTTATCATTTAGCCCATTCTTAAATCCCTCTCCCTTCGGTTAATTTTCATCCTCTGGATTTCACACATCCATAATACAATATTTAAAATACTATAGTACTTCATGTACACCTTTTTTAAATCGTTTCACCATTCATATTTCTCTATAAAATATAAAAGAACTTGGAATATGGTTTTTTGTTGTTTTTAATTAATTCCACAGGAATTACACTAATTTATGGATTATTAATCCCATGAAACTAAACCGTATAATATTTTATACATCCCTTGTGACTAATTTGAAACAAAATGGGAATGCTATAATGGAAAGGGAATATTGATATTATGATATAATTGTAATTAAATAGACGTAGTTTTATTTTTTAGTCACACGCCTAGTTCCATGTTTAATTAAATAACATATAATTAGATCCCAATTTCACCATTTTATCTAGTTTATTTGGATTTGATATTTTTATTTTATATTTACTACAAGTGGTTTTAATTTTGTCTGAAATACAAATCGACCTATTATATGTTAATAAATCCCATAAAAATAATTCTAATAATTTATTCACTTAATTATATCAATTTTCCATCAATTGTTCCAGTTTATTAAATGTGTTTGTTAGTTTCCAAGGAAATGTTTTTTTTACATAATTATGGAAAAAATAATTTCAATTATATTTTTCACACTCTACACCTATATACACTCTCTAAATCTTACCACAGATAACATTTACTTTATTAAAAATTGGTACATCAATATGAAATTATAGTGAATTTTTAACAAGAAAATCAAATTGAAATAAAGGAGTAATAAATTACTACCCAATCATATTGTTCTATTCTAACCTATGTTATTTAAAAGTGTTTATTATTTTGTTCAATTATATCCTTCCATCATAATGAATCAATCACAACTCAATGGTTAGAATTCAGAAATTTTACTTCAAAAATATTATGATAAATTAATTATAGTTACCCCAACCCTTTTATCCCCATATATTTCATATATTTCCGGGGTAAATTCTTGGAAAATATCTGGTAATATTTTCGAGACAAGCAGTTGATACGATGTGTGATTCTGAGGCCCACTGGGCATGGAAGAAATTTCTTAATTATATTAAATTCAATCATGAATATTTTTTCAAAAGATATTGAATAGATTAAATATATATGCTCACATCAGATATATGAGGTTTTCATTATGTTTAGATATTGTGTTTTACCCTTTGTGTGATGTATCCAAGGAATGTGTTTGTCATTTGGGATGAGGCATGATAATGGGAGGTTGCTTAAAATAATTTAAATTAATAAATTTATTTAATTAATTAACCTACCTAATAATAATTCACTATGTATATGACTAAAGGGAAAATATCATGGTCATCTTCATAACGATAGAAATCAATATGATATTTTTTAGGATTTTTGGTTAGTGACAGAAAATTGAGTCGCAGATCGATAAATATTGTCAAACGAAATTCAAGGATTTTTCCAAGGAAAATAACACAACATTATACTTTCCTAGTACTAAATCCAAATTAAGGTATGATGTTTTATTATTTATCCTTTTTTATTACTATAAAAAATTTAAATCAATCGAAAAATCGATTGATTCGTGGATCATGTGTATTGTAGGAACATGTTATATTTATTCAAGAATTTTGGAATTTCTTTGTGATTTATATTTATTCTAATATTCATTGTTCTAAGAATAATGAATCAATGAAAAAATGAAAATTGTCTATAGTTTATTTCTCATGTATTTTTTGGCATTTATACCCCCATTTTTGTATTCGTTGTAGAAAAATCCCTTGGCATGTGGTTGGATAAGGTACAATAAATCAACTGTTGTGCACCCAATTTGTGGTGAAATGGTTTGATATCATGGATTCGAGCTTTTATAGTGGACTAGATCAAGCTTTAATGGAAGAGTTATTGGGTATGTTTCTTTATCTTGATACCAAATCATTATTTTCTTATGCGGGGGATGAAGGATGAATCATTCCGGAAAGTAAACTTGGGTTCAGAACCCGATAATTGACAATGGAATGACATATCTGGTTGTGTATCATCGTTTTCTAGTGAGTTGAATTTATGAATCAATGGTCATATGGGAAACTGAAGACTAATAATCCTAATATGTAATTCTAGATAATCCTAATACACAAAACATGTAATCTGTGAACATGCGTCATGTGGTGCCCCCTATTGTAGCACTAGGTTTTCGTCGATAAGTTGCGTATCACATGCCATGGGTTCATTTTTCATGGCGTGTGACATTTACATGTTGGTTCGGAGTGTACCTATGATAGAACATGTGAACGAGCATTGGAAAGCGCATGGAGATATGTACATAAACCAAAACTAGTTGTAAATGGACACAACCATGATAACATGGGCATTGATACACCATGTACGCATGCACGAATGAAGACATGGACACAACTCATTTTACCAGGGAATAAACTATTTCCAAATGTAAACTACATGTAAAACTAAAACATATCATGTACTACTTTTGTAACATCCCAAGAAAATAAAGAATATTAAATTTTCAAAATTATTAACATTTGTGAATTACATATTAATTTTACATTAAATAGGTAGCTATGTTCGATGGTGTACCCAGTATGCAACAATGAGTTTCTTAGAAATCTTATGTTGCACACAAGGCTGAGTCATACTAAAATAATAATAATATAATATTATTATTTTAAATGGTAGTTAATGCCTAACCATTGTAATGGAAGTAATTAAATGAACTAACTACAATATTAGTATTTATGTTGTAACGCCCCGACCCCAGTTACCTAGAGTCGGTGCATTATTACATAACATTGGAATGATCACAATAAAGATAAAATCTTGAAAGACTGATTGGTTTAGTAGCCTTGGAAACACTAGATATATTCATAAGTCTTACATTAAATCATAAAGTGAAAAACTACTACAACAATATTTTGTCTCCATATTCCACACTCATATCCCCACATAATATCCCTGCAGGTCATTCATAATTTACTTCTTCACTTCCTGGGAAAAATAAAACAAAGAAAAGGGGTGAGCTCAAATGCCCAGTAAGGATAACAATATAGAAGAAACATTCATAAATAAGAATAAACATTTAAGGCAATGTATAACTAAAACAAAAGCCTTTTAAACTTGAACTTAAACATAGTATGGAAAAAGTAAAATGAAATAATGCAATTTACATATTCACATGGATATTCTACTAATCGAATAATCACACGCAATATCAATAACCACTTTCATAATGATGGAATGCATAATGCCAGACTATCATAACCACATAGTCAAGGCCTCATGCCAAGACTACAAATATGATTTTTCCAAGGCCTTGTTCCAAGACACTAGTTTGTCTCATGAGACCTACCGATGCATCGATGATCTATAGCGGGCTCTAACCGTCACATATAAAGTCCAATGCATTCCCATATGAAAAGGTTTAAACATAACATAAACATTCGTATTAAAACTAGCATAAAAAATGTCAATACTTTCACCATAAACTATGAACGGTATAAAAATAGCACATCCACAGTCAAACATATCACAAAACCTTGAATACAATATAGTAGTTTTGACATAGATGAAATCAAAACTCTTTTTAGAGAAATATCACTTTCTATTTTGAAATAATTTAAGAGTCTTATATTTATGAAATAAAATATTTTCTTTGAAAATATTCTTATAATATTGTAAGGGAAGCTTCGACGATTTTATAATGGCGGAAAATAGCCGCACCCACCGTATAAGTTAAAAAAACATTCTTACCTTAATTTTGTCGAAAAGGTTAAAAAGCACCTTGTTTGAAAAACGATGGAAAGATTCCTTTATAAACCTCTTATAAAATTTCAAACAAGGGTATAAATGAATTTAACCCATATTCTAGTAAATAGTAAAAATGTTTTGAAATTCATTTTTAAGAAACATGGATGTGGATGATAAAGAGATCCCAGTAGATTATTACGTATAAACAACCTCAGATAATGAAGAGATTGTGAAATAAAAATTACCTTGTACTTTTCCTTGGTTGGGGTTGGTTAACCTCCTGTATAATAGTGAAATAATTGTTATTAAATTATACATTAATCATATACATTCATATGATATCATATATGATCTTTTAACATTGCTTTGTTAATAATATCTTAGTATTATCGTTGTTTTGGGTGTTAACTTACTCGTTTTATTTTATATGTTTTGTTAAAGAAGCCATGTTTGTCATGGATAGGTTGTATCTTAATCATATCAAGAATTATATCAAGTCCTTAGATACTATTATTAATCATCAAATTAGAATTATACTTGAATGGATACGATGGATAATGAATCTCATCACGTTCGTGGAGACGGTAGTCCGTACGTACGCACGAGCGAAAATATCATTCTTTTGATTTTAAAATAATATATAATTTGATTTTATATCATATATAAATAATCATTATCATGTTATATTTATTATTTACATGAATTAAACATCATTATTATACCCATCCAAATAATAATTTATTGAATAACAATTACACCACGACGTGGAGACGGTAAGCCGTACGTACGCACGTATGGTGACATGTTATTCAAAGGATGGATAGAATATGGAATATGGTTGTACCATATTTATAATAACATCACAGTATATATATGATACTGGAGTTATTATTTTAGAATGGTAATAACAAAGAAAGAAGAAGTGGAAGAAGAAAGGAACTTGGAAAAGGGTGGTGAAATCATTACCTCTTCTTCGGGTTCTTCCTTTTGATTTGATCAAAAGGGATCTTTAGGTTGGATTTATGATCAAACTAAGGCCTCTAGGTCGTAGTGAGGGAAGTTGGGAGAGTATTTGGACAGATTCTGGCCGAACTAAAAGGCTTAGAAATTGTGAATAAATGAGAAGGAGGATTTCCCTTTTATAAGAGGGGTAAGGGGAACCTTTGGAAAAGCTAGAAATAATAATTTATAATAAATTCATATTCGGTTTCTAATGGATCCAAAGTTGATTATTCAAAGGTTAAGGTTGGTATGGGTCTAAAAACACTCAACCAATAGAATTTAGACAGGTTTGGGTCATTATATTAACCTTATTATTAAGTATTAACTCTTAGTTAATTAGTTTCACTTTTACAATGTCTCTTTGTATTTTTATATTATATGGTTAATAAACTTACCATATACATCCAAGATACCCCCAAGTGGTCCATTAATGATGAAACTATAATTATATAAGTCTCTTGGCTTATTCTTATATTTTTAGGAATTTAATATCAATTAATAATATAATTTTTGTTTTAAAAACTCTTTTATGTCAATTTGACACTATTCAATAATTGATTTTTTAAAAATCATAACAGAATGATTACATAGAAAAAAGTTAATTGAAGTAATATTAACATGTCATATTAACCTATAAAATTAGTTTAATTCATAAAAAGTCTCAAATTATATTTATTTTCTTATTTATAATATCAATTATTCTAATTTTTCATTAATTATGTAATTACTGCATCATCATTGTGTCATAAATAAATTAAATTACTTAATGTATAAAAATTATAAATAAAATATAATTATGTAGGAAATAATTTTAGTTTTATAATTAATATTTATTTTCGAACATCCAACATATATAACCCTATGTAAAAATTGTTTTTCTAAAAGATATATGCTTATGTCATTTTTGTACTTATTTTAACTTAATTAAAATAAAGTGTCCCTATCACCTACAAGTGGCTCCATGGGGACCCAAAATCGACCCAAAGATGCCCATGGTCAGACATGTATCTATCAATAAGGTTAGGACACGTTTTAGGGTAATTTATTATTATTATAATATTATTTTTTAACCCTAATTTACCGGATTTACCCTTAACCATGATAAATAAAATTTTTACCGCAGTAATTATTCAAAATGTCTAAATATAAAAGGTACCTATTTACACAATTTGAACATCTTGATTCCAAATATGGAATCCATTTTTACAAATTCAAAACACAGAAGTGGCAGAAATTAATTTAAAATTAATTCCCGCTGTCAAAATAAAAAGCGTGTTTTTATGATATAATAACTATCAAAAGATTGATACTTGTTTATTTTCGGTTTAATTGTGAAATTATGTCCAATGACCAACATTGTATTAAATGGTAAAAATATATTCTAAATATACTTTAAAACCACTCAAATTCATAATTTATCACTATTAATTATTTTGATTAAAAAAGTTGTTTTTAATTAAAATTTAGTAATTTTCACTATTCATCAAAATATTAATGTTATCCGAAAAGTACCAAAATTTCACCTTAGTCTAAATTTGATATTCCAAATCCAAAAATGAAGTCCATTTTATAATATAAAATATATATAATTTCAAAAAGTAGGTATTACTATTCATAACGGCTAGTTTGATTGGTTATGGTGTGTTAGAACTCGGTGTTGCGTAGAACACACGCTATCACATTATTCAAAGAGAAGCGTATCGTAGAAGCTTGGGGTGTTACATTCTCCCCTCCTTCAAATAATTTCGTTCTCGAATTTTCTAGAAAAATTATCACATGAAAAGATTGTGGTGGTTCATCATCATATGTTCCTCGGGTTCCCACATTGCCTCTTCCATCTTATGGTTTCTCCACAAGACTTTTACCAGACGCATCGTCCGGTTTCTCAGTACTTAGTCTATCGTATCAAGAATCTTGACGGGCTCTTCGCAATAAGACAGATCAGGTTCCAGTTCCAATTCCTCATAGGTGAGTACATGTGTTGGGTCAGGCATGTATTTCCTCAACAGAGATATGTGGAACACATCGTGAACTTTGGAGAGACTTGGCGGCATTGCCAATTAGTAAGCTACAGCCCCAATTCGTTCTAGAATTTCGAAATGTCTGATGTACCTGGGACTCAATTTACCTCTCTTACCAAAATGTATGACCCCCTTACATAGAGATACCTTCAGGAAAACTTGATCACTGACTTGAATTCCAAATCCTTCCTTCGATTATCGGCATAGCTCCTCTGCCTACTTTGACCCGCTTTGATGTGATTTTGGATTACCTTCACCTTTTCCATCGTTTCCTCCACCAGTTCTGGGCCTACAAGTTTTCTTTCACCAACGTCATCCCAACAGGTTCGTGTGCGGCATCTCTTTTCGTATAACACTTCATATGGTGCCATCTGAATACTTTAATGGAAGCTATTGTTATAGGAAAATTCTACCAAAGGAAAATATTGATCCCACATATTCTGAAAGTCAAGTGAGCAGGATCTCAACATATCTTCTAAGGTTTGAATAGTCCTTTCTGATTGTCCATCTGTCTGAGGGTGGTAGGCAGTGCTTAAATGAAGTTCAGTATCCAGGGATTTCTGAAGACTCTTCCAGAATCTTGAAGTAAAACGGGGATCACAATCAGAAACAATCGATAGGGGTACTCCATGAAGTCTCACAAATTCATTAATATATAGTATTTATAGACGTTCTAGTGGTAGATTTTCTCTTATAGCAAGAAAATGTGCTGACTTGGTAAGACGATAAACAATAACCCATATTGCATTGTTCCTTCTAGGAGTCTCTGGTAGCCCCATGACAAAGTCCATCGTAATATTGTCCCATTTCCACTCCGGTATGGGAATAGGTTACATGACTCCTCCAGGGTGTTGCCTTCCAGATTTCACTTGTTGAAAAACCATACATCTTGACACAAAATTAGCAATCTCCCTCTTCATATTGTCCCACTAAAAATGTTCCTTCAAATCTCTATATATTTTGGTGCTCTGAGGGTGTATAGAGAAATTGGAGCTATGAGCATCATCCAACAATTCCCTTTTTATATCGGGTATATAGGGAACACAAAGCCTCTCCCTGAATTTCAAAATTCCATTTTCATACTCAAAATCTCTCAATCACCCATTATTCACAGCTTTAATCTTCTTTTGAAATTCTCCATCATTAATCTGAGAAATCTAAATCCTTTCTAGTAATGATGGTTTGGCAACCATTCAAAAAAGCATTTATGTTTCTCCTTCCCAAGTTATTCCCATGTCCATCTTCACTAGATCCATGAAAATTAGATTCCTTTCAATTTTCATATTGTTCAAAACTCCATGATCTTTTCTGCTCAATGCATCTGCCACCTTGTTTCCCTTCCCCGGGTGGTAGTGTATCATGCAATCATAATCCTTGAGTAATTCAAGCCATCTCCTTTGCCTCATTTTGAGTTCTTTTTTTGAGAAAATATACTTCAAACTCTTGTGATCAGTATAAATCTCACATTTTTCACCATAGAGGTAGTGCCTCCATATCTTCAAATCAAAGATCACAGCTACTAACTCGAGATCATGAGTAGGATAGTTTTGTTCATGAATTTTCAACTGTCGTGATGCATAGGAAATAACCCTATCTTTTTGCATAAGGACACAACCAAGTCCTATATTCGATGCATCACTATAAATAATGAACCCATCATTCCCTGATGGTAGAGTCAATATAGGAGCATTGAATAATCTTCTCTTCAGATATTCTAAACATTCTTCACACTCTTTTGTCCAATCAAATTTAACCCCTTTACGTGTGAGCTTCGTTAATGGGTTAGCCAATCGGGAAACATTCTGGACGAAACGTCGATAATAACCTGCTAAACCAATAAAACAACGTACCTCAGTTATACTCGTCAGTGCTGGCCATTCTTGGATTGCCTTGTTCTTAGAAGGATCAACAGAGATTCCATCTTTAGAGACAATATGGCCAAGAAAAGAAATCTCCTGAAGCCAGAATTCACACTTGCTAAACTTCCCATATAATTCATGTCTTCTCAGAGTCTTAAAGATAATGCGCAAGTTATTTTTATGATCTTCATAGATTTTTGAGTATACCAAGATATCATCAATAAATACCACCACAAAGTCATCGAGATATTCCTTGGAAACTCTATTCATCAGATCCATGAATATAGAGGGAGCATTAGTCAATCCAAAAGGCATTACTGTAAACTCATAATGCACGTACCTGGTTCAAAATGTTGTCTTCAGAATGTCTTCCTTCTTCACACACAAATGATGGTATCCAGATCGAAGGTCAATCTTTGAAAACTATTGAGCTCCATGTAGTTGGTAAAATAAATCATAAATGTGAGGTATGGGATACTTTTTTCTTTATCGTTATAGCATTGATCTCCCTGTAGTCAATACATAACCTCAAAGATCCATCTTTCTTTTTTACAAAAAGAACAGGGGATCCCCATGGAGAAACACTAAGGAGAATAAATCCTTTATTACTCAATTCCCTTATTTGTTTATTTAGTTCGACTAATTATACAGTGGCCATTCTATAAGGGGTCTTCGATATAGGCCTTGATCCAGGAATTAAATCAATGGAAAACTCAACTTTTCGTTCTGGAGGATGTCCAGGTAAATCTTCCGGAAATACATCTACAAATTCTTTCACAATAGGTACATCCTCTATTTGAACATTACTTTCCTCACCCATAGTTATTTCATTTTCTTCCTCCCCAACAATTGAATTTATTTGAGCTACTGGGGGTCGATCTAGATAAGAATTAGGTGGTGACGATTCTGCTCTAAAGATAAGGCGTTCCTTATCATCATTATCAAGAATCGTAACCTCTTTCTTCTTACAATAAATCTTCGCATCATAGTCTGAAAGCCAGTCCGTACCGAGGATTATATCAAACTCAATCATAGGTATGATGATGAGATCAGTAGATAAAGAAAATTTATGTGCCCTAATGGGGACTGATTCACAAAAATTTGTTGCAATGATACTTCCCTTAGGAGTTTTAACTGACAACTCCCTTGTTAAATCATATTGAAAATATCTAATTTTCTTAGAAAATTGGGAAGATATGAAGCAATGTGATGATCCAGAATCAAATAATGAATTTTCTAAACTTGAGGAAACCATTAAATTACATTCCACCACGTCTTTCAGAGCTTCTACCTCAGTAGTAGTGATAGCATAAGCTTGGCCTTGATCCCTTGGCATTTTCTGAGGTAAGTTCTCTTGACACTTAAGACATTCATTTTTATAATGCCCCATCTCCCTACAATTGTATCACTGAATATTGGTAGCTTCCTTCTTCCCCTTGCAATCACGAGCTTGGTGGACATTTCCAACACACTTGTAACAGACTCATGTTCCCTTCATGCAAGTACCGGGGTGTTTCTTACGACATTTACCACAGGATGGATATTCAACCTTTCCCTTCTTCCCCTTATTTCCATTCCCAGATTGATCATCAGGTCTCTTCTTCTTTTGCTTTTCTTTAAAGTCATAAGACATAGAGAATTCCTTTTCGGCCTTGATAGCACATGAGACAATGTCTTCGTATGATGAAAAGGAATGTGAGACAAATTCTCGACAGAGAAATTGTTTTAACCCATAAAAGAAACGATCAATATTACTTCTTGGGTTACGTATATAATTTCTATCATACCTTGCTAACCTTGTAAATTTAGCCTCATACTTTGCGACATTCTCATCCTCCTTCTGTCTCAGACTCAGAAATTGCCTTTCCATATCTGCTCGATGGTCGCGAGGAAAGTATTTTTCTAAAAACAGATCTTTGAACTCCCTACATTCCATATTTGATACATCATCATCTTCCTTAGTGTTTTGAATCAATGACAACCATTGATAAACATCTCCAGTGAGGCGGTAAACTGCCATGATAACTTTTTCCCTTTCACTACTCCCCAAAGCCTGAAATATTTTCTCTAGGGAATTTATCCATTGCTCAACTACTAAGGGATTTGTACTTCTATTGAACGTTGGTGGTTATTGCCTCATGAATCGATCTAACATTGATCCTCCATGCTGCAGATCAGGGTGCTCCATACGGGTAAGGTTATTATTCATAACCTGAGTGAGTTGTCCCAATATGGTGAATAGCTGATCGACACCAGTTTCATCACCAGCTCCACAATAATTATCTTGAGCAGGAGGGAAATCCCTACATGGAGTGCATGAATTGATACGGTTTCCATTTCTTCCACTAGGCGCCATTTCTAAACAATGGCATAAACTAGATCAGTTTATGAATCAAAATACATAATCCCATACTTATAAAACACTTAACATGAATTGAACTATTTATGGATATAATCCATAATCAATAGAATGTTTTCTTTGAGGAAGTATATACTCATAAACCCTTCATAATGATCTGTAAATAAAATAAGAGTTATCCTAAGCATATCCCCCAGGAGTGTCGTAACCAAGAGTGCAGAAAGGCCCATTTTCGTGCACCTATTCCCGTTCGAGTCTAGCTCAAAGCGGTGTTTTCGTGTTTTACCCCTAGGTACATCTGTGCCAGAGCTGCCTCTACCTACTCGTATCCAGACAGGGATGTATTGCTCAGAAAACTCACAAAATCATTACAATAAAAAAATTCTAGGAAGTTCTTCTATACTAATCCTCAAAGTTCATCTTAGGTCTACGTGATCTAATCAGAGTTTATCTAAATCTAGCTTCCAAGGTTTGTACTAAACTTCCTCTGATATCAACTGTAACGCCCCGACCCTAGTTACCTAGAGTCGGTGCATTATTACATAACATTGGCATGATCCCAAGAAAGATCAAATCTGGAAAGACCGATTGGTTTAGTAGCCTTGGAAACACTAGATATATTCACAAGTCTTACATTACATCATAAAGTGAAAAACTACTACAACAACATATTGTCTCCATATTCCAAACTCATATCCCCACATAATATCCCTGGAGTTCATTCATAATTTAATTCTTCACTTCCTGGGAGAAATAAAACATAGAAAAGGGGTGATCTCAAATTCCCAGTAAGGATAACAATATAGGAGAAACTTTCATAAATAAAAATAAACATTTAAGGCAATGTATAACTAAAACAAAAGACTTTTAATCTTGAACTTCAACATAGTATGGAAAAAGTAAAATGAAATAATTCCATTTAATTATTCACATGGATATTCTACTAATCGAATAATCACATGCAATATCAATAACCACTTTCATAATGATAGAATGCATAATGCCAGACTATCATAACCACATAACCAAGGCCTAATGTCAAGACTACAAATAAGATTTTTCCAAGGCCTTGTGCCAAGACACTAGTTTGTCTCATGAGACCTACCGATGCATCGAGGAGCTATAGCGGGCTCTACCCGTCACATATTAAGTCCAATGCATTCCCATATGAAAAGGTTTAAACATAACATAAACATTCGTATTAAAACTAGCATATGAAATGTCAATACTTTCACCACAAACTATGAACTGTCTAAAAATATCACATCCAAAGTCAAACATATCACAAAACCATCAATACAATATAGAAGTTTTGTATCATAATAAATCAACTTCAAATAAGCGTAAAATCCATCAAAGGATGTTGACATAGATGAAATCAAAACTCTTTTTAGAGAAACATCTCTTTCAATTTTGAAATCATTAAAGAGTCTTATATTTATGAAATAAATCATTTTCATTGAAAATATTCTTATAATCTTGTAAGGGAAGCTTCAACGATTTTATAACGGTGGAAAATAGCCGCACCCGCCGTATAAGTTAAAAAAAACATTTTTACCTTAATTTTGTCGAAAAGGTTAAAAAGCACCTTGTTTGGAAAATGACAGAAAGATTACTTTATAAAACTCTTATAAAAAGTCAAAAAAGGGTATAAATGACTTTAACCTATATTCTAGTAAATAGTAAAAAAATTTTGAAATTCATTTTTACAAAACATGGATGTGGATGATAAAGAGATCCCAATAGATTATTACGTATAAACAACCTCAGATAATGAAGAGATTGTGAAATAACCCTTACCTTGTACTTTTCCATGGTTGGGGTAGGTTAACCTCCTGTATAATAGTGAAATAATTGTTATTAAATTATACAAGAATCATATACATTCATATGATATCATATATGATCTTTTAACATTGCTTTGTTAATAATATCTTAGTATTATCGTCGTTTCGGGTGTTTACTTACTCGTTTTCTTTTATATGTTTTGTTACATAAGCCATGTTTGTCATGGATAGGATGTATCTTAATCATATCCCGAATGATATCAAGTCCTTAGATACGATTATTAATCATGAAATGAGAATTATACTTGAATAGATACGATGGAGAATGAATCTCATCGCGTTTATGGAGACGGTAGTCCGTACGTACGCACGAGCGACAATATCATTATTTTGATATTAAAACAATATATAATTGGATTTTATATAATATATACAGAATCATTATCATGTTATATTTATTATTTACATGAATTACACATCATTTTTATACCCATCCAAATAATAATTTATTGAATAACAATTACACCACGACGTGGAGACGGTAAGCCGTACGTACCCTCGTATGGTGACATGCTATTCAAAGGATGGATAGAATACTGAATATGGTTGTACCATATTTATAATAACATCAAATTATATATAAGATACTGGAGTTATAATTTTAGAATGGTAACAACAAATAAAGAAGAAGTGGAAGAAGAAAGAAACATGGAAAAGGGTGGTGAAATCATTACCTCTTCTTCGGGTTCTTCCTTTTGATTTGATCAAAAGGGATCCATTGGTTGGCTTTCTGATCAAAATAAGGCCTCTAGGTTGTAGTGAGGGAAGTTGGGAGAGTATTTGGGTAGAGTTTGGCTGATCCAAAAGGCTTTGAAGGTGTGAAGAAATGAGAAGGAGGAGTTCCCTTTAATAAGAGGGGTGAGGTGCACCTTTGGAAAAGCTAAAAATATTATTTTATAATAAATTCATATTCAGTTTCTAATGGCTCCAAAGTTTATTATTCAAAGTTTAAGGTGTGGATGGGTCAAAAACCACTAAACCAGTAGAATTTAGAGAGGTTTGGGTCATTATATTAACCATATCTTTAAGTATTAACTCTTAGTTAATTAGTTTCACTTTTACAATGTCTCTTTGTATTTTTATATTATATGTTTAATAAACATACCATATACATCCAAGATACCCCCAAGTGGTCCATTAATGATGAAAATATCATGATATAAGTCTTTTTGCCGAACCTTAGATTTTTAGGAATTTAATATCAATTAATAATATAATATGTTTTTAAAAAACACTTTAATGTCAATTTGACTCTATTCAATAATTGATTTTTGTAAAAATCATAACATAATGATTACTTCGAACAATGCTAATTGAAGCAATCCTAAAATGTCATATTAACCTAGGAAATTAGTTTAATTCATACAGAGGCTCAAATTATATTTATTTGGTTATTTATAATATCAAATATTCTAATTTTTAATTAATTAAGTAATTACTGCATCATCATTGTGTCATAAATAAATTAAATTATTTAATATCTAAAAATTATAAATAAAAAATAATTATGTATTAAATATTTTTATATTTATAATGAATATTTATAGTCGAACATCCAACATATATAACCCTATTTAAAAACTGTTTTTCTAAAAGCTATATGCTTATGTCATTTTTGTACTTATTTTAACATAATTAAAATAATGTGTCCCTATCACCTACAAGTGGCTCCATGGGGTCCCAAAATCGACCCAAAGATGCCCATGGTCGGAAATGTATCCACCAATAAGGTTAGAACATGTTTTAGGGTAATTTAGTATTATTATAATATTATTTTTTAACCCTTATTTACCGGATTTACCCTTAACCATGGTAAATAAAATATTTACCGCAGTAATTATTCAAAATGTCCAAAAATAAAAGTTACCTATTTACACAATATGAATATCCTGATTCCAACTATGGAAACCATTTTTCCAAATTCAAAACACAGAAGTGGCATAAATTAATTTAAAATTAATTCCCGCTGTCAAAACAAAAAGAGTGTTTTTTAGATATAATAACTATCAAAAGATTGATGCCTGTTTATGTTCGGTTTAATTGTGAAATTATGTCCAATGAAAAAAATTGTATTAAATGGTAAAAATATATTATAAATATACTTTAAAACCACTCAAATTCATATTTTATCACTACAAATTATTTTGATTAAAAAAGTTGTTTTTAATTAAAATTTAGTAATTTTCACTATTCACCAAAATATTAAAGTTATCCGAAAAGTACCAAAATTTCACCTTAGGCTAAATTCGATATTCTGAATCCAAAAATGAAGTCCATTTTGAATTAAAAAATATATATAATTTCAAAAAGTAGGTATTACTATTCATAATTGCTTATTTGATTGGTTATGGTGTGTTAGAACCCGATGTTGCGTACAACACACGCTATCAAATTATTCAAAGAGAAGAGTACCATAGAAGATTGGGGTGTTAAATATGTTTGTTAAGTGTTTTTACATTTATCAAATAAATTTTAGAGTCTTAAAATGTGAATTAATCTAATTTTAAGCATAATTACTATAATATTATTTAAATGGTCGATTTACCTCATTTTAATGGAAGACACTCTTTAAATCTAGTTTTGGTCACTCTTATATTTCTATTGGAAAAAATAAAATGCTTCTTTAGAATCAGGACATGAAAATATACTATGGGTAAATTTTTAATATTTTTATGATATAATTATTTTTTAATGATTAGTGAAAAATGTTGTATTTTAATTCCAAACTACCTTTTAATCTATTTTATTTATATTGTTATATTATCCTTTTAATTTGTTTTAATATTTAATTAGATAATAATTTTACCATTTAATCCAATGTTGGTAATTGTATGTAATTTCATATTGAAATTTGATATAGACAAGTGTCGATCTTTTGATAGTTTTTATTTTTTTAAAACATGCATTTAGTTTTGAGAATAAGAATAAATTTTAAATTTATTAATGTCACTTATATGTATTTAATTTAGTAAAATAGATAACATTTTTTAATTTAGGATATCAAATATATCTTAGGATTATTTTTTGTAATTTTCTAAAAAAATCAATTTTTGATAAATAGTGAAAACACTAAGCAGTAGTTTAAAAAGATTAATTTTTTATTCAAATGAAATTTTACTACTTTTTTGAATTTAATTTCCAAAATCCTACATATATGGTTGTTATATGTAAGTAAAATTTGGTTCAATAAGAGGGTAATAGTTTTTGGAAAATAGTAACTTTTGACTTTTATTTACCTCATTTAAAGGTAAAAAGAGTAATTCAAGGAAAATAATATTATAATAATTTAAAATTTCATTAACACTTGTCATATCCTTAATGGATGAGTAATTACTGACCAAGAAAATCCTTGGGTGATACTTTTGGCCTTTTAAATCCACTTGCGTAAGATAATGATATTAATAACTTTTAATTTAAAATTAAAATAATAATATCATAAACATGTATAGTTTTTCTTAAACAATTTTAATGTGGCGTTAGATAATTGATATAATTGACTATAAATATTCATTAAAAATCTAAAATTACTTCCCACATTATGGTATTTTTTTATAATTTTTAGACATCAAATATATTAAATTATTTATGATACAATAATGAGGCAGTGTTCACCTCATTAATAGATGATTTAAATAAATATGATTATAATTATTAAAATAATATACAGAACCACTCTAATTTTTATTGGAAGATTTTATTTTTACCATGCATCATCCTATCTTTGACTTTAATATGTTTTTGTCCTTTTGAAACAGTAAATCATTATATAATGAAATAATATTTTCACACTTTCCCAAAGAGACCTTCCTCCCCGTTATAAAATGTCCTCACCTCTCACCCATTACTCACACCTCTCATGCCCCTTGGCTTATCACCCAAATATGCTCTCAAGTTCTGTCCCTTCCTTCGAGATTCCATACCATAGGCAGAAGTCACTTAAAAAACCCCTTTTTGGTTCAATCCAAATGGAGTTACCTGATTTAAAGATAACGCCTTCTCTTAAATTCTTTTGTTTTATTTTACTTATCCAACCCCCTAAACTCATTTTATTACTATATTTTATAAAAAAACATGTATCCTAAATATACTAGGTTGTTCTTATGATAAGTATTTGAACTACACTTACACACATCTCCATCTAATGGGTAAAGGACATATTGTTTCTGTGGACGACAAACTAACGCCACATGAAACGAGGATTGTTCAATCTTCTCCTACCACCTCTTATGGTGGCCATTATGATGGAACTGTATTTATATATGATATATATTATGTTTATGATTTCTCTATTCATATGTTTTTTTTATTTACAAACATAAATTTATGCTTTCCGATATGTGTATATACGATAATTTAATTTGAGGAAGTGCAGACTACAGCCCCACAAGTTGATATGATCCATTGATGACATACATGGAGCCTATAAAGGACAGAGTTAATGAAATTATATAAAATATATATCTTATGATATTATAATAGAATTATAATATACCTATGTACCATTATGTTCTCATTCCATTAAATATGAAATATAAATGAATGTAGTGTTCATGGGTACGTTCGACCTACCATCTCTATGAACAGTGCATTTAATTTCTTATATCCAAATGATATGTAAAATTATAAATACATAAATATACAATAAATATATTATATATATGATATCTAAATAATTAATATTATTCTGGAGATATTGGACTTTTTACTACATGAAAAACTTGTAATTATAAGAAGTTCATTTTTGACTCATGTACCAAATATCGACAAAATGACAATTGTTAACATAAATGATTTCATAATATTTATGACATGGTAATAAGTGATATAAAAATAATAATAAAAATTAAAATGGTTCTTATGAAATAATAAATTAACATTATCTTATTATTCAGAGATCAAAGAACGAACGGGTCAAGTCGGATATGAGGTAAGGGGTTTCTTATCTAACTTTTAATTCTGTGATATTTCCATTATTCACCACTTATTTATTGCATGTGGTGTATTTTATAATAAAATTGATATATATTATCATGATTATATTTTTATTCACTGTATTTGTGATTCATTTTGTGGTTATTAACTTTTGGTTTTATGACTTGATTGATTACAACGTGGTAACTGGTTTTCATCTCACTTTTTTTCTTGTGAGATTCATTCTATAATTGCCACTATTACTTTTTGTGTGATGTAATTATTTCACATGATTGTATTCCTTTTATAATATAATATAATTTATATGTATATAATTATTCATTTTTTTATCTTTCTTCCGTGTGGTGTATGTTTTGAATGTTAACAAATCTGTAGGAGAACTTGTTAAGCTTATTTCCATTACGTGGGTTATTCTTATAATTATTTATTATGTCATGATATTATTATGTGTGAAATCACTATTTATATTTTTATGTTGTAATTTTAACTCCCCTTTGTGTGGATAAACTTTTTATACACAAAATTACTCCATTGATAAATTCTAAAGTCCTTGATATGAAATTGATAAGAGTAATTTTAACTCAATTTCTAATTCTTGAGTTAAACATCCAAGTCGTTGATGTAGTTTTTACAAAGATATGTGTGAATATTCTCTGACTTATTTACAGTAAATATCCCATCATATTGAGTGTATTTATATTTTTGACACATTATTATGTAATAGATTTATCTTTAATCCAAGGATACAGTTTTTATAAGTGATTTCGTCTCAATTTACATTCCATTGAGACTTCATTTTTGTTATGCACCTATTCACTTTCATATGGTGTATATACTGTCCTTTGAATGTTATATCAAGAATCCCTTTATTCTCATGATATTGTAATTTTATTATTAAATGTTATTACTCAATTATTTTTATTCATGTGACTATCATTTTTTTAAAAACACTTTAACTAAAATATCGGTTAAAATGTTTTAATGATTTATTCTTCTAAATATTTCTCATTAATGTCCATGTTTCAAAAAAGGTTTTTAGGATTTATTTATATGTACATTATTGTTTTCAAATAATGATTCATTTACAAGTTTCAAAGTGGAATGGGACACTATGATTCAAAAAATCCGTTTATTAAATGATTAAAATTGTTTTTTAAAATGGTTAGCTAAAGAATTGATTATGCCAATATTTTGAAATAATATATTGTGTTAGAAATGTGGAAATTTGATCTTTACTTTATGCAGGTTTTATATGTTATTATTAAATTATGGTTATTATTCATTGTATACAAATATGTGTGGTTCCTTGGTAATCCTACTGCGAGTGATCCTGAGATAGCACTCCAATGCATTTGGTAACGTGACAGAGGTAAACATGAATGTTTCTCCTAAAAGATTTAGGGAATATACTATGATGGGTATTCCAAATGTTAATACCAATGTATCTTTGCAATCCACAATGTTTGTTTGTTATGGATTCCACAAGTTATGTTTATGATTTGGGTTTACTATGCAAATCTTATGACTTCAAGAGGTATGTTAAAGTGCTTATGTTATGTATCTATTGATGAAATAATGTTTTATTTCTTTGTTTTTTAACCATACTGAGCTTTTTATGCTATCCCATGTTTTGAAAGATTTTTCACGGGACATAAAGATGAATAGTGTCAAAGATGGGATCATGAAAAAGTCATTCTCTCAATTTCATGGTAAAAGACATGACTTTTTTTCTTAACAGATTATGTTTTATGGAGATAATGGAAACTGAGTAGAAGTTTCTATCAGGTAATTTTTGAGATATAATGTAATTTTTATGGCCTAATTATCTAAAACTATAATCTTGAAAAGATCCCCAATTTGAGTTATTCATTTAATTCATGATTATGTAATGTTTATGCTTGGGTCCTTACAGTTGGTACCAGAGGTCAGTTTAGAAAAATCTAGGGATTATGAGTTTTCATTAGAAACATGGTTATCCCCTATGTCTATAATTTTAGTTAAATACTTTATAAAATTTTCAGATCAAGGAAATTCATTTACAAATGGAAGGAGGAGGATCTCAAACCACATTCCAATCTCTTATTGATGAAATTATTTCAATAATTATTTCGAAGTCATGTTCAGATTTTTTTTGAAACTTTTTCTAGCATAAAGCTCACTTGGAAGCAGTTATTTGAGATATCAAACACCTCTACTGTACCTCGACATTATCGTAGATCATGGGTTGTATTTAATCAAATCCAATTTACTAAATATTCTCATATTTTCAAGAAAGGTAAATATTATCAAGGCATTTTCAAAATTTTTACCATATCATATGATTTTGAAGCATATTACGATTTTGAAAATGGTGCTGAAGAAGGAGACACTTTCACAACCGATTTATATATTTTCTAGAATATACTCTCTCAGTACATACTTATGGAATTTTAAAAGGACCATTTATTAAATGTTTAAACTCAAATTTCGTTTGAATGTTTTATAAAAATCATGTTTTATCAGTTTTTTTGAAATTATATGTCACACATGATTATTTTTCCAAAATTTTATTCTACGAACACCTATATGACCCATGTTGTACATGGTATATTTGAATGAAGTAAGAAAATTATTTTGAGGAATCTTTATTTCATCCTTGAAATGCATGGACCATTTACATACGTGAACTAGATGATGATGAAACCATTTGGACACCATGATCAAGGTATGATGTTCTTTATATTGGGAATAGTTTTACTTTATCATATAGAGGTAAAAAAATGAAAATATATAAGATGTTGAGGTCTTAATTTATTTTGATAAAAATAAAAGTTATAAGAAATCCATTAAGGTTAAAATATGTTATGGTTATTTTTGAAATTTATAAAACGGACAATAATTAATATTGGTGACCACCTGTCACATTCAGAAAGGCCACATGAATCAATCCTACAACCGATGGGCGACAAGGGAGCATTTCCTACCACTATCCTAAGTGATGTCCTTGGTTTGTATGACTTATTACTTTATGTTAAATGATTTAATGAATCAATAATAAGTTGATTTTGGGAACTTATGTTTTGTCAAATAGATATAAATAATATAGGGAAATGATTTGTTGATTAATTGATAGATGTTATTTTAAAAGATGTGTTCTCTTTTGGAAACATTATATGCTTAAGGGAAATAGAATAATCTGGTATCTCATTTATAGAGTAATGGTTGAAATTTTATTTTGGAATAATCTATGTTTTTATTGTAGACCTATGATTATTTGGATTATTTATGGAAGTGATTAACCTATCATGGAGAATATGAGATTAGGTTAATTACTTTTTAGTATGAAACATTAAAAGTAAATAATGTTATTTGGAGATAAATTTTAATATTTATCTTTGAAGACTATGTGATTACATCCTTTTGATATTAGGGTTTCAATATTAGTTTCAAATACTTTTAATGATTTTATGGACAATTTTTTATTGAATTGTCTTTTTTGAACTTCTGGTATTTTTGGAAAATTTTGGAGGTTAGGAGTAGTTTTTATTTTTGTAAAAGATTATCATTTTTGAAAATATCTTATCTAGTACTTAACATTTTTTGTTTTGGTTAACTTCTAAAGACATGGGAAAATATAGATCATATTTTTTGGATTATGTGATTCTATAGATGTTTATTATAGCTCTTTCAATTTGAAAAATTCATCTTGAGTATTCATTGTTTGTAGAAAAGATGAGTTTGTGGTAGAAATCTAGTAAATGATGAATGTCTGTAAGAAAAGTAAGTATGTTTCCTTATGTTCTTATTCAAGCTCTTAAATATATTCCTCAACATTATGAAAGTAATGTTAAAGAAAAATCATTTTCCGTTAACATTTCTGATATGGATATCATTGACCATTTGACCCATCACATGTTTATGATTTTCTAGTGGTTATCTTTCTCATAATCATGTTTTCCACAACTTTCGATCAAAACATAATGGTTTTTTTCTATTATATATCCATTTATTCATACAAGGAATCCTTGTATGGATTATCATGGGTCACCTTTGTATTTATATATCTTTCTTTTAAAGTGATATTTTTATTGACTTTTTTATGATGTGGGACTTTCAATGATGTTTCCAAGCCTTATTTTAAAATTGTGACGACACAATTTTCAAAAGGGCGGAAGGATGTAACATCCCATGAAAATAAATAATACTGAATGTTCATAATTATTAATATTTTTTAATTACATATTAATTTTAGTTTAAATGGGTTTCTATGTTCGATGGGGTATCTGATACGCAACAATGAGTTTCTTTAAAAAATTATGTTGCACAAAATGTAGAGTCATACTAAAAAATAATAATATAATATTATTATTTTAAATGGTAGTTAACGTCTATTATTTGTAATGATAGAAATGAACAAAATTAACTAAAATATGATTATATATTTTTCTTAAATGTTTTTACATTTATCCAATAAATGGCAAGGCTTAAAATGTGAATTAATCTAATTTTAAGCATAAATACTCTAATGTTCTTTAAAGGGTCGATTTTCCACCTTTTAATGGAAAACCCCATTTAAATATAGTTTTTGTCACTTTTATATTTTCTATATGAAAAAATAATTTTTTTTGAATAAGGACATCAGAATTTACTTTGGCCCTATTTTTTTTATTTTTCGGAAAAATATATTTTTTAATGAATAGTTAACAATAATGTATTTTAACTCAAAACTAACCTTTAATATAATTTATTAATATGGTTAGATTATCCATTTAATTTTCTTTTATGGTGTAATTAGATTACATTTTCTCCATTTAATACAATGTTGGTCATTGGATGTAATTTATCCTTGAAAATTGGACATAAAGAAGTGTCAATCTTTTGATAGTTATTATTTCTCAAAAACATGTTTTTTGGTTGGACAACAAGACTAATTTTTAAATTAATTAACTGAAATTATATGTGTTGAATTTACAAAAAAAGACATAATTTTTTAATTCAGAATATCAAATATAGCTCAGGCTAAATTTTTTGTATTTATTTGAAAACATCAATTTTTTGTGAATAGTGAAAAAAATTGAGTAGTATTTAAAAAGGATGCCTTTTTTGTTTAAATGAAATTTTACCACTAATATGAATTGAATTTTTAAAATATGAAATACATGGTTGTTATATGAATGTAAAATGTGGTTCAATAAGATAAATATATTTTTTGGTGAATATTAGATTTTGACTTTTATTTACTGCGGTTAAAGGTAAATCGGGTAATTCAAGGTCAAAAAATATTATAATAATATAAAATTACTTTAACACACTTTATAACATTATTTTATGAGTAATGTCCAACCAAGACAATACGTGGGTGAGACTTTTAGAATTTCAAAGCCACTTGGGTAAAATAATGTTATTAATATCTTTTTATTTGATGTAAAAATTAAAATATCATAAACATGTATTATTTTGAAAAATAAATTTTAATGTGGGGATATATAATTGATATATATGAATATGAACACTCATTAGAAAGTTAAAATTATTTCCTACATTATGGTATTTTTTTATTATTTTTATACATCAAATAAATTAAATTATTTATGACACAATAATGAGGTTGTGTTTAACTCATTAATAAATGATTTAAATAAATATTATTATAAAGAATATAATAATATCTATAACCTATCCAATTATTATTTTATGATTTTAATTATACCATGAGTCATCTTATCTATGACTTTAATAAGTTTTGGACCCTTATAAATCGAAAATCATTATATAATAAAATAATATTTTCACACTTTCCAAAAGAGCCCTTGCTCCCCGTTATAAAAAGCTCTCATCTCTAAACCATTACTCACACCTATCAAACCACTTTTATCATCCAAATTATTGCTAAATAATCTCTTAAAATCCCTCTCTTCTGCTTAGAAGCCTTAAATTAGGAATAACAAACTTCAAGAAACCCTTCTGGTTCAAACCAAAAGGAGTTACCCGATTTAAATGCAACATCTTCTCTTAAGTTATTTTGTTTTATTTTACCTTTCCAACACCCTAAACACATTTTATTCCTTTCTCATATAACAAAACATGTATCATAAATATACTAGGTTTTCGTTATGATATGTATTCAAACAACACATACACACACCTTTATCTAATGGGTAAAAAACATATTGTTTCTGTGGACGGAAAACTAATGCCTCACGAAACGATGATTGTTCAATCTTCTCGTACCACCACTTATGGTGGCCATTATGATGGAACTATATTTATATATGAAATATTTTATAATTATGTTTTCTCTATGTTTATTTAATTTTTATTTAGAAACATACCTTTATAATTTACAATATGTGTATATATGATAATATCATTTGAGGAAGTGTGGACTACCACCCCCTCAGGGTGATATGATTCGTTCATGACATGCATGGAACATATAAAAAATGGAATTAATGAAATTATGTAATATATATATCATATGATATTATACTATAATTATAATATACATATGTATCATTATGTTTTCATTCCATTAAATATGAAATATAAATGAAAGTAGAGTTCTTTCCTACGTACGACTTACTGTCACCATGAACGGTGAATTTCATTTTTTATCTCTAAATGTTATGTAATATTATAAATACACACATATACTAGATATATATTGTACATATTATATCTAAATCGTGAATATAAATATGTAGATAATGGAATTTTGATGACATTATCATCTTGTAATTATAAGAAGTTCATTTTTGACTGAAGTACCAATTAACGAAAAAACGACCATTATTAACATAAATAATTGCATAATATTTACAACATGGTAATAAGTTATATAAAAGGAATAATAAAAATCAATAATTTTTTTAATCATGTAGAAATTATCTTTAGCTTATTATCCAGGGGATCAAATAACGAATGGGTCATGTCAGACATGAGGTAATGTGTTTCTTATTTAACTTTTAATTCTACGATATTTCAATTGTTCACCACTTATTTATTTTATGTGGTGTATTGTGTTCTGCCATTTGATATATATTGTCATTATTCACTTCCTATTCTTGGTATTTGGTGATTTCTTTTGGGGTTTTTAACTTTTGGTCATATGACTTGACTGATTACAACGTTGTAAGGGGTTTTCATCTCACTTTTTATTCTAGTGTGATTCATGCTATATTTCCCACTATTTTCTTTTGTGTGGTTTATGTACTAACCATGATTGTATTATTTTTATAATATATGTTAATTTATGGGTATTTACATATTCATTGTATGATTCTTCTTTCATGTGGTGTATGTTTTGTAAGTCACCAAATCGGTTAGGGAACATTTTAACCCAAATTCCATTCCTTGGGTTATTCTTCAAATTCTTAATTATGTGATGCTATGATTATGTGTGTAATTATTGTTTATTTATTTATGTTTTAATTTAGACTCCTCTTTATGTGTTTATACTTTTGATATACATAATCACTCCATTTATAATTCACAATTCTTCGATATGAACTTGATAAGAGTAATTTTAACTCAATTTCAAGTCATTGAGTTATACATCCATGTCATTGGTGTTTTTTTTAAAAAATATATGTGAATTTTCCCTTATTAATTTAAACTGAATATCCAATAATATTGAGTGTATTTTTATTTTTCACACAATATTATGTAATATAATTATTCGTAATCTAAGGATACAGTTTTTATATGGGATTTTATGTAAATTTACATTCCACTAAGACTTAATTGTTTTTATGAACCAATTAACTCTTATATGATGTATACATTGTGCCATGGAATATTATATCATGAATCCATTTATTATCTTGATATTATAACGTTCTTATTAAATGTTATGCCTCAGTTATTTGTATTCCAGTGTCTCTCATTTTGTAAAAAACTCTTTAACTAAAATATCTCTTAAAATGTTATAAAGATTTATTCTTCTAAACAGTTGTCATTAATTTCCAGGTTTCCAAAATGGTTTTTAGTATTTATTTATATAGACATTAATTTTTTCAAATATGATTCATTTAAATGTTTCAATGTTGTATGGGAAACTTTGATTCAAAAAGTCTCTTTATTAAAGGTTTTAAATTGTTTTTAAAAATGGTTTGATAATGAATTTATTATGTCTATATATTGAAATAAAATATTGTGATAGCAAGGTGGAAATGTTATCTTTCATTTATGCATTTATTACATGTTATGACTACATTATGGTTCTTCAGCATTGTTTATGAATACAGGTGGTTTCAGGATAATCCATTAGAGGGTGAACCGGAGATAGCTTTCCAATGAATTGGGTAACGTGAAGGTGGTAAATGTGAATGTTTCTCCTAATATATTTAATGAATATACTATGATGGGTATTGCCAATATAACTCCTTACGTAGCTTTGAAATCTAAAATTTAAGTATGTTATGGATTCCACAAGTTACCTTAATGGTTTGTGTTTACTTTTTAATTCTTATGATTTCGCGATGTATGATAAAGAGATTATGTTATGTATGTATTGATGAATTAATGATTACATTATTTTTTTATAACCATTACTGAGATTTTTATTCTCAACCCATGTTTTGAAATGTTTTTCACAGGACTTAAAGATTAATAGGGTCAAGGATGGGATCAAGGAAATTTCATGCCGTCAGAAACATGGGACTAGACATGAATCCTTTTCCAAAGAGTATTTCTTTTATTAAAAAATGGAAACTGATTAGAACCATCTATCTTGTAATTTTTTAGATGTAATGTAATATTTATGGCCAAATTATCTAAAACTATAAACCTAAATAGATCCTCAATGTGAATTTCTCATTTAATTCAATATTATGTAATGTTTATGGTCGAGTCCTAACAACTTGAATGTTGTCTTAGATCTCATATCCTATTTAGATTTGAATATATTCATTAGGGTGCATTCCATATATCCATTCCTTGAGGGTTGCTATGGAATCCCATCCTACACATAAAACGGTACCCCCTTCCGTAAGAATTCATGGTTAGTTTAATTTGAATATATCTTTTTGAATCTCAGAGTGATATCCCCTAACACTATCTTTCACATGGAGGATTTTTGGCATCATCTTGACCAACACAACTTGAACATTGATCCTCTACTAATAGAGTTATTCTATGATGAGTAGTTGGTATACCCCAAGGCCTTGGGTGTGATGTCGATATGTGTATAGTTCTTTTCAGTCTTCTATAGTTTAATTCCAATGGAAAGACCTGATAATTAGTTTATCTTGGATGGATTCCATTAGTGATATCTAAAATGTGGAATGTGTTCTCTCGAATGAGTTCTATGTGGAACATTTGAGTATTACCTCTATAATTTCATTATTGATATAAAATTTCATTGGGATCATTTTTATTAGTTGATAATTTGATATCATTCTTGTTAAACATGTTCTATACATAAAACTTTTTTAGAGATGAATATTATTCTTATCATTTCAATTTTAGTTTTTTAGGGATGACTACCTATATATTGTTATATTATACCATACATTTCATTTCTTTAATGTGTCATTTCTTTTATATATAATTGAACTATTTTTGTAGTCCTACATAGACTAGGATGAGGCAGGTCTTAGTGGTCTTGATAGACCGATGTGCGTTCTTATGGTTATCTTCACACCAATACCCATCTATACATTTAGCTTGGACATATTTTTAAACTAATTATGATGGGATAGTATTTTTTCCTCATTTCTACCTAGTACATGTTGTGGTACTCATGTTGTGGGATTCAGATGTATGAAATCTTGATTTATTAGTTATTTAATACTTCATTATTGCATGGTCTTGGAGATCTGTGCATGTGTATAGGTATGTTAGGCTAAGGCCACCAATGTGAGTGATATACCTACCTGGAATTGGTCTTTATCCACTTGTTTATTAAAGGAATGTTTGGGGTAGTCATAATTAATTTCCCATTGTGAATAATCATGAAATTGTGGTATTAGTGGATTTGGGTTAACCATACGAAAAAATTATTAGAATTTGGTTTCTGAAATATTGTTATGTGTTTTTCTTTAGATTTAATTCTAGGGACTCATGTATTGGTGTGACAGATGATGTATCCATACACTAGGAATCTGATCACTTGTTTTTTTATCAGTACATAAAGCCTCTAGATGCATGGCAATAAGATGGAGCATGGATCATATAAAAATGGGTTTTATTTTTCATGTCCTTCTTGAGTAATCTCTTAGGATATTCTCATTTACCATGGTATATCTTGTATATTTTAAGATTCCCTTAAGATATATTTCAACCAGTGGTCAGCATCAGGATTATAGGGATGACCCCCTCAGTGATGAGGCATCAATATATGGGCATGGTTTTGAGGTTTTACCACCATTTTGTGCACTATATACAATAAGAAATGTTGAGTATCAAAATATACTAGTATTACTAAGAGATAAGGTGCACATTATGAGTGTGCATCATGATTTTTAGTGATTGTGATCCCTCAGGTCATGAGGAGATCATGAACCACAATTAGATTAGGGTTGTCTACTTGTGGTGATTTTATTTTTATTCTCTTTAGGACACTAGAAAATAATATTTTTTAATGGAAGTGAGCCTTCTCTAGGGACATTTAAGAAGATGGTGTGGTTTAGTGGAGTTGTCTTACGACTAGGAGAATCTAGGATGGTTTGGGTTTTAGAACCATATTATAGAGTATTTATATCTAGATACATTAAAGGATGTAAACTAATAATGGCTTCTACAACTTCAGTGGGGTAGAACGATAGTGGTTGTGTATTCATCTAGGCTTCCCAACCACTCTAGGTAATCGAATGATATTGTTATTTTTCACTTTATTCAGGCAAGGAAAATAAAGTTAGAAATACCTCGAGATATCAATGAAAGTGTTATTCCTATATTAATTATCACATATTCTTCGGTTCTAGAACTAGATTAGGTAGATCGGAGTTTATAGGATAAATAGACGCAAATAGTTGTTAATTGTAGTGGGCACATGGGATCAGAGAATTTGGTTGTATGGATCCAATATTAGTATCCATAAGCTGGATGTGAAAGTTCATTCAGGAGATAGAGTCAGGATAGATGATCTATTTTTAGGGAACTTAATATCGGTCATGTCATCTAAAGTATTGGGGGTTATAATCTTGAAATATCATAGTACCTATTCCATGATATTGTCCAAGTCACCATACTACTAAAATGGAGATAGTGGATGGGCCAACGAGGTTGAGGAAACAGTAGGCGAACACTTGTCGATGTGATGGATTACATGGAATATTAGCTGTGAGAGAATATGGATGTGGTTACATTTTTGAATTGTTACCACAAACACCCCTAATTGGTCTGCATCATCCTAATAGAGATGGAGGACATGGGTAGGGGCAGCTGCAAGCAGTCAAGACTTATGACCTAAAGGCTCCAGGGATGATACAAGGTATGCTATATGTCATTTATACGTTATTTATAATAAAAATAGACACAAGTTCATATCAATAATTTATTTCTACATATCTAGTCTTAGACATAGAGATTTTGGTTGACTAGTTAGCTCGACCCTTACTCTTGGAAACTCTAATAGGATATGAATTAATGATCACACACATGTGCCAAAAGTGAGACCTAACACATGGGGATATGATATTCTTATTGAGATATAATTGTAATAGAAATGGTACCTTATGAATTCATCGAAGGTATGGACTAGTTATCTATTACACAGGCCCATATTGACTGTTTTAGGAGATATATGTGGTCAATATGTAGTGATCATACTGTGTTCGAATTTTTTGGTGAATAGTAAACCCAAGAAATATTGGGTGGACACATTCATAAATGATTGCATCTGATTAATCATTAGTTTTCTAGAATGAACCTTGGTGTAGCTGATGCTGTGATTTTTTAGATAAATTAAATGGTGGGGTAGTATGACGATTTATTTATCGAGGATGTTATTGGGATACCTACCCTATGATAGATTCAAAACTATATTTATGTACACACCCAGATGAACATCATAATATTTCCAACATATTTTATGTCTCCCACAAAGCATCTATTGATGAGGGTGTTTTTGTAGGACTTATATAGAAAGGCCCTTGAAAGACCCACTATTTCACACTAGGTAGCAATAGTAATGTTCTATAAGAATGAATTTTGGATATAGGGGTTAGGTGTGTACTACCATATCCTAATACATGATATTTTGTAGAACATGTTTCCACTTCTGAGGATCTATGAACTCATTTATTAGGTTAGAGGGGAATGATGGTTCATAAAGATTTACCTTAATTCAGGCTATTAGTAGTTGTGAGTACATGATGAGGATGTACCAAATCTGTAATCAATTGATTCTATGGTCACTATGAGTTCATCATGATTACAACTTCCCTAAAAATTTCCACGTCTGTGTTCTTAGGACACATGAACTATATTTTTCTTCCTTTCCTAGTTCGTTTTATGGTATTATTCATCAATGATATCCTAGTGTACTCTTCATCCTATGAGGAGCACGCAAGACACATGAGGATGCTTCTATATGTAATATTATAAAATTATCCTTACATAAATATCTAGAAGTTCCCATTTTTTATTTATTATGCACTCTATCGAGGATATATCATCTCAACAGATGGTTTGGTAGTGGGCCTTGTGATGGTCTAGGTATTATAACCTTAGTAGTCATACAAGATCATGATAAAGAGCCAGATCCTCCTTGGGTTGATAAGATACAATCATAGATTCATAACTGAATTCCCTATGATATCACCTCCCTTGATACTGTTGACATTAAGGGTAATCCTTTCATGTAGATAGATACGTTCCATGAATTATTCTAGGAGTTGATATAGTTATTGAAGAGTTCTCTAATATTACGATTTCTAGAGGATGGTGTCGAGTACATTGTTTTCTACAATGCATCAAGGACTGAAAATGTATTTCATTTGATGATGATACAGGTTATGTTTTCATATGGTTCACATAATTTTAGGGTATATGTGAATAAATATGTGATCTATGCTCTTGAGTTAGCAGTGAATATTTTGGCACTAATGATGTGGTAAAACTTCTTGATGTGTAACATCCCAGGTAAATAAAGAATAATACATTTTCATATTTATTAATATTTTAGAATAGAATATCAATTTTACTTTAAAGGGGTTGTTATGTTTGATATCATACCCGATACGCAACAAAGAGTTTCTTTGAAATCTTACGTTGCACACTAGTAATAAAATAATATTATTTTAAATGGTAGTTAACATGTAGTCGTTGTATTGGCAGGAATGAATAGAAATAAATAAAATATGATTATATATGATTGTTAAATGTTTTTACATTTATCCAATAAAGGATAAAGTCTTAAAATATGGAAAGAATTAAATTTTAGGCATATATACTCTAATTTTCACTAAAGGTGGACTTATCGCCTTTTCACGGAGAACATTCTTTAAATATAGTTTTGGTCACTCTTATAAATTATATTGGGCCAAATAAAACTCCTCTTTTGAATCGTGACATCAAAATTTACTTTGTGTAAATTTTTGGTATTTTTCTGACAAAGTTCATTTTTTTAATGAATAGTGAAAATTGTTGTATTTTAATTCAAAACCTCTTTTTAATATAATTTAATTATATGATTATATTATCTTTTGAATTTGTTTTAGAGATGAATTAGAATATATTTTTACAATTTAATCCAATAGTGGTCGTTGGAATTAATTTCACTTTGAAGTTGGACTTAAACTAGTGTCAATCTTTTGATACTTATTGTTTCATAAAAACACGCTATTTGCTATGACAGTGAAAATTAATTATTAAATTAATTAATGTAACTTATATGATTTGAATTTTTTAAAATAGACATCATTTTTGAATTCAGAATATCAAATAAAGAATAGGGTGATGTTTTGGTATTTTTCTGAATTCAGAATATCAAATAAAGCATAGGGTGAAGTATTAGAGGTAATTAGTGTATTTTAAGGTAAAAATAATGTTTTAATAATATGAAATGAACTAGACACGTGTCCTAACCTTATTGGATGTGTCATGGCCGACCAATAAAATACATGGGTCAACTTGGAGACCCCATGGATCCACTTTGGAAGGAAAATGACATTAATATCTTGTTATTTAATGTTAAAGTAAAAATGTCACAAACATGAGTTGTTTTACTAATACAATTTTTAAGTGGGGTTATAAAAGTCATCCTTTTGACTATAAATATTCATTATAAAGCTAAAACGATTTCCAATATCATGATATATTTTTTATAAGTTCTAGACATTCAATAAATTAAATTATTTATGACATCATGATGATGCAGCGATTACCTCATTATTTAACGATTTAAATAAAATGAAAAGATAATGTAAAATATAAGACCCACACATGTCAAAAACCTATGGTATGAGTATATTTAGAACTTCGATCATCTTATACTATAAATATATAATTTTGGGACCTTTTAAATCCGAAAATAATTTTATGATAAAGTAACCTTTTATAACATTCCATGAGTGCCCCTCCTCTCCTCTTATAAAAGGCCCCCACCTCTACCTCCTTACCCACACCTCTCAAGCCTTTGGTTCAGCCAAAACCTGCCTATTTTGTCTCTCCACATTCCTATATTACTCCTAGAAGCCTCACTTTGGGCAGAAGTCTTTCCAAGGAAGCCTTTGAGCTCCAATCTAAGAGAGTTTCCCGATTTTAAGGTAATGTCTTCACTTGTGTTCTTTTGTTTTATTTTGCTTCTCCAACCCCCTAAACTCTTTTTGTTAATTTATTTTGAAAAACTCTAGTATCTTCAATATTATAGGATGTTGTTATAAGAATAATTAGAGATACACTTACACACACCTACATCTAATGGTTTAAGAATATATTGTTTCTGTGGATGGCGAATTTCTGCCTCACGAAACGATGATTGTTCCATATTCTTCTAACACCTTCAAAGGTGGCCATTAAGATGTCACTATATTTATGTATGATATATAATATGTTTATGTTCTCCTTAATCTTCTATATTTTTCATTTATGGCATACCTCTATGGCATCCATTACGGGTATACGTGATATCTTCATTTTAGGAAGTGCGGACTACCGCCCCCTCAAAGTGATTTGATTCATTAATGCCATATGTGTGAAGTATAAAGGATGGATTTAAAGTTATTATATATGATGTATGTTACATATAAATGATGAATATAATTCTGTTATTAAAATATACATACCTCTCATTTAGTTTTAATTCCATTAATATGACATAGAAATGAAAGTAGCGTTCATGCGTACGTACGGCTTACCGACTCCTTGAACGGTGCATTTCATTTATTACCTCAAAATGATTATGAAATATTATAAATACATGTAAATTCTGGATATATATGATATATATGACATCCAAATCATGAATATCATTCTGGATATAATGAACCTCTGACAACATGAACAACATGTAATTGTAAGAAGTCCACTTTCGACTTAAGAACCAAATATCGACAAAACAAACATTATTACCTTAAATAATTACATAGTGTTCATAACATGGTAATAAGTGATATAAAAGGAATAATTAACTTCAAAAAGGTTCCTAAGCAAGTAGAAATTAACCCAAGTTTATTATTCAGGACATTAAAGAACGATCGAGTCAAGTCGGACCCAAGGTAAGGGACTTCGTCTCAATCTATTTTCATTGAGGCATATTTTGTTTTATACACAACTTTGTTTTATATGGTGTATAAACCCCTTTGACTTTTAATTTTATTCAAAAAGAATCTTTTTATATGAAGCGTTTTACTAAACGAAAAAAAGGAATGTTTCTTTTAACGTATGTGGTGACAATGACCTTTTCTGCCGCCGCGAGTATTATTTTTTCTTTGGCTACCTGAAAAAGATGTAATTTTTTTTAAATTAAATAAATACCATATACTCTTTTATGTATTTTGTTATTGAAAATTGTTTTTTAATGGATTTTTTTATGTCAATATTTTTAAGTGATATATTGTGATCAAAGTGTGGAAATGTTTTCTTTCCATTATATTTGTTTTATGTCTTATGATTTTATAATGGTACTTGGACATTTGACGGGTGGTTACGTGATGAACCATATGACGGGTGGTGCCGTGAATACCAGGATGGATGGTTACGTTATAACATCCAATGCATTGGGTATGGAAGTTGGCCGTATGGCTATTCCATTAAGTGATATGTGTAGAAGTCGACTGTATGGTTATTCCATTTAAGTATGTTTATGTCCCAAGTTACCTTTTTATGTTATGTGTTCTTTATATGGGTTTTATGGTAATATTTTGGTTACAAAAGGGTATGTAATGATCTTTTATTAAGTGAAGAGTTTTTTCTACTTCATAAAGATGAAAAGTATTACTTTGATAAAGTATACATGGTTTACTTGTTGTTTTGAAAAACTAACAGTTTTCATTCTTTGTGGATCCCTTTCTGAGATTTTTATGCTCACCCCATGTTTTTTGAAATGTTTTTCACAGGACTTCATGTGGTACATGGCCTAGGATGGGATCAAGGGAATGTCATGCTACCTAAAACATGGAACTAGACATGTTTCTTTTTAAGAGTTTTTATTTTATGGAAACATAGTAGAAGTGTCTACTTCATAATATTTTGAGATGTAATAGTTAAGATCTAACTCTCTAAAACTCTAAACCAGAATAGATCTTAAATGGGAATTATTCATTTAATTCAATATTAAGTAAGTTTTAAGGTCGGGGAATTATAGTTGGTATCAATGGTTGGTTTAGACAACTTTAGGAGTTAGAAAATTGTTAAATTATAAGTTAATTTATGGTATGACTGAAATGATATTGCATTAAAAGATTACCATGTTTCTTCGCCTAAGATATTTCTGTGTTCATAATGGTTTTCCACAGAGGAAACAAAGAAGCTATATTGGTATGACATCAGGAGGAAGACAACCTTCTTAATCAGCAACCTGAGATGGTCGGAATTGGAACTGAACAGTTTGTCGCAGTGATGACACAGTTGAATCAGGCTATAAATGGTGGCGGTATCCATGCACGAGATCAGCCAGATCAACTGCAGAGGAACATGTCAGTGGTGGAACATTTCATGAGGCAACATCCCCCATCATTTAGATGATCATCTGACCCCGTGCAAGTTGAAGGGTGGATTAAATCATTAGAGAAGATTTTTGATGTCATGGGGTGTTCAGAACATCAAAAGGTTAGTCTTGCTATTTACCGTTTTGAAGGTGAAGCTGATCAGTGGTGGTCGATGGTGAAAAATATCAGGGATAATGATGAGATTGATGATCTTCACTGGGAATAATTCAAAGGTATGTTTCTTGATAAATATATTTCCTAAGGTGGTTCGTCTTAGGATGGAAAAAAGTTCCTAGAATTGAGGCAGGAGGATGACTCAGTGGCTGCTTATGAAGCAAAGTTCACTCGATTGGCAAGGTATTCTTCAAACTTCATATGAGATCTTGATATTAAAATAAACCATTTTTACTCAGGGTTAAATCCAAAGTATCGAATGGATTTAGCTTCTCGTGAGTTAAAAAGTTATGAAAAACTTGTTTGATGTGCGGAGAAGGTGGAAATGGAGTTTGCCGATGATCAGGTGTTCTTTGAAAAACAACAGAATAAGAGGTCCAGTTGGCAGACAAAGTGGAAGAATTCATCAAATAATCTAGGAGGCAAGAAAACGAAATATCCATCCATTGAGAAGTGTGGTAAAATGAATCCTGGAGAATTTTTATCCAAGTCTGGAAAGTTCTTTCGGTGTGGTAAGTCTGGTCATATTACTCGTAACTATAAAGAAGATGATCAAACAGGCAATGAAAATCCAGTGGTAAGATGTTTTAAGTGTAATGAAATGGGTAATTATGAAAATGAGTGTCTAACGAAAAACTCAACTGGGGGAAAGCAGCCAGACTACAAGCAGAAATGGGTGGTGAAATCCTTTGCAACTACTTCAGCAGATGTTGGTCCATCGAATGAAGTAGTATCAGGTACATTGTTTGTTTGTTCAGATTATGCCAATGTGTTGTTTGATTCAGGGTCTACACATTCTTTCATTTCTGAGAAGTTTTCTAGTAAATTGGAAATTCCATCTCAAGATATAAATCCTGAACTTATGGTAAAAACACCCGGAGGGAACGTTGAGACAAAAAGGAAATATAAGAACCTTCCTATACTTGTGTGCGGAAATAATGTACCTGAAAACCTTATTTTTTTTCCTCTAGTAGAGTTTGATGTTATTTTGGGCGTGGATTGGCTTTCTGTTTATCAAGAAGAGATTGACTGCAAAGGTAAAATGATTTCTTTTCAGAAAGATTTTATGTCTGTGTACAAGAATGAACCCTTGATTTTGATAACATATCAGGAAGTTGAGAAACTAATAAAAGATGGAAATGAATGTTACCTTGCACATATTGTTGAAAATAAAGGAACTTTTCAGATTAATGATGTGCCAGTGGTAAATGTGTATCTTGATGTTTTTCCTGATGAGTTTCCTGGTATTATTCATGATCGGGAAGTTGAATTTACTGTTGACTTAGTTCTTGATTCTAAGCCAATTTCAAAACCCCCTTATCGAATGGCTCAAGTTGAAATTTTAGAGTTAAAGAAGAAATTGCAGGAGTTATTAGGTAAAGGTTTCATTCAACCTAGAACATCACCATGGGGTGCTCCTGTCTTGTTTGTTAAAAAGAAAGATGTCTCAATGAGACTTTGAATTTATTATAGATACTTGAATAATATTACTGTTAAGAACATGTATCCTTTGCCTCATATCGATGATTTGTCTGATTAGATCCAGGGAGCTCAGTATTTTTCGAAGATTGACTTGAGGTCGGGGTACCATCAGTTGAAAGTAAAAGAAGAAGACGTTCCGAAGACTGCGTTTCGTACTAGATATGGCCATTATGAATGTGTAGTTATGACTTTTGGGTTAACCGATGCACCTGATGTATTCATGGACCTTATGAATAGAATTTTCCATGAGTTCTTGGATATGTTGGTGGTTGTTTTCATCGATGATATTTTGGTGTTTTCTAAAAGTAAATAGGAGCATGAAAGTCATTTAAGGTTTATCTTGATAACCTTAAAAGAAAAGAAAGTATATGGAAAATTTATCATGTTTGAGTTTTGGTTACAACAAATTTCTTTCCTTGGTCACATTGTTTCAAAAAATGGCATAACTGTTGATCCTGCTAAAACAAAAGTTGTTGAAGAATGGCCAAGACCCAGAAATATAACCGAGATCCGTAGTTTCCTTGGTTTGGCAGGTTACTACCGAAGATTTGTTGAAAATTTTCACGATTATCTAGTCCAATGACTAAGCTAACTCGGAAGGGTGTTATGTTTATCTGGACAAAAGAATGTGATGATTGTTTTCAGGAGTTGAAAAGAAGATTGGTGAATGCTACAGTTTTGGAACTTCCTTCCAGAAATGGTGAGTTTGTTATCTATGGTGATGCTTCATTGAAAGGACTTGGTTGTGTCCTTATGCAGAATGATCAGGTAATTGCATATTCTTCGCATCAGTTGAAAACTCATGAGGTAAATTACCCTACACATTACTTGGAATTAGCTGCTATTGTTTTTTCTCTAAAAATTTGGAGGAAACATTTGTATGGAGTAAAGTGTGAAATATATACTGATCACAAAAGATTAAAGTATATATTCACTCAGAAAGAATTTAACATGAGGCATAATATATGGCTAGAATTAATCAAAGATTATGATTGTACAATTCATTACAATCCTAGAAAAGCAAATAAAGTGGCTGATGCTTTGAGTCGAAAAAGTAATGCTTCATTAACCATGCTATGTTTGGAAGGAGATCCTTTGGTTTTTGATTTGATGAACTTTGTCATAGAAGTTGTTGGTGCAAAAATTTCCTCTATTTTGTTTCAGGTTTCAGTGAGATCATCCCTATCAGACAGAATTAAGCAAGCACAGAGGGAAGACAATGAGTTGCAGAAAAAGGTAGAGCTAGTTCAGAAGGGTAATTTTTTTAAATTCAACATTGATAATGATTGTGTTTTGAGGTTTGGGAAGAGATTATGTATTCCTGTTGATTCATTGTTGAATAATGAGTTTATTATGTGAGGCTTATAGTTCCTTGTTTTCAGTTCATCCTGGCAGTACTAAGATGTACAAAGATCTGCGGGAGTATTACTGGTGGGACGGAATGAAAATGGATATCGGTGATTTTACTGTGAAGTGTTTGACTTGTGAGAAGGTTAAAGTAGAGAGGTAGTTACCGAAAGGAATGCTTCAGCCTCTACTAGTGCTAGAGTTGAAATGGGAAAATATATCCATGGACTTTGTTGTGGTATTACCGAAGACATCTCGAGCTAATAATGCAATCTGGGTTATTGTTGATCGATTGAATAAATCTGCTCATTTCCTTCCTATTCTATATACTTTATCTCTAGATCATATTTCTTGATTATATATTAATGATATAGTCAGGTTGCATGGAGTTCCCCTATCCATTGTATCTGCTCGTGATCCCAGGTTTAGTTCTATCTTTTGGAAGGGCCTTCAGAAGTTGTTGAGTACTGAATTAAATTTTTATTACAGCTTTTCATCCGCAATCAGATGGGCAATTAGAACGAACTATTAAGACCTTGGAGGATATGCTACGAGCTTGTTATATGGATTATCAGGGACGTTTGGGCCAAAATCTTTCTTTGGTTGAGTTTTCATATAATAACAGTTTTCATTCTAGTATACAGATGGCACCGTTTGAGGCATTATATGGGAAGCGGTGTCAAACTCCAGCTTTTTGGGATGAAGTAGGTGAAAGGAAGATGATGGGACCAGAATTGGTAGAAGGGATGGTAGAAAAAGTTCAGTTGATTCAGAAACACATGAGAACAGCTCAGAGTAGGTAGATGAGTTTTAAGGATAACCGGAGGAAGGATCCATCTTTTGAGGTTGGTGATCTTGTTTTTCTCAAAGTTTCACAGTGGAAAAGTGTGATGCGATTTGGTAAGAAAGGAAAGATGAGTCCAAGGTTCATTGGACCATATGAAATTCTGGAAAAGTTGGATTAGTTACTTACCGAGTGGCTTTACCTCTGATTTTATCTCAGGTACACAATGTTTTTCATGTTTCGATGTTGAGAAAGTATATGCAAGATTCATCTCATTATTTGATCCCAGAGGTAGTTCAGTTTGATGAGAATCTCTCATATGAAGAACAACCAGTCCAGATTCTTGACTGAAGAGAGAAGGTGTTGCGAAAAAAGGTAATTCACCAGGTAAAGGTTTTGTGGAAAAACTATATGGTTGAAGAGGCAATGTGGGAATCTGAAAATGCTATGATGGATAAATACCCCCACTTATTTTGATAAGTGAATAAAATTACGAGGACTCAATTCCCAAAAGGGGGGAAGGATGTAACATCCCAGGTAAATAAAGAATAATACATTTTCATATTTATTAATATTTGAGAATTGAATATTAATTTTACTTTAATGGAGTTTCTATGTTCGATAGCATACCCGATATGCAATAAAGAGGTTCTTTGAAATCTTATGTTGCACACTAGTAATAAAATAATATTATTTTAAATGGTAGTTAACACGTAGTCGTTGTATTGGCAGCAATGAATAGAAATAACTAAAACATGATTATATATGTTTGTTAAATGTTTTTACATTTATCCAATAAAGGATAAAGGCTCAAAATATGAAAAGAATTCAATTTTAGGCATATATACTCTAATTTTCACTAAAGGCCGACTTATAGCCTTTTCATGGAGAACCTTCTTTACATATAGTTTTGGTCACTATTATACATTCTATTGGGCCAAATAAAACTCTTCTTTAGAATCGGGACATCAAAATTTACTTTGTATAAATTTTTGGTATTTTTCCGAAAAAGTTCATTTTTTTAATGAATAGTGAAAAATGTTGTTTTTTAATTCAAAACTGATTTTTAATGTAATTTATTTATATGATTAGATTATTTTTTGAATTGGTTTTAGAGTTTAATTAGAATATATTTTTACCATTTAATCCAATAGTGGTCGTTGGAATTAATTTCACTTTGAAGTTGGACTTAAACTAGTGTCAATCTTTTGATACTTATTGTTTCATAAAAACACGCTATTTGCTCTGACAGCGGGAATTAATTATTAACTTAATTAATGTAACTTATATTATTTGAATTTTTTAAAATAGACATCATTTTTGAATTCGGAATATCAAATAAAGCTTATGGTGAAGTTTTGGTATTTTTCTGAAAAACTTCAATTTTTGATGAATAGTGAAACCACTAAGTGATACTTAAAAATACTGATTTTTCTTTTAAATGAAATTTTATCACCTCTGTGTTTTGAATTTCAAAAATCCGACATAAATGGTTTTCAATAATAATTAAAATGTGGTTCAATGGGATTAAAATAATTTTTTTGGTGAATAGAAACTTTTAAGTTTTTAATCGCGATTAGCGTTAATTAGTGTAGTTTAAGGTAAAAATAATGTTTTAATTATATGAAATGACCTAGAAACGTGTGATACCATTATTAGATGTGTCATGGCCGACTAAGACAACCCATGAGTTGAGTTTTTGGACACCATGGAGCCACTTGGGTAAGATAATGACATTAATGCCTTTTATTTAATGTTAAAGTAAAAATGTCACAAACATGAGTAGTTTTACTAAAAAAAATTTAAATGGGGTTATACAAGTCATATTTTGTACTACAAATAGTCATTGGAAAGATAATAATATTTATTACATCATAGTAGTTTTTTTATAATTTTTAGAAATTAAATAAATTAAATTATATATGACATCATGATGATGCAGCGATTACCTCATTATTAAACGATTTAAATAAAATGAAAATATAATGTAAAGTCTGAGACCTAAACATGTCAAAAACCTATTTGATGAGTATATTTAGAACTACTATCACCTTATCCTAGAAATATATAATTTTGGGACCTTTTAAATCCGAAAAGCATTTTATGATAAAGTATCCTTTTATAATGTTCCATGAGTGCCCCTCCTCTCCTCTTATAAAAGGCCCCCACCTCTACCTCCTTACTGACACCTCTCAAGCATTTGGTTCGGCCACCCCTACCCATTTTGTCTCTCCACATCCCTCTCTTACTCCTAGAAGCCTCACTTTGGGCAGAAGTCTTCCAAAGGATGCCTTTGAGCTCAAATCTAAGAGAGTTTCCCGATTTTAAGGTAATGTCTTCACTTGTGTTCTTTTGTTTGTTTTGCTTCTCCAACCCACTAAACTCGATTTATTAATTTATTTTGTAAAAAATCCAGTATCTTCAATATACTAGGATGTTTTTATAAGAATAATTACAGCTACAATTACACACACCTATATCTAATGGTTAAAGAACATATTGTTTCTGTGGATGGCGAATTTCTGCCTCACGAAACGATGATTGTTCAATATTCTTCAAAAATATTCAAAAGAGGCCATTAATATGTCCCTATATTTATATATGATATATAATATGTTTTTTTCTCCTTAAGCTTCTTTATTTTTCATTTATGGCATAGCTTTATGGCTTCCATTATGGGTATACGCGATGTCTTCATTTTAGGAAGTGCAGACTACCGCCCCCTCAAAGTGATTGGATTCGTTAATGCCATATGTGGGACGTATAAAGGATGGATTCAAAGTTATTATATATGATGTATGTTACATCTAAATGATAAATATATAATTCTGGAATTAAAATATACATACCTCTCATTTATTTTTAATTACATTAATATGACATAGAAATGAAAGTAGCGTTCATGAGTACGTATGACTTACCGTCTCCATGAACGGTGAATTTCATTTATTACCTATAAATGATTATGAAATACTATAAATACATGTAAATGATGGATATATATGATATATATGATATCCAAATCATGAATATCATTCTGGATATAATGAACCACTGAACACACGAACAACATGTAATTTTAAGAAGTCCACGTTCGACTTAAGAACCAAATATCGACAAAAAAACATTATTACCTTAAATAATTACATAGTGTTCATAAAATGGTAATAATTGATATAAAAGGAATAATTAACTTGAAAAAGGTTCTTAAGCAAGTAGAAATTAACTCATGTATATTATTCAGGACATTAAAGAACGATCGAGTCTAGTCGGACCTGAGGAAAGGGACTTCGTCTCAATCACCTTTCATTGAGGCATATTTTGTTTTATACACAACTTTATTTTATACGGTGTATAAAACCCTTTGACTTTTCATTTTATTCAAAAAGAATCTTTTTATATGAAGCGTTTTTCTAAACGAAAAAAAGGAATGTTTCTTTTAACGAACGCGGTGACAACGACCTTTTCCGGCACCACGAGTATTATTTGGTCTTTTGCTTCCTGAACAAGCCGTAATGTTTTTTTAAAATGAAATAAATACCATATACTCTTTTATGTATTTTGGTATTGAAAATGGTTTTTATAATGGATTTTTTATGTCAATATATTTAAGTGATATATTGTGATCAAAGTGTTGAAATGTTTTCTGTCCATTATATTTTTTTTATGTCTTATGATTTTATAATGGTACTTGGACATTTTATGGGTGGTTACGTGATGAACCATATGACGAGTGGTGCCGTGAATACCAGGATGGGCGGTTACGTTATAACCTCCAATGCATTGGGTATGAAAGTCGGCCGTATGGCTATTCCATTAAGTGATATGTGTGGAAGTCGACCGTATGGTTATTCCATTTAAGTATGTTTATGTCCCAAGTTACCTTTTTATGTTATGTGTTCTTTATATGGGTTTTATGGTAATATTTTGGTTACAAAAGGGTAAGTAATGATATTTTATTCAGTGAAGAGTTTTTGCTACTTCATAATGGTGAAAAGTATTATTTTGATAAAGTATACATGGTTTACTTGTTGTTTTGACAAACTAACAGTTTTCATTCTTTGTGTATCTCTTACTGAGCTTTTTATGCTCATTCCACATTTTTTGAAATGTTTTTTCACAAGACTTAACGTGGAATAGGGTCAAGGATGGGATCATGGGAAAGCCATGCTACCTAAAACATGGAACTAGAGATGTTTCTTTTTAAGAGCTTCTATTTTATGGAAACATAGTAGAAGTGTCTACTTTGTAATATTTTGAGATGTAATAGTTAAGATCTAATTCTCTAAAACTCTAAACCTGAAAATATCCTCAATGGGAATTATTCATTTAATTCAATATTAAGTATGGTTTAAGGCCGGGGCCTTATATAATGGGTGAGCAGTTTATCATCTTTTATGACCGAAATATTCTCTTGTATATATCATATAAGAAGTATAATAACATGGATAATTAGGGAATGAAATATATATTTTAATACTATGGCTTCTATATTGTTTATTCTACTAAGAAGGGGAACATTGTAGAATATTCTCTCAAAATGAAATCTTCTTCATCGTTTCTATGTTCGACATTGGAGTAGTTGGACTCATTGTAGTTATCCTTTATAATTGTGGATGGATTATATTAACTAAAATTCATTTATGTTACCCCTCTAAAATTATACTCATTTAAGGAGACATCATAGGGATACCGTCTGTGAGACCTTGCAAACTCAACTATCCACTAGACATGCTCCTTATGGATTTTTTGAAGGTGGAGAATATTTCATTCATTTCAGACGATACATAATGGATCCTGTGATTTTTTTAGAGGAGGTTCTAAGAGATTTTAAAATATCTCATTTCGCAGGAAAAAAATGAGTGGAAGTGAAGTACCATGACCTCTGAATTTAGTTTTGGTGGCCATGGTAGAAGAAAATATTTTAAGACTTTTCTCTCGATGCCTTAGTAGTTAATAAGTGAAGGATATACAATAGTATTGATAATGTCTATATAAAAATCTTGAGGTGAGGGAGAGGAAGTATTATAATATATCCAAGGATATCGTTATGGGGATACCATGTATGTACAAATGAAATGATTTAATCTGGGTGATCGTAGATTGACTCACCAAGTAATCCCAATTCCCAATTATCCAAGAGGATATTTCAATAATGATCATGGGAATCATAAACATGTATAAGATATTATAAATCAATGTACTTTCCTAAATAATACTTTCTAATAGTGATAGATTCATCAAATACTGGCTATAGAAGGAATTATATGTTTTTTTGGACTCAGTTTCATTTGAGCATCACATTTCAACCCCAAACTAAAAGCCAGACTGAGAAAACCATTTAGGTAGTCTAGAACATGTTGAGAGATTTCCTATTGATGTCTATAAATATTTTTGAGGATCACGTACTCTTACCTGATTTTTAATAAATCAATATCTACCATTCCACTGTCATTATGGTACCATTTGAGGAATTGTTTTAGAAACCATTCAAGTCATCACTATTACGGACCGATCCTGGACAGTTATCCCTTAAGGGAAAAATTTTGTGTGAGGTAGTACAACATGTTTAATGTCATGTATGTGAATATGTGGAATTCAAAGAGCCATCAGAAGTCTTATGGTGACCATTGTTGAAGTCCCTATAGTGTTTGAAGATGAATACAATGTGTTCCTATGGGTTTCACATCAACGTGGATTATAGTTTCATGGATGTGGAGGAAAGTTATCTCTAAGATTAATTGGTGTTTTCTAGATACATAATAGAGTTTTTGAGGTGGAATAAAACTCATCACTACCACCATATTTAGTTTAGATGAAAAATATCTTCCATTTTTCATAGATGAGAAGGTACGTGAACGATATATCACACATTATTTAATGGGAAAAGAATCACATCAATGATATAGATACCATTGTTGGATACCCACTAATGATTTTGGATATAAATGAGAGAATAATACAAGGGTAGATGATTACTTTAGAGGATTTATTATGGAATCACATGAATATATAAGAGAGATAATGGGAGAACGAGACTCGTAGCATGCTTAGTACCCAAATCCCTCTGGGTAGCCTTTTTTGTTTATTAAGACGTAAATCACCATGGTTGTCACAAATTGTCCCCCGAGGCCTATGTCGTGACTATCCAAAGACTACCTTCCAAAGGATAGGGGGTGGAGACTAGCACCGAAAAGGCATATCCCAAAAACAGGGAAGGCATTTCCTCTAAACCTGTAAACTCACCCAACGCAAGAACACATCAATATACAAGCACAAGGTAATCTATAAAGTAAATAGTGTGTCTACAGTAAGTAAAGGGGACAGAATACAATCCTAACTTGAAAGTACATGTAAAATTGAAAATAAATAGCTCTTGTAAACACCCGCTGAGGACCCTACCTGAAGGGTAGGTACAACTCTCGAACGGTTGTTCTGGATGATCGTCTCGTCTAATGTCCACCTCCGACCAGCCTCCAGTTTGGTTCCGTCAACCAGTATTAGTGTTTTTTGTTTTCTGAACAAGACACAGCAAGGTGCAGGCCTATCCCATGCAGCGGTGAGTATATAAATACTTAGGTGGGACCCTTAGACCCTCGTATGTCTACTAGAGTTTCACAATGGAAAACCACAAAGCACGAAGAAATAGTCATCAACACTACTTAGGTATATTCCCATACATATACCTACATTATCAATATATACAAAGGAAACACTATGAAGGTAGATGTACCACACATGTAACACCACGTAGGTAAATGTACCCCATAGGTAACACCATCAATGTAGAAGACATAGCTAAAACCATGTTTTTAGAGAAGTATAGAAGTACAGATGATTTGTCGCGAAGAAAGATAATCTATTTCTCTCAAGTGGAACTGCTTATGATTATAAAGAGTCTGACTCACTTATGATTGATAGGTATTAACCACTGCAATGAACCACATAGGATTCGACCCACACATTATCAGTATGCACTGACCCACTTAGGATCGCTGAGCACTGACCCACATAGGATCTAACCAACACATGATCGGTATGCACTGACCCACATAGTATCGTTGAGTGCAGACCCACACATGATCTGACCCACATAGGATCATGTTGACCCACACACGATCGCTCGGTACTGACCTCAGTATGATCTGTTTCCAACCATTGCCTCACTACCAGCCACTGGATTCCCACTCATAGCACATTTGGGAGAATCGCACCTCACACAATTAATTGTATCTCAACCTCCACAAATATCCATTAATAAGTATCTCAAAGGGTTTTCAAGTGACAAGGGATATAATGCAATAGGTGACATGCCAATCAGACACCCGGATTGTATGTTTTTAGCAGTTCTACTTCGAGGGCTCGGTTGGATTTGGGTTTGATCCAACCTAGTCGTACTCCTACATTACCCAAATCTGATGTAGAGTATACCAAAAGGACCATCTTAATCCAGGGATCCCAATTCTATAGATGGTTTGTCAAACAGACATCTAGTTCTAACGATACAGCCAAGAAGGCGTATCTGGGTCCGGATGGGTCCATACTGCGTCGACCCGACCCAGATTGGGTCGACCCAACCTGGTCTGGGTCTGGCCTGGTTGGGATAGATTGCTTCAAAACTAGCCCATTGGGCCATGTTTCGGCATTCTATTCCATGTTTTGTCTTGGCCCATGAAGTGGTCAGACCGGCCCAGCCCGCTGGGAAACCTGTAGTCGGGGGGCACGTCGTGGCAGGGTCTGCCCTAGCCAGCACCCTGGGGAAAGCCCCCCACCCCCCAAGTTCACCTGAATGGCCTAGCGGACTATTTTCTCACCATGATGGCACACAAGACCACTTGGTGGTCCCACTCTGTGTGACACGACTAGTTGGAACGACCGACCGTTTCCCCTCCAAGTGGCGCGGACGCGCGCCACTGTCCATCTGCGGCTGACTGAGTTGCGATTACCCTCCATCCTCTGTCGCGACCTCCTTCTCCTACGGTGCTGATGCACGTCGCTGCTCCACCATGCATCCAACCAAATGCTAGAAGCCACCCTCCTCCGTCACAGTTGATGGGCCGCGACCTCCACTTTTGGTGGCGAGGACGCATGCTACCCTCCCTCCATGTGGCCGGCCAGATACCTACCTCCACCCTCTTCCATGAGCCTTTGTAGCTTCATTACAAGCCTAGAAATTATGATGATCCCATATTCATGATTCTCAGGTCACAATCAGATCATTTATATGTCATGCTAAATGTGAAATCGCGTTTTCATCATGCTTATTTTTTGGTGACGAAGAACACATGAAGAATGCACAAAGAACCAAAGAAAAGGGCTGAGTTATAATTGAGGAATGACGGTCATGTTTATTTGGACATCACCGTCGTGAATCATTTTAATGAAGAATAAACTAAAAGATTTAATCATTATTGAAATTAAAACCCCTACCTTGTTTTTTCATTGGAGACGGTGTGAGGAAATATATGAAGATTATGAAGTCACATACATTCCTTTCTCCCACAATAGGCTCCAAAGTCGGTCCACATTTTTGATATTTAGAACGTTATTCAATGGAGAGGTTCTTCATTTGGAGAGTTTTTCTCCAAAGGCTCTCCATTTCCAATCCTTTTACCCCACGAGAGGTGAGGTTCCAAATTAATAAGTTGGGAATTAATGTTCGCACATCAATGGGGAGATTCCAAGAGTTAATAAAAAATAACTATTAATTAACAATTTGATTCATTAATTTGTAATTAATGAATTCTATTAATAAAAATATAATGTGGATACACATTTTGTTTAAATGGGAATTTAGTGCCCCACATTAAATGTCTGTCCATCAACATGTGGTCCCCATATTCATTAATCAAATGGGAGGGTTTAAAAAAAATAAAAATAATTATTTTATTTTATTATTTTTCTAACTCTACGTTGAAAAATCTGAAAAACTAACATCTACCATCGAACTAATATGGTTGAGGTGAATGTCTCCTTAAAAGATTATCGGCGTTGTGAGTTCAACAGTGTCCTCGGATTTCAGTTATGAGCACCATTTCAAAAGTTACAAAACGTCAGTCATGTGTTTTCTGAGTGTACCTGAAAAAAAGTTCATAAATTCATTCCATGAACACCATTCCTCAGAATCCCGTGCCATCAATTTTTGTAGACACATAATATTCCTATATAATAAAATACATATATTTAAAAAATTCGGGTCTTTACATTCTCCCCACCTTAGGGCTTTGAATCCCTGAAATCCACAACACAAATTATTGAAAAAAGTGGGTGTAATGAGCATAAATCTGAACCACCATCACCCATTTGATCTCTTGGAGGTTCCCATGCTTCCAACGAACTCACAGAATAGATATCAACCATCTAAAAAGGACCTGCTCTTGTCAAGCCTCAATCTCCACTGGAACCTCTGAAAATGGTGCCCCATCGTCGATGTCAAACTCTCCCCAGTAAATGATTTGTGAAGGATCATATATGTATCTCCTCAGCTGGGATATGTGGAGAATGTCTTGCACCCAGTGTAATTTAGGGGGAAGAGATATGTGGTAAGACACCTCGCCAACTCTTTTGAGGACCTAAAAGGGTCTGATGGACCTTGGAGATAATTGCTACCCCAAAACAATCCCCGCAAACCTACGAGGTGTGACCCGTAGAAAGACATGGTCACCATCTTCAAACTCTAGAGGTCTCCATCTCCTATTAACATAAGACTTCTGTCTGCTCTATTCAATTATCTTCTTCTACTAGATGATCTGCAGATTTTTTGTGGTAGCCATTACTATCTCTGGTCCCATGATTGATGAATCCCCTAGGTAGGTCCAACATAGAGGTTATCCGTAAGGTCATTCGTAAAATGCCTCAAATAGTTCCGTTCCGATAGTGGAGTGATATATGTTGTTGTACGTGAACTCTACAAAAGGAAATTGATCCTCCCACATGCGGCCAAAATCTAGGATGCAAGCACGCAACATGTCCTCAAGGTTCTAAATGTTCTACTCTGCCTGACCAACTATTTGAGGATGGAAGGTCGTGCTCAACTGAAGTTGTGTCCTGAATACTTCCTACAACCCCTACCATGGTCGGGAAGTGAAACGTGCATCACAATCAGAGACAACCGTATATGGAAATCCTTGAAGTCTTATAATCCTCTACACGTAGAGGCGTCCCACTCTCTCTACTTTTCCCTGCTCTCTAATAAGTAGGAAGCAGGCTGACTTGGGGAGTCAGTCAACGATCACCCAGATAGAATCATGACCCATGGTTGTGCATGGAGGTCCTATCATGATGTTCATTGAGATTCCTTCCCACTTCCACTCCAACACCTCAAGTGGCTGGACTAAGCCTACTGAAAAATGAAATTATGCCTTTAATTGCTGACAAGTGAGGCACTGTGAGACAAAATCTACCATTGATTTCTTCATTTCTATCCACTACTACAAATTCCAATGGTTCTGGTACATCTTCTTCACTCGGGGACGTACCTCTAGAGGGGGTGTATCGAATTACTCAACACTTCATCCAGTAGCGTCACCGGTACTAGAGTACATCCTCTGAAAAAAATGACATTCTCCCCACCTTCAGAAAATCCATCAGGTGCCTGTCTTGTGGATATCAGCGTACGTTGAGCCTCACAGTAAGTGTCTCCAAGCTTCATCTCCCTGACTCACTGAAGGAGTGGGGTAGTGACTTTCAGAGGCTGAAGATATGATGCACCATCTCGATCCATGTAGGATATCCACAACGTGGAAAGCTTCTCTATATCCTCACTCAGAATATATATACGAGATCTCCTGCCGAGTGCATATTCTACTACATTCCCTTTCCCAATAGTATATAATATCTCAAATTCATAGTGTTTTAGGAACACAAGACTACAATTTTATCTCAGGTATAGGTCCTTTTGGGAGTAGATATACCTGAGACTCTTGTGACCAGAGTAGAATGTAAAATGTTCACCCATCAAGTAATGTCGTCACATATTCGTGGAAAATACCACTGATACTAACTCCAGGTCATGGGTCACATAGTTATTCTAATGTTGTCTCAGCTGTTCAGAACCATATGCAATCACTGCTCACTCCCTACATCAGGACACATACAAGACATGTCCCTAATGAGTCGCAGTAGATGACGTACCCAATGCCTTCCTCCAGTAGCCTCAAGATGGGGGCACTCATTATTGTTTGCCTCAGCTCTTGGAGAATCCACTATCATCTCTCCAAACACGCGAATGTTTTCACCTTCTTTGTCAACACTAGTAAGGGTGCCACATCTCTGGAAAATTATAGAACAATCCTCTTGTAGTAATCGACCATACCCAAGAAACTCCAACTTTGGTAACACTCTTAGGTGGATACCGAGAAAGTACATCCCCAATCTTCACTGGATCCAATGAAACTCCATCCACCAAGATGATGTGTTCTAAGAATTCAACCAGTCTAATCCATAAATAACACTTCGATAGAAGACGATAAAACTGGTGATCTCGGATTTGGTCCAGAACTATCTGCAGATTATAGGAATGCTCCTCCACCATCACTGAGTATATCAAGATGTCATCGATGTATATTACCACAATGAGATTGAGGTATGGCTGGGGGATTCTATTAATGAGCCCCATGAACATTGCAGGGGAATTGGTCACACTGAATGGCATAACCACAAACTCATAATGGCCATACCGACATCTTAAGGCTATCTTCTACACATCCTCATCTCGTACCCTGAGTGGGTGATATCCTGATCTGAGTTCTATCTTCGAAAACCACAGTTCTCCCTTTAGATGTTTAAAGAGATCATCAATCGTCGGGAGTGGGTACTTTTTATTTACAGTCACATGGTTCTGGCACCAATAGTCTACACATAGTCTCAAACTATCATCCACTTTCTTGGTGAATAAAATCAGGGCTACCCAAGTAGAAAAATTGGGCCTAATAAAACAATTTATCTACAAGTCCTCAAGCTATATCCGCATCTCTCATAGCTTCATGAGAGCTATCTGATATTCTAGATTAGATATTGGTGATGTCCCAGGGAACAAGTCAAGGTAAAATTCAACCTCTCTACGAGGTGGAAGTCCTGAAGCATCGTCTAGAAAATCTTCAACGTACTGGTCCACCACTACAGGATAGCTCGGGCTATCAACATCTACTGGTCCAAGGGTAAGGCTAGCCAACTGATGTTTGATCAGATTCAGCCTCCTCTGGGTAAGTCTATCCTGTGCTACAAAGGTTCTCTTCTAACCGGTAAAGGAAAACCTGGTCCCATCTGTGCAGACACACTACACATTTCACCTAATACAGTCAATCTGAGCAAGCACTATAGATAAATATTCCATACCCAACATGACATCGTAAGGCCTCGACACTGCTACTACAATATCCCAGCTGAAGCTCTCACCTCCTAGAGTTAGATCACACTTCCAGAACTAGTGAATAATTGTTGAATATGCTCCCATAGGAGTCTCTTGCAGTAAGGATCGTGCAAAAAACACCACTGGTATCTCCATGATTCGAACGAGGGTCCTAGAAATAAAATAATTATGGGAAATTGTGTCTAAAAGTACTGCAACTTAGGTGGGGTAGACCGAGATTGTACCTCATATCATCTTCGGAGCATCATGGTCATAAGCCTTAGCTACCTGGAGCTATGGTCACCCTGTCAACCAGCTTCCTGTGGTTGGGGTGGACCACCTAGAGGTGGTGGTGGTAGAACCTCGAATAGACACCCACCGCATACTACACGACCTGCTCCTCTGCCACATCTGCCTCCTTCCATCAGACCTCCCCGATCGAATCTTCATTTCTACCCAGGAGGCTCTTCGACTATTGTAAGGTCATCAATATGGTGGGCCAGGCAGTCGCGAGCCATATGACCATGCCCACCGCACGAGTAACACTGTCTGATCCTCACCTGTGCTACTCTATCCGAGAGGCCAACATCACCGACGCTATATCATGTGGTCATCCACCTATATATATGTTCCTTTTAGACCTTTGCATTATCTATCAGCTTCCATCTACCAAATAATCTGCTATGTGATGTCTGGTGGTGGGTCTCGCTGCTGGTGACTTCTTAGTAAAGAAGCTCTCCACAATGAGTTCTCGATTTAACACCCCCGATAATTTCGAGATGCTAAGAGAAACCATCAAAGATCTAATCTCCCATCTGAACCCATTCTTGAAGGTTCGGTCCCTGAAGAAATGTTGTTTCCCCATGTTGGAGGATTAGCATGAGAGGTCAGTGAGCCTCACTAAATACTGAGACACGGTCATGCTACCCTATAGTAAGTGGAGAAGCTTCTGTATACTCACTTAGTGTAAGGTCATTGGGATGAACTCTATCCTCAAAAGGCTCTTGATGTCCGCCCAGATGAGAGTAACATAGTCGTGAACCTAGAGCATCAATATCCACCATATGCCCATTGCTGCCTGAATAAGTCTGGCGGTATGGATCACAATGAGATTAGCTGGTGTCCCTACTAGTTGAAAAACTCTAACCACAACCTCCATCCAATACTCAACCTCATGTGGATCCATCTCTCCCCAGCACCTCAGTGGCCTCTAGCGTTGGAACTCGTACAACGAACTCATGTGGTTTTCACCCTCTGATGTAGGGCCTAGAGGCATCAGCTACCCAATGGGTAGTGGTGGTGCTAGTACACCACCTGATGGTACAACTACTATAAGGGGTCCCTACCCCAAATCCTAATCGCTAGGTGAGATGTCTTTACATACTCTACCTAGAACCCAAGCTGGTTTTCTGCGTGGAGGCATCCTGAAAAAAAATATGTGTCCCACGATCATGAAGTTATACCCCGTGATATTACTCAAAGAGATCACAAATCAAAATTTTCTAAAAAACATATGCAATTAGTTTTATCATGCATCGAGTCAGAAATCAGATGTTAGGGCCCTAGTGTAAGGAAACGTCGGTCGGCACACCAACACCGGATTCCCCAAACTGGTAACCACAATCATTACTGATAACAATATTTTCGATTAAAAGATATGAGTCCACATTCTTCGGTAGAACCGACTCCTCTAACACCAATATGTCACGAACCATTCCCCAGGGCCCATGTCTTGACTACCCCAAGCCTTCATTCCATAGGCCTGGGGCTGGCGACTACCACCATAAAGGAATATCCCTAAAATTGAGAAGGCATCGCCTCTAAACCTCTAAACACACCCAAACCAAGCACACAATAAGATAAAAGAACATGGTAAACTATGACGTATACTAGGTGTGTACCATTAGTAATGGGGCTTGAATACATGCCCAAATAGAAAGTATAAGTAAAAATGATATCAAACAGCTCCTATAAACACCCGCCAAGGACCCTACCAGAATGGTAGGTATAACTCTCGAATGGTCGTTCCTACGGATTGTCTTATCTAATGTCAACCTTCGATCAACCTCCTATTTGGTACCCTCAACCTCAGTCATCATTTTATGTCATCTGCATAAGACACAGTAAGGTGTGGGAAGAACCCGTATAGGGGGTGACTATATTGATACTCATTAGATACCCTAAGACCCTCATAGGTCTCTTAGAGTTCCACAAAGTAAAACCCACAAATATTGAAGAAATAGTCAGCAACACAACATAGGTATATGCCAATACTTATACCTAAGTTATCACGATATTCAAAGGTAACACCACGAAGGTAGAAGTACCACACATGTAACACCACGAAGGTAAAAGTACCACACAAGTGACACCATGATGGTAGAATATGCTGCTCATACCAGGTTTTCAGTGAAGTATAGAAGTACAGATGATTATTCATGAAGCTAGATCATCTTATTCTATCAAGAGGCACTTATTATAATTATACAGAGTCAGACGCAAACAGGATATATAGTTACTAACACCTGTAATGTCCCGCACAGGATCAGACCCACACAGGATTGGTATAAGCTGACCCACACAGGATCGCTGAACACTGACCCACACAGGATTTGACCCACAAATGATCGGTATGTGCTAACCCAAACAGGATCAGACCCAGATTGGATCGGTGCTGACCCACACAAGATTGCTCGATACTAACCTCTGTATGATCTATCTCCAACCTCTGCCTCACTGCCAGCCACTGGATTCCCGCTCATAGCACATTTGGGAGAATAACTCCTCAATCCATTGCTCATACATCAACTGAAATAAATTTCAATGAATAAATATCCCAAAGGTCCTTCACGTTATAAGGGACCCAATGCAATAGAAAGCGGGTCAATCAGACGCTCGGTTAGTATGTTATTAGTTTTTCCTCTCTGAGGGTCCAGTTGGATCTGGGTTCGATCCAACAGGGTTGTACCCCAAAATTGCCTAAATATCTAGTGGATTATACCAAAATGACCTCCTCTATTCAAGGATCCCAATGCCGAAGATGATTCATCAAACAGACACCCGATTCTCAAGATACGACCAAAAAGGAGTATCTGGGTCTGGTTGGGCCCGGGTCCAGCCCAGCGGGGCCTGACCGCTGCGGACCTGACCCGGTCCCGCACTGGACTGGATAGGCCGGATCGATGTCGGCCCAGCCCAGCCCGATGGGTGAGGCCTGCTAGCACAACCCGATGGGTGACTTTCGGTCGTGTGGCCCGCCGTGGCGGGGTCATCCCAAGACAGCACCCAGGGGAAAGCCACCAACCAGGTTTACCTGAACGGTCAAGAGGACCATTCTGTCGCCCTGCCAACATGCAGGACCGCTTGGTGGTCCTGCTTGTTGTGACACAACCTTCCAGAATGGCCCGCCGATTTTCCTCTAAGTGGCACGGATGCGCACCGCCGTCCCCTACGACCGGCGGGGTGATGGCTGACCTCCAACCACCACCGTAGTAAACCATTCGCATCCTCGTACTCCATTAGTTTCAATGGTCACCACTGTTCTACCTTGTGTCTAGTCAGATTTTGGAAACCACCCTACTCTGCCAAAGCCGACAGGCCGCGTCCTCCACTTCCAGTGGCGTAGATGCGCACTGCCCATCTTCCACGTAGTCGGCCGGATGCTGGCCACCACCCTCTTCCGTGAACCTTTGCAGCTTCATTCAAAGCCCGAGAATTATGATTTTATCATATTCACGATCATGGGGTCATGATCTTCACGTCCATATGTCATTATCAATGAGACATTGAGTTTACAATGTGCTTAATTATTTGGCGATGAAGAACGCACAGATAATGAAAGAAATGGATCTAGGTATATGCACGGAATGATGGTCATTATTTTTTGGCCATCATCATTATGAATAATGATTTTGAGGAATCAAAAAAATAATAATAAATCAAATAAAAATCCCTACCTTGTTTTCTCATTGGAGATAGCGCGAGGAAGGAGATGAAGATGATGAAGTCACTGATGTCTGTTTCTCCTGCAACAGGATCCAAAGTGGGTCCCTCGTTCTTGATCTAGAGAACATTCTTTGTTAGAGAGATTCTTCATTTGGAGACTATTTCTCCAAAGTCTCCCCTTTTCCAATCCTTTTCTACTGCGAGAGGTGGGGTGACAAATTAAAACGATAGGAATTAATGTAGACACATCAATGGGAAGATTCCAAGAGTTAATAAAAAACTCTTAAATAAAAAGTTGATTCATTAATTCATAATTAATGAATCCAATTAATTAAAGCGGAATGTGGATACAGAGTTTTTGTAACTGGGAATTTAATTCCCCATATTAAATTACTAACCACCCTCATGTGGTCTCCACATTCATGATTCAAATGGGAGGGGTTAAAATAAAATAAAATAAAATATTTTATTTTTAAAACTTTTCTAACCATCCCATGAAAAATCTGAAAAACTAACTTCCACCCTCGACTAACTACGATAGAGGTGATCTTCTTCTTAAGTGTATATTTTCACTGTGAGGTCAACGGTGTCCCCCAGTTTTAATTCTGAGCACCCGTTCAAAAGTTAAAAAATGACGCTTGTGTGTTTACTGAACCTACCTACCGCGAGGCGGATCGGCGGCCGACACAACGTGGCTCCCTCATCCGGCAGAACAGTCACGCGCCACCAACCTTCTATGCGGCCAGCAAGATGCTGGCCCCCACCCTCTTCTGCAGGCCAATTCAGCTTTGTTTAAATCCTAAAAATTATGATGTTCCCATATTCATGATCCTTAGGTCGTGATCTCCACACCCATATGTCATGCTCAACGAGACATTTCATTTTCAATGTGCTTAATTATTTGGTGACAAAGAACTAACCAAGAATGAATGAAAAGGGTCGAGGTATAAGTTAGGTTTGATGGACATGTTTTTTTGGACATCGTCATTGTGAATCAAGATTATGAAGAATCGACAAAAATATTTAATCATACTTCCAATTAAAACCCCTAATTTGTTTTCTCATCAGAGATGGAAGGATGAAGAAGATAAAGATGATGTAGTCACTAACAAGCTTCGCTCCCACAATAGGCTCCAAAGTGGGTCCCTCTTTCTTGATCTGGGGAACGTTCTTCATTGCAGAGGTTCATTGTTTGGAGGGTGTTTCTTCAAAGGCTCTCCATTTCAAATCATCTTCCCCCACGAGAGGTGAGGTTCCAAATTAAGAAGTTAGGAATTAATGTGGGCACATCAATGGGGAGATTCCAAGAGTCAATAAAAAATAACTCTTAGTTAACAAGTTGATTCATTATTTCTAAATTAATGAATCCTGTTAATTAAAGTGGAATTTGGTTACACATTTTATGTAACCAGGTATTTAATGCCCTGCATTAAATGCCCGAGCACCCTCAGGTGGTCCCCAAATTAATTTTTCAAATGGGATGGTTTAAAAATATAATAAAAGTAATTATTTTATTTTACTATTTGTCTAACTCTCCAAAGAAAAATTAGAAAAAAAATTCTATCATTGAACTAGTGTGGTCGATGTGAAGGTCTTCTTAAGTGAATATCGGCCCTGTGAGTTCAACGGTGTCCTCAAATTTCAATTTTGAGCAACAATTCAAATGTTACAAAACGTTTCTCTCATGTTCACTGAACCTACCAGGTAATAGAAGAGAAACACCACCTTATCATGGTCGTTAGATCCTGGCCCACCAGGTACAACTAGTTGCCCCACTGACACATGGTCTACAATCAAGATCCAAATAATATGTCGGAACGGGTCATCTTACAAATTACTGTCCCCATAGGCTAACCCCTGTCATTTCTATTGCATTTTTTCTTCACTCATGCACATCCTGGGAAACTTTTTAGAAGGTCACCCAACCTGATCACTACTCCAGGAAAGCACGCTTAACTATGGAGTTCTAATAAGGTAGGATCCCGAAAAAGAATGTTCTTCTTGTTGAAATGAGTCAAATAATTTAGACATTTAACACTTCATCATTCGGGGGTGTTTCAATCATCCCCCATTTTCGGAACAATGTCCTCGTTGTGGGCCCTATATCTCATCCTAGAGTGCACCACACTTAAGGTCTCCTTATGTGAATATCGGTGATGTGATTTCAATAGTGTCCTCAGATATTATTTCCAAGCACTAATTCAAAAGTTACAAAACACCGCTCATGCGTTCATTGAACATACCTTGTAACAGAACAGCCTCACCCCCTTAACATGGTCGTCAGGTCCTAGCCCACTATGTAGCACTAGTTTCCCCGCAGACTTGTGGTACCCACCCAGGGGCCCACCCATAATCCAGAATGGGTCATATGACTAATGATTATCCCCACAGGCCAACAATTGTCCTTTTAGAGAACAAATTCCTTATTGTGGCCCTATATCTCAACCTAGACAGTGCACCATAGATAAGGTTTCTTTAAGTGAATATCGACGCTGTGAGTTCAATGGTGTCCTCAGATTTCAATTCCAAGCACCAATTCAAATGTTCAAAAACACCACACACTTGTTTAATGAACCTACATGGTAACAGAAGAGCCACGCCGCCTTAACATGTTCGTCAGGTCCTGGCCCACCAGGTACCACTGCTTTCCCCGCAGACATGTTGTCCCCACCCAGGGGCCCACCTACATGCCAGAAAGGGTCATCTGACTAATGATTATCCCCAAAAGACAACACATGACATTTTCAGTGCATTTTGTCCTTAATCACGCTCATCCTGGAAAACTTCTCAGAAGGCCACCCATCCTGATCACTACTCTTGGAAAAGAACACATAACTGGGGAGTATTAATCAAGAAGGCTCTTGAAAAGGAATGTGCATCTTGTTTAAATAATTCATATAATTTAGTCACTTAACCCTTTATCATTCGTGAGTGTTTCAATCATCCCTCTTCTAGAGAAAAATTTTCTCATTGTGGGCCCTATATCTCAACCCAGACAGTGCACCACACTTAAGGATGAGTTTCTCCTCTGATACAAAATTTGACAACTGGGTCCTGGCAATAGCACGCCACCCTTCCATAACATGGTCATCAGGTCCTGGTCCACCATGTACCACCAGTTGCCCTGCAAACATGTGTTCCCCACCTAGGGGCCCACCCACGTGCCTGAACGTGTCATCTGACTAATGATTATCCCCATAGTCCAACAAATGTCTTATCCATGGTTTTTTGTCCTCACTCACACACACCCTGGAAAACTTCCAAGAAGGTCACCCATCCTGATCACTAGTCCAGAACAAGAACGTTTAACTGTGGATTTCTAATCAGGCATGCTCTCAAAAAGGATGGTGCACCTTGTTGACATGAATCATATAATTTAGTCATTTAACCCTTTTTCATTCGGGGGTGTTACAAAGGAGGAGAGTAATTAACATCATATTTCCATGTAATTACTTGGAATATATTTGGTAATATATTTGAGATCATGCACATATACAATTAATGATTGAATGATCTAGTTTACATAGAATAAACTTGTGAAATATATAAATGGTTTTTACAACACAATCAAACAGTTTTTTTAAACATTAAATGCCCTCTAAATGGAGGAATGGATCATAAATATATGTCCTCTATTTAGTTTAGAGTGTGGGTTTTACCCTATGTGTGATATATCCTTATAACATGATTGATGTTCTAGTAGAGGCATGATCATGGGAGGATGTTTAAAATAAAATAAATTTATTTTTATATTTTTATATTTTTTTTAATTACACAACATAGAAAAGATTATATAACATTAGGATATGGGGAAAATATTACTATTTAATTCATTATATTTTAGATCTAGGTGATCAATTGAAGGAATATATAATGGTGAACAACAACTAGATCATATGTTGACAACTAGTGTGAAAACAATTCAAGGATATCATCGACAACAATGATATATCTTAATTATTCACCAACAATCAATCCAAATAGAGTTAGGATGTTGTTTTTTAGATTTATCCCCATTTTATTATTCATATGTTGTGTGTTATTCAATCTACAAATATATTTCATATTGTTGGTAAAACTAAGATTTATCTCAGAATTGATGAATATCTTTATGGTTGTTACTTATCACATTGTTCATCATTCTAATCGAAAATAATCAAGTCGAACATGAAAATTTGATGTTGTTCATTCGCTGTGTTTAGGGTGTTCATTTCATCACCCATTTCAAAATTCATCAAATTAAAATCTCTTGAAAAATTGTTTTAAAAATATTGAGAAATCAAATGTTCGACACTAGATTCATTTCACAATGGATTTCTATCAAAGATACATGATTGAATCAAATATAATATCAAACTACATTTTATAAGGTAAGGGATTAAATGTATTTGGGGATACAAATATTCATCTTCTTGGGAGTACGATAATGAATGATTTGTATGGTCAATTCTGAAATTTAATCAATGGGATGGAACATGATGATTATTGTGGTCATGACTCATCTGGTTGTGTTAATCAATTTTACAATTAGAATAATTTTCATATATAGGGATATAAGAGAGGCTGATGTTTCCGAATCAATATTAATGATTTTAGAAAAGCTCGATACACAGGATGTGTAATTTGGGAACCCTTGGTATTTGGAATCCCATTTGAGGTGGTAGGGTTTTATGGAGAATATATATATCAAAAAACATTTAAAAATTTCACTGGGTGTGTGGCCATTTCTAATTAGGTGAGTGAGTTATTGGGATGGTACAAGAAGATGGGAATCAAAATAGAAATAGATGACCATAAAGAAACATAGAAATCGTACAGAGTCACGACTAGGAATACATAGACACTGACATGCCATGTACTCAGGCACAAACATAGACATGGACACATGATATTTTACAAAAGAAGAATCTAATGTCATAGGGACACTCCATGTACTCCTTGAGCACATCATGTACTCCAATAAAGATATCACAAAGAAATTTTCCTCATCAAATTACACAAGTTTCATTATGTTTCATTCTCTATGTCATTTCCTTAAGGGTTAGTATGGAATCACATTATACACATAGGATAATAACCCCTTAAGTGGGACTTCATGGATACAATTTTTTGAATTCTTCCATGTTTCTTGGAGTGGGATCCACTATAACTATCCTTCCCTAGGTGGAGTTATTTGTATAGATGTTACCAACACTATGGAAGAGTCAATCCTCTACATATTGGGTTCATATAGAATGATTTTATGTTATACCACAAGATTTATGGTATGGTAATCATCTTTGTATCATTTTTTTATAATTCAATTTTTTTTCTAATGGATAAAATCAGTGATTATTACATAATTGAAAAAGTCTCTTAGAGTTATATGATGGGTGGAGTGTGTTCTCATATAAATATTCGATGTAAAACCAAGACGCATGATACCTATACTAGGATTATGATTCTAACATTACATTTGGACTTTGTTTCATTTTTGAGAAAATTTGGAAATTATTCTTATAATTTTTGTAGAAAACAATTGTGTAGATCTAACTATTATTCTTGTTGATGCATGTTTAGTTATTTTGGTGTGGCCTAATATGTATTTTTATACTCACACCTTCATTGGATTTACCTACTTGTTCCATCTATTATTCACATGACCGACTATTGGATGGAGTTTTATTTGGACTATGGCCTGCCAGTTCTAATTGAACTGAAAAAATTGAGGTGTGTTCCTAATGTTTTGTAGATTTATTTCCTCATCTATACATTTTGGTTGGATACATTTTTAGAATCATTGTGGTGGCATTTTATTTATACCTCCTTTCTTCATAGTTAATATTTCCATACTATGCTTTGTTTGTTATAGATGCAACCATGCATGGTTGATGAGTTGTTTTTCACTTTGTCATTGTATGTGATTAGATATGTGTGAATGTGTAAAGGTACTCTAGGAAAGGGACTCCCATGTTAGTGATATTACCACATGGTGCTGGTCTCCAACCCTTGACCTATTTGGAATAGGCATGGGGTCTTCACAGTTTGATCCCCATTGGGATGCGTTGTATTCAGCCCAAAGTTGGTTCTTTAATAGAAACAATCGGCCTAATTTATAAGGATCAGTCAGTTCTGTTTTTTTACAAACCGATACATATATGATACCATTATACATTGGGAGTATAAATAAGCGTAATAGATAAAAAAATTCAAATGACATTCAACAGTGAAAACTCATTCAAATATCGCTTCTTCATATATTGGGAAAATGAAACAAAATAATGGTGACCTCAATTCCCAATTAACGGTTAATAATCAAAAACTTTATAATGAATCAATATGAATAAAAGACATGTATAGGTAAATAACAAAACCAATATTCCATAAAAATACTTGGACAAGGTATAATCAATATGTAATGGTATTTAACATAATAGACAAGGCATATAATCAATTAAATGAAAATAAAATGAATCCATAAAAAATTAATTTTGAAAATTTCATATATTATAATAACTAAATTCTTAATAAAGACAATTATTTCTTATTGTACTATGTGATCTTAGGCATCATGATACATTCATTGATAATATCCGTCACTAAACAATTTCAAAGGAATATGTATAATGTATTTCAATTTGGCCAACGTAATTGGACTGATGAGGCCTACTAATACATAGAGAGGCAATATATTACCATTCCCCACCTATCACTAATGGTCCAATAAATTCATTATATATAAAATAATATATTTTTTATAAACAATGTGCCTTATTAAATATCATCATTGATAATAAATATGTATTTATCATTATTTTCCCAATTAATCGAATAACATTCAATGTAGACACCATATGATGAAATGGTATATAGTTCCAGATATAATCATATCCATCATAAAATAATATGGATATTTAAGATAAATGTATTTGAAAATGAAATATTATTATTAGTAAGAGCTTTTTTAAAGATAAATTTATCATTCACTATAGAAAATGAGATAGTAAAATTACAGTGACCACATTGTAACATTCATGTAAAATCAACCTAAAATAGATAAATAGTTTTTAATAATTAAATACCATTAAAAATGAGTAAATAGTGAAATAATTTTCAAATGGGCAGTATATACACAATATGAAAAATAATTGTTTCATAATATCAAATAAGTCTCAATAGTTTATAAATAGACAAAAAGTTCCTTAACTCATGCTTCCTATGACTGAACGTTAATTAGACAGATATAAAGTGGTTTTAAAAAAGTTATTAAATTATAATAGTAATATATTAATGTTTATAATATCATATTTTATACTCTTATTACATCTCATCAATTATTTTTTAATAATTATTTATCATTTTCAATATTTTGGGTGTTAATTGACAAGTTTTCTTATCTGTTTTTCATTATGAATGATATAATTCATGAAAATATTATGTAATTATATCATCTATAGAATAATAAACAGGGTAGAATTATAATTTTTTTATTCATGTATTTTTTTAAACCAATCATGAAATATTTTTATGAAAAATGAAATACATTATGATTATAGAGATGGTAGTTCATATGTACACCTAAGTAACAATTCCATTTTTCAATGAACATTATTAAATGGAGGTAAGTAACATATTTCATTTATATAATTTTCATAATATCATAAATTTCATATTATATACCTATATATATAATCGATGTGGTTTTGTGATGAAAAGCGAGTCACAATGCCTTATGAAGGCGGTAGTCCAAATGTACACGAATGAAATTATAATTTTTAAGTGATCTAAAAGAAAAAGAATAAATTGATTTTTTTATATTTAAATTATTAAACATAAGTACATTATATCATAATTATTTCATTTATATAAAATATATTCATTAAACTTATATTTATCCCTATCTATGTGAAGCAATAGTGAAAGATGAATCACATTGCTACATGAGATGTTAGACAACCGTATATACGAGTTGTGTTATCGTATCTCGTAAATAGTGAATGGTAAATATATATATATATATATATATATTATAGTGAATATATAGGTGGATTTTTTTTATTTAATTGTATAATATGTTTACTTTATATCCATCATCAAACCTAGACTATAGTGGTGGAAATGGAAAAATGGACAACATCAGATCATAAGGTGGTAGTCCACCATACAAAAAAAATGATTATTTTATAACACATTTCATTGAAGTTTATAATGTTATATTTCCATAAATTATTATAAAAAATCCAAGAATATGGAATATACTCATTTAATTATACCATCATTATTTAAAAAAAATAAGGAGTTGGAGAAAGACGTAAAATAGAATCACTTATTGAAGAACATTCAATATTCTTCATGTATCCTCTTTATGTTTGAAATAAATAATTCATAGGATGGATTTTTTACCAAAATAAGGATTATAGAAGGATATAAAGGAATTTTTTATGTTTTTTGTCGTGGTATTGTCTAATATAAAGAGGTTTTAACATGTTAATAAGCGATGTGTGTGAGTGACCTTATATATGATAGGGAGAGTCTCATTCTTGTAAATACTAAAACTTATTTACTATTTGAGGTCAATATTACCTAAATTGGATATAGAAACTATTAACTGAATTTTTTAGTAATATTCTGGTAAATAAACGTCACCATAATGCAATAAAAAACATTCTTTAAATATTTTGTTCCTCAACATCTAGGATTATTTAATTTAACAATTTTGATTTTCCACTATGGTAACTTGTTTATATCCTTTGTAATTTAACTTTTCAGAAAGAATTAATGTGATAATTATTATATAATTTTTAGAAAATAATTATAAATATTATAATTAAATTTTGAGAGATAAATCTTTTTTGTGTTGTAAATTAACGTCAAAACAAGTTCTTGTAATGTGAAAAAATATATCTTGGGCCTAAATCTTGATAACAATGTATTTAGTCATTATGTGTAAATATATTAATTATAAAATAAATAATTTTCCATGTAGGGAACATATTTGATATTTATTATCATTTAAAAATAACTTTGAATAATATTGTATTTTTAATAAATTTTTAATCATTTAATAAAATATAATTTATCATAAATAAACATTAATGTCAATTTTGACATTATTCATTTAAATTGTATAATGACATATCAGTACAATTTCGTAATTAGAATTTATTATGGTCATACCAGTGAAAAATTATATAATAATCTAAATATATAATTCAACCAAATAATTCATTCAATTTTATTTACTTTTATTATTTTTTGTATTAGTTATATGATTTTTTTAAGTAAATATTATCTATATTAGAATTTCTTAAGAATTTTAATTAACTAATTAATCCCTATAAATAAATATAAGTTGTTATGATAAAAAGAAATTTATATTTCTGAATAATAAGAATTAATAAATAAATTATTTTTTCCTTATCCCAAATCATTATATATATTTAAAGGAACATTTGTATCCCTTTCCCATTTATTAATAAATAACATATTATATAGTTTATATTCAAAGACAAGTGGAAAATAATTTCCATATTTAATATAGTTTGAGGAAAAATATCAATGTAAATTAATTAAATGAAACTAATATAGTATTTTAGGTCATTTTCACTGTTATTATTTTAGTTTCACCCAAGATAAGCATATTATTATATTAACTGAAATAGCTAATTTTTATTAAATTAAATATTCATATTGGTTATACATTAAGTTTCCATTATTAAGAATTAAAAATTATTCTAATTTCAATCATGGAATCTATTTAAAAAATTAAATTCATATAAGTGGGAAAATTAAATTTTAAATTACTTTCCCAATCGTAATGACAAAGTAGGGTTTTAAAGTAATGATTTTTAATGTTATACAATGTTTTTATATCTAAATTTAATATGAATAATTTATGATAATTAACAATATATTATTTATTGATATAAAATAGTACAATTTTTTATTTTAGAAAAATTCATAACATAATTAATGTTATATATTTTTCAAATAAAATTATAGTTTTCAATTAAAATATAATATTCTTCAAAATCTATCAAAAAATGAATCTCTTCATAGAAGTCTAAAATATAAACCATATTAATAATTTTATATATTAATTTCAATAATAATATTTATATTACCAAATAAATTATGATAATGTATAAAAATTAATTTTATATTATGTGAAAAAAGCATGACTAAGCCATGTTTTTTAACCCGATGTTTCGCACATCGCAAGACATCTTTGAAATCTTATTTATTATGAAATTAATATATTTTAATGTATTGGTGTTTTATATTCTCCCCACATAAAATAAATTATATTCTCCCAATTTAAACAAGATATTGTTTACCAACGAATTGATATTTGAAAATACAATTACTAAAAATCATACAACATAAAAAGTGATAAAAATATAATATAAATATGAGATGAAAGGTAAGTAAAAAATTCTAATATAATACCACATTAATCAGTTTCCAAGAAGGATAAATGAGGTTAGAAATGAGAACATGGAAATGGAATAGAAAAATAACACCCAACTGTAGATGGATATTCGTAATGAACATTTTTACCAAGAAAACTAGTTATGTAGATAAGTTTAATGACCAAAACCCATTAATAAAATCGGTGTGAAAAGTTCCATGATATTATCATTAATTATGGAAATAGAATAAAATTTTATTTCAAGAAACATTTTTGTAATTTTGAAGAATTATTTTTCTATCTTGACTACGGTCATATGAATATATAGATATATCAATATTTCAAAGGAAAAAATTCATATTTTGGTAGTGATTCTTGTGTTTTTCACATAATTTTATATTACATGAATTGAATATCCATGAATAAATTAATTTTATGCTTGAATAACTAAATTTCAAATATAATGGATCACTTGATCCACAATAGAATGATAATTACTTCCTTCAATTTTTTTTATTTTTATAAAAAATGGTTTTATAGGTTATAAAATATTATAAATCATTATATAGTGATGTAATAAATTAATATATTAAATTATGTCCAATGTTATACATAAAATATATCACAAACTATTAGCCATTTATCCTTTTATAATGATCAATATCTAGAACATTAGAAAAAATCATTATGTTTCTAATAGAACATATCAATAATCCCTTAAGTAGCATAAATTAACTGTTAACAATGACCTACCAAATATGTGAATAGATTTTTTTTCTAATATCTTGAAACATGTTAATAATTGGAATTAAAATAAAACTATATTAAAAATATGGATTCCACCCTATGTCATAAGTAAAAAAATATTATTTGATATACTCATTAACTTAATAAATTGTGTTTACTCCAATGATTGAATTATTATCATCAGGATGGTCAAAGATGCATTTATATTAGAAATGATATTGCACACTAGCTAACCATGGTGGTTATTTTGAGGATGAAATATCAAGAGGTTGTGTGGTATTTCTAAAAATATTTTTTATAATTATTAAAATATTAAACGACATGAGAAACTGATAAAAAACATAAAAGGAATGAATAAATAGTGAATTAAATAAAATAATAGGGGTTAAACAAAGTGAAAATAAAAAATCTAGAGCAACCCTTTCAGAACAATCACAAATAAAAGAAAATAATATAAAGACATGGAAGAAAAGTTAGTTTGAACACAATTTGATTGAGTATGATCCACCATCAAATACCCTTCATAAATCACCATAAGATATGAATAATGAACTCTCAAATCACTCAATTCCTATTTAATAGAATAGGTCACACACCTTTATCACCTAAATATTGACTAACCAAACATAAAAATTCATCAATGATAGACCATTCCACAAAATTGAATAATTAATCCCTCATCTGAAACATTCAAAAAAGGTTGTCACAATCAGGAATGGTCCAGCTGGGTTCAACAGAACACATAACCATACTCAATCTAACAGTTTAAGTAATTGAGAATGGATGGTGAGAATACCTTAGGCAAGAATGCATCATAGGTTCATATAACAGGGTTATATCTCACTCACCCATGTGTATATCAATGATATGTTAAGGAAAAGAATAAGGTTATTATGATCATGATGATACACTAATATTCAAGTGAGGTTAAGTTCACTACATTAAACAGTATATGTGAATTCATTCCCTATTTTAGTAGAATACATATCAAAAAATACATCAATGATGATTAAACACACATACATACAAATTTACTTATAAAAATAAAGATCCACTCTAATATTTAGAGAAAAATAATAAGTAAATTTAAATGATTAAAATTGAGGATTATGAAGGATTGGGGTGCCCGTCTTGATGAAGAGGATTGTTCCCATGTCTGGGGGGTGAGATTGGAGTTCATGGGATATAATTAAAGAGAATAATCTGATTTAAAAAATATATATATATGTGGTCCTATCAGAAAATAGATCCTTGTTTTCTCCCTTAATGTGTGTCTCCAGCCTTTGATGAACTCTAGGTGGGTGTATTTAATCTCATTCAATGACCTCACACTTTTCCTATGATCTCCTCACCTTCGAACATAGCTCAAAATAACCACCTGATCCTACTAGACAACAAAAGAAAAGGAGTGTCTCAAATTGTTTGTGTTAGGAATACAAAAAAAATTATTACTTAATTTTATTATATAACTAAATAATAAAAAATATATAGAAGTTAAAACTACTCTTATTACTATTAAATAATTATTAACATATTTTTATCAAAATATATATTATTGATATATATTTATTACTACTAAAACAGATATATATATAATACTAATTATATATGTTAATTCATATTATCTATTGGTTAATTTAATTAAATTATTATATATACAAATGTATTAATATATAAAATATTCCTAATATTACTACTAAACAGTTAAGATGTTTTTTAATTTAATTATTTAATTTTATTTTTATATATGATATATTATATGTTATATATTTTATCATATATTATATATTATATAATATACAAAAATAAAGTAAAATAAGGAATTTGTGTTAAATAGGGTGATATAAGGAATAAAAAATGGAATGCGGGTTGTGGGTCAATAGAGGATGAGATGAGGGAGACGTCGATTGTAGGTGGCATGGTCAGTAGATTATTTGTATGTATTTGGTGAGGATGGTGGTCTATGGAGATTCTCCCTTGAATGGTGAGTGTGTATATATAGATTTTAGATCTAACTATATGTATTTTTTATTGGTTCTTTTTCATATACTAGATTTTATTATTTTCTTTTATTGTTTGAATGCTTCCCTTGGTTAATAAGATTTGATGTAGATTTTCTATTGGTTCTACTTTACTTCAATATACTTCTAGAAAAAAAAATTTGTTGTTGTTGTAGTGGTGACGGTGAGTCAGGTTGAAAGTGAAGTGGTAGAAGGTGAGGGGGTATAGACTTGTAACAATGACTGGTGAGTCACCTTGTGAGAAGGAGTGACGATAATATAATGGGGAAGGAGTTGTAGAAGATGATAATTAGTGGGAATGGATAACGGTTAATTGTATTGGATAACAGTAATAGGGGGTCACCATTGGGGTTGGATGGTAGATGAGGTTGGAAAAATAACGGTGTCTCAAAAGATTCGCCAATGTATATTGGTGGCTGTGAGTCCCAACATGGGAGTCTGGTGCTGGGTATGACCTAGAAGCGGGTGGCCCCCAAAAAAATGAATTAATATATTATAATGGATGCATTAAATTTATTTCAGTAAAAGAAATCAATTAACTAACATAACAGAAAATTAAAACATTCACATTCACTTTTTAAATTACTATATACAAAATTATCTGGGCTGTAATTATTAAAAAATTAATTTAATACACAATTCAATTTGATAAAAATATATTAATATTTTAAAAATAATTTTAAAAATGTAATTTTTCAAAATTATAAAGATTCTATGTCAAGTAGATTAAATTAATTAAAAAAAATAAAAATATCACATAATTAATATAATAAAATAATTAACATATTAGATATAATTATATAAAATAAATAAACGTAAATAAGATATATTTATGATAAAATTATAATGAATAATTATTTTAATTGATGAACTAATTTAAAAATAAATTAAGCAGATGAATGATAAAAAGCTAATTAATCAAACAAAATAATTAAAATAATGAAAATCATGCAAATATATTATCTTTAAAATGTCTGAAAGAATAAATAACCAATTTATTTAAAATAATATTAATTAAATAAATAAATATTATTTAAAATGAGAAAGAAATATTTAATAATATATATATTTTCACAATAATTTATTATTTTGATATTTATTTACAAAAAATAAAATCATTTAAAAATTATTAAATTAATACAATATTTTGAAATTAAATATTTAATATATTATAAAAATTATGTGGTAAAGGGAAATAAAAAAGTCACATAAAACTCCCCCACAAAAATATTTTTTTTCCATAAAAAATTACATACTTTTTGACGTTTTGTGATAGAATAAATGATGTGTCAAATTTTGTTCAAAATGATTATGTAAATTTTTTTACAAAGAGAATAGTAGAATCAGGTCAATCATTTGAAAAAAATATGTATTCATAGAATGAAGTACCTAGATTCAAAAAAAAACAACACAATAAATCAATAGAAAAAAATTTATTTTCTATCAATGATTTCATGCCTCTTATATGTAATCACATATGGCACTTCTTTAATTTTATTTCCGGATCCAATTCATGTAGTGATGATATGACAAATTAGTTGGATTTAAAAATGTAATGAAAGGCAGTTTGAATTTTCACTTTCTCCTATGTTCAAAAAAATTATGATTTTTATATTTTGTTATTTATTCAACTCAAATTATATTTATAGATGTCAATTATCCCCTTATTCGTTTGGGTTTTAGACTCTATCACCTTAATGAACTCATTTTGGTCCACTAGTAACATTTTTTTCTTTTTTATTTTACCTGGACATGTATGTGATCAAAAAATTGTGAAAAATTAATTAATGATATGAACTAGGGGTTTAATTTGAATTTCAGTGCCTAAAGACATAGATGTTCATAGTGGGATCCTATTTTCCCATTATAATCTAATTTGCAAGGACTCTTCTTAAATTTTTTGGATTTGGCTTCATAAAGTATTCTTTTTAAGGTGAGGCCCTAAGTTCGAGTATAAATATCCATTTTCGTAAATTATTGATCATAATTTAACAAACACCATAATATCACACTCCCTTCTTCAGTTTGTAAAAATAAAATCCATAAAAATAGTGTTCTACTACACTCAGAAATTACAAATACTTAATAATGGTTGAATCATTTCAACCCTTAACACGGAGCATGTTTTATCCAATAAACAAAGCTAGAATGATGATCAGATTGAATATAAAGGACCATCAGGTTGTGAAATACGTTTTAAATGTTTTTAATGGAATATAAAATTTTAAAAAATAAAAATTGAGATTTATAGGTGGAATTTTATGCGAGATAAAACCCATATCCCTCACACATAAAACTAAACATTTTTCGCAGTGTTGACTCTCAAGGTGAGAGACAGAGAAGATCCAAACAAATATTAAATTCATCATTATAACTTTTTATAAGTGATGGAATGTAAAAATAAAACATTTACCCTTCCACACACAAAAAATAATACGAGGTTAAACCAAAACAATAAAAAAACAAGCCCTATCAGACACCACCAACACATCAACAACAATATTTTTAGAAGGATATGGTTTTATTTTAAAAAATTTGACAAAAACATTTTTCAACAATGTTAAAATAGTAAAATTATGATCAATATTGTAAATACTAATTTGAATGAAAATGAAAATAGTGTGTAGATGTATGGTTTAAAAATTAACTTATAAAAATTTTCAACTAAAATGATTTTAATAGCTGACACCAAAAAAGAAAATAATAAATTCATAATTGTCAAAAAAACATAGATATAACCCTACATATAGAAGTAGTAAAAAGATAGTAAAACATAATAATATCAAAAAATAGAAAATATACAACAACAATTCCCTAAATATGAGATCTTTTCCATTTATTTTCATTCAACGAAGCCTCTATATTTTTTATATGTACCAATACTCTATACTATCCATTAGAGTACCTCTATGATGTAAAAATATAACATTAGTGCAAAAAATTTATTTTTCAATGTAAAATTTAACCATATTTTAGATTTGGATATTTATTATATTTTCAATAGTGTAATAGTGCCATATGACATGATCGACTACTCCGTGGAATTTAGTGCCTCATTATTAAGGCTCTATGAAAAAGGAAAAAAATTTAAAAAACAACCATAGGGGTACTGTAGTTTGACATTCCATAGTAGTAAAATGAGTGGGTCAACACCAATATGATGTGGGTGAGGCTTATTGCTCATGAACCACTGGACACGATTCTTTCTAGCTTTGGTTCTTTTCCATTCGTGAAATACCACTTTTTTAGCTCAAAACCTATCCCCATATTTGGAAGTGATGTACCTCTTGTGAAATATTTTTGAGGAAACAATCATTGGGCTTACATCCCACCTTCATCATATTGAGGTTTGATGGAAACATGTCATGAGAAAAAAATATGGAGTGATATTTATCTTATTGTTCAATTTTTACAAGGAATACTTTATTAAAAAGTAAAAATTTATCATCATCTTCTTTTGATTATGTGTGCAGTTATAACTACTCTTCTTCAGTAATAGGTAATTCATAATTTTAAAACTCATATTTTTTTCTTGGTTCCTTCATGGTTGTCTAGGAAGTCACAGAATGTAGCTGGATCATCAATATCAACATAAATAAAATCAACAATTTAATTTACTATAGCAATTGTAGAATAACATCTAATTAAAACATTATCTATACAATTTCCAGCTCCCTCAAACATGTTCATCTTGTTCATTTTGATGAATGGTTAGTGCTCCATAGAAAATGTCTGTGGTAGGAGTGACGTATTCAACCTCCTCAATCCTCTATTCAATAAAAATAACAATATATTTTTTTATTACGAGAAAAAGGAGTAGAATGTTTTAGCTAGACTGACCTATTAAGACAATGAAAAATCATTAGACTGATTTTTGAGACAGTAATCACCAAAAGAAGTGCAATAAATCCATCTATCTTCTATATTGGGAACAAATTCATCAATAACATCTTATATCATGTCTTACTAACACTTGGAGGTTGATTCTGCATGCAGTTAATAGATTTCTAGTAGTATATAATTGGTTGTTTTAGACAAAAAAATATTCATGTCCAGATTTTAATCATTCATTTTGTTATTTTATCCTAGATCCTAATTTTTTCCATAAGGTTAAACTTCATTTCCTTATTGAATAAATTCCATGCTCTTTTGTACCTCTAGAGCCACATTTGTATGTACAAGAAACTCCCTAATCCTTTTTTGACAAAAAAATTATTCCTTGATGGTATATTCCCCTTATGACCCTCTTTCATTTGATTGATTAACTATGTTTACTGTTTTTTGTTTGTTCTATCAAAACCATTGTATCATATGTGAGATCTCCTACATGTCATTTTTATTTCCTAATTTTAAATAATTCCACATCCTCTTATTGTTCATGTACATCAGAGAAATCAAAAAATCATCACTAGTAGAAGATAAAACAGTGTCAATTTTTTTAGTTTATTTGTATGTTTATTTTTAATTTTTTTGTTTATTAAATAAATTTAATAATAGAATACCTACATTTGAAAAGATTTCTTCTTAGAAATTGATCTAAAATTTTATGGCTTCCATGTTTCATGGATTCTCAATGATACATTTATAGTACCAATGATATATCACTAAGCATAACATCGGGGTCACACTCAAGGAAACAATGTCAAGTGCCCATGTGGTATTTCTAAAAATCATAATTTGTTTTTGTATTCTTTAAAAATAGTTGATAGAATTAATAAATGATTAAATTCATAATAAAAGTCAAGAAGTATTGAATGATGAAAGGAGACAAAGAGGGAAAATAAAAAAATGTGAATACATAAAATCCCGAATAACACAAAAAATCAAATAGAATTAAAAAAATAATAGAAATACATAGAAGAAAAGTCAGTGAGAACAAGGATTAATATAGATTGATTCACCCTCGACTACCCATCATAAATAAACTTATTAATTGAATAAAGAAAACTAAATTCACTCAATTCATTTCCTATGTCTCTAATCACACACCTCTCATCCATAAAAATTGAAAAAATAAACACAAATTTTCTTTAGTGCTTGATCACTCCTTCAATTGCAAAAATGAATATGTCAACTAAATAATTCTTATAAATATATCGTAGGACAAAATGGACAATATGAGTTTATAATATCACACAAACCAACTCAATTTCTTAGTTATATTAATTGATAATGTAAGGGGGGAACAGATGAGGCAATAAATAAGTAGAAATTATTATGGAAGGGTGTTCTTTTGTTAACTGTAGTTCATAATTGTTATATCAAAAATGAAGATGATGATCATGATGATGTTTAGATATCTAGGTTTTCTAGTTTTCACTACTTTTTTCAATAATTATGAACTAGTACTCCATTCGTTTAGATTGTAGATCAAAAAATTAATCTCAGATGAATAGGCTCAGAATCATAAGATTTTAATTCACAAAACTGATCTATTAAATATTGTTTATAGACAAAATAAGAAAACAAAAATGAAAAAAATGTGTAATTATGAAGTAGAGGGGTACCCATATCCAATAAGAACATGGTTACTTTTTCTGAGGGAATATTGGTGCTCTTGTTAGATATGATGATAAACTCTTCTTATTCAGAAAACAAAACTGAAATGATGTGATAACCTAACAGACATTAGATCCACATTTCATACCATGAATTCTTTCACTAGCCTTCGGTGAAATCTTAGTTGGTGAAACTAATCTCTTTAAACAAATTCATACTTTTACCATGATCTCCACACTTTTGAACTCCACTCAAAGTAACCACCTAATACTTCTTTACATCCAAAGAAAATAATCATCACACATTATTTACAGAAATCATTAATGAAAATATATTACTTAAATTTGTTAAATTACTAGAAAAATAAAATCAAATAAAAATATATTAATGTTAAAACAACTAGAGTTACAATTAGATAAATATAATAATATATTAATAAAAATAAATATAGAATTATTATTTAAATATTCTTATTATTACTAAAATAGTATAATAAATATAATACCATTCATATATATTTATTAATATTAAATATCATTTAATTTAATTAAACTTTTATAAACATAAATTTATTAACACATTAAATATACTTCATATTATTCCCAAACAATTAATAATAATTTTTTACTATAATAATTACTATTATATATATTTTATATAATATGTTATTTCTTATATCATTTATTATACAATATATAATATATATAAATTAATTAAAAGAAGGAATGGGGTTCGAGCAGGTGACGAAAAACAGAAAAAAGGGTGGGGGACACATTTTTGTAGAGGATGAGAGGTGGGCGACTTTGATGGCAGGTGACACATTCAGCGAAGGCTTCAAAAGGATTTGGTGAGTATTTTAGTCCATGAAGGTTAGCTATTGAATGGAGTGTTAGAGTAAATCTAGATTTCAGATCAGACTAACTATATTTTTTTGTTGGGTTATTCATCTTAGATTGAAAATTATAATTTTTATCTATTATTTGAATGCTTCCTTAGGTTAAATTTAATGTGGTAAAGGTCTTATTTTGGTTTTGGATAGTTCATGAGTCTTATGGAAATTTATTCATTCTTGTTTTTGTGGTGATAGTGTGTTGAGATAAACGTGCAGTGGTTGTGGCTGAGGAGATATGGTGACTATAAATTCACCATTGGGAGAAGGAGAAACATTGACACTATGGGAAAAGATTCGGAGAACATTGTGGTGAGTGAGAATGGATGGTAGTGAGTTGGAGACGAGAACAATGACTGAGAGTCACCATTGGGGTAGGCTAGTGGTTGTGGGTATAATGTGAATTGTGACTCAAAAGGGTCACTATTGTGTAGTTGTGGTGGTGACACAATGAATAACTCTTACAAAATCTAGAAGTGTGCATGACCTAGCACCAGGTCAAACCAGAAAAAATAATTAATAAATAAATTAAACATAATTCCATAAAATCATTTCACTAAAAAAACTAGTTAATTAAAAAAATAATGAAAATTAAAATTAAAAATAATAACATCCACAGTTTAAATTAATATACCAATTACCTCTGTTACATTTATTTAACCAATAATTTAATACACGTTTCATTATGTTCAAAATATATTAACATTTATTAAAAATAATTGAAAAATATTATTTTTTAAAAATTTAAAAATTCAAATTCAATTAGATTAAATTAATTAAAAAAAACTTAATGAATAGAATTAATAATATAAAAAATTTAACAAATTAAATAATTTTTTTAGAAAAACTAAAATGAGATTTACTTATGAAAAAAATAAAAATAAATAAATAATTTAATTGATTAATAAATTTAAATATAATTAAAAAAAGAAAAAGAATGAAAAAATCTAATTAAAGAAAAAATAAATAAATTTAAACAATGAAAAAATAAAAAATTATTAATTAAAAAAAATAAAAAGATTAAACAATGTATGTAGTTAGGAAAATATTCTTTAATTAATTTATGATTATTCAAAATGATAAAAAAAATCATCAATAAAAAACATATTTTGTCAAAAAATATTATTTTAATTGTTATTTAAAAGGGTAAAAAATTTAACAAATAATAACTAAAATACTTTATGCTGATATTAAAAAGTTAATAAAATATCAAAATAATGTGGAAAATCACAATGAAAAATAGTCACATTTTCTATCAAAGATAACATAAACCAAATTTTCAACAAATTATAAATCAGTTCCACGATACTTAGTACAATGTCATTTCCATTATCAATATTAGTTACCTCTTCACCCAACATCGTTATCACAAAATTTGGAGTGTCTCATCGTACTCAACCACGTGATTTCTAGGAAATACAACATTCTTGTGAATCATTTTTCTTGTTCATTATTATTGTTCAATATACGATTTCAAATCCTTATTGAAAAAGTATTGTAGTATAATCCTTTTATTTTTAAAAATTCTTATGAATAAGATATCATTGATTAAATACTAAAATTAAATGATTAATCAATCCAAACATAGTCAAATTAATCATTCTTATTCTTTGGTTTAAATGGAATTGTATTGATCGTGATCTATTTTACTCTTTTGACCTAAATTACCATAGAAGTTGAGAAATTGATTTATGTATTATCTCAGGTCCTTGCAGTTGTAGCATTGCACATTGGAAATTTTTATTTCCCCAATAATCAGAATATTGGTGGAATTTCTCTCCACACATATAACAAACCCCTATAACTATTAAGTAGTATCATGACGTTTCCTTCCAAAATTATCAAATATTTTACAATTCAACTTTATCTTCATCCCATTATTAATATTTTTCCATGTTATCCTCTTCTTGTGGTTCTTCTATTCAAAGCCATAATACATTTGATAACTCATCCTGTATCTTATTAGATCGTGATTTTATGTCATCATATGATGAGAATGATTTGGAGACCACATCCCTATAAAACATTTTCATAATACCATAAATAGTATTATGATTATTACTCATTAGATTATGTTAATTAATCCAGTTTCTATTCATTATGTTAGTCACCATATCTAAATTATTTCATATACTATATTAGATCATATCACTATGAAGCATAATGTATAATCCCAAAATTAATTAAATAATTAACATAAATTCTAAAATTTATGAATAGTTAACCCCATAATCATAGATATGGTTTATTTTAGGATATCATCTACTTTAAATACTTCAGAATCATTTTTAATGAAAATGTGAAATATCTTAATGTTTGGAAAAAATATCTCAAGGAAACATATTAGTGATTTGGGTTTGATTGTGACTGTTGAAAAAGTGTGTTGTCAAAGTTAATTGTGGGCTTCTAGAAATATTTTTGAAATGTTATGTTTAAAAAGATCCAAGAAAAATGAATGGATACTCTGGTAGAATTATATAAATTTTTTTATATAAAATGGTGTTTTTTTCTATTGTATATCCAATTTTTTGGGTATGAAATTTGAAGAAATTATAAATCATCATGAATGTTGGATTTCCATTAATTCATGAAACAAATATTAATAATGATTGAGTTTTTTAAATATTTTATTTTGGAGAGGATTTTGATATTTGTGAATGAATTTTTGGTCTTTAATGATTATGGTTCACAAATTTGTGATGAAAAATAAAAAATATACATGACTAAGAGAAGCTTTGGGAATGTGTGAGGAAAAATGGAAAATCACCATGACTATGAGAAACATTGAGAATTTAAGTGTTTTTTGGGTTTTTATGAAAATTAGGTTATTCACGAACTATTTTGGAGAGCTTCATGAAAATGTTATGATAATGAGGTAAGCTTCTTGATTTTGAGGCAACACCTATAAATAAGAATCTACCCCTCTAGAAAATTAGGGAAATAATTAATGATGTTTTAAAGGATCTAAATTTGTATAGGTGATTCATGGAGGTTATTCATGGAAAATATATTTTGAATAAATTATTTTTATGAAGGCTATGAAACAAGATTGAATTTTTTATTCATCGATTATGTATTGATGTTTGTAAAGGCTATAAAAACACAACTGAAAGATAAGAGTTTCAAGAAGGATAATTGAGCTTTCTGAATGTGTTTGTGCTTTGACATAATAAGTATATTTTGGAAATATATTTTATGTTCATTAAAGAGGTGGGACTCATGAAAATTGTGAGGTCAAAAAAGGAGGAATATTCTTGTGAAAAATTGGGTAGTTTTATGAAGGTCGTGTTTGCTTCCCAATGGTTGTGTGAGCTTTGTAAAGAGAGTATGCATCATAAAAGTGATGAAAAGATTTTTTCTAATAAAATATTTGAATATTGAAATTCATAAATAGAATGAAAGATTAAATTCAATAGATAATCTATTTAAAATAGAAGATACATTCATTATTTCTATTGACGAGACCTAATTGTCCATAAACAGTGTATTAATAATTTATGAAACAGTGAGAGAATTAAGAGGAACAAGGTGATCTTTTTGAAACGTAGTAATCTATGAAAGAAAAGGATGAGGGAGAATCCCATGGGGATAGGTGAGCATTCCCTAAATATTGTAATTGTGGATAACATGGTCAAAGAAGTGCGATATCCAGAACATCATTTTGGCTGTGAGTCTTAATGGATTTGGTACTTCTGTATACTGTCGTTGTATACTCCTTGGATTTATCAATTAAAGTGACCCTTATTAAAAGTTGTCAAAATCTAGTGGGGTAAGAAAGAATTTTGAAAAGAATATCCATATCCTGATTAACCCCACCACCCACCATAGTTTATATAATAATTATTTAGGCCTAACACCTGAAAATATCCAACATGAGTTCCAAACCATTTTCATAGTAAACCTCATATTAATGTAGCAGGTAATGCTTGGGTTGAGACCGACACACCCTTTTTAAAGATATTCCCCCTAGCGACATATGTACAAGAACCACGTCCACTTGTAGTATCCCTAAGAATATGAATTTATATTAAAACCCATATAATATATAACATACAAAACATTAATATTTTTCTATTTACTTATCCTCAAATCATTTCATAGGGTTATGTTTCCTAATCGATGTTTTCCAAAATCTAGTTCCAATGGTTTATACTCATCTCTATTGGATACCAACTATAGAGACCCCAACACTAGTAGCCCTGATAAGATTCCTTAATGATAATAATATCTAAAATATTAATGGAAAAAATTCTAAATTATTTAAGTCCATTTTATCAAGAATCTAGATACCTCTATATTCATGTCCTTTCACAATACAGTTCAAATAGTTAGGTTGAAAAACATTTAATCATTCCAAACAAATTTGTCCCATGATACCTACCAGTGAATCGAGGGGATATGTTATACTAGGACCCACCCAAAACATAAGGGATAAATCATTACATATATATTAAATAAATTATTTATTTGTAGAATAATGGTACTTATCAAATAAGAATATCAAGTAATGAATATATATTAATCAATATTTCCCCAGCAAATCAACTGATATTAAAAGTTGACAGAGTATATAAAAATGGTATAAGGTATATTTAACAATAAAACCTATCCTATTAAAAAAATTATATTTAATAGAAATATAATTTTTATATAAAATTATTATAATAATGATTTTGTTTTAAGAGAATGTTATCAAACACAAAAGAAAATGAGATTGTACAATAACTTTTATAACATGGTATAATTTATTTTAAAATATAGATCATGTTATTCAATTTTCATCATTTAATACAATCAATTATGCGTCAATAAATATGTTACATATAAAATGGGAAGTATAAACACCACATATAATTTATTTGGTGTTTAATAACAAATACAATTTAGTGGTATTAAAATTGAGATAAAATCCCTTACCTCACACTTAATTATTGTTGAACAGGTGTTAAACTCATTTATATTGGTTTAAACATGTTATTAACTTATAATAGTACTATATTAGTATTTATAATATCTTATATAATCCTTATATTAAACCATATCACCCGTTCATCAGAAATATTTTAGATTTTTCATTGTTTCAGGTGTTAATTGCCATGTTTTTCCATGCATGTTTTGTTATGAGAGGTCCATATATTTTTCATATTATATATTTATAAAATAATAATAATAATAATAATGAAATAATAATAATAATTTATATGAATGATAATTTAAAAAAATCATTAAAAATGATTACGAAAAATTATTTATGTTACTTTCTTGGATAGAATAGGCTATAAATACACATGTGTGACACTACTATTTTTCAATGATCTCTATCGAGATGGATTACATATTATACTACCATTATAGAATCATATTAAAATAAAATAGAACATATTTTATACTTCTATATATCAACCATGTTTTTTGGTGATGAATCCTGAATAACATCTCTTCTTGAAGGTCGTAGTCCACACATACACGAATAATGTTATCATCATTAATTGAATGAAAAAAATAACAAAAATTGAATATATTATATTTTATAAATGATAATTATGTCATGTGTATCACATATAATCATTACTATTATCTTTACTATCCTCCATGTGAAGCATTATTAAATGATAAATCACATTACTTCACGAGGCGGTAGTCCACTATACAAACGAGCGACATTATCATACCTCATATTGAACGGAAGGTAAAAAGATAATTATAATATAGTGAAAACATATGTATAAATTTTTTATAAATAATATATATATATATTATATCCTTCTTCAAACCCCACCTTGAGATTTAGAAATTGAAAAACGATTAAAATTGGTTTGAAAGACGGTAGTCCATCGTACACAGGAACAATGATTCTATAACCCATTTAGTGGATATAGATAAGGTTGTAGGTAATTATATTTTTATAAAAACAAAAAAGTATATAGAATTTAGTTAAATATTATATCGAATAAATTTAATTAATTTTTGACAAAGTGGATAGAGAAGTAAAATAGAGATGCTCGTTGATGTACATTACCTTTTTTGGGTAACCTCCTTATGTTTTCACAAATTGAATTTTAGAATTGTTTTCCAAAAAAACGTTTTATTTTGTGAATATTTTTTTTATTTTGGTATGTGATTTATGTAGTTACTTGATGAAATACTTTTGAAATAACATGTTATTAAGTGTGGGGAGTGAGTACCCTTTTATATAGGAGGTGGAGTTTTCTTCTAGTAAATACACAAAATTATTCCCCATTGGAAGGAAATATTACATAATGTGTATAAAAATATTATAAATAATGTTTTTTTGGATTATATGTATGATAATCACCTCCACCACACAATGATTCACATGTTGTAATTATTTTTCCCTAACATATATGTTTTCCTACATTTACCATTATCGTTTTTCAAAATGCTAACTAGTTTTATAAACAAGGTAATTTTTCATTTAGGAATATATTAATGTGATACATGTTAGATAACAAAGAAACACTGATTATAAATATTATATCTTATTTAGAAAATAAAAATCCTTTCTGTTTTTGAAATTAACATTAACACGGGTGCCTGTGATGGGGAAAACACTACATTTCCCATGAACATGAAAACATTATTCTTACTATTTCAAGGTATATATAATAATTATAAAAGAAAAAATTTTCTATAAAAGGAAAAAAGTTAACATTTATTATCATTTCAATAACCGTTGTTATAATATATGATTTTATTAATTTTTAAATATTTTAATATAATATAATTTATCCTAAAATAAGATTAATGACAATTTTGACGTTATTTATTTCAATTGAATTTTAAAATATCAATAAAATATTGGAATTTAAATATATTATTTTAAAAACATTTAAAAATGATATATTTATGTCATAAAAAAACTCTCAATATTCATTTAATTTACATCAAATTTATTATTATTATTATTATAATGAGTTAATTTATTTTTTTATTTACTAAATAATTACTGCGTTTGTGTTTCTTAAGAATATTATGTCACTATTTAATTTAAAAAAAATTAATATAATTCTTTAAGATGAAAAAACCCATTTATAGTTTATAATAATTTATATTACTAAATCAATTTTGTTTTTCCCTATCCCAATGAATTATAGATAATAAAAGTAAAAGGTATCTTTTTATGTATTTTTATTTACTGAACACATTATATAAGTCATTTTCAAGGGAATGTTCAAATTAATTTACACATTTTTTTTAGAAATTGACGTATAATATCTTGATAAACAAATTGAATAAAAGTATGGTAATATTATAGGTCATTTTAGATATTACCATTCAATTATAACCCCTTGTACACACATTTATACATTAACTATGCTAGTTATGTTTAATTTCATTAACTATAAATTTTCAAAAAAAATATTTTGTTGATATTGGACATTGTAAATAATTTTTATTTTAAATGATGAATGTATTTTTTCAAATTTAATTCATAGATGTAGAAAAAATTAATTTAAATTAATCCCACATAAACATATTATATATATATATATATATTTAATATTAAAATTATTCCAGTGACAAAATTGTATTTATTGATATATTTATATATTAATTTAACATTAAAATTAAATCAGAATTTAATTTAAAATTATAAATTATATAAATGAAAATGGGTTTTGAATTAAATGATTGTGTTTTTCACAATTCATCAAAAATTGAATCTTAAAAAAATCCAAATATTAACCCTATACTAATTTCAATATTCTAATTTTAAAAAATGAGGTTTATTTTCTAAAATAAATATTATAAAAATGATAAAAATTATTTTTAAATTAACTACGAAAAGTGATACTATACCATGTTTTGTTTGACTTGTTGTTGCATGCATCACAAGCTATCGATGAAATTATATTTATTCTTAGATAAATATATTGTAATATCTAGGAGTGTAATATTAATAAATATATAAATAAACATGGGTTTTTTCATAATTGAACAAGAGTTTTAATATCTATATTTAGCTTTAATAATGAAAAACTTTTCTAGTTTTAGGGGTGGTGTTTCTACCTAAGAAAAATACATTAATTATGGGTTTCACTAAGAGTCGATAGTAAAAAAACATCTACATTATTATTCCAGTGATCTATTATGAGATCAAATTTATTAAATTCTTGGTTCTGTTGTTGATCATTCCATTATCCATTATATTTCAGAACAAATCCCACTTCTTCATAATTCAATTAGTTTAGTTTTTCATCAATGAGGATGAATATGTGGTAGGTATGACCTTCTCTGGTTCTTCTTATTCACCATATTAGATTAGAAAATCGAGTTTGGATTTTCCATTAACATATTGTTTTCTCAATATATAATTTTGTGTTGTTGGAAATATTTTTGTTTCATCACATTCTCAAAATACCATACAATTTTTATTATAAATGATGCAAATCATATTGTATTGATCATTCCACCTAAGAATATCCATTTTTAAAAAAATTAGTTAGAATAGTGAAATAGGTGTTAGGTGAAATAAATATTATTGGTGAAAAAACAAATCTATCCATTAAAGGTTATCAAGGTTTTCTAATATTTTATGGCTATTAATCTTATGTTGGATTTCATTGTTTTTAATTTTATTATTTTCAAATTTTAATATTTTTCATATATTTTGTTCTATTTTCTGAATATTAGATACATATTTTTAATTCATGTCTGGTATAGTTGTGATAATTTTTATTAGAATGTATATATCATTATGGACCAATAGAACCCATTATTCAGTTTATTATAGAACCAATTCATATGAGGTCTTTTTCATAGGGACAGGTGGGAGATAAAAACTATAATGGGAATATATTAATAGAATAATAATTAATGGATTATAAAAATAAATATTAAGGTGACTAGGTTAATATTATAAAATTTCCCCAAACCTATAATAAATATCCATGTTGATAAATCATATTAAAGTGAATTTCAGATGAAAATAAATTTCCTATATAACCAAATCGCCGATGTATCATAATTATTCATGAAAATAATATATGAAACCAACATTTTATTTCTATGAAAAATATCTCATGTTAATTTTTTACTTATTAAATAACTATTGTTTACACCTGGCAGATGAGAATTAGACAATCCATAAAGGATTAAATACGAAGATATGTTTATTATTTTTCCCTCAAAGGGAAACAATTGACAAAGATTATGAAACTAATGGATTATGTAAAAATATAAGAGACACATTATCATGTGACCATCATAAGGTCATGATAATAAACCATGTGTAGTGCATAACCAATGGAAGATCCATGTATGTACCTTATACAAGTCCTTATACTCGTGCGACGACACCTCAGACAACTAGTGATCACACACTCACAATCCGGGGATATAACCTTTTTCATGAAGTATGTCAACTGTTTGGAGCCTTGTAACCCATCTATAAATCCTTAGAAAATAGGATGAAATGGTCTAAAAGGTCAAGGAAACTTGCGAACATAAATCGTATGTGATGCATCATTGATGAGCATATTCATTTTCCTAAAAACATTCAAACAAACTCATGTGACCCCAAATTATTGTTAAATGAATACTAGATGGAAAATGGGGTTAGTGTTAATAATTTAATTGTTATTAAAGTAACATGATTCTCCACCGGTGGTCTTCAAGATATTACGAGGCCCTACTAACATGTTTGAATCATCTCTCGAAAGCCCATTGGATTGACATAATCATCACGTGAAGAGCCTCAGGTATGTACGTGTGACCAAAAACTACCCCTTTAGATCTATAAGGTAAGAAAGATGGAAATTCCAATGAAATTTTTTCCCATTTATATAGAACCTTTATTAATTATTAAATGCATCAACATGAGGTATTACATTTTTCATCGACACTACTCATGAAATCTTTCATGAATCTCGAAATCTGTAAAATAAATTAATGAAAAAAAATCATTAAAGGTAGGAGAATCTAGCAGTAATATAAACCATTAAACATGCTATGTACATCCATAAAATGATATCATGGGACCCATTTACAAGTAATCCTGGTCCTGTAAATTCACCCTAGAAATCCATCATTGTATCACAAAAAGTCTCGACCCATTCAACTGAGATCACACGAAATCCTTTCGATAGGCACCCTGATCTCACTAAGAAACATGGATATATAAAAATTACAATATTTAAGTCCTTCATATATCCTATATAACTCATAAAATACCCATTAATTGAAATCAATATAGTAAATGATACATTGACCAGACATGCTCCTGGTTGCAAAAAATTAGGTGATGCCTTCCGAGAGATCCACAAAAGAGACTCGTGAAGACACATGATGCCAAATCCTTAACCAAATACATTTTTGATTTTCATGATATGTGCATAAAAATATGGTGAAAATGGGGTGAAGAGTCTTATAAACCGCCAACACTAGTATAAAAAAACAACTACTATAATGGATGAAGGAGCACCAGGTCTCTCTAGACAAAGAGTTTACCCATTTTCATTCATGTTATCGAGTATATTATTTTACAAAGGTTTATCATGACGTTTAGGTTCCTATTATTCAACATTCTATCTATGAATAGGAGCGATCATGCGGCATCGATAAAAGAATTCATTTGATCACTCATAAATAACTCAAAGGACAACTGATAGTGAATAGGAGGAACATGTCACATACCTTCTAGATCAAGTGAAGCATATTATGAGATAAAACTTAATAGGCATAAGGAATTTATAATATAATGGATAGAATAAAGACTAAATATGGGAGACATACAAAAGAAAAAATACTTTTACCATCATACTCTTCTTGTGAACCACCCAAGACACGTGACATTATCAGGAAATATCACTCAAATTTCATGACACTTCTTCAGTATGCTATTTGTCTATTGAAAATTATTATAGACATGTAAAATCAAGTCAAATGGTTCCCCTCAATAATTCTATGCAAGTCTCATGAAATCCTTTGGGTTCACATTTCAAGACACAAATGTTCTTCTGATGTGTTTTTGGACTCATATTACCACACCAATTCATGCTAGAGAAGTCATATTGCAGCACCCATTCATGTTAATTGGCTCTCACGATTATATCCCGGAACACCATCCAGGTCTTGTGATTCCCTCAATACATGTCATCCATGTCATTCAATGCCTCTATTACATTTCATATTAACTATCGAGACAACTTCTAAGTGTGTCAGCCACCTCTCACAATGACACCAATGTATTTCATCCAGATCATGTGAAACCCTATATTAATTTTTTACTGGATCATGTGATGGATTTTTGGATCATTCATCCATGAAATATGATTTCATACAAAAAATCAGAAATTTAATCATATGAAAACCATCCTAAAATCCATTTAGGATATGTGAAGTCCCTCAGAAATGTCAACTAGATCATAGAATTTTCATTGAACAAGTTTGAGACACACTCTCAGACCTATTGAGCATACAGTCAAGGTCTTTCAAGAACACAATAAGCACATGCTACAATGGTAATATGGACAAGTCAGCATCATAATCTCAGTATTAGATGACCATTTCCATCCTCAGTTTGTATTTCCAAATAAGGAAAATATAATGACTCTGATTTCTGCCATAACACAGATATGTAAGACACATATTCATGTTCAAACCCCTATATTAATCCTAAAATCATAGAAACATGACATTAGTCATAGACCCACATGAAATTACATTGATTATTTCCTCCCCTTGTTTCTCATAATGATAAAATATGATGTCTTCTTAGGGAGTTTCAATAATCATATCATATTCACTATAAGCCTCTACAAATGTCAAGGAAACATTAGTGTCTAAACCACAATCAATTGAACTAAGATTACTCTAATTCCTTCTATAACCATGATATGTAGGACACCTTCCACAGTCCAGATCCCAAACTCAAATGGGAATCCATGGTGGTTGTAGTTCCATCATGTCTATGTCATATTAGCAAAAGAGACTCAATCATTCCAATGGACCGATAAATATACCTTATCCCTTAGTTGAATGATAAATAAAATGAACTATGATGGAACTGATTACTACCATAACCATGAATCTCTACATGCTTGGGAAATCACTATGTGTAACCCCAGATTAGTGGAATGATATAAACCACCACCATATAAGGATATATACCTTGGGGTCAGACCTAAGGGTGTGAAGGAATTATGAGAACATTGATTATGAAAATAACTACGATATGTAAGACACTTTATTAAGGCCCATGATCAAATAGGAATTCACTTTAGTGTAAGTCCATCGATGTATCCAATATATGAATCATTAAGATGTAATCATTTACATGGGATTATCATTGTACAACATCCTTCAGTAGACTAGGAAACCAAATGAACTCAACGAATATGATTCTTTCTATTGTCAGGATACATAGGAGGCCCCTAATATTCGAACATGAAGATCTAGTGCCTTAGAGAAATCATATATGTCTCTTCTGTATGATTCTAAACTACTTAGTTTTAATGAATATTTTTTGTTTTAATTTTTGAAATAACACGGATACACATGATGAGTCATAATGTATAAATAACCTCCTCATAATACTAACACCCTCTATACATGGCAAGAAATTTTGAACCTCCTAGTTATATGGATTCAACATGTGAGAAGCTTCTCATTACTAAGAAATGTTTTAAGAACTATTGATACTAATAGATATTTTCAATAGTAATAAACTTAACTTCTAAACCGAGAGACTTAACCCATAATTGTTTTCCTAAGGTAACCAGGCTTTTATTTGGAATAGTAATAGATTTCTGTGCATACCGTAAATCTAAAATAAAACCACATAGTATGAAACAATTCCCATTAATTGTTGTGATGATACTATACTCCCATCCTTTATACCAATGGGAGTCCTTAAAGGGACATCTAGCCTAAAAACCTAGGAGGCTTTCTTCCAATGGAATGAATGTTAGCACTCAGTTAAAAATAGGTGATGCATTGGGATTTTCCATTAAATAGTGTCAATGATAACCCGATTTTCTTTATTTTTCATGAAATAAACATCCACCAATCGACCGTGAGGTAAAACCAAACATACCTAGAAGAGGATTCAAGGTCACACTCTATTTCTCGATGAATCTAATATGGTGAACCCAATATGAAAGTATCCAAAAAAATAATTTTGTTATTATCCATTGGTAATTTTTTTTCACACTATATGCAAATAAAATTGTAATCCTAATGTGAGCCTCTAAAACAAAAAAAAATATTTGGTTATTATATTTCAAGACATTTTTTCCACACTACATGAAAAAATTGAAAATACAACCTATATATATCAAAAAATGAATTTATTAAGTTATTATCCATCAATATTTTTTTAACACTATACATAAAAAAATTCAATTCAAACATGAAAATATAAATTTACAGAATGATAAGTCATACATAAGAACACATAATTTTTCATATCCTATGAAAAATAATGATAATACTAGAATGAATCTTACATCTAATCAACTATAATTGGGTTTCTAATGAGATAATTAAATCATCAAATTAATAAGTCTATGTGAGAGGAATAAATAGATAAGTAATAAATGGACAATTGTGTTTACCATTCATATCATATTGAGCATATAATCCCTTGGATATTTTACTAATATGTTACATTGTTTCGTGATTCTATATATGACTCCGGGTACAACTCTGATCAGTAGAATCTGTATCCAAGGGAAATTATTATTGAGCTGTTAATCGCTCTGGTCAATCACATACACCTGCAACCCCCAAGGGTTCTAAAATGATATCTCTCGATCAGTATATTAGATGTTGGGTGGAGTGAATGATGGTCCACGAGTACCATTGTCCTGGTAAAATCTGGGCACCAAAGGCTACCCGAGTGGTTATCTATGTATGGTAATTGGTCAATTGGTATAACCTAGTTGAAGGATGGGGCGAAGCTATTGTCCATTGTCACCAAAACCAATCACATAAATAGTTTATCCATAAAGCGTGACAACTACCACCTTTATTCTATGATAAAGGTGGAATATTGAGTAAAATATAGATCCCATCTAGTTTATGATTCATTGAGGAGGGAACCTATATACTATATTCACCAACTCCATACCACCAGTACACATCAATCTCTGGTTAATGGTACCACCCGACATGCTCCCACCTTTGACGCCCATGCACACTATGTAAGGAAGACACATCATGAGAGGAATATAATATATATCCAGGAGAGGGCTCATATCCAGTCTCCAACTGATAAAATACTCTATTATATTCAAATAATAACTAGTGAGCATGATCATATACCTCTTCACTTTATCAAGTATGTGGGCATATTCATACTATAGGCAAGGGGAGGCACATATCTATTCCCCCATGTGTGAAACCCATCAGAATATTTCAATGGTGAAAAAAGGAGAAGAGATTTCATATATCTTTTCTTCAATAAAATATATCTACAAGTATATATAGGATATATAAAATGTGCATTCTTTTATCCATGTGCACATATTTCTAAAATTCCAATACATTTAGAAATAGTAGAACAACTCTGCCACCATATTCTAGTACTAGTAAAAATTAAGCGATTGAAACATTCTCTTATCCCTAAATACACAATACATCAAAACTATGATTTTTATGGACATGTTTCTTCAATAGAGAAAGAAAATATTTTTTCTACCATCGAGGAGGATAATTAGAATATGCTGGTAATGTTTGATCCCAATGATCGGGCTTATACACCATTTCCAATCAGGGATAGGAATATTAGAGAAAAAATTCCTCGAGATATGGGAGCATGCCTATCAAAAAATTCAAGAAACATATTCATAAGTCCAATGACCAGGAATATATCATCATTCTAGTTAGGGCTCACCTAGTGAGAGAAGCACACACCTCGGGATAATATCATAAATATAACAACACTACTCTTTACTTCATATTAATTCATGATTTATTACATAGAAAGAAATATTATAAAACCCAAAAGATCAAGAATTATATTTTCCTTGGAAATTCTGTTGATAGAATAACATCTTGACCATGAGATACAACAACATTATTGAAAACATTCTTAACATGCTTTTAAAATTCTAGGTCTTTTAAAACCACATGGGATAACCTAAGAAAAACATAATAAAGGGGGTTATATAAATCCCAATTATTTAATAAACATGTAATATGTGATACATTTTATTAAATAGTCATATTAAGGGAGAATAAAAAATTATAAATTTTAAACATTTACAATGAGACTTTATTTATCATGATAATCATAACATGGGAAATGTGGAAACAACATAAAACACTATATTATAAACATAGTTCAAACCTAATCCACAAATAAATACTTATGAATAAATTTCCTAAAATTAATCTAGTTCAATCCCTGTCCCAACATGACATATTAAGAGGCTAAACAGTACCCAATGCATTGAGTTTCCATATAATTATAGGTGCACCTGAATTTTGATTTCATTCCCATGTGTAAGTGTTCTACATAGATCATACAACATGTATTCATTAGTTATACTATTTTATTCCAGGACCAAGGAGTGTGTAATATATACATTTATTTCCTAATTAAAATAGGTATATGTGTATAATGTTTAATTCCAATGAAAACAAATGGTTATTCTATTCAATGCACAATTGTTTTTTCATGGAAATTCATGGTGAAATTTTTTCAGCAAAATAACATTCCATTAAAATTATTAAAATCAATTGATGAAAGAAAAAAATGTATATTATTAATATGAAATAAATTTTAATGTAAATAAGACTTGTTAAAACATATATTATCATAATTAAATGAAGATAAAATACATAAGGTAAAGAAGATACTTAAATAAACAAGAGAAAAGGAAAAAATAACTTACATGAGTCTGTGGCTAAATTTTCCAGGGATGGTATTCTTGATTTCATGGGGTCACCTTGGGAGTGATATAGAGAGAGTATGTTAGATTATGTACAAGATCCATAGAGTTTGAGTAATATAAATGGGGGCATTGGTGGGTATATATAATAAAATAAGGTAATTTCATTATTATTTTGTTTTTTTCTCAATGTAATAGAAAAACCAAAATCAAAAACCATATCATGGGTTTTTCGTGTTTTATACCAAATAGTAGTGGTTATTATTATTTTATAACTCTAATTGAATAAAATAACAAAATAATATCCTTTCATATGTGGATATCATTTACACACTTAAATAAATGGTTGTAAAAATAGAAAATATAATAATGGTTTTTGAGGGATCAATAATGGATTTACAAAATTCATTAAATAAACATAAAAACACATTATTATTAATGAAATGAATATAGTTGGTTCTAGATATTATTTATAGTATTTATTATATCACTTCTTGATCATTAGGATTTCATAATACATAATGTGTATTTATATGGTATTTAATTTTTACCATGTGTCTCTGAAAATTTTAAAGAAAACTATTGAATAATTTTTACATTCTGATTACAAAAAATATTATTATTTGTATGTAAATAGTTTAATAAATGTGTCAATTTTCAATTTTAAAATTTTAATCGATATTTTTTTACAGTTCCAACGTTTTTTTTTGATAATAATCTGTTTTGAAACCTTACAAAAAATTACATTTGACTTCTTAAAACCATATGATCATTTATATATAATAAATAATATTTAACAATAATATATTATTATAATTTCTTTTATTTTAAAAATAAATAAAATCATCAAAATAATGTCTTTAATTGAATTTTAATATTACTCAAACATATTTTTAGTGTCTTATCATTTCCAAATAATAATCATTATTAATATAACCATAATAGAATGATAATATATTCATCATTCCATAAAAATAATGTATATACTCATATTTCTTGTCGTTTTATATATATTCCTTTAATAAACTAGAAAAATCCCTAACATTAAGGTTTGTGACTGTGATTCTTTACTGGGGTTATCCCACATACATGGTTTGGTACATGATATCAATGAGATTAATCTTCTCCCACAAATGATTTCACTCCTGATTTTGTTGTTGGAGCATAGATTAAGATTGATCTAGGGAAAATCCTAGTGATTCTATCCCACAAGGAATATCTAATAAATGGGATGCATAGGGTACGATCCTACTGGTGGAGGACATCACTTCAATTTTGTATGTAAATTATATTTTAAAAAATGAATGTTTATAAAAATCATGTTATCACTATTCAATGGCCATATTATCTATATTAATGTTACATAATAGTATATAAAATAAAATTTTATAAAACAGAAAAATATGTTCATGTTTTTTCAATAACCATAATATATTGTAAGAAATTTAATTGAATCAAAAGGAAAGATTTAATTTATAATAGCTTGGGTTGTTAAAATATTCCCCCCATTTGAAATTTCAGCCTCGGTATTTTCATTTCCCATATAAAAACAGATAAAGGTGAATCTTTTTCATCATATCATGAGGTTCTCACATTTAATTTTCAATATTTTTTTTCTCCACAACATTTTGAGTGGGTGTGTTATCCTATTTCATATAACTTTATCTCTACAATCTAAAATCACCACTGGATGATTATCATATGAGAGATCATTCTCCAATGGTACAACAACTAGATTCATTATGTGTGAGGGGTTTGGTATGTATGTTATCAAGAGTGATACATGGAATATAACTTTTAATTAACATTTGTTAGGATGTAGTTCTAGTAGTTATGCTAGAATTCCAATGATATCAAGGATCCCAAAGGGATTGATGTATCTTGGAATAAGATTTCACCTCTTCCCGAATTTCATCACATTCTTCCATAAAGATATGTAGAGAAATACTATATATCCAATATCAATCTCTAGGTCTCTTTGATGAATGTTATCAAATCTATTCTATCAAATTTGAGCATCCTTGATGTGATTATAAATGGGATTGAACTTTACTACGATTTCATCAATCATTTATGTACTTAGAAGTTATAATTCAACAACTTCATCCTAGAATGATGTTTTTATACACCTATTACCAAAATGGGTTTCATAGGGATCCCATTGGATGCATGATTGGAATCATTTATTATAAGATAAATCAGCCATATGTAGACGTTTTTCCCTTTATACTTTGATGTCTAGTGAATATGCTCGAAATATGTCTTCCAGTTTTTGAATAGATCATTCATATTGGCCAAAAGTTTGAGGATAGCTGGTCATTGTGATGTTTTGATTTATGTTTAGTGAATTTTGGAGACTTTTACATAACATGGAGGTGAATCTTATATGTTGATCACATAAAATTATTATAGGTACTCCATGCATCCACAACACATATCTAATGTATATCCATGAATGTTGATGTAGTTAGAAGTCCTCTACAAATATGATAAAGTGAGAGGTATTTTTAAGATGATCCAAGATATCCCATATAAGAATTTTTCCTCTAGATATCTTTGTATGACCTATGATAGTATCCACAGTGATGATTTTCCATTTCTATGTTGGCATGGGTACTGGTTACATCATCCCATTAAATTCCTCACATAATTCAGATGATGGTATACTAGGAACTTTGATGTATATTCAGTGATATCCTTCTCCATATTTTCCCAAAAATAGTTCTCTTGATGATCAAAATACATATTTGTTCACTCTAGGTGAATAGAAATGGTTGAGTGATTTGCATTATCCAACACCTCCTTCATTAACTATGAATTTTATGGTATACATAGTCTTGATCCAAATTTTACATATCCCTCTTCATTAAAATTAAATTCCATGGATTCTATATTTCTTATAGTTTTCACTTTCTTCTAACCTCACCCACTACCACTTTGAGAATCTTTTATCTTTTCCAAAATGGAAATTTGAGAAATAATTTGTGAAAATAATGACGATGTTACTTTATTTTTGAATCCCACACCAAAAATCTTCATTTATAAGAAGATAAGATACTTTTAAACTCTAATCAATGATAACATTGATGGATCTTTTCTACATAGAGAATCACCCAGATTTTTCACTTTCCATGGATGGTAATGAATTGTGATGTCATTATCCTTGATCAAATCTAACCTTATTCATTGGAATATATTCTAATCTTATTGTGTGAATATATATGTGGGTCTTTTCTGATCTATATATATTTAACGCCTATCCCCAAAGAGATAATGCTACAACATTTTCAAGGTGACGATATCTGTAGTTAACATCAGATCAACTATTATGTAGTTTTCTTCATGTACATTTCACTTTCATAAAGCATTGGCTTGGAAATTTTCGTTTTTTAACAATACACAACTCAATACCTTCTCTGAAGCATCACTAAATACAATTAAAATATCTCTACTTGTGGGTAGTGTGAGAACAAGTCCAATGATAAAACACATTTCTAACTACATGAAGTTCTAAATTCATTCATAATTCCATGAAAAAATTACTCCAAACTGTGATATCATGGTTATAGTATTTTAAATACCTATTATATTTTTCACATATAGACGTTAGTACATAGATAATAAAAAGAAACTATATATATCTATCATGATTTTGGCCTCATCCATCCATCAATTGATTATATTTTTAAGGTTCCACATATATTCCATTTATTGTGATGCTAATTCAAAATAATGATATTTCCTTCAACTATAATTCATATTTTTTTACTTTTCATAAATCATATCCTTTGATAAGGGTTTTTGTACATTAATCAGATGATCCTCATGATCCTCCTTGGCTTTGGATTATATTATAATATTGAATTTAAATATGAAAAAAATTCAAGGTAATCTCTAATGACTCTATTCATTAATTCCATAAATATTTATGGATCATTAGTGAGTATAAATAGAATTACTATGAACTCATAATTTCAATACCCTATATGAAAACATGTCATGGGGGTTTCTTCATTCTTCACCCTAACATAGTAATAACCTAAATATATATCCAGAATGAATAATTATTGTTAAAAATATATCTGATAAAAAATGTCAACAATCCATGGTAGAGGATACATGTTCTTTATCGATATCATATCGAGACACCGATATTCAATGAAAAGGTGCATTGCCCCATCCATCTTCTTGATGTAATGAACTAATGCACTACATGTGAAAGAACTTGTTCATATGAACCATTTATCCCTATTCTCATGTATTTTTTTATTAATCTCCAAATGTTCCACAACATCCATTCATTAAGGATTATTGGATAATACAAATTCCCTATCTATATTATTTAATGACAATTCAATCTCTCATATATGTGGAAGTCTGAGAAATTATTTACGAAACACATCCTCATATTCCATAACAATAAGAATGTCTTCAACGATGTTTCTTTCCATATACTCAATCATATGAGGTAGATACTCTTTATTTTATGTCTATAATATCCATTCTTGAGATGTTGGTGCGAAGAATATTCATCCTCTTCCTTTTACGCGTATATAATTGAGGGTCGATTTAAGATACATATATTTATTTCTTTTTAACAGTATTTTATGTGTCCTTATATATGGAAGTCCAATCCATATTAAACATTACATAAAATTATAGCAAAGAGAGTATGAAATATTTTTTAGGGATTTTTAAACCAAAAAATTGATATGAGGATGTATATACATGAGATGAAATAATTTCCCCATTTTATTTTTTCTCATATAGCTCTACATCTATTATGTGTGACAACATTTGAATAGTTATCTAAACATTCATGATATGAATGAATGAATGGAACCAAAATAAAAAATTACATTTTTTTATTCATAAATTAATAACTACTGTAATTGTCAACACATAATTGTCTATATGCACCCTAGTGGTTGTAATGGAAGGAAACATCCCATGTTTCATTGAATGTATATGGTAATATCTAGAAACCCTCATCTTAGTGAATTGATTTGAATGTCCCCCTAGTTCCTTGCAGTTGAAACAATGAAAAATGATATAAGGGTTCATGGGATAATTCCATTCCTACACTCTATTAGTGGGTTTGAACTATCAGAAATATCTAGTTACGGTCCCTTCCTTCCCACACCTATATCATTTCATCATCCCCATTAGTCAATTTCTATGATTCTTCTTTCTACATCATTGATAATTTGGATGTTGAAATTTATTTCTACCATTAAATTTTCCACCAATACCAATAGAATTAAACACCATTTTATGCTCATTCTCCCGATGATAACCTTGATATTCACTGATCTCCACTTCTACATTAATGAAACATCATAAAATTTCAACATAGCGATCAAAGTCATGTATTTTTTAGGATTTTTATAAACTACTTCTTATCCCACTAGATAAGTGGTCAACCTTGAATTAGGGGGTAACAAAAAATGTGACAGTATATTGTGCAAGAATTGTGATGTTTTCCTCAAATTCCCTGAAATATTATTTTTCTTTTGGCATGAGGTTAAGGAAATCCCAATTCATTTTAGAATATATAGTGTGAGGAATGTTTTTATCGAGTTTTTTTCACAATTCCTTCCACCCTATCACATATTCCTATTTATTAGGATTTTCGTTCTTGATAAATGGTGAAAACTGATTAGATTGTCCCTCCATACAATAAATAATCAGTATATCTTTATGTTTCTCAAATCATTGAAGGATGAAGAATATATTTTAAATGGTATTGATCCTTTTTTTGTGATCAAGAGATCAGACGGTCCATTGAAGGTTAGCGAATATTTTCATATAATTAACTCAATAAAATCTTATTCAATCTTAGTGGGTATATGATGCTTCTTCTAATATAGGTTTCTATTTAGAACATGAGTCAGCCAAAATAGAAGAGTCATGAAGTTTTAGATTCCTTCTCCCATCTTGTTGGAAAAATCATTGGGGGCAGTCATCTCATTTTCCATCCCACTGATTTCATAAATGATTCCACTTATTTTAATGACAGTAAAGGTTTAACATATAACAAACATGAATTTCCAAAACAAAAGAATTTATAGTCTTCAATAATTATTATACATGATCTATTTCCTAAAAAATATTCTTGTGGTTGATTTTTCTTCCCTTAATAATGGTTTTTAATGAGATAATGATTTTATTAAAACATATCCCACATTAGTGTCATACAATGATTGTTACATCCTAGGTAATTTTAGAATAATACTTTTTCAAAATTATTTATATTTATGAATTCGATTTTAATTTTTACTAAAGTGATTTATATGTCCAATATAATACCTGACACACAATAATTGGTTTCTCTTAAATCTTATGCAACACACAAGAGTGAGTTATACTGAATAATAATACATTACTAATATTATTATTTGAAATGTTTTTTATCACCATGTTTTTGTATTCGTAGGAATGAGAAAACCTAACTATATCATGTTTACACATGTTTATTAATTCTTTTTTACTTTCTTCTAATAAAATTTTTAGGCTTAAATTGAGAATAAATCCAATTTAATCATAAAATACTCTATTATTTTTAAAAGTTAGTTTTACTGCCATTTGCTGGAGAAACCATTTTTAATATATATATATTTTCCATTTTATATTTTATATTTAACAAACTAAACATCTTATTTAGATATGGGACATAAAAAATTTACTTTGGTTGAATTCTGGGTATTTTACAGATAATATTGATTTTCTAATGTATAGTGAAAACTTCTTCATTTTAATTCATAACTACCATTTGTCTAATTTTTTTATATTCAAATATAAAAAATTTAAATGGTTTTAATGTATAATTACATTAATTATTTTACCATTTAATCTATTATAGTTCATTGGTAGAAATTTTAAATTAATGTATAATTGAAAAACAATGTGAACTTTTGAATGTTTTCATTAAAACCCATGTTTTCTCAATCCATCAACATGATTATTGTTAATCCTAATATACATAACTTTGTGAAATTAATTTTCAAAAAAAACATACATTTATGTAATCAGAATGAAAAATGTGGCCCAATATGATCAAAATATTTTTTTATGAATTGTAATTTTAGTAATTTACTTACCACGATTAAATGTAAATAGGGAAATTAAATGTAAAATTAATATTATAAAATAATAAAATTAGTATAAAAACTGCAATAACATTATTGGGTGAGTTATTATCTACCATGCCCATCCTTGAGCGAAACTTACGTCATTTGGAATCCAATTAGGTGTGATTTAAAAATTTATAACATTTAATTTAATGTAATGGAAAATATTTCATAAATATGTCTCTTCCTAAAAAACATTAAATATGGGGATATATAAGTTATATATTATAGTATGAATATACCATTGAAATATTAAAATATAAACTACATCATGGTAATTTATTTATAAATTTTCAGAGTTAAATAATTTAATTTAATTATGAAACAATGATGATACAATAAATGATTTATTAAAGAAAGAATCAAATAAATGATCTTAAATATATTTAAATAAATAAAATTAGAAATATTTGATTCTACAAATGATTTATATGGATGAATATGAGATTTTATAATTTATTTAAAATTTTTATTTAGAGGAATGTGTTTTTTATGATATTTAAAAAAAGTCAGGAAATAAATTATGTCAACATTAGCATATTTCATATTTTAAAATATAAAATATTTACATAAATGATATAAAATTTTTAAAAAACTTTTTATGACCAAAATGTTAAGATAAATATAAAAATTTCATTACTGACCAATTCAATGGTGGTTTAGAATTATTTGAAACTTATTTTAACTCTCAAATTGTAAATTACTTAATAAAACAGAAAGAGTTAAAATACATAAATAGAAATGATAATGATTAAAAATTATAAGAAACATGTCAAGTTTTCATTGTATGATTATATTTAAATCCCTATACATTCTATGTTCATATTAAATTAACTTGGACCCACTTGGAATTAAAATTGAATTTATATTAATTTAAGACATTTAATAGTACCAATGGTGCCCCTCCCCTTTCCAATAAAAGGCACTCATTCCTCTCTATTACTAACTCTTAAGAAACCATTTTTTTCAAGATATCCTCAAAAACCATTCTACAATCCCTCCCAACATACCTTTTATTAGATATAAAACATTCTTAGAGGTATTAATGTGTTGAGAAAGGTGACTATCCGAATCAAAGATAATGTTTTTATTTAAGTGTTTTTATTTTATTTATTATTCCCCATAATCTATATCACATTTATCCCTAAGGAACTAATATATAAAGTATTCTCAATTAACTTAGATGTTATTATTTTAATTTCATCAGTTAAATCCATCTCCACTTCCATTAAATGGGAATTAAATTAATCGTATGTGCATAAGTGTGAACTATAACCTCCACAAACCGATATAATTCGTTTTCATAACCATATCTAATGGCTGGTTGTAATAATGGAATTAATATTAATATTTTTATATTTTTGAAAATTTAATAATTACATGAAAATAATATATAAATTATATTCTTACATTCTATTAATATATAAATGACAATGTTGTTATGGCGTACGTTTGAAATATCACCTCCACGAATCAATGTGACTATTTTTTATTCATTAAATCACCTATAGAATATATATATAAGAATATTTTAATGAATAATATAATATAAATAATATTTTTAGCATTATATGAAGATAAATAATACTTATATTCATTCCATAATGAACAATGAAAAATAGAAAATGTTATTCATGCGTACACATGACAAACTATCTACATTATTATTATGTTGATAATTTTTTATAACCACATTTCATAGTTTGATTTGAAGGTAAAATTAATGTATAAAGATGATTACATGGTCGTGAATATTATTATGGAGAATAAGTACTTATCACAATATGGACTGGTGACATTAAACCATGTTCATTTTCAACTCAAGTACCGAATATCGACAAAACATCCGATATGCACTTACATAATTATGCAATTTTTACAACATGGCATTAATTTATTTAAAATAAATAATAAACACGAAAAGGATTTAAAAAATGTAGTATTTAACCTATTATTATTATCATTCTATAATATAAATAGTGTACGCGGCGAGTTAGACTCATCGTAAGTGACTTTGTCTCAATAAATATTCATTGAGGCATATTTTGATAATATACACCACCTTGTTTTATATGGTGTATAATTAATCCTTTTAAAATTTAGTTTCCTTCAAATGATTTTGAAAGGAATATTTTTTTATGAAGAGTTTTACTAAATGAAAAAAGCAATATATTTTAACATTAATGGTGACAATGACTTTTCGGCCATCACTGCAAATATTTGATATTTGTACTTATCTATAAGCCTTAATGTTTTTAGATGGAAAATAAATACCATATTTGGTTTTCATGTATTTTGGTATTGATAATATTTTTGAGGCGGTATTAATTATGTCATTTATATCTTTTAATTTCCATGAGGAAATGTTAATTTTTATTTATGATTGTTAACGTGTTAGGATTATGTTATGGTTCCTAGGCATTGCTTATGTATATGGATAGTTTTTTTTGATAAACCCAGGGTGTGTGAGCCCATGATAGTTCTCTAATGAATTGGGTAATGAGATAGAGTTAGACAATATGGTTTTAACTAAGAGATTTATAGATTCATGGGTATTCCAAATGTTACATTGGTTGTTACTCCTTATGTACCTATGAATGCTATAACGATAGTATGATATGGATGCCCCAATATACCTTCACGATTTAAAATTTATATAAGGATCACTAAAAAAAAATATTTTTAAGAGCACTAGTATTTATCAGTGCTTGAAAAATATGTAGAGAAATTTCATCTTCATACATGTTAAAAAAATCGTTGATGAAGGAGGGCCTTTATGAGCCCTTAAAAACACTTATAGAGGGTTCCCTATATCATTGCATTTTTATTAGTGGTCATTAAAGTTCCCCTTAATCAGTGCTTTATTTTAGCACTAATTAATATTATCCATTATCAGTGCATTAGTTTTAGTACTAATAAATAACCCTTCACGAGCACTACAAATTTAGTGCTTATAATGCTTCAGAAAATAATTGTTTTTTATAATTTCATTAATTGAATAATTATTGGTAACTATAAATAAAAACATATATATATATATATACATTTTTAAAATTAATAAATAGTATATATTAAATATATAGATATATAAAACTAATCAAATGAAATAATTATGCAAATAAAAATTTAAAATGACTAAATTAGGAAAAATATTAAAAAATTTATTAATTAAATAATTATTATAAAAATTTAATAAATTTAATATATATATATATATTGATTATAAATATTAATAAATAGTATCTATTAAATATAGATATATAAATTAATTTATATACAAACGATAAAAATAAAAATGAATAAATTATATAAATTATATAAAAAATTATTAATAAAAAAATTATTAATAAAAAAGTGTAAGTATAATATATATATATATATATTATAAATATTAAGAAATAATATATATGAAATATAAATATATAAAAATGATTAAAAGTTTAATTAAATTCATATTATTGTCTTATTCATTTTTAATGTTGTTTCGTTTTTAATATTAACATATATCAAGGATTATGTGTTACATTGATTTCACATTCACACACACTTACGCACACATATATATAATTAATTTTATAGGAAATCACACACACAAGTATATTTACACAATATATAGAAACTCAAACACCTAATATTTCTATAATTTATTCAAATTTCATTATATTTTTTAATTTCATATTTAATATGATACATTTAATACATTCTATTTTTAATCAGAAAATTTTATTTATTTATTTTTAATACTATTATAGTAAGGCCATTCATATTTAATATTATAATATTTTTTAATTAATTTTAGAATTTGATTTTTATCTATTATTTATTAATATATGTTTATTTTTTATATTTTATTATTCTCATTATGTATTCATATTTACTTCAATATATATATACATTTGATAATTCATATTCAATTAATAAAACATATCCATTTTCAATACTTTTAATGTGCACTTATATTGAATTATTTAATTTTAGTCATTTTTAAAAAGAATGTAGTTAATATTATATATCCATTAGTAATGATAAAAATATATTATTAAATAAATATTTATAAACAAATGTATTTATAATTGTATATTTAATATTTTTTTAATTTTTATAGTTATAATTCTTATAAATAAAAATTTGTTTTTTAATAAAAAATTTTATATGTATAAATAAATAATTATATATATTTAATAATTATGAAAATAATCTAAATTTATTAAAATAAATCCTTTAGTTTTGATAATATTTTAGCTCTGCTAAAGATGTTTTTTATTAGTGCTTTCTAAGCTCTCATAAATAATGAGATTTATTAGCCCTTTTTTTGTTTGGATAAATATATTTTTTATCAACTCTTATCACTATAACATTGATAAAAGGTATCTTTATCAGCACTTTCTTGAAAGGAATATAAATATTTTTTCTGATTAATTTAAACGAACCCATACCAGTAGTCACTCATCCTGATTCTAAAGATATCACAGAACACATCTACTACCAGTGGGTGTCCACTACGATCCATTGGATGAATCAAGTATAAGATCTAATTTATGGTTTTCTCAACTTTTCTTATATCGTTGTTAGGTATTTTGGGTTCCAAGTTTTAGATTATTTCACTATTCTTATCCTTGATGTATCCTATATTTCATTTCATCACCACTATTGGTGTGACTGCTCTATTAATTTTATAGGATTGATGGGATGGAAAGTAAATATTTTTTACCTTCAAGAAGCCCAAATGAAAGATATTGGGAAATTGAACTTCCTACTTCCATGATGAATTCGTTCAGTTTAATGTCATTCAACAAAGATAAGAGATTCTATTAAGTTTATCATCTTTATTTTTGAATGAATTTGTGTTTTATAACTTTATATAACCATGATGAGATACACTGTATAGTTTAACGCTTCACACCTATGATTGATTTTTGAAGTTTAACATCATGAAAATAGGATGAGAGACACTATGTAGATTAACGTATTTCATCAAGAATTATTTTGCAGTCTAACTTCATCAAAGATTGATGATAGAAGATTGATTACCATTATGAAAAAATTTTCATGAGAAATAATGTATTAGTGTGGGTTTTTACTCATTCTTTATCCATTGTGGTCAATGTAGATGCTCTATTTTGTGGATCATATTGTCTTTATTTTTTGAAATGGTTTTTGGAATGGGAAAACAGATTTCTAGAATTGGGTTTTCTTTAAAATTGTGGGTTATTATTTTGTTAAAAGTGGCCTTAGAAGATGGTGGTTTTAAATGGAAAATTAAATAGTTTCTTTTGAAGAGATAATTATTGTTTTGTTATTAAATTTGTTTGTGATCTATTCATTTTGGCCAATGCTGTTCTTTTTTGTTGTGTTTTAGATTGATTCTGAACCAGAATTTATGATTTTTTGTGTTATTCAAAATATGCCACTTAGAATGGCCCCTTATTTTTCTAGTAGGTCACTACCTACTTATGGTTATCCTCATTTTTTCCTATATTTATGGTAAATCGATATTCATTAGAGGTAGTGAAGTGGAAGGAGGATGTTGTGCATGTCTTCAAAGTGTTTTGAACTCCTAAAGATAATATTGTTTTCCCTGTTCTGGGTCTGCATGGGGGTCCAGCGTTAGAGGAATGGTAGTTTTTTATCCACCGATTATACAAGTTGAGATGATGTTGGAATATATTCTGTCTCCCTTTATCTAATAGTTTATAAATGAGGAGTAAATGATTATGAAAATGTAAGAGCTCATGAGTTTCCATCATGGTCAAATGATGGTGAAGCATTTTTTCGAACACATCAAAGATCAGTTTTTCATTTAACTGGAGGTGGAGCAGTAAGATATGTTGATAGCTTCTCACTTATTTGGGGGTAATCATCTATAGATCAAAGAGTGAGTACTCTATCCCAAACATCTCCATTTTTGATAATTTGGTGGAGGAAGCATTTTTTGGCAGACCTGTTTTGAAGGAAGCACAGACACATAGGCTATGTTATCATATCTCGTGTTGGGGTGGAAAATTTTGGTGGTTCATCATTTTTTGTTTTGTGGGTCATGTATGTTCTACATTCATAAATGTCTAATGAAATTATCCATTCATAGTTCAAATGTTTATTTAATGTGAACCTTTAAATGGTTTTCCAATTAATTAATTAGTTCCCCTCTTTATATCATTAATGTTTGGAGATATCTATTTTTTGGAAATAACTTTTTGTTACTTGGGTGTAGGTTCATTTATATTTCACATTTTGAACATTTATTTTATTATTTCTATTGGTATAGTGTGTTAGAAGAATATTGAAGTCTATTTAGATCCATTCATCAATGTATCCAAAACTTTTATTGGTTGTGCAGCACTCGAAAATTTAATAAAAAAATAAATGTTCTTTCTGCACTTCACTTATATTGATTAATTACTACTTAGAATATCTTCTGACCTAAACTTCCTTCCCAGAATCCTCATGATGCTCTCATCTCAAACACACTCACAACCTTCTATATCATATCAGTATTCAGTATTCAATTTCATTCTCTTCATATAACCATTTAATATATTCAGGAAGCTTCAAGAATCACTCATCTTTACAAGTAGTTAATGGGTGAAAGAAGCGAAGGAATAGTGATTGTTGAATTTTGATATGATTGAAAAGGTGTTGAGAGTGTCTTTGATGAGAGCATTGCTAGGACACCAGGAAGGTTGTTCAGGTCAGATGTTATGTGAGGTGGTAGTTAACTAACAGTAGTGATGTGGATCAATAATGCCTAGTTTTGTTATTAGATTATATATAGACTAATAAAACCCTATGTAAAGATTTAAAGGTAATGTTAAAATATACATTCTTTATTTTTCCGAAGAATGATATAATAAAATGATGATTTAAATTTCATTATTCCTTACAGAGTTCATTTATATTAGAATTTTTTTTCCATCTGTCATGCCTTTGTAGGAAGAGAAATGACGTTGTCTCTACACAATAATAGAGGTAATCTTAATGATTTCATAGTAAAATAATTTCCCATAAAATTACTACATTGTTTCATATTTATGTTTAATTTATTTCTTTTTAGTTATACTCACATAATAATTTATTTCTTATAAAAGTTGATTCTTTTTTTTGAGTTAGGGTTCTCTATCCAACATTCACGATTCTTCTCCTTTATAACCCATTCACTATAGCAGTGCTACATTTATCATATTATTTTTTGTTTTCACCATTTCCATTATAGGAATATAAATTTCACAGACTCTTCTCAATTACAAATGTAATCTTGATATTTTCCTAGTAAAATAATTTTCCATAGAATTAATGTATAATTTCTTATTTATGTTTAATTTATTTATTTTTTATATTACATAAAGTAATTGTTATCTAATAAAATTTGGTTAGTGTTTTTGGGTTTATGTGGTTTGTTTTAATCTTCTCATGTAGTGTGGGTAGTTGAAAATTCATTAAAGGTAAATTTTGGTAACACTGATAATTATTATTGTTTTTTAATGTCTGTACTAATTTTTTTATGTTATTTTATAAACTAATTTTTGAAATGATTATAATTTTTTTTGTATTTTTGTTGTAAATATAATTTCATCAAAATTCCATATTGGGACTTGTTTTGTTTCATATCTTGTGTGTTTTTGGTGCTGTAGTGTTCTATTACAACACCTACAGTATGGACCTTTATCAGAGTCTTCAAAAGCGCTGATTAAAACCCCATTTATTTGTACTTTTAAAATGGATGATAAAGGACTCGTTTAAAAGAGCCTCTAAATGTAGTGATAATTGTGAACATAATCAAATCTTAAAAAGCACTAATAAAGGATTCCATTAGTGGCGCTAAATAAATTATCTGATAAATTTTACCTTTATCACCACTTTTAGAAGCATTATTAAAGGTATAATTTTTCAATGCTTGTGTTTGTGCTAATAAATTTCCCCTTTATATGTGATTTTTCAGTGCTGATAATGTCTTGTGATTTTAAAATCACTCATGTTGTGAGCAATTTTCTATTTCTAATAAAGTCCATTTCTAGCACTATTAATTGATAGCTCTATAGTAGTTTTTTTCAAGGATCTTATTTCTTCTTATGTTATGTTAAACATTTTATGTTTTATTGGTGTAAATTTTTATTTTTTTAAAACGTTTCCATCAGTATAATGTATCCATGGACTAACAGTTTTATTCCTTATTTTATATCCCATATTGATCTTTTTTGCTCATCCCATGTTTTGGAAATGTTTTTCTCTTAGGTATAATGATGGGTAAGGGAAAGGATGAAGGAAAGATAAATTTTATGAATATTTTTATCAAGAAAAAGAACAATTTTTTTTCTAAATGTTATAAATCGTGTAAAAATGGATATTGAGTAGGTTTATGAAAATTGTAAAATTTGAGATGTTATGTAATATTTATGGCCTGATTCTATGAAACACTAATCTTGAATAGATCGTCAATGTGAATTCAAGATTTAACTCAAGATTATGTAATGATAAAGGTTGGGATTATATAGTGTGTATTAGAGGTCTGTTTAGAAAACTTTGGGGCTTAGGATGTTGTTAATAGAATATCCATAAATGATTTTATTTTAATTTATGGTTAAATTGAAATGATATATCATTTGAATATTTTCATGTTTCTTTATCTAATATATGTTTGTATAGAATAGTTTTCCACATAGGAAATCGAGAATATATACTGGGATGACATCCATATGCAAAAATCCATCCAAATAAGCATCTTGAGATGGTTGTAATTGGAACATCATAGTTAGTTAATCTGATGGATCATTTGAATCAGGTGATAATTGGTGGTGTTTTCCATGCACAAGATCATCCAGATCAACCACATAAGAATATCTCAGTAGTATAGAATTTCATGAGGAAACATCACACATTATTCATAGGATTATTTTATCCCTTTCTAGCTGATGGGTTGTTTAAAGCACCAAAAAAGATTTTTGATGTCATGGGGTGTTCATATAATCAAAAGATTAGACTTATTGTTTACCATTTTCAAGGTGTTACTGATCAGTTTTTGTATATGGTTAAGAATGATAGGGTTAGCGAGGTGATTGATTCTCTTGAGTTGAATGAATTTAAAATTATGTTTCTTGGGAAATATATTCCGAAGGCAGTTCGACTTATGATAGAAACACAATTCATAGAATTGATGTAGGAGAATGAATCAATTGTTTATTATGATGAAAAATTCACCTCACTAGCAAGGTACATTCCAAATTTTATTTGGTATCATGATAGTAAAATCAATCATTTTTACTTAGTTTTAAAGACAAGTATTGATGTGTGTTGGATTCTCTTGAGTTCAAACGTTATGAAAAACTTGTTCGGTATACAGAGAAGATAGAAATTGTGTTTTCTGATGATCATGTGTTCTTTAAAAAATAGAATAATAAGTGGTCGAGGTTGAAATATAAAGATAATAATTATTCAAAAAATTCCAACGGTAAAAATTTTAGTTTACTGTTTGTGAAAATTGTGGTAAAAAACACTAGAGAATACATTCTTGAATTATCTTATGTGCTTCATATGTGAAAAAATAATACATAAGGCTCAAAACTGCACTGAAAAATATCATGTTAGAGGTAATATAAAATATGATTTATAGTTATTAAAATTTTTGATGCGAAATGAGATGGGTCATTATGAAAATAAGTGTATAATTAAGAACACGAATGACGAGATGTAGTCAAACTATAAGCCATAAGGTGTGATTAAATCCATTGGAACTACTTCTGTAAATGCTAAGAAATCAAATGAAGTGGTATCATGTATATTTTTGGTGTATTAATTTTATGAAATATTGTTTTTTGATTCAAGGTCTACATGGACATTATTTTTTGGGAATTTTTCTAGAAAATTGGGAATTACACGCCAATAAATGAATCTAGAACTTATGGTTAAACCACATGGAGGAAATTTTGTGGAAAGATAAAATTATAAGAATATTTTTATCATTATATGTGGGAATAATTTTACTAAAAACCTTGTTGTTTTTCCTCTAATAGATCTTGATGTTATTTCGGTTATGGATTTTATTTCTATTTACTATGGTAAGATTGACTGTTGAACTAAAGAGGATTCCATTCAAAATACTTTTAGTTTTTTTACTAGAATGAACCCTTACCAGTGATAAAATTTTTTGAAGTTGAGAAACTATTAAAATATTAAAATATTAAAATAAATTTCATTTATTACATATTTTTGAAAACAAAAGGAACTGTTCAGATTAATGATGTTCCAGTGGTAAATGAATGTGTTAATGTTTTTTCAAATGCCTTTCCAGGTATTTTATGTGAATGTGATGTTGAATTTACTATTAACTTATTTCATAAAGATAATCCAATTTCAAAACACCCTTATCAAATGGATCAAATTGAACATTTGTTCATAAATATTCAATTGTTGGTTTTATTAGAAAAAGATTTAATTCGAACTATATCTTTACCATGGGGTGATCCAATCTTGTTTGTTAAAAATAATGACGGTTCAAAGATAATTTTCATAGATTAAACTTTAATGAAATCACTTTTAAAGAGATGTATCTATTTCCTCATATCGATGATTTTTTTAGCTTCTCCTGGGAGGCTAATATTGTTTTGATGGGTGACATGTTGTACGAGTACCATCATTTAAAAGTAAAGGAAGAATAAATTCCAATGATTTTGTTCCATAATAGACATTTTCATTATGAATTTTTAGTTATCCCAATTGGATTATCAAATGCATCTCTTGTATTCATGGATCTTATGAATATATTATTCCAGGAGTTCTTGGATATGTTTGTAGTTGTGTTTCTTAGTTAATTTTTTTGTCTATTATAAATGTAATGAGGTGCATGAAATTCATCTAATGGTTATTTTGAAAACCATAAAAGAAAATAAATTCTAAGAAATATTAAGCAAGAGTGAATTTCAGTTGAAACAAATTTAATTCCTTGGTCACATTGTTTCTAGTAATGGAACCACAGTTGATCTTGATAAAACAAAGTGTTTCTATTCAATGGTCACGAACAAAAAATATACCTGATATTTTTTGTTTTATGGGTTTATTAATCTATTAAAGCAGGTTTGTTGAAAAAATTCATGGTTATAAATCCTACTGACTAAGTGAACATGAAAAGATGTATAGGTTCATCTGGAAAAAATAATGTGATGAGTGTTTTTAAGAATTGAAAATAAGATTTTTCATTTATCTATTTATAGACATACCTTCTATAAAAGGTGAATTTGATAAATAAAATGATGCTTTAATGAATGGACTTGGTTGTTCCATAATAAATAATATATGGGTCATTTATTATGATTCACATTAGTTGAAACATCATGAGTTAAATTACACTACCATAGATTTGCAATTATTTGTTGTTCTTTTTTCATTAAAAATTTGGTGGAATCATCTATATGGAGTAAAATTTGAAATATATACCAACCAAAAATGATTAACTTATATATTCACTCATAAATAAGTGATCATTAGACATTAAAAATGGTTATAACTAATAAAGTAATATAATTTCATGATTCATTACCATCAACAAAAATAAAACAAGTTGGTTGATGCTTTAATTTGGAAAATTAATGCTACATTAACCATGTTATGTTTGGAACAAGATACTTTTGTTAATGATTTAATATCATTAGGCATGGATGTCGTTATTGATGGAAATTAATCTATTTTGTTTAATGTTTCAGTAAACTCATATCTATTAGATAGAATTAAGAAAACATAGAAGGATGATAGTGAATTGAAAAATATTGGTTTAGAAGGGTATGTTTCCAAAATTTAATAGTGATAAAGATTTTGTATTGATATTTGGGATGAGATTCTGTGTGCCTTTTTATTCATAAATGAGGAATTCCTTGTTATGTGAATCTCATAGTTCACCATTCTTATTCCATCCATGTGGTACTATGATATATACAGACCTTAGATAGTATTACTGGGGATATGGAATGAAAATAGATATTTTTAAATATATGTTTATTTTTATGAATCGTCAGTAGGTTAAAATATAGCGGAATTTTACAAAGGTAGTTATTCTTTCATTTCTAGTGCAAGAGTGAAAAATTGTAAAAATATGTCCATATATATTTTAGTGGGATTACCAAAAACATCTTGAGGTTACAATGTGATATTGGATACTTATAATGGATTGACTAAATATTCTAATTTTCATCCAATGGAAGAATCATTATATCATGATAAATTTTCTCAATCGTATATTAATGTGATATTCTGGTAATGTGAAGTTCCCCTCTCCCCAGTATCAGATCATCGTCTATGGTTCATTTTTAAGTATTCGAAAGGCCTTCAGATATCATTGTTCTCGGAATTAAATTTTAGTATATCTTTTCATTCACAATCATATGGGAAGACATAAAAAATAATTCCGACCACTTAGTATATGCTACATGCCTATGAAATGGATTAGAAGGGTATTTTGGATGAACATATTTCATTTATTGAGTTTTCCAACAACAAAAATTTTCATTCTAGTATACAGATGGCCCCATTTGACACATTATATTAAATGAAGTTTTGAACTCCAATTTTTTGGAAAAAATTAGGTGGAAGAATGTTGATGGGAGTATAATTTATAGAAGAGGTGGCATAAAAAATTCATTTCATTTACAAACAAAGGAAGACATCTCAGAGGGGGAAGAAACGTTAGTCAGATAACCAGAGGAAGGATCTTTCCTTTTAGGTAGCAGATCGTGTCTTTCTAAAATATTCTCCATGGAAAAGTGTGATACATTTTGGAAATAAAGGGATGTTGATTCCACAGTTCATTGGAAATTATAAAATACAATAGAAAGATGAATTATATTCTTACCAAGTGGATTTACCAATGAAATCGTCATAAGTCCATAATTTTTTTCACGTATCAATGTTATGAATGTATATTCTGGATCCATCTCATTTTTTTGGGTCTATAAGTACTTCAGTTGTAAGATAAACATTCATATGAAGAACAACCTATCCAGATTCTTGAAAATTGTGAGAAAGTGTTGTAGAATAAAGTGATTCATCCAATTAAGGTTTTTTTGAAGAAATATATAGTTGAAGAGGAAATATGGTAATTTGTAAATTATATGAGGGATAAATAGACCCAATTATTTGATATGTAAATTAAACTAAAAGGATGCAATTTCCAAAAGGGGGGATGAATGTAACATCCTAGGTAATTTTAGAATAATAGTTTATTATATCAGTAAATATTTATGAATTATATATTAATATTACTTTAGAGGGGATGATATGTCTGATAGTGTACCCAACACAAAATAATGGGTTTCTCTGAAATCTTATGATGTGCAGAAGGTGATGTTATAAAAATAATTATATATTACTAATATTATTATTTTAAATGATAGTTATCTTCTAAAAATTTTATTATAGATAATAAATAGAACTAAATATTTTATGTTTACATATTATTATTAAATATTTTTACTTTCTGTCAATATTTTTTAGAGGTAAAAAATGAGAATAAATTCAATTTGAAGCATAAAATACTCTAATATTTTAACAATGTAGTTTTACTACCTTTTGATGGTGAACCATTCTTAAATTGAATTTTTTGCACTTCTATGTGTTATATTGACAAAATAATTTTTTTTTATCAAAGAGGAAAATCAAATATTAATTTGATTGAATTTTTGTTATTCTTTTTGATAAGATTGATTTTTTAATGAATACTGAAAAAACCTGTATTTAAATTCAAAACTGCCATTTGGCCTAATTTATTTATATTGATTGACTATTCTATTACATGTTTTAAGGAATAATTAGATTATATTTTTATCAGTTAATCCAATTTATTTCATTGGATGAAATTTCAAATTTAAATTAAATAGAAAAAAATGTGAACTTCTAAAAGTTTTACTTAAAACCCCATTTTCTATATCGATCAACAAGATTAGTGTTAAACCTAATTTAACCACTTCTTTGAATTTAATTTTCAAAAATAAATGTACATGTTTGTACTCAGTATGAATTTTTTTTCCAATATTATCAACATAATTTTTGATGAATATTATCTATAGTATTTTAATGTCCATGATTAATGTTATATAGTTTATTTGAAGTTAAATTTAATATTATAATATTTTGAAATTACCCAAATTCATTTTTTAAGGTTATTGGACGACCTATTATTGACCATTAACATCCTTGTGACTATATTTTTACCATTGGAATCCACTGATGTGTGATTATGATATTTTTAACAATTAATTTAAAGTAATGGAAAAATGTCATAAATAAGTTTCTTCATACTAAAACAATTATATTATGGGGTTATTTATGTGATATAATAGACTATTAATAGTCCATATAAATTTAAAATTATTACCTACATCATGGTAATTTATTTTTAATTTTTAGGAATAATATAATTAAATTTCATTATGACACAATGATGATGTAATAATTTAATTATTAAAAATGAATCAAATAAACGATATTATTAATATTATATAAAAATTTAAGTATTTAATTTTATACTCATATTATATAGATCACTATGGAATTTTAGTATTTATTATATGTATTTTTTGAAGGACTAATGTTGTAATGATATTTTAATAAAGTCATGTAATGAATAGTATCAAAATTGACATAACTCATATTTTAAAATATAAAATAATTAATTTAATTATTTAAAATTTTAACAAAATCAAAACATTTAATAACTAGTTAGGATAACTCGAAAAATTTCGTTAATAATTAATTCATTTTTCTTTTTCCATGATCTTGTGATTATTTTAACTCTTAAAATTTAAATAACTTGATAAAACAGTTAGAGTTAAAAATGATAAATAAATAATAATGATTAAAAATTATTTGAAACCTGACATATTCCATTGGATGATTATATTTCAACCCCTACTCATCATATATTTGAACTAAATCAACTTTTATCCACTTGTAATTGAATTTGAATTTATACAAATTTAATAATTTTTGTAATTCCAAGGGTCCACATCCCCTCGCTTATAAAAATACACCCAATGCTATCTATTACTTACACAAAAAAACAAATTTTTTCATACAAGATCCACTAAAACCCATCATATAATCCATCACCACATTTTTGAGAACAAATTTTAGGTATAAAATCTTTTATAGAAGTGTTAAGGTGTTATGAATGGTGATCATATCAAGGGAATGTATTGTTTTTTTGTTTAAGTGCTTCAATTTTATTTCATGTTCCACTTCCTTTAAATATCCTTAATCCATGAGGATCAAATAAATTAAGTATCCTTAATATAATGAGATGTTAATATCATCAATAAAACCTATAACCTATTGCATTAAATAGGAAAAGAATCAATCATTTGTGTGTATGTGTGAACTATCACCACCACAAACCAATCTAATTAGTATTTATTAGCTGTAACTTATTATTAGTTATAATAATGGAAATTATCTTCATATATTATATTAATGACATATTAATCATTCTATGATAATATTATATTAATTATGATCTTACTTTCCAGGTACATAAAAATGTTAATGTCGTTCATGCGTATGTGGGTACTATCACTTCCACGACACTATGTGACTCATTTTTATTCATTATATAAATCATATGATATATTTAAGTATATTTATAGGATAAATATGATATTAATTATGGCATTACAATTATTGTTAGATAAATTAATTCATAATTTTTTACATAAATATCAATGAAAAATGGAAAGCGTTAATCATTCGTATGTATGACATAAAATATTTATGATTTTAACTTTGTTCATTTCCCAAAACCTCACATAATAGATTTTTTAATGCAATAATGTATGTATAAATATGATAATAATTTCAATAATACAATTTTTCAGATGAAAGGATTATGATAACATGGACTTGAGTGGTCAAACCACGCTTATTTTTCCCTCATGTATTGAATTTCGACAAAACATACAATATGAACATAAATATGTATATAATTTTTATAACCTAGTAATAAATGATATAAAATTTATAATCAACTTGAAAATGTTCTCAATAAATTATAAATTATCATATTTTAATTATTCTAGAATAAAAGGATTTTACATGACAAGTTGGACTCACGGTATGGGACTTTATCTCAATCTATTTCATTGAGGAATATTTCGATAATTTACACCACCATCAATTATACAATGTATAATTAACCCCTTTTAATTTTAATTTCATTCATATGATTATTAAATGAATCATTTTCTATGATGTTTTTTACTAAATGACTATAGGAATGTTTATTAACGTACACAGTGACAACGACTTTTCCTCTTCCCTGACCATTATATGACATTTATCTTCCTCTATAACCCCTAATGTTCCTAAATGGAAAATAAATACCTTATTACAAATTCATGTATTTGTTATTGAAAATGTTTTTTGTAATATATTTTTTATTTCAATGTCGAAATTTTATTTTCCCTTTATGTTGTTAATGTGTTATAGTTATAATATGGTTCTATGGCGTTGCTAACGTATATAGGTGGTTACTTGATAAAATGAGGGTTTGTGAGCCCATGAAATCTCTCCATTGCATTGGGTAATGAGACAGAGTTAAAAAAGTTTTATCCAAATATATTTATGTAACATTCTGTGATAGGTATTCCAAATATAACCAAGATGTTTACTCCCTATGTAGATTTGAATGCTACAACGTAAGTATGATATGGATTTCACAAGTTACCCTTATTGTTTTTTATTTATAATAATTTATTCATGAAACTTATAATGTAATGGGGTATGTCAATTTTTTTTATGGGTGAATGTTATGAATTTGTTAAAATGGTTTCATCAGTTTAAAGTATCCATTGACTAATAGTTTCATTCCGTATTTCATATCCCTTAATAAGATTTTCATTCATATCCCATGATTTTGAAACGTTTTTATATTGTTAATAATGACGGGTAACAGAAAGGATGAAGTAAATATATTGTTATACATATTCTTATCAATAAAAATAAATAATGATTTATTTTAAAATCTTTTAGATTATGAAAAATGGATATTGAGTATTCTTGTCTCATTTGTAATATTTGAGTTATTATGTAATAGTTATGCATTAATTATCTAAAAAAATAAAAACTAAATGATCCGAAATGTGAATTCATTATTTAACTAAATATTATGTAATGTTAAGTGTTGTGGCCTAATAAGGTTCACAATAAGGCCCTTTTTTAAAACCAAGTTACACTGAGTCAGGCCCAACACAACATGTTAGAGTTGTTACCCATAGGAACATTTTTTCTAGAAGCACATCCGCTTGTCATTTCCATATTGACATTTATATGAATAATAAAACCCTTAAAATATAATGACCAAAATTTTGGGATGTTTTTTTAGTTAGTATTTTTCTTAAGGCCTTTTCTAGTGTTTTCTAATTCTTGTCCTAAAAATGAAAATTCATTTCCACTAATACCAACTATTATAACCCTAAACATTATTTCTAATTATTACATGATTTATTACATAAAAATACACAAAATACAACCATAGAGATCAAAAATACTCCTTTATATGGAATTAATTACATAAAGCAACTTCTTGAACATTAGATACAATAACATTATTAAATACATTCTTAACATGGTTTTAAAATTCAATGGATTTTTAAACTACATGGGAAACTTGGGGAAAAACATAAAAAAGGGGTGAGATATAAATAACAGTAATAAAAATAGTATAAGGTGATACATGGTAAAATTTATACATATATATTTGATTAAAAAATTATTATTAAAAAAAATAATCAATGACTCATGATATATAATGATGATCGAAACATGGGAAATGTGGTAACTACTTAAAACATTTATCATAAACATAGATCAAGCATAAACATCCACGAAATCATTGTGTAAAATTTACCATAAAATAATCAGGTTCACTCCCTATACCTATATTATGGTTCAGGATACTACAAATTAACCAATGCATAGGAGCACTATATTATTGTTGGCACACAAATCACATTCATTTCATTCTAATTCTAAATTGGAAAAAATAGATCATTAAAAATGGATTCATTCATCATCATATTTTATTACATTTTATTAAGGTGTGTAGAGTAAATACTTGTAATTAAAAATTAATAGAGATATAATTGTATAAATATTAATAATTGTGATAGGAAATGTGTTTGGTATTTAATATACAATTGTTTTAGCATGGAAAATCACGGTGAAATTTCTATAGCATAAAAAATCACATAAAAATTCATAAAATAGGTTGATTAGAGTGAAATGGTTATATCATATTTTTAAAATAAATAATATATTATGGGTTATATAGAATAAAATATCCCACTATAATGAAATGAAGATAAAATAAATAAAGTAATGAATATAAATCAATAAGGATGACAAAGGAAAAGATCTCATACTTGTGTGTGTGACTCGAAATTCATGTGAGTGTCTTATAGAGAAATTTGGGGCACCTTGAGAGAACTCTATAGAGTTTATATAAGTTTTTTTACATTCTACATGGAGTTTGAGTGAAATAAATGCAAGATTGTTTGGGATTATATTGGAAAAGAATGGGTTTTATTTATTATTTACATCTGGGACTCTTCATAATAAAATAACCAAACCAAAAACTACCATAGGGGGTTTTCCCATGTTTTATTACAAATGGTAGTGGTTGTGTTTATTTTATAATTTCAAGGGCCTATCATAATATAATAAAACCCTTTCTTATGTGGATGTCAGTCATAATATAAATGAAATGGTTTTAAAAATATAAAATATATTAATTGTTATTATAGGATTCATAACGGATTTATAAAATTAATAAAATAATAAAAAAGCACATTATTTTAAATTAATTTTTTTTGTTATTGATACCCTTTATTTTATTTATTACCACACATTTGAGTAAATATGATTTCATAATTGCCAATATATTTATATATTATTTAATATTTACCCGAAAATTTGATAGTCTAAAAAAAATGAAAAAATCACCATTGGATAATTTTTCAATTATGATAGAAATATAATATTCATTTTTTATAAATAAATTTCTAAATTTTTTCATTTTTTACTTTTGAAATAGTAATCGGCCTTTATTGAAAAATGCTGGGTTTTCAGAAAATAACAATTTTTGAACAATTATTAAAATTACATTTGACATCATGAAAATATATATTATCATTCATATAAAATTAAAATTATTTGATAATAATATCTTATTATAATTTTATTTATTTATACTATCCATTAATACGTCAACATAATTTCATTCAATGAATTTGAATATTTCCCAAAAATACTTTTTTTATTATTATATCAAAATAAAAAATATTTAAAAAATAACCATACTAGGATGAAATTATTTTCATCATTCTATAAAAAATAATGTACAAAATCATAATTCTATGATATTCATACATATCAATTTATCAAACCATAAAATACTATAATTTTGATGTGTGTGGTTGTGAGACTTTAATGTGGTGGTTCAGTGTACATGGTTTGGGTCGTGATCTCAACAAGCTTTAACATCTATTATAAGTGGTTTCACTCGTGATTAAGTTACTAGTTATATTATAGGTATTCATCAAGGAATAATCCTAGTGTTTATATCGACCTAGGAAACTCAGATAAAAAGACCTCAAACAGTATGATCATAATGGTTAAGGACATAACTTCCATTGTCTGTGATAAAAGGATTTCATTAAACCCTATATTTATACTAATTTTTTGTTCACTGTTGATGATATATATTATCAATGGTGTTTTTAATTACCCATATTTCTTATCAAATTTTATATCATTTTACAAAATAATTTCAGATGTTTTCAATAAACACACTACATAATAAGACATTTAATTAAATCAATAAGTGAATGTTATTTACAACAACTCAAGTTGTTACAATATTATGGTCAAAGAAGTCTGATGGAAAACTCCAAAGGCCCAAGATCGGGCATATATCCATGTTTTGGATAGGTAAATCGATTTAAGAATTGAACTAGCCTTGATAGAACTCACATTCCCATCATTGAATCTGACTAGAATATTCCAAAAAATCATAGATGTTAGGGGCATATTCATACATATATTGATGAACGACTATACCATCATAATTCTTGGGAAATAAAAGAGGAGGATAATATCCCTTCTCCCATTCTAGAGATTTTTTGGCATATTTTTGGGGGGAATTCATATTTGGTCCAACTCTTCATTCTTATTTATACCAAAGATCATCTGATTAGACCGTCACTTGCCTCAAGGAAAACTCATATAATTGCCAAAAATGACTATGATAATGTCCCAGAGGAATAGGATTGAGATCATACACTCATCCAAAACAATGTTCACATGTGATAATGAATCATTCCTTAGGATGAACCCATATTCACATTAATAATGAGATAGATCATTAGCATATTTTAGATTCATCTCAACAGTGGTTTAATATTACCTTATCATAAGACTATTATAATATTGTTCTGCAGACTATCATACAGCATGCTCATATCCCACAAAACTATAAAAAGTTGGTCAGCGTATTCTAGACACAATTAAAATTGATACCTATATTAAAAATCATCTCAATACTAGTGTTGGAGAGGTTGTTCTAGACACCTTCCAAACTCATTAAGGTCCCATCAATTCTTAGACTGAATAAAAATTCGATCATTAAAAAAATAGTGTAACAACCTGAGATTTTATGAGAATTACTCTTTTTAATTTATTTCATGTCTTTTTTGTACGCTACACCATGATTATCTTGCGCTATACGCAACACCGTATTAGCTTGCAGTATACACAACACTATTCTTGGATCATGTTACACACAATTTCAAGTTCATTTGATAGTTTTTATTCTACGAAACATTGAGTGTATATATATATATATTCAATGTAAAAATAAAATATGGTTGGATTCTGTTATACGTAACAAAGAAAGAGTCTTGAACTACACTCAACCCTAACTTGGCTTACATTATACGCAATCACGACCTTCCTTGATAGCATATGTAGTGCGCCATACCGAGTTTCACTAAACGAGATATTATTATAATATTATTATGAACTAGCCGTTATGAATAGTAATACCCACTTTTTAAAATTTTCTAAAATTTATCTATCAAAATGGACTTCATTTTTGTATTCATAATATCGAAATTATCCTAGGGTGAATTTTTTGTATTTTTCTGAAAACTTTCAATTTTTGATGAATAGTGAAAAAACTAGATTAATATTTAAAAACCATCTTTTTATTTAAATAATTATTTATTTTATTTAATTTTATTTTAGGTCAAAATTGATACATAATACCTATATAAGTTCAATGTAATTAATTGGAGTCATTTTATAATAATTTTAGATATATAAAAATTTTATCGAACTTTTCACTGTCTTCTACCCACCTCCTTGGATAATTTGGAAATTCACATAAAACATAATTTTACCGCTTCTCTGAGTAGAATTTAAAAAATATGAGAGACACAGTTAACATCACGGACTAAAATGTGTTTTAATGAGATGAAATTAATTTTTGGTGAATAGTATCTTTTTACTTTTATTACCACGGTTAAAAGTAAATAGGGTAATTAAGGGTAAAAATGATACTATTATTACCCTAAAACATGTCATAATTTTATTGGATAAATTTAATTCGACCAAAAAAAACCTTAGGAATAAAATAAGACCAATTAGGTCCACTTGGATTAGATTAGGACATTTATTATTAATTTATTTAAAGAAGGTTTAAAATAGATAAAATCAAAAATTAATAACTTAATAATTTTCAATATAGGGATATACAAAAGATAAATTCGACTATAAATATTCATTAGAAATCCAAGTAATTTTTCTACATAATGGTATTTTATTTATATTTTTTATACATTAAATAAGTTTAGTTATTTATGACACAATGGTGATACGATAATTACCTAAAAAATTAAATATTCAAATAATTGATATTACAAATACCCAAATAAATGTAATTTGAGACTTTTAATGAATTAAAATAATTTTATAGGTTAATATGACATGTAATTATTGATTTAATTTACTTTTTTGAACTAATCACGCTGTTATGAGTTTCACAAAAATCAATTACCAAATAGTGTCAAAATTGACATAAAATAGGTTTTAAAACAAATATTATATTATTAATTGTTATTATATTCCTAAAAATATTAGGTTCGGCCAAATGACATAGATAAGTATATATATATTAATAATGAACCACTTGGGGTTATTTTGGCTTGTTATAGTATGTTTATGAACCATATAGTGGAAGAAAACAAAAAGACACGGTAAAAGGTAAATTATTTAACATAGAGTTAAATCAAAATGATAAGGATAAAATATTAACATAAACTTGTCTAAACCCTATTTTTTGAGAGGGTTTAGACCCATCCCCACATTAGAATATAAATAAATCAATTTGGAGATATTAAAAACCTAATATGACTTTATTATAAAATAATATTTTATGTTTTTCCAAAGGTGCCCCTCTCCTCCCTTATAAAAAGGGAACCCCTTCCCTATTCTCATCACTCCATTTTGAGCCTTGAAGCTCGGCCAATCCCTGCCCATTTTTCTTCTCCACTTCTATAGAAACATTCTAGAGGTTATGGTCTTCTCAAAAGACCAACTCTACCTCCTTAAGAGGAAGCTTAAAGGAGGTGCGTCGAAGAAGAGGTAATCTCTTCTTCCAATTCTCTCATATTTCTTTCTTCTTCTACTTCTTCTTCTTTAGTTGCCTCATTATGAATTAATAAAATAATTATTACATATATAATTATATGTTATTATAAATATGAAACAACCTTATTTCACCTTCTATCCATCCTACGGAAAACGAAATCACCGCGCGTGCGTACGTACAGAATACCGTCTCCACACCGTGGTGTAATATATTTTCGACCACCACCTTACATGGATGGGTATAATGGTGTAAATAAATAACTGTATATGATTATTTTAAAGTGATATTTATTCTGAAATATTATACATACACTTCAATATAATTCCATGATCATGGGAATGATATCATCGCTCGTGCATACGTACGGACTACCGTCTCCACGAAGTGATGAGATTCATTCTCCATGTTAACCATTCATGAATGATTATAAAGTATATATAATGAATAATAATGAAATATATGACATAATAGTGATACTGTATTTATGTATATATATATGTAAGTCATCTAATTAATTCAATTCAATTCAATAAGGAAATAAAAACAGCGTTCATGCGTACGCACGGCCTGCCGTCTCCATGAACGGTGTATTTCATTCCATTTATCGATCTATCATATATATATATGTATATGCTGAATATATATTATATAAAAATTATGTTTTAACTTCTTTAATTATTTAAATCAGTATATAAGTAATAATATCAAGAACAACAAGTTTAAACACGTACGATAAATGAAACGATTTTACCCAAAATGCTGCTTTAACATGGAATTTACAAAAGAATGGGTAATATAAAGTCATAAGTAAACCATATATGATATCATAACAATTAATATGATTCTGTAATAAGTCAATGACGTTATTTAAATCATTATACAGGAGGTTCATACACGTACAAAGATTATCAGACCTAAGGTAAGGGATAATTTTCAATCTCATTTTTATCTGAGATTTTTTATACGTAAGTATTTACTGGGGTTATATTTTTCATCCGTGTCCATAAAATGTTTTTCATAAAGTTTATAATATTATTACATGTATTTTTAATGTCATGTTTACTCATCTTTTACTTTTACTTTGTGTTATGGAAGGAATATTTCTCTTCTTTACCATACATGTTACTTTTTTTTTACTTTTCTGACAAAAGTACGAGAAGAATGTTTTTTAACTTATACGGAATGAATGGATTTTTAAGATTTCATAATTCCAAATTTTCATGAATATTACTCTACAATATTTCATGTATATTTAAAAAAAACCTTTTAGTTTAAAATTGCATGGAATTTTTTGAAAAGAAAACGATTTTGAAAAAGAATGGATATTTTCTTCAAGAATTGGTTTCAAGTGTTTTATCAAAACCATTTTCCATCTAAGATGACATTATTTCATATGTGTATGTTTCAATTATAATGTCTCTATGATTTACATAGTTTCAATATTCTTATGATGAAATGATATCCATTTGTATTATATGGATTAAGTTATGATGGGATGACGTTTATGAAACCCATTTTTTCTTTGTGTTATGATGAATGATTTATGTTTATTTTGTTGCACAAGTAAGAATGATTTCATTATGAGATGGGTGGGGCCTATATCTCCCTCCAATTAATTGGGTAAAGATTTTTATCTCATGATATAGACATGGTTTTAATGGTAAGTTAATTCGGTTCAGTAATACAGGATTGGAACGAGGAGTGAACTCGATTCAGAAAGGGGCTCTGTCCACTAAGATAGTCTTGGAAGCAATGCCTTGGCTACTAAGGAAATAATATCATGTTCTTAATGGTTTTCCACAAATACATATTTTATTTCCATGATATTTTATCATGATTTATGTTCCATTATGATCTATGACATACGTACTTCCATGTTTTATGTCGTTTCTCAAGATTTTGATGTTAAAACATTATTTTCATGTTTTTATGTTCAAATGTATACGATATGTTTTATTTTATCCATGATTACCCTTACTGAGCATTTGATCTCACCATTTTTATGTTTTCATTTCCCCTAGGATTAAAAGAAAGGTTTTAGGTAAGGAAACAAAAAGTGGAAGATCGTTATGGGATATGTTGATGATCTTTCAACATGATTAGAAGTTTATATTCCAAGTTTCCAAAGACAGTAAACTATTACGGTCCTTGAGTGTTTGTTTTTGTTATGTATTAAGTATTCCGCAAAAGTAAAATAATGTCCATGTACGTCAAGCTTTGAGTCTCTAAAAATAGTCCTCCTCATGGGGGTGTGGAGATGGATCACAATAGTTATGCTTCTAAAATCCACCATGAAAAACGTCCCAATAGATATACCTTCCATGGGAAAGGAAATTATCCCATTTCCCAGTGACATATAATTAATGAGGTGTTAAAAAATCTAACACCCTAATATTGTTAGGTGATCTAATCATTGGGGTAAATTGCATATGGTTCCTCATAAAATTCCACTACCACTCCACTCCAGTCAACAGATGACACTCAAGAGAATATTTTATTGTCTAATCAGATAGAAGCATTTTGGTCTAATGAATATGAGTCTAACATTTACATACAAAGATATTTAACCAAAAACAACCTCCATTTAATGTTTTGGACCTCAGCACCTCTACTTATGAAGTACCATATGATCTAAAAAAGAAGTGAATTTCATTTATACAAAAAAATATGGGATACTCAGCAATAACTAAATACATGATATATCTTTATCCTGGATTTGAGTTTTCTCTTTAGATAATCATGATAATATATATTCAAAAAAACCAATACACTATCTACATGTTACGGGATCAATAACTAGAAAGGCACAGTACATGTCTATATCTTGATTTCTTCCATTGTATCAAAACACATGGAAAACTGATCATAAATGTCATATCATGCAACCATTTTTTAGGATAGATAATGTATAGAGCATAAAATTATTCTTCAACCCTAGGACAATAAAAACCCATTAGACTGGGTGTCCTATAATGTTACATCCTGCATAAAAATAATTGGACTAGGTAATGCTTCAAAATTAGGTAACTATAACATAAATCCTCTGCATTGATGATTCTCAGACATCATGAACCAAGGGATAGGAAAACTAACAAATCATTAAACTGGTTCACTCTAAGTAATGAGAATTAATTTAATACATGGAGATTGATGTTTCAATCACCAGAAAACATCCCATAAATAATGGTTCACTTAATTGGTTTCCATATTACCCAGCTTCTATGTGAGCATATTATCACCACATATAACGATTTCATATAGTAGCTTCTATAGTATTTATCTAGGATATAACTCAGCACACCATGCTAAGGGGATATTTAAAATCACCTCCACTGCTCTGATCATTAGTTTCTAAGAGGATTCTGTACTTTTCCTAAACACCTTCAAAAAAACCCAGCCCACTGGGCTAGGGGAATTTTTACCTCAATAATAATATACAACTTTATAATCCCTTGAAATGGTCCTAGGTAAATCTGCATATATTCCCAATCACCACTATCCTTTTAGGTTTGTGTAATTTCTATTTCAATGTTCATCTCTAGAACCATAAATTCCTCAATTTGGATAATTATATCCTAAACAAAAATAACAATCAAAGGTAATTGATGCCCCAAATAACCACTTATCCGTAGGAAGGGAGGAATTTTTACCACCTGCATTCCCCTAAATTGAATCATACGTCTCCATATTTAGAGGATATGATCAATGGTTGGAATCCCTCTTGTCCAACACACCGTAAGGAAATCCTATTCTATTATTGGTCTGATGGGAAACCATGAACGAAAACTCTTTCAAGGTCACTATACAGATACCAAAGTAGGATGAGCTTAATGTGAAGGTGGTAAGACTCAATTAGGGCCGAAATTCAAATAGTCACAATGCTGATAGGGGTTCATATAGAACCCCTGCTTAAGGAAGTTCATGATCATCATATTTCATTAAATGTAATTTAAAAATAAAAATTTCCTGATATGCTTATATCAACGTCATCTCCATAATTATGGAATATATGTATTACCAAAGTAAAAAATTTAATGGAAAAATACTTGAAAGACATATCCCCAGTGGTGGGTAATGTTGATCCTCTAATTGAGGTTTCACACACCCACAACCAGAGAAGAATCTAAAATATTGTTCGTCCAAATAAAAAGATTTCACCTCCATAGACGAACACATCCAAAGAAAATGGAATGGTGTATCCACATCCAAATCAATTCTCAAAATATTTGAGGGTCCTCCCACTGTGTAATAATTTTCACAATATAAGAGTGAAATATAAACTCTCCAGCAACTCAATAAGGAGATGGTGAGGGGAAAATATCCCTTATGGTTATCATCTTCAGGGTGAGGGGAATATATACCCTACCATTAGATTCTGTCTTCTAGAAAAATATTAATCTAAGCATCATAATGGTTCCATATCTGGGAATAGAGTCTATATATATAAAGAATTAAAAAATGATTTTGACTTCCCCCTGTTGATGCAACAGTCTCCCCTTCTCCATGTAAATCTTTAAATCTTAGAATGAATTGAGAATCAATTGGAGATAAATGCTAGACAACATCATATAACCCTAACCAATTCCTATAGATGGGAAATGGATCCATCATTAGTACCCCTATTTCCACTCAAAGTCATTGAGTCCATGTATACTTGAATGTAAGATATGGAAGGGAAACATCCACTGGTGGTCCTAAGAGGAATCCAAGTCCTGAGTAGATATAAGACACTTTTCGTACACCCAATTTCTATAACACTACATTATATACCCTTGACTGTGTGGTCGATCCTGCACATCATCTCGTGTATTACATATATTGATTATGACTGATGATGAGAAATTAAGATCAATATGATGTGAAAAAATATATGGTGTTTTGTATAGACTCTAATAATGATAACCATTTTTTGGTGTAGTAGATTTCCAAAAGGATCCAATGTAGGATAGAAAAATCTTCATCATCAGTTCCTTTATCAGTTTTTCTCCAAGATGTGGAAAAATATTATCAATTAACGAGCTGCATAAAATGTGAAAATGAAACTATGTTTTATTTTATAGATATGTGGATGGTTTTTTACTATTTTCTCCATATCCCTCTCTCATTTGAATAGTTTCTTGAGATCAATGTGGAAAATATTTGAGATTATTTTTAGACACCTGTAATACCATAGAAGTATATAGGTGGGTTCTGTAAGTTCGCTAAAATGAATCAATGTCACTAAAACACCATTCAGTTAACCTGGTCCAACTCTCAACTCATAAACTCATCATTGGGAAGGGGAAGGACTACCAGACCAGAAGATATAGTTTTGACTCTAATGCCAAAATTAGTGCCAATACAAGAACCCAGGTTGTCCTCGAACCTCCCAAATCCTACTATCGAACAACAAAAACCACATAATCTCTCTAAGCTATATTCATATATAAATCAGGGTCTCCTAGGATTTGATAAATATGTGAATAAATCATATTTCATCAAAAATGAACATGTCCCATGTTGTTTTTGTACAAAACATGGACTATAACCTCTTCATGATACCATAAGATAGGAATCCCTCTAAGGTTGACATCACTCACCATCCCAACTATTATTATTTCCATATAATGTTGGGTCATAATAATTATGTTTACTTCATCTTTAAATATTTCCTTTAATTAATGTTATATTCTGTATATGAGGTGTTTGGTAACATCTGAGGGCAGGTAGCCTGTATAACCATTTCCCAATCAGAAGAAGCGGATAGTTGGCACAATTTCTCAGCCATGAGTGTGTGTATGTTCAATAAATGGATAACATGAATAATAATTTATGGATCTAATGACACTCAATGTTTATAGATTCTCATTCCCAAAATACCTCAACCACCTATGAAAGATACATTGGATATTCCTCCTAAAGGCAGACACAACCATTTTAACCAAGAAGAAATAAATGTTGAAGTGTCACATTTTTCTACAACAGAATGCCTCAATCTTGAAAACTTCTTCCCTATGACATTTTCAGCATGGAAACAACCTCAAAAAATAGATTTATCTTTTGATTAAGAGATCATATTTTGTTATATCAATAAGGTACTCATTGAATAACCCCGATTTTCTGATTAATATGCCTCATAATATTACTTCCCCTCATATAACTATATAATGGGAGGGTGCATGCATAAGAAAAAATGAAATAGTGGATAACATAGGGGTTTTCAAACATAATATTTCTGTCACATTACCTCTTCAAACTTATATGTAGTTGGGCCTCATGGGAATGTACTTAATAATGCTCAAAAGAGGCATAGATGCATCCTAAAAATCTCTATTAGCCGCCATATCCAATTCTATTTTATGACCACCCACTAGGGTCATGATTATCTGATCAACCCATGAAACAAGATTGGTTCCCATGACCCACTACATAGGCAGAATATACTCCTCAAACATAAAAATTGGTACCAATAATGTGTACCTTTGGTTCCTTTGTGGTTGAGACGCATGTCCAGAAGAAACCCCACCTCCGAAAGCATCGATCATTAATACAAATATACAATGTTCTCATGTTACTGGTGACTGTCTTATCCAAGATCACATTACTAAATGCTCATTATCATTCAAAATATCTCATAGGGTCACTTGTTAAATCCCTCTGAATCCAATTTTAATTTGAGATATTTGTTATTAATATTTTGGTATATCGAATGGGGACCATGTCAGTAGAATGTTGTGTCACTATCTCTTTCACAAAGAATGGATAGAAAGTGTTCATCCAAGGGAACCTCAAGACCCTATATGTATATTGTATTATAAACAATGTCAATATTCTAAGGGTCCTAATTGAAAATGTTTCTAGCAACAATCTCATCCCAATATAGACCCTCTAGTATTTATGATATAACGAATAAGACATATTATCCACTAGTCTATGCATTAAAGGGGGTGATATGAATGAAAAACGTTCTATGGGGAAGATCAAGATCAAAAATAAATTTTATCTCAAATATGGATTGCATTTTGTGGTTATCCATAAATAAACATCATAAAATTTAATGCTCCAAAGGCCTTGGCTCTAGATACAAATGGTGGTACATTTAAAATTCAATCTATGTCTGAAATAACCCATTGATGAAAATTTCATTATACTTCACTATGACAGTACCCCCTTTATACATGTGATTCCATATATATTGATGAAATATTCTACAAAAATTAATGAAAAAAAGAAATTATTAAAGATGATGTATAGGTTTAATCTCCCAATTGAACAGTTATGGCCCACAAAAAATGCATGGAATTCGCTCGACAATGACAATGTGGTCCTGATAAATCTAATTGAGGTGATATAACAGGTCCTAGGGATCCATGATCTTAATATCCCAAGAAATAGTATATATATGTTAGTTGTGACATATCACTATAGAGAATTAAGAGTTTGGGGTAAAATTGCATCTTTACAGGGCCTCCCTCACCCTGATTGTGATGGAGAATCCCCTAGATTTTCATAATTTTATAAAAATGTGTCCACAAAATCAGGATTGGAGGAAGTTGAGGGGACCTCATAAATGCCACTAACGCATTCAAGGATGGTTTCACCACCACTGTCTATGATCTCAAGTAGATAAATTTTGGAATATAAAAAGACCAGAAACATACAATGATTAGTGCCTCCATTCCCCATGAATAGAACGATATGTAAATCACATTTCTAATGATGGACAAATATGTGTCGACATGGAACTATATATAAATTACAAGAATAAATCTAAATGTGTATATGTACCATCTCATATTTTCAAATGATAATTGATTCAATCAGGAATCCTGGATGATTCACCCCCCTCATGCCACCAATGTAGTGGTGGAAGATGAAAAATTAATCCAATCCCACATTTTCTACAAATTTTGAAACCCAAACTGAATTTACAACATCGTCCTCATCAATAAAAAATTGGGAATATTATGTTCAACATTGATTCCAATGACTTTAATTGGAATTTACAAAAGGATTATTTCTTATTTTTGGTCTCCAAACTATTGATCAGTGAAACTATTATCTTCCATGACCTTTCCATCAATGTAGGGTATTGAAGGTGCAACCAGATAAATTTGGACATTAAAGATGATAAATCTACTTCTTTCAGGGGGGCTTATGGGATACTTTCTCATTATGTCATAATTTTTTGGTTGGACAATGTTGATTCCACATGTCAACACACCATACATCATATTTTTAACCCATTATTGGGTTTAATTGTATAATTTTATGTCAATGACCCAGTTTTTAAATCCCAATAATTATTTAATCATTTCAAAGATATTTAAATAATCATTTACACTTTTGTACATAATAGTATAAAGATAAATTCTACAAATTATTATTTCATGTTAACATTATAAAGTGTATATGGATTTGTTGAATTCCACTATATCATTGCATTTGAACTAGATAAGGATAATTATATTTCAAAAATTTCACCCCAAAAATCTCAAACAATAGAAGAGGATCTAAGTTAACCTCACTTATTTTAAGGTATTCCTAGACAACAAGTCAAAAAAAGAAATTCCCTTTTATAGGGTATTGAAAATTTTAATCTCTTATCCATGGGAAGATGATTTCCTAGGAGCCTTGGAAATTATTAAGGTGTTCCAACTATGCCCACCAGTTCGAATGTATCTGATGGAAATGAGGCACTAATATTGGTTGTGGACATTGTTGAATGCTCATTGGCTCACTCATTAGAAAAAAATATGCTGGGAGAGAAAAAATATCATACTACCCCATCTGAATGATGATAGGAACTATAGACAGATACTCAGATTTTGAGAAGAACTTTCCTGCCCTCATCTTCATAGTGAAAAATTGGGTGCATTAATTTCTATAAATTAAATTTTATCACATATCTCATGTAGATCCACTCATGTACATACTTGGTCACCCAATGTTGAATGGGAAACTAGCTCGAGGGGTGGAAATTCTAAATCAATATGGATTTTAGTTTATATCATTGACTTCAGTAAAAGGGTAAGCCATATATAATTTCAATGCATTATATCATGTCTTGTAATATACACCAGTGGACATCGAGCTACTAGATGAATATGTATTTGATTCCCATGACACTCTTCAAACATTAGATAATTATTTTTATGCAGCATCCTTAAGTCCTATAAAAAAGTATGGATAACTTGAAGCCATATTGAGTTGGTCTAGGGAATGTATTTGTATCTCTAGGAAAAGAATTTTTACCTATTGTTTCTCATTATCTCAAGGATGCACACAAAATGAGGATGAATACTAACCCATCATACTTTGGTTAGAACTGGACATAAAAATGCACATAAACTACTTGAATATCAATGGGGATTTAAAACTAGTGATATAGAAGAAAGATGGAGAATATATGATCAAAAAAGAATAATTAGAGCCTATCACTAGCTATGTTAGGGGATTGCTAGTATATTCCCCTTTTGATCCAACATTTTATCATGTTCCACGGTCATAGAATGCTTGTACCAATGCATTGGCTAATGTAGCCACCATCCATGATGTCCCTGATAAAGAGGAATAAATATTTCATATCCCACATAGAATAATTGTCTAATAAATCAACTTATATTATATAGAAGATATAAATTTGGTCAAAAAAACCATAGAGTGTGATGACACAATGACTTCCTTTGGATGGATATATCCCATAATCTGTTATCACCGAAATAGGTCTCTCTTAATAGAGAAAGATAAAAGGGAATGGATTCAGCATCATGCATCAAAATATAATATCTACGATGATCCAAATGAATAAAAGTCCCTCTACAAGAGCTTATTTTTATAGATCGTCCTTATATGCATAACAGATAGAGATATTTTCCCCATAATAGATGAGGTCCTTGCGGGCTCTTGTGGTGGCCATCAATCATGGATCTGGTTCTCCAACCAAACTAGGAGGTTGGGATATTATTAGAAAACTATGATATAAGAATATGTGGAATTTAAAATGAAATTTCATGCATTCCAAATCCATGAAATCATCATCCATTATCCCCTGTAATTACTACATAGAGATATATAGTCATGGTCATTTACCATATGGGAAATAGATGTAGTGTGGCCATATCCCCCTACCAGAAATTTGTAATTCAAGTATATCCTTACTTTTACCAAATTATTCTCCAAAACAGCTAAGGAAATACACTCCAAATAATTCAGGTGAAGAACATTATAATCCTTATATAGTCTCATATCATCAATAGGTTTGGGATCCCTCACAAAATATTGATGGAAACACTGCCAACCACTATTCGATTAGGTTTATGAAATGGTGTCAGGAGTTAAAAATTGATCTAATCACAAATCCCATTATCATGTAGTGTTAAATGGATATATATAGGCCTCAAATAATTATTTTTCAAACATACCCCAAAATATGGTGAATGTGGATACAAAGCTATGTTCGGAAAAGCTCCAACGTGATTTATTGGCCAACTATATCATCATGTGTACTACTTCTCAATAAAACTCACACACTTTGGTGTAAATTCACCATGTATTTATACCCTTTCTGTACCATCTTCCTTCACACCAAATATCCATTTTCAAATTTCTCTCAGATGATGATAAATCACAAAATTGGTTGGATGTTTAGGAGCATATAAATTATAAAATGTTGTGTACATTACACATCATTGAAATCCATTAGAATCATATTGTTCAATCCTTTAATATAAAGGTTCACCTTAATTCATTCCTACATAGAGAACTAGTATTTTTCCTCAAAACTCCAATGATACTAGAGAAGAACCCTACAAAACTATATCCAAAATATGAAGGGCCTTACATCGTACATAAATAATATCATAATTGAGCCTAATCATTGGCCACCATGGATAGATATAATATTATACCACCCATAAATGTGATCTTTATCAAAAATAATTTGTATAACTATCATTCATTACATCTCTTCATGGGTGAAAGACATTAAACTACATGGAAAACATCCTTACCACATAATGTTATGCAACAAGAGGGAATTACTCAACACATGGAATTAAACATTATGGTTCCCCAATAACTACATATGGCTTGATTCCTATAATTTGAAGATATGTAGTGATTCCCAAACATCAATATTTGGGCCCAACCACAAAATCATTTTTATTTCGCATAATGTGATCCATTTTGTTACCCTAAGGCAACAAAATACATGGCTAATATGCATTACACAATACATTAAATGAAATGGGTTTTCTAGAATTACATGAGGAATGATTTTAATTTTAAATGAACTACAATAGCTCATGTGAGCCTAGGATTTTCATTAATGGATTCCTCACACTACAATAGAATAAAATATAGTGAAAGGATCATCATGGTCCTAAATTAATTACCATAAAATACATAAAATGGGGTCTCACCACATGATGTAAAACTAAATCATTGATATCCCTTCCCTAAAAGAACATTAAATATTCAAGTGGACTATGCTCGAGAGGACCACTGTTTTCGGTGTTGGTCTCCACCACACCAACATTCAAGAACAATGTGTTTATTGATTCTTAAAATCACAGAATATATAGTGAATCTTAAATTAATAATCCAATGACCATTCACCAAAAATGTAAAAATATTCCCTCTATGAATATAGGTTAGACATGTTCATGAGGGTAAATCCTTGAGAACAATATGTGGCTTGATTCTCATTCCAATGAGATACATAGTGACACCCATATCTCTGGTCTTAGGTCTAACCATAATAAACACCCCCTTCCCAATGTATTGATCATACCTCTATAGGTAACACTCCAATAACTATGTCTTGCTTGATTATAATTACTATGTAATATATAGTGACTCCCATACTTCCACCCTTAGGTCCATTGGAATTTTTTTTCATTCACATTGGTAAATCATCATCCACATCGCATGATATTAAAACTGTGTGGAATCTCACGAACAATCTATGTATTGATTCTAATTTCCCTAAGATATGCAGCGACACTTATATTTCCATCTCTGTGTATATCAAAATTATTTTATTCATGTCAAGAATCAAATGTACTTATAGAATGATGGTAAACTATATAGTTCCTCTTGAACTACGATTATATGGATTCATGTCATCACATGATACATAGTAACCTCTATATATCTAATATTAGGACCTCAAAAACCATCAACATAGAAAATTCAAACCACTACGCATGGGCTAGACCTTTAGAGTGATATTTATTCAGGAACTATTCATTTCAGGATTCTTTATATAACATGATACATAGTGACTCCCAGATCTCTAATATTAGGTCCAATTGAAACAACTGATAAGAAATTAATTTCAAATGTATAGTGTTCGAGTAAGAAAAGATCATCTTTCTTTTGTATAACTGAGATATATGATCGTATATCTTGTGTACATAATGTATCATATTCATTTTTCTCATATCAGTTCCCAGATCCTTATAGAATGAAATCAAACTGAAATGATAATGTATTGGTCACATGATATTAACACTTCACAACAAGAACATCCTCAACGCATTATGATAAACTACATGGTGTATGTACTAACAGGATTAGGTTTAACAAAATGAAAAAAAAATCCCTATTAACTAATGATAAATTGTGTTATCCATCACCCATTTTTTATCCCCTATTAAGGGACCACAAGAGACTTACCCTGGTCAGCCAGAGTACAATATTCACTTATCATTTTTTAAGGCCACCTCAATCTATAAACCATGCATTATATCACATATACATTGGTTTAAGTAAACATTCATGGCCTCTGAAATGGATACCCATATTAAGGAGAACCATTTTAGGACTATGAAAGTATAAATATTAATCCAACATGTGCTACTATAGTCATAAAAAAATATGTCACTCTCCAAAAAGGGCATTCTGATTCTTGTAATCCATGAAATAAAAATTGAAGAAATTAGTACTTATGGGTTATTTGAACTACTCCTGGTCTGATTGTACCATATCATAACTCATGAACCAAGGGACTCGACCTAGAATTTACAACATTTTCATTTCATGCTTGGAAGAATGATGGTTTACCCTTGACCATGGATATCATAATTGGGAACTTGTGTTCCGTCCTCCATTTTTAGTCAATGCACACCACATTCTTCAATTACCTATAATTTGATCAATGATTTATGACCATACACTCTATACTATAATGGTCCAAATAGATAATTCCTTAAACTAAAAATGAATTAGAAACAAAACATATCAAGTAAAAAAACGATAAAGGTCATCTTAAGAAAAATCAAAGAAATCACTTACTAAAATAACTTTCCAAAGTGTTCAGTAATAATTTAGGTCACAAATGAATAATGAATAAATATAATCAGGTCTACATTGTAGACCAAGTAAAATAAAATCTATTCTTACTAGACCTCTTGGTATAGGAATAATTTAGAGTATTTATTTATCAACTCTTCTATATGTAAAAATATGTTATCTAGGGATTAACTCAACATTTATGGTGCTCAACCCTTTCCGGGATATTAAATTTTACACAACTCAAACTTCGTTAATTGATTGTCTTGGATTACCGAATCCTTCCATGGCCACTAGAATGGATAACCTACTTAGAGGTACCATTTTATTGGATATGAATGTATAACTATGTCTCATGTGTTTGCACCATGGGTCATCATCCAGTAGTATAACTCCTAAAAAAGCAATTTTCATTCCTTTTGAGACCTGGAATAACTATCGAAGAACCTAGAACCCAAGTGTTTTTTTGTCATTTTTAGTATGATTATACCATATCATTCTCCCAATCAAGGATCTTTGGGACATAATTTGGGATCTCTATATAAAACTATTAGAGTGGATTTTACAACATTTATTCTACATCACTGTGTTTTATACCCTTTCTCAATATACGAATGGGACACTACATTCAAGAACATATTATGTCCCACACCACATCAATCAAAACCACATGTTCTAGGGATAGAAAACTAAAATATATAATAAAAATTTACATATGGTTCCATAACCCTTTATGGATGGATTTCCTCTCATACCCATCCTCGTTATCGTGTTGTTTGAGACATCAAACAAATTTGTTCCCCTTAAAGAGGAGTAGAGATCATAGTTTTTATTACCATGATTTCGAGGCCTAAGGACCTTGAATCAAAAATTAAAGGCACCCCTACTTGTAAAAAAGGATATCTAACCCTTTCAATCCTTGAAAACACCATAGTGAAACCTATAACCTAATTGTGTTATGGTTCATCCCTAACATGTATTCCATGTACCATATTCATTAACTCAAACTGAGTGGTTATGACTTAAACCGTCCATGATTCAACTATCCAGGTGGGACTAACATCCTTAGTATCTCACCCTCAAACTATATTACCTCAAAAAATCTATCATACCCCATATAAATGATACACAAACTCAAGATACCCTTTTAATAACTATGAATGTGTGTCAATTCCTCCTTCATATGTTGTTACGGACATCAACCAAATGTTCCTCTGTTAAAAAAGGGTTTTATGATCATTATGATACCTAAAAACACCATAGTAGAACCAATAAACATAATGTGGTTTGGGTCATTCCTAGCATGTATTCCACATATTCTGTGATCATTGATAAGATCAAAGCTAAAAGGCCCTAAAAAAGAAATTTATGGTCAGATATTATATACCCTAAACAATAACAATAATGTTCAGATATAAAAGACCATAAACTATTGAAATAGTAGGTATGATCTAAATGAATCATCACTACAAAAATAGAAGTTCCCAGATAAAAGATCATAATCTACCATGATAGATAGTCTAAGCTAAAATACCCTAAACTATAAAAATAGTATGTTGGAACTAAATGACCCTAAAATATAGCTATAGAGGGTCCGAAAAAATACCCTAATGTATGACGATAAAATATTCGAGCTAAAAGACACTAAAAAGTGATATAATGTCTAAGATAAAACAATTTAAACAAAATAGAAATAAGGTCTGATAAAAAATAACCTAAACTACATCAATAAATCTCTTGATCTAAATTGCTATAAACTAAAGAGATAGAATGTTCAAGATAAAAGTATCTAAACCACAATGATAACAAGAATGAGATAGAAGATCCTAAAATACATCATGATAGTAATCTGACCGTTAATTATATTAGACATTGTAGAGCCCACCATAATTTCTTATATAACATCAAGCTTGTCTCACCAAGATGACCATGTTTTTCAAATTATTGAACACTCTCCCTCTGAGAAATGTATTCTATATGATTATCCATTTGTGAATTAGGTGAAATCACGATAACTAGAATAGATATTTTTCCAGTGAATCTATATTTGGTGAGAATTCATAATACATATCGAAGGAGAATATATAAGGATTTAAATATTCAAATCTAGAATTTGACTCAAATTAGATATTATACAAACGATGGGTATCTTTGAAGATTCATATATTTTCAAATGAATGAAAAGAATCCTGAAAATATTGAATGGAAATAAAATTTGAAAACATATAGATTTCAAAATATCAATTCACTGATAGAATACATATAAATTAGGGATTAAAATTTCATCTAGCATGTAAAACCTATATAGAGGAAGATGGTTCGATAAAGGATAATCTTGGAGCTCAGACAAGGGGAACCTCTTCAAAGCCTAGTTAATAGAATACACACAATATCATGGGTCAATGTAATAGTTAATTGAAATCATGGACCTTTTATTCTCCATATAATTAGAACCGTAATGATAACTAGAAGCTGTCTAAATATAAATCTGGAAAATTTGTAAGACAAATTAAATAAAATTTCTCAAAATAATGACATAAAATAAAACATCATTTCCATCACACGACTCCAAAATGTAATTCTTGAATTGAGCAGAGGGATTGTGAATAAAATAACTCAGAAAAGATTCATGGGTCATATAAACCCACTAGGAATCATTCAATCGAATGACCCTTCAATGCACTAATGATTTCATGACCTAGACATGGTCATGTGATCCACATTATAGTTAAAAAATTATATAACTAGGAAAATAGATCATGTGAATATATCAAGACAGTTTCATCCACATGGATAGTGTTCAATAAAATTATTGAACTATAGATATTAGTTATTTTAGTAGGTTCCTAGGAAAAAGCGGTCTTACAAAATAGATCTCATGACAAGGGCTCATGGTAGGATCTTGTGAATAGTGCATGTGGAATGTTCTTGCACGAAGTGCATGTGATGGAAGTGAGATGAACGAGATCATAATAAATAATAATTCGATGAATGAATCAATCTATGATCCCCGATATATAATGAATTACATAGAATACCAAATGATTCATAGAAGATAATAATCATCCCAGACACCGGTTTGCGATAACAACAAAGGCTCATGCATTTATTTACTTTCCCCAAAACTAATCCTTGTTCCACATATACATATGCCATTAAGTGTGGAATATGTTGAAACCCACCAAATGAGCATTAGATAATACAATAGTTAATAAAGAACTATATATGGATATTATTTTACTGGTAAAAGAAAGTATAGGAGAAGGTGTCCAACACTCACAGATTACTTAAACCACTAAGGGATAGGTGACAGTATGACCATAATAAGGTCATGTGAATGAACCATTTATATCACATAAACTATGAAAGATCATGTGATATCCCTTCAAAAAGCACTTATTCTCTTGCGAACGTATCTTATATAACTAGGGATCATAAAATGGTAACTGGATGATCTCCCCCAGGTTGATATATTTGTCAACTGGCGGATGCCTGGAAACCCATACAAAAATCCATTCAAAAATACTAGGTAAATGTCCAAAAATGTGGAGGCATAATTTGGTAATATATTTCAATTGACAAATCACCAATGAGGAGAATTATTTTCGTTGACAACATTCAAAGAATCTTATGTGACCCTTGATCCTTTATTAAATGAATAACGAGATTTTAATGGGAGTAGGTGGAAGCATCTCACAGTCATAAAATTTACATGATGTGCCCATAGTGATCTGTTAGACACAATAAGACCTCTATGAAACATCTGTCACACCTCATAAAATACCACTATCTTGGAATCCTCATCACCTAAAGATCCTTTGATATTTTCAGGTATCCTCGCACTCCCCCATTGGATCCCTAAGTAAAAATGGATGGATTTGTCCTTAAATTTTCCTCACATATCCTAAGAACCTTTATTGGTCACCCAACTCATCACCAAGTGGTAGAGTATTTTATTTGAAATTACACAAAAAATATCGATTGAATCCATACAATTTTATAATAAAAAAATTAAATAAAAGGGTGAGGACACAGGAGCCTCTCGCAATCATAAAACCAAGCGACATACTAAGTTTGTCTGTAGCAGGGTTCAATGATACCCCTTGATATGTTGGCCAGATATCTCAATGGATCCTTAAAATTCCATACCTGTCATGTTGGATGTCCATTAAAATTAACATAAGATCAGACAAAATCCATTTGAGAGGAACCTTTATCTCATGAAGGCACTTGGACGTGTAAATATAACAATATTGATGTCTTTAAGCATGATCTCATGACCCAAACGACATCATTAATTGAAAATAATATAATAATGGAGCTGTTGACAGGGTGTTCATGTGGTTTCTGAATATCAAGTGACGCTTGAGGAGATATGCATGGAAGAGACTCATAAATATGTGTGAGACCAAAAAATTAAACATCTCTATCTTCGATTCATACGATATGAATCTTGAATATTAGTGAAAAACCTAGGTGTTGAGGCCTATAAATCACCCAACACATCATGCAAAATAAATTACTACTACCATAGATGAAAGGAAACTAGGACTAAATGGGTGAGTTATTTCCACTATGGCATCTAAGAGCGAGAGATGATTTCTCAGAGTGGTGTATCTCAAGAGAGGTATGTTTTCTATCATGTACGATACAGGAAATAAACAATAGAGATCCTAAAAATGAATAAAACAGATCATGTGATCACTCATAGATCATGTGAATGACACTGAGTAGGGTGTTAAATAACATCCCGCTCTCCTGCTAGATGACGCCATAATTAATATAAGATAACAGAAAATAAATATAAGGAATTGAACAGTTAAATTCATGAACAATGTCTAAAGATGTGAGTCTTAAAAATATAACATATATGATGACCCTCATGTGATTTATGTGAATTAACCATGTCCCGTGACATTACCAGGATATGTCACCCCAGTCTCACGATGCTCTTTCGGTATACTATTTTTGGTTATGAAAATACCTCTGGAAATTTAAAAAAGTAAAATGGCAAACCTCAGGCATTCAACCCAACTCTCATGAAATAGTTCAGGATCACCATTCAATCTAGGTGATGTCTTTTATACATTCCACTATAATTATATGGTAGCACCATTTTAGAATGTAAGAGTCTCACGGTTTCACCCAGGCATGTCAACTGGATCTCACGACACCCTCTGGGCATACTATCCAGGTCTCACGATGCCCACCGAAGATGTCATCCGTAACATAAAAAGCCCACCAAGTTGTGAACAACCACCATGAAATATCAAATTTACTCTTGTAATTCCCTCCATGTGTTCCAACCATCTCTCATTATGACGCATGGTCTTGTCAACCGGATCATGCCACAACCTCGTGAAAGGTCCTCCAGTATGTATTCTAGGATAAATCCTCTCGGTATTCTGATGTCCTCTAGATATTCTATCCTTTATAATGTGAAAAATATAATACATTACATCCATATTATGTGAATCCTCCAAGTTAATTAAATAGTGTCATACAATTGTCTAAAAAAATTCCAATATGACACACTCATACATGTCACGCAAGAAATCAAGGCATGTCTATTGATAAATCAACACATGTCAGGCAGTAAATAAGTCCATGTTTGTAAAGTCATCTCATGAGATGATTACATATTCCCTCCTTGTTTATTAAGTCCCAATTATATGGGAAACATCTGTGTGTATGCCTCGACTAAGGGAACTATGACAAATCTGAGTCTTACAATAAATAAGATACATATGAAACCTCCATGAGGTTTGAAACCCGCATTAATCCTCCAAGGTATGTCCTAGAACATTACAACCACGTCCAAAAGTAATGCCATTGATTATTTTACAACACTTATTTCTCGCATTGATCATCGCTCACATGGGATTATAGGGTTTCAATAATCATATCATCTACACGATAAACATCTAGAATGAATAGCTTACTTTAATTTTGTGAGACCTAATCAGTTGAACTAGGAGATCTCTGATTCCTTCAATAACTAGGATTCATAGGATTCCTTCTAATGGTAGTCCTCTATGGGTGGTCCTAGCATATAAAAACCACAATCACAAGCATTGAACTTGATTATTTTCCATCCAATGTTTCTCACATTGATTATATTTCACAGGGATTATTGTGTCTCAATTATCATATCATATATACCATAAACCTCTATAACGACTAGGGAAATGTCAGTGTGAAAGACCAAATCAATTAAACTAGGGGAACACTGAGTCCGTCAATAACACAGATATATATGATTCCTTCCATTTTTCGAATCCTAAAATCAAATGGAATTCCACCACGGTTAATTTATTCTAATGTGTATGTTATTTCAACCATCAGGGCCCAATCATTCTCATGGGCCTATCACTCAACATTATCACTCTGATGACTGAGAAATCAAACTAACTATGGTGACTCTAATTCCAACAATAACCAGAATATGTAGAATTCTACCCTGCGTTCTGAGATTCATGTCCACTATTTTTTTTCCAAAAAATAGGCCCAACATTCATATGTCGTGATGCTGGTTACGTATTATCCATTTTGTTTCACATAGATCATAGCTCTTGTGGTCTTAGAGAGTTTAATTAGTCAAATAATTTTCACCACGAACCACCACCAGCCTGGGAAATCTCATGATGTATGCTCCGATGAGTGGAATGATATAAACATCACCCATATAAAAATATTAACCTTGGGGTTAGTCCCAAGATCATTGATGCAGTTTGAGTACGTTGATACCTATAATAACGTGGATATGTAGGATTCCTTCCTAAGGACTAAGCTAAAAAAAAGAATCAACATCGGTGTATGTCCTTCCATGCCTATGAAATATCGACCATTAGGACCCAATCATTCCGAGGGTATGATTAGTCTAACTCAACATTCAGTGGACTGAGAAACAAAATGAAGTATGGAAAAATTGATTCTATCTATAATCAAGATACTTAGGATGTCCCCCAAGGACACGAGCATGAATACTCAGCACCATAGAGAACTCATATATTTCAATTTTATATGATGCTAAAATGATTAGTTTTGAAAACAACATGGGTTTTTATTTCTAGCTTGACTAGGATATGTTTTATGCCTCATAATGGATTAATCACATCATTAGAATATAGACCACCTCAGTGCATGGTTGCAAATTTTGAAGCTCCTGGTTATATAGCTTCAGCACAAGAGAAGATTCTAATCGCTAAGAATTTGATAAAGAACATAGGGTACATACTGATGGATCCACTTATAAGACCCCCCTATTATAAATTGCAATAGACATTACCCACAACTTGTTTTTTGGTAACCGGTCATGTATCATAATGAGAAAGATATTTGTAAGAATATATTAAATTTATAAGAGTGTCATGGAGTATGAAAAAATTCTACTAAAAAGGGTGTGATGAGCTTGACCTCCAATACTCAAAAACAATATGTGTCTCCAAGTTCCTCTAGGCTTGAAAACCTTGGTCACCACCTACCATAGGAATGAAAATATGCACCCAGTAACTAATGGGGTAATCATTAAGAGTTTATTTTAAAGAGAGACAAAAGTAACCGGATGTTAATGTTTATGAATGAAATACCACCCCACACAATCATCCATTAGGCCAATCCAATCATACCATTGATTTAGTTTCCCTTTTATGATTATTTTCCAGATGAAACGTCTTTATATATCTGTGAAGATTATTATAAAAAGTTATTTAATTTAATTAGTGAATGAACTTGTCTTATGGTGCTTCCATTTCCCCCATATATTGGGTTCTTATTTAGGGTTTTATAGTTCTTTGAGGTTGTGTTTCTATCCAAAACCTATTCGATTTTCTAGGGGGTAAATCAAGGTATATTTATTTCTACAAATTACTCTTGATAATGATGTTGTTCAAAAATTAGTAGGATTACATCTCCCCATTATAGAAAATATAAAGTGATAATACATGTCAATGGATACACATATGATATTCACATATGTAAAAGAAATTTTTCTAATTTTTTGAATATAAAATGATGATGTGTTGATGTTTTTAAAACACTATTTGAACAATTTGTTTCTTTACAAATTAGAGTTGTAATATTGACCCTCCATATTTATAGCCAACATAATATGGATAATTCACTATACTATTTCACATAGAAACCAAACTATTCATATAATAAAAGATTTATAAATAATCACAAATGATTATTGAGATTCCATTATCATTAGTGTATCATTATTCTCCTTATTAGTTGATATGATGAAATTACATGATATTATAGTGAGAAAGACCCCAAAATTTTCCACAGATTATTGTATATATATGAAATTTTAAAACATTAATAAACCGACCCTCTTATATTTTTAATGATATATAAATCTCCATAACATTGATCAAATTTCTTTTTATCAGTTAATCGATCATCATTATAACATATGTTTTGAGGGGAATTTCAAATAAATTATACCTTCAATTTCATCTCAACTATATATAATTATATTCATATAAAATCCATAAAATATGGAAATATTGATTTCTATATATTCTACTTGAATTGAATATATTTTCACATGATAATTAGATTGACGGTGTACTACATTCAATTAAAACACCAAATTTGTGGTACTTGAAATTTGAACACCACTATAGTGTGAACACTTCCTCCATAATGAAAAAAATTCACCCATGAGTTTCTCCTCTTATAATACCACATTTTTTACATATTGAAATACTCAGTGAATTTATTAACTTCACCACTCATTTTGTAATATTCACTTCACAACATGAACAACAATTTTGAAAACATCACTACCTATCATACAATCCCATTTACAACACGACTTATTATTCCATGAATTGATTTACCTTTGTGCACACAACAATTATTCTTACATGGTATAATATTTAATATCATCAATTATTGGTTATGTTGAAACCCATATTACTATGGAAAAAATAACTACATCGTGAAAATGTTAAACTTATCATCCAAAAGGAGGCCTTCGTGGCACAAATTACCATCTTTCAGAAATGATAATCTTACAATTCCCATTTATTGAACAAAATAACTCATTATCACATTAATTATTATCTATTAATATTACCATAATTATGTAAATACTATATATCTTTAACTTCACAGTTTATAGGTTATGATATACTCTTATGTAGAGGTATTATCATATAGCCACATTCACTATAGTACACCTACAACATTTTTCCACAGAAATTTTATTTGAAGTGAAAGATGTAAAGGAATTTTTAAAGGTACTCTGGTCTAATTTATATCAAATGTATAGAAAAACTCTATATACTTCCAATAACAAATATAATCCATAGTATCATGTCCTAAAAATTAATTTTGTTGTCTACTACTATAGTGTGGGGTTCACTCCCAATAGTGCCCTCACCCAAATATCAGTAATCTAAAATTTTGTGTATTTTTTTATTTCATCCATAATTTTACCTTACTCTCATTGTTCACATTCAATAGATATTAAAAAAATTACTAATGTTTTAGGTAGAATCCTATCTTGTACTATCACATTTACTGACTAATTAATAATTCACTATCATCAATACTAGAATTATGTTCAATGAATAATATTTAAATTCAATATAGCTGATGTGAAATATATATATTTGATTAATATATAATATTAAAAATAAAAATTACCTTAAAAATTGATCATTTTTTAATCATATATAGAATACATTTTATTTAAAGGGAATTCCAATTAGATCCTCGCATGGATCTGATTATAAGATCTACAAGATAATAGTCATGTTCTAATACTTGGATCATGAATCCCATGAGGTCATATCTTGATCCAAACATTCTACAATAATCATCTATTACTCTATACTATTTGAGGATAAATCATTTTTTATAAACCCCCCAACTTATATCTATGTTATGTGCTCATTTACAGAAAAATTTTAGTGATATATATATGTGGAAGTTGAATCACAGATAAGAGGCAAGTAATAAAACTCATTTGGATAAATTATTATCATTAATTTTATAACAAAATATAAGTATATTCAATATTTCTCCCACTCGTAGTTCATTCTCCATATTAAATTCTATTAGTGAGTTTTCCTGATTCGGTTAAAAATTTGAGTGTAGGGAATCAATAGTGATCCCATTTTCATATATATGTGTCACACACAGTGAATATGATGTTAATGGATCTCCATTATTTATATAGTCCATACATTGATCTCCCAATAATATGATGATTAAAGAGGTGTTATGATGATTCTCATATGTTACTGAAGATCAGAATATATATATTTATCAATGTTATGTATGTTTACGAGTGAACATAGTCTCCAAGAACAATTTCAGGTATCACTTAGGAGGATATTGGTTGTGGGGTTATATATTTAAGGAAAATTAACTTTAGAATAAATGTGTCATTTATGTCTATTGATTTTTTATTATTGTTATAGTGTATGGAATATATGGTAGTAAACATTAAGATTTCCTCTTTCAATAATTTTATTGAAGTTAATAATCAGATTTATTTAGTTTTTAAATACTACATGCATTACATTGGGAACACACAATGTGATAGATCTTGTAGATATGTTAGAAATTTAATGGAAGTTTCTTTTTATTTGTATGAATAATATAGTGAGTTGTATAATTGGATATTTTTATAAGGGAATATATTGTCTCTTAATAATATCCTAGGGGTGTTTTAGAAAGGAATTTTTAACTGTAATTTCATATTCAGATTATATTCTAGGATATATAATGTTTTAGACAACATATACGAGGATATAATTAATATAATGGTGTTTCAATATATTCTAATGTGTTTCTCCCTTGCAATGTTGGCATGGTCTCAAAGTCTCAAACATATAAGTTATACTACATTTTCTTCTAAATAATGTATCAATCCAAGTTTGATGATTCCACAACAACCACTAGATTTTTAACATTCCTCTTCCCATTCCAACTCTTCTAAATTTTTTAAACCATAATGTAAAAAAAATTCTAATAAAACATGTCTCAAAAAAATAAACTATGAAATTTAACATTACTTCCATGTTTCATGATTACATATTAAAATACGTAAAAACTAACATATTTCACCCAAACGGAAATAACATATACAATAAAAAATTACTACCGATTAGCCAATGAAAAAATATTATGATAATGTATTATATTATATCTATCACATATAGTGATACTAATGGTTATATATATATATATATATTTGTTATGATGAGAAAATTCTGATTTTCAATTATGAGGATAAAGTAATGTGTAGGAAGACAACTCAACATATCAATGTATCATAGAAAAAAACATATTTTTTAGAATATGTGATAGGATCATAGGGATGTAATAAAAGATGTGCCATTGTATATTCTTCAATAATTGACTTAATAAAAATTATAGAGGATGAATTTTTATTTATATGTAACGACAGATTTTTGTGAAATATTAATTTACACAATATGATTTATAGTGATAAAAATATCAACTAAAATAAAAAAAAGAAACACATCATGGAACTATAACATAATATTAATTATAAATATAAAAGTGATATATTGAAATTATATTCAAATGTAATAATAAATAATAGTTATATATAATGTTAATGTATTGAATGATCAATTTGAGACTGTTGTATTTTCACAGAGTTAACATAAATACAATATTTATGAATAAAAGAAAGTTAAATTCGGGTAATAAGATATAAATGTTTTATGATGTAACAAAATTATGTAAATATATTTGAGAAAATAATTATGGAAATACATACTGAGATAATGTTACAATTATATAGAAATATAATATACACATAGTTGTTAGATATATATACTGTTGATGGGTATGTAATCATCATTATAACATAAATTTATTATTCATATAGATTTTACCTGTATAAATAATATTTACCAGAAATTATATATTTGGAATACCTAAAATAATTAATGATAATGACATATTAATTAGAATAATTATAGATTATATGTAATTGTTATGGAAATGTTATTTTTTTGAAAATATTTTTGATTCATTATGGGTTTTAATTCAATTATTATTCTTATTATTATATTTTTAGAATTATTTTTATATAGTTAAATCCATAAATTTTACATTTATGTTATAAATATATAATATGGTAAATATTATTTTTTCTAAAAAAATAAACTTTCCTTGTGAAAAGTTAAACACATCAAAAATAGTTTATATAAAATAATATTTTATTTGTAAATATAGTGTTTAATTTAATAAAAGTGCTTATATATCATTCTAAAATAATTAATAAATAACCTAAATTTTATTTCCATACCTTATTAGTACACTCGAAATAAAACAATACATTCCTTAAAAATTGCATAATTATTATCTTAAAAAATAGAAACAATTATTTACTACTAAAAGGATTCCACCAATGCCGTTATAAAAAACTATAAAATTATATCAATACCATAACATATGACCTAATAGTATACCCCAAGTCCCATACTCCCATTTTTTATTTCTCGGTCATGAAGAGAAGTCTCAGTATCTCAAACAGTTAAAGTAGTACAACAAAATTTTGATTTCATATCAGTGGAAATAACCCTTTATTGAACTATACCATTCATTACAATATCCCTATACCTATTTATAAAAAATAATTATTATTTTACCATATTATATGTAAAATAAGTGTTTAATAATAAGTAAATGATAATTAAAAAATGAATATTTATAATAAATTAGTTTTCATTATCGTATATATGTGTTGGCTTATCTTATAAACTATATCAGTGATAAAACTCTATGTTTATCATTATAATCATTTATAATAATTGAATCATAATTAATGGTTATATATGAAATTAACTATTAATTCCTATTTTATATAACATTTTTTATTTTTAATATTGAAATGGGAAAAATTATTAAAAAAAATATGTGATTTATAAAAACATCTTGTATAAAATAATGGTATACGATAAATCTATTTAGTTGGAATTGTTTATATTTACCTCATAAAATTAAAGATAATAGAACCATTAATATCACGTCACATTTGAAATTATTGAGCTGAATGAATCTTTCAATATGAGTAGTGATAAAAACTATAACACCTATTGTGATTAGTGATTAATTAAAATGACTAAACTCTAGTGAAAGACATGAAACATGAATAAAAAGTAATAAATTATTCATTGTGTATTAACGATTTATTTTTACTAAAAAAATAGAAATTTTTTTTCTGAAATATATATTTAATATAACAAAAAATTATATATACAGTGTTATGGTATGTTCAAGAAATATACTTGTTTATGTAAGTAATTCTTTCTTATTTTCATCTTTGTTTTTTCTCTATCAGTCATTTTTTTTAAATTTATATAAAAAAATTATATATAATTGACTTTGTGTTTATATTATTACCCTTTTATATCTATTTATATTATTTTTCTTTTCCCATTCATTTATTATTATCCCATTGAACATAATGAAAATGATAATAAACATTCCTTTTGATTTCATACAGTCTCATCATTTAAAATTGAATATTGTCCCTATGTATTACCCTTGATATGTATATTATTACATTTTAATTTTAATTTTTTATTCATATTATTTTCTTTATATACTATAACTCTTTGATTTACACTAATAAGGAACAACATAATTTGGTTATATAACATGTTTTTAATGTTTTAATTATATTATAAATTACTTTTGATATGTGATCACCTTAATAATTTCATTTGCATTTGAAAAAATCTTCATTGATATATTAGATCATAACGAGTGGTCATATAACTAAATATACATCCAATAATTTTGGAAACATTTATATTTCAGGATAATTTATATATGGGGGAAGGATGATGAGCCTAGACCAACATGATAATATATATTATTGATAATCTTGGAAAAATGATTTTAATGTCATTCAATTATGTATGTTAATTTTTTTATTACATGGAACACAATCATTCAAATTATTAACTTTATTATTCTATAAAAATGTTCTCAACTTTTTATTACTTTATGATTTACTTTGTGATATCTCATATATATTAATTTCATATATTTTACGATTCCCATTAGTAATATATTGGATAGAAATGTTTTTCTTCATTTATCGAAAATTTCATATGAATTGAGATGTCTGGTATATATACATAGTCTGATTTTTATAGATTAATTCAAAAATAATAATTTTTTCCAATTAATTGTATCTTATAGATAACCTCCAATTTGATAGGAATTTTATGATCATGGTATGTACATTAATTTTTATTTTAATTTTTAGGTGAAAATGTTGTAAAAATAATTCATGTGATTTATGAGATATCATATCCAATTAAAAGTTTCGAAATGAATTAGATTAGTTTTTAACTAATGGAATTGTTAGTTATGTATTGTTATGGGTGTATCTATAGTTTAAATCTCATCCTATATTATATATATATATATATATATTACAGTTATTATAGAGAGAGAGTTCGTGAGAGCATTTTTCATAAATTTTATATTGAGGCATGGTTTTTTATTAGATCATACATCAAGGATATTTGGGAACATATTTTGTTTTATCATATATTCATTTGAATATTATTTATGATATGTTATTCTAATAATTGGAAATTATCATTATTGATGTCAAAATACACGATCTTATTCATTTGAATAATTTTAATTATCAAAGTAACGGGTCCTTTTATATTTTAGTTATTTGTTAATTGGTTCTCATGATTATATTGTTTTGAATTTATCATTATGGTGATAGAAAATTATTTTTAGAAATAGTGATAGTAAATATTATTTTACCATGGGTAAATATAAACTAATGGTCATGTTATAAATTGATTCTTTTAATAAAATATATTTTACGGTGTTTGAAAGTATTAGGTGTACAATTTGTGAATTTTGAACCAATAATAGTGATTTTTATTATTATTTTTATTTAATGGACCTAGGATACCTAGAATCATTAAGATGGTTTTATATAATTTTTAAATTGGTGATAATATTTATGATATAGTAGTAATTTATCATAATAAAAAATCTTTATTAAGGGGGTATTACCACTGATTCATCCCATATGATAGCATAATGAATGACTTATAGGAATTATCTGGAAATGAAATTAAGGAATGATTTTTTTTAGTTTGGGATTTTTTTTTCAATGTAACAGAAGAAGACATAAAACCCATACTGAGAATGAAATCTATTATAGAAAAATATGACACCCATAAAACAATAATACATCACTATACATGAATTTAAACCTAACAAGTAGTGAGTTATATCTATTTACCATAATAAAAAATTGTGATGTTGGCTCCAAAAGTATCCAATAACAAATGGATTACAATTATTGTTTGGAATGACCAGTTGTTCATAAAAACTACATACCTCCTCCTAATCAAAAAATTGAGGTAACATAATCTAAGAGTCATTTTCCAAATGATTATAAAATCCAATTCCCAAAATAGAATCCACAAAACTACATTTTTAGGCCTCCATCATTAAATTAAGGTTCATGTTAGGGTTCCATTTAAAGACCCGGAAATTTCAAGGAAAAGTTTTCTTAATTTTATTTGGGATTTTACGAGAACGCAGTTTCTGACGGCGCCTGATTCTAAGGCCCGGTGTGCCCGGAATCATTTTACGAAGTTTAGCTCGGGTACGTTCAGTGAACGAACGAGCAGGTTTTTCTATCTTTTGAAACGGTGCTCAGAATTGAAATCTGAGGGCACCGATGGAACCGTAGTGCAGGTAATTGCTTAAAAAGATCTTTTCCAGAGTTGTGTTTTCTTGGGAAGAGTTTCTTAGTTTTGTGGATAAAGACTTCCGAAAAATAAAATTTGTGGAACTAATTTTATTTCTTTAAAGTGGTTAAATCCTAATGATGGAGGTTGGGTTAACCTTACTATCTAAGTGAGGTTAAATGTGAGGTGGGGCCCACACGAACCCCACTCCTTTACATTCCTTAAAACTCCTCTAACTCCCCCATTATGTGGGTGACCTCTCATCTTCCATAACTCTCTCCAACCCCCCTTTGACATCCCTTAATTTAATGTGCCAAGTCATGAATTCAATCTATTGAATTGAGTTTTTTTAAAATTTTAAACTCTTCGCATGACTTAATAAAATAAGTGGAGCTTATTTTATTATTGGGTTCATTTTTTGGTGTTATGGTTTGGGATAGAATACTCAAAAGATAGAGGAAACATTATCTTCTTCGTTGGAGAATGCGAAGAACGTCAAGACCCCGATGAAGAACGCCGTCACCGCAAGGAGTGATCTTCGTGCCTTTATTCTCCTCTCCACAGCCGGTATGAGATGCTGCTCCACCTCGGACGATCTCCGTTAAGCGCATACGGATTTTTCCCTCATGACGCAGTTTCCACGACGCTCTTAGATCGTCAACCATTGTTGAGTTAGGGGTTTGAATATATTTTCGTGAATATTCGAGCATTCTTCGTAATCTTAGCCGCTAGCTATCGATTAACGGGAGGGGGCCGAACCGCACAAACATGGCTGACCCTCCTTCCTTAATTCTGTTTTTGAACTTGTTGTGGTTTTGGAACGGAGATGGCACGGTTCCGTCGCACCGCACGGGATCATGCGGCAAGGATGCGCGGCACCGTCGCGCCGCACCACGCCGTCGCGCCGCACCGCGCCGTTGAAGTCGAACAAGGTCGAGGCATCGTCACGCCGCGCCAGAGAATCACAAAAACAACGCGGCCGGAGCGGGGCCATGGCGGAGGGGCGCGACGTCGTCGCGCCGCGCCGGTCGGACCAAGGCCGCTGCGGAGTAGGGAGCGGCGGCCGGCTTCCGGCCACCGGCGTCGGAGCAGGGGGACGGGACCGCGCCGGTCCCGTGGCGACAGCTGCCGGCCAGCCGGAGTGTGCCGACCGGTCATGGGAGAAACTGGGGGTTCGTAACCCCCGGCTGGAAGGGAAGAACCCCCCCCCCCCAAAAAAAAAGGGGGGCAACCCCCACCCCCCTTGTCCGCCCAACTCGGTCACGCTGAGCTGGCTAGCGGACCGCGCGAGCGCGCCGGCCGGGACGCGCCGCACCCAGGACGAGCCGGGCCGTGCCAGCCGGGCCGCACCGTACCAGCCGGGCCAGGCCACACCCAATCGGGCCAGACCTGGACCGAGTTTGGGTCGACCCGGTTCCGGCCGACCCAGGGGGTCTCGTGCCGGGTCGGTCAGGGCCTGAAACCCCATTTTCGGACTGTTTTCGTTCTTTTTCCCATAGCATGGGCTTCGGGCCTCCAATCGATGCACCTTCATCTGTGATGTAATCCATGGATCGAGACGGTCTTTTCAATATATTATACTCATGGTTTCAGAGAACTCTGGGTATGGCCGGGTTGGTTCCAACCCGAAACCAACCGGGCCCTCGGAGCGGTAATGCTTATATCTCGAGATCCAGAAGTTTGATTGACGTGAGTCGACTTTTTTGGATTCCTCTTTATGAGAAGAAACATTTGGAATTCTTTTTCTGAGTTTTGGATGCAGTTGGATAATGGAAGGGTAGGATTTTACCTGAAATCCAACCAGGGCCATGGAACGGAAAAGCTGATAACTTTCAGACTGGACATCTGTTTGACGAACCGTCTACGACGTTGGTGATCACGTTGAGAAAAGGTCCCTATGAGTATACCCTATGTGAGTTCGGGGTACAGTTGACATATGTCCGGGTTGGTTCGCATACGAAACCAACTGGGCCCCTAGGACTAAAAGGCTAATAACTCACAGACCGGGCGTCCGATTGACGCGCCGTCTGTTGCGTTGAGACCCCTATGACGAGGTGGTCCTTTGAGATAATTCTTTTTGGGACTCTGAGATACTTGAGTTATCGTCCTGTAGCATTTGGAGTGGACCCTCCCGGAGATGATCGTACGGAGTAAGGAGACCGTATAGCCGTCTGAGACCTAACGACTGCTTGACCGACTCGACTTGGAGTGAGTCGACTAGCCAATTGGATGGAGCACTACTTTTTTTGGGTGCAGACCCATGGAGGACGGAGCACTACTGAGTTGGGGTGCAGACCCATGGTACTCGTCCGGAGAGTACCTCTGCAAGCTGTTAGGGGGGATGCACTACTGTGTTTGGGTGGCAAACCCTGGTGGGAAGCACTACTGTGTTTGGGTGGCTGACCCGCGGTACTCGACAGGAGGAGTACCTCAGCAGTCTTAGGTTAGTAAGAAGTACCTCAGAGTCATTAAAGGATCGTTGTACTCTCCAGAGACTGGGCTCTTCAGCAGTTACAGTTTCATTAATTAAAATCCTGGTTTGAGCTGAGTCTATGACCATTGTGTTTTCCTCATGATTGAGATGGGTCACTTGATAACTTAGGTATATGTATGGGTATATACCCAGGAAGTGGTTATCCATTGATTTCATACCCTTTGTGTTTCCTCATGATTGAGATGGGTTACATGATAACTTAGGTATAAGTATGGGCTTATACCTAAGTAAGGGTTATCTGTTGAGATCCTTCTTTATGGTTATCCTTGCCGGATTTAGTGAGACCTTAAGGGTCTCGGGGTCCCTACTGAGTATCATATACTCACCCCTGCACGGGTTATGCCCGCACCTCGTTGTGTTGGTTACAGACGACGGACAACGCTGACAGAGGCCGAGTATTTGAGGACTGGACAGTACCCGGAGCTGGACCTCACGACAAGTCAGTATCCGGAGGTGGACTTCATGGCGAGACGATACTCAGAGGAGGTCGATAGGAGAGAGAGTTTTGGAGGCTATATGTACCTACCCTTCATGTAGGATCCGTGGTGGAAAATCTAGGAGCTCCACTATCTGTACCTACCCTTTAGGTAGAATCCGAGGAGGACGACCCAGGAGCTGCTTTCTTTCTTAAAGCTTTTTGTCTTTTCTGTTGTACTTTCGTTCAGTTGTAACTGTACTTTCCGTTGGGTTTGTATTCGCGCCCACTTACTTTTCATCACTTTCTTTTGTACTTATTGTATTACTTTTTCTTGTACTCTGGGATGTTTTTTATACTTTTATAAAGGCAATGCCTTCCCAGTTATTGGGATTTACTCCTTTGGTGCTAGTCGCCAGCCCCTGGCCTATGGAAGGCGGGCTTGGGGTAGTCACGTCACGAGCCCTGAGGACGGGTCGTGACATTCCAAATATTCATCCACTACGAAATGTAAAACTTTTTGGATTTCTATTATTATAACACTATATAATTACGATGTCATTTTATTATTATTGATCTCACATATTAATGATAATGATATCAATACATCTTCACAAGATGTGTAAATTGATAGTTTTACTTGTTAATAATAATAGAAAAGTGATTTGAATGAAACCACATATCATTTAAAAATTTGTATGAACACATGAAATATATATGACCATATAGAAACATATTAAAAATTGAGCTACATTTTACTTTTTCATTGTCTATGATTTATTATTAAATAATAAAAATCATCAAATGTTAACTAATGAATCATTGAATTTCTAAAAAACCTTGAAACTCATTGTTAATGAATACATAATTTTTTTGATATCATAATTATAATCTCAATAAAATTTTTTAAAAATAAATTATACTAAAAAAATACTTTTTATAAGGCCATAGGTCTGACCTTATGTGCCTCTTTAGAATTTAAAATAATTATGAATTCCCAATTCCTTAATTATGGGAAATGAGAGTACATTGGAAATATATCTATAGTTCTCCACATATAAATATTTAATATATAATCTCAATCAGATACACTAATATATCATTATGAATAGATATTGCATTAGATGTATCTCTAAATACCATATTAATACTTATCTAATATCTTTTACTTTGAAATTGAGTCACCACTCAATTTATATAATTTTAATCTGCTATTGTTCATCCTGCACATTGAAGATTATATAAAATATATGGTCATGTTTCAATAAATATATCTCATATTATTCAACTAAATAGATAAGAACATCATACGTCACTCAGCTAAGAATGTCAGTGCATTTCCTTATTCAAATAATATTATAATACTAGGCATCATAATAGTTATACAATAAAAAATCCATCTTTAATTTAGTAAGGAATTAATGTTTGATTTTTAACATAAAAAGTATATTTTCATCATTTGGTAATCGGTAATCATAATAAGTATTCACACTTATATATAACAATGTTAGTTTTGAAATCCTTGTGATATGCCTTCATTGATCCAAAATGATATTAGTTTTCTTCTAATTATCAGATGCATCTAATATATATCTCAGACAAGATTAAATTCAAGATAATATTAACCTGTCATCATAAACCATAATACTCTATGGTGATCATTGTTTGTGGACAACTCAAATCAACACATTGAGTTTTATTTATAACTAAAACAATCATGTAGTATATGAAACACATATAAATGGATTATAAATAAATATTTCATTTACTATTATAAAATAATAAATATTATTACATTTACTGTCAGTATCTCATATATTCAATTCCTATATATATATAATGATCCTAAAGATCTTGTTATGTTTATGGTCTTATTAATGGACATATTAAATTCTCTTTTGTATCACCCTAATAGATCTTAACAGCACCAATATCAATTATCTCTTTAATATAATTATATTTTGGAATTATTAATTTATATATTTTCTGAGAAAAGAGTTTGAAGACCTAAGTAATACCTCTGTTATTGTCATCAAAATTCACAATAATTCTCTCACAACTAAGAACCACCCCATGTTTAGAAATGAAAATATTTATAAAAAAATTAATTAACAACATTAAAGGATTAATATACTTTACCTTTGTTATCAAGTTAACAATGATATATTTTTTCAATTCTTATAACTTATATATATAGCATTTTGGGAAAGCAATATTCTATATATATATAAATATATTATAATATAAATTTTGGTTTGGAATCATGAATCAGTGTAACCTATTACAATGAGATCATCCTTACCCAAAATGTCTAAGAACGTATAATTTTTTTAAATAAATATGAATAGTAATAGTTATAATATTGTATTTATCTCGAGAATTTTATTGATATATATATTTTATCCTAAATTCTTACACATCCTATGTTAAAGTATATAACATGGGATACATGAAAAATCCAATACAGATAAACAAGGATTCGTATCCATCCTTTAAAAAAAATTAAGGATCATGTATCCTATTCATATACATTACATGTATTACTCAAAAAACACCTCAATGTAGTTTTCCATGATTAATTTATTTATAAATTTAATAATATATGGCCTACCAATCAGTCCTTGTATCCATTTCAATCTATCAAAATATATATTCATACAGAATATTTTTGGATTATTACCCAACCATATTTTGTGATAATAAAATTCCCAACCAAAAATTTAAAAAATGCATATTTTGGGATATTAACTCATATAAGTAGTATATTACCTACATATAATATTATAAATAACTCGATACTTCTCTTAATCCACTTTTATATAAATGAATCATCAACATTCTAGATGGAACAAAAAAATTTAATCTCCTCATAACATAATATATTCCATCTCAATGAAAAAGGATTAAGTTCATAAATTTTCCATTTCTAAATAAAAACGTTGGAGCTCTCATTTAGTGAATCATAACAGTTTAGGATTATCATATGCACACCATCCAATAAATTATCCTTATATAAGGTAGTTCTGACATTAATTTATTTCACTTATTAATAATGTTCAATTGTGGTAATAAATATATAAACATAAATTTTCATTACCTCTTGATGAAATGTTTCATGAAGGTAAAATTGATGAATTCATTTAGTTCCATTTCCTAAAAAATGGTCTTTAAAAGTCGAAATTATACCATTCGGGTAAAAATATTCTTTAAATATCCTCTATCACTAAATAGAACTCACTCCTTATGTTTTATATATTATGTTCTAAAATTTATTTTATATAATGGATTATATCTCAATGTTTATAGCCTCGATAAATTTAAAATAATTTAACAAATCGATGGATGCTAGGATGGGTTAATGTTCACTATCGATTAATATTACTTCATGAAAAAAATTTGTAAGACATCCATATCATTACAGACTTTGATAATACCTAATAGAACATCATGTTTCTTCTATATCATAAGTATACATGGTTTTCATATCCATTTATTGAAACAAATCACTTTCCCACTTGTGAATAATACTAATTAATTTTCTTTTACATCCTCATGTTTAACATTAATCATACTTTTTAAAAAATTTATATATTCCATCCCATGTATTGTAATAGTTCAAAAGAAAAAAAAACATTTTGTAATTTTTTTTGAAAATAATATCACATATATCAATTTGTAAATCCAAATAATAACCATTTATATTATTTAAGGTAATGTTTATCAAAGGAAAAAACATTATATTTATGCATTAAAACACTATATATAAATAATTTAAAATTTTGAATGTACCCTTGTATATATCTCATATAGTTTCTTATGATTTTTAGAACTCATTACTCAACTGATGAGAGGGGTGAATTGGAGGGGGTCCTTTTTTATAATTACTTATTATATAAATCTACCTTAAAATTTTTTATGATCTAGAGTCTAAACCCAAATCATTAGAGAAAATATTGATATAATAAACATGATGATTTTTACAATGTTCTGTCCCTTTATAGATAACCATCCCATTAATATGATTGGTTTGTCTCTTGAATAATATAATTCAAACTATATAAAAAACATATCACATGATTACAATAGTGGTATAGAGTCACACCATGCCAAACCATGTTCATGATGGACTATATTGTTTCACGTTGCCTTCATAAAAATTTTGTTACTAGGATGATAAATATATTATTGTGTATTTGTTTTCATAAATATAATTTGATATAAAACACTCTCATAACGAATTTAAGAATATTCATGATCAACTAAATAATTTATGAAAATCTAATGAAGAACTGCTTCCCAATTTCAGACGATCTCATTGAATACTCAAACTCAACCAGATGGGGATAATGATCACAATGATATTTCTTCAAATAAGTTTTATTTTTACAAATATTTATAATATTTTATATATTAATGATGATAAATATTACTTTTTTAAAAATATACAATATATGATAAACACAGAATGCAAGAAACAGTATAATTACTATAAAATAATTTCTAACATAGTATTGTTGATTGTTTAATTTGCAGCACCATACAATAAGATCATATCGTTTTTATTTATTCTATTAGGATAAAAGTAAATGTTCCCCAAAATATTCATCAAATTTAATGACTATAAGTATTCATTTAAATACCCCATCTACAATTATTTTTTGCAATTAGCTCAATTAAAATAAAAACCATATCATTATTCATTAATGATCAATATTTATAATAACTCACAATACATGAATTTATAAATCCCAAATATACCCATGTATTTAAGATTTATTAAAAAAATAAAAAAGTCTATTTTATTATGATATTTTTTATATTTAGTGCTGAGCCTCATCATTACACAAAATAACTCATCATTTTGAATAGCCATTCGAGGAACATAACATGTGTCACTCCATAATCTAATACAAGATATTATTTAATATAAAGAAAAAGAAATAATAATAAATATTGGAATTAAAAATAAAAATATCTTCTGAGCCTACATAAATAGATTTTACATATATCCAAGACTATATATTTTTATGTAAACCATCTAGGTAGATAATAAAGATATATTAAATAGACACTACTATCAAAATATCACATCAATAAACTAGAATTGTATTTTAAATTTAGTGATTTATCATTTTATAAGAACATTAGAATCATTGTGAATATTCATTTAGATATATTTCAAATTTGATATAATTGATTTTATCATGAAAAAAATAGGATTAATCTATGTTTAGGAAAATTAAACCGGTGATATAAATTCAATTCAATTATAAATTCAATACATTCTGCAATAGAATATTTTCAATCGTGGAAGATTATTAGGTTATAAATGAATTATTCTCTATTCAAATGATAAAACACGGTCTTATGAGGGTGACTTACAATTAGGATCAATGATATATGCTCAAACAAGAAATCTTACAGTTAGTGATCAAATCCATATTATCAATATATAAATCATTTGACTTGGTTATGAATGACTTACAATATTTACGTTTTCAATTTATGATGTAAGGAAAAATAATATTATTATATAAATAGAAATAATATTTATTCTAATTACATATATAAATTCTCAAACTCAATAAGAAAACATAAAAATAATTTCATAAATCACCCATCCTCAGGATACTACTCATAGAGTATTTTACAAACAAATTAAAGATAATAATAACATAATAAATAACTAAAATATTACATTAATATCCACTTTTGGATTTTATAAAACTAACACAAAAAATTGATTTAAAAAATTGTTCTGATCTCTCTGAAAAATAAAACATGGAATCATAAAATATCAACTTATATCAAGTAAAAAATTTATTCCACCACATAATAAGAAAATGTTTCGATTTTTAGAGAATTTCATTCCTTGGTTTTATAAAAATTTTCCATGATAAAAATAAGAATTCCTAATAAAAATTCATTCATAATAAACCAATAATAAACTTCCCCATTAATCATTAACAATATCATTAGATTCCAAGGAAGTGTAAATTCTTCTTATTACCACGAATTACCTTATTTTTTATAAAAATTTATTTTCACAATTTCTCTCTATTTTCAACACAATCTAGTGCTCATGTTATAATTGAGTTATATATATCTAATTGTTAGAGGATGTCTCTGAATACATAGTGTAAATAAAAATTCGTAGTCCCTCTTTACTGGTATGTATTTTTAAAGGAATCTTCAATATGATTCTAAGATGAAATTGGTTTATTCTTGAGGTATCTATTTCTAACACATTATTTAATAAAATGATACATGTTCCTCACTATTCCATCTTAGAATACCCTCACTAATATCAATTTTCCCTCCAATTATAGATTTTATATATAAAAAATCTATTAATAATTCTATATCATTGTATTCATGTAGCTTTAATTATTTAATTACTTCCTAAACCAAACCATATTTAATAGTAATTTTCACATATCATATTATCCTCCTTACTAAAAGTATGTATGAATTAATTTTTGTGAATTTGATATAAAGTATAAATTTTCAAAACAATATATATAATATTTTTTAAAAAAATTATTCTATATGACATCCATTGGTTTGTATAAATTCCTTTTGGTCAATTTTAGTAATAATTTCCACATTACATAATTTTTTTCCAACTACAATTTTTTTGAAACACCAATTGATTATAATATTATAATAATTTTCTAAAACAATTGTACATATTTTTCTTATGATGAAATTTTGAAATAATATATTTTATCAATCTATAATCCTAAATATATTTCATTTTCCCATGGATGGACATCAAAACCTATTATTTCATTTTATTAAAAATTACAAAAAAAGGTACTCATATTCACTAATAAAATTTTTTTATTTAATGAACACTATTAAAAGTAATATACCTTTTGGAAAAAATATACATTCAATTTGATATCAATTTTACCTTTCATGAAACACTATCATTGAGGAATAGATACATGATTCGAATACTAGGCTCTAGGATGTTGTTTAAAGAAATATAATTCATTTTTAGACATTACTCCTTTATTATTTACTTATCATAGATAAAACCTTCTTTTTTTTAAATTAAATCTTTTTCGAAAAGGTTAACATTTAAAAAAAATCACTTCCATTTAATACACATTGTAGTGTTTTTTTGTATGAACAATTGAAAAACCCCTATTTTTTTCACACCTAGAAACTAGAGGAAATGTAAATTAAAATTCAATGCCTTGTATTTCAGTATATCCTCAAAAAACAACATATATTTGGTCAATTTTACTTCCCCTTCATATTAAATTTGCTTCTAAAATCCCATGTGGTTCCAATGATTTTATTTTTTTTCATAAAAAATCCCACATTGAATTTTTATAAATCTAATATAATTTTTCATTCAATTACTTCACCAAATAAATATTCTATACCACATCAGCGTCTATTAAGGGATATACATAGGATATGAGTGTTCAAATATTTTCCAAAATCAACTAGCTTCTTTTCCAAACAAAGCCTCCATGGTCTATAATGATTTCTCTCGAAATAACATGACTTTTTAATCACTGTAATTACTTACTACTTATTCAGAAAGCTACTTATTCAACATTGGTATATTATGAATAAACTTCATCAATTATTATTCTAATATTAGAATATTTGATGACTAAATGATAAAAAAACTTGTTTTTTTCCCAAATAATATTTAAATACATTCTACAATATACTAAACTTTTTATTGTTGGTTTCAATAATATTCAAATATAATGAGTACACATATTTTTAACATATTTTTTCAAAAATATATACCCACTAAATGTAGTTATTTACCTATTAATGATCTCTTATTCAGTTTTATAATCAATTTTTCATTTCATGGTTTCGTTGATATTTATAAATAATGAACTTGGAAACACATCAAGGTACATATCTTTTCATTTAATAACACATATTTAGTTGTATAAAATGTGTCATGGGGCTTAAATAGAATCATCATTATTCATGTGAACTATCACACACATCCAATCTATAAATTTTATTTGAAAAATTATTTATATAAAGTAATGTCCAACTTATTTAAATAACACTTTATTCATTCTATAGGAAGAACATTATTTTGGGGGATTATATGGTTTGGTAATTTTTCTTATTTTTTAAAATAATTATTCAAAATTAATCACCTTTAAAATCATTATCATGATCATATATAACTTTTTTAATGTGATTTCATAACTCCTTTCCATCATATATCCTAAAATATTACAACATATCAACTATATCAAATTTCATCTAGAGAAAAATCAAATTGGTTATTCATGGTATATCACCAATTAATGTTATGAAATTTAAACCAATAATTTTGAATTATTTTCTCATTAGAGATCCCTTATTAGTTGGTATAAGTTTATTTAGCCCTGTAGAGATAATTTATACCTTCTTATGTGTTTTTTTGAATCATATTTCTATTTTTAATGATAAAAAATAACTTTTTCTATCATCATATTTGGAAGATATATCTCAAATTCATTGATCACATGTTTTATTAAAATCAATTTTCCAAGATTGGTAATTCTTCTATATCATAATAAGAAATACTCAATTTTACTCATATAGAAGTAATTTGAAGGATTTTCACAACCCGGACTCTAGTAACCTAGAGATATAGTTATTTTTATTATAATAGAATTTGATAAAAGGGGTCACACCATATTTGATTAAATAGTTTAGTATTCTTATAGATCATAATAAAAACATAATTCCCATACTAAATTGTATGTACAATTTTTAAAATACATACTGAATGTAAATATTATGCATCACGAAACTCACTCAAATATTTCTCCATCATATCCTGAAGAAATTAAAGTAAATGATGTTGAGATAATATTTAAAGTATGTTTTATGTATAATAGAATATGTAATGGGTAAATAAGTAATAATTAATATATCATGGAATATAACTGAGAAATCATCCAATTAAAAAAAAAATAAGTTTGAAATGAACATATAGATAATAAAAATACTATAACCTCATGGATAAAAATAAAATGATTCTCAATAATAAAGATGTATAATATTATGTTTCATGATCTTCTGCATCTTGATATATTTACTATCAAGGCCCTACACCTAGATAGTTTAAACTATGGGTAGTAATACTCAAAAAACCTATTTAATATGTTTAGAAAAATTGTGTGTCTCTTTTGCTGTGTCGATGCATCGATGTGATAAAAAATTGTAGAAACAAGAATTAAAATATGTGTCGAATAGATTCCTAAAATATTTAATGATTAATGAAATTCATATAATAAATTCATTATAATAAATTATCTATATAGAGTATAGTATGTAAGATGCCAATATTTTTTTAGTGAATCAATTCATTTCATAGTAAAACACTGTATTAGAAATGGTATTTGATTTTCAAAATAAGTATACCAATGATATATAGAATAGGTATATTCAATAGAAATATATATTATAATTAAATATAAACACAATATATTTAATATTTTAAAATAATTTCAATGAACTAAAACACTATAAGAGATAAAATTTGATCATAAATTTATAAAAATTAAATTTTTTAATAAATTCATGTGATTTTTAGAATAATATAAAATCTACGTTAAATAATAAAATAATATTTAATTAATTATTTTTTAACACATTGAAAACATATTGAAGATTCTTATTATAACTAAATGATTTTGGAGGTGGATATTTCCTTTAATATAATTTATTTTAATAAGTATGATTTCAATTTGAATTCATGTAATGAATGTAAAAATAATAGTACTTTGATAAAACTTTTCAAAGACTCCGTTAAAACTTTTTATAAAATCAATGACAAAATAAATTTCCCTTAATAAATCAATTTTGTAAATAGAAATTATATAAAAAAATAAACTATAAAATATCTCTAGGAAAAAGAATATACATGATCAGAAAAGAAATATGGTCATAATTTCGTTTAAAAATTTCATTTCTTGAGTACTTTTAAAAAGATATACAAAGATGAATGCCAAAATTTAATGTTAATAAACACACCATGGATGAAGAAATACATAGTGTTTGTTATGGATATATTAAAATATAATTTAATTTAATATTCTATGAAATAAGAAAATAAATTTTCAAAATAAATGTATAAACATTTGGTAATTTATAAATTATAAATCATAAAATATTAAAAATTAATAGATATTATAACTATAATGAATAAATAGATAATAATGATAAATAAATCAAGGGTTTTTATATATACCAAATAAAATAAATATTTAGATAATAAAAAATACATCTCAATTCATTGGAAATTGAGGAGAAATACCTACCTCATCCATTCCCTTAGTTGATAATTATATAAAATTTTTTATAATGTATTTTAAAATAATATTAACTTACACCGGTTATTATTTATTGTATCATATGTTATATTCTTATATAATATTATCACCCATTTGATGACAATACACTACTAGAATGTACACTTTTCCCAAATCTTGTATACCAACGGTTCTTGAGAACTGTTGGTATAAGTGTCTTTACCAACCGTTTTTCAAATAGTTGGTAAATCGTTGTATTGTGGACCTTTACCAACGGTTTGCTACAAACTATTTGTAAAGGCCATTTTTTCCAAATGGTTTGTAAAAACCTTTGGGAAATTTCATGGTTTCCCAATGGTTTTTATAAACCGTTGGGAACGATCTCCTTAAACATCCAGATTTCCAGTAGCCCCCCCCCGCCCCTCGCACAACGCAACAGATATTGATTCCCCCAATTTCCAAAAGCCTCGAGGTAGAGGTGAACCCTAACCCACGCCGAGTACTTCCATCTGATTGGCTGCAACTCCCCCATCCATGTTAGAATCTTTAAACATATTCCCAAATACAAACATAGAAGCCCTCTTCCTCTGATTTCTACATTTATTTCAATATCTGGCAATATCACGTCATTTTTTCCTATTTTAAGGATTTTAAAAAAAATCATTATTCACACTATTTGATATTGAATCAATTACTAATACATGATTGGTAGATGTCTGTGACTAGGGTTGAACTTCGTTTCATATATCATTTGTAACTAAACATACGACATACGACCACTAATATGGTGATTCCACCTATGAATGGTGGAATTTTCCTAGGATCATGGGGCTTCTTCTTCTTTTGTTCTATAGAGTTTTTAGGGTTTGTTTATCATGTATTTTATTTTATTATGGATCTATAGTGATTATTTATTGGCTTCCTTTGGTCATGAATTTCCGGTGAGTTATTCTAATTTTCATCTTAGATGTCATTGTATTCATAAACTGTGCCTAATTTTTTTTGTTGGTGGTGTCGACTCATTGAGTGACTATTTGGTTATGTTTTTATGATGCCAATGTTTGATTTTTTTAATAATGAATCCTATTTATATTTTAAGGATATAAATGAGTGGTTTTTAAATATATGTTAATAAAATAGGTAAAATGTTTTCTATGTGGATTATTTGGAACTGTACAAAGACAGATCCCATTTTTATAGTATTCTAAAATCTCATTAATTTTTTTATAATTAGTGAATACTTTATAAGTTTGGATCCATTTTTGTGCATTAACACTAATATCCCATAACTTAATACCATTTTTCGATTGTGTACAACTAATTAGATTTTTTAATGACTTCACTTCTTCCTTCAATAATGCCTTCCAATAATGTCTTAGGAATCTAATAGCCACATGAATGTTTTTCCTTGCTTAAATAATGTAATGTATTACTAGAATAGTCAATTAATTTTTACATTCTAGTAATCCATGATGATAAACTTAATAATTATTTGATTTCATAGGTGCGTGTGGTGAATGTGGATATAATTTTAAACATATGTATCGAATTTTGTTTTTATCTTCCAGGGTTGTAAATTCAGCAGTTGGGGTTTTTTAAAAGAGATATATAGCAACGTTTTAAACCCCTTATATATATGCCTAATGGTTTTTTAGTAGTGGTTTAAACCACCACTATTTAATGTCAATATTTTTTTTTTCTATTTTTTGTTTCAGCAGTTGTTTTCCATGACAATAAAATGTTGAGGATATAATAGCGGTTCAAACATATACTATATCATTTCCATTTTTTGGCAGGTGAAACCATCGCTAATGCCAAAAACTATACTACAAACATTCTGTGACAATTAAACGAAGTTGTCGCTAAATTTATTGAACTAACATGAGTTGTATGTTGATGCCAATTTTAGTAGGGATTTTTGGAAACCATCATAGAACCATATAGAAGCGATCTAAACTACCGCAAACGGAAAAAGAAAAAGTATCTACTATCAGTCATTTTTTTGTATTGTCCAATGCATGATTTGGAACTAGTTATAGTACCCCCCCTGGATAGCCCCGCCCACCCCCTGGACACCCCTCCCCCCATGGACTACCCTCACCCCTAGGGACATCCCACCCACCCCCTGTACACCCTGTTCCCCCCTGGATAGCCCCGCCACCCCCTGGACAACCTGCCCACCCCCTGGACACCTTGTACCCCTGGACAACCCCCCACCCCAGGAAATCCCCCCCACCCTGGGACTCCTCCGACCCCCTGGACAGCCCCACAACCCCTATGGACAGCCCCCCACGCCCTGGACAGACTATTACCCCTAGACAGCCCCCCACCCTTCTTGACAGCCCATACACCCATCCCCCAGACACCTTCCCACCAACCATAGACACCACCATCCCTCAGATTCCCCCACCTCCTAAAAAGCCCCCCCACCCACCCCCTTGAAACCCTCGAACCCACTGGACAATGCTGCCACCCCCATGGGCTTCCCACACCCTTGGACACCTCGTACCCCCCTTGGACAGCCTCACCCACCCCCTGGACACCTCGCTCACCTCTTTTGATAGCCCGCCACCCCCTGGGCTCCCCCTACCCCCCTGGTTAGCCTGACCACCCCTGTGGAAAGCCCACCCAGCTGGACACCCTGACCCCCCTAGACAGCCCCCACCCCGTGGACACCTCACAGTCTTTCCACCGATGAACCATATGTATTGGCATCAGTGGTGAAACATGTTTTTTATGTCAAAGATCATCGTCATTCTAAATTATGTGTAATTATTAAAGTAAATCCTAGACATTTTTTTGATGATGGTGATGATGAAGTTGACAATAACCCTACAACAATTGAAAGAAATTTGTTTATTACTTATGATAACTCCAATAGCTCAACTATCAGAGTTAATTATGAACCAGAAGTTTTGGTGGGAAATATATAGAATCATAGAGTCCTGTTCTCACTAACATGTTTCAACTACATCATTTGGAGTGTGTATCCTAGTACATACATTCAAACAACCATAAATCTTCTGTTTCTTTATGTTTCTTTTTCATAATGGGTTTTTTATATTTTTTTGGGTTACACATTAGTTATATGTTTCTAATTACTTCTATATTTTTTTTCATTGCTGGAAATAAAACCCATTAAAGAGAGGCGGTTGAAAAAGATGACAGAAAATAATCGTCGAATGACACAGATGGGTATTCCTCCACTCATCTCTGTTGTGAGTATTTTATTTCAAATATATATATTTCAATAACTTATAATACCATGTGTTTACTTTTGTGTTAATTTTTTCAAGATCAACCCCCTAGAAGAGAGATATCCGATGAGGAGCCTGATATTGCTCCAATTATAGAGGATGGTAGTGGGATGGGGGATGTCAGAGTTATACGACCATCTGGTGGTCCCGGTACTGAGGCCATTGGTACGAGGGCTCGTGGTGAGAGAGTTAGACGATCTACTAGTTGTGCCCGTTTGGAATATTCCCCTACCACAGATGTATCTTATATTCCCCATTTTGATCATGGTGTTTCTTTAGGGACACACAGGATATTTAGGCCTCCGATGTTTACACTACCAGTTGTCTAGATGTCTATTCCATCATCTTTTTTTTCTGGTTCATTATCTCTGAGTTATTATATTCCACCTTATTCGACTCCTAATCTGACATAGTATGTGGCTGAAGAAGCATACACTGAGGGACACTCCACCTGTACAGGATATTCATTCATCTTTTACACATCCAGTGACGCCCATTGATCCGTATACCACATGTCTATTTATATAACTATATCAAATTTTTATACCAAAATTTATTTTTATTATAAGTTATACTAATTTTTTTAATAATAGATTCATATAATGATAGGAGGCCAGAGAGGGGGATTACTCACTTTCATGCGGTATAGAACTGCTAGACACAGTTTATGGTTGAATATAAAGATGATGCATAGATGATTGATAAATCTAGGCAATAAGGTCGGGTTTTTTGGGTACACTAGCCAAATACTCCGACATCATTCTGGTCAGCCATCTCTCTTGGAGACATCTACCGCACGAAGTGAAGGATAATGCATGGGAACCAATATGGGTAAAAAATCTTTTGGATTTATGTAGTATTTTATTTTATTTATATGAATTAATCTATTGTGTGTCAGCATCGGTATAAAATTCTCGACGGAAAAGGTGCATGACCAACGCGTTTAAAGGGGCTAGGATAGCTTTGGAGAGCATATAAGCATGAGCTGTATGTTGGATGGTGTGATAGAGTCAGAACGGAGTTGGAGACATTATCTATCGTGGTTGACTGCCCTATAGAGCAATATCTCCAAATGATTACCCATTGGGCGACTGCCAAATTTAAGTTATTAATCCCATTTGAGGTATTTAAATGACAGTTTTCATATTTTGCATTAATATTATCTAATTTATTATTAAACATTATTTAGGAATATTCTGAAAAAAACATAAAATAACATTGATTCAAAACAATACCTCCACACTTTTGGGTGCACGACCATGTCAGATCATGAGAGGCGGCTAGTACAATATAGTTCTTTATAATTTTTCATTAGGACTTTCCCTTTTTATTGTTTCCTACTTAAATTATGTGATTTATTGAATATTGAATATGTGATTGTACTGGCACTTTATATTGTTTCAATTTCCTTACAGAAGAACAAATTGAATATTTAAGGATGTACCCCTCGAGTAAAATTGTTTTTCTCGAGTAGAAGGAAAAAATATGGAACTGCGGTTAATGAACCGACACAAGAAAAGATTGTAAGTTTTAATTTGTTTTTTTCAATGTTTAATATCTATTTTGTAATTTAATAATATATTAATATTTATAACATGATACTTTTTAGGCCCTTGATGCCCAAGATCCTGGCAATTTAGGGCCACACGATCATTTATATCATGTTTTGGGAGAGGATCACTCTAGTCGAGTACGCTATCGACCTGGTAAGAATATAGTCTTGATGAGGTATTGATCCTCTCTAGGTATCCATTCTAGTACTACCATGATGGAACATGTCAAGGAGCATGCAAGACAGTCTAATAAAAGGGTCATAGAGTTGGAAGTACAAGTTCAAACGAGGGACAAAGAATTTATGAAAATGATGAAAACATTATATTAATCACTTCCACCAGATGCCAGTGTGGTTTTTCAGAAATTTATGTCGTTGATGGGTGAATTATCCAATGAAACAGGTGGAAGTTCTAGTGGCAGTTGAGATGATGATGTTCCTAGTGATGATGATGATTCTGAAGAGAACGAGGGTGAGGATGAGCATGAGGATGAGGGCGAGGATGGGGCTGAGGGTGAAGATAGAGCCGAGGGTGAGGATGGGGCAGACGATGAACATAGGGATGGAGATTAGGATGATGACGATGACAGAGATGGTGGCAAGGACGAGGCTGATGATGGAAGTGGTGATGGTGATGGTGATCAGGGGAATATTGATCTATTACGTTTTTGAATTCAGTATAACTCTTTATTTTTGAATCTCGGTTTTCACTCTGGTATAGATATTTTTTAATTCAGTATAACTCTTTATTTTCGACCAAATATGGAAGCCTCTTTAATTTATGAATGATTTAAATTGAATTTAGCTTCATTATTAATTCTACTTAATTATATTGAATTGAATATCTTGAATAATGTTTCTTTAATATAAGGGTTTCATTTGATAAATAAATTCATGTTTTTATAATAAAACTCATCCAATGGAGGTGCGCGGTCTGTGAAAACTCACAGTTATAGTTTAGGGTGTGATAATTTGACTCTCAATTAGTAGATTCAACTACCTAGTACCACTTTGAAAAACCCAAAATATAAAATATATATCTTTATCATACCATAATCCTGAATCAAGAGTCTGTTTTTTATAACATAACATCAATTTATATAATGTGAAAGACAACTACATAGGATATAATCGGAATCATGGCCAGAAGATGCTTCCCTATGGATGTCGATGGACTGGGCCAACACACCGCGGTCACGCCACTATCACGCCGCAGTCACGTCGCAGTAATGCCGTGATTCGGCCTTGCTCCAGGATGACACCACGCGGTGTTTCACAGTCTTGTCAGAATTTAATATATGAGACCTAGATAGAGTTTTAGATACATTACCCACCCTCCTTCCCGGACAACCCCCCTAGAAAGCCCCCCACCTGCCTTAATCCGAGACACGGTGTGGCCAGTACCACTCAAAGTGTATTTCTTTTGTTTAAAATGGATACTATTTTATGTAAAAACAAATAGCATACGGAAAACCGACCATACACATTCGTATATTGTTGATACTTTAAGAAAAAAATCCATAGGTCATTTTTATGTGTACGAGTCCTCCTCGCCTCAATTTGAGGCGCTGTGTTTCCGACACTACACAAAGTGTCTCACTTTTATTTCAAATGGACAAAATTTTAAGTATAAACAATAACTGGCATATGGAAAACCGACCAAACACATTCAGATTGTGTGGATACTTCAACACAACAATCCATGGGTGAATTGTGAAATGGTCGGCTAGACGGCACGTCAATCAGAGGTGTTGTGTGAATGCGATGGCCAAAAACACACTCTCCATGTCGTAAATGGCCAAAACAGGGGTTTTACAGTCAAATGCATGCCGAATGACATCGGAATGACTTGAAATCACATTAAAACGCCCTAAATATTATTCGTGAGGTGTACGAGGAAATGAGACATCATTCAGACGTGCGGTTTGTGTAGCACGACTAAATATGTGTTTTTAGGTGTTTGACGTGCTTCAAAAGCGTGCGTAGGGTGGTCAAAACCGGCCGAACGACCTTTTAATTCCATGAAATCAGACGACAACAGAGGGTGGGTGAATTGTGAAATGGTCGGCCAGACAGCACGTCAATCGGAGGTGTCGTGTGACCGCACTGGCCGAAAACGAACTCCCCATGTCGTAAATGGCCAAAACATGAGTTTAACGGTCAAATGCATGCCGAACAACACCAGAATGACTTTAAATCACACAAAAACACCCTAATTATTATTCTTGAGTTGTATGAGGAGATGACACATCATTCAGACGCATGGTTTGTGCGACACGACTAAATATGTGCTTTTTAGGTGTTTGTCGCTCTTAAAAAGTGCGCATGGGGTGGTCGAAACCAGCCAAACGACCACAGAATGCCATGAAATCGGATGAAAACAAAGGGTGGGTTAATTTTGTAATGGTCGGCAAGATGGAACGTCAATCATAGGTGTTGTGTGACCACGCTGGCCGAAAAAGCACTTCGCATGTCGTAAATGTTCAAAACATGCATTTAATAATGAAATTCATGCCGAACGACATCAGAATGACTTTAAATTACACGAAAATACTCTAATAATTATTTTTTAGGTGGAAGAGGAGATGAAACATAATTCATACATGTGGTTTGCATGACACGGCTGAATATATGTTTTTAGGTGTTTGGTGCATTTGAAAAAGCGCGCATGGGGTGGTCGAAATCAGCCGAACGACCTCAGAATACCGTGAAATCGGACAACAACAAAGGGTTGGTTAATTTTGAAATGGTCGGCTAGACGACACGTCAATCAGAGGTGGTGTGTGACCGCGCTGGCCGAAAATGCACTCCGCATGTCGTAAATGGCCAAAACATGCGTTTAATGGTCCAATGCATGATGAACGACATCAGAATGACTTTAAATTGCACGAAAACACTGTATTTATTATTCCCGAGGTGTACGAGGAGACGACACGTCATTCGGACACGAATTTTGTGCGGCACGGCTGAATATGTGTTTTTAGGTGTTTGGCGGGCTTGAAAAGCACGCATAGGGTGGTCGAAACCAGCCGAACGACCTCAGAATTCCATTAAATCAGATGAAAAAAAAGGGTGGGTGAATTGTAAAATGGTTGTCTAGATGGCATGTCAATTGGAGGTTTCGTGTGACCGCGCTGGCCAACAATTCACTCTGCGTGTTTTAAATGGCCAAAACATGCGTTTAACGGTCAAATGCATGCCGAACGACATCAAAATGACTTGAAATCACACGAAACAACCTAATTATTAATCATTATGTGTAAGAGGAGAGTAAATGTCATTCAAACGCATGTATTGCACATCATGATTGAATATGTTTTTTTAAGGTGTTTGGCGTGCTTGAAAAGCGCACGTGGGGTGGTCGAAACAAGCCGAACGACCCCTGAATTCCATGAAATCAGATGACAACAAACGATTGGTGAACTGTTAAATGGTCAGCTAGATGGAATGTCAATCTTAGGTGATGTGTGACCACACTGGCTGAAAATGAACTTCGCATGTCGTAAATGGCCAATTCAGGCATTTAATGGTCAAATGCATGCTGAACGACATCAGAATGACTTGAAATCACTTGAAAAAATCCTAATTAATATTCATGTGGTTTAACAGGATACAAAATGTCATTCGGACTCATGGTTTGCGTGACACTGATGAATATGTGTTTTTAGGTGGTTGACCCTCTTGAAAAGCGCGCGTGGGTGGTCGAAACCGGCCAAACGACCTCAGAATGCCATGAAATCAGACGAAAACAAAGGGTTGGTGAATCGTGAAATGGTCAGTCAGACGGCACGTCAATTTGAGGGGTTGTGTGACTATGCTGGCCGAAAATGCACTCTGCATGTCATAAGTGGACAAAACATGCGTTTAACGGTCAAATGAATACCGAACAACGTCAGAATGACTTGAAATAACACGAAAAAACCCTAATTATTATTCGTTCTGTGTATGAGGAGACGACACGTCATTCGGACATGGTGTTTTCATGGTACGACTAAATATGTGTTTTTAGGTGTTTGGCGTGCTTGAAAAGCGTGTTTGGGGTGGTTGAAACTGGCCGAATGACCTTGGAATGCCATGAAATCAGACGACAACAAAGGGTGGGAGAATTTTGAAATGGTCAGCTAGACGACACATCAATCGTAGGTGTCGTGTGACCGCACTGGCCGAAAACACACTCTATGTGTTGTAAATGGCCAAGACATGCATTTAATGGTCAAATTCATGCCGAACAACATCACAATGACTTGAAATCATATAAAAATACCCTAGTTATTACTCTTTCGGTGTACGATAAGACGACACATCATTTGGACATGCGGTTTTTGTGGAACAACTGAATATGTGTTTTTAAGGTGTATGGTGTGTTTAAAAAGTGCGCGTGGGGTGGTCTAAACCGTTCAAACAAACTCGGAATGCCATGAATTTGGACGAAAAAAAGGGTGGGTGAAATTTGAAATGGTCGGATAGAGGGTACATCAATCGGAGGTTTCGTGCGACCACGCTGGCTAAAAATGCACTCCGCGTGTCCTAAATGGCCAAAACGTGCGTTTAACGGTCCAATGTAGGCTGAAACACATCAGAATGACATGAAATCACACGAAAACACCGTAATTATTATTCATGAGGTGTATGAAGAGATGGAACGTCATTCGGATGTGCGGTTTGCACGGCACGGCTGAAAATGTGTTTTTAAGGTGTTTGGCATGATTGAAAAGCACATGTGGCCGACACCACTCAAAGTGTCTCTCTTTTGTTTCAAAAGGAAATCATTTTAAGTGAATGAAAATACTGAAATTTACACTCCTCAATGATATTTGAAAAACTCTTTTTCATCAGTTGGTCAGTTTCACTCATGGGGTCATAAGTGATGAGACTCCTAAGAAATACCTTTTCACCATATATTATAAAAAATACATATTCAATGCAAAATGAATCACAAATTAATACATACCCAAATCAAGGATCAGAAAAAAAAAAATGGGATTTGAGCCAATTTCAAATTTTTATTCAACTCTAATAATTATTTCTCAATCTATTCTTCCTATTATAATTTGAAGGGGACGTGGGGGGGGATGTGCTAGTTGGGGGGTTGTACAAGGGTGAGGTGAATTACTACTGGAAGAGTGTTTTTCATTTGAAGATATAAATGGGTGTAAATAATGTTTGATTTATTGAAACTATTATTAAATATAATGGATGATTGTTGTCATATGAATATTGAAATAGGGAATTGTAGTACATGACATGGTTGGAAGAGTTTGATGGTTTTATGTGTTTTTTGTGATATTTTAGGTGTTTTTTTTTGTTTTATGTCTTTATGTGGTTTTTGTGATATTTTTTATGAAAGTGTATACTAGAGGGGATACTAGAGGGATTCTGTGCAATAGTTCTAAAAAAACACATTACCAACAGTTTTAAACCATTGGTATAATAGTTCTAGAAAAACACATTACCAATAGTTTGAAATCGTTGGTATAATAGTTCTAGAAATATAAATTTAAAAAAATTACCAATGTTTTAGAACTGTTGGTATAGTGGTTAGTATACAATATATACAAAAGGTTTCTGGAAACTATTGTTAAAAACATTTACACTGCCAGTATTGCCAACGGTTTGTAAAACTGTTGGCAATACTCCAATTACACTGCCTTTCCCAGTGGTTATACAAAAACCGCTGGTAATGGGCTACTTCCACGCCTTACTTGCCAACGGTTTTCCAAACCATTGGTATAGTATATAACAACAGTTGGGCACCCTTTACCAACAGTTTGAAACCATTGGTAAGGGATTAATTTCCAGTAGCGATCCTTCATTATTACCATTTTTTTGGATGATAACTGCATTGTTTTCTTAAATGTGTTTTATCGTTATTGTTCTCATTCAATAACATTTTATATAATATCATCACACATATAATAATTTTTAAGTAATAATTATCATATTTAATAATTTTATTTATTTTTATTATAATTCCGATGGATATAAATCAACTCCATTAAAACCCAACGTCATAAATGCACTAATATGGATGCTTCTCCTCAAATTGATCAGCTTTTCCTTGCTGTTGTGGTTGAACTGATTCATGTCATCTACTATGAAATAATTTTTACCATTAAAATCAATAATATTCTTAATATTTTTACAACTCAGGTGAAGATCTCAACTACTATCAATGATGCTGGTATGATGAAAATAGGCACCTTCCATAATTAATTCAGGTCTCTCATCATTCATCATAAGATTGGAGTGAATGGAAGATTAATCCATCTTAAAGGAATGTTGGAAGACATCTTCCAGCCCCATTATTAATGCCTGGATAAAAGTAAATGTAGATGGTTCCCCAAATGTAATCCCTATCACCATAGGCTGTGGAATGACATGTAGAAATCACAATGGACATATTATGGGATGCTGCTACAATACGTGTGTTTCTGCCTCTTCTTTAAAATCATAGATGTTCAACATCATTGTTATTGTTGTATTCATCATAAAAAAGGATAGAATAATATATACATATATCAGAAGAGACTCGACATCCATAATACAAGCCCTTCGACATGGGGATATTCACCCAGTATGGACCCTCACAATGAAATTAGTGGATTTCCTCCAATATTTTTCTGAGCTCATCCATAGAATCAATCATTCTTATCGTGAGGTTAACGTTGTAGAAGATGGTATTACTAATATTGAATTTAATAGTGAAATTATGAGGATGTAAAATATCGCATAAGATTTCATCTCGTTACATGAAAGATATTATAATAAATTACCCTCATTCAGACTCTTAAATCATTGCTTTCTTTATTTATATATTTCATTTCTTTGGTCTTTTAACCAAGGCATCATTAAAAAAATACATGGAAAATTAATTATATATGTTAGTATAAAAAGTTTGTTTCATTTATTCTGGAAATACATTGTCATTATTATGTCATACTTATTATATATATTCACTAGTTTAGTCATTATGACTATCCATGTTTTGTGGTTGTGAAAAAATTTAGATTAGTTCATGAAGCAGTTGTTCATCATACAATTGTGGGATAGTTTAATTTCCCATTTGATAGAGAAGGATATTGATAAATAACATTATATAAATATAAGAGGAAAATATTTTATTGTATATTTTTTAATATATAAACATTTTTATCACGGAATTAATTGTGGTACAAGAATTATATTAAATATAATGTCGTTGGTGATGAAGATTACATACTCTTAGAGAAACCAATGGTGGATCCCATCCCTATGACCCTGCAGTTGGTATTTTTAGGATTCCATATCCTCTATAATGTGGTTTAAAAATTTTGGGAATGATTTTTATATGGTTTTATAGATTTAAATGTATCAAAAGGTGTGAATATATGACGGGTTGGGCTGGCCATTTTTAATTCTAGTGGGTAGAAAACATGATATTGTTTCTTGTTTTAAATTATTATGTTGTATCGTTCTTAATAAATTTGATAATAAATGACTTATAATAAAAGTTTATTTTGATAATATCTAAATAAAAGCATCCAATGAGTTTTAGTAATGTTTTCAGTGCAGTTTACCCCTTATATTTATATATTAAAACCCTTAGTAAACTCATTTTTAACATAACCATGGTAACTAATTTTTATTATTCGTACAATTAAATATGGAAAAAATATTGTCATTATAAAATAATATTTACTATTATGATTATTAATATATAATTAATTTTATCGAATTGAATTCAAGAAATTATCATTAATTAATTTGATAATGAACCCATAGCTTCTAAAGAAACCTTGTTTTTCAAGAAATTCATTTTTCAAGAATAAGACTATATTATATTTACTATATGTCTAGTTATAATCATTATAGGGATTTAAATTTATATTTATTTATAAAATCTATAAATATCATTTTATTTTTTCATTATTACTATATATTTTAATTAATGAATATATTTATATATTATTCACCTATAAATACATTTTGGGAAAATATCATTTTTACCTATAAATGACCACGTATTTATTTCTAACAAATGGATAACCAATACCTGGGTAATTATACATATTATAAAACATTATAATTGTTAATATTAAATTTATAAATACCTCAACAAGTATTTTAAAATTTTAATAGTCATTTTAAATAGTCCATCAGTTTTAGGATGATAGGTGGTGCTCAAATGAATCTCGGTATCACGAGCCTTTTAAATACTTTTATAAAATATAAATTTTAATAATAGATCATGATCATGCACAATTAATAATGGAACACATAATTCACTAAAAAATAATTAATTTTGATTTAGTAATGGAACTGAAGGGGTAATCATTTTTATATAGTAAAGAAATTTTTTTATTTGATAAGGACATCACCAATAACCCATATTTCCTCATTCATTCTAGGTTTATTTAGTAATATAGTGATAAAATACATAGTAATGTATTCTTATTTAAACATTGTAGTATTTATGGGTTTCATGAATCTTCTAGGATATAATCTCACCCCCTACAGCTATTATCAAACCTAGTATCATAATACATAATCAGCAATTTCATTATCTATATTTTCCCACCTAAAATGGTACATCAAATCCGAGTATATCTTTGTGATTCTAGGATGTATTGAAAATATCTAGTAAAAAAATAATATAATAATTTACTATTTATATTAGGTATAGATGGATGACACATGAACTTCCAAAATTTAAAAATTCCTCCAAATTTTTTGTTTTCTAATTTCCCATCATCCGCAATGATTATCTTCTTTTAAAAATTATCATCATTAGGTTGAATCATTTTATATTTTATAAAAATGAAGGTTTGTAAATAATTTAAAAAGTAGTGATGTTTCCCCTTCCTTAATAATTTTCATATCCATATTCACTTAATCGATGTATATATGATCCACATCACTTCTTTTGAAAATTCTCATCATTAGGTTAACTCATTTTATATTATATAAAAATGATGGTTTGTAAATCATTTAACAAGTAGTGATGTTTCCCCTTCCTTAATAATTTTCATATCCATATTCACTTAATTGTTGTATATATGACCAGATTAATGCCCATTTAAGCCCAAAAGCCATGGACTTTCTTTCTCAATGAACATTCAACAATATTTACCTTCTCTTAGTGGTAATGTATTGATAAATAATAATAATTTAGTAGCATGAGTAATCAACATTGGCTCATTTTGTGATCATCGTATGAAAATATATATTTTAGAATCTTATGATCTATAGAAATATCACCTCATTCTCTATATATACGATTCAAAAGTATATTCAGCGTATGTATCATTGTTTCACAATCAATATCATGGTTTAGATAGTTAATTTAATGAATCTTTATCTACCTTGATGCATTGGTATTAACATTATCGTTATACGTAAACACGCATCGAGTTACCTTTTTCAATGAATCCTTATATATCAAAAAACAATAAATTCCATATATTAGTGTCAAAGTCATATCATTGATTAATATCTGTAATGAAGCATAATTTACATACATTGTTAATACTTCAAAATTGAAATACACTTATTACAACATATAACAAAAACCATGAAAGGACCGTATAGGTATAGTGTCTTTAGAAACTGGGAAACATAAACAACTGGTTCATCAATCATCTACGTTGTCTCACATTTATTTTATCATATCTAGAGTCCCTTTTTCGAATATCCTACATAATAACCTTCTTCCTGACCTGGGGAAAGAAAAAACACAAAAGGGTGAGCTCAAATTCTCAGTAAGGGTAAACAAAATAAATATCAATCACATCATAATCATAAGAACATATCATTTTGGAAATCTTAACCTACAAAAGAGATCATAATTTCATAACAAGGGATAAATCATAGTAGTGAAGTGTAATCCCAATAATCATAACAAAAAACATGAAACTTTGTGGCATACACATATAATCATAGAGAATCATTTCTCAGTATTCAAGACACATTGCCAAGACTATCTTAGTGGACAAAGTCCATTTCTGAACCGAGTTCACTCCTCGTTTCAGTCCTGTTTCACTGAACCAGATTAACCTACCATTCCAGCGATGTCTATCTCAGGAGATATAAATCATTTCCCAATGCATTGGAGGGAGATATAGGTCCCACAGATCTCATAATGATACCATTATTATGTGTTCTGCAAATCATAAATCATATATCATAGGATAACCCATGTAATAAAAATGGGATTCAAAATCATAATTCCATCATAACATAATCCATATAAGATAAAAGGACATCATAAAAATAATTCCATCATAACATAATCAAAACTATGTGCAAATAGGGATAGAAACAGAACCCTATATTATCTTATATGGAAAATAATTTTGATAAAACACTTGAACTCCATTCCTGAGGAAAATATCCTTTCTACTTCAAAAACATTTTCCTTTCTTATCATGTCATATAAATTTGAACTAATAGAAGTTGATTAAAAATAAACATGAATACTTGTAAAGTAATATTTATGGAAATAATGTTTCAAAAATCCATTCATGCCATATAAGTTTAAAAAAACATTCTTCTCGTACTTTGGCCAGAAAATTCAAAAAGTACCACGTACGAAAAACGACAAAAGATTCCTTTCATATCTTTTACTAAAAACCGAACAAAGGGTAAAATTGGATTTAAAAAATTGTAGGAGGATATAAATAATATGAAATATTGATGAAACATGTATGTTGATGATAAATATTCCCCAGTAAATTCTGAAATATAAACAATCTCGGATAAAAATTGAGATTGCGAGATTTTCCCTTACCTTAGGTCCGATTTTCTTTGTAAGTGTCCGAACCTCCTATATAATGATTTAAATAACGTCATTTACTTATTCCAGAATCATAATTATTTTTATGATATCATATATGGTCATATTCTTAGATTCTTATTAGTAATATTTCATTGCTACTTGTTATTTGGGTGATTATTACTAATAGTTCTTATGCGTGTTTTATCGAATAAATTCTTATTATTTTTTTTCGGTTATAGATACATTATTTACAGAATGGTATTAGTGTAATATATATCATATTCATTCATTCAATTCTTTTATATTATAATTATGCAATGAAGATCATGTAGAATGAGTCACATCACATCGTGGAGACGGTATTTCGTACGTAGGCACGAGCGATGATATTGTTCCCATGATCGTGGAATTGTGTTGGAGTGTATGTATACTATTTCAGAATCAATATCACTTTACAATAATAATATATATTTATTATTTCCACCATTATACACCTCCAAGTAAGGTGGTGGTGGAAAATAGATTACACCACGGCGTGGAGACGGTATTCCGTACGTACGCACGCGCGGTGATTTTGTTTTCCGTAGGATGGATAGATGGTGAAATAGGGTTGTTTTATAACTATAATAACATATCAGTATACTAGTGATACTTATGTTATTACTTTATAATGAAACAACTAAATAAGAAGAAGTGGAAGAAGAAATAAAGTTGAAAGAATCGCTAACGGACATTACCTCTTCTTTGAAGCGCCTCTTTGAGACCTCCTTTTAAGGCACTAAATTTTGTCATTGAAGAAGACCAAGACCTCTAGGATGTTTCTAAGAAAATTTAAAAGAGAATTTGGCAGGGGTTTGCCGATCTTGAAGGCTCAAAGTGGTGTGAGGAAGAGAGGGAGGAGGTTCCCTTTTATAAGAGATGAGAGGTGCACCTTTGGAAAAACTAAAACTATTATTTTATTATAAAGTCATATTCGGTTTTTAATAGCTCAAAAATAATTAATTTCAAAGCTAAGGTGGGGATGGGTAGAAATAATCTCATCCAACAGAATTTAGACAAGTTTAGATATCTATTTTAACCTTATCATTTAGATTTAACTTTAAGTTATATAATTTAACTTTTACCGTGTCTTCTAGTTTTCTTACACTATAAGGTTAATAAACATACTATAATAAGACAAATAACCCCAAGTTGTTTATTATTAATATATATAACCATATCTATGTCATTTTACCGAACTTTAGATTTTTATGAATAAAAGAACAATTAATAATATAATATTTGTTTTAAAAACTATTTTACGTCAGTTTTGACACTATTTGGTAATTGATTTTTGTGAAAATCATAACAAAAATATTAGTTCGAAAAATTATAATTAAATAAATACTAACATGTCATATTAACATATATAATTATTGGAATTCATAAAAAGTCTCAAATTACATTTATTTGGGTATTTATAACATCAATTATTTCAATAGTTCATTAATAATATAATTACTACATCATCATTGTGTCATAAATAAATTAAATTATTTAAAGTCTAAAAATTAAAAATAAAATACCATTATGTAGGAAATATTTTTAGATTTCTAAGGAATTATTATAATCTAATTTATCTTATGTATAACCCTATATTAAAAATGATTTAGTTATTAAACATTGATTTTAACTATTTTATCCCTTCTTTAAATAAATTAATAATAAATGTCCTAATCTAATCCAAGTGGGCCTAAATGGTCATATTTTATTCCTAAGGTTGTTTTTGGTCGAATTACACATATCCAATAGAATTAGGACATGTGTTAGGGTAATAATAATAACATTTGTACCCTTAATTACCCTATTTTCTTTTAACCGTGGTAAAAAAAGTAAAATGTTACTATTCCCCAAAAATTATTTTCATCTCATTGAACCACATTTTAGTCCTTGATATTAACCGTGTCTCTCAGATTTTTGAAATTCCACTTATAGAAGCGGTAAAATTATGTTTTATGTGAATTTGGAAATTCTCCTAGTAGGTGGGTAAAAGACGGTGAAAGTTCAATAAAATTTTTATATATCTAAAATTATTTTAAAATGACTCCAATTAATTGAATTGAACATATATAGATATTATGTATCAATTTTGACCTAAAATAAATTTAAATAAAATAAATAATTATTTAAATAAAAAGTCAGTTTTTAAATAATAACCTAGTGTTTTCACTATTCATTAAAATTGAAAGTTTTCAGAAAAATACCCAAATTTCACCCAAGGTTAATTTCGATATTACAAATCCAAAAAATGAAGTCCATTTTGAAAAATAAAAATTAAAAAATTTCAAAAAGTGGGTTTTACTATTCATAATGGCTAGTTTTAATAATATTTTAATAGCATATCGATGTTTAGTGAAACTCGGTATTGCGTACGATGCAAGCTATCAAGGAAGGTCACGATTGTATGTAAAGAATACCAAGATAGTGTTGTGTGTAGTGAATGATTTCTTTGATGATTTATATAAAAACATAATATTTCTCATAAAAGTCTTGGGTGTTACATTCTACCCCCCTTATAATGAATTTCTCCCTCAAAATTTTTCACTTTGTAACAAACAGATGAGGATACCTCTGCCTTATCATATCCTCAAGCTCCCATGTACCTTTTTCTAATTGGTGGTTCCTCCTAAAAACTTTCTCCAAGAGATTGGTCTTGTTCTGTAGGACTTTTTCACTACGTTCGATAATCTCTATCGGTTGTTCTTCATAAGAAAGATCTTTCTCCAGAGGTATAACTTCTGAGCTGAGTACATGTGAAGGATTAGTTATGTACTTTCTCAGGAGAGATACATGGAACACATCGTGAACTTGAGAGAGATTCGGTGGAAGGTCCAATCACTAAGCTACCTTCCCAACATGATCCAGTATTTCGAAAGGACCGATATATCTAGGGCTCAGCTTTCCCTTCTTTCCAAATCTCATTACTCTTGTCCAAGGAGATATTTGTAAGAACACTTTATCACCCACTTCAAACTCTAGGTCTTTTCTTCGGTTGTCAGCATAACTTTTTTTTTTCTACTCTGAGCAGCTCTATTGTGTTGTTGAATAGATCTGACCTTTTCTGCCATCTCATCAACGAGATCAGGTCCTAATAGCTTTCGTTCCCCAACATCATCCCAGCAATTTGGAGTCCTGCATTTCTTTCCATAGAGAGCTTCATAAGGAGACATCTGAATACTGGATTGAAAGATATTATTATAAGAAAATTTCACCAAAGGTAGGTTTAGATCTCAACCACCTTTGAAATCCACAGAGCAAGCTCTGAACATATCTTCTAGAGATTGAATTTTCCTCTCAGACTGACCATCTGTCTGAGGATGATAAGCAGTGCTGAAACTCAACTCTGTATCCAGAGTATACTGAAGCCTTCGCCAGAACTTCGAAGTAAACCTCGGATCCAAATCAGATATAACAGAAAGTGGCACTCCATGCAATCTTACCACATCCTTCATATATATCCTAGCAAGCTGATCCAGAGAGAAATCTTCTCTAATAGCAATGAAGTGTGCCGACTTTGTAAGACGATCAACTATGACCTAGCTAGAATTATTTCCTTTGGATGTTTTAGGACGTCTGGTGAAAAATTCCATAGTGATGTTTTTCAATTTCATTCCGGTATGGGTAATGGTTGTAACATCCCCTTAGACTTTTGTCTCACAACTTTAACTTTCTGACAAACCAATCATCGGGAGACATATTCAGCAACATCCCTTTTCATGCCATCCCACCAGAAGTACTCTTTCAGGTCCCTATACATCTTCGTGCTTCCAGGATGAATAGAGAATGAAGAACTATGAGCCTCAACCAGCAGCTCTTTCTTTAATTCTGGGATGGGAGGAACACAAATCCGATTCCTGAACTTTATTATCCCATCACAATCAAGGTTGAATTCATGAAAATTTCTCACCTTATTTTGTAACTCTACATCTTCTTTTTGTGCCTCTTTAATCTTCACATGTATAGATGGTTGAACATTCATTTGAGAAAGATACGATTTTCTCCTTTCCATTATAATTCCAAGATCCATCCCTTGTAAATCCATAAATATTGGATCTTTTGTGATCCTCATCATGGATAAGCTAGCATGGTCTTGTCAACTTAATACATCTTCCACCTTGTTTGCTTTCCTAGGGTGGTAATGAATTGGGTAGTCGTAATCCTTAATCATCTCCAACCATCTTCTTTGGCGCATATTCAGCTCCTTTTGTGTGAAAATATACTTTAAACTTTTATGATCAGTATAAATATTACACCTTTATCCATAAAGATAATTCTTCCAAATCATTAAAACAAATATTACCGCAGCTAACTCCAAATCATGATTTGGGTAATTTTTCTCATGGATTTTCAACTATCATGAGACATAAGCTATCATCATATCATTTTGCATAAGAAAACACCACAAACCCTTCTTGGATGCATCACTGTAGATCACAATCCTTTCTCCACTACAAGGAAGTGTGAGTAGAGGTTCACTGGATAACCTTCTTTTCAAATCCTTGAAATTATCTTCACATTCCTTCGTCCAACCAAACTTAAATCCTTTCCAAGTCACCTTGGTGAGTGGATTAGATAATCGTGAAAAATCATTCACAAAATGTCGATAATATCCAGCCAAACCAAGAAAACTTCGGATCTCGGTTACTGTTGTTGGTATCGACCATCTTTTGATAACCTCGGTTTTTGCTGGATCCATAGATATCCCCTCTTTTGAGATTATGTGACCCAAAAATGAAACTTTTTTAATCCAATATTCACACTTGGTAAATTTGGCATAAAGCTTCTCCTTTATCAGGGTCTTCAATATAATTATCAAGTGATCTTCATGTTCTTACTTTCTCTTTGAATAGACAAGAATATCGTCTATAAAGACTACCAGAAACTGATCGAAATAGTCTCTAAACACTCTATTCATCAGATCCATGAAGATAGCAAGGGAATTAGTAAGACCAAATGGAATCACTATAAATTTATAGTGTCCATACCTTGTACGGAAAGACGTCATTGGCATATCCTCCCTTTTGACCCTTAATTGATGATACCTTGAACGAAGATCAATCTTGTAAAGGTATTGAGCTCTGCATAGTTGTTCAAATAATTCATCAATTCGTGGGTGGGGATATTTGTTATTGATAGTGATCTTGTTAAGTTCTCGATAATAAATGTAGAGTCTCATTGATCCATCTTTCTTCTTAACAAACAGAATAGATGCTCCCTAAGGTGATTCACTAGGACGTATGAATCCCTTATCAATATTCTCTTGGAGTTTCTTCTTCAATTCCTGCAACTCAATTGGGGCCATTCTATAAGGTGTCTTTGAAATAGGTAAAGCACCCGGTACAAGTTCTATTGAAAACTCAACTTCACGATTTGGTGGAAGACCTGGCAATTCCTCTGGAAAGACATCATCAAACTCCCATACAATGGGAATATTCATAATCGTGAGTTTCTCACCAACCATTTGAGATAAATAACCTTCATTTAGTGGAATCAAGACCCATACGATGGAATAAATTTCCACTGGAAGGTTATGATCATCCTTGCATCGATAGACGATCATAGATTGATTTGGAATATGAAATGTGACTTCCCTTCTTTGGAAATTGATATGAGATCCATATAAAGAAAGCCAATACATGCCCAGAATCACATCAAATTCCACTATAGCAAGGATGAAAAGATTTGCAGGAAGCACTTTCCCACAAACTTCAATCGGAGAAGAATTATAAACTTTTGATGGGACTGTTGTGCCATTAGGGGTTGTCACAGCTAACTCAACATCTAATTTTTTAGGTAATACTGCGATACCCTTAGAAAATTATTCAGAAATAAAAGGGTGGGTGGATCCAAAATCAAATAAAACATTTTCTAATTTAGAGTGGATGGTAAGTGTACCTTTAACCACTTCGTTATCATACTCCACATCGCTGATAGAAATTGCATTTGAATTTCATTTGTATTTAGCCTTAATAGTATGTTGACGACGATCATCATCAACAACCCTTGGATTAGGGCATTGATTAGCATAATTCCCCATTTACTTGCACTTGTAACATTGAAGTATAGGAGGTGCACTCTGTGTAGCCTTTTATTTGTTCGCATCACTAGATATCGTTTTCCCAGAATTGCGGCATTCAAATGCCCGATGACCTTCCTTTCCACATTTGAAACATTTTCTTGTCCCTTTAAGACAACTCCCTCAATGTTTCTTTCCACACATTGAGCATAAGGCAAAAATCATCTTTTTTTCAGTGTGCTCTTTAGATTTTCCTTTGATTTCCATTTTCCTCTTCTTATCAAACCCATATGACTGATGGGTTACCCCAATCTCCATCTCAACCCTGAGAGCACATCGAACGATTTCTTCGTAACTATTGAAGTCCCTTATAGCCAATGACCTTCGAAGACTTGGTTTTAAGCCACTAAATAATCGATCGATCTTTCTCTCAGGTTGGATAATAATCCCAGAAGCGTACCTTGAAAGTCTTGTAAAATTAGTTTCGTAGGTACCAAAATATTCATCATCCTTTTGCTTTAGTTCAAGAAACTCCTTCTCCATCATTTTTCAGAGAATACGACGGAAGTACTTATTGAAAAATAAGTTCTTGAACTCGTCTCATTCCATGGACTCAATTTCATCCCTCTACCTCATATTCTTGATAAGATTCCACCATTGATCAGCTTCACCTTCCAAATGATAAACTGTTAAGATGAATTTATCATATTCAAAACATTGAAGAACTGAAAATATCGTTTCAGTAGTACTGATCCATTGTTCAGCCACTAATGGATCAGAAGACATGCTGAATGAGGGTGGACGCTGCCGCATGAAGGATTCGACAGAATGTTTCTCCTTCCTTTGCTCGTTTGGAAGTCCTGCATGATTCATAGATTGAGAAAGTTGTGTGAGCATGGCTAAAAGATTTTTCATTCCAGCTCCCATAACATTTGGTTTCTCAGGGGGAAAATCATTTCATATCCCATCGCATTCCGCATTAACACGGTTCCTTCGGGTTCCATCCATTGACTAAAACCAAGAAGAATAGTGTAAGCAACACTAATTATAATAGAAAAAACACATAATCAAGAATAAAATTTCACACTTAAGGTCTTATCATAGGTTGTTCATGGCCATTTCTAAAACACTGTGATTGTGTTCTATGCTTAGAAATATCCTTAGGATTCTTACTAAGGCTTTCACATCCTAGTTTCTAAAGGTTGACTATACCATTCCTCTGATACCATCTATAACGACCCACACATTACATACATTGTTAATACTTCAAAATTGAAGTAAACTTATTATAAAATATAACAAAAACCATGAAAGGATTGTATAGGTATAGTGTCTTTAGAAACTGGGAAAAACAAACAACTGGTTCATAAATCATCTACATTGTCTCCCATTTATTTCATTATATATAGAGTCCCTTTTTGGAATATCCTACTTAATAACCTTCTTCCTAACCTGGGGAAATAAAACATACAAAAGGGTGAGCTCAAATTCTCAGTAAGGGTAAACAAAAGAAATATCAATCACGTCATATTCATAAGAACATATCATTTTGAAAATCTTAACCTACAAAAGAGATCATAATTTCATGACATGGGATAAATCATAGTACTGAAATGTAATCCCAATAATAATAACTTAAAACAGGAAACTTTGTGTCATACACACATAATCATAGAGAATAATTTCTTAGTAGTCAAGACTCATTTCCAAGACTATCATAGCGGACAATGTCCATTTCTGAACCGAGTTCACTCCTCGTTTCAGTCCGGTTTCAATGAACCGGATTAACCTGTCGTTCCATCCATTTCTATCTCATGAGATATAAATCATTACCCAATGCATTGGAGGAAGATATAGGTCCCACCCATCTCATAATGATACCATTATTATGTGTACTACTAATAATTTATCATACATCATAGAATAACCCATGTTATAAAAATGGGATTCTTAATCATCATTCCATCATAACATAATCCATATAAGATAAAAGGACATCATAAAAATAATTCCATCATAACATAATAAACAAATGTAAAAATAGGGATAGAAACAGAACCCTATATTATCTTATATGGAAAATCATTTTGATAAAACACTTGAACTCTATTCTTGAGGAAAATATCCTTTATACTTCAAAAACAGTTTTCTTTTCTTAACATGTCATATAATTTTGAACTAAAAGAAGTTTATTAAAAATAAACTTGAAAAATTGTAAAGAAAGCTTCATGAAAATAATTTTCTAAAAATCCATTCATGCCATATATGTTAAAAAAACATTCTTCTCGTACTTTGGCCAGAAAAGTCCAAAAGTACCTTGTACGAAAAATGAAAAAAGATTCCTTTCATATCTTTTACTAAAAACTGACCGAAGGGTAAAATTGGATTTAAAAAATTTTAGGAGGATGGAAATAATATTACATATTGAAGAAACATGGATGTGGATGATAAATATTCCCCAGTAAATTTTGAAATATAATGAATCTGGGATAAAATTGAGATTGCGAGATTTTCGCTTACCTTAGGTCTGATTTTCATCGTAAGTGTATGAATATCCTATATAATGATTTAAATAATGTCATTGACTTATTCCAGAATCATAATTTTTTTATGATATCATATATGTTTATATTATTATCTTCTTATTAGTAATATTTCATTGCTACTTGTTATTCGGGTGTTTATTACTTTTTGTTCTTATGCATGTTTTGTCGAATAAATTCTTATTCTTCTATTTAGGTTATAGATACCTCATTTAAAGAATTGTATTACTGTAATATATATCTGATTCATTCATTCAATTCATTTATATAATCATTATGCAATGAATATCATGTAGAACGAGTCTCATCATATCGTGGAGACGGTATTCCGTACGTACGCACGAGTGATGATATCACTCCCATGATCGTGGAATTGTATTGGACTGTATGTATACTATTTAATAATAAATATCACTTTATAATAATCATATATATTTATTATTTACTCCATTATACCCATCCATGTAAGGTGGTGGTGGAAAATAGATTACACCACGGCGTGGAGATGGTATTCCGTAAGTACGCACGTGCTGTGATTTCATTTTCCGTAGGATGGATAGATGGTGAAATATGGTTGTTTCATACTTATAATAAAATATCAGTATATTAGTGATACTTATTTTATAACTTCATAATTAAACAAGTAAATAAGAAGAATTGGAAGAAAAAATAAAGTTGAAAGAATCGGTAATGGACATTACCTCTTCTTTGAAACGCCTCTTTGAGACCTCCTTTTAGGGCACTAATATTGGTCATTAAAGATGACCAGGTTCTCTAGGATGTTTCTATGGAAATTTAAAGGAGTATTTGGCAGGGTTTGGCCGATCTTGAAGGCTCAAAGTGGTGTGAGGAAGAGAGGGAGGAGGTTCCCTTTTATAAGAGAGGAGAGGGGTACCTTTGGAAAAACTAAAAATATTATTTTATTATAAAGTCATATTCGGTTTTTAATAGCTCCAAATTGATTTATTGCTAAGATAAGGTGGGGATGGGTCGAAATACTCTCATCCAATATAATTTAGACAAGTTTGTATTTCTATTATAACCTTATCATTTAGATTGAACTTTAAGTTAGATAATTTATCTTTTACCGTGTCTTCTTGTTTTCTTACACTATAAGGTTAATAAACAGACTATAACAAGCCAAACGAACCCCAAGTTGTTCATTATTAATATATATATCCTTATATAAGACATTTGGCCGAACATTAGTTTTTTAGGACTAAAATAACAATTAATAATATAATATTTGTTTCAAAAACTATTTTATGTCAATTTTGACACTATTTGGTAATTGATTTTTGTGAAAATCATAACAGAATGATTATTTAGAAAAAAGTTAATTAAATCAATACTAACGTGTCATATTAACATATAAATTTTTTTAACGAATAAAAAGTCACAAATTACAGTTATTTGGGTATTTATAACATCAATTATGTCAATATTTCATTAGTAATATAATTATTGCATCATCATTGTGTCACAAATAAATAAAATTATTTACAGTCTAAAAATTACAAATAAAATACCATTATGTAGGAAATATATTTAGATTTCTAATTAATATTTATAGTAGAATTTATCTTATGTATAACCCTATATTAAAAATGATTTAGTTATTAAACATTGATTTTAACTCTTTTAACCCTTCTTTAAATAAATTAATAATAAATGTCCTAATCTAATCCAAGTCGGCCTAAATGGTCATATTTTATTCCTATGGTTGTTTTTGGTCGAATTACACTTATCCAATAAAATTAGGACATTTTTTAGTGTAATAATAATAACATTGTTTCCCTTTAATTACCCTATTTACTTTTAATCGTGGTAAAAAAAGTAAGAAGTTACTATTCACCAAAAATTAATTTCATCCCATTAAACCAAATTTTAGTCCTTGAAATTAACTGTGTCTCTCGGATTTTAGAAATTCCACTTACAGAAGCGGTAAAATTAAGTTTTATGTGAATTTGGAAATTCTCCTAGGAGGTGGGTAAAAGACGGTGAAAAGTTAAATAAAATTTTTATATATCTAAAATTATTATAAAATGACTCCAATGAATTGAATTAACATCATTTATGTATTATGTATCAATTTTGACCTCAAATAAATTTAAATGAAATAAATAATTATTTAAATAAAAAGTCGGGTTTTAAATAGTAACATAGTGTTTTTACTATTCATCAAAAATTGAATGTTTTCAGAAAAATACCAAAATTTCACCGTAGGATAATTTTTTATATTCCGAATCCAAAAATGAAGTCCATTTTGAAAAATACAATTTAAAAAAATTCAAAAAGTGGGTATTAATATTCATAACGGCTAGTTTTAATAATATTTTAATAGCATATCATTGTTTAGTGAAACTCGGTATTGCGTACGACGCAAGCTATCAAGGAAGGTCGAAACTGTGTGTAAAGCAAGACAAGCTACTATTGTCTGTATTGAAAGATTCCTTTGATTATTTATATAAAAACAAAATACTTCTCATAATAGTCTCGGGTGTTACAATATCCTAATAATTTCATCAAAACATTCAAAAAAGTAAATTTATCTATATGAACTTAACCCATTTACATGAAGTCATTTATAACATGTTATAGAATTGGGATAATTTTTTAAGAAAATAATTATGTAAACTTGACAAACCAATGAAACCATATACCTTAGTGATTTTAATTTTTTAATGCCATTATTTCACATCCATTTTCTATATATGATCCATAGAGATCCCATCATTAGAGATAATATATAAAATAAAAGAATCTTTCTAAATTCATATGGATCACTTCCATAAGTTTCCATATAAATCATTTATTATATGATTCATAAGAATTATTTTAATGTGATTCTCATTTCCATCTCATCATTTAATGTACACCAATATATAATCAAGAAATCCAAAAAAGAAAATATAATGAACTTTCAAGATTAATATATATATTTATATATATCAATAAAAACAATGGGTTCATTAGACAATAGAAATAGAATTTTTGTAAACATGTAATGTTCAGATATTTTATGAAATGATATTTTTTAATATCAAAAAAATTTAATCATAATTGATTATACCATGAATGTGGTCATTCATTGAATAATATTATGCTCCATGATGTAGATTAAATGAGTCATTAATGGGATTAAATGGATATTTTTCATCATATTAATATCATTTTTTCTCTATTATCCAATTATTAAAAATTAAGATCCATATTTCTTCATAATGAAAATAACTAGGTATTTCTATGGTAAAACACCAATGTGTGTGAATTCTTTTTCACATAACTATTTTATTTTTTAGGCATGTTACATTAATTCCATAGATTGTATTCTATAAAGAGTATTTGATATATTTCTTAATATTGTGATTAAAACAATGGAAAACAAAACATCACCATATAGTAGATGTTGGGGTAATTCCTTGTGAAATATTTCTCTTTAATATAAAATAATATGTGAATCATAAATTTTATGATTAAAATTTTAAACCATATATATTTAATTCTATTATATTTCAATAATACAATCAATAATACCTAAAATTAGTGGATATATGCATGACCCTAATGATAAATTCTCCCCTCTAAAAGTTTATGAATTTTATATCTTGACTAAGAAATGTTATTATATTCTCTTAAAAATTACCTTTTCATTATATCTTGACATAAAATCAATTACAATGATTATATCAAATTAAAACATTAGTATAATAATAATGTTTAAAATATGTAACATTTAGGTTTCATAATGGTAAAAAACTAACACATATTTTCTCTCATGATATTTCCACTATGAGTCATGGAGGACAACTACCTTATTCAAGTGCTATTAAAATAAAACATTTCATTGGAAAGAGTGTAAGATATAATAAATTATGGATTTCTAATTTCATGTAACAAATTCATTAAATATTCAGCTGTGATTAAATTACATTCCACCACATATTTATTAACTTCAATGTCAGCTGTAGTGATCACAAAACCTTGTCATTGTCATAATAGAATCTTATACCAAAGGATAACTTGATGTTTGGGACATTAGGTTGTATAATTATACATTTAATTGAATATTAATCTCTACATAGTGGTGGTACTTTTCATTCCCTAACATTAATCATCCATATGATTCTTATCTCTACAAAAGTAACAAACTCCCTTTCCAATCAATAATTTTCATGGATGTTTCATTACAAAATTTTAACATGAGAGAAATTATTTCATTCAATTGTTCTTATTTTATACATTAACATTCTTATTATTATCATAATAATTATTATTATATAAATTCCCCTTGAAAATATAATATCTATAAAATTAAAACTCTATTAGGATAGAATATAATATTTTTTCTTTATATGAAGAAAAACCATGAGAAAATATTACCCTGTATAGTCATGTCTTAATCCGATCAATGAATGGTCAATATTAAATTACATATTATGTATATAATCCATAGAATAATAAAATATCATTGTAAATGTATTATAATGAAATTTAACACTTTTATAATAATTTTCCTTTAATATAATGAACATTTACTAAATTTTAGTTAATTGATCACTGGAAAATGTTTTTCATAGAATATTACTTTAACAGAACTCAATTACATATGTTCTGTTTCTTATCCCTACCTATAATTGTCCATAAATAATGATAAATGATCACAATTTTTTAAAATATACATTAAATATATCATCCTTTAATTCAAAACATCCCAATACCAAAAATAACATCTCAATAGACATAATCGATTTTTGAATGATGAATGGATTAGTAATTCCACTGAAATATGAGGAATTATATCACAAATATTAGTATCTCATAGGTGTACCATTTCAAAAAAAAATGAAGATTAATATGTACTAGAATATAATTCATAACCTAGGTCATATTCTATAATATTTCAATGATCTACTCAACTACAACACAATTTTTATAAGATTTCTCATTAAGAAGATATCTACATTGTCCACAAGTATTAATACCATTATTTCGTCCATGCTCTATTTCTATAAAATGATATATTCAAAATAAGAATATAAAAGTAATAAATTCAATTGATAATATGAAAATAAATATCTAGTTCAATATTAAAATTAAATTTAAAATATATCCATTGTTAATATTATAATCATAAACATGATTTCTTTGATAATATCCTTGAACCTGGAAAATATTTTCAATTAATTCATAATCATTTTTTTAAATTTTAATTATCCAAACTATATCCATATGTATTTTCAATCCAGGTGCATAGTAAGGATCCATTTACTGAACAAATGAAATTAAGAATGATATATTCATGACAAACTATTTTGAGGTATTTTTAATTGGAAGAATCTACCCCAAAAATCCATGTATAATACCCATAAATGGATTTATTTATAGGAATTACATATAATATATACTTTATAAAAACATATACGATATTATCATATAATTAGGAATGTTCTCAAAGACATTCATATGGTTATCTTCCAAAATCCATGTTTTCCTAAATACTTTTCCAATTTTTTCTATAAAACATATTCAATTACTAGCTGTAACAATCCCAAATCTTTTAATGAAAAATCGATATTTTCATTGATACATTTTTATAAGATATTATGGATCATATCCTCAGGGAAATGTCCCTTTTTATAATGAACGAGATACACACACGATTCACATATTACATTGGAAATAAAATCCAAAAACATAGTGAATGTAAATAAAATTATCCTTGATATTATTAATATATTCATTCTTCATATATCGATGGAAAGAAAATTTTTTTTACATAAAATAATGAGTAATTATTATATAAAAAAACAACATGTCCTATGTAAAAATAATCAATATCAATACGGAGAGATAGAAAACTGATAAAAAACATAACATTTAATCGATAACATGTGAATAAAATGCATTCAAGGATAAAAGTATCCATGAAATAGAGAATTTGAATATTTAATAGAAATTTAATGTCCAAAGAAATATGATCCCATGATTGTGAATTATTTCAGATAATTTTGATAACCAAAAAGCTAATAGATAATATTTGTCCTTTAATTCATCCTTAATTTAATATTTATAATAAATTCATTTCATTGGGATAATTATAGGAAATGGGTGAGGAATAATAAAATAAAATTTTAATATATTGTTATTTTGAAACCATTGAAATGTTTTTGAAGAATCCAAATATCATAAAGGGATTATAATCATGGGAAAGTCTATTAATGGCATATACATTAAAAAGAAACATTTTTTTTGTTTTCTTGAAATTTTTGCACAATTATCCTTAAAATATTAGAAATATTTATTTAAAAATACAAGAAAAACATGTATAACATTAAATATCATTAATAAATTATTATAGAATATAAAATTTTTATTTTGTAAAATAATTTTGGAATAATATGGATATGGATGAAAAATATACCCAATCAGACGAGAAATATGAAATGATTTTCTTTTAATATTTTTTCAATGTCACAAAGAGGGAAAAATATTGATGAAAAAATTTAATGTAATTTAATATCTAGGGGATAATAAAATATATGTAATTTATGAGAGATAGATTATAATATTCATTCATCAAATATATATTGAATGTTGATGACAATGATATTATAAAATAAATTATTACCACATTGATAAAAATTAAATTTTAACCATTTGAATGTGTAAACATTATTCTAATTTCTTTCATCATGTATAAATATATATTAATTTTAAATACATCATGATTCATAATATAAACCTAATAATATAAATAGTTTTATAATATCAAAATTTTCTCAATGCAGGGAAATTTTTAGAAAATCCTATACTTCATACTTCTCCGTAGTATAATGATATATAATATAATGAATAGTATTTTTAAATATAATATAATGATATGAAAAACCCATAACCATAATTTTTGTATCATATATGTTCTTATTATAAAATATTATCACATGTTATTTTTCAATCTTAATTATAGCCATTATTTCATTTGTTCACTACATTTTTTTTATTTTGGAGGATTTCACATGGATGTTATGATAATTGTGAATAGGTTATTATTTAATCATATAGGTAATTACAATAATGTGATAAATATATAATTTTATAATTCAATATATTTTCCTAATAATTCATGAAATTTGAACATGGAAATGAATCAAATGGATTTGTGGAAACAGTAGGTCATACCAATGCATGAGCGACATAATAATTTATTTAATTGGTGAGGTTGTAAAAAATTAGATAATATATTTGACATAAAAAAATTATTATGTAATATATATCATATATATTAATTAGTTTAGTCATTATTACTATCCATTTAAGACGACTATAGATAAATATTTTATCAGTTTGTGTGGTTGTTGTTTATTATACAGAGGGGTGATGGTTCTGCTTATTATTTTTTGGAGAATTTTATGGATATATGTGATGACATAAATATAATATAATATTATAATATATGATAATTTTGTGTTATTATATTTTAATTTTTAATATAAAATTAAATGGGGAAATAACTATGTAATAATAAGAGCTTGAAGATGATGATTAACTTCATTTTGATAATCCACCATTGGATCTCTTATTAATGACCCTATGGTTTATCTTTTCGGAAGACCCTAACCTCTATAACTTGGAAAATTAGTTTTTAGAGATATTATTACATGGGGTATCAATCATATTTGGCTAAAATAGTTTAAAAAATTGATGGGATGAGGTTCCATTTTAAAATTGAGTTTTGTGACCCAATTTTAATTATCTATATTTTAAAATGTTATCAAGTCACTTTATTGGGAAATTAGCTCCAAAATGAATGTAATTATATATTAATATGGGTAATATTGAAATTAGTCTTTCCAATAAGGTTTGATTATGTATTTATGTAATTTTAATTCTTATCATTTTATATTTCCACTCCAATAAATTTTTTTCAAACTAACCATTGTAAACAATTTCTTCTATTTTTACTATTTAGTATGAAAATAAATTGTTGAAAATATTACCTGATATTTATTAAAATGATTAAGAATACATAATATATTTTAGAAAATTAAAATCAAAATATTTTTATAATTTAATTTACCAATAAACCCTAAAATATAATGACAATAGTTTTTTTACAAAATTCACTTTTTAAGAATATGATCATCATACATTAAATATCTGAATATAAAGAATAATTATGTGATATATATGAATTTTTTTATAAATATTAATTTTAATCATATTTTAAATAACCCTTTTCTAGGTTATTTTTATTAATTTACAAGGAAAATAATTTCACTCTTAATAATAGTTTAATAAAAAATATACCTTTTTCATCCAAATGACCTTGAATTTATTTAAAACACATTGATAAAAAAATAAAGGGTTAAATAAAACTATTATAAAAAAGATAAAAATAAAATCATAAAATTATAAATATTCCATTTTTAATTAATAAACAAATAAAATTTCTATATAAAATCTCAAAAAAACTTTCTAGGATTATTTTACATATTGTATTAAAAATTGATATTTATCTTGTAAAGTTATGTTTTTTAAATGAAATATTAACATGATCATTGGTGTAATGTTATAGGGAAATAAAATTATAACTAAAAATAATTTTATCTTGTTCGTTACAAGGATCACGATTCAAAAATAGATAATCATTGGTTCTATTTCCATGAAAAATGATCCTTAAATCCACACAACATCAAATAACAATCATTTACTTCTTATAGTAACATTCATGGTTAAAATTTTAGATTTGCATAAAAAGAAATATTTAAAGTTTCAAACTATAAAAATATAAAATATCACTTGATATTATGTTGTGTAAGTAAATATAATCTTAGCCAATACCCTTGATTTTTAAATAGAAATTGTTGAAAAAAGTAACTGGTACACCTTCATTGTATTCATTGTTCATTGAAATATTATTATCTCTAGTCAAGTAGGTGGATAGCCCACTTTAATGGATCTATTATATTGGTTTCCAACCAACCTTAATTTTATCGAAAGCATAACAGGATATCCATATCATTAATTTCATAATTACCATTAAATACAGAACACAAGTTTTATATTTTTGTAATATTGTCGTACAATTTATTCCAATATACTTGTTGTTCACAACTACCACATAAATAGTCAATACAGTGAAAACTTTTTTTACTATGCATAGTTTAAATATTTTAATTATATTCTTTCATCATTATAAATCTAGTTTATATTCCTCTGTATGACATCCCCTATCTTCATGTCACATCCTAGAGAATTACATATTGTTCCTAAATTTGTAGGATTTAAGACTAAATAATTCATTACACCTGCAGTACCCTTGGAACCTCAATCATCATAAATTTTAATAATTATACATACGACTCTATATTAAATTTCATCCATAAAATTAATTTTGAATATTTATATTTTTCTTTTTTAGAGATGAAGATATTCCAGGGAACCGATTTTAATCAAATGAGGTGGGATAATATTTCATCCCAATTTACATTGAAAAACCTAACCTTATATTTATTCATAACCTCCAACATTAGTTTAAATATATTTGAAAATATACCTTTTAGGTAAAAAGATTCTCTAATATATTTTAAATATTATCATAGATTATTTAATGAAATTTTATTTGACTTTAATAGATATTTTGAAGTCATCAATTAACTTATTTATCTCATTTTCATGTTTAATATATTGGGATAAGTATTTGATAATTATTCTTCATTCAGATAATATGAGACTATGAGGAAATTTATTATCTTTTCATGTTTATAAGAATTCATACAATGTTTTTTTAATATAAATAGATATGGTTTTTTCTCTCTTATCAAAACCATATTCATTATCTAACATGTGTTCCAAATCTATTGGTTTTAAAAGATATTATTTATTTCATAAATTTTCAATACCTTTTTCAATATGTAAATTGAAATTAGTAAATTTATAACTAGAACAACAATTAAATTTTCAACTATATGGTTCGAATGTTAATTCATATTCTCTTATGAATTTTCTTTTCCAATTTTAAGAATATTTATTCTTATAAAAAACTTATTCAGATGATTCATTGAAGGATTTATTCTAATTATTTCTATATATTTTATCATCATCTCCAGTTTTAAAATAAAATTAATTTTCTTATGAGTGTAAATATAAATTTCTCCAATTACATTGCCATTATAGAAAAATAGAGGGTGTGGTCCTCCAGCATTCAATTTCTCCTTCTAGAATCTCTTCAAAATAAGTTAAAACTTTCAATGATATTCTCCACAGACCTATTATTTTTTATTCATATAAATAAATATATTAAACATGATCTTTTTTTTCAACACTCTCATGGACTCAATATCAATTATATCTATCACCGATTTGTTGTGGGGTAAAAAAAATTGATCACATATTCTATGGGACTGGTATTAAATTCATCCAATAAATATTATATCTATCATATAGAGACTTATTATATAGATTAATCATGTTCAAAATGATTATTATTAAATTATTACCAATAACATATTCCATATCTTTTCACCAAAATCCATTTTTTACTAAAAATTTCATCTACCCATGTGACATATGGATCAATATTATCTTAAAAATCCATCTTGAGGACTATATATTTTCTGTTCTAGATTAATTATTTAACATACATGATGTGAAAATTTAATTCATAAAAATATTCCATCTTCAAATAGATTTATTTGGTTCATTTAGTCGGCAATATTTGTTTAAAACATGTTTAATAATGATATGGTAATATAATTTTATTCATTTTAATCATTCCCCATATTTAATCAATATTAAAAATTCAATAGAACATATTATTCTATCAGTAGAAAAAAAATTAATAATTATCTCTATCATCTAGGATAAATGAATAAAAAATAAGGAAATAGTCTAGTAATAAAAATATGACATTTCTTTCAATGAAAATAAATAAAATAAAAACCCTTTAAATTATTCATATAATACATTCATAACACATTATAGAATTAAACTTGAAGACCATTCTTGGATAACAACTGAAGTTCCTATAAATAAATTACCCTAATGAGAAGAGAGAGGGTAAAATCATTAGTGACCAATTTTTATAATTTCTACATAATTAAATAAACCTGAAAAATATGTTAATATTACACTGTCTCAAGTATAGAGTCTCAAGATCACTTTTTTATTTTGAAAATTCAGAAACAAAAAACATGATAAATTTTACAAGGATCACCCCCCTCATTGTTAGCATACTAATTTTCAATATTTTTATCTCTCCCCAGAAATATATTATTATCAATATGAAATAAATTGGATTATATAAATAGAGTTTTAATAAATAGTTTAAACATTTTGTTCTAGAGTAACACTAGACAATGTAGTTCTACACAACCTTCATATACAATATTAACATAAGATAAAAGAGTTCGTCTAGAATGTATATTATATTCCAAATTACTAAATTTAAATCTTTCTTTATGATCCTTGAAAAAATGTTTACGAACAAATAATAAGATCCCATATATCTGATATAAAACTAAATCTTAGTCTAAAATTATCCTTTTAAGTACTCTAGATCTAATAGATGTAGATGATGATCATACATATGTGTCTCTACATTATCTCTATTTTACACACATGATTTATCAATAAACTCCATATTTAGAAAGTTATATTTTTATTCTGTTAAGAATAACAATATAATAGAAATTTAGAGTGTAATAATTAATTTAATTCCATTAAAATATCTACCAATTTGGAATTATTTATTATTATATTAATTAAATCATATAGAAATATTATCTTTTATTTTATCAAATTTTCAGTCTTATAAACATTAACCATAATCCCCTGAGTATTCATAAATTTTATTAACTATATATATATGATGAAATATACTTCTACCCATCTGATTTATCATAATTTCTACAAATCAATACTCTAGAACCATTTTCATCATTTCAGAATATTGATAATAATTTCTAAAAATGATAATTTGTGAGTTCCACTAATACCCTTGTCTTCTAATTTAATAAATCAATCACAAATTCCATTGTCATCAAATAGTTCAATATTAGGGGAATTTTATATCTTCATAACATTAAATTACTAAATATCTTGAACATAAATTAGGATAATATATAATGTATCACTACATAATCAATTTACAAATTAATATAGATATGAGGAATAATATAACATCTTCAATACTAAAATTATAGATCAAACATGTATAGATTCCTCATGAACAACTTCATATTTTAGATACATGAAAAAATATTCTAATAATACATATTGAAACATAAAAAAATAATTTTATTTGACCACCATTTTCAAAATATCACATGAATCAACATGAATAACATTTTAAATATGATGTTTTATATTTTGATGAATAGATTTTAAATCAACGATTTAATTTTGATGAGAATATTTTATTTTTAGAATCCAATATATTCTTCCACTTGAAAATCATAATAAATATAATTGTATAGCTCATATGTTATAGAGATATAATCCATACACACAAAAAAGACTTCTATTTTTTAAAATAAGGATTATGCTCATGGTAATGACTTACACTCTCAAAAAGTTACCCTTATGTTTTAATATGTATGTAATCCCTACAATGATGACTTATATTAAGGATAAAATATATAAACATATACATTTGGTTATACAGTTAGTGCTAAAATACTAACACTCTGTTCTGAAATCGTTACAGTATTTTTTTCACTTATTCAAGTACATCAAAATCGTTTAGTTTTTAGAAAAGTCCCATAACCTCCTCAAAATCTATCCATCTATTTTGAACATATTAAAAAAACTCAAGATCATTTGAAAAACATTCATCAACCCCAAACACACATTATTGTATATTGAAATTAAATTTTTACCAATTATCACATAATCAACATCTCCAATGTTACTTAAATGGAGTTTGTACAACATTAAATGGAATGTGATAAAATAGGAATAAATATACTTATAGATAATAAAAAAAATAATGATATATGATGATCACAAAAAATAATCATTATCAAAATCATGTCTAACATTTTATAATTTCACATATCAGGAACACCATTCCTATATAGTGATATATGAGGACTTTATTTTTATAACAAATTCAACAATTCTTTTGATGATAAATAAATTTTTATATAGATTATTCACCACCATTTTATAATGCTAAATTCTTGATAATATTACACGTTCATTTAATACATCAATTTTGAACACATTGATCATTGTAAAGGTTTCAAATATTTGTGTGATTAGAAAACAAACTGTATAAACTAAAATCGTTAATAATGTTAATGAAGTTCCCATATGCACGCCATGTTTATGTACTTATTGGTCCACATAAATCACGATGTATATGACACAATTGTTTATTTATTGTCTAACAACTTTCCAATTAATTGTTCTTTAGACATTTTACCTAAAATGAAAATATTAAAAATTATCAAATGATTTATAATAAAATTATTCTAACATTCTATACCACTGAATTATTTACAAATGTTTCTTATTTATATATCCAAGGAAAAAATGAAACAAATAAGTGGTATTATAATCAATCCTTAACTTATAATAATGAATGCTATATTTCATATTATCAATTTCTATTATGCTTAAACCATTCACCATATTGAAAATTCTATAAATATTATATTAATTCTTATAGACAACATATGATCTTATTAATGAGGGAAAATAATATCATATCCATATAATATATTGAAATAAAATTCATATGTGACATTGAACTATTGAAACAGTTGTATAATTCTAGACCTAATAGTGAATATCGATATCAATCATAACATCTGAAAAAAATTATTCAAATATTTTTTCATTTCCTAAAACCTAGACCTATTTTCCTTTCATGAATTATCCCATATTTTTTATTCAATATTTATTAAAAAATATGATTGATACACACCTTGTATCAAATATAAATGATTTAAAATAAGATTAATTTATTATTAGAATATTGATATCTCTATGGAAATTAGTTATATCTTTAAAAATACATCACACGCTTAAAAAATTCAATAATTTTATTAATATTTTGACCTAAAATATTACTAAAATGTTATTTTGGATGAATTTCATAATATAAACTACTATCTATCTAAGGGTGATAATCATCATTTTTCAATTTTTTCATTGATGACTTTTAGGGAATTTTCCCCTACTGAAATGACCAATAAATAAATAATGACATCTTTTGGGCCATGATATATATATCAGTATATATTGTTTTGCATTAAAATTTCCACAATCCTTTATAAATTTAGGTAGTAAATAAAACTAATCATATATCATACATCACATAGAATGTTAGGGGGAAATTATATAAACAATTCTCAAGAATTACAAAAAAAATTAATCTAATATATAGAATTTATATATCATGAAATCAATTTATATAAATTAAAATTTATATATAGATTTATTAATATTATTAACAATACGTTTTTATAAAAATGAAATATAAATTTTTTAGATAATAATAATACTCAAATCTACCTTTTTATATAATGTCATACAGATTAAATGCATGGACTTAAGAAACATATTATAGAATGTTTTGTGATATTTTTTATTTATCAAATGTTATTTTTTTCTACCATAGTTTGATCATATTTAAACACAATTTTAGGAAAATGAGTAATGTAATGAAATTAGATATTTTAGTTCTCTAGTATCACTAATAATAATAATACCAAAATGTTATTTGAAATAAAAAATAGGTTCTTAGATTGTCTTTGATGGTGAAATGTTAATACCCATCACATTATAGATGTTACCCTTTTCGGTTCATAGCATGACATTGTAAAAAACCCACAATTTGTAAAATCAGTAATGATACCCAATTTTATGGTTTTAAAAAACCTGAAATAGTTAATTACTAACATAATTTTCAATTTAAATACGTATATAAAATAGAATGGAAGTTGTTTTACCGTTACTTTATATAGAAAACATCATATAAAATATCACGATTCAACAAACATGGTATTTGACTAAAAAATATCTATAATTTTTTTAATATTTTTATTTTCATTCTATTAACCCTCACTAAAAATTTAACCCGGTAACCCATATAGATTTCATTATACTATTTATTCCTATAAGTATCTAGAATAACTCTAAATATACAACTAACTCTGTCTATATGGGGATCAATAATATTAAAATGTAAACCTTATTAAGCAAGTATATCTCCCATATAATTTCATTTAATATTCATGGTTAATGAGTTTTATACATTTTCTTCAGAAAAAACTATTGGTTGTCACCTTCAATGGTGTCCATTAGCCACTGGAATTATGAAAACATTTTTTTATCCCATTATAAGAATATTTTACCAGTACCTTCTCCCCAAAATAAAATAAAGTTAAGAGACTATTAGATACGTTACAAATATATAGAGTGAGATCCTGTGTATAAAATAATATTAATAAAACTCCCTTTTATGGACATATATCATTTAATGATTTGTTACCATATATTTTAATTGATTTGTTTATTATTAAATGGTATAATTTTTTTAATTTCACTATTTTTAACTCTTACAAATGACTATCATTTTTCATTTATGATATTTAAATTCAATTAACAGTCATACAGATATTAAAAAATTATCTCATGATTAGTCAATTGAAAAAGTAATATGATAGTTTAAATGAATGATTCATTCAAATGATTTCATATATAAATCAATAATGAGTAACTTGATGTGGGATAAAAATCCATATGAATACATAGACCACATCATAGTGTATTTCACCACATTGAGGTATATGTTTTTGTGTATTTTATTTAACAAATATATCATTTGTTAGGACTTAGGAATTCATTATTATGTGTGTTGAGAAACTATAGTATTTTAAATCTGGGATATGCATATGTTGAGGGAATCTAATCATTGGATATATATCTCATGGGTTTCCTTCATGTGATATGGAATTATTATAGCTATTCATTGTTGAGTTTTTATAACTTTGATGTTAAATTATCTCAAGTAACATTTAGTTATTATTTATTTATGATGATTAACATGGTATGTGATAAGAAATGATTTTGGTGACTGATATTCCATTTTCATATTAGTTATATGAAATAATACAATTGTCTTTAGTTTTTTAATATTTATAATAGGACATTGACTCCAAGAATATATCACAAAATTTTAGAGATAAGGTGCACTAAAATTAACTTTTTTAAACATACAATAATTAAAATATTCATATAAATAGTAAATGAAAATTTTCAAATTGAGAATATATGTTTAATTTTAAAATATTGGTTTGATATCAAAAATTTCTAGAGTTTAATTTCAATTCCAATATAATTATAATGAAAATATATATTTTTCCCATTTAAAGGTTCATCGTGAAATTAAATCAAACCCTCAAAAATGAATGAGATAATTTCATTTATATCTTGTTCGTTTTGGGTTTATTTAATGATTTATGGTTATTTTTTGGGAAAATAAATAATTAATGAATCATTTAATAATTTTTTATGTTAATAATGAAATTTAAAAAAATTAATTATTTTAGAGAACTCATGGTTGCTGTAAGATTAGATAAAATATTTTCTAATCAGTAGTTTAAAAAAATATTGACTATCCGACCTGTATGGTTCAGAAGTGGTATGTTTAAATCAAGAATTTATTGATATATCTGTATGTGTGTGTGTGTGTGAATTTGGTTTCAAAAAACATAATTTACATCATTTACATTGAGAATATACGAATTCAATTTTGACTATATTTAATGATATTATTCGATAATTTAAATAGTTTTTTACTAGTGAAAATTTAACATCCCTTCAGAAGATGGTGAATTAAAAATTTAAAGAAGGTGAGAGATCAATAATACTTATTATTTATTAGATATCTCAATTTAATTTTCTAATATATCCCCTGAAAACTCTAATATGGATGTACAATAATGTAATAATGTCTTATTAGTTCATATTCATAGTTATACGAACAAATAGATCAAATTATGAATGTTATCTCTAAATATATATATATATATATATTGTATTTTAATGTTTCTTATCTACAGTTAAATAATTTTATTCTTTATGATAATGGTTTTATGAATATTTTATTTCCATTGATGTGTACATAGATTGATTTATTTTATTTGGATAATTAAAATAATGAATAGATTGGAATTTGTATGATAAATCATATTTATAATTATTTTTTGTAAAATTTGATTTAGGTGATAACCCAGATTATGAATTTAGATATAAAAAAATAATGGGATTTAATTTTGAATAGAATTTTCTTATTGGGAATCATCAGTTTTGGATGTATTTGTTTTTTTATAGTAAATCATGGTAATGATAATTTATTTTAATAATGGTTCTAAATATAATTCAGGACTAGATTTAAGATAATTACTCCAGAATAAATGTAATTGAAAAAGAATTTATGTGGGAAAAAATTTATTGATAATAACGGTTTTCGAATAATTTCATGATAGTAATAAATGATGAATTTTATTCCCCATGTTAATTTGAAAAACCTGATATCTTGGTGGTGAATTTGTGGATGATATATTAAAACAATTCACTTTATGGTCATATTCCCACATGGGAAAAAAGCACTCATAAATATTAATCTAATATTAATGAAGGATTAAAATAACATTATGGAAGAGAAACAAAATTTATACAAGATTCACCCATATGTTCCTTCATCCAAAAATAATATAAAAATGATATGTAAATTTCAAAGAATTAATATGACTGAATTTCAGTTTATAATGTTTAGAGAATACTCATTTTCCCATTGGAATATATCTAATTATTATTTGGAAACTAACTCCTCTATGTTGAATTATAATATCTCTTCTGATATAACATTCATCATCTGAACTGAATTAACTATACATATACTATTATTTGTATTAAATACTCTCTTCTTAAACTAAAATAATGATTTCCATTATACCATAAAATTTTTGGGAAATATCAGCACATATCATGTAATCTAATTTTTTTAACAACTTGTGTTCTCACAAAACATGTTCACCATAATACTTGTTTCTATAAATTCATATATGTTCTCAAAAAATTATTATGTAATAAAAATCATGTAATAAATAGCTTCATTAAATTATTAAGGAAAAATAGATGACTTAAGTCACTTGATTGTTTTATGTATCATTTTTAATAAATTATGTTTTTAGTTCCCTATTTATATGAAAATAGTTTTGAATATCATTCATCCCAAAAACATTTTTATTCCAGAAATAAAGTTTCTCTTGTTACAAATTTTCTTTACTTCATGAATTTTTTTCCATGGACATAATACATGTTTTTTCGGCAATTAATCCTCTAATATATAATTTTATATAATTTTATTGATTAAATATCAATCTTCTCTAAAGACATCCCACCATGAATACCACATGTTCATTTAACTATAGAACTATGTCAATATTCTTTTTAAACAAATAAATAAGAAATATCTAAAAATTTACCTTGAGATATTTTCAATTTCAACCACCCACATTGGATTTTGTTTAAAACACATTAAAATCACTATAAAATGTGTTCTGTAAATTTTTTATTTTCATTCTTCTCCAGAAACATCCCTTAAAAAATCCTAATAGTTATCAAAATATTCCGTTACCATTTTATATAATACTACATTATTTATTCTCAACCTTAGAGACAAGATTAATATGAAAGGTCCACAAATTAATCACCACATTTACCTCAGACACATTCCATGAATGTGTTTTAATACTGAAATACCATTTAAAAACACCCCTAGTTTAAACATTCTATAGATTTTTCCCACATGAAAATATTAACAACTATCTCCACTCATTTTTTAAAAATACCCCCCCCCCCTTATTCAATATACCCAACGGTCCCAATATTATTTGATAAATGATGGAGGAAAGTCAATAAAACATGATTAATATCATGACATTACTAATAGTTTATGGGTCTCGAATCCATATATTATGGCTGTAATGATTATTTGACTCGAAGGCCCATATGATGATTCTCAAACATCATTATGAGAATGTCCTATGTCAATATATATTTTCCATTATTTATATATCTATTATTTGATTTTTAGTAGGTATATACTCAAATTTATGATAGTCATAAACTGAAATGGTCCATTATTAAGACTGAATGGAATAATAAGATACACATATAGATATACACACTCCTAAACATTATCTTTATTATATCATCTCACAACTAAAAAATCATGTTTCATAACCACTGCCCTTTATCAATTCTTAAAAAACTAATATTGGTGGTTATTTTATCCCCACTATAGAAAATAACATAGCACGGCCCGAATTATCATCCCTAAAAAATAAATGATAAAAGAATCCCCTTTATCAAGGATTTTTATAGGGAGAATAAAATATTTCCTTAATGAAGATATATATTTATTTTAAGAAATAATATTTTAAAATATTTACAAGTTTATATTGATATATATATATATATAATATTTATATAAATATTCATTATATAATTATAAATTGTTATATAGAATTAATATATGACATATTGAGTAGAAATTGATTAAAAATAAATAATAATTAATATCAAATATTTTTTATCAATTATTGTTGTGTAAGAGACATTTAATAAAAAATATGTGGTATGTGAAATTTAAAAATTAATGAATATATTAACACAAAATAAAAAACATGACATGACCATAAAACCATGATAAATCTTCTTCCATGTGTTTGTGTGTTCACTACCACATATCTAATCAAAGACAAAAATATTATCTAAGAAAATTTGACTAAGGAGACACATTTTATTATATTTTCTACGATAAAATGCTTGGATATCCTCCAAAACTATGCGTTTAGTTGGGATACACAAATTGATTAATTATGGATGGTGTTTCAGATTCACATAATAGGGAATTATTTTCAATTTCAGCCCACACTGAATTAATCCAAAGGGGTTAAACTCAAATGTATATTATGGGGTTGAAATATTTTATTTCTTAATATTTTTTCATTATTAATAATAAAAAATATGTATATATATAAACATAATTGTGTATAAGATATATATAACTATTTAATTTTATAAAAAAAAATTAAACATATATATATATAAATTATATTTTAAAAAATATAAATCATACGTAATAAAATATACATTATGCTTTTTATTTGAATTTAATATTTATGAATGTCTATTAACCTCTACATAAGTATATATAATATTTATATATAAATATTTGGGTTTGTTTATATTATATAAAAAAAATTGTGTATATATTATAATATATGTATATAAATCATAAAATAAAATATATCTAAAAAATATAAGCAGATATATATCAATATATACAAATATATATTAATATATATATATAGACACACACACAACCCCACATAAATACCCACACACAAAAATATTTAATAAATATATTTTTAGCGTTTTCTATATATGGTTTAAAAATATAATTGAAAATATATTAAAAAATTATCTATATAATAAAATATATTATAAAATTTCATAGATTAGTGATAAAGAACAAGAAGATAAAGAAATATGTCCTAGGATCAAATCCCGGAGAGTATGTGCATGTGTTAGTGATGGAGACTACTGATAAAGGTATGGCTGAGTCATGGGGATTGGGGTGCAGTAATAATTGGTGTTAGTGAGTAGTGGGGGAGTGGGAGAACCAATAATGGTTCCAAGAGAGAGTTGATAAAGTTGTCTGGGTGGGTGATGAACTAGGAAAAAAAATTATTTGAATCATTAAACTCTGTTTTTATCATCTATTATTATGGTGATAATAAATAGGTAGAATGTTATATATAAAAAGAAATTATATAGTAATAACAGATAAATGAAACCCTATTTTAATATTTCCTACAATAGTATTTTTTTTTGTACTGATAAAACTATTTTTATGTTATGAAAAAGTAAAAATCTAAATTAATTTTTTTTATAACACATAACTGATAAAAGTTTAATCACAATTTGAACAGAGAGGAACAAGGGGAACCTCTCAGAAAATGAAAAACACTACCTATCTAACCAATTGGGTTCTTGTTATTTATTATATATAGGACCTCCTTTATGTAATCCATGCATAACTGGAGGATAACATTTTCATTCATGGAGAATAAACTTGGAGCACTGTAAAGCATAATATTTATTTGGAGAACCCCTTCTTCTATAAGTTCATGAATAGAATTTTCAGCTTTATTAACTCGATTAGTTACATCATATTATTAGGTATCATCTCTATGCCTTTATAATATATTCCATTAACATTAACTCCCTCTTTGGAGGAATCATTGAAAATTTAGGATAAAATACTACAATCAAATGGAGAACCACTATAGGAAATATAGGTGGAACCATCACAAGACCCACTAAAATAATCATACCCACCTCTTATGATGTAATAGAAACTAATTGATAGTGGATAAGTACTGAACTACCTGAAAACACATCACATTCACCCATAATAAGAAATATCACTTCAATATGGGAAATAAAATCACCTTCCACTGGTAATAATTGACGTGATCATAGAAGAGAGTCATCCAATCCACCACCAATGTGATGTAAATAATTATTATATAAAATTTGATGAAATATAATAATTCTTTACATCTCCCTATTAGTACTTAACAATTTAAGACACATTATATATGGTCCAAACATTTGACCACAGTTGTACCAAGATCTAGTAGACTATATGAGTACACTATTCCCAACCTCGATTTAGATATAACAAAATAAGATATGATTGAATAAGATTATTCAATAAGAAACCATTAAAATGAATGTATAGAGGCAACCAAAACTGTTCCAATAATTGTAGTGGTTTCATTAAACCCATTATTTGGAATATTTGTCTTGAGTATACACCCATCGACTATCAAATTTGTAGCTTAGACAAAATGATTCATATCTCACAAGAGGAACTGATCCCATAAGAATCTATGAATTTTCCTTCCAATGAGACCTTGATCCAACCCTAATACCTGGCCACCTATGAGGGTACCTAATATATTATATAGGTCCCTAATATGATTCTCTAGGTGAATTTATTTATCTTAAACCACTACTATAATCATTTTGAGTAACTCTTGTATAAAATACTAAGGTTATTCACCATTTGAATATAATAATGGATATTTATTTTCTAGTTAGTAAATGATTTGTTGTACTCATATAGTCACATAAAGAAAAATATTTTGGTGTAGATTCCCCAATGTTAGATAATGATAAGCCACTTAAATGATCAACCCTCATCTTTTCTTCTAATAACGTCTTATTAAGTATTTTATTTCTACATTTTTTAGTGTAACCAATCACACAACTAAAAATTCCACTACTCATTCCACTAAAAATAGGAAGAGTGGCTATTATATTATCCTCCAATAGAACTATAAAAATAGTGTAAACCATGTGTAATTCATTATAATATGAGTCAATTTTCCATGTATCACATGGTTTCTCTCATTAGATTGAAGGTTGATATCAAACTTGTGGGTCTTCTATACCACATTCATTTACTTCAACGGATATAGACAAAAATGATCTAAATAAGGGGTGGAACAATTTATCTCGTATATCATCACATACATCAAATCCTTATACTTATATGAAAGATCATGCATCACTGTTTCATGTAAAAAATATAAACTAATAGTTACCTAAAATTCTCCATCGTTACAGAATAATAAAACATGGTTAACTCTAAAACACACCCATCATCACCTTTTAGGACATGAAAATATAGATATCCAACAACACATGTCAGTCATCTTGGGACTTTATCATCTTAAAGATCAACACTATGACAATGATCCAATCCTATAATTCATTAGGAAAATCCATTCCCAATAAATTGATATTGTGTTTTGACTGGAATTTCTATTAAATTTATAATATAGTAGTTCATCCCTGATGTGTTCCTCAACAAAAAATTAGTATAATATGAAAAACCCATAGATGAAGTTTCTCATCTGATTCAACCACAATAGTAGCCTCAAAATAATCCTCACCCACCACCCTCATTAACATCAAGTAGTTCAATAGAAGCATTCCCTGCAATGGAAACCTCCATATTCTAATACCTGAGAAACTTCAGGGGATATATCTAAGGAATAAATATTTTTATATATAAAAACATAAATACATATTTTTATTATATTTGAATAAATTTTTATTAAAGTTAATAATTTAATAATGTTATATGAGCACAAAAACATTATGGGTTGCTACCAATGTGTCTATGAAAAACCACTATATATGACCTCCCACTACATTCCAAACGTATATGCTCATAATCATTGTAACAACACATCAATTATAATCATATAGCTTATCATTTTTGACATGTATAGGTTTAGTTAATTTTATTTCACCAATAATATATTTTGGAAAAAAATATATTATCATTCTAATTATATTAATTTAACCCCTTATTAATCATATACAAGAACTCGCATTAAATATGAAACTACATGTCAAATAATGATTCATGAACTCATGTTCTCACACCAGCCAATATAATAAGGAAACCCCAGATGAAATAATTACTATAAAAATATCACAAAAAGAATATCATTAAACAATTACAAGACCTCCTTTAAAATTAATCACACTAGAATGAAAAACTGAGTGTCACATACAAAGATTTTTTCCAGACACAACCAACACATCCCTTATGAGTCCAACCCATCCTATCACTAGTCCACATGTCCCCAAAATAATAAATAAAAATAAAAATTTATCCAATAAAATTTTATAACACAACAACCCAGATACTTTTGTTTAATTAAAAGAACCATATGGCAACATTTCTGCATCCTTATGTGTAAGAGGCTACTGATTATCATGGATTACCTAAAACATACAATCCTATGAATATTCAATCATTATTAGTAATCATCATTAGATTATAAAGTGTAATTATTTTAAATAAATAAGTAAAATTAAAAAACATAGTAGTAACCCATCAATATAAATAACATCCAATTAATTAATAAAAAAATGTACATGTAAATATATATCAGTAGTTTAATTGATTTATATGGGTGGTGGATCAATACATTTCATATAAATTGAATAAAATAATATCAGATGAAACATATAATAGGATATTTACGTATATTCAACAATTAATTAATTTCAAATTTTTTTCCCACATATGTCACATCCAATTATAGGGCCAGTTTACATAACAAGATCTATGATAACAATGTCTATATTCACTAATATTCTTGTCAAATGTGTCAGTACTAAAACCTAGAAGTATAGAACTAATGTGTAATAGCGTAGGTGTATCAAATACATGATAGTGGAATCCCTAATGGAATGTAAATTAGAAACATTTACTAATACATAAACACATTTTGGTTCATCATGAAGTAAAAAATTCTTCTATGAACCCTCATTATAACCTTGTAAGTCTATTTTAAATGAGATGTAGCTTTGTTCTAGGAACCCAATAATAGTTGAAAAATAATTTCTTGAAGTAATCATAATTTTTAAACTCTTATATGAGTCTTCCCTTACCTAAATGTATGTCACCACGGATAAATCATATTTACAAGGACTCCCATAGATGTCGTCTATAGAGGGAATCTAAAAATCTCAACTCATATAAAAGTTGACCAGTTCCCTGAGTGAAAGGTCACATGGGAATGTCACATGTGTCTACCTTCAATGATGAATTGTAATGGTATATTCATAATTTCCATCCACACACAAAAGTCTATAAATAACTTTGGGGTATGAGTACATGGTTAAATACATTAATGAACCGCATAAAAGTGGAGTATAGGTAAAAACATACTATCCTCCAAACACTTGTGTAATGTAAGACCACACGAGCCATCCAAAAAAATAAATAACTATGGGAAAATCCTATATAATTCAATTAATTTAAACTAAGAAAAATTATTATACTATAAAATACCTCAAACTAATAACTTCCCATTTGATGGAATTCATCTCCAATACTGAAAAACTAAACCATAAGGTCAATGTAACTCCATCCATGCTCCAATAACTCACACTATGTCCATTGAACCCATGTGGACACCCCCACCTCAAGCTATCAAACTAGGAGTGGTTTCATTCGTTATATTAAATTAAACCTATATCTATTTTATTATGATTAAAATATTTCCCTTATAACTCCAATTAGATCATGAACGTTATAACCAAACCAGTTTCTAGAAATTAGACTCACTGGAATGAATGAGAGACAATAGAACAATATTTAAATTTCAGCACATGGTATGGAATTCCTACCACAAGCATAAGGATAATAATATTCCAATATTTACCCTCTTATTCAATATCAATATAATTAGTCCCTAAAATCATCCATTAATCCATATAATTTGATATTAATTAGGAGAAATAGGTAAAAAGTTAACGAATGAGGAATATAGTATTTATATGGCTTGAGACATAATATTGGAGAACCCATAGATGAATGAAAATTATATCATGAATGAGGATTGTAATGAAGGAATACAATAATACCACATGAGATAAAAGGTGGAATGGCTTCATGTAGGGGATATGGTTAGATTATAATATTAAAATCAAAGTCCTGTTGTGGAAACTAAAAAATTCAACTTTATAAAAACTACCATCTTGGTGACCGATTAGCCTATATCTGGTTCCTATAACTATACTAACAACACAATTCACCCACACCGTCTTACCAATGGGGCACCGTGATATACATTCCCACTGGCCATGACATGATGAACTCAGTGGCCCTTCACCATTTTTCTACTAGCCCTATAATATAATTTCAATATGGGGTGTCTTATGTACCCTTACTTGGAGGCCTTCAAATACCACTCAAAACATAAAAACATCTAAAATAAGCAAAGAATAAATATATTGATGCTAAAAATGATCCTTGAATTCATAACTAAAATTATATTGATATTACATATATAATATTTATGTATTTTTGAAATTTATATTTGGGATTAGTAATTCTACTTTATTAGTTAAAGATTTAATATAATAATAATTCTATAGAAATATTTACTCTCATTTAATAATTTTTGTATATAATAAATTTAATAATTCTAGATCCAATTCCAATAGTGAAATTCATCATTAAATTTCATCAAAATCCGGACATGTAATGTTATACATAAAGCCTTTAATATCCAACTCATGGATCCATGTCCATATGTTTTTTGGGAATATTTTATAAAAATAAGAAATGTCAATAAAATTCAATAAGTATTTAGAATAACCAAATAACATTTCCAATAATTATAGACTTCCCAATACATGTTTATATAAAAAAATATAAAATTTCATAACACTATCATTGTATGTGATGATTATAACCCACAAATGTTTAATTTCTGAGTATAATGACATGTTTATTCATATTTTAACTAAATATATATAATAATTAAATACATTATAGTGTAATTAATACATTAATATAAAAATGGTTTTTTTTCAGTGTGATTAAGGTGATATGAGTGTAAACATTTAACACGGGTAAAATAGAACTACTATTTAATTTATTTCATTGGTGAAAGAAAAAAAACTATTTTACCCTGCGAGAGAGATTAGTTTTAAAATCATGGATAAATATATATATATATATATGATTCCCTTATTACATTGGAATCATTAAAATATTGAATAATATATATTATTATATCAATGATATCATTTATATTATACTTATTTATAAGATAGGGATTGGAAAACAATCAAACAGTTATCCCACATACTCTAAAAGGGTAACGTACAATAGAAGAAATCATGAATATATAGGAATGATCATGTTTGAGTAGTGGATAAATAAAAAAAAATTATTTTCAATCAAATACATGTTTTTAGTGAGAATCCATGGAAAATATTGACTTATCAAACACATTTATATTGAAAACAAAATTATTAATCATATAAAAAGATAATTATATAAAATATTTATCATGGCATATCAACCGTTATATCATGAATCTTACCATCATGTCCTCTCAACCAAGAAATCATTGTTAATAAATGATTTGGTGTAAACCAAATACCCATATAATGTGTCTTGTATATAGTTTTGTCTCATCAATATTATTTATTTACTGGGGGCTATCTAAATACTAGACCCACCCATCACATACTTATAATTTACATTCCTCTTATTTTGAAAAAACAATAAAATTCATAAAAAATATTATAATTCAAAAATTATAGTTATGTAATCAATAATACATAACACCTATATTTTATCATTATAAACTATATAGAGAACTATAAAATATTGTATCATTAGATCACATCTCCAGTAGCATCAATGGGTGTTTTGAAAAATGAAAATACCATTAAAATTTATTTGGTACATTTCATAAAAAACAACCTTTTCATTTTGAAAAAAAATATTTAAAATCTAAATAAATTAGGAATATTATGGAAAAAAATTTATTTCATAAATAATTGTTGAATATTGCAAGGCGATTTTTAATGAAAAGAGTAGTAATGAAGGTAAAAATATTTGTTTCTATGGTGTGTATTAAAACAAATATTTCTATAAAATTTTTTTAAAATTATATCATTTAGATAATGATAAAAATTTTATTTTAAAATATTTTATAATATGTAATAATTGGGTAAAATGGAATTAAAAATCAGAGGAGAATTGTTTAATAATTATAATTTTTTTTGAAGAATATATAGGCATGAAAGAAAATGAATTCCGACCAAAGTGGAAAAAATAATTGTTTTAATTATTTAATATTATATATCATTTTATGTAAATAAGGGGAGGAAATTGAAATAATACAAGAAAATTTCTTGAATTACTATTTAATATGAAAATTTAGGTGGTAAATAAGGTAATAATCACATTATTTCCCTAAAGGAAAATTCAGGCATAAAATTTACAAATGAAAAATTAGATTGTAAAATAAATCCCTTACAAAGATTATAACACCAGATGAGGGAAATAAAAAATTTATCAATTATATGATAAGAAAATAAATCAACATAGAAACTTTGATATAAAATATAAATTTGTTAGAGGCCATATCACAAATAAAATTGTCACAACATAATCAATTAGGTAGGTGTATAAGCTAAAGACTTTTAATTGGGTTATAAGACCCAATAAGAAAAATTATAATAATCATCATAAGTGATTTGAACTACAAGAAATTTATTTTTAAATTTATTCTTCTTTTATAAAGTAAGAATATACAAAATTTTAATATCATATATGATCAACTTATTAAATTACAAAATCCATTTATAAAGAATTGTTTATTTAAATTAATGCTTCCAAGTGTTAATAGTTATGTTTTTCATTTATGTTCTGGTTCGTTATTATATGTAAATTAACCATTTTTCATGATTAAATACACATCAAAAAGTTGACCATGATATAAATTTCATATTCATTAATTATATATAAAGATTTATAATCATCCATGATGGGAGGACATGAAAAATGAATCACATCACTACATAGAATGGTTATGTAGGTAAATTAATCAAATATTTCCTTAATAATTTTCATTTTAAAGGTATCATGTATATTTATTTTTTCTATAAATATTACATGCCATTTGATGTAGCGATGTAAAAAAAAATCATCAGTTTGTGAGGCAGTAGTTCTCCGTACAAATGAGTGATGATTTTGTGTCACATTTATTACATAAGGTGGTGGGTAAAAATTAATCCATAAACAAAATTCAATCTATATATTGGTGATACAATGGTTCTATTATATTTTAATGTTTAATTCATAATTGACTATGGTAATAGTATTATAATAGTAGTGGTCAGTTAAGATGTCTACCTATTAATTTCAAGAGTTCTATTAGATTCCATTCTAAGGTACCTTGGAATGATCTTTTGTGAATACCAAAACATATAAATAGTGGATTTTGAGATCGAGAATATAATTTGGATAGTTATTTTTCATGATATAAGGGTGAATGTGGTCTACTAAGATAAATGTGGGGTGTCATATTATATGTGTGTGGGGGATGCACTATAAATTTATTAAATTATAATAATATTTTTATTTTTTATATGAAAAGTGTCCCATAAATAATTAAATATCAATAATAATGTAGATATAGTTAAAATCATATCATAATATAAGAATTTTGGGTTAAAATATATGATATTATAACTTAGTTTTATCAATGTGTAAACAGATTTACCCTATTATATTAGTGATAAATTTTAATTATTTTTAGTAATTATTATCGACAAAAATTATCTTAGACATATTACAAAATTCTAAATATTTTATTTCCAAAAATGGAATAATTATTAATCGATTCAATTTCTATAATTGGTAGAAATTCATATTTATAATAAAAAAAATAAAATGTAATGCCAAATGATTTTATGGAAGATGCATTTTTCATGTCCTGGGTTATATTTATGTCAGGATTTATTATAATATTGAACCAAAATGTTTAAATTGAATTATTATTTAAAAAATAAATAATTAAATTTACAAATAAATTCAAATAAAAACGAGACTATTAAAATAATATTAAAAATTATAGTTGTATTTGAAGAAATCTATATTTTCACTATTCTCCCAAAAAAATTGACATTTTCATAAAAGTTCAAATTATTAACTTTAAAATAATTATCATATTATACATTCAAAATTTATATTATTTAATAAAAAATAACTTTCTAAATGTAGCTAAAATTATATATAATATACACATACAAAATGAAAAAAATTGATGAAAACATATTTTGGATGAATAATAGAGATTTTTTAATAATTGGGCACACAATTCGTAATAATTAATCATTACATGTTTATAAATAAAATAATTATTAATATTATTAATAATGTGGCTATTCGAATATATACCCTCCAATCCTATGACTAGGTAATAATTGTAGAATGATCATATTTCAATAGTATTTCATAATTCGTTTAAAGTTAATGTTTCATGGAAATCAAGAAATAAAAATAATTAACATTATTTAAAGATGTAAATATATAGAATAAAATATTATAATTTTAAATTATATACCATATAGTATTTTTAAAATAAAAATAATTTCACTCAGATAAAAACAAGTGACAAACATCTATATCATGACATCATTAGTTTCTCTTCCATCCTCCACAATTTTTTGGTTTCTCATAAAAGATATCATCATATAATGATATGATCTTTATGTTCTGGACATGGGAAGGATCAAGTATGTACTTTGTTTTGAGACATAAAGATAGCATATACAAAACATGGGAGAGATTTGGTGGATATTCAAAGTTATATGTAAACATGTTGATATGATTAATATATTCATAGTGAATGATATATTTAAATGTTAACATGTCCTTATTTATAATTATGACATCATTTTTCAATGTATATATTTATTTTAAAACTATATTAGCAAATTTTAACTCAATATATCACTGAATATTGTCAGAATATTTTTTTTCAATCTATGGATACCTTTTATTCTACTGATTTGATATTATGTTCTATTATATTTTCACTTCATGGTTGGATCCAAATAGTTTTATTTCTATATCATTATTACGACCCATACATTACATAAATTTTTATTACTTCAAAATTGATGCTCACTTATAACAAGATATAAAAAAACCATGGAAGGACCGTATAGGTATAGTGTCTTTAGAAACTGGGAAACATAAACAACTAGTTCATAATTCATCTACATTGTCTCCCTTTTTATTTTATCATATCTATAGTCCCTTTTGGTATATCTTAATTAATACCCTTCTTCCTGATCTAGGGAAAAGAAAACATACAATAGGGTGATCTCAAATGCTCAGTAAGGGTAATGAAAAGAAATATCAATCATATCATATTCATAAGAACATAATATTTCGAAAATCTTAACCTACAAAAGAGTTCATAATATCATAACATGGGATAAACCATGGTAGTGAAATGTAATACCAATAATCATATTATAATACATGAAACATTGTGTCATACACACATAATCATAGGGAATTATTTCATAGTAGTCAAGACTCATTGCCAAGACTATCATAGCGGGCAAAGTCCATTTCTGAACCGAGTACACTCGTCGTTTCAGTCCTGTATCACTGAACCGGATTAACCTGCCATTACAGCCATGTCTATCTCATGAGATATAAATATATACCCTATTCATTAGCGGGAGATATAGGTCCCACCCATCTCATAATGATACCATTCATATGTGTTCCACAAGATCATAAATCATACATCATATTATAACCCATGTAATAAAAATGGGATACATAAACATCATACCATCATAAAATAATCCATATAAGATAAAAGGACATCATTAAATTAATTTTATTAAAGAATAATCAAATCAATGTAAAAATAGGGATAGAAACATAACCCTATATTATCTTACATGGAAAATAATTTTGATAAAATTCTTGAACTCTATTCTTGAGGAAAATATCCTTTCTACTTTAAAAACATTTTTCCTTTCTTAACATGTCATACTATTTTAAACTAAAATAATTTGATAAAAATAAACTTTAAAACATGTAAAGGAAGCTTCATGTAAATAATTTTCTATGAAATCATAAAATTCCATTCATGTCGTATAAGTTAAAAAAACATTTTTCTCGTTCTTTGGTCAGAAAATTCAAAAAGTACCTCATTCTAAAAAATGAAAAATGATTCCTTTCATATATTTTACTAAAAACTCACCAATATATAAAATTAGATTTATAAAATTGTATTAGGATATAAATAATATTACATATTGAGGAAACATGTATGTAGATGATAAATATTCCCCAGTAAATTCTAAAGTATAAACAATATCGGATAAAAATGAGACTGCGATATTTTCTTTTACCTTAGGTCTGATATGCTTCGTACGTATATGAAACTCATGTATAAGATATTAAATAATGTCATTAACTTATTATAGAATCATATTCATTGTTATGATATCATATATGTCCATATTCTAATCTTCTTATTAATAATATTTCATTGCTACTTGTTATTTGGGTGTTCATTGCTTTATGTTCTTATGCATGTTTTGTGGAATAAATTTTTATTATTATTTACAGGTTATAGATACATAATTTTAAAAATGGTATTTATATAATATATATCATATTTATTCATTAAATTCATTTATATAATCATTATTCAATGATGATCATGTATAATGAGTCGAATCACATCGTGGAGACGACTGGCTGTACGTACGCACGAGCGATGATATCATTCCCATGTTTGTCGAATTGTATTTAAGTGAATGATAGAATATCTAATAATTTGTATCATGTAATAATAAAAATATATATTTATTCTTTACACCCTTATACCCATCCATGTAAGGTGGTTTTGGAAAAACATATTACACCACAGCGTGGAGACGGTATTCTATAAGTACGCACTCGCGGTGATTTTGTTTTTTCATAGGATGGATAGAAGGTGAAATAGGGTTGATTAATATTTATAATAACATATCAGTATATTAGTGATACTTATGGTATTACTTTATTATGAAACATAAAACAAAGAAGGAGTAGAAGAAGAAATTAATTTGAAATAATTGGTAAATGATATTACCTCTTCTTTGACATGTCTCTTCTAAACCTCCTCTTAGGGCACTAAAGTTGGCCTATGAAGAAGACCAGAACCTCTATGATGTTTCTAGGGATGTTTAGAATTTATATGGGCATGGTTTGGCCGATCGTGAAGGCTTTAAATTGTGTAAATAGGAGAGGGAGGAGGTGCCCTTTTTATAGATGTTTAGGTTACTATTTTATCCTCTTTATTTAGATTTAACTCAAAGTTAAATAATTTAACTTTTACTGTGTCTTCTTGTTTTCTTACACTATATTGTTAATAAACATCCTATAACAAGTAAAAATAACCCCATGTGGTTCATTATTAATATATATAACCTTATCTAAGTAATTTGGACAAACGTTATATTTTTAGGAATAAAATAACAATATATAATATAATATTTGTTTTAAAAACTATTTTATGTCAATTTTGACACTGTTTGGTAATTGATTTTTTTGATAATCATAACATCATGATTAGTTCGAAAAAATGTAATTAAATCAATACTTACATTTCATAGTAACCTAAAAAATTAGTAGAATTTATAAAATTTCTTGATTTACATTTATTTTCATATTTATAACATTAATTATGTTAATATTTCATTAATAAGTTAATTACTGCATCATCATTGTGACATAAATAATTTAAATTATTTAATGTCTAAAAATTTAAAATAAAATACCATGATGTAAGAAATATTTGTAGCCTTCTAATGAATATTTATATTCGATTTTATCTTATAAATAACCCTATATTAATTTTTTTTAGTTATTAAACATTGATTTTAACTCTTTTAACTCTTCTTTAAATAAAATAATAATAAGAGTCCTAATCTAATCCAAGTGGACCTAAAGTGTATTATTTTATTCCTAAGTTTGTTTTTGGTCAAATTAAATTTATCCAAAATAATTAGGACATGTTTTAGGGTAAAATAATATCAATTTTACCCATAATTACCCTATTTACTTTTAACCGTGGTAAATAAAAGGAAAAAAGTTACTATTCACCAAAAAAATTTATCTTATTAAACCACATTTTACTCATTTATATTAATTGTGTCTCTCATATTTTCTAAATTCAACTCACAGAAGTGGTAAAATTATGTTTTATGTACAATTGCAAATGCACTTTGGAGGTGGGAAAAATACGGTAAAAAGTTCAATAAATTTTTTATGTATCTATAGTATTAGAAAATTACTCAAATTAATTACATTGAACTTATATAGGTATTATTTATCTATTTCTACCTAAATTAAATTTAAACAAATAAAATTATTATTGAAATAAAAATTCGATTTTAACCAATAACTCAATGTATTTACTATTCATCAAAAATTTAATGTTTTCAGAAAAATACCAAAAATTCACCCTAGTATAAATTTGAAATTCTGAATCCAAAAATAAAGTCCATTTTGAAAGATAAAATTTATAAAATTTCAAAAAGTTGGTATTACTATTCATAATAGCTAGTTTATATTATATTTTAATTACATGTCTTTGTTTATAGAAACTCGGTATTGCGTACAACACAAGCTATCGAGGAAGGTTGCTCTTGCGTGTAACGCAAGACAAGACAATGTTGTGTGTAGTGAAAATTTTTTTTGGTGATGCATATAACATAAAAAAAATATTTCTCATAAAATCTAGGGTGTTACAATCATCACCATATCACATTGGATTTCTACACATCTTACCATTGAAAGATTCATCAACAATAATCCGAATAATTGAGTAGATGTTAATATTGTTTAAAAATTACAATAAAGTATCTTGACCACCTAAACCATATTGGATATCAATATATCATTCTATCAAATATAGTTTCTATATTTGAATGGACCACTTAGACTTACCATCTATTTAATTATGGAAATTAGTTCTCGAAAAAAAATCTATCTTCCGATTTTTCCTTAGATAACTTAGTAGCATTGAGGAAAATCATGAATCCTGATAATATATTATAAATATTGGTACTAAATTAAATATTATAACTTACTTAATTAATATATTATTTTTATGAACAATTAAATACTTTATAATAGAATTAAAATTCATTCATTATGCAAGGAAGTTGACTACAAACCAAATATCATTCATCCCTTTACATGTTTTTGGGAGTTTAATAATGATATCCATGGAAATTATTGTAACATCCTTCAATAAATATATCTCTATGAATTATATTAATGGAAAAATATGGATTTTGATTTATTCTTTACAATATACCTTTTCATTTTATCCAATAATAAATAAATTTTCATATCTCAATATGTCTTCATACATCTTGGTTTAATAAAGAATTTTGATTTTAGATTGTTATCCATTTACACCATATTATTTTTTGGTATTTATGGAAGAAATAATAAAATACTAATCCAGATTATTCTAGTTTTATCATGGTATAATGTCAGAACATTCTTCGACTTCTTATATAATTTCACATCCTACTTCTAAACATTATTAATCCACCCATGGATATATGGTTTAACATTCAACAAAAAATATATAATATAAAGAACCATTACTTAATAATTATATATCCATCTTCTAAAAAACAAAAATAATGGATCCCTTTAAATCCTCATTGTAGAAAAACATGAACAATCATATTGATTATGAGAATCAACCACCATACCTGTCTTCTAATGGTAATAATGTAATATAAAGACATAATATTTTATCAACACCAACTGTCACCTATGGTTCATATCCAACAATTTGTGTGTAACTGCATACTGAAATTTTTTATTATTAGTATATTTAACACAAATTTTACCATACAAATTATTTATTTATGTCAATAATGGAAAAATCTCTGCTTCCAACCCCAATTCCTGGGTTTGTTATTTTTTCTCATGGATCATGAACCTGTGAGTGGAATACGATATTTCTATATAATAGTACATGATGAAACCTAACCGTACCTTATATGGTGAATCACTATATTTCATAAACTCTTCTCTATTATAGGATAGTGTAAGAATAGAAAAACTAAAAAATATTGTACATATTTCCTTGAAATTTATCTATCATAAATATGAAATCAAATTATCAACCCCCTTCTGAGTCAACATGTTGAGTTTAATAGATATTCATGATAAATATCTAAAAAATAATTCATAGTATCAATCCAACTAAATTAAAATATTGATATTGGTTACTATGATTCTTCCTAGACTTTATTCAATAACTTCATACTTTGTCGGATCCACCAATATAGGTAAACACAAAAGAATTTGACATAAAATTGAGGCATTTTGTATCTAAAAAAATTAAACATGTTAAAATTTTCATATAACATCTCTTTAACATGGTTGATAAGCACTACCCAAAAATTCTCTTCATAATTTCTTGTTGTCATCAAATATATAAGAAAATAATCTATACATATTTCCAAAATTTATCTAGACAATTTCCAAAGATTGTATTAATTACATCCATGAATATAGTAAATGAATTGGTATGTCTAAGTGGATGTACTGTAAATTTTTTATGACTATAGATCATATTAAAGGATTTATTGGGTATAACCTCTTTATTTAACATTAAAAAAAGAAATAAAAATTGAATATCAATAAAAGAATAATATTAAAATTAGTATAACTGATCATGATGATCATCATGATGAGGTTACTGATTCTTGTACTTGAAATCAATCATGTTAATTCCATGATAATCAATGTAAATACTAAATTATTCATACTTATTATTATTAAAATAAATAGGTAAATCCAATAGGTAATCACTAGTTATATTAATTGTATAATCAAAATTTTCCATGGATTTATTCTTTAATTATTAATATTAACACAATGAAATTATAAGTATTGATTAAAATAGGTATAGTACCAAATATAAAATATATTTAAAAAACCTATTCAAAATATATTCTAAGTGAAGGATACTATCTTTTAAATACATTAAACAACACTCATATAAAATGATTATCCTCTATTTTGAGTTTCTCTCCAACCATATGAGATAAGTATCTCTCATAAATAGGTATTAAACCCTATATAATGGATGTAATTTATGTTGGTATTTCATGTTTATACTCAAAACTATAAATGAACATTTTTTATTCATTATATCGAAGTTTACATCCATTCGTCAAAAATAATATTTCTCTATTACTTGAAATCTCATACATAGCCAACATTACGTGGATTTCAACTAGAGGAATAATAACTATATTCATTGGGAGAAAATTCCAAAAAAATATCTTAATGGATCTATATATTTTTGATGAAATCATCACACCATTTCGATGTTTTAATGTCCAAAATAATATTAAATAATTCAGTTGGTGATGTGATACAAAAAAAATTAATTTGATATAAATTTGTATATAGAACCAAAACCAAATAAATAATTTTCAATTATTTGGTGCATTAAATGTATACCATTCACCAAATTGATATATATTTCCTCTTCGACTATAGTAATTTAATAATATTGTACTTCTCCCATTTTTCTATTTCATGGAATGTTCACTTAAAACCTGGGATATGTTATTGAATATGTCACTATATCATTCAAGATGAGGCCCTTGATATAAAAGTAACATTACCTTTAATTCAAGATCTTTTTTACCCATTTCTCCACACAAGAAAAATGAAACTCATTTTCCCATTAAGAAAGTAACCTAGTGTTTCCTTCCAAAGAATTCAAAATTGGATAACCCACTATCCCATTATTCTTCTTTCACACATTTATTTTTTTCCATTGTTTCTAATCTCATGCAACTCCTCTTGATTTTGTGAATGAATAATTAAAAAAATTAATATCTTCTATATTTTTCTTTTGTATGAATTATTGAGTTTATCTAATGTAACATGAAACACTATGTTTGAATTCTATTATAAATATCACTGATTTAATGTTTTGTTAAAAACAATATAGAGTTTAATAGAAACCTGACATATTATTGAAGCATTATTACTAAATATGAGAGTTATTACATTGTCTTCTTAATGGAAGGTATGCATTAGATTAAATAAAATATGAATGTATATGGTTTACAAATGAACATAAGATTTATACTTTTGTGACCAAGTATATGTAAATAAATATACAAACTTTTTTATAGCTGAATTTATCATCAGGTCTTTGAGATTGATTTTAAAATTATATTTTTTCCACTTTTTTTAACTCAATTCTGAAAAATTTATTCCATAATTTTAATTTCAATATTTTATATTATCTAATAACTTCAACACAATTTTGGTCCAAAATAAATAGAAAGAATAGTAAAAAATTATTACTATGGTTACATTAAAAATGGGTTTGCCGAGGGTTATACAACAATGACATGTTTTATAATAATATAAAAACATCTATAATATTTATTTGATATCTACATATATACACTATATTTATTAAATTCTATAGATAAATATATTTTTTAGCCTTTTGGATTAATAATAATGATGGAAAACCATTTTTCTTCAAAAATTACAATTTTCCCACTGACCTCACTTGTAAATGGTCGCCCTCTCTCATCTGTTCTTCACACCTTCCAATCCTTTTGGTTCATGTAATGGATAAAATAATTACATCCATAAATTTCTTATTATCATCTATTAAGGTTTATTTTGCACATAAATATCTATTAGGAATGCATTTGGGGAGAAAAAATTGAGGTTACACGAAGACAAGTTAATGTACTTCAAACTGTGTTTTTATTTTATTTCTTTATCTGCCTCACCAATTAATTTTAAAACATGATGGTATATTAGGCATACTATATTAAAAATACTTCTATGTTATTATGTTAATTTCATGAAGTAAAACCACCTCTACTTCTATAAAATGGGTTACTAAATCATAGATTGTGTGTATAGTGGTTTACCGCCTCCCGAACTAACGTTATACAATTTTCCATTATTGCCACTAAATTTTCAGTATGCTGGGGGATATAGATTATATTTATTATATTTATAAATAAATTAAACATATGGATTCATTATAACATATATTTACATTTTTTATATTTCATTCCATCATGGGTACAAAAATGTCAATAATGTATACGTCGTACTATCACTTCACAATGTGAGGTGATTCATTTTCACTAATGCTTTATGTGGATTATAATAAAGATAATATTAGTGTATATATGATATATAAATGAAACAAATATGATATTAATCACATATTTATAATTCTTAAAAAATATCAATTTATTTCTTACATTCTCACTCACAAATGATGGCAATGTAATTCGGGTACATGTGGACTACCTCTATCACAAAGTGATGTGACACTTTTTCATCACTAATCCTCATGATTGATATGTATAAGATTATTTAATGAATAAATTCGGTATTTATGATACTATTTTTATTCTATAATGATAATATATTTATTAACACCATTCAATAATGATATTTGGAAAATTTTAATAATATTCATTCACATGTACAATGTACCATCTCTATTTCCATTACGTACTTAATTCTTCAAAACATAATATTATGAATAGTATTAAAAGTTTAGTTTTTTAAAAAATATAATAATTATTTAATTATTAAAATTTATGATATTATATAACCATGATCAATGTAATAGGATAAAAAATTATAAATCCATACATATATGAAAAACAATGTTGTTATCACTCAAAACATGTCTTTAGAATTGATTTACTAAAAAACATATTATAAAAACCCCAATTAAATCATATATGGTGTGATGTATGTATATTTATTTGTGTAATATATTTTTAATATACTTTTATTTGTAATACTTGTGGTTTGAATTAGTATTATGGAAGTTATTACTTACAATAATGTATTTCTAATCACTTTTTTATTCCAGGGAGACATTTGAAAATTCACCAAAAAATTATTTGTGTTGTTTTACATAATTCATATTTTTCTTATTATATCATGAATATTCTTATTTTCATAATAGTTAATGTTTATTTTGATTTTATTCTATAGTTTAATTAATGTTTCAAAATATTACTAATAAAATAAGGGATTCCCTTCTCACATTTATTTTCTTATGAGACGCATCCCATATTCAGTACCAATTTATTTTATAAGGTGTATAAAATGCTATAATAGAACATCGAAGGTCAACCAGTCTTATATTACTAGATATCCCATTATTCGACTGATGTTCATAAATACAATAATACACATCTCTAATATATCAATAATAATGTAATGAACCAGAGTTCGAATCATAGAAAATGTGATATACAGCTATACCCAAGGGGTTAAAACAATAAGTATGAAAATTATAGACTAAATTTTATCCATGTAACCAACCATCACCTCAAAACCCAAAAAAAGTATAAATGGAAATTTAATATTTCTTGCAACAAAATCCCCTACCCTTTACATATTTCCTATTAGACGATGTATATAACTACCCAATGTCAGAAGTCGGGTGTGGGTAATAGATCCAAGTTGGAAACTTCCGTGGAATATAAAAAGTTTATAATATAAATATATAAAATGTTCTAGATTAACATAAATATTTTTATAACCATTTCTATAAATAAAATTATTTAAAAACATGTCACAAAAAAATAAATGGGTTTTCTAAAAAGTTATTCACATTTTTATCAAATCTAGAAATATTCCAATAAAAAAATTGGTAAAAACAAATATATATAAATATATATGTTATCAAACATCCCTGAAATAATATATCTAGTAATCAATCACAAAAAATAATACTTCACCTTCTAGTCAGGATACAGCATATGGGATAGTATGTACTAAACACCCATGAGCCAAAAAACAAATAACATTAGATCCATCAAATATCAAGTCCTTCCACAATCTATAGATATACAATAGGTTACCTCCTAGTGGTTTCTCACACACAACGTCTGCATGTATCTCATCCTCAGTGATTATATGTTTATTTTTGTAAATAGTTTGTCAATTTATATTTTTATACCATTCTCACATTTTTATGAAACCATTTAATTTCATGGACAATTTTCATTAGGGCTTGAAAATGCATTTTTCTCCAAATCATAGAAATTCCATTTTCAAGGAAAATCACTTTTAAATAAAAAACATTCCTTTTTTAATTTAAAAACATTTAATTCAATATCAAATATCATGTAATGAATAATAAAAACATGAAATTTAATAAATTATAATTCTTTGATATACACACCTACCTTAAGGACATATAAAACCTAACCTCTTTAGATGATTGGGATGGGAATCCTCAGGATTTACCCTTTGATGATACAAAAAAACAAGATACCCCAAATGAGTAATAGATACAAGGTATAATTTCAATTTGTAAACAAAATCGGTGTCATAACTAGAAATGAGGAAGTACCCAAAAGGAATGCTTACCCAATGAGACAAAACATCAAGCCATGTTGATCACCTGCCAAAAGGAGTTACCTAATGTTTAAGGATTCACCGAAAATATTCTACCGTAAGGCCTATATATGATTAGAGATGGATTAAACAATAAATGAAATATAAAACAACTATACGGTTCCCTAAAGTAATAAAATATGGGTGTTACAATTGGTGTAATACATTACCAAGTGTGAGATTATTTTATTTTAATTTATGATGAAAATGGAATTTAAATATTAATTAAAAATAAATTTTCACAATGCACAATATGTAACCCTTAAATTATAGGTAAAACTATCACACTTTTTATTCAATTCACAATATCATTCTTCCAGCCTTTTCACATCATGTAATCCTATTATGTATATTGTAATTTCTTAGTGAACTTAAGAAATTAAATGTTTATATTGGAAATTTAAACAAAACACCAAACATTACCATTAATGTATCTTATCAATTTCATTTTCCTAAACAGATTCCCAGTAAAAAATAAAACTAAAAGTAATGATTAGAACATATCTGATTGAAATGTAATGGGACGTTACAATATCCCCATCATAAAATCATTCTATCCCAATAAAATTTTCTTGATCATGGCTCTAAAAAAAGAGAATGAAAATTATGACTCATTAAAGTCTCTTTATCCCATGTATCATGGTGATCATATCATCCCTTACATAGAACCTAGAGTAGTGGTATCATTTTAGCAAACAATACGTTATCCTAGTAATCCATAATCTGAACCGACTTCTCAACCAATGTGTTATTTGGTTCAAGATCCACACCCTCAAACCTAATCACATTATAAAGATCCTGTATATAACATTTTCACTAGAAAACATGAAACACTTCTTGGAATAACATTATAGAAGATGTAAATTCTAATTGATAGGAAACCCTACCAAATTGCTCAATGATATCAAAGGGTCCAAAAAACCTCGATGCCAACATTCCTTAATTACGCAACCCTCGATGTCCCACGTAAGGTGAACATTTTATATATAGAATATCACACACCACAGACACCAGTGGCTGACAGAGATAGTACACATAATATTCTTGATGACTCTTTTACATGACAAAATGCCTCAGGATTGATGACACAATCTATGTCGTCACCTAATATAGACTCTCTCCAACCAAGGACCCATCTCCGAACTATTCCCACCACAATGGAGATCTACATAGACACCGATAAAAATATTCAAAGGGCGCCATATTTATTTAAAAATAGTAAATATTTTCATAAGAAAAATCAACCATTGTAAAATTTATATCCCATGGTCCACTAAAATAATTCAATATTATTTAATTATATCCTGATGAAACTTGAAATAATTATATGTATTTCCATAAATCTGTGGATTATAATCCATGCATCATTTTATCAAGGATTCCATTTCTTATTGGAAACATTTCTAGAATCATGGTGGGAAACGTGAGTCCCTCTCGAAGACAACCATTATGGGAACCCCATGAAGTATCAAAAACTATCATACATATTTTTCCCCAAGCTACTCTACTTCTTACCTTTCTTTAATTTGTAATTAATTCTCATATTTAGTGAGATTATCAATAATCCCCATCATCAAATCCCTAAAAATAGGTATTAATTGTAATCCAAGGATGATTTACATATAAATTTCATCCAACATTCATACCTTAATGGGAAATGGAAAAAACAAAATATAGGTTTCTGGTGTTCTACCATGAATATTTGAAAACTAAGTCACTGAGATACAAATTCCGCAATTGACCTCCTCATCCTTGGCACCAATACCGATGTATCAATTCAGGGTAATTATTTGTATACAATGGGTACATGGAAATACATGATTAGTGTGAACTATCTAAAAAGTCTTTTATTAGGGAAAAGGAACAAAAAACATGGTATGAAAGCACAAATCTCTAATAGGGGACCACGACCACTCACCCATAGTCTCGATACCATTTGTAATTTTTCTTAAAAATCATCTCTCGGTGTCTATCATCTACTCAAGTATAGCTAACTCATCAAATATTGATCCTAACTTTATTGGATTCATGAAAACATCCCCCCCACCTCCTTCACTCTCATGATCATCTCAATAGAAAATCTTCATCAGGGGTGAATATTCTATTTGATTCCTTCATATATTGGACATGTACTATTCTAGTAAATGTATTTTAAACCACATTTCCATTCATGGGGAGTATATACGATATCAAAATAAAATGTCTAAATATACTCAACCCAGTATCTCTATCGCAATTTTAGATCCCTATGGGTAATGAAAATTCAGGATTTTGTGATTTGAATACACTTTTAATTGTTCCACAAAAAGATATTGATTCCATCTCTTGAGTGTGTTTGTAACCATTTCATAATCATGATCATGGGTATTATAGTTATTCTTGTGGGGGAATAAATGGTGTGTGTCAAAATCCGCCACCTATTTACTGATGCATCGGGAAAAATCCCAAAACTATAGAAAATGAATTATAAAAAACATCATAACTAAAAAATGGTTTTGGGCGAATCAACACTGTTGATTTTTTCAACCTCAATTTCAGCTCCACAAAATGTTCAGTATCATTTTTTGCCCCACTCAAACTGTACAACATTATGAGTCAAATATATCATTGGAAATACATGCATGGAGACATATCAAACATACTTATTGTAATAACCATCTAATACTAAAAATTATTTTATCTAAACTATGATTTTGGTATTTTTACAGTACATAACTGTTATTTTCTTTTATAGAACCCCTGATATTCCCCTCTTAGATATCACCTATCCTAGAAACATTCCCAAATTAATCCAAAACTCAAAATTCTAAATATTAACATATATATAATGTTCATTAAACGTTTGATGAATGATATCCAAATGGTCCAAATGTTCTCTCCACTAACTTAACGTACACTGATATATCATCTAAAAACACAATAACAAAATATTCTAGTAACTGATTAAATACAAAGTTCATCGGTGCCATAAATGACTTGTTAGAATTATTATGTCCTAATCGAATAATTAGAAATCTAAAATAACCATATCAACTATTAATTGTTTTCTTGGGTGTGTCATCCACTCGGACTCTCAATAGGTGGTACTCGACCACAGGTCAGTGATAGAAAACAAATGATCCCCTCTATGTTGATCACAGAGTTCATCAATTATGGGTAAATGATTATTATTCATAACTGTCAGTTGATTCAACATTCTAAAATCAATAAAAATCCCGAATCATCCATATTATTTCATATAAAATAGTAATATTATATCCCATGTATATATGATGGGATGAATAATTCTTTTCACCTCTCAGACCTCAATCAATACCTTAATTTCCACCAACTCAGTTGGTTCCATTATATATGATGAACTAGAAAGAATGTGTGACCCCATAAGTAGATAATGGTTTTAACAGAAGTTGATAATAGTCTCTCTAGTAAATCATTATGATCATCTATTCCATAATGATATTCAAGTTGAATAAATCACAATCAAATCTATGAAGTCCAAAACCACCTAAAAGTTGGTTGTCGCCCCCCAACATGTGGGGGCATGAAACCTTGTTTGGACTGATCTTGCAATGGTATGGAATGATCCTAAATGAATGGGATAAGATATAAATGAAGCACCACACATGAACTAACACTGATGATATAAAAGAATGTGTATCATCATTGTAAAACCATTCTAGAACCATAGAAAATGAAATAATCACCATACCTCTGACAACAGTTGGCCCTACTTTATATTCTCCTAGAATATACTCTTCCTTATAAATAAGTACATACTTTTTCACTTTGAACTCCCCATATTCCTAAGATTGAGACCCACCACCCATTGGAGCATCAAAATGAAGTTGTGATCCATTGGTGAATGTGCATACTACCTTAAAGTTGGGGGACATCCTATCAAGAATGTCTGTAATATGTAAATATCTATCAATGTGATGAATTGTATTATACACCTCTATGAAATGAAGGATAGTATAAACATGCCTCCAGTACTTGTATAGTATAACTTGTTAATATTGAATGGAATTCCTTGAATATTATCTTAAAAAAAACAGATGACTCTTGTGCTTTTTTTCTGGCTAGATGAAGCTTATTGGCTAACTGCTTAACCATATTTTGTTCCACCCAAACCTTTCCTTCCAAATATTTAATCCATATCCAATGCTTCTCTATTAACTTCTTCCAGATGGATTGGATGTAAAAAAAAGAACTATAATCAACCAAATTTCATCCCTCCACCCCATCTCAATCCTCTGATACATTATGTGAACAAAAGTGACATGCTCTAGTACTAGACGCACAACCACATAAAAATGGGTGGAGAACATTCGAATGGTTTGATCCCCTTCCTCTGTGGTCATATAATACAAGGTCTTTGGTGCATGAAAAGTTCACGAATATAACTATTGATTAAAAATTTTCATAGAATAAACCCAATAAAGACCTTAGTACAACATATATTACACTATTAGGTCCCACCACCTTCTTCTTGACCCTCAATAATATTCATAGAATCACCACTTTAGAATATTACTGATTCATAAAAAATAATAATATCATATTGATCCATTCAATCCTCTCATATGATTATTGGGTTCCTTTGCTACCATGGAATATAGTTGAATTATACTTGGTAAATTTTGAGACATGATCCACTATGCATCATGGGTAATGAATGCCCAATAAACCTATGCTCTGAAAGGTATAGATTACTTCTTTGACCAATGAAATGATTACAATAGAATCAACCTACAGAAACTACCTCAATGCTTTCCCAGTCGAATTTGGAAGAGCTCTTATAGGATAAATTTTCCACTATTTATAGGAAAATATCCAATATTCTATTATAAAACACCAAAACCATTGAACAGACATATATAATCCAAAAAAATTATTAAAATGATAATAATTATAAGCACTAATAAATTCTATCACAATAGGTTACACTTATTTTAATGGAATATAACCATCTAAATTAACACCCTACATAGTTCATTTCAATGACCTTACACACACCATGTCTTAAAAAAGTAGGTAATTTTAAATAGATTTTCAATATAGTTCATTCAAATGAACCTAATTACTAATTATTGGACTTAATAAATATTTTGTAAACATCCAGGGAAACTCAGATCTAGTCATGAGAGTGATATAGACAAACCACTTTTATGCACCTACTATCTGAATTTTGATGATCCTACACTTGTCCACCCAAGACATTGAACCAACTCTATTAGTGCTGACACACATCATGCTGAGTAACTCCTCTAATACCAAATTATAATAGGCCAACCTGAGTCAACTAGTCTAGTCACCCAAGTCATCGCATTTCATGGTGTGGTATAACAAATATTACGAAACAATTCTCAAATATATGCAAATCCATACATACAACCAGAGTACAAAGAGAAAACAAAGAGAGACAAAACTAATCTGAAATGGCTAAACCAAAAAGTATAAAAATTATTGAATATATTTCCTCCATTTGAACTACCATAACCTCTAAAGATTTCTAAACCACAATTAAATTACAAAGAGAAGCATGAATTCTATATAGTTATCTTTCCTTTTCCATTTTATTGAAAAAAATTGATTTCATCATCCCAAATGAAGAAGTAGGGTGTGAGAAATAGATCTCAATAATAAACCGCCACAAAAAATATACACTTTATAATATCAAGGATTAATATTTTCTAGTTTTAAAAATAGTTTTACATAATTTTTTATAAGTAAAATGATTTCAAAAAATCTCTCAAACAACCCTTGGGTTTTCAAAAAAAATATATCATGTTTTTCAAATCTGAAAACATGAAAAACATAAAACAAATAAATTAAAAATAAATTAATATGTATATATATGATCCAATATCCATGATGTAGTCCATTACGAAATAAAAAACTAGAAAAAATAATGCACCTTCTAGTTGAGCTACAGACTATGTGACAATATGAATTAGACACTCACAGTCCAAAAAAGTCATAAGGATATATCTGACTATTATATTTTTTTCGACAATCCATTGATATAGAAGAGGTTTCGTATTTGTGGTTTCACACATGCTATGACTACAAATATATATTTCTTAACACACACATGATTCTTACTATACCATGATTTTCAATTTATATTCCAAAAATCATGGTCATATTTTAGTAAAACAATTTCAATTCCAAGACAATCTTCTATAGGGTTTAAAAATCGTTTTTTTAGAAAACTAAGGAGATTCCATTTTTATAGATTAAACCCCTTAAAACATGAAACCATGCCCTTTTTAATTTCAAATTATTTAATTCCATTTTAAATCTTGTGGAATCAATAAGAACAATATGGTATTCAAGGAATATGAATTCAAGGATAGATCTATCTACTGTAACGATGTTAAAAAACTAACACCCCTTGAAAACAAGAATTTGAAACCTAAATAAATGAATTTGAAAGACCAAACAAAACAAGATACTATATTGGATAAATAAAAACACATTCTGATTACCAACATTTACCATAATCAATGTCTTGACTAGAATCATGGATGGATCTAATTGTAACATGAAACAATAGAGATGAAAGGCTTGTCCATATTGACCAACCATCAAACATAGTGAACCAGATGAGAGGAATTCACCCAAACCACTAATTGTAATAAATCTAGCTGATATAAGGAGAATAAAAAATGTAATGAATCCTCAAACACCCATATAATGACATAAATTATGAAATGTGGGGAAATACATGGAATTTAATACCTCACACATATAGAGACTATTTCATTTTATGTTATTCCCAAAAATGTTTTACTTTTTTTAATAAAAACTGATTATTCCCATTATATGATTTATAACCCTTAAATGATGTGTACAATTGTCACGTTGTGTATTCAGTTAACATGATCTTTTTGATGAGAATTACTCTTTATTTATAAACATTACACGTCTTGTATGTATCCCCATGGGTTTTTATAGACCTTTTTTTGAATAAATTAATTTGTATTGATGTATTTCATTGTAACAAGTCAAACAGTTCATACACATGGCACTGACTTGGGGTATATTACATTCAACACCGTGTTTTAGAAACAATAATTTATTATTAAAATATTATATATTATATTGTAAACTATCTATTAATCTAGAAGTTATGAATAGTAATAACTGAAAAAATAATAATACATATGGTTTACACAAATATAAAATCAATTCATTAGTAATAATTAACTAATTAAATATAAATAGAATATATTTATAGAAAAATAATTTTATTCTCACATAATTGTTTTACCATAATAAATTAAATTAATTATAATTAGTGAGTGATATTAATGTAATATATATATATATATATTATCTAATAAAATTTTATTAATATTCATCTAATAAATTTTATGGGAACAAGATAAGAACAACCCCAATTTTACACATAAAAACCAATATTTTTATTAAGGTACTACTACCACATTTTCATGGAGAACCTACATTAAATCAAAATTCTTGAACTTTTTTTAATTCTAAATTTCCAAATAAAAATAATTTTCAAAATAGAAACATAAATATAATGATATGGTGAATTTTAATTATCTTCCTAGGAAATTTAATTTTTTTTAATGAATAGTGATAGATAATGAAATTTAACTCATAATGGATTTTTCATCTAATTTATTTATAAAGATAAATTATTTTAATTTTTTAAATGATTAATTATATTAATTGTTTTTAATAAATCTATTTATTTCCATTGGAAACCATTTCAAAGTAAATTTTACTCTTGAAATATAGAATTTTTTTAATCGTTTTTAGTTTAAAAACCCATACTATCACACTCACTATGAAATTATATATAAATTAATCTATTCCACTTAGGTGACTAGAATTTGTAAAAATGGATTAAATTTTTTTAACCATCATAAATTATAATTTCTAAAAATGTAATATTTTTATATGTTCAAAAATAATAGTGAAATAAATTATAATAAATTATAGTGATTATGGTTAAATTAAGATTAATAGTGGACTTTAACACAACCTTGAAGCCAAAATGGCCATTAAAGTTGTCCAAAAGCCTTTGGATGTCAATATATAGAATTTATAATCCCTTTTATCAACTTTGGACTTGTATTGGATTAAAATTTATTAAAAAACATGGGTGAGGTTTACCATTTCAAAAATGTTACTAGATTTCCACACCTCCTCTATTATAAACTGCATCATGTCCTCCCACTTGATTACATCTTTCAAGCCACATAATTTTAGAAAAAAAAACTACCTAAATTTTCTTCCAAAATCTCTAACATTTTCCTTAAATCCTCCCTTGGGAAAAAATCTTTCCAAGGAATCCCTTTGGTTCGAATAAAAAGGTGTTACCCTATTAAGAGGTAACACCTTCCCCCAAAATCATTTATTTCATTTTCTTTCTCTAATACCTCAAATAATTTTATTACATTATTTTATAATAAGAACACTATTCTCAAAATATAAGTATTTCTTTATTATATGCATTTGAACTAAACTAACACACACTTGCATCTATTGGGTAATGAATAGATTGTTTATGTGTACAGTGAACTGCAACCTCACTAAACGACGATTGTTCGTTTTTAACTATACTGCCTGTCATGGGGAACTTATGTTGGAAGATTCATATATAAATATATATATTATGTATTTAAGTTTCTGAAATTAGTTTACAACACATAATTTTATACATTCCATCTTGTGTAAATACAATAATTTGTTTTGTTAATGTGTGGACTATTTCCCCCTAAAAGTGATGTGATTCATTTAGACACTACATGGAATGTAAAAATGATTGTTTTAGTGAATATATATGATATATATGATATAAGAGTGAAAATATAATAATTAAATATATCCATATATATATACATACATTTTTTATACATTCATTCTTTCAACCCAACGACTAAACAAAAATAGTGTTCATTCATTTGTATGGACTACGATCCCAATTAATTCTGTATTTTGTTTAATAATATTATAACATATGGATTACTATAACACAAATATACTAAATATATATTATATTTAAATAATGGCTTGAATATTGTAAATTTTGAAGTCATAATCAAACCATAAGTGGTATCAGATATGGAAGGATTCTTATTTAAAATATGTATAATAATGATAAATTTATTATGAAAGAATATTTTTTTATTTCGAAGTGATTCAAGACACAAGGTAAGGAAATATCATCTCACCTTTTATAACTATGAGATACATTCCATGTTCAACATTGTTATCTATTTTGTGGTGTATATACTACTCGTGATTGTATTCTATGATTCTTATTATTAAATTTATTGTTATTTACATATACATTCTATGATCACTCTTCAATATGCTTTATTTTATAAATAGTTTTTAATTACTCTTTTATAAATTTTCAAGGAAATTTTTTTTTAAATTGTTTACAAGAATCTTTATATGTTTCAAGGTAATAGGTTTCAAAAATGTTATCAATATTTTTATATATTTTTTCAAGTTTATTTTTAATTATAATAGTTTTCATAAGGATTTATGTTTTAAAAATATGTTTTTAAAGAAGAAATAAATTACCCTCAATAATTTTTTTTAAAATATCCTTTAAAATAATTTCTTATCTAAGATAAAATCCATTATTTTTACTAATTCCATAATGAGGAAATGATTGAATTTTTCCTTTTATATTCATGTTTTGAATGGTTTAAGTTTTGGTATATGTATGGTAATGAAACTCATTTTCTCAAGGTTATTATTTTGATGAAATAATTATGAATCTTGTATCATTTTCCTTAGGTTATGATATAATTACATGTTTAGGATACCCATTTTATTTCATGGGTTATGATATGATTGTTTATTATTATTGGGGAACTTGTATATATGATTTCAGTATGAGATTTGTTGGACTAATATCTCCCTCCAATTAATTGGGTAATGATTTATATCTCATGTGATAGAATCAGATGGTCTTGGGAGTGAACCTTAACTAATTGTAAGAACCCAGTTCTTACTTGGAGGTTCAAGATTCCATTATTCTTTTTCTATTGAGTTGTTTTGTATATATATTGGAAAACTATACAATAACTAGATTCATATAATCAAAGGTCCAAATATTAGGTTACACACATTGTAATCTTACGTACATGTAATACATGGGGTGTGGCCATGTCAAGAAGAAAGATAGGAAAAACCAACTACACACCATGTACTTCCTTGTAAACAACATATATCCATGTCAGCAAGTCTAGGAAAGTATTTCAGTGAAATTTAGCCACAAAATTAACAGTTAAATTATATACACATTGTGTATATATTGACAAAAAAACCGTGTGTTTTGTGTTTTTTTCACTTAAAATGGGTAGTAGAATCGTTTTTCATTCATCTGGACATAGGTGTCATTGAGTGGACAGACATGTAGTGCCGAGATTTATTTATTCTCTTACATTATCATTTAGAAGCTGATTCGAACACCGTCAGATCCATTGGAATTCTCTCGGTGTGTGCTCGATTCATATTGAGTTGTTTAGGGAATTTTTTTTCTCTAGACTGTGTTATTTAATGTTGATTTAATGTTATTTTTTTAAATATCAACACTATTCAAGCTTTAATTGGAAGTTGAGGCTGAAAAATGAGTGCCATACTATGATGTGGTCGGTGGTATTGTGCCTCCTGTTAATTTTGAGTTTATTAAATGTTCCATTGTTCTGTACACCCATGTTTAGGGTGTCTCCTTGAAGGTAAATTGATCTTTACTATTTCCTAATGTATATTTGTAATAAATTCAATGAATTATAGCATGTCTATCTTTATTGTTTGATTAGGGGACACCTTGAGGGTACGTTTCCCAAAGATAATTATTGTTTATCCATTTTGGACTATGATGTCTATCAACATACCCTTGTTTCACTTATAAGGTTTTTAATATTATCTTTTTATTATATTTAATTTTAATTTCATGATAATTCTAAGTGTTTTGATTATGGCTTTGGGATTATGTTTTCCCCTTCCCCATGTAGTGGTTTCTATTGTTTATGCATGTTGGAATGTTTTATTTATTTTAATTAATAAATACTAAATTTAATTTGGCGATACATGGGTTCAGCTTAGAACACCATGAATGGACTCACATTACTCTTTTACCTTGCACCTTGGCTGACACAGGGGTTCAACATAGAATTCCATTGACATACATGAGAGGATTTTGAGTTTTATATCATTAGTGACAGTTGGGATCCCTAGTAAGACCACCAAGGATGGAATAGACTGGCACGATCTTACAATAAACCTTGAGTGACACTCGAGTCTCTCTTTTGGAACTATTAAGGACATACTCACATGAACTTATACCACGTTTAATGTGATACATGAGGCTCCACTGTAAGACCACTGATAATGGACTCACAAGATGTTGGTAGAATCAAACCTATAGTGATACTTGAATTACAACCTATGAATCTCAATAACAGAATCATGTTATAATTAAATAACTGAACATAATAATTTTTTATAGTTATTCCAAGACAAATCACTTGCTTGGATTCTGTTTTCACTTACCTATTTAGAAGGTCTTCTGAGACTTCTGTTGTTCTAACTTTGCTACGGGGAATTTCAGGCATATACCAAATTCTTATACATAATATCTTGGTTAAATGAATTTATATTGAAGATAAATAAATCTATATATGAATATCAGTACATGTAGGATTGTTTCTGTTGAGAAATTCCATGTTTACTACATTTCATGTGTACACTACGACTGCATATACTCACTGACAGATTGGAGTAGACAATAGGTGGTTTCCTAATTGAATATATTTCTAACACCTATTTGGGTCATGTTTTAGGGCCAAACCGATAATATTTTTGTAGTTGTTGATAAGGGGAATTTCAATTTTATAAGTTCTTGATTGTTGCTTCTGAGAATTTGACAGTGGGACCATGGAAAGGCTTACGATGCTGCAGAGTTTCCATTTGTGTTACTGGACATGGTCATTGTATTGTACTTGATTTCACTATACTCTTTTGAAACTATTTTCTTAGAAAATCAGACATGCTCCATCATTTTGATATTATATGACTCTTAGTTATCTTTATATTTTAGTCTTCCATTGTTCACATCAGTATCGTGTTGTTTATTTCTTCTGTTATAGTTATTATTTGTTACACATTGATACACTCTACCAATGGGTTTATAGTTTCACCACTATCACACTCTAGGCCCTCGTTGGTAGTAGGAAAACATAGGTGTCAGAGGAAATTTTCTTGACTCCATGTGGTCAACCGGGTATGGGGCACCAGTTGAGTGCCTTCTGGATTCAGGACATTACAACGTGGTAGAAAAAGTGTTTCTTTTATTGATTCTTTACTATTTGGAGATGATTCAAAGGATATGTAATTTAGTAATTAGATTTTCCCAAGAGTAGCTATCTCATGTATAGTGGAAATCTAAAATGCCTTGAATTAAACTGTGCTTTTGGATTTTGAGCTATTACAGTTGATTTGATTTCACCACAGGATGATGAACATATTTTGTACTATTATTATTAATATTATTGTGTTTTTATTTTTTAAAAACCCAATTAGATGAGGTCTTGACATCTCTAGAATGATAGAGTCACTTTTTAGAAAATAACATGCCATGCATACATTCCATGAAATTTTGGGAGCATTGTTGATTCTGTGTTGTTGTGATAGATATCATGCTAGAAATTCATGTTTTTTTGATAGATACAATGACAGATATGCCTACTATATTGATAGGTGTATTGGTATTTCATATGGTATATATTGAATGGATTCTAAACATTAGTTCATGAGGTGTATGGACCCTCCTGGACTGGAATTTGGTAGATCATGATTCTGCATTTTCTATATAATTGTGTTATGTTATGACTTGAAAAGGTTCCAAACATTGATATTTGGAGTGTATGAGCCCTCACAGACATTAATTTGGCACATCGCGGCATTGATTTGAAAAAAAATTGTTGCAGGGAAGTTCTTGAGACCTACTATTCTGAAACCCAGACAACACATTCTATGGTTCTATGAAAACAAGCCATATGTTCATCCTGTTTAGGGAATGAAGACTTTTCAGGATAACACATTGTGTAATCTATGTACACATCATGTAGTATCTGACTGTGTAATTGGTAGTGTTAGATGAAACATGAATTGTTGAGTTTTGATTAGAACATGTCATGTAGCCTACCCAGGCAGAACCCATGTGAACCTTTCCATGTGGGAGTAAAGGGCAAGGATGATAGGCCTATGTACACACCATGTGCATGTGGAACACATCGTGTACCTGGGGTTGATATAAGCTTAGTTTGATGGTATAACTCGACCATGTTAAAGCCTAATGGTAAACACCATGTATTTTTCTACACACATTTTAGTCCATTTTTAAAAATTTGTACAATCTTTCCCTATTTCATTTTGTCACTCGTGAATGGAAAACCTTGGGAATGAGCTCAAACAAAGATGTGTGCTTGGCCATGCAGAGTCATGCCCTAACAACAACCTCTATCCATACACCAGGAAAGTGGTGATGATCAAACCATATTGGAGGTAGGACATGGGAAACCAGTGGATACGCTAGATGTGATAGTCTTAGAAATAGCTGTTATAGAGAATACATGTGCAGGGGAACATTTCAGTGAAGAATTTATGAGGTTAATGAAAACTTATTAGGGAGAACCACAACCTTGCACTTCTACGAAAGAGCCTATACGAGTGTTCCAATAGAATAATCTTCTATCTTTCATAGTGGAAGGCATACCACATGCTGCAGAATCTTGGTTGGAGGCCAATTTTTCCAACATTGGGAACTTAGAGATGCCTCTTGATAGAAGGTTCAAGCTCGAGACATATATGTTGTGTTATTCTTCCAAGAAATTTTGGGTGGTAATCAACCTTCCAGGGTGTCATCAGGATATGACATTGTTGGAATTTCAAGTGGCCTTCTATGATTATTATTTTCTTGAGACACTAATGTTCAATCAAACTCAGGAGTTCATGAACCTAGACAAGGGCACACTATTTGATATGGACTATTCTTTCTAGTTTACTGAGCTTCAGCATTTCACACCTATTTTGATGGGTGATTATGTATCCAAAGATACAATATATGAGTATGGTTTTAGGTTTTACGTCCAATAATTGGTGAATGTATTCATGTTTCATTTAGCCACTTTTATCATGACTCAAGAACTGAACACTGAGCACAATCTGTGGGAAGTTATTGGTGCGTTCCAAGGTGGTTCGGCACATATTTCAGGTACTATCTCAATCAAAAATAAGAAGCATCGTTTAGAGTTCTCTCATAATGATAGTTGAATTTAGAACCATTCTTCCAGTAATCAGGGGTGGTGCTAATACTACAGTATGTTGGGGAATACAAGGCCTTTGTGCACGAAGGACCCATATGACTGTCGAGATTTCTGAAGGATGGGAAATCTACAATGCTTATGCAAGATGTTTCCACCAGTGTCAAGAGAGAGGGGTTTTTCACTGACTCCATGTTTAAGATAAGGGTCTATAAATTCTCCTCAAATATGTAACTAGAGTATCTCATTTTGTTTAGGCTGAGGTTGTGGTCATTGTAATGGTATTCAATCCCCAGCAACTCAATGATAGTAGGTAGGGTCATCTCATGGTAGCCATGTTTTGTTACAGTGTCATGGTATAGGCTAGGAATATGCAATGCAACAGACCCAACAAGAGCAAGATCTTAGACCTTCTACTTTCATAGGTACTATTCTAATCTCCTATATTTTATCTTCTACACATTTTGATACATGGACTTCTCATATTTTCCTATTAGTTTATCTTGTGTAAATCCTTGGGATCTCTGTTTACACTAATTCTGAGGTTATGATGCTAGATGGTCTATTTGTAATAATAACGAAATGTGTGCATCAGTGTAAGGAGTTTCCCATTGTAGTTGGTGGGTGTCACTACTTTTGGGATCTCTATTTCATAAAAATGACGTGATTTGATGTCATACATGGAATGGAGTGGTTTCCCGCCTTTCAATCCTTTCTCTATTTTTAAAACTGTAGGGTGTGTTTTACGTCAACCAAAGGGGGATCGTTCCAAAATAAGGGTGAATGGGATTTCCATGCGAGCCAAACTAGACCCGAGCATTGTGGGATGGGTGGGATGAAAGCCAAGATTGTTATTTTATATCTGGATTCCCAAGGAACTTGTCTAGAAGATTTTCCTGTAGTGGTTGAATTTTTTGATGGATGTTTTCCAACATGAATTATTAGGCTTAAATCTAGTCAGAGAGGTGGAGTTCATTATCGATCTAGTACTAGGAGCTACACCAGTATCTATTCCTCCTTACACGAGGGATACAATGGACTTGAATAAGCTCAAGTGGTAGTTGGAAGATTTGTAAGCTACGGTTTTCATCCGACCAAGTACTTCTCCTTGAGGTTTTTCGAGCCTTTTCGGGAAAAAATAAGGATGGTACCCTTAGTATATTCATGGACTATTTGAAACATAACACGTTGATGGTTTAAAACCTATATCCCTTACCAAAGATAGATGACATGATTAATGAGCTTTAAAGAGCTCAAGTGTTCTTGAAGATTCACTAATGGTCAGGATATCACCATGTATGTGTTTCACCTATAGAAAAACCTCATAGAAAATTTCATAAAATGTATGGCCTATATGAGTACTGAGTTATGTCGTTTGGACTCACGAACACACAATCAGTTTTTATGGTGCTAATGAGCCATGTGTTCCATCCTTACATATATTCTTTTGTAGTGGTTAATGTGGATGATATATTGATGTATTCTCACAATCGACATGACCAATCCCAAAAACATTGAGATCATTTTGAATACAGATAGAGTGATATAGTTATATGCTAAGCTCACAAAATTCCACTTCTGGATGGATCAGATTCACTTCCTATGTCACGTCATCTCAGAGATAGGAGTATCAATGGACATAGAGAAGGTGATATCAGTAGTTACCTGGGAGAATCCCAATATCATTTTTGAGGTGTGGAGTTTCATGGGGATAGATGGTTACTTCTGGTATTTTATACAGGACTTGTTACACTTGGAAGTTCCATTGACAGGCTTAAATAAGAAGTGAGTGAAGTTTGTGTGATCAATTTCTTGTGAGAACCTTTTAAAAGTTGAAAGGGAAGTTGACATCATCGCTGATACTAATATTTCCATAGTCGAGAAAGAGTTACAATATATACTATGATGCATCAGGTATCAGGATGGGAGTAGTGCTTATACCGGTGGATTGAGTTGTTGTGCATTGGTCTTGGTATTTGAGGACACCTGAGAGGAGTTACCCTATGCATGATCTGGAGTTATCTACGGTATATCATGCCTTGTGTTGTTTGATACATTACTAATATTGAGATAAATTTTTGGTGTACACAGACCAAAAAATCCCCAGGTACATATTTACTTAGAGAGATATAAATATGATATTGCAAAGGTGTGTGAAATACCTTTAGTCCTTTGATTTTGAGCTTCCCTATACGCATGGAAAAGAAAATTTTGTGGCTAATTCCCTGAGTATTAGGACCCATATATTAGTAGTTCAGGAGGCCAGTAGAGAGTGGATGCATTTGGAGTTGTTCTATGAGATGCATCTAGAGGTTCTTGACAAACATGGATAGACTTTTCTATCATCTTTAGTCAGTTCTTATACCCTATTGGGAAATGTGACGATGAAGAAACTATCAAATTATAATGTATTAGTTCTAATAGAGGGAGTGGCAGGTGAGGACCCTCCTCCTAGATAGATGGAAGGGAGGATGAGATATTCTTTATCCATTGATGTTTTGGGTTTGATTAGAAATAGTTGAGGATAAGATGCATTATTTTCACGCCATTGTATGGTATGTGAATCATTGTGTCACCAAGATGTATCAAGATTTACATCTTCATTATTGGTGGCCATGTATAAAGAGAGGTGTAGTTAGTTTTGTCATGAAGTCCTCTACATGTCAGTAGGTGAAGGTGGAACACCAAAGACTGGGAGGACATTTAAAACAACTACCCATTCTTGAGTGGAAATAAAGTGATGTCGAGATGGATTTAGTGGTGGGTCTACCTAGGATTCCGAGAGTAATCGATGATATATGGGATGTAGTTGACATGCTTATGAGGTTTTCTCGCATCTAGATGATCAAGGAATCCTTCGGTGTTGATGAGAACAGAATGATGTATATCTGAGAGGTGGTATGAATTCATGGGGTCCCTCATTATATGGTTTCAGGTACGGATTCCCACATAATGTATCATTACTAGAAGAGTTTTTAGTGGGAGATGGGTACATAAGTACTTGGGATCATAGCATATCACTCTCAGACTGATGTCAAGTAAGAGAACATGATACATGTTCTAGAGGACTTGTTGTGTGCATGTGTCCTACACTTTGGGGGATCATGGAAGAATCATATTTCCCTGGTCATTTTTCCCTACATTAACAGATTCCAATAGACTATACCAATAGAACCATATGAGGGATTATATGGAAGGCATTTTCATTCTACACTATTCTATTTAGAGGTAGGTGATTCATCCATACTGGGACCATGTCTTATGTAGGAGACTTCCGAGCAGGTCCAATTTGTTGATAAATGGATGGATATTGACCAGTGACATCAAAATTATATGCATATTGTTGCAAATGACCTATGGAGTTCGAGGTTGGGGATCAGGTATTCTAACATATTTCACTGAGGATGGGACACATGAGAATTTGAAGAAAGGGTAAAATTTCACTGAGGCATGGAGGTCTGTTCTAGATTATATAGATAGTCAGGGTGGTTGCCTATCATTTATAATTACCTTAGTAGTACTGAGTAATGCATGATGTCTTTCACATATCTCAGCTACTTTTCCATCACTCAGACTCATCTCAAATTTTTTTCACTTGAGGAGTATGGTCTTGATGTTTACACATCCATTGAACAAGATCCAATTCATATAGTTGACAGAAGCATGAAGGTTATATGAGTCCAGTAAGTTTCTATTGTACATGTGCTATGGTAGCACGACTGAGTATAGGAGAAGACATAGCAGATGGAGGCCAACATGAATTCTTAGTGGCCAGAGTAATTATTAGATATTTCATCTTCACTAATGGATGGGTAATTCATGTTGGAATTTAATTAATTGGGGATATATTAAAGAACAAAGTTCTTACTTGGTGGTATGAGCTTCTTTTCTTCTTATTTATTTTGAGTTTTTTCTATGAAAACAGGGAAAAACTATACAAGAAATAGAATACCACAATCAGATAACCAGAAAAAGGATTAAACACTGTGTAATCCAAATTACACTCCATATATTTTTGGCCGTTTATGATGGGAATATAGGATGTGGGAGAATGTTGAGAAGGATGATAGGAAAAACCATCTACACAACTTATACTTCATAGTTCATGGTGTGTAGCCATGTGGGCAGGTCTTAGGAAGTATTCCAGTGAAATTTAGTTTCCAATTGAACAGTTAAATGATATACACGCCATGTATATGGACATACACATAGTGTATTTTTTGTTTTTCACTGAAATTGGGAATTACCCCCATTCTTCTACCATTTGGACAGAGGTGTTTTTGATTGGACTAAAAAGTAATGTCGTGATTTATTTCTCCTCCTATTCCAATGTTCAAAATCCAATTTAGACTCTGTTAAATCTGTTGGAATCCTCCTAGTGAGTACATGATTCATCTTGAGATGTTCTCAGTTATATTTTCTCTCAACAGAGTTATTTAAGTTTGAGGTTATATTCTTTTTACATATATATGCAATATTTTAACTTGAATTGGAAGTTGAGTCCGAATGAGGTGGGTCATACTATGATGAGTAGGTGGTCTTGTGCCTCTCATTAATTTTGGTGATTTTTATCTATGTCATCGTACCAGGTGCACATGTTTTGGGTGTCGCATTGACAGTAAATTTATCCTTATCATTACCTAATTTTTTTATAGTAATTAATTCAATGAATTAAATCATGATTGGATTCGTTGTTTGATCATGGGACATCCTTAGGGATTGTTTCCTACAGATGACATTTACATATCAATTAAGGCCTAAGATTTCTATGTGAATTCCTTCATTTTATTTATTGGGGTTTTTAAGATTAACATGGTTTTTATATGGAATTTCAATTGTCTTAGAATTGTTTATCTTTTGATTACATTTTTTGGATTGTTTTTACCCCTTTGCCATGGTAGTGGGTTCTATTGTTTAAGCAGTATGGAAAGTTTTATAGAATAGTAATGATTAAATGGTAAATAACATTGTGTGATTCATGGGTTTTTCTTTAGACACTATGAATGGTCTCACATGACTATTCTACCTTTCTCCATGGGTGACACATGGGTTCAAGATTAAACAACATGGATGGACTCAAGAGGATTTTGAGTTTTATGTCATTACCAAGACTTGGGAACCCTAGTAAGACCACTGAGGACATATTAGATTGACATGATCTTATACTACAACTATAGTGACACTTGGGGCTCCCTTGCATTGAGGATGGTCTTTCATTAACATATAACACATCTAGAGTGATACTAGTTTCTCCCTAGTAGGACCACTCAGAATGGACTCGCAGTATGTTGGTAGAATTTCACCTGAAGAGATACTTGAATTCAAAAATTGTAATCTCATGAATGGAATCGGGTTATAAATAAATAAGTAAATGGAATGAATAGTGGTATGTGTACCAATCCAATGCCAAAGGATGGATTTAGTTTTCACTTACTTTTTTAGAAGGTCTTATGAGTCTTCTGTTATTCTTACTTTTTTGCGGGGAATGTTAGGATTAGGATGAATTATGATACTTAATTTCTCATGAAATTAATTTCTGATGAACATAATTAACATTAGAAATGAATTTCAATACTTGTAAGATTGATTACATTTGATAAATTCTTAGTTTACTGCATTTCCTGTGTACGCTATTACTGCATATACTCATAGAAATATTGGCATAGAACAAAGGTGATAGACTATTGGGATTTATTATTCACACCCTATTTGGGTTATGTATTGGGACCAAATAGACTATATTGATGCATGTGTTGAAGGTTATAGGCACAGAAGAAGCTCATGGGTGGATGTTCCCACATGGCTTTTTGTGAGTAGTAATGATCAATCTGGGATCAATATGATGATAAACACCAGTCTCCATGGATCGATTCACAGAAATAGTCAAATAAGAATAAAGCTTCTAGAACTACAAAATTTTATTGTCACAAGTCGATAATATTTAATTTAACTAATTGAAGAGAAGTACCTTTTGGTTGTTCTTTCATCGTTGATATTGTTGATCACGTTCCGATGTGATTCGTCATTGCGTCGCAAAATCCAGGGGAAAACTTCTTCTAGCAATGATACACACATGCACCACATATATTTGGACGCTTCCAAAGGTGTCTCTGGGATCGAGTGTGGAAAAACTTTTGCTTGAGTTGCCTGCCATAGATCATCTTGATCTGATGAAGAGGATCTCTCTCAGCCTTGAGAGTGTTCTTGGAGGAAGGAGTTCATTCAGTCTTGATAAAATTCTCCAGAATTGGTGTGCACAACGATTCTTTTGTGTGTTGGAAAAGAGTTGGGGTTGTGAGGATATTTATAATAGGGTTTCAGGTTGTAGAGTTATGACAATAAATAAATGTGTTACGTATTTTATTTATTTCATTGACTCTTATTGAAAACCTCCATGTTCAATAATCAATTCCTTGACATGCTCCCATGATGATTATAATAAATATCATTTAATAAAACAATATTATATCTTCATAATCCTGACTGGAAAACGACGGGGCGTGTAATCATTAATACATGGCATGTAATTGTTTTCCATAAAACTATATAGCATGTAATCATTAATACATGGTATGTTATTTTTTCCATGAAAAACTACACGTCGTGTAATCATTAATACACGTCATGTATATCTTGTTTTTCAATTCCTTCCTTCACTATCATTAAAACAATTTTTGGCTTCCTTGAATAATTATTAAACCATGTACGAGAATAGTATTTATTCTACTTGAGATACTTGGATACACATAGTGTGTGACCCTCTGGGCCTCTTTCTCATTGGCATTAGGTGGGCTTGCCTAAAGTCCAAGATTACTTTCTAGTAATAGGTTAAGGCACCCAAGAGAATGATGTTGACGCCGTATTGATTTATTAACTCATACGAATGCTTACTATTTAATTTAATCCATTTGTCTAAATATCTCATCGCGTAGGTTTCATGGCAGTTTCATAAACCTATATGCTTGATCTGTCATTCTTTGACTTCCAGAAATAAACTGGTCATGTCGCCATGGACATGGAATTTTTACGACAGTTCTACTTCAGTCAAAGGGCCCGATATATCTACTTCCATAAATATGAAAGTGAAAAATCCTTCCTCGATATATCCATTAACAACATGTCATTCGTGATGCACCCAACATACCCTACTTCCCATCATCTGTCTACGTGATGGTTTTTGTCAGCAAAACTATGTGTGTGAGTCCAGACACGAGTTAATGATAATCTTCTATTCTAAGGACCATTACACACGCTCACAGATAGCAATATACTATGACACCAAGACATGCATAATTACTACTAGCAGGTCTGTTCTAATAATGTCCCATCATGTATATTACCAAGTGAGAACTCTAGGAGAGAGAGTCTCGTTTTCTTATGAGTACTCGCACATGACAGTCTGTATATTATGTGTCCTATCATAGTATGTCATCCAACTGTAGAAATTTATTTATGAATATTGTTATAGAATTTCAAGATTCTCATCATAGCGGGGATCTTTCATAAGCTCATTAATGAAACAAATATTCCAGGACATTATTATATTATAATAAATTATAATAATAAAAAATATATAATAAGTGTACATTCATGTAATCAAAGTACAAATAGTTGGTTCTCAGGACACCAACTCTAACAAAATTCCACTTGGACGAGATCCAACTGCGTACAACTTGTAGTCTGTTATATCTCACATGATGATCATGTTTCTTCTTAGTCAAGGCGTTAGTCAAGATGTCTGCCAAGTTGTCTTTCGTGGAAATACTCATCATTGCAACATCACCTCTCTGATAAAAATTCCTCAAGAGATGATATTTCCGATGTATGTGCGTTGTCCGCTGATGTGACCTTGGTTCTTTTGAAAGTTCCACCACTGTAGTATTATCACAATAGAGTGTGATGGGATCATTACTACTAGGTACTACATCTAACTGTTGGTCGAATCTTTGCATCCATACTACTTCTTTAGCTGATGCAGAAGCTGCGATATAATCGGACTCTGTTGTAGAATCTGCAAACATACCTTTTTTGGAGCTCTTCCGGCTCACTAAACCTCCATTAAAACTAAATATTTTACCATTCTATTACTTCATGTCATCTTGATCAGTCTGGAAACTAGCATCTACATGTCCTCTAATGACTAGTTCCTATTCTCCTCCATAAACATGGAAGATATCATTAGTATGGCTCAGATACTTAATGATAGTATTGACTGCCATCCAATGTCGGTCTCCTGGATCATCTTGATATCTTACTACCACACTTAATGCATAATAAACATCTAGTCTTCTTCATATCATAACATACATGACTGACCCAGTCATAGATGCCTAAGGGATCCATGCCATTTTCTATCTTTTCTCATGTGTCTGAGGACACATTTTCTATGATAGATGAATGCCATGTGACACTAGCAACAATCCCCTCTAGGACGGTTCTATACTGAATATCTTCAGTATCTAGTGAATGTATGTACTTTGATTTAGGCCCAGCATTCTCTTGGATCTATCATGATGGATCCTGATCCCAATAATATATACTGCCTTTCCCAAGTCTTTCATAGAAAAGAATTTATCCAAACATTCCTTAAGTGAATGTAAGATAGGTACTTCATTTCCAATTAGTAATATGTCATCAACATATACTATTATGAAAATAATTGCAATTTTACTAAACCTTTTTTAGACACAAGGATCACATTCTTTCTTAACAAAGCCAAATTCCATTACGGCTTCATCAAAACGAATGTTCCATGACCATGATTCTTGATTTAATCCATAAATGGATTTTTGCATCTAGCATACCTTGTTGGCATCATTTGGAGCCACAAACCCTTCAAGTTGTGTCATATAGACATATTCCGTGAGGTTCCCATTAAGGAATTATGTTTTGACATCCATTTTCCAAATTTCATATTCATGGTAAGTGGAACTGGCCAATATGATTCTGATGGATTTCGGCATCACAACTGGTGAAAAGGTTTCATCATAGTCAATTCCTTGATGATGTCTAAAACCTTTTGTAACCTGTCATGACTTATAGGTGCTGAATTGCCCCTCCATGTCCAGTTTTTTTCTTGAATACCCATTTATTACCAACATGATTTACATCAATTGGAGGATCTACCAAAATCCAGACTTGGTTTTGGCACATGGAATCCATTCCAGAATTCATGGCTTCTTTCCACTTAGCATCGTCTGTGCCTTCAACTTATTCCTTTTATGTAAGAGGATCATCATTGTCAACCAGTAATTAGTCACCATCCTTAGTGACAAGAAAACCTTATCGTTCTAGTTCTCTCACCTCTGTTATGCTCCTACGCAGTTCTTGTGTCTCTAGAACAGATTGTTCTTCCACAATTTTTTGTGGAAGTTGTTCCTATACCAACTCCTGTGTATCATGACCTCAGCTTCATCAAATTCTATCTCGCTCCCACTATATCTTTTGGAAATGTGCTCCCTCTCATGTAATATGGAGTGTCCTTCTACTTTATCATTTTTGTCTAAGGGGTGGTATAGGTAATATCCCCTTGATTCCGTGGGATATCCTATAAAGATACAATTTTTGCCTTAGGGTGCAAGTTTTTTACTTGAAGATGGATTAAAAAAATGATTTTCTTTACCACACAAGTAAATTTGATAACATGGCTTTGAGCCCACTCCATAACTTGTATGGAATACCATTTATCGATTTAGTGGGTACTTGGTTTAGTATGTGTGCTTTTTTTGTCATACTTATCCCAAAAAGGATAATGGATGACTTCCATGACTCATCATTGATCTCACCATTTCCAACAGGGTGAGGTTCCTCCTTTCACTTACACCATTCCAATGAGGTGTGTAAGGAGGAGTGAGTTGAGATAGAATCCCAAACTCATGTAAGAAATCAATGAAGTCATGATTAAGATATTCTACTCCTCTGTCTGAGCGGAGTTTCTTAATCTTCTTACCAAGCTGGTTCTCAAATTCATTCTTGTATTCTTTGAACTGATCATATGAATTTCATATATACCTCATTAAGTAAATATATCCATATCTACTATAATCATCATAAAGAGTGATGAAGTATGATAATCCACCCCTTGCTTCAACTAGAAATGGTCCACACACATCTGTGTGAACTAATTCTAGAAGCACTTTAGCCCTTTAACCTTTCAAACTAAAGGGGTCTTTGTTCATTTTTCCTTGCAGACACGCATGACATACACCAAGTGGTTTTAGTTCGATAGAATCTAAATACCCATATTGATGTAATTTTGTTGACATGACCTCGCTGGTGATGCCAAATATGGGTGTGTTATGAGTCATGTGAATTAACATTGTCACCAATATCCATTACTTGGTTTGTGTAATTTAACACATAAAACTCATTATATAAATGTGATCTACCAAAACAAATTCTATCTTTATAAAAGTAAAAACATTCATTTCCATACATGAAGATGAATCCATAAATATCTAATCTAGATACTGAAATAATGTTACTAGTAATAGAAGGCACATAATAACAACCTCTTAACACCAAGATCATTCCAGTTGTCAATGTGAGGTGGTAGTCCCCGACAGCTACAATAGCAAGTCTGGCTCTGTTGGAAGCCCGTAGATCCTCCTCACCTCGGTCAATATTGATAAATCTACTCGGTTCCTGTATTTGGATACAGATGTGAGAACCAGAAGCAGTATTTAATACCCAATTAGTAGAAATAGATATATTTCATTCGAAAAAAACACACATGAAGATTCCCCTTCCTTCCGTGGTTGGGTGGAGTGTTTATTATAGTGGCCCTTCTTGCCACATGAGAAACAAAGATCCTCATGTTATCTTGGAACTCCTTTTATATTCCTTTTCATGGAAGGCCTTGAAGAAGATTTGGTCTTAAATAACTTCTCCTTCCCTTACCTTTTATTCACCATGATGACAGAAGGATTTTCAATCTTCATGTCATTGTCCACATGTTGAATGTGGATTAGAAGATCAGACATAGACTTACCAATTTTGTTCATGTTGAAGTTTATAAAAAAGTATCAGAAGCTCTTGGGGATTGATGAAAAAATGAGATAGGTACCTAGTTATTCCAAGAGTTTAAACCCTAGAACCTCTCAACTCTAAATTTATCCAATGAGCTTGACTATATGAGGCCCGGTAGGGGAACCTTCTCCATGCTTCCTCTGAAATAGAGCCTTGGAGATCTCAAACCATTCCAGTCTTTCTCCCTCATGGTATAGACCACAGAGGTGCTCAAGAATGCTATAGGAATCTGTGTATTCATGAGACATAATGAGCTCACTAGGAATTTATGAAAACATCAAACATTGAGCATCGATTGTGTCACTCAAATATTGATCATAGACCACGAATTCTTCATCACTCACCCCTGGGGCAGGAGAATCAGGAAGTGAGGTCTCCAGCACGTAAAACGTCCGTTCATGGAATTGGATAACCCGAAGGCACCTAAACCATTCCTAAAAGTTACTACTAGTGAGGATATTGTCTTTATCTAGAATTCATCATAGAGAAAATGTAGTTGATGTGTTTTTCATATTGATTCTACAAATTAATAAAGCTTATTTATCAGTACTTTCTTGATTACATTTTCTGAGAATTAATAATTTTTATTAAGTCTTCCACTATTTTATCAACCCCCAATTTCCCTCAGCATTGAACTCATAATGTCCAGATGCTTTGACATTCTAGTGTCAAGGATCCATATTCTCCTTCGCATAACCCCAATAAGGGTTGTCCATGCTATTTAAATGTATTTAGGTAGTCCGTACTTTTACAACTGTGAGCTTACAGTCCCTTGATCTATTGAGTGGAATACCAATCCTGAAATCCTGACTTCGACTTCCACAACACTTTCCTCCAATATTACATCAATTCTAGCAAGGTCTACTCCTCTTGATGTAATATGGTTAAGTCAACCTGAAACATTTCATAAGGGATTCCTTTATAAAAGTAAGTGTCCCAACAAGGGTTGGTCAAAAACATTTTTTTATTGAGTCTCGCCCATAATCATTTAACAGAAGGCTTGGTATGACTTAATATGGTATTGAGGAGGTTTAATCCTTTATGTGTTGTTTCACAGTATCTCATGATTTTTAATATTAAGTGATTCTTGTATAATTGATAAACCATGTTCTGATAATGTTTACGCATAGTCCATTGTTTATTTTATTCAATCCTTTCATGATTGTTCGTTTTATTTAACATGTGATCACAACAACACAAACATAATAAATAAACAATGAAATCAGACAAAAATAAAATAAGATGGCATGATCATGATCTTTTATTGGTTATCTTATCTAGCGGTTTGATAAGCTAACCCTAACCTAGGGAAAACACCTTGAACTGATGGTTTGTGTTTTGTTTCTCCCACCTATCCACCTTTAAATCTTCTTCAGTTGGTTTCGCCTCATCTTCAAGTTTTGAACCGTCTCCTCTAGCTTGGGAGATCCTCCATTACATGGGGTATACATTAATGAAACCATGGGCACATATGCACTATATTTTATTGGAATAAGGATTTTATGAAAACGAATTTAAATTAAACAAATTTAAATGAAACCAAACACACATACAAAGGGTCTTTGTTCTAGATCATGATCAACCATAGCATGAAACAATATTTACGGATATTTAGAATTCAATTTCTTTTAATCGTTCTATTATTTAATATAAGCCACACTTGAAATTAATTAATTATGATCTTATAATTAATCAATTCATTATCTTAAATTCCATTCTGAATTTTCTTGAGATTATTCTCATCCATATACCTTATATAGGTCTTTGTACTCTTGGAAGAAACCTGGTGAAATTCCATTTCTGGAATGTACACGACATGTAGTTTATATTTACATGGAGTGCATTTCTTTACACACTTTATCCAAAGTACATGTTGGGGGATTTGGTGTGTTTTTCTATACTTTAGAAATTTTGGAGTACAGTGCATGTAGATTAATATAAAACGGCATGTACTTCCATATTACGTGGTTACCGGCCTGGAATTCCCATCTACACGGAACCCAGCTTCTCCTTAAACACGGTTTCACTTAGGCCAGATTGGACTACACGACGTGTCGATTCAACATTCATTCCGTGTATTCCAATTCCACATGTTGTTCATTTTTGGTCAACACGGTGTATTAAAACATAAGTATACTCAATTCACATGGCGTGGTTTTATAGGCCAGTACCGGTTCGTAGAGCCTAAGTATACGGTGTGTAGTTTTCATTACACGTCGTGTATTCCCGTGTTGTACAGACAGAAAGAGCGGCTCCTCCGAATGAGTTACTGATTTTTTATTTAAATCAAAATTACAATTAAAAGGTCTTTTCAGTGATGTGAATCGAGAAATGAAGGAGGAAGAACATATCTCATTCATTCAGTTTAATAGAACAATTTATCACGAATTGAATCAAATATAAATGCATAGATTATCAACGAAAACTAAACAACTATATTCAACTTTTTAACCTCTCTATGATACCAATTAAAGGTTCCGAGCGCAGCATAAGCTCGTGGGTGGATGTTCCGAGTTGGCTTTTGTTCATTCACAATGAACAATCCGGGATCAATACGATGATAAATGCCAGTCTCCACGGATCGATTCATAGAAAAAGAAAAATAAGAAGAAAGGCCCCGAAACCACAAAAGTGTATCGTCACAGGATGATTATAATTAATTTAATTATTTTAAAAGAATTATCTTTTGGTTGTTTTTTCTTCATTGATATTCTTGATCATGTTCTGATGTGATTCATCGTTGCTTCGCAGAATCCAAGGGTAGACATCCTCTAGCGGTGATCCACACGGGCACCATGTATCTCTGGATGTCACCAAAGGTGTCTTCAAGTGATAGCATGGAGAAACCTTTTCTTATGTTGCCCACCTTTGATCATCTTGATCTAATAAAGGGTATATCTCTCAGTCTTAAGAGAGTTCTTGGAGGAAGTAGTTATTTCTATCTTGAGAGAATTCTCCAAAATTGTTGTGCACAATGATTCTTTTGTGTGTATGAAAATAGTTGGGGTTGTGAGGATATTTATAATCGGGTTTAGGTTGTAGAGTTATGAAAATAAATAAACACGTTACATGTTTTATTTATTTCATTGACTATTATTTTAAAACCCCCATGTCGAATAATTAATTCATGACATGCGCCCACGTTGATTACAATAAATATCATTTAATAAACCAATAATATAACCTCAAAATCTAGACAGGAAAACTACACGGCGTGTAATCATTAATACATGGAGTGTACTTGTTTTCCATAAAAATACATGTTGTGTAATAATTAATTCATGATGTGTACTTTCCTTTTCTATTTCATTTCCAAAATGAAAACTACACGGCCTATAATCATTAATACATGACGTGTAATTGTTTTCCATAAAAAACCTCAAAGATTGTAATCATTTAAACACTACATGTATATCTTCTTTTTCATTTCCGTCTTCCACAATAAATAAGATGATTTATGCTTCCTTGAATAATTATTAAACCACGTATGGGAATAATCTTTTATCTACTTGAGATACATTGATACACTTAGTGTGTGACTCTCTAGGCCTCATTCTCGTTGACATTAGGCGCGCTTGCCTAAAGTCCATGATTACTATCTAGAAGTGGGTCAAGGCACCCAAGAGAAAAAAGTTGACGCTGCATTGGCGTGTCACCTCATACAAACTCTTACTATGTAATTTAATCTATTTGTCTCAATATCACATAATTCAGGTTTCATGGAAGTTTCATAAAACTATATGCTTGATCCGTCATTATTTGACTTCCAGAAATAAACTCATCATGTCACCATGGCCATGGAATTTGTTTGAAAATTCTATTTCAATCAAAGGGCCTGATATATCAACTTCCATAAATATGGAATGTACAAATCCTTCCTCAACATATCCATTAACAACATGTAATTTGTGACGCACCCAACGTACCCAAATTCCCACAAACTATCTACATGATTGTTTTCATTAGAAAATCTATGTGTACGAGTCATGACATGAGTTAATGATAATATTCCAGTCTAAAGACCATTACACACGCTCGAAGATAGAAATATCCAATGACACCAAGACATGCAGAATTACTACTGGCGGGTCTGTTCTCATAATCTCCCATATTGGAGATTACCAAGTGCAAACTCCATGAGAGAGAGTCTCGTCTTCTTACGAGTACTCGCACATGACAGTCTATATACGACATTTCCTATAATAGTATGTCATCAAACCATAGAACATTATTTAAGAATATTGTTATAGAATTTCAAGGTTCTCATCATATCGGGGCTCTTCCATGACCTCATTAATACAACAAATATTCCAGGACATTATTATGTTATAGTCATGCAGAACAATGAAAAATATATAATAAGTGTATATTCATGTAATCAATGTAAAAATAGTTTGTTCTCAGGACACCAACTCTAACATGTGGCGATAAGGTAAAGGCTCTTTTTCAGGTATTTTATTTCTTCTTAGGAGCAAGAGGTCATGGTAACATGTCAAGGCTTACGATTTTACAGACTTTCTTTTTGTGATATAGTACAGGGGTATTATATTATACATGATTAATGTGTATCATATTTTCACTTTTTTCTGAGAAATTGTGAAATGCCTCATTATTTTGGCATTGTATGACTCTTTCTTATAATTATATTTCAGTATTGCATTTTTTACATCATTTTCATGTTGTTTACTACTAATATTACTATTATTATTGATTCCACTATGTTATACTCTTCCAATAACGGAATTGTTTCCCCACTATAACACTCAAGGCCCTCACTTTTAGTCAGTAGACTCTAGAATTTGTGGAAATGCGCTTGAGGCCATGGGGCCAACATGGTATGGGGAATCATTAGAGTGTATTCTATATTCGGGATGTTACACTGATACGATGATCGTGGGAGTGAACCCTGTCAACCAAGATGGTATGAGGAGTGAAATGATGCCACTAAGCTATCCATGGGAGTGAACAATAAATACCAAGACTTTATGGGGAGTGAACCCATACTACTAATATAGTCTTGGAATGGATTACTTAGCTACTATGGAAATCATATTATATGATTTTTTTATTCTAAAAATGCATTTTTTATTCTTATGATTTGATTTCATGGATTATGTTCATTATTTCAATGATTAACTCCTTTTGATCAATAATTAATTATTCCATTATTTTTGTTTATGTTTTTTATATCCAAGGTATGATCTTCAAATTTTTTGATCACATTCACGTACTATTATTTTCATGTTTATGCTTACATGTCTCCCTTAATAATCCTTATTAAGAATCTAATACCACCTTTTTTTATTTTTCATTCCCATATGTCATAAATATACACACTATGTTTTAAATGTCAAATAGGAGTACTAGTTAAGAAAAAACTAGTGGGTGATGATATAGCTCACTTATATTCCAATGTTTCAGTTTCCAAATTTCCAAAGGTACTAAAATAATACATTCTATGGGTGTCTGTATTTCTACTATTTGATGTATTCCAAAATATTAATGTAATTATTATGGATGTTAGGAATTATTTTTTCCATTTTGTATCAAAGAGAATTTATAGTCATCCATTGGAATCTAAGAAGAGAAATCCCTAGTGGTAACCATAAGGACATGTCTATGGATAATTCTAAGGATAACGAAACACATAGGAAACTATCCTAGAGTTTTAGTAAAGGATAGAGTGAATGGATTCATAAAAATACTTAATTTTCTGGATAATATAGGTGTATGTGGCTCTATCATAGATGTACCTAGGAGTAAAAACACTAATAAGATATTTTTGGTCTAAATTGGGGTAGTATGGTAACAACTTGTTTGAAAATATTAGGATATATGCTTTACGAAATCCCAAACTCTTCATGAAACATCATGAATAATTTAAAAATAATTTTTCTATAAATAACATAGTTTAAACCTAAGGTATCATTGGTTTGGGAGGGTTTCAAAACATAGAAATATTATAAGTGACTTTTCATGATTATATGGTTCCTCATTGTGATAACTATTTCTAACTCAATGATTTTGATTTTAGGAAACTACTTCAACCTGAAATGAAATTTGTTAGTGGTGATTTTAAAAGAGAATTAATCAATTTCTTCCAAAGAAACATAATAAAATGGGATATGTAATGAAAAATATTTTTGGTATGCTCATATTACATTCTTAGGAGATAAATCATGGTGGACTTCCAAATAATAAAATGAGGGAACAACATTCTGTTGAGTCATTTAAGAGGAAACATCCAACTTCTTTTAGAGGATCTTCTAATACACTTGTTTCTTAATAATTTATTATTAATACAAATATAATATTCTCCATTATCCAGTGTTAATATAATGATAATGTATTTTTAGTAGTTTACCTATTACAAGAAGAAGCGGACTAGGGTGGATTATAACTAAGAATATGAGGAATCAAATTGAAATTGAATCCATGGAATGGGATGAGTTCAAGAACATATTTTTTAAAAAGTTCATTCCTCAGATTATTCATTCCAATATGTAGTGATAATTCCAATAGTTGATTAAAATTTATCATGAGCATGTTAGTACCCATGGGGTTAATTTTATTAGACATGCGATGTATTCTTTAGGAATTATCATCCATCCTAAAATTAATGTTTATAGCTTAATCAATGGATTAGTTCAAAGTCTCATAAGAGAATTTTCTATAATATACATTCATTGTTATGAAGAGATTGTGTGTTGTGTAGTGAAGGATGAAATTGAGGTTAGAGTCACATATCAATCATAGGGGCTTGACACGAAAATGATGTTGGAGTACAATGGAAAATAGAAGAACAATTAAGAGAAGAAGATGGGAATTCCATTATGACATAATTATGGGTGAAGACTGATGTAAATTTTACCAAGGGGTCTAATTTATGATATCTATGTGGTGGGGAAGGAAATATGGAATTTTTTTCTCGACGTGATGTGATGAAGTTAGCTAATAATGATAATGGGGAGAAAGATGTAAAGAAATCACCTCTCATTCATCAATGATACAAGTGTAAGAAGATTGGGAATTATGATATTTATTGACCAAACCTATGGTCCAGTGATGATGATCGTTGTTAGCAACATCTTATGCTGAGGGACAAAGGGAAATATCCTGAAAAGGAAATTTTCTGTAAGGTTTGATATCACGACATTGTTAAAGGTTCACTTACCAATCACTTTAGAACTAATAATTTCATATTTGAATCTTGATCTACACACTTATTAATATGTAAATAATTTGATAAGGGTGTTAGGATTCCACCAAAATGATTAGATGTGGAATCAAAAGTGAAACCCTTCAATGGTATGAGGATGTCATCCCTTGACTATGATTCATATCTTGTTGGCATTGATGGGAATTTAATTTCATTAAATCATGTCATTTTTCATTTTGTTGAATTGTAGTCATATTATGCATATATTTTATTTATCTACATAAATATCAGAAAACTTTCAGTGGGATAGAATTTACGTTTAATATTTTTGACCCTCCTATGATTTTCCATCACTGTGTTGATAAGTGTAAACAAACTATATAGATTACTTATAGTGTAGGGGAATTAATTTCAATTCACAAGGGTTTTTTATCTCCAATAGTTGGGGAGAAAATTTTCATTGTTGATATGCCCATTGTTCATGATTTTTTGGATGTCATTCTAAATGAGTTTTCTAGCCTTCCACCAAAACATGGTGTTGATTTCTCAATATAACTCATTCATGGTTCCACAATTATTTCAATGACTCCGTGTAAAATTGACCTTATTGTGTTTCCAGAATTTAAGAAGATACTCTATGAAAACCTTGAAAAGGTATTCATTTAGCTATGTTTTTCACCTTTTCATGCACCTGTTATATTTTTAATGATGAAATGTGGTTCAATTAGACTCTATATTGAATATTGGGAGTTGGACAATATCACAATGAAGATAAAGTGTCATATTACTCATATTTAGGATTTGTTTTATGAACTCCGCAGAGGTAAATACTTTTCCAAATTGACCTTTGTTCTTAATATCAATAGTTGAAGGTAACGAAGTATGATATACCCAAGACCACTTTCTATACAAGTTATGGACACTGTGATAATATTATAATGCCTTTTTGTGTTTCAAATACGACTACTATCTTTATGGATTTAATGAATAGAGTATCCAGAGACTACCTCAACCAGTTTGTTTTCATCTTTGTTGATGATATTCTTATATATCCAAAGAGAAAGGAAGATCATGAATTCCACTAGATAATTGTATTGATGAACGTACAAAGGGAGAAAATATATGAAAATTTTACAATTTTTATTTTTTTTCCAAAAAAAGGCATTCGTTTTTTGGTCACATAATATAAAGAGATATTATAGCAGAATATCCATCAATGATGGAGTCTATTAAATGTTATACTAGACAAACTATAGTGACTTAGATCCATGTATTTCATGGTTTTGCTAGATATTATCGACTGCTTAAGATGAATTTCTCATGATTATCTGATCCTCTAACCATGTTTACTTGGAATGGTGTTATGTTCTTCTAGATATATGTATGTGTGCAAAATTTCATGGAAATGAATAAAATGTTGGTCAGTGCATGTGTACATACATTATCATATAGTAGAGATGCATTTGTAATCTATAGTGATGCATCCAAGAAGGTATGGAAATATATTATTATGAATAATAATGTTTTTATATCCTATGAATCGTGATGGGTGATGATTCTTGAGAAATAATTACCCAACACATGATTTGGATTTAGGATTGGTAATTTTGGTATTTAATATATAGAGGAGTTATCATTATGAAGAAAAGTGTGATATATAAACTATTAAAAATTGTCTTAAATATATATTAATATAGAATTAGTTGAACATGAGTTAGATAATATGGTTGTAGTTGATAGATGATTATGAATTCATAACACATTAGCACCCAAGTAAAGCGAACAAGGTGGTCAATGATTTATATTGAAATGATCAGACTAGCTTATCCATGATAAGATTCACAAAAATATCCAATATTTCTATATTTTCAATGGGTAGATATAGAAATGATAACGGAATGGGAAAGGTTTATCTTTCTCAAATGAATGTTGAGGCCAATATCCAAGTAAAGATTAATGAGCTTCAAAAGGAAGATGTAGAGATAAAAAAGAAATGGATAAATTTTACATAGCTTAACCAATATTATAATTTAATGATAAGGTTCTAGAGACATGTACATGTTCCATTCATACTAGATTAGGATATGGATATATTATAGAAATCTTATAGTTCTTTATTATCTATTAATCTTGTAAATATAACGATGTATATGGATTTGAAATAATATATATGTATAGATGGAATGAAGGGAAATATCAAATATTTTCAATCTCAATGCATTCTATGACAGTATGTTAAGGCTAAAAAAGGCAAATGGGATGTCACATTAAATACCCAAACCAGAATGGAAATGGGAGGACATTGCTATCGAGTTTGTCATTGGACTACCCAGAAAATATAAAGGGATTAATTTTATATGGGTGGTACTAAATTGACATACTAAGTAATCACAATTCATTGAAATCATATAATATTTCTCTCTATATTATCTTTCTATGACATATAAAAAGGAAGTAGTAAGGCTACATGGTGAACCACATTCCACTATATCTAGTCGATATCATAGGTTTACCTCAAAATTCTCATGAAATATTTATCAATGAATTGATATAGAATTTAGTTTCAACAATAATTATTATCTATTTATGGATGGTCAATCTAAAAGTCCTATTCAAACCGTAGAGTATATTTTGATATCTTTTTTATTAGATTTCAATGGTGGTTGGTATCAATAACATCATCTATTTTATCTTTCTTACAGTAACAAATATCACCCAATCATTCAAATAGAACCTTATGGAGCCCTTTAAGGATATAAATATTGATATAAAACATGTTGGAATGAAGTTGGTGAATGAAATATTTTTGGACCTGATATCACTGAAGAAACTGAAGAGAATATTAGATCCATTCAGCATCATATCAAGACAGCTCAATGTCAGTAGAAAGGTTTTGCTGATAATCATTGGTGTGATATATAATATGAATGTAGTGAGAAGGTATTTATATTAATCACTCCCTATAATAATGTTTTGAAGTTTGGGAAGAAAGGGGGACTAATCCATAGGTATATAATTCCATTATAAATTCTTGTTTGTATTAAGATGGTATCCTTTCGCTTTGAATTTCCAAAAAACCTATCTTAAGTCCATGATGTGTTCCATGTATCTCTTTTGGGGAAGTACAAATATAATATTCACATGTACTTAATTCTTAGGTCATATCACCAAAGAAATATTTTTCTTATGAGTAGATACTAGATGAAATTATGTATTATTTATAGAAATATCTATGAAACCGTTCCACTCACCAGGTCAATTTTTTGGGGGAGAGACCACCAGTTATAGAAATCAATGTGGGAACATCAGGATATGATGAATCATAAGTATCCTCAATTTATTGCAATAGAATGATGAAATTCAATAGAAAAATTAATTTTAAGGAAGGATATAACGTGACACTCAATGTTTTAGTGGACTGTTTTTTGAATTATTTAATTTTCATTAATGTTTGGAAATGCACTAACTCAAACATTTTTTCTCATGACGCTGGTGGGGAATGCATTACATGCAACACCTAGTTTTACCCAAAAACATATAATATTAAAATATTAAAAATTAAGACTTGACCTAGCTATTAATTTAGTGGCTGTGAATATATCTAACTAAATTATTGAAACTAATGGTTTATTGAAATAAATAAAATGAATTCATTAATTACAATGATCTAATTAAATATAAAAGAAATATTTTTATTGAATACAATATTTATGCACACGAAGAGATTTTATCTTAATAAATTGAATTAATTATATTTATTGAGAGATATTTATTTAATATATATATATATATATATATTCAATCACATATTTTTTATATTCATCTAATATATTCGATAAACATAAGATAAGAACAAACCCAATTTTACACATGAAAACCTATATTTTTATTGTGGCACTTTTACCAACATTTAATAGAGAACATACATTAAATATAAACATAACAAAATTACTAAATTTTTGTCTAAATAAAATTCAGTTTATAAAGAATAAAATAAAAATTATTTTATGGTGAATTTTTTGTATTTTCCTATGATGTTTTATTTTTTAACTAATAGTGAAAAGTACTTAAATTTAACTCAGAACTACATTTGCATATAATATATTAATATAGTGAAATTATATTTTAGGATGGTTATGAATTTCATTTATCAATACTTTTTATAAATAAATCCAATTTATGTCCTATGAATCAATTACCCTATGAAATTGACTATAAAAACATTACAATCGTTTGAATGCTTTTACTATAAAAACCAATATTTTCATCCCATCTGTGGTATTATATTTAAATTATTTTCATCCAGATATGTATTTTTAAGTAGAAAAATTTGATGACATAGTATTAATATCCATAGTGTATGATTTATAATAAGTTCAACCATGATTTTGATGAAAAATAATAGTGAATATATTTTAAAATAATAAAAAAACATAAGGTTAAATTAGTATTAATAAAGGAATAAACCATAACCACAAGACACAAAATAACCTATAAATTTTTAAAAAATCCATTGGATGGAAATATTTAGACCCTATCCTCCCTTTAATTTTCTTTTGACCATTATTTTATTGAACACACAATAAAAAACAATGATGGTGTTTCCCATTTCCAAAATACTACAAGAGATCCACTCCTCCTCCGTTATTAAAGGTCCCACTCCTCCCTCTTTTTCACACATTTCATTACACTTATAGTTAAAAATAATATGAAAAAATAGATCCCAAATATCTCTAAATTCCACATTGAATCCTTCCATTAGCGTAAATATTTTCAACTAATTCCTTTTACTCAAACCAAAAGGAGTTACCGGATTAAGAGGTAACACATTATCTTAAACTCATGTCTATTATTTTCTTTCTCCACTTCCTAAAATATTATTATTTTGAGATTATATGACAAAAATAGTATACTAAATACGCTAGGATGCTTTTACACTTAAATATAAACAAAAACACACACACACAATCATCTAATTGTAAAGAACACATAGTTTACATGTACAATAAACTATCCCCGCACTAAACGATAACTATTCCTTTTTCTATTACCACATCTAATTTTAGAAATTATTATGGAAACTGTGTTTATATATGTTATAAATTATATTTATTATATATTTATTCTTCTATAATTAATTGAAAATTCATATATTTATACTTTGAATCTTTGGTATATACTATAATATCATTTGAGGAAGTGTGGACTAACGCCCCCTCAATGTGAAGTTATTCATTCATACACTGCATTGAATGTATTGAGGATGGGTTTAGTGAATATATATGATATATTTGATATAATAATGGTTATTTAATAATTATATATATAAATATATATATTTCTTTTACATTCAGTCATTCAACATGACAATTAATCAAAAATAGTGTTCATGCATACGTACAACCTACCATCTCCATCAACAATGCCTTCCATTTCTTACATCTATATTCTATAGATTATTATAATAAAAATTTAATAAATATAAATTTTATATGAATCGTGGTTTAAATTCTGGAAATCATGATTTATGTATAAGGACCAAAGATAAAACAAATTATGTCACACATGAGAAACAAAGCAGATATTACCTGAAGTGTAACCATAACAAGGAATTTTTAATAAACGGGTAAAATAAGGTTATAATAGAAAAAATATGGTAGTAGATACAAGAATATTATTTTATAATATATTAATAATAAATTTAAATTTACTATAATGTAATATTTTATGAGTACAAATAGAGTCAAAACACAAGGTAATGGAATTTCATCTCACTTTTTATATCCATGACATACATTCCTTGTACACCACTCATTTATTTTTGGTGTTGTATGTATAATAATCATGAATGTATTATATGATTATTATTAATAAATTTATTGGTATTTAAATATCCTTTCTAGGATCTTTCTTTAATATGGTTTAAATTATAAAATGGATTTTAAGAGCCATTTATAAAATTTCAAGGAATTTGGTTCTGAAATTGTTTATAAGGTTCTTTATAAGATTCATGTAAAATAAGTTTAATTTTGTTCATGATTCCATTATAATATATCAAATTTTTCTCAAAAACAATATATTTTGAATGTTTTAATGTTTTAATAACAATTTTTAAATGATGAATGATATTTTCATAGGTAAATGTTTTCAAATGATCAATAAAAATTATTTCCCATGTAAGATAAAATCCATTAGTGTTACTAATGCCATTCTAAGGAAATTAATTTTTGTATATATTCTCTTTATTTAAATGAATTGGTAATATTTTGAGGGATTTAGTTTTATGAAATTTATTTTAAAATATTTGGTTTTGATTTTGAGGGACTGGTTATGGAACTTGTATATTTTTTCTCAAGTTATGATATGATTACATTTTTATGAAACCCATTTCATTTAATGGGAGATGATATGATTATTTTGGATTTTTTGGAACATATTTGTTTAATTTAATTATAATATTGGAGGACCTATATCTCCCTTTAATTTACTGGATAATGATTGGAATCTAGTGTTTTAAACTAAGATGGTTTTGGGATTGAACCATGACTACTAAGATGAATGTGGGAGTGAACCATAACTACCAATATGATATTAGGTTCGAACTCATGATTCTATGATGTAAATAAGAGTGAACCATGACTACCAAGATTGTGTGGGTAGTGAAACCATACTACTAATATGGCATTTATAGCAATGTATTGGATACTATCAAAATCATACTATTTTCTTTTGTGTTTTCCACAATTCCATGTTTTATTCCTTTGTTATGATTTCATGAATTATGTTTTTAATTTACATATTATTAATTCCTTATAAACTACCATGATTTATTCCATGATTCATGTTTATTATCATGATATGAGGGGTTTGTCCTTCAAAATGTTTCAACTCTTTCACATACTCTTATGCTCATGTTTATGCATTCATATCTCCCCAATTTAACCTTACTGAGAATCTGAGATCAACCCATTTGAGGATTATTTCGCTTCGGTTGTAAAGATACTTATTTTGTTTTCTAAGTGTAATAATATTCCAGGTAATGAACAACCAAGTTTTAGATTAATTATCTCAATTATGTACCAGTTTTTCTATTTCTGTCTTCCTAAAGGTTCTAGACAAATAGAGACATTGGTTATCTATTTTTTTAAATTTTGATGTATTTCAAAAAGTGATGGATTTTTAATGAATGAAAAAAATGGTTCATTATATTTTTAATAGATATTTAATAGAATAAACTATAGGTTTATGTTAAAAATTCTAAAAAATCTATGACATCACCATTGCAGATATCATCTCAATTTCATTTTTAGAAATACACTCCCAACGAAATACGAAAACCAAAACAAAATATTATCATATAAATGATATAAATTTAATGAGTAATTAAAACTAAAAATGATTTTTTTTAATATGTATTATACATAATATTTTGGGGACTTAAAATTCCATTTTAGTATCTCTCTATCATGTGGTTTATATTTCATAAGTTACCAAATCGAATAAGGATTTTTGTTTCAATGTGACTTCTTTGATAGAAAATGATTTTTTATTCCCCTATGTTGTTTTATGAGGTGAATATGTAGTAAAATTGACATTTATTATCACTAATTTATATATAATCATTGTATTTTATGATCCAATGATAACACATTTTTAGTGATTTCTATGATACAATATGAGTGCTTATTTGGATTTATTATGACTGTTATTTTAAATGATAAAATGTTCTGATAAATCATTAATGAAGCTCACGAACATTATTATCATCATCTTATGTCATGAGAAAATGGTTTTTTCTTTATTTTCCTCTCTTTTTATACACAAGAGTTCATAATAACATTTTTAAGAAAATATATTTTTATCTTGGAAACCCATTTTTCATGACCATATTTTCAAAAATTGTTTTCTTTTTTATCATTATTTATATGATTTAATAAAAATATTTTAACCTTTTTTTAATTTTTTACAATTTCATTGAATGGAATCATTATTTTTTCAAATAACTCCCATTTTCAATTTTCAAAAAATATGAAAGGAATCATTCTTTTAAATTGGACAGAATGAAGGGAATATCAAATACTTTTGACTATTATTTTATTTGAATATTCCTTGATATGCATTCAGTGTTATTTAAATAGAAATCGATATTAAATTTTTTTTATGTTTTAAAATGATTTTTTACAATAGGAAAATAAATTTTCCTTAGGAAATGTTTCAAATTATTTTTAAAGACTCGATTATATGTTTTTGATGTTATTTTAAAGGAATAAAATTTTGGTTTTTTTAAATAATGTTTTTTAAAAAGTGGAGAGGATATTTATTCACAATATATTTTTTAAATTATATATAATGAATAATTTATATACTTTCAGGTTTATCTTCAAATAAAAGGATTTTCAAAATGATCTAGGTTTTAAAAAGATAAATTTAATGAAGTGTTATCTTCATCGTAAAAAATTAAAAGTGATCATTCAAATTAAATATCTATCTATATTGACACCCTTCAATGATACTTTATTATTACATTGGATGTGATCCATTCATTAAATTATTATTATATCTCTAAATGGATTATTTTTATAATGAAAATATTTTTATGAAAGACATTTCTTTTCCTTCAATTGCAGCATGAGAAAATTATTATGAAACTCGCTTCTTTTTCTATAGGTTATATATTGAGGAAAATAATAAATGATTAAGAACCATATTTCTTTTCATGAGTTATAATATGATTAATGTTTTATGATCTTGTATAAAATGTGTTTAGGATTTTCATCTTGTGATTAGTGGGAACTGTATCACTATCCAATGCATTGGGTAATGGTTAATATTTTATGATCTCAAAGGGTACATGAGGTGTTATTATAAGCTGGAACACGATATAAATGTGGTTATAAAAATCCCAAAATATGTTAAATGAGAGGTTATCCCAATCTTGAAATAGGGTATACTACATTTCATCCCCATCCCAAAGTAGGTGGATAGGTGGTTAACAAAATACAACCACGTTTTTAATGACATAGTGGATATGATTGACATGAGATTTTATATTCATAAGTATACACCAAGAAATTTTTTCTTATACTAATGTTATTCCCTCAAGGATCATATTATTTTATTCCATTATGATTCACATCTTTTAAAATGAAAATCTATATAAAATGACTCAACATTATGATCTATTATATGTAGGGTATGGTTTTATAATGTCATCCTTTTGTTTTTGTACCCTTATGGTGATGTTATGGTTATATATATCCCAGTTTTTCCCTTACTGAGCATCTGAGCTAAATATTTCTTATGTTTCCTTTCCCTAGGATATTAATAGTGTCTTTATGTATGGTATGTTTCTAAATAGTGTTATAGGGGAAGACATTTATTAGAGAAGTTGAATATTTCTCACCAAATTCTGAAGATTTTTTTTCAGTTTTTCTAAATGAACCAAACTTTTATGGTCCTTATGAGCGTGTTGATTTAATATATTGAATATTTATATTATAATATGTCATTTACATGTATGAAATTCTTAGGTTTCAATATTTGGTATCATAGAAAATTTTTAGTTAATCATTAGAGACTAGGATACAAAAACATTATTGAGATCCCAAAGGATATTTCTATAGATACTTATTGGGATGTATCTATGTACAAATCTATAGATGAGTAAATTTTTAGACAAATGCACATGGATTTTGGAAAAAGTATAGAGAATGGGATTTCAAAGATATTGAATCCTTTTCTAGATACTAAAATGGATTGTGGATCTATAATAGTGGTACCAATGTATAATTACTTCAAAAAGGGATAATTCATTAGGACTTAATCATCACTTGGTGTTGGATAATGGGCCCTGTTGTACACAAGGATTGACACTACTGGGGGATAGGATTTGTAAATTCAAAAAATCATTATAAATAAACATGAGGACTTTAAATAGATGATAACTAGAAATAAACTTGGATAAACTTATAATATCATATATAAAAAATTATATTTTGGGATTTAGAAATACTATACGTGAATTATCATTATTATGAGTTTATTCACTATGATTACTACTGATGGCATTATTTGTTTAGTCAATGGTCAAAACCTTCCTGAATCATGTTAACATTTAATTTGATATACAATTATGTGAGTTTTAGAAAACAAATTAATTTCTTAATAGATGGAAATATATTGTGAGTATTTTTATTCCACTATCATGGTATATGATTAATAATGTGAACATTAGTAAGTTTTCTAAAGCGTCAAATATATGAAGAAAAACGGTTCTGAATGTTCATGTGGTAATGAAAACATAGTAAAGTAGATTTAGCATGAATTCTTTTAATAAGGTGGGGGAATCACATATAATAACATCATATATGGAGGGGAAGATGTTATTTTTGTTGAAAACTTTATAGAGTGTCCAATTAATGAGGGGTTAAATGTTTTATATTTTGGAAACATAGGAATTATCCAATTCAATTCCCTAACCAAAAATTAACTATTAGACCAAGGAATGAAATATTCCATATCATTCATTAATTTTTAATGATAAATGTATTTTCTATAGTTAGATACAAGAATATGTTCTAGATTATTTTTTCAATGGCATTTGGATACTAGGAATCATGGAATGTCTATCGATTATGTTATTTATGGAATAATATTTGAATGCATGTAAGATTAACTTATGAGGTACAGATTCTATCATGGGTTTATATGTTTAAGGACGATCATATGTTCAAGGTATTGGACCCCACACTTGATGTTTTACAGGATGGTAGTTTATCAAGATGAAGGATATTTAGGGAGGTAATTATAGAAATACAACACGTTGGTTATTAATATATTTTAGAGACAAATTTATTTTAGGAATAATACCTTCCATCTTTTTTTGCACATGATTAATGATATTGGTAACCATTAAGGACTATCTTATCATCGATGATGAGATATTTATGGGTTGTAGTCAGTCACCTTAAAAATTCAACATAGTTCATTACTTTCATAGAATACATCTATTTTGATTTTCATGAAAAAAAATATATTTTTGAAATAAGTTTTATGGTATCATAGAGTTTCAAATTCAATTTTATGTTATTAAAATAAATAATTTTACATCAAGGTTTTGAGAAAGTAATCAGTAATCACTTAATATAGAGTTGAGTTTAATCACTATGTATCATCAACATACATATGGTCAATATGTGAAAATAAATAAAACCCTAGAGCATATGAAAAGATCTTCTTATATGGATTTGAAAAAAAAAATGGATCAATAGATTCCTCAGATTTAGTTTTTTAAAGTAATAGCTCTCACTTGAGTATTCAAATAGATACCTCTGACGGCCTTTATAGAATTAAGATTAGAACTATAATGTACTGGACTAGTGTGGTAGAAAAATCTATTGGGACCAAAACAATCTGATGAGATGGAAGAGAATGTTGATCCATTTCAAAATATGTAGATACTATAAAAATTCGACCGAAAATTTATATTAATAATTATTAATGTGATTTATAATTTGAAGTTGGGATGCATTTCTTTCCATGAGTTTATATTTAGATGGAATACGGAGAAACAATGTCGTAGATATATTAGTCCCCTTAAATATTTGATTGAAATGGGACAGAAGTTTTTCATTTCTATCTTCTTCTAAACTTATCTTATGCTCATGAAGTATTCCATATATCACTCCAGAGGATGTAAATACATAATCCATCTCAAGTACTGAACACCGATGTCATGTATCTAGACCATGATACTTTTTATGAGGAATAATCATATAGTATCTATATTAAATAAATAATGTTAATAAATATACTCCTTACCTTATCAATGATTTTTTGTTGAAACCTATTGAAAATTCATAAAATGTGGGATCATAAGGACGTAATGAGATATAAGTATCCATAATAGTTGAAATTAAATTGAGGAATTTCACAGTTGAAATTCATTTTATAGATTGTATAATTTGAAAACCCAAAATTTTGTGAATTTCATCATTTAAATTTAATATTATCTATATTTGTTATTACAATATATATTCAGTTTATCTTATGTTACATGTAACACTGAATTTGTATTGCATTACACATAACAATGATTTTAGCTTTTATTACAAGAAACATTTAGTTTAAATGAAAAATGACATCTCATTATAATGTTATTGTTTAATCTCATATTTATCAAATAGTTGTTGGAATGAAATATATAAGTAATAATAAATAAATTATAAAATAATATGGTTTATGAAAATATATGAAATCAAATATTTTTTCACAAATTAATTAAAAATAAAAAATAAAACTATTCGAAAATAACATAAATCTTATTTTTAAAACTATTTTCTCAAAAACCAAATTGATATTATCAATAAACCAAACGAACTACATTTAGTGATTTCTTATTACTAAAAATTACATATTATATATTAAATCTAATATTTAAAATTTTCCTGTGATGTTTCATGAGAAATATATGAAAATAAATCCAATTTAATAATTAAAATTGTATTTATCAAAAAAAATAGTTATGTTGATTTTTTGCGCACTTATTTAAAAATTAAAATTTATAATATTTGAAAACATCAATGTAAAATAATAATTTTTTGAAATCATATTATCAAAATTATCTTAGGTATACTTTTTAATTATTTTATGAAAATATTAATTATATGATGAATGATGAAAATGTTGTGTATTAATTGAAAATTTTCATTTCATTTAGATTATTTATCATGATTGTTTATAATTTAACTATATTTAATGTTAAATTTGTTCTTTTATATATATATATATATATATATGTATATTAATCAAATTAAGGTAATTTAGATCAATTTAACATTCAATTTGTATAAAAAACTTTGTAAACCACATATCATTTTATCATTGAGAACATATTTTCTCATCACGTCTACTGGATTAATTTTTGAATTATAATTTTCAATAATGTGAATTTAATTTATAATAATGGATTAAATATTTGTAATTATCATAATTTATATAAATATATAATATCAAATTAATTTTATACATAAATTTATTAGTAAAATTTTTGAAAGTAAATTATTATATTTAAGGTTACAATGTGTTAAATGGAGGAGAAACAAATAATATAAGGGTTAAAATGAACTAAAATAATTTCAATAATATAATTTAACGTCATATTTCCAATATATAATTTAAAAGTCTCTAGAATACTCCATCTTGTAATTTTTTGGAATTAAAAAATTGTGGTTACACGGTTTGATTTTTAAAAATTATAACTATGTCACCCAACTAACTTTTAAAAGGACACACCTCTCCTATATTCATCACAACATTAATCCATTTTCGTTTAGAAAATATCTTCCTAAATTATTCCCAAAAACCCTAATCTCATCCAAAAATCTTTAATGTGGGCAAAAAAAAAATCCTATGAAGGCTTTTTGGAAAACCAATGGTGGTCACTCGAAGAAGAGTTAATATTTTTCAATGATCTTTTTTTATTCCTCCCTATAACATCTAAAAATATTATTAAACCAACATGATAAAATAACCTACGTCTGTTACATATAATTAATTTTAAAGATAATTTAATTACCTAAAAATATCTTCACTTCTTTTAAATGGGTTACTAAATTATCGTTCAGGTGTATGGTGGACTAGAAAAATATAAACTAATTCATTAATATTCTCATTACCACCTCACTTGGATGGGTATAATGATGGATATATGGTATATATATATATGATATTATAAAACAATTAAACCTATATATTAATTATATCATATATACCATTTTAATTTCTATTTTGTAGCAGATACGATAATGTTGCTCGAGTGTACGACGATATAATACCTCAGGAAGTGATCTGATTCCTTTTGAATAATTCATTAAATTGAAAACAATATGTAAAAAGTTAATGAATATATGTTATATAGGAGACATAACTATGATATTCATGAAATATGTATCATTATAAACAGAAAATATACTATTTTTATTCTTACATATTCACACACTGAATGATGAAAATGTCGTTCATGTACGTGTAGACTTATACCATCATAAAGTGATGATCTATATTTTATTCACCAAACCACATGGATGATATGTATAAGAATATTTTAATAAATAATACAGTATTTTTAATATTATTAACAATCTAATATAATAATATATTACTTACCTTATTTCTAAAATTATTGTTGAAAAATATAAACGTAACTGATGCATACATAAGACATAACATCTTTATGATCATAAAATAAATCATTTCTCCAAACCATATTTCATGATTTTTATAAATATTAAAATTTGTGTATAAAAATTATAATTAATTCGATATTATTATTTGAGTTATTATGTAACTAGGATCAATGTCTGATAATAGAAAACAAAAATCCAAAATATATATGAAAAACATATCACTTTTTACCCTAATATTTATTTTAATAGTGAATTATAATTAAATGGGTAATAAAATGAAATAATTAAATAATATATTGTATGTTATATATAGTTTTGGTCCTTTAATAGACATATAATATACTTAAACTTATTGATTAGGAGGTTCGGATGAGTAAGGAGTACGTTGGGACTTATTGTAAGAGATTTCTAGTCTCTGTTTTATTTATAGGAGACATATGCATACTCAAAACATGTTTCATATTTATGATGAATAAAAGTAACATTATATATGTTTAACCACTAATATCATCCTTTTAATTATTTTTAAATATTCATATGATGTTATTATTTATTTGGTCTTTAGATTTTAATTATTACTAAAGCAGTAAGGGATTTCTATCTCACGTTTTTGTGTCGCATGTGCCATATTCAACACTAGTTGCTTTTATGTCGTGTATATACATTAAAATATTGTATTATCTATTATTATACTTATTATTATGGGTATTTACTTTTCTATTATATAATCTATCTTCCATGCATTTTACAGTTCAATAGTTACCATATTAGTATGATTGTTTTTTCTCAATTTTCCTTCTTTGAAACATGTGGTTGTGTAGTATACCTATATTCTTTTTTGAGGCATATATATATCCCCATTTTTATTTAATATCATACATTTATTTATCACTGTGAATATTTATGTTTCATTTGTTTATATTCATTCATGTTGTTTACGATTCAATTTTACTAAAGGAATAAATAATGTCTTGTAACAATCTCTTTGTTTGTTAATATTGTTTATAATTAATTTTTTATGGTAATATCTTATTATACATCTCTAAAAAACTCATGACCTTTATTATAATGTTTTTAATTCAATATATTATTTGTTTTCCCTTAATTTTATTGTCTTTATCTATCCATTATTTCAAAATAATTTTTTTATGTAAAATCATATGTTCGGTCCAAAACCCTTTTTTCCGAAGACATGTTCCCTAAAAATAGTTTCAAAAATTGGTTTTTACATTTCTCATATAATATATGAATGGATTTTCCCCTTATATGAAATTTTAAAAAAAATTAGATTAATCAAGATATTATTTTCTAAATAACGATCATTTGGACTTTTTTTAAAATGTTAAATTGATATTTGATTTAACGTGTTCGACAAGAATATAATTTACTACTATTTTATTTATTATTATAATTAAATCTTAATTAATAGGTTATATTGTATATTTTAAAAGAAAATGATTTTCCAAATGATAAATTTTTAAAAAGGTATTTATCAAAATGGAATTTATATTTTCCACGTGAGATTATTTAAATTATTTTGAATAATTATTTATATGATTTTAATGTTTCTTTAATACAAAATGATTTTAAAAAAGTTTAATGTTTTTAATGGTGTCTTCCAATGTGTGAAAGATATTTTTTCACAGTAAATTCATTAAGGGAATTATTTATATTCATTTATATGTATTCATGGTTATTTTCTGGAAAAAGTGTTTTAAAAATGTTCCATGTTTTAAAATTTTAAATTTTAACGTAAATTTATTCACCAAAAAAAATATAGTGATCTTTCAAAATCAATCTATATGTAAGATGGTATCATTTAATGTGTGTATTTAATTAATGGGGATAGGATCAAATAAAATTATTATAATTATTTATTTTAATAGTTTATGTTTATGATTACACAATATTTTTTACACCTGTTTCCATTCCATGGGTTATACGAAGATAAAATGCTTATGAAAGAAACTTATTCATCAATGAGTTATGCTATGAGGAAATTATGGAATGATTATAAAAAACATTTTTTGGTTCTAATATGATTAATTTCTTATTATCTTGTAGCAAATGTGTGAATCAATTTCAACATAGGATTGTTGGGAACAATATATCCCTCTTATTCATTGGGATATGATTAATCATATTTTAGCTCACAGGGTAGAGAGGAGGATATCCCTTCAAATTGATGGTACAATAGAGTTTACCCCAATCCAAAAAAAGGTACACTGGAGGGAATCCCATCAATGAAGTAGGTACATGGGTTGTTATCCCAAGCCTTTTATGTTGTGAATTTTATTGTGGATAGGCTTGACATATGATTTTATATGCTTTTGTGTATGCCAAAAATTTATATCTTATAAAAAATTTATTATATAATTACCCACGTTCAATTATTATCTTAAAATTAAAGTCTTTTAAAAATAAAATATTTATACAATGTTTCAATATTATTATTTTCGATAAGAATATTAAGGTTTTCAAATGGTACTCTCTTATTCTCATGCCCTTATGATCATGTTATCCTTATGTATATCTCTTGGTTAACATTATTGAGAATTTTATCTCACCATTTATTTTGATTCCACTTCCTAGGACATGAATTATGGTTTGAAGTATGGTATACTTGACAATATTACTAAAGTAGGAGTTCCTTATTGAAGATGTTGAAGTTTCTACACCAAATTAAGAAGACAGTGTTCCTTGTTCTCAATGCGACGATAATATTATTGTAATTAAGAATATATTTATGTAATTTATTGAATATTAATATAAAATAATTTAATATATCTAGATGAATAGTTTAGTTCATTATATATTACCTCTTATTCTCAAAACATATCTGGGAGATATAAATACAATATAATTATTTCCCTACCATTAATTCCATTGAAGCTATATCTTCTTGTGATTAAAAGATTTAACAAAATATTTTACATAGAAAACTAATATCAATATAGTAATATAAATTGTAAATATTTTATTCCATGTTATATATGTAGTCTAAATAATTCAAATATAGTCTTTTAAAGTTATACTCATACTCAACACACATTATTCTATATACTTATTTAGACATTGTCAATTCCTCTCCATTTCATATCATTATTCGAGATGGATGAATTTATTAAAGAGTATCATAATAAAATATATCCTTAGAATTATATTCCATATTCATATTTACTATTCTAGATCAATGGAGACCGTTGAACCGCATCTACTTTTAAAAAATACACATATAGAAAAATAAAATTCTTAGTTATTACTTCATAATGAACAAAATATAATTTAATGGGACTTTATTAATTGTCAATCTTCCAATAGTTAAGTATATCAATGAAAACTTGGATAAATTGGTAACATGACATTCTCAAATAATTTTTAATAAAACACTAAAGTAGTTGGTAATTACATTCAAGAATGTATAATCCTTGTAACTTGAGTCAGTTAGTCTAATGTGGCCACAATATGCATTGTTCCAACACTATTTTTACTGTATTTCCAGTTAAGGGAATAACTACATTGAGTATGGGTGTATATTTTATTTATTATCTTTGAAAAAATAACTATACAATGGTTCACACTATGTTAGATCATAATCATCATGAATATTGAATCACAAAATAAAAAATAATCTGATTGTTAAATTTCTCAAATAGAGTAATGGATTCTCATAATTCTCATACTACCCTTGATCATTTAAAATATAGTTTAAAAGGTTCCAATTAATGTTTTAAAAATATCGGTATTAGAAACCATACTATAGTAACCTAGAGCTAATGTTTACATAATTACATTTGTGCAAGATACAATCGATATTACTATATAAGATTGATCAGTTAATCAATCTAGGAAAACTAGATAAATACAACTTTACCATATTTTATTGAATATATAATAACATAGAATAGAAAATATTATTTTACACATAATTTCATTCCCAATATCATTATTCATATCATTGGGAAGGTAATTATAATAAGAGGTGACCTCAAATTCTCATAAAGGGTTACATATAGTAGAATTTATCATGATTAAATAAGGAATAGTCAATAGGAATGATAAAAAATGAAGAAAAAATAAATGAACAACAAGACTATAATTTTCATTAATGGATAATAAAATCATATATGAAAATTCAATGATGAAAAATAAATTCTTCATAATTTATATCTATAGTTATGGACATTCATGATCTTATCCTCTCAACCAAGTTATAAGGAATCATCCTATCACGGGCTCTTAGCCGTGGAATATTTTTGATAATGTTGTAAGTGTAATGAAAAAGAAGATATAATATTGAATTCATGTTTTGTGGTATTATAAAACTTATTGAAGTATTTAGGGTGTATTTATAATTTTCCCCACACGTCACTTGCTCATCCCGTGCATTACTCATATATTTAATAATAAATATAATTCATTCTAAAAAATAAAAATTAATTAAAAATTTAACATTTTTTGAATCAATAATAAATTACCTCAATATTTCATAATCATAATAAAATAAAGAAAATGAATAAATATCTTATTATTTTATTATATACCCATTATCATTAATCGATGTTTTCATCATTGAAAATACCATAAAATTTTCCCTCTAGAATTTCATGTTGAAAATAACATTGTCATTTGGAAAACAAATTTTTAAAATCAATAAATATATACAATTTAAATAAAATAATTTATATTTAAAATAAAAAATTAACCATATACCATATTATTCTATTAAAATATTATTAATTATGGTAATAAGATACATTTGTGTGGTTTATGTTAATAAATTATTCCCTTTAGACATTTTTAAAAATATACCTATTTAAGAAATTTCAAGAAGAATCATTTTTAACATTATAATGTATTATAAAAAATGGTTATAATTTATATTAAATAATCATATTATAATCGTAAAATAAATCATAAGAAATTTTAAAAAATATGCGGTGATGGAATAAAAATAATCCAGACTAAAGAGAAAATAATGATTTTTTCTTACAAATATTTTATAAATTATTTTATTTACGTATAAATGAATATGGTAATGATACATTAAAATTACCTAAATAAACACATTAGAAGAATATGGAATGTTATTAATAGGTAAAGGTCATTTTATTTCCTTTTATTGATGTTCTATAAAAAATTTGAAAATTAAAATTAGATTTTAAATGAAAACTCTTACAGAAATCAAAAAAATTATGTGAGAAGTAATCAATTAATGGATTATGTGTATCAAATATAATTACTAAATAAATTAAAAGTGAAACATAAATAAATAAAATTTATTTTTACACATAATTATAGAATAACGTAATAGATGAATTAGTGTTATTACCCAATGAATGCATGTTCATTTAGGATCCTTTTATCTCAAGATAGAATTTCCATATAAGTGATTTTAACATTCGGTGTAATAAATTTAAATTTATTACAATTTTACACAAGATCCATAAAAATTCCTATAATATTATATATTATTCACTTAAAACATTCCAATAAGAATTTACTAATAATTCATTATTAAAATCACTACTTGCAAGTGTTCAGTGTTTCTTTTTTCATGTTTGTTTTCATTTGGTTGTTCCACGTATTGCATCATTAGAATGAATTAATAGTATAATAAATGATATTAATGATCTAAATACCAAATATTTTCATTATATAAATATATATAATAAATCATTAAATTATTTCTTGAATATTTAATCGCATCTCTTTATATAGGTGGTAATCCACATGTACGCACGAGTGGCACTGTTGATTTTTATGGAGTATATAGTTACTATGGTAAATGTTATATTGTAATTTTATAGTCATAAATATTTTATATTTATCTTATATATTGATTAATTATAAAATATTTACTACCCATGTGAGGTGTTGATGGAATGAACTTCATTCGTTCATGAAGAGGTAGCCCACCATACAGATTATCGATGAATTTATTTCCAATTTGACCGAGAATTCTAATGTTAAATATTACAAAAAAACAATAATAACACCTCAATATATTTTTTATTATTATTATATTATTTTGGAATTGTTTGGACATAATTTATTGTTGTAAATGAAAATGGAAAATCAAAAGTTTTTGGTTCCGGTGATTACATCTTCATTAAAAGATCACCTATAGTTTCTTTATTAGGGGCCACTATAATTGTGTTTCAAGAATAAAAGAACATAAAAATGGTTTCTATGGAGATTTAAAATATATTTTTACATGGTTTGGGTAATGTAGATGCATCAAAATAGTATTTATAAAAGAAATTAGCGATGTCCTTTTTTTTGTTTCAGAGGGTCACAACTTGATTTTTTAAAGGATTAAAATTCTATTAAATTATTTTCCATGAAATGTTCCCCAAAAAAAATCTATATCGATAATAAGTTTAAAAGGGTTGAACTAAATTCATCCATTATTAATTAAGATAAAAAAATTTAGCCTTTTCATATATCTTTTACATACATTTACCTGATTTACCTTTTAACCAAATTGATAAATTTTGTAGTTTTTACTATTAATTAACAAATAAAATAATCATTCCTCACTTATAAATATTAAATATTATTATTTTAATAATTAAATAATTTTTTATTGATTCAATTTTTTATAATAGGAACATATTATATTAAAATAAACTTACAAACCATAATGAAAAATAGATTTCAAAAAAATGCCTTCTTAAGACTTTAATTTTTTGTATTCCATGAAAAAGTAAAATATATTTAAAAATATATGAATTGAATTATTTTTATAAAAAATATTCAAAATAAATCTCAAAACAGATATAAATAAATATGGTTTGTTTAAAATATATGAAAGTAAATATATATTTTGTTGAAATATCAATATTTTCACTACTCACCCAAAAGAATTCATTTTTGAAAAAATCCAAAAAACTCAATGTATATTTTTTTAGATGGTGATATAATAAATTACATACTTTTGTAAAATAATTTTTAAATGTTTTATTAATTAGATATAATATTCATCATGAAAATAAAATAAAAACAATTTTATGGAAAACATATTTTTGAAGCATGAAATTGATTTTCCAAAAATTGACTAATTATTTTTTATTCATTAATCAATGAATTCATATTAAATAAACTATTTATTCATATTTTTCATAATGTGGTTAATATTATTCAATCATGCATGTTTTATGACTATGTGATAACCATCACATAATAATATTTTAATAGTATGTGATAGATGGTTTAAATTAGTTGTTTTCTAAAAAGTATCCTTTAAAATAAATTAAAATTATTTAAATAGAAATATAACTTTAAATATAAATGGGATACATTGAGGATTACACATATAAAAATAAAAAAATTTAGATATATATTCAATAAATATCATAAATATACATTCCCATCAACCGTATTGGTTTATTGTCTTCTAAGATTATATATATAATCATATTTTTTAAATTAAATATCTCCATAATCTTACACAATATTCTTCTCACTTAGAAAACTTTTATACATGTATTATTTAGAATATATTTTAATATTACTGGAAACTATTTTCAAAATAATTATATTAGATTATCAGTATGTGTAAATATATTATATATTAACCAATAAAAGTAAGTGAGCATATTTTATGAACAATAACTTGATAACATGATCATAACATATGATATTCATTCTAAATCAATCGAATATCCTTAATCATGGTTCATGGAGTAAGGCATTGTCATAAAAAATACAAAAATTATAATAATGAAGAAACATTAATAATTATTTTTGATACATGATATCATATCATAAGAATAATATATATGTTTTTAGTATTCACATAAAAATAATTTAATGATTTTTTATGTCAAAAATCGCATCCAAAATTTTTTTAGTTGATATAGTCACGTAGTGGAATAGTTTCCCTACATATTCCAATTATTTTTATAGTCAAGGATAAATGAAAATTTTATCATATTTAATAGATTCTATTATGAATCAGTTTCACTACCCATTTATATATATATTATCCCATGGTACATAAAATTTAACGAATTACATTGAAAATATATATAATTATGGTCAAACCACTAACATTATGAAATCCATACATCATTGTTCCACATGATCACAAAATATCTCACATTTCACCCTAGAACAACGAATAAAAATGAAATGGGTTTTATTATTATTTCATCATCAAAAAATCATATGCCTTATAGATAAAAAATTTAATGATATCATAAAAACATTCATTATGATGTCTCACCCTAATTAGCCATTGGTAAGAAATAGGTTGCATTAATACATTCTTAAAATATCTAAATAATAATACATCTGAAAAAAGAGCTTGGATGGAATCATGATAACATATCTCAATAGTAGAATAAGGTAAATTTATTGGTTATTAAATAGATAAATATTTTAAATAAAATATAATTTTTAAATATCTTTGAAAATAATTGAAAATATTTATTTTTCTGTTGCAATATTTAGAAAAAAATACATTAATATAGAGAAAAAGGTTTTCCTAGTACATATCCTTGGAAAATTTTATATTAATATTTGAATAAAATTATTTCATGTTGATAGGAAAAAAATTTGTTCGATAAAAAATAAATCAAAATTATTTAATAACATATTTTAAAAATTTATATACTGCAATTTCAGAAAACAATGTAAAAATTTGTTTTATAATCATTATTATGAATTACATATGAAAATAGAAAATAGAAAATTGACTAAATGTTAAAAAAATTACAATAAGGAGTAATTTATTTGATCTTAGATGATTATAAACTTATAGTTTAAGAGGTTTTAACTAGAGTCATTATTAGAATGGGTGATCTCCTAGGATGTTTACTGGAGTATGTGAATTTGAGGGAAATGAACACTGGTGTAACGACCCAAAATTCTATGAAATATATTATTTAAAATTAATTCAAATTATATAATAGATTTTTTTACAAAAAATAAATATTTTATCTTTCACCAAACAAAACAACAGATTTATCTTCTATTTTAGGAATCATCGAGTTCCATTGAAAAATTATGTTACACAAGAACCTGTGTCTAACCAAATAACAATATACTATAAATATTATTTAATTAACATAAATTTTATCACCTATTTGTTATAAAGGATAGAATGAATACTATTAAATAAATTATGAAATCATATCTTACACATGTTTCTAAACTTAATTAATTGGTCACTAATTAATTAGAAATTAAAATAACTACCAATTGAATATCAAGGTTGTGTTTTTTGGAAAAATATTTTTCTAACAATAAAGTTTTTTTATATTAATAAATAAAATTAATCACTATTATTTTAATATAATAATTAAATTTATATGATATATATTCAATAATTTTTTTAAAATTCATCTAGTAAGTTTGATAGGGTTATGATAAGAATAAATCTAATTTTATATACAGAATGATTTATATAGTTTTACCACCATTCAAGGGAGAGCATATTTAAAATATAATTTTGATACTTTTATATTTTTTATTTTAAACAAGAAACTATATTATTGAATGAGGAATATAAAAATTTTCTTTTTTTTGTCTTCTTGGTACTTTTCTAAGCATATTTATATTTTGATGAATAGCGAATGAAACTAAATTTCAATTGAAACATATTTTTCATTTAAATAAATATAATGAAAATAATTTTTTCTATTATTATTTAAATTAATATTATATCTATTTTATATCATTTAAAACAATTTTGTTCAATGTAATCAACATTACATTTAATTTACAGAAAAAAACATAGCAAAATTTTTAACATAATCACTTTAAAACCCAACTTTGTCATCCCATATGTTGGATTAATTTCAAATTAATTTCATTGAAATGTTTGATTGGAATTTGGGTAAATTTATTCCATATTATGTATAAGAATAATTAATAATTAATAATAAGTTGAACATAGTTTTTGACCATAAATATTAGTGAACGTAATTAAAATTAACTACAATATTTAAGATAAAAATGAGTTTTCTTTGTTTTTAAACGTTAAAATTAAGTGCAAAAATATCCTAGAATCATGTAAAAAACCCATTGGATATCCATTATTATAAATTATACCCATTACTATCTAATTTTGTTTATTTTCTATTGATTAATATGAAAGGGAGACCTCCCAAAAGTGTGCAGATTTTTATATTTACCAAAATTCAACTCCCTCCCCAATATAATAGGGCACTCACTCTCCCCACATGTTCACACATATGAATCCATTTGGATAATCCAAAAAATATACATATAATCTACGAAGAAACCTAATATCATTGAAGAGTCCTCAATTTTAGTAGAAATCAATACAAGGATGTCCTTTGTTGCAAACCAAAAGGTGTAATCCCAAAATGAAGCAACTTGTTTCAATGATAACTTTTATTTATTTCTCTCAAACCACTTCATTTATTCATATTCCATGATTATATAATAACCCCACTATCCATAATATACTAATACTCTTATATTTCATGCTTTGGACATATAAATTAACATACTTCCATCCAATGTGATGTGAAATCATCATTTCTGTGTATGGTGGACTACCGCCTCTTGAACTAATATTATTTATTCTTACATTACCCCAATCAAGGTTTCGAATAATGATGCAATTAATACTTTTTAATTAAATATATGATACTAATGAAGTTATTATTTTTATTTAATAGATATTTATGATATATCGTTATTATTTAAATTTTCGGGATTATGATAACATCATTTGTGGATGTATGGACAACAACATACTCAAAGCGATGGGATTTGTTCTCACATTATGTGGAATATGTTAATAATGTAAATAATAAAAATATATTATATAAATTAAATATTTATGATATTAATGAAAAACATATCTATATGGAAATATATCATATCATTTCTTTTCTTCCCATTTCATACACTACAAAAGTTATAACTTCATTCGTGGATGTGTAGACTACTACCTCCTCGAAGCTAGGAGATTCATCCACATTCATCACCATATTATAATAATTAGATATATATATATTTAATATATTTTTAAATAAAATGGTATTTATGATATAATGGTAATTCTATAATGTTAATTGTTACTTACCTTGTTTCCATAATGATCGTTGAAAAATGGGAATGTTACTTATGTGTATATATGACCTACCATCTCATGATTATAAAATTGGTTCATTATTCATTAAAATATTTCATGAATGATTTAAAAAATATAATTAATCAAAAAATTCGATAATTATTATATGTTTATTATTATATAGATGTTTAAATAAATACTTCATTGACCTTTGTCAAACTATCAAAGTCAGTTTTTCCACATAAGATAAATATGGTAAAATCTTATGACATAAATATCAATGTTATGTAATTGTAATTATTGTTTTATAAGTAAATAAAAGATAATAATAAACTTTTAAAATATTATAAACTATGTATATAATAAACATATGTTTATTATGCATGATGATGGAGGACCAGCATGTCAAATCAAACTGTAGTTAAGGGGTTTGATCTCCATTAACATCCCATCGGGACTATTTTTTTTATTATGCACCTAGTTACATACATATGATGTATGTACTAATTTTTTGATATATTACATAATTAATTATTTTTTATTCATGGTATTCATATATTTTATTTTATGATCAATAGATTTGGGGTTTCCAATTAAGATGTCACCACAATGAGAGTGGATTTTGTCTCAATTTCATTTAAATGAGTCCTTTTGTAATGTTATAAATATTTTCCTTTTTATGGTGCATATAAATCTCCCATTCGATTTTATTTGATGAATTTCATTAATTTAATGATATTAATTGTTTTCATTGATGTTATTCTTTCATGAAACTCATGATTTAAATGTTTAACATATAGTTAGGGATGTCTAAACTCAAATTCAATTTATTTGGTTGAACTTGAATGAAATATATAATTTTATGCCAAAAATATGTGTTAAATGACCTATGATTATATTATTATATATTTACGATATTTATTTGTGGATTAACATTTTTAATGAAAATTATTTCATTAACTAACTCGAACTCCAATGATACGATCATTGTAAGGGTTTTTTCTCATCTTACTATTATTTATATGCTATTTATTCAATATTTAGATATTATTTATTTATATAATATCTATTATTTTATTTTATTACAATTATAATTAATCATAATGGGTTTTAGATATCCTTTTGATGATCTCACATTCGTGGGTTTTACAGTTTCGATGTTACAATTTTTCAAGTATACTTTTTCACATGTTTTCTTTGTTGATATGTTTGTTATGTTATAAAAAAAAATTCTCTTATGAGGTGTATATAATTCAACATTGACATGATTTTTCATTGATATATTTATTCTCATGATATTATAATTTAATTTAATGTTACTTGTAAAATCCTGAGATTTTGTGATTTTTTTTCAAATTAATTTAATATCTATGATATTTCTTTATTTCATAAAAGATGAAATATATATTTTTTATAGTAAAGATTTATGTTTGGATCACGCAATACCATGTTAATAAATCACTATAAGAAATATAAATTTCTTCATTATCTACAAACAAAACTGATGTTAGCATACATTTTACAGAAGACTTAAATTCCTCGATAACTTGCGTAACACGCAAGACAGAGTGTTACCAAATAATAATTATTTATTAAATATATTATTACATAATATAATAATATATAACCTATAAATTAAATTATATTTCATGAATGTTATTAACTAAAATTTTATAATAATTTTTTTTTCAGAAAATATAATATTAACTAATTAGTTACAAATTATTTAGAAATGAATATAAAATCCAATTGAATATAAAATAGAGTAGTTTTATTGAATACTATTATTGTCATCACCGAGATATTTTAATCATAATAAATTAAATTAATTACTGTAATTTACTAATTTAAATTAAATATATATCTTATATATACTAGTATACATTTTTTTAAATTCACCTAATTGATTTTTTCTGCATAAGATAATAATAATAACAATTTACAAAATAAAACTTAATATTTTTGTTAATTCAATTGTACATCCATTAGTGTCAAACTTATTTTAAATATAAATTTTAGAACATTTATAAATATAATATGTAGTAATAATCATTATATTTTAATGTGCATCATAATGATTAGTATTGGATAAATTTTTTGTATTTTTGTGTGTAGTTTTATTTTTTAATAAATATATAATAATGCTGAATTTTAATATAAAAATGATTTTTCATCTAATATATTTAGATAGATAAATTATATTTTTTTATAATTTTATGTTTTAATTAGATTAATTATTTATCAATCAATCCAATATTGGTCACTGGAATCAGTTTCATTTTTAAATTGACTAATAAAACATAAGAGGCTTTTGAACAATATTACTTTATAAACCAGCTTTATCATTTCATTTACGAGATTATATATAAATTAACTTATTACATCTTATGGGTTTTTTAATTTGAAAAATGGATTTCATAATTTCAATAATAATAATTTATAATTGATAATAATTTCAACATATGTTTTGACCAAAAATATTGTTGAAAATAATTAAAATTAATTACAATGATTATGGTTAAAGTAAGCATAATAAGGGTGTAAACCATACACATATGACCCAAAAAACAAGTATACTTTGACAAAAACATATTGTATAGAAATTTATATTACATATCATGACTTTTATTTAATTTTTAGCATTTTCTAGTCAACTTGAATGAAAAAAATATTGGTGGGGATTCTGTTTTGCCAAAAATATTATAAGATTATCACTCCTCCGCCATTATAAAAGTCCTCCTCTTAGGCCACTTCCTCACACCACTCATGAACATTGGCTTGAAAAAACTATTACCAAATATCTCCCCAAAATCCCCCCAATTAATCATTGAATCCTCACTTGAGAAAAAATTCTTTACAGCAATCCATAAGATGAAAAAATAAAAAAAGTTAAATAATTAAGAGATAACATCCTCCCTCAAACTCTTATCTTTTTATTTTTGTTTTCCACCAAATAAAATGTTCTTATACTATTGTTTTATAAAAAAATTATAATAAAAATATTATTATTTTTATTCAATTTTTTAGATTTAAACTTAATCACATATCAATTTAATGTGTAACGAACACACTATTTACGTGTACAGATAACCACCGCCTCCAAGAACGATGATTGTTCATTTTTTACATTCCCAAATTTAGGGGATAAGAATTAAAATTTAAATCTATTTATATTTTATATACGTGATATATATATTCTATTTATTATTTTTTAATTCTTTTATAACAAATTATTTTATTCTTTCAATTATTATTAAACATAATAACAGTTCTTGGGGAAGTGTGAACTACCGCCCCTCAATGTGATGCAATTCATTCAAATGATACATGGAAAGTATAAATTATGGTTTTAATTATAAATATGTGACATAAAAAGAATATATATTATATTAATGAAAAAAAATTCTTACTATAAATATAATATATACCATTTTATTTATTACTATTTCACACACTTATAATGTGGTAACATCGTTCCGGGACATGTGGAATACTTCCTTCTAAACATTATGTGAATATATTTACATAAAAAAGAATTATATATATAATTATATATTATTAAATAATATTTTAATTATGATATAATTAGAATTATTAAAATATTAATGTTACATACCTTCTTTCTATAATGATCATTGATAAATTGGAACGTTAATTATTAGAAAGTATGACCTACCATCTACATGATTGTAATGTTGATTCATTTTGAACAAAAATATTTAATTATTATTATTAAAAGTATAAATAATGTATAAATATGATAATTAATTAATGATTATTATTCTATATAAGTTTATATAATTACCTTTTTTACCACAGTCAACCAACTAAAGTCATTTTAAACACATGATCCAAATTTGGTCAAAACACCCAAAATAAAAATAATTGTTTAAGTAGTTGTATACAACATGGTAATAAGTGAAGTAAAATTATTAATAACCCATGAAAGGGGTTATGAATTATGTAATTAATTAACATGTATTTTTTATTATGGAATATAAATACACAGTAGACAGGTTGTACTCAAGGTAATAGAATTTGATCTCACTCATTATTTCTGTTAGATAAATTCCTTATTTAGTGTTCAATTATTTTGGGTTGGGTATATACTATAAATAAATTTATTATATTCCCTCTATACCTAAATATATTTTTATTTACAAATCCATTTTAGAATATTTATATCCTAGGGTTTATGTTTCAAATTTTACTAAAGCGGTAAATTAATTTTGTCCTGTTTTTTTTTCTTTGAGAAACAGGCCATGTTATACATGTATATTTTTATATAAGGTGCATAAACTATCATTGAGATGTTAATTCATCACTCAATTTATTTTCGTTATATTTTATTACTCCATGTAATTTTAGTTTCTTACATTGTGAGTATGATCCAATGTTACCATGTGGTAAGAGTTTATTATAACAATCTCAATATTTATCAATATTGTTTATGATCATGTTTTATTGATGAAATAAAATGATTCGTAATTCATGAAAAATAATGAATTTTATTATCCTATGTTTATTCTTGGTTCCATCATTTATTATTTCTATATTTTACAATATTTTCCACTTAAGATAATTAATAATATTTTAAGGAAATATGAAATTACAATTAGCTTCAGTCTGTAATATATGTTTTCAAAAGAATATTATTTCCTAAAAGGGATTAAAAGAATATTATAATATTCTCATATGATCATTAAAATGTATTTTTATCTATTTTTTACCATTTTTTAAGGGAATCTTCTTTTTTCTTTCCAAAGAATTCACATTTCTATTCTTTTACAGCAAAAAAAATAATATTATTTTTGCTTTATGGGACACGTATGGATTTACCAATCATCATTTATTTGAATTTTCCTTGTCATGTTTAAATGATCAATTTTTACGAAATTATTTTTATAATATATATCTTAAAATAAATGGTTTTTAAATCATTTTCATTATTTCGTTATATGATTTCAAAATATTTTACTACGAAAGTAGTTTTTAAATGTTTTTCATTCTTATTTTTTATTTTTTCAAGGATGAAATGGGTTTCAAATTGTTTTCAAACACTTATATATGTTTCTAATGGGAAAAAGGCTTTTAAAGTGTCTTCAATTCTTCCATCATAATTTTTCATGTATATTTTCATCAAAATGATGTCTTAATGGTATTACAATTATAGAATAATTTTTCATAGGTGAAATGTTAATTTTCTTTTGAAGTGTTTTTAAATGATAATTATAAACACATTCTCAGATTAGATAAAAAAAAATTTGTGTTACTCATGATTTCAAATAAATGGAATGATTTTTTACATTAGTATAATTTCCTTGAATGGTATTTATTTTATTTCTTGATGTTTTTGAAGTTTATTTATCTTCCATAAGTTATAGGATTTTAAAACATGATCCGTTTTTGGGATATGATTCAATGATATTATTATAAACCTTTTTCTTTTTCTATAGGTTAAAGTATGATTTCAAGTTTATGAAACTATATAATTTTTTGGTTTATTGTATGATTTCTTAGGATCTTAAGGAATATATACGCCTTATTTCATTATGAGATTTGTGGGACATGTATCTACCTCCAATAAGTTGGGTATAGATTTACATATCATGGGATATACATTGCTGGAACAAGGAGTAAACTAAATTATTTATTACATGAATGAAGTGAGGATAGAAATCGGTTTTGTAATATAGGGCTTGAATGAGAAGTGAACTTGGTTTAATAGAGGTATTTTTCCACTAAAACGCCATTAAAAGTGATTCATTTCCTACAATCAAAATAATTATATATTCTTATGTGTCTACCGTAATTACATGTTTTATTCTTATTTTATTCTATTATTTATTTTGTTCTATATTTCATTCTGATTAATTTTTTCAACTAGAATAATTAATGTCGTGATGCTTTTTTTTATAATTGATATTCAGGGTATGATCTTAAAATGATTAATCATGTTCTTGTACCTTTATGCTGATGTTTTTACTTACATGTCTCTACTATTTACCCTTACTAAGCAATTAAGATTTACATTTATCTATTTCCTTCCCCTATTTATAATTATATAAATTAATATGATGTTTCTAAGAAGGTTACATATCATGAAAAACATTTTGGTTGATAAAGACGAATACTTATAAATCAATGATTATGTTTCTAGGAGTCCAAATTCACTAAACTAATATATTATTTGGGAATCTGTTTTTGTAATTTTTAATGAATTACTCAAAATTAATTTAAATTCTATATAAATTAAGACTTTTTTGTTATAATTAGTATCAGATTGATGGTTTATTTGTCCTTTGGACTCTATTATGAGGAAACCTTATTGATAACTCTATGTAAATTTCTCAGGATAAGTCTAAGGATAAAACAAATAAGTGGAAAATGTCATGGAATTTTGTTAAAACATAGAGTGAGTGGTTTCATTGAAATACAGACACGTCTTAATACTACAAGTGGACGTGGCTATAGTGCAGATATACTATAGGGTAACATCATCAACAACATGTCTTGGGCCTCACTCAGGTAAATATGGTACTCAAAAAAATGGCATTGTTGTGCACCTGATTTTGACACTCTCAAGGGATATACATTGTAAATTAACTAACTATTAATGAGCCATTATGAAGAATTTTTATTTAATATGACTATAAATAATCTGGGAAAAAATTATTACGACATCGACTAAAAGGTATGTGTCATGATTTAGACATCCAATTTGTTATTTTTAATGGTTCTGTGGTTTTTTTCTATGATATATGATTCTCACACCATGCATTCTATTTTTATTTAATGTAGATAATTATAAGGAAGAAGGTTAATGTTGAGTTTTTTGATTTATAATGTATAGGAAATATGAAAATTAATTTTTTATATTGAAATATTATATAGGGAATCAAGAAGGTTGTATGTGAATTGGTTATACTTTGGAATATATAAAAGTTATATGATTTTATTCCATAATAATTTTTAATAATAATAAGAAGTACGACTAGATTATTTTTGAGGAACATTAATACTTGATTCATATTTCATATTACAAGAACGTTGTATAATAAAATATATTGATGAATCATGATTAATGGTTTAAGAATAACATTGTTTGAAATAAGTACTCATTTATTGTAATTCAAATATTATGTTATATGAATCATGATATATTGAAGCATTTCAGTAGATGTTTTCATTTATAATTTAAAATGAAATGTTTAATGATGATTAATTCTTAGAAAAGATATATTTTATTTGAGGAAAGGTAAAAAATAATGTGATCAAGATGTTGATAAAAATGTGTTTCTGTTGGATAAAGAGATGATAGATTTGGGTAAAGTGAATTGGATAGGTCTAATTACCCTGTATCTAATTATTGATTTGTTGAAAAATTAGTCTTTGTAATCATTAATGATGTTTATAACTTCTTTTATTTATGGATTATATCTAGTAACCGATGTAATAATAATGAATAGATGTTTTTCAAAAGTATTTATAATAATTATTTTATTAAAATGTTTCAAGAGAATATTTTATGAGGGTATTCAAATGTTTGGAATGTGAAAACCAAGAGATAAATTGTGATATATGGGGGGTCAATGTTAAGATTATTTTTAAATTATCTCTAATTCTTCAGATTTTTATCTTTTTATGCGTTATATGGTTAATGAGTTATGGAAGTTTAGAATAAACATAAAATTATGTATTTTTTAATGATTTTATATTAAAACACTTTTTTAAAAGGCTATATAGTTATTAAAATTATCCAAAAAATGTCCATAATATATATTTTTAAAATTATATTTTTGTTGATTTAGAAAATGGAATCATATATGTTTGGTGAAAACCAATAAACTTCGGAAAGGATGTTAGTCTTTAACCCAAGACTGAAAGATGATAAGGGTTTCAAGAAAACCACTAGTCTATGCAATATCCTGTTTAATGGTTACTTTTTTTGGTTAAATGACTTATTAATACATATATTTTATGTGATTGATGACCTCAATCACACCCTAATATTTATTCTTTTCCTCCATGAATATATTTTCACTGACACCTATGTTCTTTTTTCTATAAAGATAATTATTTGTCACATTGGGTAACAATCATGTTTCAAATTATCTTTTATTTTAATGGAAGTTTATATATTCAATTTTATGATGTCGGTTTGAAAAAAATGAACCTATAAAAATAAAACAAATTGATAATAGATATGAATATTGATGTATAAATTCATTTTAGCATCAGTTGAAGTTAACTCCCCAAGATTTTGTGATTTTTTATCAAATTAATTTAATCTCATATATATTATTTCCTTTCATGAAAAACTAAATATATATTTTTTATATTAATGAACTCTTGTTGGATCTGACAATAAAAAGTTATTTATTCACTACACAGAAACTAAATTTTAGCAATATCTATGTGGGACAAAGAGGAAATCATTTAGTTCTCATATGATTGACTTTCCTCTATTAATTTCAAAACACTCAAGAGAGAGTGTTACCGAACAATAATATATTATTAAAAATATTATTATTTTATATAATAATATATAACACAGTCGTTAAATTCAAATTTATGAATTTTATTAACTAACATATGATTATATGTGGTTTTTGGAAAATATAAAATGAATTATGTAGTTACAAACTATTTAAAAATAAATACAAAAACAATTGAATATAATAAAAGTATTTTTTATAGAAATCTATTCTTATTCTCAAAAAGTTGGTTTAGTCATAATTAATAAAATAATTTATAATTACTATGTAATTTTAAAGTAATATATATTTTATATATCCACGAATGTATTTTTTTAAAATCACCCAATAGATTTTATAGGCATAAGATAACAATAAACTGAATTTAACACATAACAGACAATGTTTTTATTAATTCAATTTACCAGCCTTTAAATAGAGAACCTATTTTAAATCAAAAAAATTTAAAATTTTTATAATAATTACATGTAAAAATAACCTTCATATTTTAATTTCAATCATAACAATTATTTTATGGTAAATTTTTTTATTTTTGATTTAAGTTTTATTTTTTAATGAATATGTAAAATTATAGAATATTATTTAAAAACATCTTTTTCATAAAATTTATTTATAGAGATAAATTATATTTTAAGATTGTTATATCATTTAATTAGATTAATTTTTATCAATAAATATGTTTTTTTATTAAAACCAATTTCTTGATGAAATTGAAAATAAATATATTAGCAATCTTTTGAACATTTTTACTTTGAAAGTCTGCATTGTCATTCCATTTACGAGATTATATCTATATTAATTTATAAAAATTAAATTATTTTGAATTAGTAAATATTTATTTAATATTTTTAATCATAATAATTTAAAATTTAAAATAATTTGAACTTAGTTTATGACCAAAAATAATAGTGAATTTATTTATAATTAATTACGATTAAGGTTAAATTATGTTTAATAATGGAATAAACTTTTAACATAAGGTCTAAAATGGATTATATATATGTCAAAAATCCATTTTATGAAACTATTTCGACCTTATACTACCAAGGATCTACTTTTTACTATTATTCGATCCACATGAAATAAAAAAATGTTGGCGGGTTTTCCCTTTTTCCAAAATATTAAAAGAGGTCTACTCATCATCCATTATAAACGGCCCCCTATACTCCCACTACCTCACACATCTCGTGGAACCTATTATTAACCAAACAATTTCTGTAACATGCATCCATTTCTAATTGAATCCCTTAATTGGTTGAAATCTTTCCATGGAATCCCATTGGGGAAACCCAAAAGGTGTTACCAGATTAAGAGGTAGCACTCTCCCTCAAACTCCTTTATTTTTTTTCCTTTTCCACTCCCTCAAATCTTATTATTACATAATTTTATAAAAACACTAGTATGATAAATATAATTTGATATCTTATTCTAATTTTTTGACCAACCCTTACAGACACTTCTGTCTAATTGGTAATGAACATACTGTTTATGTGTAAGAAAAAAATACCCCCTCAATAACTGATGATTGTTTATTTTTGAATTAAAACATCGCCAGGTAGTGAATTAATCTGTAAAATATATTAATATATTTTATATTTGATATATATAATTTATTTATACTTTTATAATTCTATTATATCAAATTATTTTATTTGTTCCATTATAAGTAAACATGATAACATCAATTATGTATGTGTAGACTACATCCTCTCCTAGTGATGTGATTTGTTCACATGACATATGTAATGTATATAAGATGGTTTTAATTAAACATATTTGAAATAAATAAATATATTCATTATTTTTTTCAAACAATTTCCTTTTTTAAATTTAATATATACCATTTTAATTATTAACCTTTGTCCCATTTATAAAATGATAACAGTGTTCATGGACATCTGTACTACCACCTCCTCATCATGATTTGATTACCTTGACATCATATGAATTATATATATATATAATAAATTATGATAAAACATAATTTTAATTATGATATAATTATCATTCATTAAATATTAATTTTACTTACCTTCTCTCTATAATGATCTTTGTTTAATGGGAACATTACACAAGTGTTTTTATGGCCGACAGTCTACATGATTGTATCATTGATTCATTATACATGACCATATTTAATATATTTTTTAAAATTATAAATAATATATAAATAAAATAATTATTCAATTATTTTTATTCTTTATATGTTTATATAGTGAACCTATTGATTGTAGTCGACCAACAATAGTCATTTTCACCACATGAACTAAATTTAATTAAAACACCAAACATAAACATAATTTATTAAGTAGTTGTCTAAATCATTATAAAAATTGATATAAATGTAAAATATTATATTTAAAAATGTTCTCAAGAAAGAAATTAATAAAAATTATTTTATTATTAATTAATATTTTGACACACAGGACAAGTTAGACTCATGGTAAGGGAATTTCATATCACTCTTTCTTTCTAAGAGGTAAATGCATTATTTACCTCTCAATTCATCTATGTGGTGTATATAATAATCATGAATTTATTCTATAACTATTTATAAAAATATATGGGTATTTATATAACAATTTTATGATCTTTCTATCTTGGGGTTAATGTTTGGAATGTTTCAATTTCGGTAAATTAGTTTTTTTCCCAATTTTTCTTCTTTGAGACACTTGTTGTGTTACCATCCTATATTTTTATAAGATTAGAAACTTTAATTGGAAAGATATATCATGAATCTCATTTTTTTCTTGATATTTAAATTATCTATTTAATTTAATTTTCTTACATTTGGAGCATGATTCAAAGTTAGCACGTGGTAAGTGTTTAATGAAACAATCTCACAATTTATCAAGATTATTTATGATCACATTTTTTTATGAATTAATATAATCCATCTTTGAATAATACTAATGATTTTTATTAACATCTGGTTTTTCCTTAGGTATTCATGTATTATAACAAGTTTATAAACTCTGTGTTACTTAATATAATTAATAAAATGTTTTTAAAAGAATAAGGTTGTTCCTCTCTCTTTGGTATGAAATCATTGTTATTATAAGACAATTGTTTCCCAAAATGGGTTCAAAGAAGTTCTTACTAATATCTTTTGATAATTAAAAGAAAAATTATAAATTTTTTTCTTTTAATAATTTTTTCTAAGGAATCATATTATCTAATTATGTAAAATTTATTTTCCCAACCTTTTTTCATGATAAATGAATTTTTTAACCTTGTGCAACATGTACAGATTTACCCACCATCATTTCATTGTTTCCTCCATTATGTGTTAAAAATTTACATTTTTACGAAAATGTTTTTAAATTTTATTTTCAATTAAATATTTTCAAATTATTTTAGAGCATTCAATATATTTTTCATTGTATTTTTTATGGATCGTGGTTTTTAAAGGGTTTTTATTTTTCTGTTACATGTTTTGTTGGAAAATTATTTTCAAAAGGTTTTCAATATCCCCTATAGGATTTCAAATGGAAAAAATATTTCAAAATGTTTTCAATGATTCCTATAAAAGTTTTTATGTCTATTTTAAAAAATATCATTTATGAATGGTTTAAATTTTTAAGAAGAATTTTTTAAAGAATAACGGACAATTATCTTATTATTTTATATTAAAAGGTCTTTAAAAATAATTTACCTTATATGATAACATATATTGGTGTTACTTGTTCCATATGTGAAAAGGATTCAATGTTTTAATTCATATTATTTCTCTGAATGGTTTACATTTTATGTCATAAATTATATAATATTTTTTCACATTCATGGGACATTTTATTTTAAAAAAATCCTTCATGATTAGTAATTATTTGACTAAATGATTATTAAACCTATTTATTTTTTAATGGATTAAGTTAAAATATCTTCTTTATGGAACCCTTTTCATTTCATATATCCTGTTATTATTTTTCTAATAATATTGCACATGTCTGTGTAATATCATTATTAGATGTCTGGGATATATATCTCCATCCAATACATTAGGTAAATATTTATATCTCATGTGCTAGATTGTGATTTAATGAGGAGTGAACTTGATTCAATATTATAGTTTCATTACAAAGAGTGAACATGGTTCCATAATACATGGCTGGAATGGGGAGAGAACCCGATTCACGAATGGACATTTTCAACTAATAATGGCATAGGATGAATGTATTGAATACTATGGAAACCATTATATATGCTTCTGTGTAATCCAAAATTCCATGTTTTATTCAAATAATTTTCTTTCAAAGATTATCTAATTTATTTACTTATGATTCATGTCTTATGAAAATTCCAAAATTATAACCTGATTCATGTTTAGAATATTTGATATATGAGGTATGATCATCAAATGTTTTGATCACATTATGATACTATTATGCTAATGTTTAAACTTTTTGGGATTGCATTGTGTATATGGTTGTACTTTTTGTCAACAATTGTCAATAATGATCAAAATTAAGGATATGATAAAGAACTCCAAAGTTGTAGATATCTGTAATTTAGATGATTGTGGTCAAGGTGATTCATTGTCTACAACAATGAAAACATATCATAGAATGTTTTAGGACTTCATGATATAAAGTGGTCACGCAACATATCACTATTCTAATATAACATGTAGGATCCTACTTGAAGAGACATGCATTATTGCATGGAGGATCAAGTGGAGATTTGATGATTTATGAATGATCATACAATTATACGAAGATGATGCCACTCCTATTTAGTGTTGACTGGAATGACATATGTTGTTGGATGATAGATGATTTTTGAAAGGCTTCATGATAGATATGATTCGTTAAGAAAGAAGTTGATTATTAAAGAATAAATATGACATTGAATTAGCATGGGAGTTCTTCCGAGTGTTGTTTTCCTGTGTTTTCCAAATTGTTAGATCATAAAATCATTATTTTATTTTTTTGGAAATGGATGTATTTCTGTATATGAGTGAATGAGATGCAGAATAGCAAAGGAAATCGACAAATGAGGAAAAATTCATACGATGGACCATGGACCATATACGATGTCTGGGAAATGGTTTACGACAGTGTATCTGGTAGCTGAAACGGTATACAGAGTGGTGAGCAGAACCAAAAATGGTTCGTAGAGATAGTATGCATTGAAGGTATGTGGTATGTAGAATGGTACATGGTTAAGGTATATGGTTCGTGGAATTATGCCGAACACAGTTCACAAGAATATTATGTGGTGAGGGTGTGGGGTATGTGGAATGCTGATCGATTATCGTTGAAGGAGTTGTGGTTTGTAGAATCGATCATCCTTTTTAGAAGAGATGCAGTGCATGGACCGATAGACACAAGGTATGCAGTGAAGGTTCATAGTTCGCAAGAGGATCAGAGTATGAGGTGGAGGCTTATAGTACAGATATAGGGTTTAGTATGATGTGAATTTCGTCCTACATTTAAAATTTGGTAAACCCTGCTTAGCAAAAATTATGGAGTTTTTTACCTATATATTTTGTGATTATCACATCATTATGGTAGAGAGAATTAAATTATACAATATCTTTACTATGTAATAACTTTTCATAGTCTAAAATAGGTACGCATGATATATTCGCTTTAGGATAAAGTGGTATGCAAAATAAAAAATGGTTTGTGAAATTGGAAGGAGAATTCCACAGAAGAGTTTTTTGCATAAGAAAAAGTTTTTTGTAGGAGATGTAATAATTATATGAATTTGAAGAATAAGTCCAATGATGGAAAAGGCGTTATGTGGAGGCAGTACATGCAAGTGGTATGCGAAGGTGGTACATAGAGGTGGTACACAAAGGTACTATATAGAGGCAGTACACGAAGGTGGAATGAAGGCACAATACATGGAGGAGTAACAATACGCAGGGAAGGTGAGGAACGTGAAGCATGGGAAGTACGCAAAATAGGCATGGTAAATAGAACATCTACAATACGCAGATCAGATATAGTAGATATAATAAGGGGAATTTCGCATAAAATAAAACATCATAGAATGATTACTGTATATAAAAGAGCATCATTTTGGGACATTGATGCACACAGTGTCTCATGATAAACAGAGACAAAGAATTTCATTCCAATTTGTTGAAGTGACCATCAATTCGATAAACTGAGTGAGACATTTCTAAAGGCATTGAGATTGGGTGAATCAACATGATTGAACTGAGGGAAGTAGTGGGCTATCCCTAAACCATTATAAAGGCAGTGTGCCTGGGGGAAAGTGACTCTTCCAAAACCATTGTAATCCACACCTATTGAAGATTAGTGTAATTTCGTATAACCATAAACCCATTGTTGTGTGCTCCTTTGATGGAGCCCAAAGTGGTGAGGAATTTTTTTGTGTGTTGTCCTTATACATGTGATTGTTTTAATTAATTTGTATATCCATCATAGAAGTTTATACATGTTATTACCAATATTGAAACAAGATATATTAAAGGAGAGAAAAGGTTGTGACACTGATTCACCCCCCCCCCCTCAGGGTCATCTAGGGTTCTACAATTGGTATCAGAGCACATAATTTCATGTATGTTGGATACTTTATAGTATTTCTATACAGAATAAAATTTTATTTTCCATTCCTATGTCAACATTGAAGAGAATTCCTGATGAATGTTTAGTTATCTCCGAGAATAATTCTATAACCAAAAAGACCATGATGATCCGGAAAAGGAAAGAGAAGAGATAGTTGAAGAATTCCCTCTTATCTAAATACGTGATAGTATCTGGTTCACCATGCCATTTGGAAAATGGTGATGTTTCAAGCCTAGAAAGAAATGAGCAAGGAGATTGGGAGGAATGTGTTTTCACCTTTGTTCAATCATCATCTTCAGATGAAATTGATATACTACAAAAATGACTTTGTGATATCTTTGAAGTTATATTCATCAGTATTTGTAGAATATTTCATTATATGAAGGTCGAAATCCGCATGATAAGAAAAAAAAGCATACTCTAGGGAGGAATTCTTGGTAAAAAAATCAGAATTTAATAAGCTCTCCCGAATGATTGAATCCATTTAAAAAACAAGGAAGAAACGTGAAATGAATACATAAAAATGGTTTAAAGAAGTTGAATGGGAAGGGAGAGTTAGAATGGATTATGAATAAATGATCAATGTTTTTGAAGGTAAATTGAAAATTTTCACCACTGTTATGGGTCTACAATTAGAAATGATATCTATAAATATCAAGGGAAATGACACATTGATTCCGAATAATAAAATGCTGCATGAGGAAAATGTTGTTAAATGGAATGATTATGGTGAAGAGAAGGTTATTATGATTTAATATCAGAAGGTCATTCTCAAAAGGAAATGTTTAAAATTGGATGCTCAGTTGACCAATATTGAGAAGACACATGTTAAGACTTCAAAATTGAATAAAACAGTTTCTACTACAACACAATGCTCACTATAAGATTCTACCAAAAAAGGTATTCCAACATGTGATAATAGTGTCATCAATTAACTCATTGATATATCATAAGAAGATGAGAAATTACAGGAACTATCCATACATACTTGTACTATAGTTAAAAAACATGTTTCTTCAAAAAGTTTAGGTTGGAATAAAAACACTACAGAAGTATGGATGAAGAAAGGTGTGTAGAGTAAACCTACCACCATGTCTAGGGTGGATATGATAAAGATTCTTAATGATGTTTCCCTAGATAGAGCACTACACATTGGGAAGATTTCACAACAACATTATACAAGAGATATCAAGAATACAATATTTTTGTGTAAATGTTGGTGCAGAAAAAGATTTGGGAATTATGCATTGGATTGTAGGTACAGTCCCTAAAATGAAAAATCATGGTGAAATTATATATCAAATGGAGGAATAAAAAGAAATAATAAGTATCATCCATATGTCTAGAAAAATTTTTTATCGCAAAAATATTTAGAATGATTGATAACATCTGTGATGTATGTAATAAAAGTGTTCATAGTGTAAGTACATTCCCATATCAACATTCATTCATTGTTGATAATAAAAGACATCCTCATATGCTAGCTATGTATAAAGCATCTCCATTGGGAAGAAACTGGAAAAATAGTGTGGACACACATTTCCCCAAAAAGATGTCATGTATGGAAGCTGAGAATATCCAAGATTTTATATCCATGAATTTTATGGAAAATTTATCAAAAAGAGAAACTAAGATGGATGAACCTAAGATGAACCTGTGTTGAAGACCCAACCTCCTGTAATAGTTCTTAATGTCATGTTGGTCATCCAGATAGAATATTTGGAAATAATTGGGAAACATAAAGAAAAAAACACCAAGGATAGTGATAAAGAAAATGGAAAACATTCACATCATGAATATAAATTGCATGAGAGAGTGAAAACCAAAGGAAACTGAAATTATAGACAATTTATGTGTGAGATATGTATGAAATCTTGTCACTTTAGAAAAATTAGTATAACCATAATAACAGATAAAGAAGTAGTCCTTAAAAGGAGTAATAATGGATCATTAATGTTGGTTATTAATAGGAAAAACTCTCCACTCAAATAGGAAGAAAATTTGTAGGGATTCATGCCACATCAGCATGGATCAGAAAAGATGCTTAGATGTGAAAACATAGAGACCATAGAAAATGGATCATTATGGTGTATAAAATAATCTCAGCATAATTATCACATTGAGTAAAAAAGGAGGAACCACCTTTTTCCCTTAATAATTTGTGTATTGTATTTATGATGAAAATACAAGGAATTGAACGTGAAGCATGCTCTCTGGGGGTAAACCTGAGAAGTAGAAAATTCTGTCAACTCTTGATAGCAAAGATGTAGATGTTTCCATCCATGGAGGATTTTTGAATTTATATTAAAAGATTATAATGATGAAGGATCACCCTTGATGAATTTGATAAGGAGTGTTTCCCCTAAGGGGGAGACAAGTTAATAAGCTGCGAGAATTATTATTTCAATCTATATCAACATTAGTTAGAATTAAATTAAATTACTCAAGAAATATATTTAATAACATTACATTGAAAAATTTATGTCAATTCTGAATCTCTCATCATTTTTTACTAAGAATATAGATCATTTTAGAAAGGGGGTAACTAAATTAATCAGTGACATAAGAAGAATGGATGTTTCCTAAGGCCACTTATCCTGTCAATTGAACATGAATGTTTTTTGTCTATTATTTAAAGAGAGTGTTGGAGTTTTGGGTTGATTAATTCTGACCAAATTCAATATTTTCATCCAAAAATTAATGTTTAAAACCCTTGAAAAAAAGTACATGATTTATCATCTCATATGGTATTATGATCAGTGAATAATGGAAAACCTTGATGCTTAAGTCAAATCCTCTTGTTTTCTACACCGATAGTTGCTCATGAAGACATAGTGTGAAATCATTGATGGCTATTTAATAATAAAGTTTTTATTTAACATTCCTATGGACTTTTTATTTCTTGTCAATTAGGGGGACAGTAAGTGAAATGAAATTTTGAAACATGGAGATTAAAAAAATGAGAGAGGTGAGATATAAGATTATCATTTTAATATTTACTCATTCATTAGAGGAGTAATTTATAGTATTGACATCAAAATACGAAGTGGGATATTTTTCGGACTATGTTGTGTATATGGTTGTATTTGTTGTCAATAAATGTTAAAAAGATAAAAATGAAGAAGGAGATGATAAAGAACTCCAATTTTGCTGACAGTGGTAATTCAGAAGATTGTTGTAAAAGGTGATACATTGTCTAAAAATATTAAACCATCTCATTGAGTATTGTAGGTCTTTGTATTATAATGTGATCAGGCAATATCTCACTATTAAAAGAGATCATTAAAGCTCCTACATGAAGATACATGAATTATTTAATGAGGGATAATGCATGGAATTTATTATTTAAGAATGATCATACAATGTTGAGAAGTTGATGCAAGTCAAATTTAGTGTGGACTAAAAATACTAATTTTTTTGAAAGATAGATGATTATTGAAGGGATTAATGATAGGTATGGTTCATGAAGAAGGTAGATGATTAATAAATAACACATATTATAGTGAAATATCATGGGGTTTCATTAAAAATGTCATTTCACAAAGTTTTCCTAATTTTTAGACCTCAAAATAATGATTTTATTTTTGGAAATGAAAGGATTTTGGTATAGTGGTGAATGAGATATGTAATGTTGAATGAAATTGGAAATGGAAGAAAACCACTAAACTTGGGGCATGGAATGCATACCATGTCAGAGAAATGTTTCACTACCGCATATCTAGAAGTGGAAATGGTATTTGGAGTGTTGTGCAGAATAGAAAATTGTTCGCAGCAATGGTACACGGTGAAGGCCTGTAGTGCGGGGAACGGTACGTGGTGAAGGAATGAAGTACGTGGAATGTGATCGAAAACAATTTGCAGATATAATATGAAGTGAACGATTATAGTACGTGAAATGCTGATGGTTCCCTGTGGAAAGAGTTTTATTATACTAAATGGTTTGTTATTGGTGGAAGATATGCATTATGCGGACTGGCAGACACACGGCATAGGGAGAAGGATTGCAGTTCACAGGAGGGTCACAATATGTGGTGGAGGCTTAAAATATACGGATTTAGTTTACTATGCTTTGATGTTGGTCCCAAATTGAATTTTTTGGTAAACATATTAGAGAAATTTGTAGAGTTATTTTCTTATATAAGGAGTGATAATCCGATCATTAACATAGAGTAAATTTGATATGAAAATATCATCGATGTGGAAGAACTCAACTAAGTTTGAATGTGGAATGCAGGAGAGATTGTTTGTACAATTAAGTGGTACATTAAAGACAAAATGGTTAGAGAAATTCGAAGGAGTAGTCCACATAATAGTTTTTTCATAAGAAAAAGTCGTATGTGGGAGATGAAATAATTCGCAGAATTTTAAGAAGAATTCCATTGTAGGGCTAGGTTGTATAGGTAGGCGGTACAAGAATGCGTTATGCACAGGTGATACATGAAGGCGTTATGTGAAGGTGGTACACCGAGGGGGTATGTGAGGGTTGTAGTCCAAGGAGGTATGTAAGCACAATACATGGAGGTGGATCCTTATGTAGGGTAGGTGTGGTGTGCGAAGTAGGAGCGGTACACAGAACATGTGCGGTAAGAAAGACAGACATAACATGAGTATTAGATACAGTCAACAGAACCTGGGACTATTCGCGTAAATAAAAACATCTTAAATGAGAAAACTAAATAAAAATGCTTCAATTCGCTACTTTTATGGAATAAATTTCTCATGCTAAACAAATAAAAAGACATTCATGTCAATCTATTGAAACGACCATCAAGTTGATAAACTTAGTGGGACCTCTCCCAAGGCAATAAAAAAGGGGGAGTCAACATAAGTGATCCAAGGGATGCAGTGGGATGTCCCTTATCTTTTTTAAAGACATTTTTCCAAAGAAAAATGGAATGTTCCCAAACCATTATAATTCAAAACTAGTGAAGATAATTGGAATTTTTTACGGTTAGAAACATGTCGATGTATGCACCTTTGATGCAACTATTAGTGGTGTACCAAGTAAAATTTTTTGTGATGTCCTTCTTCATGTGAGTGTTTTAATTACTGCACAAATCAATCATACAAGTCTAAACAAGTTCCTACCAATGTGGGAACAAGATACAGTAAAGAAGTTAACATGATGACACCCAGATTTACCCCCTACCCCACTCTGAGGAAGGGTTAGGGTTCTACGACAGTTAAATGTCTCCATTGTTTACCCTTTATGAGCAATTGATCTCAGCCCTTTTTTATGTATCTATCTCTAGGTTATGGATATATGTATTAAGTATGATATATGTAGGAAGTGTTCTAGTCATTAAGTACCTAGTGGTGGCTAATTTAGATCACATACATACATGTGTTTATGTTTCCATGATTCTAAAGTAACTATACTAATATGATCTTTGGGCATCTATTTTTTTTAATGATTTAAGAATTAAACAAAATTTCTATAACTTCTATATACATTAAGACAAGATATTTATATTACAATTTCATGGGTATTATGAATAAAATTTTTCATGGTGTGATGGGACACTTTTCACTTTTTAATGATTACTTTGTTTATGAATGTTTTGATGATAATATAATAGAATATCCATTAATCATTCCAAAAAGCCTTCTTGTCACTTATCCTCCCCTGGGGATATATTGTATTTATACCATCCACGTTATTTTATTGAGGTATTAAGATTTTATCAAATATATTTTTATGGAATAAATTTCATTTCCATGTACTAACAATGTTTGGAAGAGATTATTATACAACAAATTTCTTTTCCATGTGTTAATCATGTTTTCAAGAGATTATTTTTTAACAAATTTCTTTTCCTGGGGATAATCAAGTTGCAATGATATTTTTACTGTGCTCATATATTTTCCATGGGTTAATCTTGTTTCAATTAGTTTTTTATTTAACCCATTTTTTCAGATGTCAATCATGTAACAAATAGATTGTTATGGAACCTCCTTTTTTAATGGATTATTCATGTTTCAAAGAGGTTTTCAATGAACACATTTATTTTCAGTAGGTTAATAATATTTGGAAGAGGTTACTATAGAACCCTTTTCTTTTCTATAGGTTAATCATGTTATAAAAGTAGTAATGGTTGTTCATATAATTTTATAATGAACTATTTTTTGTATTTATTTGGCAATTATACTTTTATATTTTAGGATTTTTTAGATGATAAAACAATAAATGGATGTTTTTTGATAATACATTAATTGGTGGAACTGTGATAAATAGTTGATGGGTTGTTACGTGACAATCCAATGATTGGTGGGTCCTTAATAGCCCTCAAATATACTAGGTATGGATTTCGTCTGTATGGATATTCAATTTGTATGAGTGAAATTTAGGTAAGTCAGCATTATGGTTATTTTATTTATAATAATAGAAAGTATACTTTTCTCATGATTCCTTTATGTATTCTCTATGATTGGTATGGGTTTATAATGTTTCTAACATTCATGATTGATATCACATGGCTCGTGATTATTAATATTGATTACAATTTCATTTTCAATGTTTTTAGACATGTTTATCTCGGTATTTATGGGTATGAGTTCAATTTTGATTCACTCATGGACATTAATAATGTAAATTTACCCTTATTCACTCTTCTTCTAATTGATGGTGTACAATTTTTAATGATTATATTTACACTTTCTGAGAAACCTAGATCACCCTTCTTATGTTTCCATTTCCCCAAATTTTAAATAATAATGTTGAATATGTTATGTATATATTTGATTTCATATGGATGATAATTTGTGTATTAAACTAAAAACCAAAAATACGTGTTAAGAGGGATAAAATATCATTTCAATTAATGTTAAATGTTTATTTAGAGGTCTTACATAATTATCAAAAACTAAAAACATAAAATGTCTTCTAGTATGTATGTCATATAATTTTTTTTTATTTTGAATGGTTAAGATTAAGAACATTTTTAACTTTAATCACCATAACATTCGAGAAGCAAATGTTAAGGATTTCAACACAGGATTTGAGTGTACTACTTATGGGATGTTTTAGTTGGTATAATTGGTCGGGTTAGATAAAAATATAGATTAAGAAACTTTTATTAGAGGTTATATCAATAGTTATTCATACCATTATAGTTATATATGAATAAGGATTATCATATGTTCAAAGTATTAGAAACTCTGTTTTATGTTATTAAGTAAAAAAATTGAGATTATCAAATAAATAATAGGAGATATTTTATTAGTATGAAATACATGTTCACCATTATTTTATTATTATTATTAATTTCCTAAAATAATATTTAATGTTTCATAGCCTTTAGGGTTTATATGATCTTGGTTTATGAGTTAATTAGGGGATGAAAAGTATAATCATATAGATATCCACCTGATTAAAATGTGATTTGATGACTAAGTGACTAATGTTACTTCAAAATAATATCACCATCGTTTTCCCTTGAAATTCAGAAGGTATTAGAAAACCCTTGAGTTTAAAAAAAGTCTTTAATTTTAATGTTATTGGGATTATTTGGGATATAGGGTAATATAATTATTTAGTTTCACCATTGTGTATTCCTATTTACTTTTGAAGATTATTTTATGAAGGTTTATTTATTTTGGTATTTATCTAGCCATATGCTCACCATTTTTGTTTTTGTTAATGTCTAAACACGTGTGGAATAGATTGACTATCCATTTTATGCTAATTTGGCCTTTAATTGTTGATTTCAGTCTCTGTGAACTAAATATTCATCTTGAATACTCATTATATGTAAAAAAGAAGGGTTTTTTTAGGAAATTTTCTAAGGTATGAAATTATGATTATCAAGTATGTGGATTTCCTTCTTCTTTTAGGATTAGTCTAGATGGTAAGAATGTTTATTAACTCTAGAAAAATTTGCTCGAAACAATATTATTATTCTAGTACCTTCTATTATGATGAACCTATCATATTTTTAATCATCAAAATCTTATGACTCTGAGCCCTTTATCATTCCATTGACCATTCAAATTTTTTTGATCAATGACCTCAATAACTTTCTATAATTATTTACACATTTCCTCCATTTCCACCTATGTTCCTCCAATGTGGAATCTCAGTAATGGAAAATGAATGGAGACCTTTATTATTCATACATTACCGATTAATGATGATTTCTTATTAACTCGTTTTATAGTATGGGTTTCAATAAAGGGATTCTAGAAATGTTAATCATTTTATGACCAAGAAAAATTTTGAGGGAGAAATTAATATTAAGGAAGATAGGATATAATATCCCAAAATTTTATTAAATGTATTATTTAAAATTAACATAAATTAAATAATATATTTTTTTCACATGAATTAAATAGTTAATATTACATGGCATGCAACACCATGATTATTTTTTGTTTCATGCAACATCAAATTCCTTTTGATGACGTATATTACACACAAGCACATGTCTTACCAGAAAACAATATACTATAAATATTATTAAAATAACATAATATTTAACACTTATCCATTGGAATTGAAGAAATTAATATTATCAAATAATCTATTAAACCATAGTGTACATGTGCTTAAAAAATTAATTCATTGGTTTCCAAGGAATTATAAATGAAAATAAATACCAATATAGTATAAAGAATGTGATTATATGGAAAATATTAATATGACCCAAATGAATATTTAACATAATAAATTAAATAAATAACTATTTTTTAATTATATTAATAATATTTATCTTCTATATATTTAAAAAGATTTTTTTTAATTCATCCAAAAATTTTATTAGGATAAAAAAAGAATAAATCCTCTTTTAAGCCTAAAAAGTTGTATATTGTTTTACAGACTATTAATGGAACAGATATTTAAATTTTTTTATGGATTTCAAATCATAATTTGATATAATAAACTTACTTTTTTAAATTGGAAATATAAATTTACTTTTTGTGAAATTTTGGTACTTCTTTGAGAATATTTATATTTAGATGATTAGTGAATGAGAATGAATTTCTATTGAAGATGATTTTTCATCTAGATAATATATAGAGATATATTAAATTGTTAATAATATTTGAGGTATTGTTGTCTTATTTTTATATCATTTATAAGGATTTATTTAACAATAATTTTGTTCACATTGAATTTAGGTATAAAAATGTATCATACTTTTGAACATATTCACATTAAAAACCTGTTTTTTCATCCCATATGTGGGATTAATTTTAATAGAATTTATGCTACCTCATTAATTAGAATTTGGAAAAATGGATTCCTTATTTTTAGTACTAAATAATTATAACATAAAATATTTTAAACATAATTTTTGACAAAAAATATTTGTGAAACTCATTTAAATTAATTAAAACTATTTAGGTAAAATTTAGTTTACTATGTGGTTAATATTTAATTTTAAGGGGCCAAATGACCAATAAACTTTTCAAAAATCTATTGGATAGAAATTATTTTCAAATACCCTCAATTTTCTATATTTTGGATCATTAATGGGATCACATTATTCTAGGGACACTTCCTAGTAGTTTTTCTCATTTTATATTTAGAAGAATGTCACTCCCTCCCCCACTATAAAAAGCCATTCACTCTCCCTGGATATTCAAACATCTCAACCCCCATGAATATTAAAAAACCATCCCATATAATATCTCAAAATACGTTATCTCGCCTTATAAGCCTATAATTTTTTATAAATAAATAAAATTATGTATTTTGGTTTTAAAAAAAATTGTTGACAAAAAAGTCGTAATACTATTTAATGAACACTTTTGTTATATTTGTTTCTCTAACCGCTTAAATTAATATTCTTCCATGGTTATAAAATAACCAGATTTCCCTAAATCTTATTAAATGTTTTTATTTTTGGGTTATACCTACACCTTCACACACTTCTATCAAATGAGATATGTAATCATCATTCGTGTGTATAGCAGACTACCGCATCGTGAACCAATGTCGTTCATTCTTGCATTACAACCTCTCAAGGTTGGGAATAATTATTTAAATAATATTTTTATATGATATAAATTATATTTATAATTTTTTATTCTTATTTTATTGTTTTATGAAACATTACTTAATTCTTTCCATTTTCAAGAGAACGATAACATCTTCTGTCAATGTGTGGACTACCTCTTCATCAATGTGATGTGATTTGTTCCCTCTTTATATAGAATGTATTAAGAATGTGTTTAAAAAAATATGTGATATATATGAAATATTTATGTTATTAATTAATTAATTATATATATATATACATATAACATATCATTTTGATTCATTCCATTTTAAATAATAGAAAGGTGATAATGTTGTTCGTGGACGTGTGGCCTACAACCTCCTCAAAAAGATGGTATTATTATTTTTTCATCACCACATCAGAAGAATGATATATAATTATTTATAATTAAATAAATGTTTTTATATGAATTAATATTAATTCTATAATGGTAAAATTTACATTCCTTTTTACTATAAGGATAATTGGAAACTGGGAATATTACTCATTCGGACGTACGACCTACATTCTCTATGATTGTAATATTGGTTAATTTTTCAAAACCATATTTCCTATATGATATTAAAATATTAAATTTTTTAAAAATGTGATAATTATTTAATGTATATTATTCTTTATATGGTTAAATAATTACCTCATTGACCATATTCTATGAAACAATGTTAGTTTTGACACATAAACAGAATATAGTCAAAACATCCGACAAAAAAATTAATGATTAAGTGATTTTATATAAAAAGATAAAAAATAAAATAAAATTAATAATTAAAATATAAATGTTTATTAATAAAATAAATAATAAACATAATTTGTTTTTATTCATGATGATCTAGGAAAATAATGACAAACCAATCTCAAGATAAGGGGCTTTGTCTGAATTTATATCCCTTCAAGACTTAATTATTATTTTGTACCTAATTAATTTTTATTATGTGTCTACTAATATTTTCATATAATATAACATAAATTATTTTAAATTTTAGGTATTTAAATGTTTTATTTTATTATTATTAATATTTGGGGTTCTAATTTAGAATTTGCAATAGTTGTAAAGGATTTTGATTACATTTCATTTCATTGAGGAATCGTGTAATGTTGTTCACCTTGTTTAATTTTTGTGGTCCATATAATACCCCTATCACATGTTATATTATGATTTTAATTTATTTCATGATATTAAAAGTTTTCTCTGATCTTATTTTATCACGGATCTCGTGAATTAAGAGTTATTCTTGTTGTAAGTAACTTCTAAACTCAATTTCAATTAATATAGTTAAACTTCTATGTCATTGGTTACGTTATGAATATAATATTTTTCAAATTACGTTTGCATATATTGTACTGTATTAACTATTTTTATTTACATTTTTCAAACATAATTATTATGTTTATTTATTCTCAATCTAATTATATGATATTTGTTAGCATTATTCTCATCCTGCTTTTATTTCTATGAAATATATTCCATGATCACCACTAATTTTATGTTTGGTGGGGTATATACTACCCATGAATGTATTTTATAACTCTTATACCTAAAATTATATCTTTGTATATATCCTATTGTTGATATCTATTACATGGGATTTAGGGTTTCAATGAAACATATGATTTGATGGAAATATGTCACCAGTTATCTTCTTTTAGGTGTTTGTTATGTTATACGATTATATTATTTTATAAGGTGTATATACTTCTTATTTAATATGATATATCATTAATCTTTTTATTATGATGATATTCTAATTCCATTTAATCTTACACTTTCATGGGGATTATGATTCAAATGCTTCAAGGGGGTATTGGAATCTTGGTAATGTTTAATGATTACTTTCCTGATGAAAGATTCTACATACTTTTAATGTAAGTTTCATTAATAAATTTCAACAACCCTAATTTTTATATATAATCCACTAGGATTAATTTTTATTTATACAATCCTCATTGTGTTATGGACGTTTTATTATTTTTTGAAATATATTTTTATATAATCCATTTATTTTCCACACATTTTCCATGTTTAGAAGAGAATTTTAGGCAATCCATTTCTTTTCCAACTGTTAATAATGTTTCAAATAGAATCTTATTGGGATAATTTTTTTCCACAGGTTAATAATGTTATGAAGAGATTTTTATTAAACCAAATTATTTTCCATGGGTAAATCATGGTTCAATGAGTTTTTTATTTACCGATTTATTTTATATGGGTTAAGATGGATCCACAGTGAATGTTATGTAACCCATTTCTTTTTAATTGGATTATAATGTCTTAAAGATGTTTTTATTTAAGTCGATACTTTTACATGGGTTAAAAATATTTGAAGGATATTATTATAGAGCCAATTTATTTTCCATGGTTTGATCATTTTATAAAAGATATCATGGTTGTTTAAATGAGTTTTTGATGAAATGAACACTTTTTTGGGTTAAGAAATTTTAGGTGAACATTTTATTATTTTTTATGTGATAAAAGAATTATGTTTGGTTCTCTTATAAAACAATTATGGTTGGTTCTATGATAAACCATTGACAGCTAGTTGAATGATTATCCAAATATGGGAAGATCTAAGATATCACTGTAATGAATTGTGTATTGTTGTTGGTCATATGTGTATTTAATTTATAATATTGACGTGCATGGAATTATTCCACATGGACATTCCATTTATATGAATGAAAAGTATAATAATTACCCCTAATTTCTTTTTTTTTCCTGTGATTATTATGGTTTTATAATATTTTTAATAGTTATGATAGATATCTCATTGCTCTTGATTATTGATTTTGATGAATCATTCATTTTCTATGTTCTCTAACATGATGATCCTATTATTTATGGTTATGAGTTGTTTTTCACTTCACTCATTCACTTTTAATATGTCTTCACACCCTTATGCACTCTTGTGATCATTGATGATGTTCAATTATAAATGATTATATTTACACCTACTGAGCATCTTAGCTCACCCTTATTATGTTTTAATTTTCCACGATATTAAATAATTAAATTAAATGAGTTATTTATATATGTAATTTCATATGCATGTTGATGATGAATTAACATGAAAATTGAAGGTGGGGTTAAGTATGAGAAATTCACATTTAAAGACATGTAAATTACTTATATAGAAGTTATTTATATATATATAAAACTATCAACCAAAAATACATACAATATATATGTAATTAGAGTTTTCCATATGATTTGGTATGTTTTGGATGAAAATTTTGGGTTACATTTATTAGCATCCATTTAAGGACCCGTATTTTTCTAAACTATAATTTTTATCAGAAATTTGAATCTGTTCTTTTAGATGTTTGTAAAGGGTAAAATGTTAATTTTACCCTAGAATATTACATCATATTTTCTTTATTAGTATTACAACTTTCCTATAATAGAGTTTTTTCCATAGAACATTATTTTTGTAAAAATATGTTCCATTTGAATTTTAGTGAAATAATTAATAATTAGTATTTTTTAAATAAAAAATAAAATTATTCTCATAGGGTACTTCAGTGATATATTTTGAACAAAATATCCGGTTTATATTTCATCTCATCCATTGATTCTAGAAGGGGATGTTTTCCTAGGATGGGAATAAAATTGTATTGGGCATTGGGTCCCCCTTTGTCTTTTCTATTTTTTTTGTTTAATTTTTTTTATTTTCTTTTAGTATTCCCTCCACTATATTCTCATGTATTACCCCAGGGGGATTCCTATTTCACACAATTGAGGGAGAGGTAACGTGAGAGATATAATAAGACGATGAGGGAAGATGCTACTGAAATAGATCTTAGGACATGTTGGATCGTTGTGCGGAAACCGTAGACCACTAAAAAAAAGTGAACTTTCAGTTTTATTCATCCTAATGCGATGGAATTTTTATTTTGTACCATAAATTAATATTGATTTTACTTTTTCAAATTTTAATTTCTTTTAATTTTTTCCTAGGAACTATTTATTTACAACCTACTTTTTTCTAGGTAAAAACGGTGGTATCACAGCGATTCAGGAGTTCTCCATTCAGAAAAAAACCCCATGTACAATGTCTGTGGTTCATGGAAAAAATTTCACATTTTCTACAGGTGTTTAGATGATGAAAATTTTAATGTACATAGATGCATGGGTCATAAAAACAATGTACTAGTACTCAGTCATATATAAATACATGTCTATGCTACTCGTGTAGGGGAACATGTTCGTGTACAGTACACTACTTGACAACATGTGGGTCACACACAATGTTGAAGTACATGTCCCTGCGAAGTACATGTCTTGGTCAAGTAAAGGAAACTTTCTAGTGAATCAAGTAGGGTACACTCCATATACCCATCTTACACACTATGTACTTTGGATTTAAAATTGAAATTATAGGTGTATATGCATGCCCAGTTGGGGACATGAGGGTTCTCATTGTATATAATGGTAACATGCCCATTACTCCTCTTTTTCAACCCTTTCAGGGGTTTTGTTGTTATTCACCAAAGATTCATATTTGCACCCCAGCGTTTTCAATTATTTGCAATGGTCTATCCCTCCTAATTGAGGCTTTGGTGGATTTTATTTTGAGGAATTCTACCATGATAGATATTAAATTCAATTTTGTATGCCTTTGATACTAGTCATTTAGGAGGATCCCCTATACTATCCACATATTTACATTTTAGACTATAAGATATCTTTTAAGATTCTTCTATCTTCTTTTTGTCACAAAGTATCCCCTATAGGATGAATTTTCTTATAATATGACCTAGGTATTCCTTTGTATGATCCCTTTATCTATATATCACATAGATGATAAAAAGTTTGATTCATCTTCTTTCATACTTTGTTGTTGAGTGTCCCATGTAAGACCCATTTTTCCTATATACCATTATTAGGATCCCATGTGGGATGACTCTATTTCTTGTTGTTATAGGATCATGGGTAGGACCCCTCCCATACCTTTATAGTTAAAAATCACAATTTGTATGAATTCTCCAATATATAGGCATTGAGGATCCCAATTATGATTCCTATCTTGTTTAAGTATTAAGGGGCCTAATGGGTTCGCCAATGTTTGACTGACCCAGATCTAGTACGTTGATATTTTATATAGATGGTAGTGAGTGTCTTCATAGAACATGTGTCGAGCTCGTAATCCCATGGGTTTGTGGCTGTAGTTTGGGTTTTAGTAATTCAATAACCCTCACTCTTTTTATTTATTCCATCACATGTTTTTTTTGATGCAATGATGATTAATATAGGTGATTCCTTATTGTTGCATTTTGATCTAACCCGAGGTGTATTTGATTTACATTTGAATTCCCTAGTGTTCTTCGTGGGATCCATCATCCAAGTCATGTTATTATTTATGTTTACTAGGACAAAAAAATGTAGGACATGGGTCTTGGATGTTGAGCTAGTATCATTTATTATTAGATTATTTGAATTTTCATAAGTGGTTTTTTATCTTGTTGTTGAGCCAAGGATTATGATATATGATAATGAAATCTCTAGTAATGATACTCGTATATGATTATGCTATCCTGAGTGATTAGGTTGATTCCAATATCCTTTATTTGATATGTGGTGATGATGATATTTTATTCCTCTATTCGATAAATGAAGAGGATGATTACGCTGTCCAAGACTTGTGGTCTATAAAGGATTGTTATACTACCCTCTATCCGCGGATTATGAAAGGGATAATCATGATCTCTCTAATCAGATACATAACTGTAGTGTTGGATATGGAATCATAGATAATTGGATACCCAAAATTATTATTATATTAAAAATTTTAGAGATACATATAATCTCCCATATTTGAATATCTAGGGGTGGGCATGACAGTTCACTATAGAGTTCTCCATGCACATTGCCTATGGTTCAAACCCTTATGAATTATCCGAGTTCTCAATGTCATGACCACATATGGACTTGGTATTATGGATAAGACATTGTATTGTATTTATATGGTATGACCAACATAGTTTCTATCATGGTGGATATTTATATTATGTATAGATTCAATTCCCTAGAATCATACTTTATAGTTATTTTAGGTGCATATGGGTGATCCAAGGTAAAGAAAAAGTATCCCCCTATGGTGGGGTAGATTTCTCAAATACATTAACAACATTGGCCAATGTGGGTATATATAAATTTTAATTAAGGAACTAGATATTGACTTAATTATATATATATGTAGTAGCATAATGACCAGTTCAATTCATTTGGATAGGATGTCTAGCTAATTAGGATTACAGTCACCGGGATAAAATGTTGGTTGGATTTATTTTATTTAATTCATCATAAAAATTAATATTCATGTTGATGTATATATTTTTAGGTATGAGACTATAAATTAATAAACATATAGAAATGGAAATCCATGGTGCCACATTACTAGTTGAATAGGATTATAGACCTACAGATAGTCTATGGTTTCACATTATTGGCTTTAATTATATTTTCAGTTCTGTCTCATCTAGGATGGGAATATTACTTTTTCATGCACTTAGAAAAGGATACTATCTATTTCCGTTGTTGTGTAATACTATTGATATAATTTCTTACCCCTTCATTTTAACAACACAGTACATATAGTCATTATGTTATGTTTTCAAGGAGAGAAAAAATTTATTGTTAATAGTGATGAGGCCTAGAGATTCATGATAAAGAAGATATGCTCATGTGGGTTATTTTGATAAGGCCAGTGAATTTTGTCAGTTTTAGGAGACAAGGTATGTGTTCTGGTTCAGGGTTAGTAGTAGTTCCCTAAAATTTTATTTCAGTTTCTTTTGTACTCATATATCTGTTTGGTTGGCAGATTTGGTGACTAGTTTTATAGGTATGGAATATCTATTTGTGATTTTAATGAATTTTCATTAATTATTAGAACATATTAAATTTGATTTTTTTACTATATATAAACTCTATTTATTAACTTTTTTATGATACCTGTTTATTTATTATATTTTCTTACTCTGATGTGTGGGAATAATATCCCCATTGTCACACCCTATGTTTTTTCTGCTAGTTATAATCCTCTAGTATATGGGGAGGTGGGCTAGATTCCTCATATCCAACCGGATCATATCACCATTTTAGTGTAATCTTAGTAAATATTTTAACAATTGGTCTCATATTTATTATTTTCCTTATCAGTACTATTTGATATATAATAGAAGATTGTATTGGGAATGTTTGGGAACCATGTATTGATATCAGAATGATGTTTCAAGAATACTTATTCCAATAATAATTCGTGGTTGTGAAGGTTCTCAAATTTCTAATTTGATCTATGATGATACATTTGTATATTATTTTCACCATGAATGATGCACATGTTTTAATGATGGTATGATTTACTATAGATATCTAGATCTTGTCCATTAGAATGAGTTCATATATTGATATTGACACTTCTCTATCGAAGTCAAGAGGCATCAAATTCATCATATTTGGAACATTAGATTCAATTAATATATTCTATCTAGTGTGTGATTTAATTGAAGACAATGGCCTATTAAATTTGTTCTATATACATGTGATTATATTTCATTCTAATTATAGGTCTTTAGAATCAACGTTGAGGCATTGGTGTTGAGAATGACGACAAAATCTACATGGATGAAAGGTGTAGTGACCCAAGTGTGTTGATTTGTATCACACTACCTTCTTTTGTACCCCTTTTAGGTTCTTGTTTCTTCGGTTATGTTTATCTAGTCAAGTCTGTAATTACGATGTCATAATATACTAGTACATTTCTTGTGAAATGGACCTAGAGGGGGTATTAGCTTATACAGAATGCTGGTGAGTGTCATTTCAGTTCCTCTACTACATTTGAATATTGACATCCAGCTATTACATCCTTATAAATATTTTCTATGAAGATAAGTCCCTTTTAGTCCATGTTTATTTTTTTTAACATTGTATGTCATCAGGATATTTACATTATTGTGATTGGATTTATCTATAAGGATATAGGAGAGACATAGAGACACTTAGTTAAAACTCAGATCCTTATAGGTTGACATCCATTTTCCTCAAAGGAAACCTACATGAGAGAGGACCGATCATGGATTTATATTACTTTTTAGCCAATTATCTTAGTTGTGAAATCATATTTGAGATAAATTCATGATATTTTCTTTATTATTGAAATATATTTAGTTTGATGTCTTTATATATGGTTAAACAAATTTAGGTTATTTTTTTTGATACAATCTTTGATTGGCATGACTATTCGGTATCCTGGGGAAGTCAACCAGTTTTTCTGCGGTTAATAATGGATTCAGAGCCTGGGTAGATGCACATGACTAGAAAAATTTTGGGTGATGGGATGTCCTTGAATAAATTAGGGCATATGTGACATGAACAATTTTGAAGAAGTGTTCCAAGGGATCCCCTGGAGAGTTAAAACTGACATGTTGTATAGCATGATTAGCATAGACTTGTAATGGATGACTCGCTGGAGTATGAGTCAGGAGATAAATGTATGTGATGGTTTCACATGGTGTAATTAGAATCTAAATCAGTGATTGGCCTACTAACTTTCAAAGACCTTTGTTGTCAAGAATTTTTATAAGATTTTTTTCCATTTAGATGGGGTTAAATGAAGAATGTGACTTCGCGGTAGAGGATAAATCATGAATGACTGGGGAAATGTAAGACCGTTGACTTGTGGTTGAATCCTTGTCGGTTATTTAAAATATAGGGAGAATCTATTGAAGATATATATACACAACTTTAAATGTATTCATAGTGTACTCTTGGTTAGAGAATATCATGCACTATCCTGAAATCAGCTTGAGTTTTATGGGAGCAAATCAACCCTAATTCAAGATCCTATTTTTCTTTTAAATGTTATTATATGGTCGTGTAAGGAGACTGTTGATATTTCACTCGAGTAGTTTTTTAAGGTAATACATATAGTGGTGAGTGCATTGTTGGCCATTTTAGGGTGGTGACCCCCATTTATAGTTGAACTTAAGAGTTTTTCTTGGGTTATTAGGCACTGAGTTGGGTTTTGAGATGACAATAAGGGAGTTCTTATAATGGGGACTTCCAAATCGATTGTATTTAAATATATTCTATATATGGGAAATTTTTTGAAACTATGGGATTGGTCATTTCATATGCATGATAACTTGTTGTGTGGAATATTGATATGAGGGAATGGTTACTATTATTACTGAAAAGCATGTTGGGTACGAGATGGTTTATGGTGTGATTATTGTAAGGAATATTGGTTCTATAGAAAGAATATTTTAGAAAAAATTTGAATGTTTTCTATCAGATTCTTGTAATGGGTAAAATGGTATTTTTACCAAATTAGATGACCCTGGATACTTTTATTGACTACATAGTGGGTCACATAAAAGGGGTTTTACCCTAGGACATGAGGTTTATAGAAATATGAGTTATTCAAAATTTAGAATAATAATTAATAATTATTAATTATTAATTATTATATTAAATATTAAATTATTCAAGTTGGTTTTTTCAAAGATATCATTTAAATGGAGTACTGTATTGAGGTTGTGTTTTTTAGTCCGGATCTATGGTTTTTTCTAGGTGTGAATCAAATTATATTGTGATTCAGGGCCTCCTTTTTAATTTTCTTATATTTTATTATTTTATTTCTTATTTTTGACATTTTTTCTTTCCTCCTATAGTTTCTCTCATAACCCCGCTTTGGGTATTCCTACACCATGTAGCTCATAGTGATGGAAGGGAATATATAGAATGAGGGCGGGAGATGAGTGGTTATTGTTGTAGAGCTCGGGACATGCCATATCGACGTGCAACAACCGTAGGCCCCGGAATTGGGTGAAGCATCTGTGTATTCCATTGAATGGAAGGAAATTTTTTCCCTCATAAATCCCCAATTATTTTTTATTTTCTTTTTTTAATGAACTTTTATGTTTGAATTTGATCCCTTGATAGTCGATCTACTATTTTCTGCATAACAATGGGTGTTTTAGGGAGATTTGAAGGTTTTTCATTCGTGAAAACCCATTTACATGATGCAACGTTTAGGGAACACACTACTCGTGTTCTTTTATTGGGATAAAATAAATGTTCAATATAAAATTGTTGTATGCATCATAAAAACCATGTACCAGTACTTAGTCATGTAGCTGTATAACCGGTATGACTACACTTTTAGGGGCAGATGGCCATGTAGAGAACAAGGCCACAACCAATGTGGGTTACTCTCTATGTAGAACAACACATCTAAGAAAAGTACATTTCCAGGTCAATTGAGGGACATGTGAAGGTACCTCATATATGATTTACACTTTATACCCATCTTACACACTATTTAGTTTTGATTTTACTCACCATGTCTACATTTAAGTACATGCCTTGATGGGGAAATAATTGTTAACATCACATACTTGGGTAACAAACTATGAACTCCTCATTTTATACCCTTTCATGGTTTTTTATTTATATTACCTGAGGAGTAGTATTTGGACCACAAAATTAGTCTATTATGCGTATTATTTCATATATATTGCAATAGTTCTGCTAAAGAGGTTTATTAGTACTCTTAGGCACCAATTCATGAATGTGAAGTTTTTTATATAGTAATCATATCCAGTGTCTCTTGATAGTAATAAATACTGTGAATTGATCCATGAGATATATCTACTGACAAATGATTTTATAGATTTTCATTTGAGCCTGTCACCCAAGCGAGATGTTCCCTTTTATCGTATGATGCCATGAGGTATGCCACTTTTTTGGATCCCCTGTAAGATTAATCTATTGACGTTTTGATCTAGTCGATCCCATGTAGTATACCTATATGTTCTTCCCACCACCAAGGATCCACCATGGGGTGTAATTTCTTATAAGATGACATTGGGAGCACCTTTTATGATCCCTTTACCTATATATTTACCAAAGGATCCATTAAATGATTCATCTCCTTTCATACTCAGTTGTCAAGGGTTCCTAGTAGAATGCCTTTTTCCTATGTACTATTCTGAGGAACCTATGTGGGTTGCTTCTATTTGTTACTATTTGTGGATCCATTGTATTATTAATTCCGTATAATTCTATGTTAGTATCTTGAGTATGATGAATTCTCTTATGTATTGACCATAAGGATCCAAATTAGGATTCCTCCATTTTATGTATTTTGGGAACCAATCAGTTCCCCAGTTTTTGAATGAACCTGCTCTAGTACGTTAGTTTTGTGTATATATGGTAGTGAGTGTCTCTATAGAACTTGTGATTAACATTTAAGTTCATGTGGTTAAGGTTGTAGTGTTGGTTTTAGGCGATCATACAACCTCTCTCTTTTTTTTATTCATTCACATGTTAATTACTGTTCCCAAATGATTACCTATGTGATTACTAGTTGGTGGCGGTTGAGAATGGCTTGAGGCATCTTTCATTCTCTTTGTAATTCCAAGATGTTCTTCATGGGTGCTAGATTTCGATCTAAGTTATTGTATTGTTTTTATTATACCCATTGGTACTACCTGATAATTTGATGTAAATCCTATATCTTTTATGTTGATTCAATAAGGTTTCCTTATGAAATTTTCATTTCTATATGTTTTGAAAACAATAAAAAACTTATCATAAGTAAAAATATCTTTATCTAATGATTTTATTCATAAGGAAAATTTTATTTCTCTAAGAAAATTTTATCCTTAACCTTGTTTTCAATATCTCATTTTTTGTCCTCCCAAAACCATGTTAATTTTATTACTAAGTAAAAAAAATTTGATCCTTTTAAAAAGAATCAAATCATATAGTTCCTTTAATATCGAGTCTTCTCTTTTTAGATTCAGAATTTTCTAAAATTCAGATTCTGAATTATTTGAAATTTAGACTCTGATTTCTGTAGAATTCAGACTCTAAATTCTTTAACAATACAGAATCCAAATATCTATATTTTTAAAATCCGATTGTTTATATGTTTAGACTATGATTTATAATTTTCCTTAGATACAAAAAATATTTTTATTTACTTAATATATTTCAATTTCATTACGCATGCTTTGTTAGAATAAAATTACATCGTACAATTTTTTTAACTAACCATTGGTTGAGTGACACGTGTATAGGCCCCTCATAACTTCAAGGAAAAATATAACCATCAACGGTAGGATTAAACTGTTGATCTTTTTGCTATAAATATGAGATAATTTTAATGATCTCATAACATATCTAGAGATTACATTTTTGTGATGATGTGAAGTGATTTCTAGTGAGAGAGTCTCATGCTTTGTGTGTTAAATGAGAATCTTGTTCATCCATGAACAACTGGTTCATATTTATTTGTGAGACCCTGACTTTTATTGAGTAAAATTGTGGGATTCTACCGATAGGAAGAAAGAGGTTCTGACTACCTTAGTGTATGGGGGATTTTAGGGAGACAAAGAAAGATTCAAATATTCTTATCGAGGTCTTACCATTGTGTGGGTAAGACATACATTCTTGAGAGTATAAATCAAGGTAATTTTATCAATGTTTATTTGATACACTACTCTTTGGTTTAAATGATATCTTACTTGTTACAAATTCTTTTTTCATGTTTTATTTCAACTATATTTTGATAAATAAATAATGTTTAACTTTCTTATACATACTAGTACTTTTACAAACTCTAATAAATAGGATTATATAGGCTTTAAGGTCGAATAATTCTCAATAAAAAATGTTTTTATATTTATTTTTCAAGATTCATATTTACAAACCTTATGAAAGTTTGTTTATTTGTTAATAACTAAAAAGGTTTTATGAATTTACCTTTTTTTGACTTTGCTAAACACATTTTTATTTAAGGTTAAAAATGAATGTTTTAAAACATACAATTCACCCCCCTTATAAATGGGTATCTTCATACTCTATTTTGATCCTATAATTGGTATCCAAGAAGGTATTTGAAATAAATATACTTATATATATGTTTTTTTAATCAATTTTTCCTTGTTCTAAATTCTTCATTCTTAACTTTCCTTATTCATGTTTTTCTTAAAGATTTTTCTATTTTTTTTTTGACATTTTCTATTTAAAAGTACTTTGGAAAATTACTTTATTATTGAATAGAAGGTATAAATATATGTTATATTTACAAAATTAAACCTACCATACCACTAAATTTTTATTGTAATGATTATGAGTATAGGAGAGATAAAATGAAGACTGTTGTTATTAAAACTGGAGTAGAAAATTTTGTTATGCTTACTAGAGACTAAAAAATTATAGAAACGGATTTCAAAACCATCACCAATCAAGAGAAACAATAATATAATATATGTTACATGGTACCCAATAATTTTTTGTGTTCTTTGACCAGAGATATATATAGTCAAATATTTTTTTATGAAACTACCTACTGAATTTGGAGAAACATGAAGTTACACATTTTGGAACTTCTAAAGTGATAGAAACTAGAAAAGTTATATTGGGAGCTGAATATCAGGGATAATTATTGCCTTATGATGAACTTGTTTGCAATTCACAACAATGATTTATGACCATTGTTTACAACTATCAATCTTTTGTAGATAAAGGGATTGATGATGATGTTCTTTTGGATATGATAATTGATATCACTCCAAATGAGTGGGAATTAAAAAGGAAAGCAACTAATGAGAACCGAAAAGTATCTAATATTAATCTTAATGAGTTATTGGAACTCATCTTCAACATGAAACAAGAATAAAGAGAGATGTTGAATTAAAAAAAATAATGGTAATGGATGTGTAGCTTTCACAACTACATATAATTACAGAACTATAAAAAGTGTAACTTGATCTAATGTTTTGAAAGATGTTGTTATATTTGAATCAAATGATAGTTTTCATTTAGATAATGAATTATCAAATATTTCTCTAAGGATGAATAATATTGTGGGAAAGAAATATTTTTAGCGTCGATATAAGAAGAAATATATAAAGGACATTAACTATTATGACGTAACCTGTTTTGAAAGTAAAAGGGTTGGATATATCAGAACTAATTGTCATATGATAAAAAGAAAAGATAGGAAGGAAAATATTTATTCATAAAATAAAAATATGTATTACAAGTCATAGGCTAAAAATTTCTGGAACGAAAATGACACTTGGAGTGCCAGTGGTGGTGACTCTTCAGATGAATCTTCAGATTATGAATCTTCTTGTCAATAGGACACTAGTCTTATAGCCATAGTATCTATTGAAAATCATTTTCTTATGGACAAGGTACACAATGTTGAATCCTTAACCAATATTTCTTTAAATGTTAAATTCCCAAATAAAAAATATTACAATTTCTCATATGATGAATCTTCCTCATAAGAAGATAATACCGTACAATCATTTGATGATGTTTCTATATTTTCTAAATTACTTGAAAATGAAAATTGTAATATAAAAAAAATGTTAGGGATAGAAAATTCAATAATTTCTATTTTAAATCAAGAATTATCAAATCCTTCTATGGATATTGATTAGAAAACATTTTATTTTTAATGTGTTCATAAAAACCTTATAGAAGTTAAATCAAAGAAGGATATACTTTTTAAGGATCATGAAAATGTTATTTCATATAAAAATATTTTAAATAATAATAGACATACTATGATTAATGATTTTTAGGATAAGGATGTATTCATTAAACTAAAATTATAAATTTATTCCTTAAAGAAATATCTATCAAATTTTTATTCAGCAAAGATATAATTTGATAAAATGTATTCCCAACTTCAAACTCAAAGGAACAATTCTATATTTTTTTATAACCAATCAAATCCAATTTTTAGTAATAATTATTTTGTTATCCAAAGTGCCTTATTTTTTACTATTTTAAATGTGGTGGACATTGGTAGAAAACATTTTCTTTAAATAAAACCAATTCTTTAGGATTTTATAAAGCTTATTTTTCTATAAAAATGTGTATTTCTAATATTTTACTTTTTGAAATTTTCAGATATAATAATGTTTGGATTTCAAATTTCTATCTCTTTTTTTCAAGAAAATAATCTATGTACCAAAAAATAAGACATGGTACATGGAGAGTGGATGTTTCTGGAATATTAATGGTAACAAAAACTTCATTGAAAATAAAATCAAGATGAAAGGAGGAAAAGAAACATTTGTAGATAATGTTCAGGGAGAAATTGTTGGTATATGTAACATTGTTATTATCAGAAAAACATTAATTTCAAATGTTTTATTTGTTAATGTTCCAAATACCAACCTCATTAGCATAAGTAAACTGTGTAATGAAGGTTACTATTTGAATTTTAGGAATGATAAACTCTTAATAAAAAATTCCAAGGAAGAGTTTATTCTCCCCGCCCATAGGCATGAGAATGTATACATACTAAAATTAGAAGAACTTAGGAGAAAATATCTACCTCACCATATTGCAATGTAATTTGAATCATGGTTATAGAATCGAAGACTAGAACACTATAACCATTGGAACCTATGAAAACTCTCAAAGAAAATGCTTGTTAATGATTGACCTAATCATAAATTTTTTTATTCAAAAGTTTTAGATCTTCTTCAATATAGAAAGAAACATAATTCAAGTTATAAATCAATCGATGATGTCTCAACTTCTGATGCATTATAGTTAGTTAATATGGGTCTTTTTGGTCCAACACAAACTGAATACATTGGAGGAAAATATTATGTATTTTTTTAGTTGATTATTACAATATATTTACATGGGTATAGTTTCTATAAAATAAATATGATGTTTTTTATTATTTCCAAACATTTAGTGCCCAAGTTAAATTTGATAAACAATTACCATTCATAAAAATTCATAGTGACCATAGAGGGGAATTTCAAAATTCAGAATTTGAAACTTTTTGTAATAGGAAAGTAATTACTTATTACTTTTCAGTGCCAAGAATTCCTCAACTGAATAGTGTTTTTGAAATAATAAATCAAAATTTTCACGATATAACTATATCCATGTCCTGTGAATATTCTATTTCTATAAACTTTTTCCCTAAAGATGTAATTACTACTATTTATATTATAAATAGAATTTTAATTAGACCGTTTCTTAACAAAAACCTTATGAATTGTGTACTGGTTGAAAAAATAGAATTTATTACTTCAAAGTATTTGGTCTCTAACTATTAAACCTAAATAATAATGATAAATTATATAAATTTTCACCCAAATATAAGGAATGTTTTTACCTAGGCTAATCCATTACTTCTAAGGCTTATTGAGTTATTAATAAAAATAATTATACTATTGAAGAAAAAATGGATATGAATTTTTTTGAAACAAGTCCTATTGTTCTTAAAACACCCCAACAGACATATTTAGATGTGTTTTCAAAAACCAATTATCATCCTTTGATAAAAGATTTTTCTAATAAGGAAAATACTCAAGAAAATGTTTCTGATTTTTTACCGTTGAAGACATTATACCTTATTTTGATGAACTTGTTTTACAAAACCCCAATTAGTTGTTTATTGAGAATCATCCAAGTGATAGTATTATTAGTGATGTAAATCAACCTTTAAGGACTAGAAGTTCCTTTAAAATGAAGTATAACATCTATCATTTCTTTACCAATTAGAAATAAAAGGAATCGATGAAGCTTTAGGTGAGGAAATTTGGACTAAACCCATACAAGATGGGCTAAATGAATTTGAAAAGAACAAAGTCTAGACCATGGTTGAATGACTTAATGAAAAAAAATTTGGAGTACAATTGGTCTTCATAAAAAAAATTTCTAAAAATGGAATCATAGTAAGAATTAAATTAAGATTAGTTTCTAAAGGCTATAAGCAATAAGACAGAACAGACTATGAAGAAACATATTCTTCTATAGATAGACCTCAATCTATTTATATTTATCTTTTCATTACAGTAGTATTTAATTTAAATCTTTTTCAAATGGACATGAACTCTTTTTTCCTTAATGTATATGTTCAAGAGGATGTTTATGTTAAAAAAAACCTGGATTTCAAGAAACAAAACATCCAGAACATGTTTTCAAACTTAACAAAGCTTTATATGGACTTAAACAAGCCCCTAAAGCATGGTATGATAGACTTACATGATATTTGTTTTAAAAATATTATGATAAGGGAATTTTTTATCCAAATAATTTTACAAAAAAAGATATGAAAAATGTTTTGATTTCCAAATATATGTTGATGAAATTATATTCTGATGAACTCAAGAATATTTAACAGATTCATTTGTGAATCTAATGAAATCTGAGTTTGAGATGAGTATGATGTGTGAGTTAACATCTCTCTCTAGATTTTAAAATTTCTCAAAAACCATAAGGAACTTATATATCTATATATAAATATATTAAATAGTATCTTAAAAATTATGGATTTGACAACACTAAAAGTATAAGAACTCCAATCGGTAACTCAAATTCTATTGATCCTGATGAAGGTGGGAAAATAGTAGATCAAACATATTTTTGTGGTATGATAGGATGTTTACTGTAGATGACATCTAGTCATCCAATGTTAATATTTTCACTATGTTTATGTTCTATATATCAATATAATCCTACGGAATCTAATCTAAATGTATTAAAAAGAATTTTTATCTATTTAATGGGAACCTTGGATTTTGGAATTATAAATATTTCAGGAAATGATTTTGTTTAAAAAAATTCAATGACTTTATTTGTTGATGGAGAATGGATAGAAGAAGTACAACCGGGACATTTCATTTCTTAGGATATTTGTTAGTTACTTAGTCATGCAAAAGAGAAACACTCAGTAGAACTTTCCACTTCTGAATCGGAATATATAGTAGCTCGATGATCTTGTTCTAATTATTGTTGATGCAACACACACTCACACACTATGGAATGAGTTTTAAAAAACAATGATTTTTTCTGATAATACAAGTCTCATTTCCCTAAGAAAAAACAGTTCAGCTCACTCCTGTGAAAACAAATAGATATAGGGAATCGTTTTCTAAGCGACCACACACTTAAAGGAGATATCATTTTTCAGTTAATTGAAATGCTAGATCAACATGCTGGTATTTTTAAAATATCATTACCCTCTGATAGATTTGAATACATTAATAAAATGATATGAATGATAATGTTAAGGTAATATTTCATATTATCATTTCTTTTGAAACCAATCTCCTTACATTAAGAGACTATTTTTCATAGGAGGAGTACATTTTATTATTAACCAATGTTTTAAAAAAAAAAAATTTTGAACAAAATTATTTCTGATTCTCTTAATTAAAATTTTATATGAAATTCAAATTTCTGGAACCTAAATTTTTATTTACATAATAATATTTTCTAAAAATTAATGTTCTTCAAGAAGAATATATTTTCATTACTAACAATTTTTAGTTCATTACAGAAGTTTTGAATCTTTAATAAATATTTTGAAATTATTTTTTTCTTCTTGATAATTTTTATTTTATTTTCAGAGATCTTTATCAGATTTAGTTTCTTAAATATGTTTTACCTTACATACCCAAAAATATCAGAATCTACTAAATCTTTCTTTCAAATTCATATCGAAATTCAGATCATATCTAGCTTACCACAACTGTTGGATCATTTTGGTAGTTTTAACCATCATTTATATTCCTATTTAAAGGCCCCCATATTCCTTATCCCACATCATTATTCATGTCTATTCATGTCAAAGATCTTCTACTCTTAAAATAGATCATTCCATTTATCAATGTTTTCTTAAACTTTGGATGTCACTGGATGCATCCCCATAGAAACAGATGTCTTCATTTAAGGAAATAAATGATTGGAAAATCTATAGTTAACGGTTGGATGACACAAAATTCATTACAAATTATAATTATTTTATTTAAAAAATATTAAGGTGAATATATGGGAGAGTTTTTGTGTATCCAAACCAAAAACTACAAATCTGGTTTACCATAACCTTTTTATAGAATTTTATTATTCAGTAAGTTTTTTTTAGGAAGGTGGAAGGGAGAAATTTTCTTTCAAGAGATATAGGAAAATATATTCTCTGTCATTCATTATGGAAGTAATTATTATTATAGTTCCATATGAAGGTGATGAAATTATCTATACTCATTAATTTCCAGATCAGTCTGGAAGTTTTGAGAAGGAAAATAAAATTGAGTGGCATGAACTCAAATGAGTAAAATCACTAAATATTTACCACATTTAAATAAATTTTATATTTTTGTCCTGATGGGTACAAGGATTCCTCATTCTAAGAACTGGTTACAAGTATTCTTTAAATAAAAGTGATATCTTTATTTTGGACCTTTTGATTAACCATAAGATGTTAAACCTGGGAAAATACATTCTTCTGACAATCACCAATTTTATGAATGGACCTCTATTGAATACCAGGATCGGCCTCTGAGGGGAGTCTTCCCAAGCTCCCGCGGCAGCTAGGGTTCCACCTCCTCTCCTTTTCCCCTTCCCCCTCTGGCCTAGATCGGTTCGGATCCCTCGGCCCTCGGCTTGGCGTGGCGTATTCATGAGTGATGTGTTTGGGTTCACTTCTACAGATTCCGATCTCGGTGGCGTCAGATCAATGGTGTTCTGGCCTGCGGCTTGGCGTGCTAGTGCTTTCTAGAGATGACATATTTTCGACGAGGGCTCTGGTGTTCTTCGTCGGCCATGTCTCTGTAGATCTGTCATCCTCCGGAGCCGATTACATTCTGTCTCGGTTCTTCCGCCGCATCCTGGTCGCCCCAAGTGGTTCCGGTGGGTTTCTGTGGGGCGTTGCGTCATTCTTCAGTTCTGGAGGGGGGATTTTTTTTAATCTTGCTAATGTGTGTTTTCTTCAGGGTTTATATCTGATTTCTTCTGGTTGTGATGTTGGTTTTTTTGTTTGGATTTGGATCTAGATTTTTGGTTTGCGGTTGTATTATTTCCGCATTGCGATGGTGGCATGTTCCAAAAATTGTGGAGCATGATGGATGGTTTTATGGGTTTGAAGGATTATTCTTGAAGAGAAAACAGAAGAAATGGGGGAGTTTAAGAGGAGTCTGTACTAGGTTTTTCTAATCCAGTGGTTGATGATGATTTTTTCTATTGAGATGAGTTGTTGAAGGCACAGTTGGAGAGACATGGTTGAAGAAGGTATTTGTTGGTCTCTGTCTGATGTTGATTTGATTCCTATGATATATAATTGTCTGATTTTGTTTGGGACTACTTTTTGGGTTTGGAAAAGATGTTATCCCCCATCCATTTTTTATTTACATCACTTATTTTCTCTTTTATAAATGGTCAGAGGTTTTGCCTCTGAATGACTTTCCTAGTATGAATGGACCTCTAAAATACCATTTCATCATGTATCCAACCATCTGTTGAAAGATTACAATTCTCTTCTTAGAATCCTTCCAAATTCCTAGCGGTTCTATACAAAGAACCTTAGTGATCTTTTTGTTATGTGATGATGCCTTATGAAGAATGAAAGTCGATTTCAATTCAACTTATGAATTCTTTTATGATCTTTATGAAAGTGAGATTTAATAATAATCTATGAAAGTGGATGTAGTATAAACTTCCCAGAAAGCATGAAATAAGTAAAAGGGGAAGGAGCTAGAAACCATATAGAAACATAATGTTCAAAAAATTCATTCAGCATCTCCAAAACAGAAAAAGCCCAAATATATTTTCCAGATAAAGTGGTATAGAATTGGGGGGAATAGAAAGAAGAATATGAAAAAAAAGATATCCAAGTATTTTACTAGATATTTATAAGGAAATATATTTGAAAATTCATGTTTCTAAAGAGCATGAAAGGAAGAAAAAAATAAAATAAGAAGAAAAAGAAAATTTGTGAAGAATATATAGTTAAAGAATATATTAGGGATACTGAGAAAGCCATTGAATCAATTTATGTACCGAAATCCTTTCTCAATAAATCAGTACCAATTGAGACTCCAGAAATAAAATTTTTAATTCCAGAAAATGAAGTGGAAGATGATATAGTTTAGGAAGAATAAGTAGAAGTAGTTCAATAAGAAGATGAAGGTGTAAAAATTGATGTGATAAAGAATGTAGAAGAATAAAATGAGAAGTAATGTCCCTCTAAACATATTTTAATTCAAACATCATAGGTTGAGTCAACCAAAATTCATGCTTCGGTAAAAGAGGATGAGGGACAAGTATAGGATGAAAAGCCAACTGATGATAAATGTCGCAACCACGATTTCATTCAACCTGATTATGTTATGAAAAGTGCTTAAAAATAAGGGGTTAATGATGATTAAATTGTCCAACATTCATATAGTGAGAATGTGACTCTATGTTCTGAGAAGATTATTTTTTAAATTTGATAAATAAAAACAGGTGGTTGATGATACACCTAAGAAGTTATTCGTTTTAATAGTGAAGAAGGATATTCGTGTTACATCTAGGCAGATGGTTGAAGAGGTAAACAAAAAAATCCAATCCTACAAGGGAATCAGATTCCAAATTTTCATCTACGATGCGTCAAGATTTCATTTTTTAGTCATTAATGATGTCAGTGAACACCATTCTGTTGTTTCTATGTATTGACTCAAGTTGGATGTTTCTTATTTCAATCAGAAGACATATTCAGTAATCGTGATCATGGGAAAATTCATTATGCATGAGGCTTAGTTTTAAACTTTCCATAATGGTTATGAGTCTCATAGGAGATAATGTAAGGAAATTAAAAAATGGTCTAAAATAACCATTGAAGACATGAATTTTTTTTGTCTTTTAATTTTTAATGAAAAAATATTTCTATAAGTCATACGATAGAATAAAAAACCTTTAAACAAGTTTTATTAAGAAGTTGAACCTTGAGAAAGTATCTCAGAAGCAATAAGATTAAGATCTGAATGGGAAATTATATTTTGTTTCTTTTAATCTAAATTGGGAATGGGAACTCAGAAAACAGTTGCATGAAAAGATCAATCAGCTAGAAGAAGTAGTGAAGTCTCAGGCAGAAACCCTTAAATCTCAAGATGAGAAAAATCCAGGCTCTAGAAAATAATAATCCAGATCATGAAATGTTTCTCATGAGGTTTGAGGGAGATCATAAGGAGATCTTGATGTTAAATCCTACGTTGAGGAAGATCATGATGAACGAAATAAAAATGAATAGTTTTTTCTTGTCAATTCTAATGATTTTTATGAATGTTTTCCAGTATCAATTTTTCCAGTCACAGTGAAATTTTTATATCTATTAGTTGGTTTATTTTGTACTGTTCTAGTCTTTCAAGTATCATTTTCATCCTGTCACTCTATTCCTTTTTTAAAATCACAATCAGGAGAAACAAATAATCAAAAGAATATTATGTATAATAAATAGAATGCCCTATTTATGGTTGAGTATACATAATGAAAACATACTTATACAAGAAATTGTAACATCTAAAATGAATTCAAGAATATGATCCCTAGGTATTTTAAATCTTAAGGGGTGTTATTTATATTTATCTTTCATAAGTAAATAGAGGTACATTTTTTAAAAAAATTAAAAAATTAAAATCCTTATACCTTTTATTCATTTTTAAAAAAGATGTTTGTGATTTGAAAAAAGGGGGAGATTTTTGAGTCAATAAGGTTTCCTTGTGACTTTTCCATTCTGTTATGTTTTGAAAATAACAAAAACATTATCTTAAGTAAAATTATCTTTCCCTAAGGATTATTTTTCTAAGGAATATTTCTTTTCTCTAAAGAAAGTTTTATCGTTACCATTGTTTTCATTATCTCATTTTTTTCCTCCCAAAACCAAGATCATTTTTCTACATTGTCAAATATTCGGACCATTATTAAAATAATCAGAATATCATAGTTCCCTAGAAATCAATTCTTCTATTTTTTAATTCGTAATTCTCTAAAATTGAGATTTCGAATCCTTTAAAATCAAGACTCTGAATTCCTCGGAATATAGACTCTGAATTCTTTGACAAAACAAAATCCTAATATCCATGTTTCTAGAAATTTAATTTTTATATGTTTAGACTCCAAATTCTATTTTTCTTTTTATTTCAAAAATTCAAATTTACTTAAACTATTTCATTTTCCTTACACATGATTTTGAAAATATAAAATTATTTCATGCAATTTGTTTCTAACAAACTGTTGGTTGAGTGACAATTATACTAGTCCCTCCAAAATTTGATGAAAAATATGATCCTTGGAGGAGGGATCTAACCATTGATGTTTTCACTATAAATAATATCTTACTGTTATAAGCTCATCATCAATCTATAGATTAAATGTTGTGATGTTTTAAAGTGATTTCTATTAACAGACAGTCATGATTTGGGTATTTAATGAACATCTTATTTAGACGTGAACATGTCGTTCATATTTTTAGTGAAACTCCAATTGATGCTGAGTAAAATCTAGGGATTATGGGGATTGTAAGATATAGGTTACGACTACCTTACAGTTAGAGGGATTACGGGGATTTAATGATAGATTTAGATAATCCTATCGAGGTCTTACCCTTGTGTGGTTAAGATAGAATTTCATAAAAGTATAAATCAAGGGACTTTTATCTAAGGATTTCAGATACCCTACTCTTTGGGATAAAATATTTCTAATATTTACATGTTCTTGAATAATGTTTTATTTCAACTGTATTTTGATAAAGAATAAATTATAACGTTCTTATACTTCTGTTTACTGTTTCATACTTTTACAAGTAAGATTCTATAAGATTTAATGTTAAATAATTATCTAATTTTTTTTGTTGAGTTTCTCTTTTGAAATCATATTTGATAACATTAATGAAGTTTGTATTATAGTTATGAACAAAAATAGGGTCTGTGAATCTATGTTGTTTAACATTGTTCAACACAATTTTCTATAATGTTAAAAACAAATGTTTTAAAACTCAAAATCCACCCTTCTTGTAATTGAGAATATTCATATACTATTTTTTTCATAAATTTTATTATTATATTAATGTAATTTCAAGAGGTGTTTCCTAGTATCCGTTAATTAATCCTATTATTATGTTATATGGGCAGGAATTCCCTAATAATTATAGTCATGGATGAATATGCTCTCTTCAATGATGAGGATAATTCCACCATCTTCTGTTTGATATGGGAGATAGATGATTCCTCTATCCTCTATTTGATATATGATGATTATTATTATGATCACCTAGACCTTTGAACTATGGGGAATTAATATTATCTCATCTAGGTATGGATTTTGAAAGTTATAATTACACTTTCCATGATAAATTACTTGATTGCATTGTTGGACATGGAATCCTAGATCATTGAATATATGGAATGATTGAAATCTTCTAGAAGATATATATAATTATAATCTCTATTAATATTTACTATATGTATGGGTATTTAATCTCTCTGGTGAGTTATCCATGAAGATCACATAAGGGTATGACCTTTGTGGATTATCTGAGTTCTGAATGTTGTGACCAACTACAGACTAGAACCTAGGGCTATGAAATTGGGCTGTATTTACATGGAAAAACAAAAATAGTATCTAGATTAGTGAAAATTTATTATGTTTCTGGATTTAATTCATTATAATTATACAATACTATGATTACAGTTGAGTACGAGTGAACCCATATATAGGAAGAGTATCCCATTGTGGTGACAAAGATTTATCGGATACATTTTCATCTTTGCTCAAAGAAATTATATATAAATTTCTATTATGAACCCAAAGAATGAGTTAATGATACATGTATTGTGTTGCAAAACGTTCATATCAAATCAATTTTATAGGATGTCCAAGTGATCGGGGTTTTAGACCAAGTGAGAGAATGCTATTTGGTTTTATAATACATAATTCACCTTACATAGGAATATTCATATTCTGTATATATGTATATGTATGGGACTATACATGTATACACATACTAATATGGAAATACATGGTCTATCTTTCCCATTTCTCAAGGAATATATACTTGAGGATTCACTATTGTTTCACGTTATTGGGCATTCTTTTCTTTTTAGTAGTTTCTCAATGAGTGTAGGAATATTTCTTTTTCATGAATTTATGGATGTATATGTTATAAGTTCGTCATTGAGGAAGTCTACTAAGATTATTTCTCACCCATAAATGAATAACATTGGGTATGTGTATATTTAATGTCAATGTTTTAGGTTGATCATAGTTTCATGGAGGATAGGGTTGAGGCCTATAGTTGTATGATTAAATGGATCCGCTTGTGTGGGTTATTCTGATCGTGTTAGTGGTACTCAAAATTTTTCTAGAGACTGGGTATGTGGTCTAAATCAAAGTTAGTAGTAGATCCAAATACATTTATTTCAGTTTATTTTTTACTCCTATAAGTGTATGGTTTGCCCAGTGGGTGGCCATAATTGTATGTTTGGAGTAGCTATTCAGGATTTAATATCATTTTCATTTATTATTACATAATGTTCTATTTATTTATAATTATTTATTTTGCACTCTATTTATTTACGTTATTATATTTTTAAATTAGTATATATCCTAATTAGTCACCTTTATATAAGGTCATCGACTTCCAAATTTCACTCTTTAGGCCCTCAGTGTAAGTTAGTAGCCTCTAGTGTATAGGAAGGTTCTCCTTTGTCCACCAAACCAACCCACTCAGAGCACCATTTTAGTTGAATATTGGATGGGACATCACAATCAATGGTGGGAATGTAGTGTTAGTGATTTCATCATAGGATCTAGGAGTGTGGGTTCTAGTTTGTTTTAGGTGGAATGATAATGTGTTTTCTTGTATGTAAATACATTAGTCGGATGACATGATTCACTACATGGATGGTCCCTGGGGAAGGGACAATATATTTCTACATGTAAATTAGTTTTCCCATGCATTCTAGTTGTCAAATTCATTTCACATGAATGATTAATAATTTTCATTATTGAATGAAACTAGGTCACTGTGAATGATGATATCTATATGGAACTTACTTAGGTGTTTTTTCATGTGCATACCGATCACACGTATGAATTACCTTTCAACTACCGGTGATGGTATTATTTATACTATTTTTATTAGTCATTGTGGGAAGTCTTGTATCATGATTTAACAAACATGTTCTCATTCTATATACATACATATTGACTAATGAAATTCACTTCATTAATTTTAATCCATGATGTTGGTATCTGTCCTAGGGAGACTTGTATTACTAATTTTGTGATATATCTGTTTACGCTATAGTTGTGTTCTGTCATGGTTGGTAATAATTTATCCAAATATGATCTTTTTTATTTTTTATTTCTATATATTTAAATGTGACACACATGAAGGGATATAGATGTTTGGGTTGTTCTAGGAGGGTTATCCCTTTGGTTATTAGTAGGATCATAGGGATTATTTTGAGTTATCACATAGAAAAGCTGGGATATAGTTGATTATGATTTAATGATTACCTTAATGTTATGACATCCTCTATTTGGCCAACTCTTACACAATATTTTCATATAATCAGGTTTCACACATAGTGGTATGTAAGAAGAGACTCTAACCTAAATTAATGGAAAACTAATTCATTGGTAATCCCCTTGCTGGATATAGTATGCATACACACGAAATAAGTTCCCTTAACAATTTCGGATTTCCTTACACAACACCAATATCTAGAGAATCTAGTTCCTGCATTGAATAATGTGGAAATTCAGAACTATGGTTTTAGTGGCTATGAAAATACATTTGGATTGGGAAATTCAATAATAGGGAACACTATATGATATAATTTAATATCTCCAATAGGAAAAAAAGATGTATAATTAATTTTTGATCACCTTTCATTCAACCCTCAATATTTATGCTTTAGTGGAGGATCAGAAAATATCAGATTTCCATACTTAAATTTATTAAAAAATAAGGTGACACATTATGTTATCTTACTCCGTTTATTTTAATGTTTAAGAGGATGCAAAAAAATAATTTTTTAGTTATGAATTTTCCCAGGAAATATGGGAATATGCTCAATACATAATGGAGATGTTTTTTATACTCACTTGTAGGTACTCGATCTTTTATAGAATATTTAAACAAATGGGCCTAGTGAGCATGTGTTGAATATCCTCATGGAATAATTGGATTTGATAATTTATGATGTATAGAATATAAGGAATGAAATGTTATTCAACCATCAAGAACTATCCACTCATCATTCCATGATTGCACTACTCAATGATGTATACACTTCAATGAGGGTTCAAATAGAAGGTATGTTAATTATTTTGGATGATTTAAAAACTATGAGGCTCTTAGGTGTGACATGTTGTAACGCCTCGACCCCAGTTACCCAGAGTCGGTGCATTACTTCGTAACATTGGAATGATCACAAAAAAGATCAAATCTCGAAAGACCGATTGGTTTAGTAGCCTTGAAAACAATAGATATATTCATAAGTCTTACATTACAACATAAAAACGAAAACTACAACAACATATTTTCTTCATAGACCACACTATAATCCCCTCATACCATCCCTACAGGTCATTCATAATTTACTTCTTCATAACCTGGGAAAAATAAAACATAGAAAAGGGGTGAGCTCAAATGCCTAGTAAGGATAGCAATAAAGCGGAAACTTTCATAAATAAGAATAAAAATTTAAGGCAATTTATAATTAAAACAAAAGACTTTTAAACTTGAACTTCAACATAGTATGGTAATAGTAAAATGAAATAATGCCATTTACTTATTCACATGGATATTCTATTAATCAAATAATCACATACAATATCAATAACCACTTTCATAATGATGGAATGCATAATGCCAGACTATCATAACCACATAGCCAAGGCCTCGTGCCAAGACTACAAATAAGATTTTGCCAAGGCCTTGCGCCAAGACACTAGTTTGTCTCATGAGACCTACCGATGCATAGTGGAGCTATAGCGGGCTCCACCCGTCACTTAATAAGTCCAATGAATTCCAATAAGAAAAGTTTTAAACATAACATAATCATTTGTATTAAAACTAGCATATGAAATGTCAATACTTTTTCCATAAACCCTGAATGGTATAAAAATAACACATCCATAGTAAAACATATCACAAAACCTTCAATACAGTACAAAAGTTTTATATCATAATAAATCAACATCAAATAAGCTTAAAATCCATTAAAGGTTGTTGACATAGATGAAATCAAAACTATTTGAGAGAAATACCTCTTTTTTCGAAATCATTGAAAAGTAACACATTTATAAAGGAAGTAATTTAAAAGTGATTTTTGAATCAAAGTGTCCCATACCACTTTGAAACTTTTGAAAGGAAATATCATTTCAAAAAAATCATTTCCATATAAATAAATCCATAAAACCATTTTGAAAACATGGACATTAATTAAAAGATTTAGAAAGATAAATATTTAAAACATTTAAAATTACGATCTTGAAAACGAGTAACTTTTAAAAATTCCCAAAATATTCATTTTGAAATCATCTAAAAGTAAAATAATTATAATATAAAACATTTAATTTGAAAATAATCTTATAATCTTGTAAGGGTAGCTTTGAAAATTTTATAACGGCGGTAAATAGCCGCACCCGCCGTATAAGTTAAAAAACATTCTTACCTTAAATTTGTCGAAAAGGGTAAAAGTTCCTTGTTTGGAAAACGGCGGAAAGATTCCATTCAAAACACATAATGGTATAAATGACTTTAAACCATTGTCTATTAAATAGTAAAAATGTTTTTAAATACATTTTTAAGGAACATGGATGTGGATGATAAAGAGATCCCAGTAGATAATTATGTATAAACAACCTCAGATAATGAAGAGATTGTGAAATAAACCCTTACCTTGTACTTTTACTTGGTTGGGGGTAGGTTAACATTTTGTATAATTTTGAAATAATTGTTATTAAATTATTCATGAATCATATAAATTAATATTATATCATATATGATCTTTTAACATTGCTTTGTTAATAATATCTTAGAATTATCATTGTTTAGGGTGTTAACTTACTCGTTTACTTTTATATGATTTGTTACATAAGCCGTGTTTTTTATTGATATGTTGTATCTTATTCATATACAGAATTAAATCATGTCCTTAAATACTATTATTAATCATCAAATGATAATTATACATGAATGGATACGATGGAGAATGAATCTCATCGCGTTCGTGGAGACGGTTGTCCATACGTACGCACGAGCGACAATATCATTCTTTTGATATTAAAATAATATATAATTGGATGGTATATAATATATACAGAATAATTATCATGTTATATTTATTATTTACATGAATTACAAATCATTATTATACCCATCCAAATAATAATATATTGAATAACAATTACACCACGACGTGGAGACGGTAAGCCGTACGTACGCATGTATGGTGACATGTTATTAAAAGTATGGATTGAATACTGAATATGATTTTACCATATTTATAATAAAATCACAGTATATATAAGATAATTTAGTTATTATTTTAGAATGGTAATAATAAAGAATGAAGAAGTGGAAGAAGAAAGGAATTTGAAAAAGGGTGGTGAAATCATTACCTCTTATTTGGGTTCATCCTTTTGATTTGATAAAAAGGGCTTCTTAAGATAGATTTATGACTAAAAGAAGGCCTCTAGGATGAGGTGAGGGAAGTTGAGAGAGTATTTGGGTAGATGTTTGCCTAACCAAAAGACTTTTAATGTGTGAAATAATGAGAAGGGTGGGTGCCCTTTTATAAGTGGGGTGAGGGGCACCTTTGGAAAAGCTAGAAATATTAATTTATAATAAATTAATATTCGGTTTCTAATGGCTCTAATGTTTATTATTCAAAGGTTAAGGCGGGGATAGGTTGAAAACCATTCAAACAATATAATTTATACAGGTTTGGGTTACTATATTAACCTTATCTTTTAGTTTTAACTCTTAGTAAATTAGTTTGACATTTACCATGTCACTTTGTATTTTTATATTATATTGTTAATAAACATACTATATACATCCAAGAGACCCCCAAGTGGTCCATTAATGATACACCTATAATTATATAAGTCCCTTTATCTAACCTTATTTTTTTAAGAATTTAATATCAATTAATAATATACTATTTGTTTTAAAAACTCTTTTATGTCAATTTTGACACTATTCAATAGTTCATCTTTGTGAAACTCATAACAGAATTATTACTTCAATAAAAGTCAATTAAATCAATTATAATATGTCATATTATCCTATAAAATTATTTTAATTCATTAAAAGTCTAAAATTATATTTATTTGGGTTTTATAATATCAATTATTTTAATTTTTCACTATTATGGTAATTACTACATCATCATTGTGTCATAAAAAAATTAAATTATATAATGTCTAAAAATTATAAATAAACTATTATTATGTAGGAAATATTATTATCTTTCTAATGAATATTTACAATCGAATTTATCTTATGTGTAACCCTATATTAAAAATGTTTTAGTAAATAAACTTTGATTTTAACTTTTTTAACTCTTCTTTGAATTAAATAATAATAAATGTCCTAGTCTAATCCAAGTGGATCTAAATGGTAATATTTTATTCCTAAGGTTGTTTCTGGTCGAGATACACTTGTCCAATTGAATTAGGACATGTTGTAGGGTAATATTAATATCATTTTTACCCTTAATTACCCTATTTACTTTTAACGGTGGTAAATAAAAGTAAAAAGTTACTATTCACCAAAAATTATTTTCATCTCATTGAACCACATTTTACTTATTGATATTAACATTGTCTCTATGATTTTCAAAATTCCATTCACAAAAGCGGTAAAATGAAGTTTTATGAAAAATTCAGTTTTTTTAACTACCACTTAGTAGTTTCACTATTCATCAGAAATTGAAGGTTTTCAGAATAATGCCAAAATTTCACCCTAAGATATAATTGATATTCCGAATTAAAAAATGATGTCTATTTTAAAAAATTACAAATATATAAGTTGCATTAATTAATTTTATAATTAACTCCCGCTGTCACAACAAATAGCGTGTTTTTAAGAAACAATATATATCAAAAGTTTAACAATTGTTTAGGTCCAATTTCAATGTGAAATTAATTCTAATTAACACCATTGGATAAAATGGTAAAAATATATTATAATTATACTTTAAAACCACTAAAATTTATAATTTATAACTATTAATTATTTTGATTTAAAAAGTTGTATTTAATCAAAATTTAGTAATTTTAACTATTCATCAAAATATTAAAGTTATCTGAAAAGTACCAAAATTTCACCCTAGGCTAATTTTGAACTTCCGAATCCAAAAATGAAGTTCATTTTGAGAGATAGAATTTATATAATTTCAAAAATTAGGTATTACTATTCATAACGGCTAGTTTTATTGGTTGTGGTGTGTTAGAACTCGATGTTGCGTACAACACACGCTATCGCATTATTTAAAGAGAAGCGTACCGTAGAAGCATAGGGTGTTAAAATCTCCCTTCATTCAATAAATTGTGTCCTCGCAATTTGAAATTTTTCTTCATAAATAAAAGGTTGAATATGTAAAATATATTTGTAGGAAAACCCACATCGGAAATTAGGTTGATAAAATTTAGTCTTAATAAGAGGTAAAGTGAAATGAAAGGGTCACCAACAAATTATTATCTCTATTCGGAGAACATTGGTGAAAATTAGAGACATATAAGTGGAGGAAAAACGTAAATATTTATAGGTAGTAATTGAGGCCATCAATCACAAACAAGTGTAAAATTGAGGGCCTTAAATTCATCAATCTATGATGATTTAAAATAACATCGGTTCAGAAAAACATATGGTATTAGGATAACACATTTTTTTGTTTTAATATACCTTCACTAAAGTATAAGAATCAATTTCTTCATTGAATAAGAGAAGAAGAAGAAAAATACATTCTTGACAAGTAGAGTATCAACCTTTAACTAAGTTCTACCCCAAACTCATCTTTCACTTTAAAAGATAATAGAACGTAAAAATAATATTCTATTTATCCTATTCGTATAGGGTTAAAAAATGATTTTATCATTCATCTAGAAGAAACATTAAATAAACGACATTATTCAATCCAGGACATCACGTGGGTTTGTGGTAGGTGATACACCCTTGTCGCCCTTCGGTTGTGGGTTCAAGTCTCACGACCTTGCCGGACGCGACGGGTTGCCGCCCGACCTTCGGGTTGTCCTTTTATGGAAATCCAAAATAATCCAAACTAGAACTATTCAAAATACTTCAGTCCAAGATTTATAAGGAAGTTAAACACAATAAAGATCCTTTTTTCTGCGTAATAACATTTGAACACCTTCATCATGTATTCTTTTAAAACACTGCAACATCCTGAATTACCATAAAACATTATTGATTACATTCATGATCCCGTATTCCTTAAAGAATAATAGATATACTCCTTCAATACAAAAATGTTTTAAACCCCAACAATTATGGAATATACAAGTCGTGAATCAGTTTCAAGGTAGTCAATAATATCTAATATAATTTATCCAAATCAATCATGTATTATTCCAAAATCACTACCTCGGTATCGGAACTATATTATGGTTTATCATTCTCTCAACCATATATTTTCCATAAATTTATCCTACTATTGAGTTACATTTTTTTGTTCCACACAATCTCAAGTCCTTAATGAAATAGTACTGTAGTATAATCCTTATATCCTCCATAATTATTATAACAAGTACATTGTCGATAAAACACTCAAATGACTTAATCAACATAAGAACTCTAATCATTCCTCTTCATCTTTGGTAGTATCATAACTTTATTATTATCCAATAGCATCATTTGTGGCATAGTCAGATGACTGGGACATAGGTTCATGTAGTGTCCAAACTCCTTGCAAATTAAGCATTGTACATTTGAAACCATTTTCTTACCCTTGCAGTCACGTACTTTGTGACCTTTTCTTCCACACTTATAACAAACTCCCATTCCTCTCAGGCAAGTTCCAGGGTGTTTCTTCCAACAGTTATCACATATGGGAAAATTCTTCTTTTCCCTCTTCCCTTTATCCATCTTTCTCTCTTCCATCCTATTCTTCTCTTGCTTCCCTTCAAAAACATAGGACTCGGTAAACTCATTACTTATCTTATCAACACATGATATTATTTCTTCATATGATGATAATACATGTGAGACTATTTCTCTTATAAATTCTACCTTAAGACCATGAAATATATGATCCTTATTTTTCTTTATATCATGTGTATTACGGGAGTTTTCATTCCTTCTACTGGGTGCCATTTCTAAACAATGGTATACACTAGATTAGTTTATGAATAACAATACCTAATCCCAAACATGTAAAACACATAACATAAATTAAATAGTTTATGGATATAATCCATAATCATAAAAATGTCTCCTTTGAGGAAGTATATACTCATAAACCCTTCATAATGGTTTGTAAAGAAAATGAGAATTATCTTAAGCATATCCCCTGGGAGTGTCGTAACCAAGAGTTCAGCAAGGCCCGTTGTCATGCACCTGTTTCCATTTGAGTTTATCTCAAAGCGGTGTTTTCGGGTTTTACCCCTAGGTACATCTATGTCAGAGCCGCCTCTACCTACTCGTATCCAGACAGGGATGTATTGCTCGAAAACTCACAACATCTCTACAATACCAAAATTCTAGGAAGTTCTTCTATACTAATCCTCAAAGTCCATCTTAGGTCTATGTGCTCTAATTAGAGTTTATCTAAATCTAGCTTCCAGGGTTTTTACTAAACATCCTTTGATACCAACTGTAACGCCCCGACCCCAGTTACCGAGAGTCGGTGCATTACTTCGTAACATTGGCATGATCACTAGAAAGATCAAATCTCGAAAGGCCGATTGGTTTATTTGCCTTGGAAACAGTAGATATATTCATAAGTCTTACATTACAACATAAAAACGAAAACTACAACAACATATTTTCTTCATAGACCACCCTCTTATCCCCTCATACTATCCCTGTAGGTCATTCATAATTTACTTCTTCATACCCTGGAAAAAATAAAACATAGAAAAGGGGTGATCTCAAATGCCCAGTAAGGATAACAATAAAGCAGAAACTTTTATAAATAAGAATAAAAATTTAAGTCAATGTATAACTAAAACAAAAGCCTTTTAAACTTGAAATTCAACATAGTATGGAAAAAGTAAAATGAAATAATGAAATTTACTTATTCACATGGATATTATAATAATCAAATAATCACATGCAGTATCAATAACCACTTTCATAATGATGGAATTCATAATTCCAGACTATCATAACCACATAGCTAAGGCCTCGTGCCACGACTACAAATAAGATTTTTCCAAGGCCTTGTGCCAAACACTATTTTGTCTCATTAGACCTACCGATGGATCGAGGAGCTATAGTGGGCTACACCCATCACTTACTATGTCCAATGCATTCCCATATGAAAAGGTTTAAACATAACATAAACATTCGTATTAAAACTAGCATACGAAATGTCAATACTTTTTCCATAAACCATGAATGGTATAAAAATAACACATCCACAATAAAAGATATCACAAAACCTTCAATACAATACAAAAGTTTTATATCATAATAAATCAACTTCAAATAAGCTTAAAATCCATCAAAGTATGTTGACATAGATGAAATCAAAACTATTTGAGAGAAATACCTTTTTCTCGAAATCATTGAAAAGTAACACATTTATAAAGGAAGTAATTTAAGAGAGATTTTTGAATCAATGTGTCCCATACCACTTTGACACTTTTTAAAAGAAATATCATTTCTAAACATTCATTTCCATATAAATAAATCCATAATATCATTTTGAAAACATGGGCATTAATTAAAATATTTAGAAAGATAAATCTTTAAAACATTTAAAATTACGATCATGAAAAAGAGTACCTTTTAAAAATTCTTAAAATATTCATTTTGAAATCATTTAGAAGTAACATAATTATAAAATAAAACATTTAATTTGAAAATAATCTTATAATCTTGTATGGGAAGCTTTGAAAAATTTATCACGGCGGTAAATAGCCGCACCCGCAGTATAAGTTAAAAAAACATTCTTAGCTTTAATTTGTCAAAAAGGTTAAAAGTTCCTTGTTTGGAAAATGACGGAAAGATTCCTTTAAAAACACATAAGGGTATAAATGACTTTAACCCATTTTCTATTAAATATTAAAAATAATTTTAAATACATTTTTAAGGAACATGGATGTGGATGATAAAGAGATCCCAGTAGATAATTACGTATAAACAATCTCAAATAATGAAGAGATTGTAAAATAAACCCTTACCTTGTACTTTTCCTTGGTTGAGGGTTTGTTAACATCCTTTATAATGGTTAAATAATTGTTATTAAATTATTCGAGAATCATATACATTAATATGATATCATATATGATCTTTTAACATTGCTTTGTTAATAATATCTTAGAATTATCGTTGTTTCGGGTGTTAACTTACTCGTTTACTTTTATATGTTTTGTTACTTAAGCCATGTTTGTTATGGATAAGTTGTATATTATTCATATCCAGAATTATATCAAGTCCTTAAATACTATTATTAATCATCAAAAGATAATTATACTTGAATGGATACGATGCAGAATGAATCTCATCGCGTTCGTGGAGACGGTAGTCCGTACGTAAGCATGAGCGACAATATCATTCTTTTGATATTAAAATAATATATAATTGGATGGTATATCGTATATACAGAATCATTATCATGTTATATTTATTATTGACAAGAATTAAAAAACATTATTATACCCATCCAAATAATAATATATTGAATAACAATTACACCACAACGTGGAGACAGTAAGTCGTACGTACGCAGGTATGGTGACATGTTATTCAAAGGATAGATAGAATACTGAATATCAGTGTACCATATTTATAATAACATCACAGTATATATAAGATACTAGAGTTATTATTTTAGAATGGTAATAATAAAGAAAGAATAAGTGGAAGAAGAAAGGAACTTGGAAAAGGGTGGTGAAATCATTACCTCTTCTTCGGGTTCTTCCTTTTGATTTGACCAAAAGGGCTTCTTATGTTGGCTTTCTGACTAAAGGAAGGCCTCTAGGATGATTTGAGGGAAGTTGAGAGAGTATTTGGGCAGAGGATGGCCGATCCAAAAGGCTTTGAAGGTGTGAAGTAATGAGAAGGGGGGGTGCCCTTTTATAAGAGGGGTGAGGGGCCCCTTTGGAAAAGCTAGAAATATTAATTTATAATAAATTTATATTCGGTTTTTAATGGCTCCAATGTTGATTATTCAAAGTTTAAGGCGAGGATAGGTCAAAAACCATTCAACCAATATAATTTAGACAGGTTTGGATTACTATATTAACCTTATCTTTTTGTTTTAACTCTTGGTTAATTAGTTTGACATTTACTATGTCACTTTGTATTTTTATATTATATAGTTAATTAACTTAGTATATACATCCAAGAGACCCCCAAGTAGTCCATTAATGATTCACCTATCAATATATAAGTACCTTGGACGAACCTTAGATTTTTAGGAATTTAATATCAATTAATATTATAAAATTTGTTTTAGAAACTCTTTTATGTCAATTCTGACACTATTCAATAGTTGATTTTTTTAAAACTCATAACAGAATGATTACTTCAAAAAAAAGTCAATTAAATCAATCATAATATGTCATATTATCCTATAAAATTAGTTTAATTCATTAAAAGTCTCAAGTTATATTTATTTGGGTTTTATAATATCAATTATTTTAATTTTTCACTATTATGATAATTACTGCATCATCATTGTGTCATAAATAAATTAAATTATATAATGTCTAAAAATTATAAATAAAATATTATTATGTATTAAATATTATTATATTTCTAATTAATATTTAAAATCTAATTTATCTTATGCATAACCCTATATGAAAAATGTTTTAGTAAATAAACGTTGATTTTAACTTTTTTAACTCTTCTTTGAATTAAATAATAATAAATGTCCTAATCTAATCAAAGTGGATTCAAATGATAATATTTTATTCCTAAGGTTGTTTTTGATCTAGATAAACTTGTCCAATAGAATTAGGACATGTGTTAGGGTAATATTAATACCATTTTAACCCTTAATTACCCTATTTACTTTTAATCGTGGTAAATAAAAGTAAATAGTTACTATTCACCAAAAATTATTTTCATCTCATTGAACCACATTTTACTTCTTGATATTAACCGTGTCTCTCGGATTTTTGAAATTCCATTCATAGAAGCGGTAAAATTATGTTTTATGAAAAATTCAGTTTTTTTAACAACCACTTAGTAGTTTCACTATTCATCAAAAATTGAAGTTTTTCAGAACAGTGCCAAAATTTCACCCTAAGATATAATTGATATTATGAATTCAAAAATGATATCTATTTTACAAAATTCCAAACATATATGTTTCATTAATTAATTTTATAATTAATTCCCGCTGTCACAAAAAATAGCGTTTTTTTAAGAAACAATATATATCAAAAGATTAACAATTGTTTAGGTCCAATTTCAAAGTGAAATTAATTCTAATGAACACCATTGGATAAAATGGTGAAAATATATTCTAATTATACTTTAAAACCACTCAAATTCATAATTTATCACTATTAATTATTTTGATTAAAAAAGTTTTTTTTAATTAAAATTTAGTAATTTTCACTATTAATCAAAATATTAAAGTTATCCGAAAAGTACAAAAATTTCACCCTAGGCTAATTTTGATATTCCGAATCCAAAAATGAAGTCCATTTTGAGAGATAGAATTTATAAAATTTAAAAAAGTAGGTATTACTATTCATAACGGCTAGTTTTATTGGTTGTGGTTTGTTAGAACTCGATGTTGCGTACAACACACGCTATCACATTATTCAAAGAGAAGCGTACCATATAATCATGGGGTGTTAAACATGTATACTAAGGAAACGAAATATTCTAAAACATGTGTGATGTATCCCACTAATTAATTCATAGATCATGGTAAATGTGGATCGATCTTCTTCTAGCCTTCTGTGTAATGACCCAATCATTTGAATGATATTTTTTAGGATTTTTTTTTATTTTATTTTATAATCAACAGAACTATATCCTTTAATTAATGAGGTGAGTATAATTAAAATGATATCGTTGGGTTTCGACTCTTATATGACTATTTTCCAATGTTACCATTGGAAACCAAACTCTTAACGTTATTATTAATGTTTAAAAATAAAAGTGATCTTGGTAAATTAATACAGAATGAAGAGTCGATGGCCTCATCTAGTAGACTCTGTCCATACAAAACCCATCTATCAGATCTTGGGGAGGAGGTAGCATCATTGGGCTTTGCTCTGTACTAATCCCAAGATGATCTTTAGTATGTGATGTTTGAATAGAATCGCCTACGAGAGATGTTCAAGCGGGTAGAAATCACAACTTGGAAATGTTGTCCGAGCCACCCCAAGATTTTATCACAATAGAAAATTTTGCACATAGGTATTATGCTGGTGTTACAAGGGGCTATGTAATGATACCTTAGTTACTTTGTATAATCCATTTTTATAAATAATGTTTTTATTTCTTATTATGCTAAAATATTTGAATTTCCAACATTTTGATAAATAGAGGATAAATTTATAGAATTTCCATATTATTTTTGAATTTTGGATAAAAGGTTATATTAAAATAATTTTTTATTGATAATATAATTAATAATGTGAAATGATTTTCAAAAAAATGTCCTCTACAATTGTTTCTAGTAATATGTTCAGTGTCCAATATGATTAACTTAATTTTTTGTGAATTGTAATGTATGAACAGTAATATTACCATTGTGAATAGTAATGTGATCAATTCAATAGTAGCCTCACTTATGAACGCATAAATATATTTTATGCATCATTAATGGAAATGTGATATAATATCATAAGTAAATAACTATTTTAGGAATTATAAGTTAAGTATTATAATTTTTCATGTAAATAGTTTTTTTACTTAAAAATTAATTGTATCATAATTAGAAATTTATTTTCATAAAATAGTATTCATTTTGGGATTCATAGAATCGATATTAGGCAAAATTGAATTTATGATATTTTAATAAAATGTTATTTTTTGAATAGTAAAAATACAGTTGTGAGTTTCAATGTGATTAATTACATCATTATTGATGAAATAATAATTTAATCATTCTGGTATACTTGGGAATAGTATGATATGTTATGAGGTGTCTGAAGTAGCCAATAAAATGCGCAAATACTGTGGGAAAGCCCACCGTTTTTCAAATACCACCGATGAGGTGTCTGTTGGAAATTAATAAAATATTCCTAAACATTTCTTATAAATACCAAGACATTCCCTCATTCCATTCATTAAAAATTCATAATCATTTATTCTCTTCTTTTTTTACCTCCCAAGGATCCCTCAAGCCCCGCATGGTCCCAACCATCAAGATTTTGTTGTTAATCTTCAATGTAAGGGAACCTTTCACCTTCTTCTTTTAAGTCATGACTTCCTTTATGTTATATACCATAATTTACATCTTATTATGTTGGGGTATGTTCTTATATATCTTTATTACTGTCCATTTAATTTCCAAATGAAGGGATACCATTTCCACTCTCAGTAGTTGATTTTAGTAGTTTTTATGTGACGTTGTTAGGCTGCTAAATTTTCATAGAAGAAATCGCATTTTCACTTTTCTTTCAGGTTTCCTTTTCATGTAATATGTCATTTAAATATCTACAAAACTATATTATTTTAACATTATTATATACCTATAATGTAAAATGATTCATTTAGGTATCGTATACCCTTTTCACCCTCTTTTTTTCTTAAACCATGTTATATAGTTGTTATACTGTAGAAATTTCGTCTCAAAATGTCTCGCTATTTCTCTCATGAAATTCTCTTATATTATTCTTGTAAATACCTAGAACGGTTTCACTTACTGGGGTGTTAATAAAGAAATAAAAAGGATATTCTTGATTCTGTAAATGACATACATAAAACCCTGATTCCCTTTCCATGGGTTAAAAATAAATTAATGATCTTTTTTTTAAACACTTTTTAAAACGTCATGATTTTGATATAAGACCCATTTATTTTATTCTCATCGGGTTATTTATGAAATTTAGGATTATGAAATATGTGGATTATATGAAAATAATTACATATTAAGGGTACGCCCGGATAGAACTCCTAATCATTGCATAAATAATTTAATATCTAGAGATGACAAGTTTCACGATTCATTGGTGTAAAACCATAATAATATTTATGACACATTGGGGATGAACATTGGTGATATGTTATGTAATGTATAAATTAAATGTTCTATCCTCATATTCATGTTATCATTCAAGTTCTTTTCATTATGATATGCCTCTACTTCTATTGATCATGTCTTTATGTTTTCCATCTGGTTCTTATTGATATCACAAGTAAATTGATTCACTTTCCTTCCTTACTGGGCCTTCTTTTCACCCAATCCATTCATGTATGTCTCCGGGTTATGAGATGTAGTAATTTAACATAGGATGAACTTATGATGAATCCCTACAAGTGGATTAGATGAATGTTTTATGTTGTTTTCATGTATATTGTTCCTGATTTCCAAGACACAAGACTCTAAAGATCCTCTATTTGTAAAATGTAATGAAAAGTTATTTATTAAAATGGCGTGATTCCATAGTTGGAATCAAAAGATAGTTTAGTTATTTATGGAAGATTGGCTAAAAATTTTTTTGGAATAACTCTATAGAAATGTTTAAATTTTAGAAAAATTCTTGTTATTTTGGTAAAATATTAAGTAAGTGGTTTCCGAAAAAATAAAACCCTGTATGGATACGAACAAGTGGATGTGGCTCTGGAATATATATTCCTTGGTGTGAGAATACCGAAAAAGAGTTTTAGGCTTGACTAGGGGTATCCTGGTAGATGACAACAGGCCTTGATGCACACCTAGTTTGACACTCGTGGGGGATATGTTTGGTTAATCATATGCTTTTTATGAATCATTATGAAGGATTTGTTTTGAAATGTAATTGGTTAAGCATGAAGTTTTAAGACATGAAATCCTTTATAGTTAAACGATTCATAAATGAAATAAGTTTCTCACTAAGGTTTTATTGTTATAGAAAATAGAAGGCAAAAGGAGGAAGCTTTCAAATTGTGACATTATTGGACCATGCACTGACGACCCTCCAATGGAAGCTGGAATGCAAACATTCATGGAAATTATAAACCAACTGACTCAGGTTATGGGATATAACATGAATCAAGATGAGATATCGATTTCACCGCAAAGAAAACAACATTATGTTGAGTCCTTTATGCTTCAACGACCTCCACCCTTCAGTGGATTAGCTATATCAAGATGATCTTTTCTATGATCCATTTTTCGGAAAAAGAAAGGTCACCCTGGATGTTAACCACTTAGAAGGAGAAGCTGATCAGTGGTGGGAACTGATTAAAAACACAATTCCAAGAGTGGAGGTTGAATTTATGGAGTGGGAAGAGTTTAGAGGGATATTTGTTAGTAAGTATTTCCATTGTTCCATGAGAACAAGAATGTATAAGTTGTTTATTGAGCTGATGTAGGAGGAAAATGAATCTATGGGAAGATATGAGATAAACTTCATATGGATTTCATGATACTCCTCTAGCTTTGTCATGGATCCTAATGGAAAGGTTGATAGAATATTTAGTGGACTAAGACCTCATCTGTGGAAGAATCATTCCAACCAAGACGAGGATATCTATGAAGAGATTGTTGTAAAGACCCGTAAAATTCAAGGGAAATTTTTTCTTAATTTTCGTGGGGATTTACAAGGATGTGGTTTCAGACGGAACTTGATTCCGATCCCCGGTGTGCCCGAAATTTATATCTGAAGTTTGGCTCGTGTACGTTCAGTGAATGAACGAGAAGGTTTTTCTAACTTTTGAACCGGTTCTCGGAATCAAATTCTGACGGCACTGATGGATTCGCAGCGCCGGTAATTGCTTAGGAACACCTTTTCTGGAGTTGCGTTTTCACGAGAGAAGTTGATAAAAATTGTGGAAGTTAAAATAAAAAATTAACTACAATTTTTATTTTCTAAGTGGTTAAAACATTTGGGTGGAAGTTGGGGGAAACCACCCAACTTCCCATGGGAGATTATGAGGGTGGTGGGGCCCACACGAACCCCACCCCTTCATATTTTCTAACTCCTTCAACTCACCATTAATTCGATAACTTAAGTTATTTAATTAAGTGAGTTTAATTTGAATTTTTTAAATTCAAATGATTTAGATATGTGAATAAAATAAGTGATGAACTTATTTTATTTTGGTTGTTTTCTTGTAGTGTGAGTCTTGGTAGAATGGTTGAGGAGCTTGAAGAACTTCTTCCTCTTCGACATAGAACGCGACGAACGCGAAGAGCGCCTGATTCCTCGGAGATCGGCGACGCGACTTCCTCCTTTCGTGACGTCTTCTTCCATGACGGTTATCTCCGAGACGAACCCTCGCTCAATGTGTTTGATGAGGTAGGGGTTTTATGCATTTCTATTTCATGATTACTTCCGTCATTTTATTCCTTCCAAATTGAACCGCCTTTTGTCGCAATATCGGGAGGAGGTCGGACCGCATGAACACGACTGACACTCCTCCCCTTTTTTGGTTGTTGATATTGATGCGGCACGAGTAGGGCAACGTGGTTTCGAAGCATCGCACAGGATTTGCTAAAGGAAGGGTGGAGAAGCACGGTGTTGTCACACCGCGCTGTTGGAAACAAACTAATCTGCGGCACCGTCGCGTCGCGCCGTACAAGACGAACCAAAGACGCGGCGCCGTCACGCCGCGCCGGAGGACCACAAAAGCAACGCGGCCGGAGCGGGGCCGCGGCGGAGGGGCGCGGCGCCGTCGCGCCATGCCGGACGAACCAAGGCCGCAGCTGGTTCCGGGCCGTAGCAGAGCAGGGGAACCGGCGGCCTGTACCGGGCCACCAGTGTCGGAGCTGGGGGACTGGCCTTGCCGGTCCCGGGGCGGCAACAGCCGGCCGGACGGGGCGGGCTGGCCGGACAAGGGAAAATTCGGGGGTTACAATCCCTCGGCTGGCCAGCTGAGCGGCCCCATAAGGGGGTCGCGGTTACAAAATGGGGCGCAGGCACCCCCCCCCCTCCCTCATCCGCTCGGCCAAACGGCCGAGCCACCTGCTGGCGCCAGCGCGCCGGGCCGGCTGCCCTGACCGGTCCGCCAGACCGGGCCGCAAGGCCGGGCCGCGCCCAAGCGTTCTGAACCCAGACCCGGGTCTGGTCGCCCCGATTCGGGCCGACCCAGGAGGTACCGGGCCGGGTCGGACCGGGCCCGAACCCCCCTAATACTGGACTTTTCGGTCTGTTACCCATAACATGGGTTACAGACCCCCGATCGATACACCATCAGTTGTGTAGAAATCCTTGGATCGATACGGTCTTTTCAATATATTACACTCATGGTTTCAGAGTACTTTGGGTTCAGCTGCATTGGATCGTAAACGAAACCAACCAGGCCCTCGGAGCGGAAATGCTTATAACAAGAGTTCCGGACGTCCGATTGACGTGCCGTCAACTTTGTTTGATTCCTATAAGTGATAATGATCTTTTGTCTTACTCTGATCGAGGTTTGGACGCAGTTGAAGTATGGTCTGGTTGGTTTTGACTTAAAAACCAACTGGGCCCCTGGGGCGAAAAAGCCAATAACTCTCAGACCGGGTGTTCGATTGACGTGCCGTCTATGACATTGAGTTCTTATTGACGATACAGAACTTTAGAATACATCAAATCCAGACTATGTGTCAGTTGATGTATCAGCCCCTCGGCTCATGGAGCGGACCCTCCCGAACGAGTTTGCTGTGTGCGGGAACCCTAGAGGTGGTTGCGACAACGACAACGATGACGACTGTACAGGAATCCTCCGTGGATTCGACGGTGATGACTACAACACTCAGCGATCCTACGTGGATCAGTGCTATCAATCCTGTGTGGGTCCAATCCTGTGTGGGTCAGCACTCAGCGGTCCTGTGTGGGCCATCGCCAACATATCCTGTGTGGGTCTGATCCTGTGTGGGTCATTGCGGGGGTTAGTTACCTATCGATCCTTTGTGGGCCATTGCGGGGGTTAGTTACCTATGGATCCTGTGTGGGTTCGATGGATTAGATGAATCAGTGGAAATATCTGATCATATCTATCGTCTTACGAAGAGGTATACCTGTGTGAGCTGAATCTTGGCTCTCAATCCTTATCTTCGATAAGTTTGACTTTATATACAGTGTGAATTATGTTTTGCTTTCCTGTGTGGAATGGGTTGTGTTTTTCTTGTGTGGACTGGGTTGTACTTGGGCTCCAATATTGGAGCCGAACGAGAATTGATGACTTAGGTATATGTATGGGCAAATACCTAAGTGGTGACGGATGTTACTTTGTGATTGTATCTTCCTTTGTAGAATATCTATTGTGGATTTTGGGAGACCTTCTGGGGTCTCGGGGTCCCTACTGAGTAGCATATACTCACCAATGTACGGGCTATGCCCACACTACGTTTTGTTAGTTTCAGATGACAGACATCACTGATCGCGGTTGAGGCTTGTGGAGAAGGTTGGTACCCAGAGGTGGACCACTGGGCGGGACGTACTCGGAGTGGACGGCTGGACCCTAGGAGCTGTGGAGGCTATCTATACTCACCCTTCAGTTGGGACTTCCATTGGACGGCTCAAGGCTGCGACTTTACTTTCAGTTGCTATTTTCCCTTTCCAGTGGTACTTTACTTTCAGTTTGGGTTTGTATACTGGCCCACTTACTTTTCCGCACTTACTGTTGTACCCATTTTTACTTAGTGTTTACTTCTACTGATTTTTCTGATCTATGGTGTTTGTTTACTTTACAAATGAAATTCCGTCCCTTTCTATCAGGAATTACGCCTTGGTACTAGTCGCCATCCCCTGGCCTATGGAAGGCGGGCTTGGGGTAGTCACGGCACGGGCCCCGAGGACGGGTCGTGACAAATTGGTATCAGAGGAGTTCGGTTCTACCACAGAACTTTGGACTCTGATATTTTTCTATGTGAAGCAATAATGTTAAGCATATTGGGTGTGGTTACAGTCCAGGGAGTCCAGTGTCAGTGCGTAGGCCGACATATCCGTACACCAGGACCCTGACTTCTGATTTCAGACATAATGCACGAAAACATTGATTGCATGTGTGTTTCATGTTTTCTTTGTGATTACATTGTGTCAGCTCACCAGGTATACTGTTCTGACCGTGGCGCACCTGTCTCGTTTTAGGATGGCCCCACGACGGCAGCCAGCTAGGGTTCCGAGAGTTGTGCATGATGACAGCCCACCAAGCGACGAGGCCTCGGTACAGGGCCCTTTGACAGCTGAGGCACCGGTGGTACCTCTACCCGCCGATCCACTGATGCTTCCAGCCCCAGCCGCTGACGATGCACGCCGCCTTAGTGCACTGCATGAGTTTCAGCACCAGCGACCGCCCAGGTTCTGCAGGGAGACGGACCCTCAGGCCACCGAGGATTGGCTAGAGGAAGTTGTACGAGTTTTCAGGTTAGTGAGGACACCAGCAGACCTCATGGTGATCCCCGCAGCAAGCCTACTGCACGTGGAAGCAGGCAGATGGTGGATCTTGATGCTCCAGGTGCACGATGAGGCATCTCTTCTCTGGATGGACATTGAGAGCCTCTTCCGCTCGGAGTTTGTTGCAGCCACCCTCCGTGCGGTGCGCATTTAGGAGCTTCTTCAGCTTTGGCAGAGCAGCTTGACAGTCGCCCAGTACTCGGAGAGATATACTGATCTGTCGCGTTACTCGAAGGACATGGTACGGGACCCATTTTTCTGGGCCCGGACCTTCAAGCAGGATTTGAGGCAGGAGATCAGGGCATCGCTGATCTCCCTCAGTATTACGACTCAGGAAGGCATACTGGAGCGAGCTCTTTTGATCGAGAGCTTCCTTGCTGATCCTTCTTCAGTAGCGAGACCTACTACAGGGCGGCACGTAGCAGAGCCTTCTGTAGCAAGTAGTCGACAGATGAGTCATGGGTCCAGGAAGACGAAACCCTCAGGCAGACGACCTCAGGACACTGGGTCAGCAGTGCAGGGCACATAGTGCAAAGCCAGTCTTTCGAGAGGCAGACAGTGCAACGCATGCGGCGGACAGGGCCACATGGATCGTGACTGCTTGACCCGCCGTGGAGAGGAGCAGCATACAGTTGAGGGACCACCCAGGCAGAGGCAAAGGGTGGACCGTGGCGGTCCGTAGGGAGTAGGAGGATGAGGCAGAGGAGATGGATGACCAGTAGGAGGTGGGCGACGCTTTGATGCTCTACCACCACCACCACCCGGAGGTCCACCCCGACGACAGGGAGCTGGTGGGCAGAGACAGGCACAACTTCAAGAAGCGGAGGCCTACGACCACGACGCGCCCGAGATGATTCAAGGTATTATCTGTGTCTATTCTGTCCTTGATGTAGTTCTTATATACATAGGAGCGATTCATTCATTCATAGCCGCTGCCCTTGTTCGGAGCTCGGAGATTCCGACAGAGCCGTTGGCTCGATCTTTATGGCTAGAGACTCCTACGGGAGAAGACTCCACGATTACTCACTGGTGCCGGCAGTGTGAGCTTACTCTAGGAGGCGAGAGCTTCGGCTGGGATATTCTTGTAGCGGCATCAAGGCCTTACGACGTCATCTTGGGCTTGGATTGGTTATCTACAGTCCATGCTCAGATCGACTATATTAGGCGCAAGGTGCGATGTGTATGCACCTACGGGAGGAGGTTCACCTTCACCAGGGAGAAGGGAGACTTCACAACACAGGATGGACTCCTGTAGAGGAGAGGAAAACCCATAACTCATCAGTTGGCTAGCCTCATCCTAGGAGCAGTTGATGTGTGGAGTCCTGGTTTTCCAGCAGTGGTGGATCAGTATGCGGACATTTTCCCCGATGACGTTCCGGGACTACCTCCTCGTAGAGAGGTAGACTTTTATATTGATATGTACCCCAGGACAACCCCGATACCCACCCTAGCATATCGTATGGCTCCTGCATAGCTTCTAGAGCTACGGGTATAGTTGGAGGACTTGCAGGGCAAGGGATTCATCCGCCCCAGTGTTTCACCCTGGGCTTTCCCGATATTGTTTGCCAAGAAGGAGGACGGAAGCTTGCGACTTTGTGTCGACTATCGTCGCCTGAACCAGGTGACAGTGAGGAACAAGTATCTGCTACCAAGGACTGATGACCTCTTTGATCCTCTCAAGGGAGCACGGTGGATCTCAACGATAGGCCTTAGATCAGGCTATCATCAGCTCAGAGTTCGGAACGAGGACGTACATAAGACGAACTTCAGATGTCGGTATGACCACTGTGAGTTCTTGGTTATGCCATTCGGTGTAACCAATGATCTAGTAGTCTTCATGGCCCTCATGAACAGGATATTCCAGCCATACCCCGATCGATTTGTCATGTTCTTCATCGACGACATTTTGATTTACTCGACGAGTGAGGAGGAGCACGCCTACCACTTACGGTTTGTACTAGACACACTCCGAGAGCACCAACTTTATGGAAATCTCTCGAAGGGTCAGTTCTGGATACGCGAGGTCCAATTTGATGGACACTTCATCTCTGAGGCGGGAGTGGCGGTGGATCCTGCGAAGATCGAGGCAGTGCTAGCTTTGGAGCCACCCAAAAGTGTGACGGAGTTGCGAAGTTTCTTGGGACTAGCTGGATACTACCGGAGATTTGTGCCATACTTCTCCAGAGTTGTGGTACCACTCTCAGCTTTGACGAAGAAGGGGAAACCATTTGTGTGGTCCGAAAGATGTCAGTAGAGCTTTCAGAAGCTGAGACAGAGATTGTCCAGCGCGCCTATCTTGAGGTTGCTGGAGGAGGGAGTAGCGTACGTAGTTTACTGTGATGCGTCAGGGAATGGACTCGGATGTGTCCTGATGCAGGAGCAGGCCGTGATCGCCTATGGATCATGAAAGTTGAGGCTGTATGAGAAGAACTACGCTACCCATGACCTGGAGTTAGCAGCAGTGGTCTTCTCAATGAAGATGTGGAAACACTATCTGATGGGTGAGCGCTTCATAGTCTATTATGACCATCAGAGTCTCAGGTACATCTTCTAATAGAAGGACCTGAACCTGAGATAGCGGAGATGTCTCGAGTTCCTCCAGGACTATGACTTTGAGATAGTCTGTACTCCTGGGAAGGGGAACGTAGTAGCTGATTCTCTCAGCAGGAGGACGGGCATCCAGCTACTTGGGGAGGCGACCGAGCAGCTAGCCGCTTTGCGGATATCCTTCGTGGATAGAGATGGGGAAGCCTCCCTTCAGTCACTCACAGTCACTCCTCCACTACTGCAGCGGGTCAGAGAGGCACAGCGTGGGGACGCCGACTGTGAGACGCAGCGTGCGCAAATGTCCTCAGGATAGAAACCTGATGGATTCTCCATGGGAGGAGAGAATGACGTCCTTTTCAGAGGATGTACCTTGGTACCCGTTTCTTTACGGGCGGAGGTGCTGAGAGAGTTTCACACTTCCCCTTTGGCGGTATATCCTGGAGTGGCGAAGATGTACTAGGAACTCTGATGATAGCACTGGTGTCCGGGCATGAAGAAGGTTGTGGTAGTGTTCGTTTCTCGATTCCTCACCTTCCAGTAGGTGAAGGTAGAGAACCAGGTACCAGCAGGCTTGGTACAACCGTTGGAGGTCCTGGAGTGGATGTGGGATGATATATCTATGGACTTCGTGACTGGACTTCCACGTACTTCCAGAGTTCACGACTCCATTTGGGTGATTGTCGACCGACTCACCATGTTGGCTCACTTCTTACCCATCAGATAGCAGGGCTCAATGGAGAGCTTGGGACATCTCTATGCTTAGGAGATTGTATGACTACATGGTGTTATATCATATATCGTCTCTGATCGAGATGCTTGCTTTACTTCCCGGCTTTGGAAGGGGTTGTAGGAGGAATTCGGGACGAAACTACGTCTAAGCACTGCCTTTCACCCTCAGACGGATGGTCAGATGGAGAGGACCATTCAGACTCACGAGGACATGCTCCGTGCATGTGTCCTCGACTTTGGTCACAGCTGGGAGGACCACATACCCCTGGTGGAGTTTGCGTACAACAACAACTACCACTCCACCATCGGGATGGCACCATAAAAGGTGTTGTACGGCCGACCTTGCAGGTCCCCTCTATGCTAGACAGACCATGGGGAGTCAGCACTTTTGGGACCAGAGATGGTCCATGCCACGACAGAGAAAGTCCAGATCATCCAGGAGTGGCTGAGGACAGCTCAGAGCTGGCAGAAGTCTTATGCTGACAGGAGGCGGAGGCCACTGGAGTTCAAGGATGGCAACCACATATTCTTGCGGGTCTCACCTCGACGTGGTATACGGAGTTTTGGATGAGGCGGCAACTTGTCTCCATGCTTCATCGGACCATTCCAGGTCCTCAGCAGGATTGGTGAGGTGGCTTATCGCCTAGCTCTACCAGCTCAGTTGCACCGGGTGCATGACGTCTTCCATGTATCTCAGCTGAGGAGATACGTGCATGACCTGAAGCATATCATTGACCATGGGGAGATGGACATTAATGATGGGGAGATTTTTGCGGAGGTCCCGGTGGAGATTGAGGATCGACAGGAGCAGGTCCTACGTGGACGGTCGATTCCTCTAGTGTGCATCAGATGGCAGCACGAGAACCTCTAGGAGAGCACTTGGGAGCGGGAGGCTAAGATGCGTGCTCAGTACCCACAATTTTTCCCTAGTTTTTTGATGTACCTTTATGGGGATGTAAAGCCTTGACGGGGGAGTAATGTAAAGACCCGTAAAATTCAAGGGAAATTGTTTCTTAATTTTCATGGGGATTTTACAAGGACGTGGTTTCTGACGGCACTTGACTCCGAGGCCCGGTGTGCCCTGAATTTCTATCCGAAGATTAGCTCGGGTAAGTTTAGTGAACGAACAGACAGGTTTTTCTAACTTTTGAACCGGTGCTCAGAATCGAATTCCAAGGGCACCGATGGATTCGCAGCGCCTTTAATTGCTTAGGAACACTTTTTCCGGAGTTGCGTTTTCACAAGAGAAGTTGATAAAAATTGAGGAAGTTAAAATAAAAATTTAACTACATTTTTTATTTTCTAAGGGTTAAAACCTTTGGGTGGAAGTTGGGGGAAACCACCCAACTTCCCATGGGAGGATATGACGGTGGTGGGTCCTACACAAACCCACCCCTTCATATTCTCTAACTCCTTCAACTCACCATTAATTTGATAACTTAAGTTATTTAATTAAGTGAGTTTAATTTGAATGTTTGAAATTAAAATGCTTTAGTTATGTTAATAAAATAAGTGATGAACTTATTTTATTTTGGTTGTTTGCTTATTGTGTGAGTCTTGGGAGAAAAGTTGAGGAGAATGAAGAACTTCTTCCTCTTCGACAAAGAACTCGAAGAACGCGAAGAGCGCTAGATTCCTTGGAGATCAGTGACGCGACTTCCTCCTTCCGCGACTTCTTCTTCCAAGATGGTTATCTCCGTGACGAGCCCTCGCTCAACATGTTCAACGAGGTTGGGGTTTTATGTGTTTTTATTTCTTTATTACTTTCGTCATTTTCTTCCTTCCAAATGGAACCGCCTGTTATCGCAATAACGGGAGGAGGTCAGACTGCACGAACACGACCGACACTCCCCCCCTTTTATGGTTATTGATATTGATGCGGCATGAGCAGGGCAACGCGGTGCCGAAGAACCACGCGGGATTTGTTAAAGGAAGGGCGGAGAAGCACGGCGCCATTGGAAACAAACTAATCTGTGGCGCCGTCACACCGCGCCGTAGAAGACGAAGCGAAGACGCGGCGCTGTCGCGACGCACCGGAGGACCACAAAAGCACCGCGGCCGGAGCGGGGCCGCGGAGGAGGGGTGCGGCGCCGTCGCACCACACCAGATGAACCAAGGCCACGGCCAGTTCCGGGCTGCGGCAGAGCAGGGGAACCGGCGGCCGGTATCGGGCCGCCGTCGTCGGAGTAGGGGGACCGACATTGCCAGTCCCATGGCGGCAACAGCCGGCTGGACGAGGTGGGCCGGCCGGACAGGGGAAAATCTGGGGGTTACAATCCCCCGGGTGGCCAGCTGATCGGTCCCATAATGGGGGCGTGATTACAAAACGGGGGGCAGGCGCCCCTCCCCCACCTCATCCGCTCGGCCAAACGGCCGACCCACCTGCTGGCGCCAACGCGCTGGGCCGGCTACCCCGGTCGGTCCGCCATACCAGGCCGCCAGGCTGGGCTACCACCAAGAGGGCCGGACCTGAACCCAGGTCGGGTCAACCCGGTTCGGGCCAACCCAAAGGGTACCGGGCTGGGTCGGACCGGGCCCGAACCCCCCTAATACCAGACTTTTCAGTTTGTTGCCCATAACTTGGGCTACGAACCCCCGATCGATTCACTGTAAGTTTCATAGCGATCCTTGGATCGAGTCAGTCGTTTCAGTATATTACAATCATATTTTCGGAGAACTTTGGGTTCATCCGGGTTGGTTCATATACGAAACCAACCGGGCCCTCGGAGCGGAAACGCTTATAACATTAGTTTCGGACGTCCGATTGACGTGTCGTCGACTTTGTTGGATTCCTCTAAGTGAGACGGATCTTTTGGATTACTCCGCAAGAGGTTTGAATTTTGTTGGAGTACGGTCAGGTTGGTTTTGATTTAAAAACCAATCGGGCCCCTGGGACGAAAAAGCCAATATCTCTTAGACCGGGCGTCCGATTGACGCGTCGTCTATGATGTTGAGTTCCTGTTGACGGTACGGAAATTTTGAATACATCAACTCCGAACTATGTGTCAGTTGATGTATCAGCCCCTCGGCTCGTGGAGAGGACCCTCCCGAATGATCTTGTTGTGTGCGTGAACCCTAGAGCTGGCTGCGACTACGAAGATGATGATGACTGTACAGGAATCCTCCGTGCAATCGATGACGATGACTACAACACCCAGCGATCCTACGTGGATTAGTGCTACCAATCCTGTGTGGGTCCAATCCTGTGTGGGTCAGCGCTTAGCGGTCCTGTGTGGGCCATCTCCAACATATCCTGTGTGGGTCCGATCCTGTGTGGGTCATTACGGGGGTTAGTTACCTATCGATCCTCTATGGGTCATTACGGGGGTTAGTTACTTATCGATCCAGTGTGGGTCCGACGACTTAAATGAATCAGTGGAAATATCTGATCATCTCTATCGTCTTACAAAGAAGTATACCTGTGTGAGCTAAATCTTGACTTTAAATCCTTATCTTCGATATGTTTGACTTGATATCCTGTGTGGATGACATTTTTCTTTCCTGTGTGGAATGAGTTGTGTTTTCCTATGTGGAATGGGTTGTACTTGGGCTCGAATATTGGAGGCGAATGAAAACTGATGACTTGGGTATATTTATGGAAATATAACTAAGTGGTGACATATGTTACATCATGATTGTATCTTCCTTTGTGGATTATCTTTTGTGGATTCTGTGAGACCATCGGGGGTCTCGGGGTCCCTACTAAGTAGCTCATACTCACCCCTGCATGGGCTATGCCCGCACTACGTTGTGTTGGTTGCAGACGACGGACAGTGCTGATCACGGTTGAGGCTTGCGGAGTAGGTCGGTACTCGGAGGTGGACCACTGGACGGGACGTACTCGGAGCGGTTGGTTGGACCCGAGGAGCTATGAAGGCTATATGTACTCACCCATCAGGTGGGACTTCCAGTGGACGGCTCGAGGCTGTGGCTTTACTTTCAGTTTCTGTTTTCCCTTTCCAGTAGTACATTACTTTCAGTTTGGGTTTGTATACTGGCCCACTTACTTTTCTGCACTTACTGTTGTACCCAGTTTTACTTAGTGTTTACTTCTACTTCTTGCTTGCTCTGTGGTGTTTGTTTACTTTACAAAGACAATGCCTTCCCTTTCTACCGAGAATTACGCCTTGTTGCTAGTCTCCAACCCCTGGCCTATGGAAGGCGGGCTTGGGGTAATCACGACATGGGCCCCGAGGACGGGTCGTGACAATTGTGTAGAGTGCGATGAAAGTTGAATAGCAATTTGATTAGATGCAATGGTCTCATAAATCCAATTACAAGCAAAGTTCAATGGATCCAAGCTTAGGGAAGAATTTTTGTTAGGGAAGAAGAGGCCATAAAGTGAAAATTTGCATGTATAATAAATGGGGGAAGAATCATTCAGGGAATTTTCTTCTCGGTAGCAGAATGTATGAAAAGTGTGAAAGAGATGTCAATATCATGTGGAATTGTCATAGTGAGGAGAAGCCTATACTCCCAAATAGTAATGACAAGGAGTAGATAGTGCAGACCCCACCTGATGTCCAATTCTATAAGTGTGGACAACTTAGAAACTTTTCCAATCAGTATCCAAAATCGATAAGTACTGGAGGGGAATCACCATCAGCCTAAAAAAAGGACAATGGAGTAGGGTCATACATTTTCAATCACTATGGCTGAAGTTGAAGTGCCAAATGATGTGGTGGAAGGTAGTATTGGTGTTCTCTCGATGCTATCACGAGCATTGATTTATTATGTTTCTATTAATTTCTTTATTTCCACGTGGCTTTAATGTATTTATAATCAACCACTAAATTTCTAACAATAGAGTAATCAATAATGAATCTTTCTAGGATTATCCAAGAATCATTAGTATTTAGAAACTCTAGTTTTTATTTTAGTGAGCACAATCTTATCGAAAATGTATTAGTAATTACCATTTTAGAATTCTACATTATACTAGGGATGGACTAGCTGTCAATGTATAATGCTAATATCAAATGTATAAGGAAATTTTAGTAGTCTGGAATGGAAACACTATAGTTATTTTCTATGGGGTGATATCTCAACCTGGTATTTGTCTAGAAGAACCTCCTATATCCATTTTGATGGAGTTGATCAGTGATTAAGAATAAGTAAATTATAGTTTAAGGATAGAAAATGTCCCCATTTTCTATTAATACATTGATGTATTTCCTGATGAGTTACCTGGACCTCCCCCCGAAAAGTGGGGTAGAGCTCTCCATTGAACTCATACCCTAATCTAATGTGATATCAAATACCCCATATAGGATGGAAAATGTGGAGCTAAAAAAATTAAGAAACAACTCCAAGATCTTTTGTAGAAGGGATTTATCTGAAAAAATGTGTCTCCTTTGGGAGCCCTGTTATCTTGGTGAAGAAGAAGGACCGATCAATGTGGTAATGCATTGATTATGGAAAACTAATCGAGATCACATTGAAGAACAAATAACCTATTCAAATAATTGATGACTTGTTTGACCAACTTCATGGGGTTCAATTCTTCTCTAATATTGATCTTCGATCCAGTTATCATCAATTGATGGTGAAGAATGTATATATTCTAAAAACTGCCTTCTGATCCGGATATAGGAATTATGAGTTTGTTGTTGTTCCATTTAGGCTGACTAATTCACATTCTATTTTTATGGATTTGATAAATATATTTTGTAATTAATTAATTTATAATTTTTTTACTTATTATTGATAATATTATCATATATTCCAAAAGTAATGAAGATCTTGGGGATCATCTAAGGGTTATTTTTCCAACTCAGTGTAATGAGAGGATTTTTAAAAATTTCATAAAATGCAAATTTTCGTTACAACCTGTGGCATTCTTGGGAAACATTGTAACCAGTGAGGGGATAACAGTTAACCCAATAATGAAAAAGGTTGTAGAGGAGTGGACTCAGCCTATAACAATAACTTAGAGTCTTAGTTTCCTTGGATTAGTGGGATATTATTTGAGGTTTTTCAAAAACATTTCACAACATTCTAATACATTAACCATGTTAACTCAAAAAGGGGTCAACATCATCTGGACAAAGGAGTGTTTAGAATGTTTCCAAGAGATGATGAAGATATTGGATAGTACATTCATGTTAACTCTGCCTTCATGTGAGGAAGGATTCATTATTTTTAACAATGCATCTCAGATAGGGTTTGGGTGTGTCCTCATGAAAAATGAAAAAGTCGTAGATTATGCCTCACGATAGTGGACGACTAATGAGATGAACTATCATGCACATGATCTGGTGCTGGCTGCAGTCATGTTTGATTTTAAGATATGAAGTCACTATCATTATGGGGAGAAATGTGATATATACACAGACCATCAATGTTTGAAGTATATTTTTACAAAAAAGGAATTGAACATGAGACAGAGGAGATGGTTGCAACATCTCAAATAATATGATTGGTCAATTCATTATCTTCCTAGAAGAGCAAACAATGTTGCTGATGCATTGTGCAGGAAATACCTAGTTATCCTTTCCATGAAGAATATTCAATGAGATCATTTGATTATTGACCTAGTAAAGTTAGACATGCTAATAATAAATGAAAGTAAATCATCAACTGTAACCCAAATGATTTCTCAACAGGAATTACTAGAGAATATCAAGAAATCTCAGAAAGAAGATCATATATTATAGAAGAAGTTTGAGGCTTTGAAGGATGGGAAGTTACCTGAGTTCAATATTGATCAAGAAGGTGTAGTGAATTTTTTTACAACACTATGAGTTCCATAAATTCTTGAAATAAAGAAGGATATAATGGATGAATCTCATAGCTCTACTTTCTCTATATATCTAGGAAGAAAAAAAATGTATCACGACCTTCGTGATCATTGTTGGAGAGATAATATGAAAGGATATATCACTGAATACACTACAAGGTGCCTAGTATGTCATCAAGTGAAGGATGAGAGACAAGTTCTTAAAGGGTAATTACAACCAGTTCCCATACCAGCATGGATGTGGGACAATATAACTATGGACTTCGTTACTATTCTCCTGAGAACATCCAATGGAAACAATTCAATATGGGTTATGTTGGACCATCTCAATAAGATTTCCCATTTTCTCTCTATTCTGGAAGATTTATCTCTTGATCAACTTTCAAGGATTTATATGAAAGAAGTGGTAAGGCTGCATGGAGTTCCACTTTCTATCATATCTAATCATGATACAAGGTTCACATAAAAATTATAGAATAGTATTCAAGATGCTTTGATATCTGAATTGAATTTTAGTATGAACTATCACCCCAAACTTATGGCCAATCTGAAAGGACTATTAAAACACTCGAGGACAAGCTGATAACATGCTATATGAATTTTAAATGTGTTTGGGATCAACATATTTTATTAGTTGATTTCTCTAACAACAACAGCTTCCAATAAAGCATTAAAATGGCACCCAATGATGCTCTATTTTGTATGCGATGTGGTACTCCTACATGTTGGCATGAAGCTGGGGAGAGAAACGGTCTTGGACCACATCTTGTGCAAGAGATGATAGAAAGGGTACATTTCATCCAGCAACACATTAAGGTTGCTATGAGTCGGAAAAAAGTTCTTTTCCATCAACCATCTAAGGGACTTGGAGTTTTATTTTAGTGACTAGTTCTTTCGTCTAATTTCACCTTCAAAAAGAGTCATGAGTTTTGGGAAGATTTATATGCTCAAACATAGGTACGTTAACCCCTATGAAATCCTTGATCTCACATGAGCAGTTCCCTATCGACATGCACTTCTTCCAAATCTAGCACAATTTCATGATTTCTTATATGTATTTCTCTAGAGAGAGTATATGCATGACCCTTTACATGTACTAAATCTAGAGGTGGTAAAAGTGGAACATGAACTCTCTTATGAGGAGCAGCTGGTGTATATCATGGATCACAGAGACATGGTTCTACGCAATAAGACGAACCACATTGTTATGTTGTTGTGGAAGAACCATTAATATGAAGAAGCCATGTGGGAACCGGAGCACTCTATGAGGAAGAAATACCCACACCTTTTCCCTTTTGAGCGAACGATTTGAAAAGTTGGGGAAGAAATTTCTTAAGGGGGAGAATGTAAGGGCCTGAACTTTTGAATAATAATTGTCTCTTGAATTTGTGTAATATAATATTTTATAAAAAAACAATATACTTTAATTAATGAAGTGAGTATAATTAAAATGGTAACAATGGGTTTTGATTGTTATATGATTGTTGTTCAATATGACCATTATAAACTGAACACTTAACATTAGTTTTATTTTTTATAAATACATGTGATCTTGGTTAATTAATACATGAATAAGATTCAATAGCCTCATATAGTAGATTCAGGTCATACGAAGCCCATTTGTCAGAGCTTGAGAAAGAGGTAGCATCTCTAGTCATTGCTTTGGACCAATCCCATGGCGAGCTTTAACATGTGAAGCATGAAAGGAATCACCTATGGGAGAAGTTTAAGCTGATATAAATCACCACATGGGAAATGTTTTATAAACTCCCCCTAGAGTATATCACCGTAGCACATCTTACACTTAGGTCTGATGCAGGTGTAACAAGGGGCTATGTCATGAGACCTTAATTACTTTGTATAATTATTTTGTATAAATAAAATTGTTGTTTCTTATTGTTGTAAAATTTGTGAATTTCAAATACCAGGATTAACATAAGATGAATTAATAGAAGATCCATATTATTGATGAATTTTGGAAAAAAGGTTATATTAAAATATTATTGTATACATTAATTAATTAATAATGTGAAATTATTTTCATAAAATGTTATTCTACAGTTGTGTCTAGTATTAAATTTAGAATCTAATTGGATCAATGAAATTTTTAGTGAATACTAAAGTATGAATAGTAATATTACCCTTAGGAATATTAATATGAAAAATGGAATAATAACCTCTCTTAATAAAGTATAAATATATTTTTGGCATCTTGAATGAGAATGTGATATAGTAGCATACCTAAATAAATGTTTCAGGAATTATTAGTTAAGTATAAATATTTTTTCTGGTAAATAGTTTTTTTAATTAAAAATTTAATATCTCATAATTAGAAATTTATTTTCATAAAATGCAGTTCATTTTTGAATTCTGAGCATCAATTTTATGTTAAGGTGATGTTATGAGATTTTTATAAAATGTTTTGTTTTTCGGTGAATAGTAAAAATATAGTTTTGAGTTTCGGTGTGATTAATGAAATCATTAATGATGTAATAATGATGTAATCATTCGATTCAACATGATAATAGTATGATATGTTATGAGGGGTCCCATGTGGCCAATACCAGGGCAAAAAACCTTGGGCAATCCCATGGTTATTCAAATACCACTGACGAGGTGTCCGTTGGAAATTAATAAAATATTCAATCTCTTTTTCTTTAAATACAAAGACATTACCTTATTCCATTCAATAAAAATTTATCATCAATGAATCTCTTGTCTTTTAAGCTCTAATGGTTCCCTCAATCCCCCCACAGTCAAATCCTTCAAGATTTCTATGTCACTCTTCAGGTAAAGGAACCCTTCACCTTCCTCTTTCAAGATATGACTTCCTTTATGTTTAGTATTATAGATTCCATATTATTATGTTGGGATATGTCCTTATATATCCCTATTAATTTTTATTTCATTTTCAAAATATGGTAGTCTCTTTTCACTCTCGTAAATTTATTTTCTGAATTTTTAAGTGACGTCGTTAGGCTACCGAATTTTCGTAAAATGAAATTTCATTTTATCTTTTCATTCAAGATTCCTTTTCATGTGGTATGTCATTCAAATATCCACACCACGATATTATTTATATTTTTTTCTACCACACTACTGGAAAATTATTCATTTATGTATGGTATACCCTTGTACCATATATTTTTATTGTCTTCTAGAACCATGTTATATAGTTGTTATGCTGTAGAAATTTCATCTCAAAATTTCTTTCACTTTCTCTCAAGAAATTCTATTTTATTATTCATGTGAATACCCAAAACTATTTCGTTCCTAGGAATGATCATAAAGAAATAAAAATGAAATCCTTCATTCTATAATTGATATACATAAAACCCTTATTCCCTATCAATCGGTTATAAATGACATAATGAACATGTTTTCAAAAGTTTTTAAAACGTTGTGATTTTGATTTGAAACCCATTTAGTTAATTACAAAGGGGTTATTTATGAAACATATGATTATAATCAATGTGAATCACATGAAAATATATAAATTCTAAGGTTACACCCAAGTAGTGCTCCTATTCCTTGGGTAAAGAATTTAATCTCATGAGATTACAAGTTTCATGATACGTTGGTGAATAACCATGGTAATATTTATGACTCCTTGGGGATGAACCATGGGGATATGTTTATGAATGTATAAATTAAATGTTTAACAACATATTCATGTTATGATTCCTATTCATTTTAATATAGTATTCCTCTGCTTCCATTTCTCATGTCTTTATGTTTTTATCATTTTTTTGTTTTTATCACAAGTAAACGGATTACCTTACATTCTTTATTAGGACTTCTGCTCACCCTTTCCTATGATGTATGTCTCTAGGTTATGAGATTCTGTAATTGAACATAGGATTAACTTATGATGAATCCTTACAAGTGTATTAGAATATTTTTTATACTGTTTCTATGTATATGGATCCTAATATCCAAGACACTAGATCCTAATATCCAAGACACTAGACTCTAAATATCCTCTATTTGTAAAATGTAATGAAAAGTTGTGTAATAAAAATGCGGGATGCCATATGTCGAGACCTTTCTACTATAGAGGTGTGTTCCAACCACATCATGGGTTTGTAATATATATTTATACCATTACATTTGAGTAGGAGTGGCCCATTAAATGGATTTATTGGATATTTTTTACTCAATTCCGCACACCAAAAAATATATTTGGATCTATTTATGGATTCATTCTAACTTAGAAATTGTTTATAAGACCATGAAAAAAAGAATAATTAATGTACCATAGAAAATCCATCCTCGTTAAGTGGAATTATTGTGGAATATCACTAAACTCAATATGGTCGTCTCACATCTATATAGAGTGGAAATTTACAAGGAGGATTTTCTATAAAAGAAGTCAATAATAGAGATGAACATGATGTGTCCTTTTAAGACTATAGACTATTGTTTTCCATTGGTGACTTCAGATATAGATGGTGTAATACATAAACATATTTGTAACAATCCATTCTAATTCTTGTCTTTCCTTGATATATTTTAATTGTGTTTTTATAGAACCATATTCAACCAAATACCAATATTTTAGATTAATGTCATGTTATATAAAATAGAACCACATAAAAGAATATATGGACTAGTTTTTAGGTAGGTGTCTGTTGGAGAGTACACTACCAAACCCAATCATATTGTATAATTGGATGTAAAACATCTTCCTAGAGTATTCCTATTTATTCACATCCAATTAGGTGGAGTCTTATTAACTATATTTGACTAACCATTATAATATCATTTAAAAAATCCTCTATCCATTAATGGAATAGAAGAACCCTAGAATTATGGTAATGTGATTTTGAATTTCAAGTGGGTCTTTAACTTAGTAGTGACCATATAGGATCATATAGTAATTCTTTTAAACTCTATTATCTATGACACTATTGGAATAGTGTGGGATGATATTCACTAATATGAAGGGTAATAGGGTATTAGATTGGTGATGTTTAATAACATATTCATATAATATTTAATTCAGGGAAAAATGATTTCATATTAAGATCCTGAGTTCAATGAATATTTTAAATGAGTGATTATAGTGAATTCTGACTTCTGATGATTCATAGTGCTTATTTTCATTACTATATACATAGATGATGAAGAGCCATATAATGTCATGAAGATGTAGATTTGGAATCCCACAACATTGATAAGAAATCTCATGAACTAATATCTGATGACTTATATATAGTTGATTCGTAAATCCTAGATGATATAAAAGCCAATGAGGGAGGATTGAGAAGTTTTTTTCTTTCATCATTCATTTTTCAAATGATTAGACTTCTTATTACTACTATGAGTGTCTCCTCTAGTATCTAGAAGAGGAAGGATGGAATATAAAACAACTTAGTGTTTTTGTAGCAAATGACTCAAAATCATTACTAGCATAAGGAGGAGTACCATATTCTTTCAATTCGTAAAATATCATTAATTATCACGGATATTTCATAGCACCTTGGATACATGATCAAAAAATGGTTAATGATGTCAATTATTTTTCAATTTTGATCTAAGATGTATGAATCTAGGGTTCTGAAGATGGTTGAGGTAGATGGGGTAAGGGAACTAGGTTTCCATATAGGATCCTCACTAGTAGGACTAGATGATGAAAATCATTTTACTTATGATTATAAAGGATATGTCCATTGAGCTGAGGTATGTTGTGTATAAATAGTAGATCAGACGTCATCAGATGGCATTGAGGGATCATCAACAATTTGAGGCATGGTTTTGATAATATCTACTTTATCGATAACCTTGATTGATAATAGTTATTCTTATTCCTATATATTTTCAAAAATTCATTTCTATACTTGACGTACAATACATGTTGCCATCTTAGTTTCCTTTCCATGAAAAATCATTTCAATTTAAAGTGGATTTTCCTTAGAAATTCTCATAGTATCCTATATGAATTTATATTTATGGAATTCATTCGGTATTCATTATAAAAAAGATGATAATCTTGGATGTGATTATTAGAATTGGTATTTTGACTATCCTATGAGCTCACATTGATTTCTATTTGATATAATTTTTATTCCCTTTGTTAAAGGGAGATATGTTCATGATAACTAGTTTGTTGGAAATGGTAGTAGGAAGAGTTGTTCTATAAATAATTATGATTGAGATAATATCATCATAGTTAGTGGTCATGGAACGTTAAGTATGATTAGTGATTTACTTTTAAATATTTCCTCCATTAATATATCTCTATATGTATATCTCTATATAGGGCTTCGCATGACTTCATCCAGATAGTGTAGGTGCACACAAATTATGGTACTATCATATCATATGGAGCCACCCAACTAGTGGATCTCAAGTTATAGATTGAGGACTATTATAAAAAGTGATTTATCACTGTGATTCCTTCACTATGGGGTGATCCTATCATATTTTCTAATAAGGAGGAATTTATTTATTGATTATTTTTTATTACCAGAATATGAACATGTTAATGGGGTAGAATATATATCCTTTTTCTTGGTTCAAAGATCTATTTGATCAGTTATGGGGAACCTACTAGTTCTCCATGATTTTTATTTCATCAGGATATCACCATATATAATTTAAGGATGATTATATCCTATATATAATGTTTTAGATTAGTTGTGGGATATATTAGTATTTAGTAATTCTATTCGAATTTAATTATACAATATTAGTATTCATATCTCTAATGAATAATATCATTCTCCATTTTATGACAAAATATTTGATGAAAATTTATCAATAAATCATTATCTACACATATACACCAGGGAAGAACACTATAAATACTGAGTTAGTCATGTGTTTACTTCGACCACATCATCATTACCCCATGCTATCAATTTGTAACTTCTCGATTGATGAGGTCATGTTCATCAGAAATGTGGTCTCTAAGAAAGTAATATCTAGGGATCCAAAGAAAGTGGATGGTGTTATATTCTTGACACATCCACAAAAAACATTAAAAAAGAGATATTTTTTTTATTATAAGGATATTACTAATGTTATATCTGGGAATTCACTAGATTATCAACAATTGTAGATACACTTACAAAGTATGGATTGATGTTCCATTGATTGGACCAGTTTAATAAAGAATTTATTTAGTTGAAGAGGAATATTAATATAGATCATGTACTAATATAACTTGATCCTATGATTAGATATGTATTATATAATGATGCATCAGGTTTTTCTTTGCAGTTGCACATATTCAGAATTTAAAGGTAGTATCTAATGGGTCCATTTAGCTATGATCCCATGAGTGTAACTACCCCAATAATTTCCTAGATCATGAATCAATGGTTCACACATTAAATTTTTATAAGCATTGAATCTATGGTGGTAGGTTTTTCTCTACATTTAACCCATATTGCACTATAAAATCTTTATAAAAATGGACTTGATATTTTAATGAGGTATTGGTGGAGTATCTACTAATGTTTTTCATTGATATGTAATATTCTACTCGTAATAGTAATTACATAGTATATTCTCTTTGATATAAGACATAGGTTTCTTATGATATTAGTGATCATTCTTCTATGGTGTAGTGGAATTAGATGAACTTACTACCTAACTAGACGATGGGTGCTTCAAAGGATTAGGTGTCGATGAATTTCTTACTATAGAAATTTTTTCTTCTCATATATAGAGTGTAATGAATATACTATATTCTAAATAAATGTGTGTTATGATGCGAAAACACTTAATTTGTGCTAAACTAAAACCCATGTACCCGTTGAATAAATATAATGGAATCCTTAGCCTAGGAAGAGTACTATCCCTATATCTATAATAGTGAAAATGTCGATGGATTTCAATACCTATAGAAGATTCATACTTCATAGTACAATGATGCTTTAACTTGACTTTATGATATTTTTCTAGTGTCCATGGATGAAGAGGGGCATCACTGGGTTCAATTCTCAATACCATACCTACCAAAGTGAAAATGATGAGGACTAACATCTAGGTGGTTTTCACTATCAACTTATAATACGAATGTGGACTTGGTATGATTTCATAATGAACATTAGGAAGGCATTATATATAATCTTTATGACTCCTAATACTATTTTTATGATTTTCAACAAATTGATGATGGATTCACAACTCTTAAAAATCCATGAGACTCACTTAGTGGATGATCTGGGAAATCAATATCTTATGATATCATATGATTACATTCAATTACATAGTGAATTTTAACTGAAAGACATTTATGTATAGAATCATTGTTTTATATATTATTTTTGAAGGGCTTGGAAACCTGTATGAGATAGATCATAACATACCACCCTCATACGAATGGAAAATCTGAGAGAATGATTCTCACACTAGAGGATATTCTCTGAGATTTTGTTTTAGAGATTGGTGGTTCATTGGATGATCCTGAAGATTTTTTTGAGTATTTCGAGAAAAATAGATTCTAAAAATCTATTCATATTCCACCTTATGAGACCCTTTATATAATTCTATGTCATTCAGTACTATATTAGTTTAGGAAACCTCCAATATTTTGAAACTAATTCAGAACTGGTTGATCAATTCCAAAAATAGGCAGTGAATGTTTTTGGACTGTAGGAAAAGACCATTGGAGTTAGTTGTGGTAGATTGGGGCTTCAAATGATTGACTTTTCATTTAGTCCCCAAACATATAAGGAAGCTTTTAAATATTGATCTATGATATGTTAGACCATTGGATATCACTGAGTGGCTTGATATAATTTCATATATCTAGATCTTCATTCATGTTTCTGATGCATTCTTAGTTTTTAATGTGTCTCATCGCTAGAGGTACATGTATAATTTTATGTGTTTCATCAACGGTGATGATGTTGAGTTTGAGATAGATGAATTATGTGATTTGTGTGCAATGTATATTATATATCCATGTGATATTTCTTTGTATTGTAATATATTTCCACATTTTTAAATGTGATTATAAAATGTAAGGATCTATGATAATACATGGTAGTGGGGGTCGATATTTTCATCCCATTGGCCTATGATATTTTTGAAAAAAAAATTAAATACACACATAGAGGCTATGAACCTATTATATTGGGGGAATTATATCATTATAAAAAATAAAATTTACCCAAAACCCTCTTTTGTTTAAATTTTATATACATATTCTATGAAAAAAATGCACTTAAATTTATACCCTTACACAAAATATAGGATTAGAATTAAGGTAAATCATGTTTTATAATGGTTTCATGATATTAGGTTCCATTTTCTATAGGATGTGTTAGGTTGCCTAGGTTTTGAATAAGGGTAACTTAGAATCTTAATATTATGCGTATAAGTATCATCGTTTTTTTATTGGTGACAAGCCTCTATATACGGGTATACAAGAGCATCATAATGGTATAACATGTTTTTTATGGGTGATTTAAGGGTAATCCATACACATATTAATTTTAAAACCTCTTTTCATTGATACATCAGTTAATTATATATTCATCCTATGATTAAAAATAATTCAATAATGGTTAAATATGGGTATCCCTAGTGCTGTGAAAACCTAACCTTTCATTTATAAAAGATATATAAGGATAACATGGCTATCATGTAAGTGTATAATGAACTATATAAGAGTTTTTCATTTATTCTATAGTTTTCACATGGGTAGGTCTTGGTGGATAACCATTATAATGGTTTAAATGTTTACCCTTATGCAATAAATATGAGTTGTGTAAGGGGAAAACCATTTTACCCTTTTAATGTGCTTTTTTCTATAAAAATATTTTTACAACAAACATTTTTATCTCTATCTTTCCATTTTGAAGACATCACACTATTTTGACTTTTTTAAAAGATTCCTATTATAGAAATGAACTATTAGAGTGAATTAATTTTCATGAATCCAATATGGGAAAACCTAAAAACTCTGAAATTTAGATATGATTGAAATAGAAATGAAATTATGACTTTAATTTTTGGTCTTTAAAATTAATAACCTATACACCGATATAAATTTTTTAAAATATCTAAACCTTATGGTATATATTTTTTCAAATCATTATTGAGATTATGTTGTCCATAAAAACATTAAACCATGATCAATGATGTCCTCCTTGATTGAACCTGATTCCTTTTATATTTTAATTTACATAGATAAACTCTCTCCGTGTTTATTAATTATTAGAACTCTTATTAAGGTGATATTTTTTCAGGAATCCTTTTTGTAAATATTTTGAATCTAATTCAAACTGATCTTGTTGAATTAATGATAAATATATCGAAAATGTAATTAATATGAAAATTCACAAACAATGATAATGTTTAATTATGTCAATTTATCCATGATTATTATCGAGGTTGAAGATTAATATAATAGGTAAATTATGATTTCCTCTAATTAATAAGGTTTCACTCATTCCATAAATTAACATGACAATTTTGGAATAATCTATGAGAAAAAAAATTATTTTCACTTGTGGAGTTTTATTTATTTTAGGTATAAAATAATAGAAAGAATTCTAGAAATCATTGGCAAGTAGTTTGAGCATATGAACTGGTGGGTGTACTTCAAATGATGATTCTTTGATAGGACACGACATTTAATTCTATATCCTCTAAGTAAAATCATACTTATTTTTTATAAGTTCTTTTAACACTTTTTTACATGGATTAATTCTTTTATTTTCATATTTCATAGTTTTGACTAATTATATTAGGGTGTCGACATGTCCCATGGGTAGATCATATGATTATAGTTATCATTTATATGTTCATAGGATGTTATTTCATGTTTACTATTTATCACATTTATGGTATTATGAATGTTTTACTCATAAATATATGTCATGAATTATATTGTGTTCTAGCCTATTACATGGTCAATTGAATATATTTTTATTTGGTCCAAATATAGGTGCACCATTCTAACATGATTATCCCATATAGCGGGAGCGCACATGACATGTGACAATCAAAACGATGGACCAAAGCATATGGTAGAGATAATATGATGCCTCGTTGATGGTTTCTGATATATCCAATTCAAAGGAGATTCTAAAGATAATTAAACTTGTTGTATTGTAGATATCAAATACCACAGTCCCCTAATGCCTAATGGTTTCCCAGAAAATATAATAATTTCTAACATGGGGACATCCAGAAGTATGTACACATGATTCATAATAGAATTATTACACGCCACATAAATAGTGTTTGATTACTACAAATGACTTTGAATTACTTTTTGTGTGGAGCTAAAACATTTATGGATAGGGATCATGGTGGCTAGGTTAGAACGTGGGTTCTTAGTTATGGTATGTTGTTATTATAGTTAATTTTTAATTTGATTAGCGAATATACATGTTTATATGAACACACTAGTTAAATATGAACATGGGTTTACATACTAGGTTTTATTAATAACACCCACCATGGTCATCTCGATGCACAAGTGAATTTCATGTATAAATACATTATTTGATGAAACGAACCATTATATAATAGATAATAACTAGAGCATGTAACTGATGGTCGGACCTGGAGTCACTCTAGGAGACACCAGAGTTTAATTTTTGTATATATGAAACACTATTAAACACATGACTTACATTCAAAATTTAGATCAAGTTTCCAATTTATTGTTTTAATTATTTAGCATATTCTTATTTCTATAAGATACACATTTTATTTGTAATATTTATTTTCTATTTTTTATTTTTATGTGATGGTAGTGAGGGTGTAGTCTCCCCAATGATGGAATTAGACTATCACTGAAAATTAGAAGTTTCATGTGTATGATAATGAATACATGAGATCGCATGGAAGTCCAGCTCGAACCCATTGTTTTGGTCCATGGTGATACACTGATGATGTATCTATATATAGGGATGGTATTTGGGGATGATTCATTGAAAAGGTGTAATAATTTTGATGTGTATTGGATGTAAAAGGAAAAATTACTTTATCCCTTCTGGATTCCATGTATCATAATCGCTCAGTTCCTAGTCGATGTCGAGAACATGCTTCACAAAATATCAACAAGGATGTTGAGTTTTATATTCACATGAGGCTGAAAACCATGATTTCTATACACACTGGTAGTTCTTGACTACACTCTATATAATATATATAAGGGAACATCAGTTAACGATTTATAGGTTGTGTCATGTCGGGATTTATTAATCATAACCTTCATGGGATTCTCTATGCAAGCCCCAATTTAATGTGAAAGAATTCGAGTAAGGTTATGAGTCCAGTAGTCAATGGATTTGAAGTTAACCATCATGATAATGGAGGGACCTGTCTAGAAATTGGGAGGAACTACTTTTTATTAATTTATTTATTTGTAGTGATTTTATACTTTGGATTGTTTTTCCACATTGATATCCTTTTATATTTTTATTTTATGACATTTATGTCATCTTTTAGTTTCCACATGTTACAATTATTATTAATTTAATTTTTTACATATTTATTATTTTTTCTATGACATTATATTGTAGGAATAATCTCTTAATGAAGGATATTTTTCCTCGCTACTAGTTGGAAGCCTCTTGTGTATGGGTAGGAACTCATTCGCACATATGGTACTCCATTTCGAACTTCGTGGTTCAGATATGGGTGTTACAAAATGGAATCCAATGAAGAACCCATATAGATGTGTTCTAGGACTAACTAGGATAAGATGCAGTTTCTATAATGTACACACTTTTCTCTATGGGGATAATATAATGACCCATTAAAGATAAAGGGGTTGATTATAAAATATTACCACCCAATTCAACGAGGATCACTATTCCTTTTAGGATCATACAAGATATGAACTCTTCATTTAACATGTTTTGTCTCGATGTAGTGATTAATATTTGTGACTTATGAAGATATTTCACAGTGCCTATGAGATCGGTGAAAAATTCGATATAAAAGAGAATGTGTTATCCAATGGGGAGGGGCATTGGTCTGATGACCGGTTTAGGCACATGGGTGGGCCTCACGGATTTGACAAAACAAGTAGCAGGTAAAATGGGGTGCCTACATAGATGTTTGATACAATAAAAATGTCAAATATGATTTAAAATGTCATTAAAAACTCATTACATCATGGGGAAAAATAATATATAAAAACATATTATGGAACATTGTCAAGAAGGAAAAAGGTTCAGGACCAAAATGATGAATAAGGTAAGATTTCCGTAAATATATAATTAGCATTTTTGAGTACCAAAGAGTGTATAATGGTATAATTTTTTTTAAAACCCCATAGGTGAAGAAATTATTTCAGGTATAATAAATTTAGATCATAAAATTTCCAACAATAGAAAAATAACATAGACAATTCCAAAAAATATAGATCATAACATAAGCTATTACTTCTTATAAAAACATTTGAGTTAGAAAACCCTTGAAATAAATAACATCAAATTAGAATTTAATGCCAATTATTATAAATATATTAAGTAAATAATATTTAAAAGGGGAATTAAATACATTGTATAGGCAAAAATTCATACATAACATGAAACATGCCTCAATGAAACAATATTGAGATCAAAAACACTTAACTCATGTCTCAAATTTCATTGTATGCATTCAAACCACATGTATAATAAATTGAGATTCATTATAAACACATTATAAGACCATATTATTATATATATTACTATATATAATTCCAAAATAATTTTTAATTAGGAGTTTTTTATCAAATCATCTTTAATATTATTATTTGGGTAAAAAATTGGTATGTTTTCCCAGCGTGTTTCGGTTAGATAGTTCCTGTCATTGAAAATTGTTAATGGTTGAATTTTCTCAAAAATGTAAATAATATCAATAAAAATATATTTATTCATAAAAAATTAATTTTAACCTTCCATATATAGTGGTGATGGAAAATTTACTATATCTTTTAATAGATACTATAGTGAACCTATGTTTTCAAACATTAACATTACATAACATTTAAAAACACATAAAAATCATCAAAATAAATCCTCATTGAAAATAATTGGTCTAGTGCCTTTTTAAACATGGAAACAAGAACATTGATACATAATTGAGATACATTATCTACAATTATATTCTACTTGACTAGAAACCTTCTTAGATACATCAAACATAATACATATCTTCATAACCTGTGGGTGTGAATCATAAAAAGGTGTGGTTTAAAATGCTTAGTTATGGTAATGAAAAGATACATTTTAGCATAATCATGAGCATTAGGGTGTTATAAAATGATCATGAAAATATAATATCATACCCTACATATTAAAGATCATATTCAAATATCAATTCATAAAGAAATGATATTAATATGAGATAAATCGTAAGGAAATAAAAATCATAAGCCATGACAGAATAACATTTTAGTAAAACATGTAATTGTGGTAGACACATACTCATATAAAATATGATTTCTATTATAACCAAGGATTCACTGGAAATACCATCTTGGTAGTATAGATTCACTGCCCATTCTATCTTGGTAGTCATGGTTCACTCCCATGGCCATCCCCGTATCATGAGTCCACTCATCATACCATCTTGATAGTCGTGGCTCACTCACATTGCCATCATGGTAGCATGAGATCACAACTAGTACAATATTTGTAGTCTTGGTTCACTCCCATGGCCATACTAGTAGTCAATGTTCATTCCCAAGACCATATTAGTCTATATCCAGGGATATAAATATTTAGCGAATGCATTTGAGGGTGATATCTTTCCGACCTATATCATAGTGAAATCATACATACATGCTTAAAAATCATAATCAATCCTACAATAACACAGTAAATGAAATGTGTATCATAAAAATATATTCATATGATTAACATTAAAAAAATATATAGGTTTCATAATCATTTTATCATAAGAATAACCCACGAAAAAAGAAGTTTGCAAAAGAATATGAACCATGAAATTGAAACAAGCATCATAATAATAATTCCATCAAAAAATTAACCATTCATGAAATAATAGGAATGAATCCTTTGGGTTACTTTTCATAATGGGGAGTGTAACATCAACAGATGTAATCTTAGAATGGAAATTACATTTAAGGATATTTTGAATTGATTTATTAAATAAAATGGTGTTTATTATTTGACAATATATCTTTAAAACATAAATCCATTAGAAATCCAATTCATTATAAAATACTTTGAATGCATGGAAATAATTATTGAAAAAAATTAGATTATTTCCATGAAAGCATATAAAAAAGAATGAAAACATTTATAAAATAATTTTACATCAAATAATATAATATTATCTTCATACAGTTTTTAAAAACATTTCTTTGAAAAAAAATTCAAACATATAAATGAGGGTTGAACTCATTTTAAATATTCTTTCTTTGAAAAAATTAAAATAAAATCATTGATTAATTATAATTGTGGATTGAAATCATTTTAAACCCAATTTTTTTGAAAATATGTTTTAAAAACATTTTATAAAAAACTAACCTTTAAAAATGAAATGAAAGCTTAAATGGATTGACGGCTGATAAATTCGGACATGTTGTACATGGAAAAAATAACATTCAATTTTCATCGTAAAAATGTTGAAAAAATGGAATATTTGGAAAATGTTAAGAAGATTACATTAAAAAATTTAAAAATAAAAAAAGTGTAAAAATATATTTTAATTATCATATGAGAAAAGTTGAATATTATTAGTAACCCTTTTTAGAAAAAATAACTTTAAAGGAACTCTGATTTCCAACCGAATATAGGGTATAGTCGAGCATTCATAAAAATTCTTTATTAACTATATTATAAAAAAGAGTCGAAAAAATGGTACCAATATATGAAAAAATAATTAATAACCATAGGAGAATAAAATTTATGAATTTTCTTGAGATATGGATGGTAAGATCTCATCATGGGATCATGAACATAAAGAATCATTAAAAGTGATTAAACGGTCTCAATAAACTATTATAACATGGTAACTTGGGATCATAAACTCTATATAAGAAAATGAAATTAAATGAAGCTTAAAATATCACTAAAATTACTAATGTAATTATATTACTTGTTAGATAGACGTATATAGTCCTTTGAAATAAATTTTTGTGCATAACAAAACACAAGTCTCTGCAATGGAAAATTGAGACAAAACTATTCTATTGATTTGGTAAATATTGAAACTTAAAACCAATGAAAAAATGATCATAAAATGGATAACTAAATAATAATAAAAATATTATTATAAGAAATAAATTACACAATAATTTGATGTACATACACCGCAAAAAAGGAAAAAGTGGTGCGCATATCATGTATCTCACACAAGTAAAAAGTGAGATGAAATAAACTTTCCTTATGTATTGACTCTCATCAAACTCATTCAAAACACCAATATAATTAATATTAATTTATTATAAATATATTAAATAATCGTATTCTCATATTTAATACCATTTTATATGACCCTATATTATCCTCTTGTTAACCATCATATTTTAAGTATTCATATTGAATAATATTCCCTTAGTTCAATGCATGTGTTTAATTTGTTATGTCTATTGTCCTTATACCTATATAATGATTAAATATTTAATAAATTTATTTAAATATCATATATATAAATTATATTTTTTTATAATAATCTATATAATATATAATTATGAAATTATATAGCACATTCATGGAGAGGTTATGTCTTAAATAGGCATGAACGATGTTTCTATTTTTATTATCATATTAATTGAATGAAAGAAAATGAAATATATGTATATATGTATATAATATAATTATGGTATCATTATAATATATATATATATATATATTGTATAATTTCACTAAAACCATCCTTAATTCATTCCATGTAGTGTATGAAAGAATCAAATCACTTTGAGTGGGTGGTAGTCTACATTTCCTCAAACGAAATTATCGTATTTAAACCAAATGGAATATAAAATAACATTTTTAGTGAAATGATTAAATAAGATTAAATAAATATTTAATATAATATATATTATATATAAACAGATTCTTCTTCATAATGATCACCCTGAGAGGTAGTAGGGAAAATTGAATAATCATCATTTTGGGAGGCAAAAGTTCACCGTACACGAAAACAGTATGTTTGTTACCCAATAGATGGTTTTTTCACTATGTGTTGGTAAAACAATAGAAAAAACATCATATTATATTTAATATTCTTTATTTATAAAATCATGTAATAAATATAGTGGATGGGTGATGAAAAAAATAAATTAAATGAACTTGAGAGAAGACGTTACCTCTTATTTGGGTGATTTCTTTTGGTGTGTTCCGAAATGATTCCTTGGATTTCATTATATACATGGTAAGGATTATAAGATGAATTTATTGAATTTGGAATTTTTATTGGGAAATTAATTTCAGAATATATGTGGTTTGAGATGAGTGAAGAAGAGGGATATGTGGAGGCCTTTTATAAGGAAGCGAAAGGAAACCCTTTCCATTTTTTAAAACAAGTTAGATGTACCCACCTTTTACCTACCAAAAGTAATACCAAGCCAAAAAATTAATTTTTGGAAGATTCATGGACTATTAATGGCCAATAAATTGTATTTTTAATAGTTTCTAGGTCATTTTGGGTCATATATTTATGGTTTATTCCTTAGTAATGCTTACCTTTACCGTAAGCAATGTAATTAATTTTATTTACCTTCATAATTTTTTTTATCAAAAACTATGTCGACCATATAATAAATCATATTTTATGATGATTAAAAAAATGGAATATATTTTTTCAAAAAATATTCACCTAATTGGAAGAATTTTATTTAAATTTATTTTGGCCGATGGGAGGACATTGTGGGTTTTTAAAGTAAAAACATTCAGCAGTTTGCTGATTTTTTTGATCAAGTTTCAAAGTGAAATTTAACATAATGAACTGAAATATATTAACTAATAAATATTATCAAATTAGATGATCAAAATAATTTTATATATAATATATACATATAAATAAATTATTGGAAAAATTATTTTTTAACTAAAATCAAGTATTTTTAACAATTCATTAAAAATGAATCCTTATATAAAATTGTCAAAAAATTATTCAAACATAAAATTTATTTTTATAATACATATATACTATTTGATATGATATATTAAATCTATAAATGATCCAAAAAATTATTTACTCTTGGATCTCGATTAAAAGGTGGTAAACTACCCTTATAAACATATATAGGTTTTTACACATAAAATTATGTTTCCTCTTATCTTATATATATATAATATATTGGATGAATAAAAAATTATATATTCAATATATAAAATATATTTTATATTAATTTCAGTCACCAATTGTAATTATTTTAATTTATTTCGGTGAAACATATTTGTGACCATAAAAATGTATACATTTTATTTTATATTCAATCGATTTTTATATTCTTTTTTAATTAATTGGTATCCTATGAATTCATTTTATATTTGTGTCAACCAATTATTTTAATATATTATTTAGTCACAAATTCTATTTTTTATTCTATGTTTTATAATATTATATTAGAAATATATTATTGATTTGTAAACCTCAGTATTATGTGCTACGAAATCCATCAAAAAATTTCATTGTTGTGAATAACATAAGACAACCTCGACCTTCTTTGTAGAGAATGCTATGGTTTATGTTGGGTGTAGTGAACAATTAAATTTCTATTTGTGGTAATTCAATACAAACATTATTATTTATTATGAAATGAACTATCTTTTATGTGAGTGAAAATAAAAATATCATAGAGGATAAATTATTTAGAAAAAAAAACAAAAAAACTCTAGGTGTTACATTATACCCCCATTAAAATTAATTTCTCCCTGAAAATTCATATGTGTTATCATATTTTTTATACATCAATGTTTCATTCTTTCAAACCCACATCGTAAAAATAAATACTAAAACTTCCCATTTAAATGGAAAGTTAGACCCCAACAGTTACCCTATGTATCATATAACAGTGGTTCCACATATGAGAACATAGGTTGGGAGTCATATATGGACATCAAGTAAAATAATTAATATTTTTAAGGAGTGATTGAGGTCATAAATCACAAAAAAGTGAGGGATCAATGAAATTTTGAGGTCCAAAATGTCAAAAAATTGTGACGATCATAAAGGCCTTCGGTTCCCCAAAATTAATGTATTAGACTACACATTTTATTTTTATCATTATTTTAACATTGATTAATTATATTATCGAGAAATAATAGAAGAAAATATACATAATAGATATATTTCTATAATAAAAATTACATTCTATAGTTAACCATTTATCAATTTCTAATTAATCCATTACACCTTATAATGAATGTGTAGAAATTAACATTGATGCCTAAAGTGTTAAAATAATCATTTAGTCGGACTTATGTCCCATAAAAGAATAAAAAGTATAAATATTCAACTATATCCATTCTTAAAAAATAAATATGGTTAATACAGTAATATATATATTTTTTAATAATTTGTTATTCATCAAAAATAATTATACATCAACCAGGACATCACATTGGACAGTGGTAGACATGAAACACTTATCACACTTTAATCATGGGTTCATGGCATGTTTCCTTGATGAGCATGATTTGTTGCCACAAAACATACAAGGTTTCCTTTTCCCAAAACACAGTTGTAAAATTTAAAAAATAAATATGTCGGACATCCTTGAAATAAGTTTAGTCACTAAATAGCTTTTTATACTCTCTTTTCAATAAAAACACATTGAATAAATACATTCTATGAAGTTTATATTAAAATTTCCTATATTTTTAACCTAATTTCACTTCTCAAATAGAAAATTACCAAACATTAGAAAGATATTCATGAAGTCAGATTATAATTTATTCATCCTTTTATCACAAAGTATCTATTGGTTGTCACATTCTAAACATCTGAATACCCTCATCATATATATAGTTGAAACATGGTAATAACATGAATTACCATAAATACTTTTGTAAAACATGCATTATTTCTTATTGCATATATTATTGGATATATTACATAAATATAAGATGTTTAAAACTTGATCCATGATATCAATAACTACATGTAAACAATTACATTATTAGTTATAAGGTAAACAGTACCTTCCAACCTAACTATTCATACCCCACATATCATTATCCAATCAACAACAACATAACATAAGGAACCTATTAAGTGTGATTATTCCCTTAATAATTTGTTTTCCATGGAAATCATCATTCCATTATATCACTTTTCTATTTCATCGAAACCATTTTATGTGTTCTTGTAAATATATAGAAAAAAACATAAAATGGACAATCCTTATATATTTTTCCACTCATATAAAATTCTTATTGAATACAAATATATATAAAAAATTATTCCAATACTTCAATATTCCATTACCAAAGATACAAAATCCAATAAAAAAATGATTCTTTTCACATTTAATTTTTAGTCACTTCCTCATCACCATTGTAATTATTACTCATAACCCCTTGATGATCTTCTCTTGCATAATTCTTATTTGGGAATTGAGTTACATAAGGGCCATTTATTTCACACCTAAAACAACCAATATTAGATGATCACTTAGGGTCCCTATTATTTATATCCATTTTATTAATTGGTCTCTTTATTTTCCCATGTATTCACTTACTTTGTGTCCTTCATTTCCACAATCAAAACATCATATGTATCCTCTAAGACATTAAAAGGTGTGATTATTTCCAAATATTTAAAACAAAGGAAGACAAAGATTATTTCCTCTATGTTCTTCAATAACCAAACTCTCTTTTAACTCCTTCATTATCTTCATTGGTGAGTGTAAGAGTTGGTTAAGGTTTATATTATTAATCATGTTCCATGAAACATTATTTGGGATAATCACAACATATCTTACTATAGTGATAATCCCACTTAATTTCTCATTATAAAATGAACCATCACATTCAACATTTATCAAGTTCCTTTTGGTTCCTTCCATTTACTAAAACTAAAATCATAGTGTGAGCATTAATTATCAAAGCATAAAATCACATTGTCACAAAAATAAATACATTTAGTATTCCTGAATCAAGACACATTCCTTAGTATAGGACTCCCTAGTTTCATCCTAGGTTTTTTATAGAAAACTTATATTTAAATCCTTCATGATTTTAAGTGAAGAGTTTGTGAATTCCCAAAGCATATCCCCTATGATTTTAAAACTTCATGTGAATAAAGAATCATTTTCATATACCATACCACACCAACTCAGACCCAGAACATCATGTAGGAGATTTTACCCCTAGGTATATCTCTTCCAAATCCACATCCACCACTAGTATCCATACATGGAAGTATTTCAAGGAAACCACTCACTCTATCCTTTAACAATATTCAAGGTAATTTTTATAATAATTTAGTCATCATTAAACATATACTTAATGAAAAACCGAAGCATATCCAAAGAAATATACATAGGAATATCACTTAAATTTTCTTATCCTGCTTTCCAAAGATTAACAAAACCTTACTCTGATATGAACTATAGTGACCCAAACTTTTCAGACATTAAATTACATAACATTTGTAGAATACTTAAAACACCATACCAATTGATTCTCAAAGACCATAATTGGTCTAGTTCTATTGGATACATGGAAACAAGAACCCTGGTACATAAGTTATATACATTATCGACCACTATGTCCTTCTTAACTAGAACCCTTGTAAGACACATCAAACATAACACATATCTTCAGAACCTGGGGAGGAAAACATAAAAATGGTACCACAAAAATGCTCAGTAAAGGTATAAAAGTGATATATCTAATCATAATCCTTATCATAATGGTTTGATATCATGATCATGAAAATAGAAGATCATACCCATCATATCAAATATCATATGCATTAATCATTTTATAAATAATTGAATTTCATTAGACACTTATCATATGGAAATAAAGAACATAATCCATGAAAGCATAACATAAGAAAAAACATGGAATTGTGAAATACATATACGAATATAAAATATGACTTTGATAGTAGCCAAGGCATAACTACCAAGACCATATTTGTAGTATATGTCCACTCTCAATACCATCTTGGTTGTCCTAGATCAATCCCATGACCATCTTAGTATCATGAGTACACTCCTCAAACCATATTGGTTGTAAGAGTTCACTCTCAATGACATCCTTGCAATAAGATCTCACTCCTCGTAAAATCTTTTTAGTCAATGTTCACTCCAATGGTTATCTTAGTAATAAAAGAACATTTTAAAAATATTGAAAGTGTATCTCATGAGATATAAATCCTTACCCAATGTATCAGTGGGGTATATAGGTCAACTCATCTCAAAGTGAAATCATACATACATGTTTCAAAAACTCATAAACTATCATATCATCAGCCATGAAATGAAATTTGTAGCATAAATATGTAATCATATCATAACATGTGAAAAAATATACAGGTTTAATAATAATTTCATAATCAAAATAGCACATGAAATGTTGTGGTTTTAAAAATAATGCAACCCATTAAAGAAAATGGGTGCAATAAGAATCATTCTATAAAAACATAGTCCTTACTAGAAAGAATATGAATAATAACATTGAATTATTTACTAAAATGGAATGAGTAAGATCAATAGATGTAATCTTAGAAGGATAATAACATGAATTGATATGTTAAAAAAAATTAGGAAAATATTTTTCCATATTTAAAAAATATTTTTTAAAACATAAAACCTTTTGAAAATCATTTTCATTTAGAAAATGTGAAAGCATAGAATGAAGGATCGAAAATTTTATGATGAAATTATAAAATGAAAACATATAAAATATTATTTAAAACATTTGAAAATCATTTTCCATAAAAAAATATAAAAGGATCTTAAAAACAACTTATATGAAATTAATTTTCAAAATTTTAAATGAAGATTAAAATAATTTTTAAATTAATTTTCCTCAAAAAATATAAGAACCTAGATCTTGATTTCTATTATGGATCCTGACTTCAGGTTTTGTTTTGGAAAAAGGATGAATTTGGATATTTACAAGTATACATAGTGTACTTTTGAGAAGAAGTTGTGTACCCGATTGCCACATACATCTGTGTACTTCCAGTGTAACAACTGAGTACATGGTCATGTGATGACCTGGTAGACCAATTAAGTCAAGGGACGGTTTAGACTACTACACAATGTGTAGATTTAATTTACAAAACATGTTCCTTATTTTTATATATCATAGTGGGGTCATGTCTAATTTTCACGACTGACTTCTTCTTCCTGGGATTCGTATGGGTGTTCTTAGAAATGACGAAAAAATATCAAACCCCAATTTCCCCATTTGAGCTCCAATTGAGACACGATCAAGTGTGTTGGAATCCCACATGCGAGTTCTCAAATCCTATAGATCATTTTTCCTGATTATTCCTCCCCCGTGGTTTACACAATTTTGAGCGGTGTACACATTTTTGTAGATCTATGTCGTTTTCGTCTGATTCAGGGGTCGATGTTCAATTATATCGATCGTACGATATTGAGGTAGGTGGTTTTTTCCATTCATTGAACATATGTGGATCATATATACTAAATGTGAAACATTATCATGATTGGTGTAATTCTTGATTTGGGTTTTAATCCTTTTTATTACCTGTTATGGTTTGATAGTTTGAAAAAGGGTTGTTTCATTTTTGTAATGTTAGATACCTTGTTACGGGACACCCCATGGGTGTGTTTCCCTTAATTGGTTGTTTATGGACATTTTTTCAAGGTTTCTTACGTTACATACCTTAATTACATGCATTGTTTGATTAGGATATTTTTTGATGGATTACATGTGATTCATGTTATATTCATTACTAATTTTTATCCCTGTAGTGGAATCAAATTACATGAGATTATTTGATATTATATGTGCACTGTTTTTCCAATGGACTATGAGATCCTTGGACAAGAAAGACTATCAGGACTTCCACATTATTTACACAGGACCATGAGAGCCTCAGTGTATATTATTTACCCATTGGTATTGACTATGAGAGAAAACCAGAATGTCATTAATATTTTATTGATGTTATTATGACCAAGGGGTATTGACCACGATAGCTACCTAGAAGGTCATTTATAATTTCCTGATTCCATGTTTAGTTAGTGGTATTGACTGAGAGAACTACCCATGTGGTCGTTTATAAATGATTTTTTCTATGTTCCACAAAAGGTGTTTGACCGTGTGATCATTCAAAAATTGGTTTTTTTGAATGATTGAATGATTTTGACAATTTTTCCAAACCAAAGCACAAGCATGGAGTATGTCTTTCTTGATTGTTTAGAAGGTCTTATGTGACATATTCTTTTTACTATTACACAAGGGGATATAAATAGTAGGATAAATCTTAATATTACATGATTTAAAGGATGAATAATAAATGAAACTCAATGTAAATTGTGACATGTATAACTGTTTATTTTTTAGTACTTCCTAGTTCATTTATCCATTTCATCATATTAAATGATATATACATTCAATAACCATTAGGAATAGATTTTTGGTAGTTTACTACTGTGATTATGTCTCACACCCTTTTTTGGTCAAGTTTTGGACCCAAACAGATTATATAATTTTAGGTGTAAATAAGGGAATGTGTTCTTCTATCAATCATTTTCTTGAGGGTTATTGGAACTAAATAGCATGGGCCCAAACTGAGTCTTTCATTTCAACTACAGTTTACTTGTTTCTATTATAAATTTATTTATATATTACTTTAATAAATTGTGACATTTTGGATGTTTTCATAAATACATATTTCATCCATCATATATATACTGTGGATTCTGTTGAATTTACTTTCAGCCTTCTGCTATATACTTTTGTGGTATTACTGCTTCTGCAACAGTTACTAGTTGTTTTCCATTATGCTTACTTTTCCTTTGAAGGCATATTTTTTCCACTATCACACCCTAGTCCTCTTCTAAATGATAGAAACCACTAGAATTTTTGGAAATTCGCTTGAGTCCATGTGGCCAACCGGGTTCGAGGCACCGTTGGGCAGCACCCAGATCTAGGACGATACAAAGTGGTTTTAAGGGACTTTTTTCTTCTTTCCCTTACTATTTGGAGCCTATATAATTGTATAAGTGGAATTGGTAGTTTTTAATATGTTGTACTTGGGAGTAGCTAACAAGTTTATAGGGAAAATCCATGTTACCTTAAATATTTCAATTTTTCATGTCTTGCAATTGTTACAGTTGATTTGATTTCACGATTGGGGAATTAACATGTCTTGTGATATTATGATTGATATCATTTTGGTTCTATTTCTGTAGTAGGTCGATGATATGAGGTTATACCCAATCATGCATCATATAGTAACTTACTAGAGATCACATGTCTTGCATTTTGGACAGGACATTTAGGGTGCATTACAGATTGCATGTTTTTGTGATAGATGTTGTGCAAGATATGCATGCTATTGTGATAGATGTCATGAAATAAATACCTTTCATTTTGATTGTATATAGTGATATGAAAACTTTTATTGGAATGGATTCCACTCTTTGGTGCTTAAGGTGTTATGGGCCTTTGTGGATTAGAATTTGGTGGGTCATATTGGAACTTTAATTAAATTCAGTTAATATGATATGATTAAAGATGAGAAAAGTTTATTTGAAAGGATTATTGGCTCTCACGGGTCAAAAAATTGCTTTCATTGGACATATTTCATGATTTTGGGGGTCTTGAAGAAGTTTTATATGATCACTATCTAGAAAAAAAATACAACACAGCGTGCGAAGTAGTGAACACACACCAAGTGATTTTCTATTCTGGAAGAAATTTCTTTCATATGTAAATGATGGGTACCATATGTACAAACTCTGTAGTTATTGACAGTGTGAATAACTGTGTGATTAGAGACATGGGGTTGATAAACATTTGGAACAAAACACCATGTACGTGGAGTAATTGTTGTGTTGTAAAAGACCATGTATTCAGTCAAGTGACTAAAAACCCAGGTGGATAAAAATTGGGATGTACATGTCGTGTCTAGCTTATACACGCCATGTTGTAATCAACCATGTATCCAGATGTGTGACTAATGACATGGTCGGATGGAACATAAGTAGTACACACTGTGTCTAATGTGAACTCACTGTGTAGTGATATACCAGCAGGACCGTGTAGTTATAGTCGTGTAGAAGTACCTGGGTTGGATGGGATATTCATGTACACATTGGGTCCCATGAAGAACATGACATGTGTATGGGGTGTTACATTACATTGTTGTAAGAGGTACATACCCATGATAAGGATTAAGGGAACACTCCATGTAGTGGTTCTGCACAAATTTTAACCCTCTTTTGTAAAACATTAATGTCTTCTTTCTCCTGTTCAATTATTTATCCTCTATGTTTTTTTAATAGATAACCATTAAATGAGGAGTGCATTTGACCTCATAGAGTCGTGAAACCAAGACATCCTTCAATTTTACTCCAGGTACAGTGCAATGATCAGACACTGGAAATGGTAGATCATGGAGTCCCAACAGATCCTCTCGTCATGCCCTTCTTGGAACCAACTATTAAACCAGATGCAGGTGCTAAAGCATAGTTCCATGAAGGATTTATAAGGATGATGCAGACATTTCAAGGACCACAACATCATGCCTCGACTATGGAAGATTTAACATGAGTTTTCTGGATGAATCATCTTCCCACTTTTTTAAGGGATGGAGGACCACACGCCATAGATTCATGGTTTAATGACTTTATTTCTATATTATATCATTTTTAAATTCCTCCTGAGAGAAGGCTGAAGCTCACGATACACATGTTTTGTGATTCCTCCAAGATATGGGTGGATGTTATCTCATAGGTGGGATGTAATTGGGATATGGCTTGGGAAGAGTATTAGACATCCTTATATGATTAATTCTACCACTAGATATTGAGGAGAGACCAAGCCCGTTAGTTCATGCATTTTTAGTGGGTGCTCTTTTAATGATGGATTAATCTCTTCATTTTATAAATCATCAGTGCTCTACACTTTTTTTGGGAGGTGAAAACTTATAACTATCTATGTGATTTGAGTATGGTCTCAGGTGTGAAATCTTATTAGAGGTGAATGTTTTTAGGATGACATCGGTGACTACTATAGAAAATCAGGCGTTGATTACTGAGTGAGATCTAAGGTAGTTGGGAGATATGATCTAGGGTGATTCATCATCCAGGGTTACTACTTCATTGTTTTAATGTAGATAATGTCATAGGGATCATTCACGCAGTGATTCCAATTACATGGTTGTATCTTCATATAGCCAGGTGAGGTGCTACCAGTGTGGGAAGAGTGGGAACACAAGACCTCAGTTCCCATGAGACCTAGTTGAGTTATGATCTTGCAGAAAGATGGGTCATATTTATCATTTTTTCTGTTTTTTCTCAGCAGATTATACTAAGAGGGGAATTGTTAAGACTCCATGTATAATATGCGGCCACCAGTTACTCATCATTCAGTGAACTTGAGATTGTCAGAATGTTCTAGATGAGGTGGTGATCATGGTCACAGTATCCAGAAAATAGGTTTTGAGTGATAGTTGGGTGGATCGGCTCATGTTTCACAGTAAGGGCCACAGGTTCAGGGTAGATGTTATACTTTTGCAATGGAACAAACCTAGCATTACCAGGATCTTGTTCCCTCTATCGTTAGAGGTATAATTCAAGTTTCCTCAATTTTATCCACATCTCTTTTTGATATGATGGATTTCAATAATTTTATATTTTTTTCATTTTGGAGAGCCTTGGGATTCACATCTTTAGCTCTAATTATGTTATGATATTAGACACACTATTGGGGATTAGGATGAGTAGTATATGGTAGTGCATGGAATTCCCTCTTCTGTTTGGTGGGTGAAACTTCATATGGGACCTCTATGACTTAGATATGATATGTTTCAATGTCATTCTCAGAATGGAATGGTTGGTCTCATTTTTGGGATTTGTCGACTTCGATCACTGTATAGTGAGTTTCAGGTGAACATAGGGTGATTCCTTTCTACACAAGGGTGAATGAGATGTCTAGGTGAGTAAATATGGTCCCAAGCATCATTGGTTAGGAGGAATTGTATCCCACATTGCTTGTTTATATATAGATGGAAATGGGTCTTCACAGATTTACATTTCCCAAATGGTGGATCATTTTAGAGATTTATTTCCATATGAATTTTCAGGATTAACTCTAGAGAGTGGCATTGATTTATCTATTGATCTTATTCTAGGAGTGGCACTGATGTCCATTCCTCCTTATATGATGGCTACACCAGAGTTAGATGAGTTTTAGATGAAGGTTTCAATCTAAACCAGTACTTCTCTTTGGGGTTAGCTGGTTTTTTTGTACTTACTGTGTGTGGAACCCTCATACATTGTGTCAATTATTATAAGTTGAACAAGTTTTCATTCAAGAATATATATCTCTTCCTGAGGATTGATGATCTCTTTGATCAAATTTGAAGAGCTCATGTGTTCTCAATTAATTACATGAGATCCATTTATCATTAGTTACATGTTAGAACCTCAGATATACCTCATATAGATTTTAAGATTAGAAATGGTCTATACGAGTATTTGGTTATGTCATTCGGTCTCAAGAACACACTAATAGTTTTCATGAAACTGATGAATCAAGTGTTCAATCCTTACATGGATATATTTGTGGTAGTCTTAGTGTATGATATCTCAGTGTACTCTCACACATGAAATGAAAATGCAATATATATTAATATCATATTGAGTACACTGAGTGAGAATTAGTTATTTGATATGCTCTCAAAGTTCTAATTTTGGATGGACCATCATGGGTCATGTCTTCTTAGAGACATAAATATCATTTGAACAAAATAAAATGAGAAAGGTAGATTTGTAGGAGCATAAAATGAACGTATTTGAGGTATATAGTTTCTTGGGGATGGATGGTTACTACAGACACTTTATACAAGAATTTTCATGCATAGAAGAACCACTGAAGGTCCTAAATTATAAGGTTGGAAAGTTCTTGTGGATAGATTTATACGCTTATTCCTTTTATAAAATGATTAGGAGATTGATATAAAATCCAATATTGATTTTTTTGGATCTAGGAAAGAGTTACACTATTTACTGTGATTCATCACATACTAGGCTGGGAGAAGTTCTTATGTATGGGGAAGGAGTCGTTGCGTATGGGTATCAGTAGTTGAGGCCTCATGAGAGGAATTACCTGATGCACGATCTCAAGTATTCTATATTTTCTCATCCCATATGTTGTTAGAGACATTATATTTTGGAAGGAATTGTATGCTATACTCTAACCAAAAATCTTCATGTATATCTTTACTCAGTATGATCTAAATATGATACAATGAAGGTGGGTGGAGTACCATCAGTCTTTTGACCTTGATCATGCCTTAATGACTGGGAAAGGAAATACAGAGGCTAATGAATTAAGTTGGTGGAATCAGATACATGATGTTTAAGAGGCCAGTATTGAGTCGAAGCTTATGTCCTTACTCTTTGAGATGCATTAGGTGGTGTACGACAAATAGGGGAGGGAATTTCTTTCTTCAATAGTAGTTAAATCTACTCTAGTAGATTGAGTGAGAATAAGGAACCTATAATATTTAGATGTCCTAGTCTTACGAGAGAGTGTGTTTGGCGATGAAATTACACCTAGGTGGACCGTACGTGAGGATGAAGTTATTCATTTTCACGATCATGTATGGGTTTCTGTAGACACACACGGAGGGATGCTGTGAGATTTTATTACCTCAATATAATTAGTTCATCCTGGGGTCACCAGGATGTATCGAGAACTACAATGTTAGAATTGGTTTCTAATAATGAAGGGGGATGTTGATGGTTTTGTTATGATATGTTCTACTTGTCAGTAGGTGCAGGTAGAGTATCAACGACCAGTAGTGCTATTACAATAGTTACCCATTCATGAGTTGAAGTGGAATGATATTGTGATGGATTTCATAACGATTTTACCGAGGTCACCCAGAGTAAATTATGTGTTATGGGTTGTTTTTTGACAGACTCATAAAGGTATTACATTTCATTCCAATCAAGGAAACCATCATTATTGATGATCATGGAAAGTTGTACACCCCAGAGATTGTATGTTTGCAAGTGGTTGCTCACTCAATCATTTCAAAATGGGATCCCGGTTAACTTCTCATTTCTTGAAGGGACAATAAGGGGTTTTGGGAACAATGGTACTTCTATGTATAGCTTACCATCCCCAAACAGATGGCCAGTATTAGCACACAATTAAGGGTTTGGAGGACATGCTTCGAGCACGAGTCTTGGGTTTTGAGATCTTTTTGGAGAGACACATACACCTGGTAGAGTTTTCCTATAATAATAGCTTTCACGAAATGATTTACAAGTCACTTTATGAGGATTTTTATGGTACACTATGTCGATCACCCCTATTTTGGATAGAGGTAGGAGAGGAAACTATACTAGGACCAAATCTTATCATGGAGACCACTGAGTAGGTTGAGTAGATTCAGAAGAGGATTGATGGTACACAATCTTTCCAGAAATCTCATGTTGATCGATGGAGATGACCATTAGAATTCAAGGTCAGAGATCGGGTTTTACAACATGTCACACTGAGGTTGGGACATATGAGTATGATAAGATAGGGGGAAATTTTAGTGAGATATTTCAGGATGTTAGAGGTTTTGGAGAGTGTCGGGCCTGTTTCCTATCATTTTTAGTTACCTCAGAGATATTGGGATATGCCCAACAACATTCATGTTTCTCTGACACGACGTTACTTTTCAGTCCCATCACATGTTTTTTTACACAATGAATTTTAGTTGGAGGTGTATGGATACATATAGGATCACCATATTCATATAGTGGATCGAAACACAAAAGTTATATGTGGATGGTCTATTACTTTGGTATGAGTGACATGACAACACATGTGAGTACAAGATGATTTTTGGGAAAGAGAGGTGGACATATGATCAAATTGGCCCGATTTGTTCACAGATTCTTCTTCACCACACTTTGAAGGGAAGTTCCGGGATGAATTTAATTAAGGGGAAAGTTTTTATGAACAGGGATCTTCATTTTAGGTGTGAATATTGATTTCATTTTGTTTTTTAGGAAAAATGAGAAGTATGGTTTTTCTAATTACATGTCATGTACTTATGAGGACACGTCATGTTCCCAATTGCTGCATACAGCCGTGTACTAGCCGTGTAATAGCTAAGTACAAGGTCATGTGATTACCACGAAGACCACTTAAGGCGTGGCCGGATAAGGCTACTACACAACATGTACATTTAATGAAAACTCCATGTACCTTTTTTTATTTGATATATCAGAGTGGGGTCACATCTCATGTTCAGAACTGACTTCTTATTCACGTGTTACATACAAGAGTGATTGAGAATGACTAATAAAGATCAAACCCCCCTTTCTTGCAATCCATTTTTTTCTATTTTCTAAGAAGTCGGTTTATGGGTTACCGGTAACCATAACATGACACACATGAAAATACATTTCAACATTCAAAATTCATATTTCAAAACCGGTCAAATTCTAACGCCATACACCTCGAGTCTACCGCCTCGAGTCGTGCACCCATCCATCAGGCACCCCCACCAGAGCATAATGTCAGTAAAACCAACCATCAGGACCACACTGTCGTCCCATGTCTTCAAACCAAATTGACGGCAAGCCTTTCCATTAAAGTCAGTCAACTCCAACGAAAATTTCATCAAATCCTCCATTAAATGATTCTGATACCAGTCACTAACAACAAAACCCCAAAACAAAATCGCTCCACCATCACCAACAAACAGCATGACCACATCCATTAGTGGAAATCTACCCCACGCCACACCACCGAGAACCATCAGCACAGTCATAACATTACAAGAAATAAAAAATCCTTTGGATTTCAAAACCTCCTCATCAAAACAAGATATGAGAGCACAGAACGACACCATATTCAACACCTTGAGAAGGTCTGCAAAAACAAACAAGAAAAAATCGATAACGATGCCATACCGCGAGAGGAACACCAACATCATCCAAACCCTACCTTCCAAAATCATTGCTTAGCCTCCGAAGAAGCAGATTTAGAGATCAGAGCTTTCACGGATGTGATTCGCCAACATTTCCCTCACCAAAAATCCACCATCGAGGAAAAAAATTCCTGCAATCTAGAGCCCATCGCCGCCAACCTTTTCAAGCTCGAGGACCGAAGAAAAACACCACCCGCACACAGTGGAAGCAAGGGAGAGACTTCCGGTGACTGGATCTGGAGCACCAGCATCGCGCTGTCGAGAAAACCTATCCATCAATAGGAGTCGGTCAAGAAGGCCAATCAACTAGAAAAGGGGGTGACCGAAACCACAAGGTCACCAGAGAAAGCGTCAGGCATGCTGAGCGCGAGGGAGACCATCGTAGAAACCCTAGCAGAAGGAGGCGGCGCCGAGGGGAGCTCTCGAGCAGTGAGCCCCTTATGGGCGCATGGTCCCTCCAAAGATCAAACCCCCATTTCTCTATCTAGGCTCTGATTGAGACATCGTCGGGTGCATTGGAATCCCTCCAGTGTGTTCTCAAATTATATAGATCCATTATTCTTTATAATTCTTCTCTTGTTGGTTATTCAAGATGGAGAATTTTTTACCTTTTTGTACATCAATTCAATTTTAGGACAATTCATAGACAAAGTTAAATTATATCAATCATATCATATCAAGGTGTGTGGTTTGTGCCTTTATTTTTTCCATCTATAGATTATATATGGAAAACGTGATGCATACTAATGATTGGGGTGTTGCATGATTTGAAATTTAACCCTTTTTATTACCTGATATGGTTTTATTGTTTGATAATGTGTTGTTTCTAATGAGTAAGGTTAGATACCTTCTTACAGGACACCTCATTGGTGCGTTTTCCTTGATTGATTGTTTATGATCATTTGGTCTTTCTTTCCAAGGAGACATACCATAATTTCTATGCGTTTTTTTTTGATTAAGGTGGAGTTTGGTTGATTACAAGTGATTCATGTGATATGAATTGTGAATTTTTATCCATATAGTGGTTTAAGATTACATGAGCTACTTTAATATTATATGAGCACTGTTTTTGCAATGGACTTTGGGAACCTTGGAATCGGAAGACTGTGGGGACATCCACATTATATACATAGGACCATGAGAGTGTTGGTGTTGATGATTGATCCAAGGGTATTGACCATCAGATCTACCCAAGAGTTTGTTTATATTTTATTGATGGTGTGTTTACCAAGGGGTATTTACCGTGAGAGCTACCTAGGAGGTTGTTTATAATTTACTCTTTCCATGTTGATCCAAGGGTAATGACGGTGAGATATTTCTGGGAGGTCATTTTTAAATGATTGGTTCTACGTTAAACCAAAGGGGTTGGACTATGAGAGCATTACCAAAGGTTTGATTATGAATTATTGAATTAAAGTGACGAGTCTTCCAAGCCAAATCACAATAATGGACATGGTCTTTCTGGATTATTTAAATGGTATTCTGAGACATATGTTTATTCCTACTATAGATGGGGATATAGCGAGTATCCTATATCCATAGATTACATGATTCAATCGTTGAATAATAAATGTAAATGAATGTAAATTGATTACTGTAGGATTTTTTATTAGAGAGTACTTCCAATTTCATTTCTTCATTTCTTCATACTACATGTTAAATACATTCACTGAAAATTAAGAATTGATCTTTTAGTGGGTTCCCTAGGACTCATTTCCAACACTATTTGGTTCATGTTTTGGACCCAAAATAGATTATATGATTGTAAGTATAGATAAGTTAAAGGGACCTTTATCATCAGGTACTTGAATGCTAATGGTACTAGAGAGCATGGGATGAAGTTAAAGCTTGTGTTACTATTGGGGTTTACTTGTTTATTTTTAATTTAGTTTCCATATTGCATTACGGAATTTTGGATTGATTGGATATTTTCTTCTATAAATATTTCATGAATAATATATATATATATATATATATATTTGTTGTGTCTTCTTTTGGATTTACTTTTAGTCATCCTTTAAATAGTTTTTTTATTACTTATTCCACTTTTATTACTATTTATTTTAGGGTCTCTTTACTCTGCTAATGAGGGAATCGTTTCCCCACCATCACTCCCAAGGCCCTTTCTACTAATCCGCTTCCCCTAGAATTTGGGGAAATGTGTTTGAGTCCATGGAACCAACTAGGTTCAGGGATCAATTGCGCGACACCCAGATCCGGGACGTTACAAGACATATATAAAAGTATAATGAAAACATTTTGAAACAACATTCCTTGAAAAAATATATGAGAATCTTGAAAACCATTTTAATAAAATTTATTTGAAAATATACTTTTAAAATGTTTTATTAAATGTTAAAACATAAATGTGAAAATAAAACTTCAAAGGATCTATTAAGGATAAATACATGCATGGAATATAAATTAAAAAGAGCATTCATTCTACACAGTAAAAAGGTTAAAAAAAAATTCATTCAAAAAACAATGAGAATATTCCCTAGAAAATTTTGAAAAAGAGAAAAATGGTTAAAATATCTTTTAATGAACATATTATAATGGTATAATACTATTTCATTCCTTTATTTTGAAAACATGAATTTAAAGGATCCAAGATTTCTGAATGAAGAGAGGGTATTGTCAGGCCTTCATAAAAAAATATTCTTACCTATATTATATATAAAAAGGGAAATAAATAGTACCCATATATTAATAAAACATTTATATCCATATTATAATAAAATTTATTAATATTCTTGGGAAATAGATTGTAATATTCTATCGAAGAAATCATAAACATATGAAATCTTGAAAAGTGATGATATTATCTCAATAAACTCTTATAACATAGTGACATGGGATCATACTCTCTATATAATAAAATGAATTTAAAATATGATTTAAAAATAATTAAAATATGTAAATTTAAGATATAATATGTAAAATGGATGTATATACACCTCTAAAGAGAATTTAGGCGTATAACAGAACATGAGTCTCAAAGAAGGAAAATTGAGAAAAAATTATTACACTGATTTTGTAACTGTTTAAACATAAAACACTTGAAAGAAAGAAAATAAAATGGATTTTTGAATAACCAATATTTTATGTATAATATAAATATAATTCAATCATGGTAATGAAATACACCACATAAAAATAACAAGTGTCAAACATAGCATGTATCTTAAACAAATAAAAAGTGAGGTGAGAAACCCTTAAATTGTGTCTTGACTCTCATATTACTCATTCAAACGACCTGTATAATAAATATAAATTTATTATAAAACATTTTTACAGACATATTATTATATATAATAACATATATACTTTTATTATGACCTTAAATTACCCACTTTTTTACCATCCTATATTAAGGATTCACTTCAAATAATATTTGATTTATTCTTCACATGTGTCTTAATTTGTTATAGTGTTAGTATTTATAATTATATCATGATTAGATAATATAAAAAATGATATATATATCATTTATATTCAATATATGTGTATTATAATAATATATATAATATAGAACTATGAAATTGAATTCACCATTCATGGAGGCTGTAAGTCGTACATACACATGAATGTTGTTTCAGATTTTAATTTAACATTGAAAAAAAAATAATGAAAATGAAATATATATATATATATATATATATAATATTATAATATAATTAAATTATAATATTTTTGTTATATATGTCATATAAATTTACTAATACCATCCTTAATACATTCCATGCTATGTCTGAACGAATCACATAACTTTGATGGCATGATAGTCCAGAATTCCTCAAATGAAATTATAATATTTAGACCAAATGAAATATAAAAAGATATGTGTTGTTAAATTAATACATAATATTAATGAAATAATAAATATATTATATTATATATATATATAAATACATTTTCCTTCATAATTTCCACTATGGGAGGTGGTCATAAAAATTGAACAACCATTGTTTGGTGAGGCGGAAGTTCTCTGTACACATTGATAATAAGATTATTACCCATTAGATAGAGTTGTGTGTAATTGTAGGCATATCCAATAGAATAAAAATACAATTATATTTATTATACTGGTATTTTATACAATCATGGCATAAATATAGTGGATGGTGTGGAGAAATAAAATGAAATAAATGAGTTTGAGTGGATATGGTGCCTCTTAATCCGGTAACTCTTTTTGTTTTGTAGAAAAAGGATTCATTCGATTTCCGGCCTCCAATTGGAGGTATTATACAAGGAAATTAAGGATTTTAGAAATTTAATTTGGATGATATTGTATTATCCGTGGTGTTTTGATAAGTGTGATGAAGAAGGATATGCGGTGGCCTTTAATTGGGAAGGGAAAGGACACGCATGGCATTTTTGAAAACAAGTCTGGTGTACCAATGTTTTTACCTAATAAAGTCATATATCACCATCAAAAAACAATAATTTAGGGTTAATTGAAGAATAATATCTATAAAATTGGTATTTTAGTAGTTTATAGGTAAAATTGGATCATAAATTTAAGGTTTAGTCCTTAGTTATGATTAATTTTACCTTAAGCAATGTAATTAATTTAAGTTACCTTGAATAACATTTCAGGTCAAAAAATATGTTGAACTTCTTAGATATTATAATTTATGAGGATTAAAAATAAAGAATTTCTTTTATCACATTCAAATCATATAAGTGGTGAAAAATAATCTAAATTTAATCATGCTGACAGAACAACACTGCATGTTTTTATAGAAAAAACATTGAATACTTTGGAATGTTTCCTTATCTAATTTCATTGTGAAATTGATCTCAATTAACTACATTATATTAATTGATTAAATTATTTTCTAATTGAACATGATACCAATTTAATATATAATTTCTTTTTATAAATAAATTATATAGATAATCATTTATGAACTACAATCTGATATTATTAATTATTCTTTAAAAATTAAACCTTCAAGAAAAATTCTAATAAATTACCCTAACCTAATTTTTATGTATCAATTCCACATATAATGTTTATTTTTAAATAATAAATCTATAAAAGCGAAGAAAAATTTTATTTAATATGGTTTCTCCCTTATAATGTTGTAAATATACCTTTAAACAAATATTGGTTTTTTCACATAAAATTTTGTATGTTCTTCTCTTATTTCTATCAAATATATTGGATGAGTTTGAAAATTATTGGATTGATTATATAAAATATATATTATATCAATATCATAAAATAAATATCGTTAATTAAATTTATTATGGTAAAACAACTTTGTGATAATATATATATATATATATATATATTCCATTACATTCAATCATTTTTCAAATTCTTTTCTAATTAATTTGTAACCAATGAATCCATTTTATAATTTTGAAAACCATATATTTTTATAAATTTGTTAATAATTTTAACAAATTTATCTTCTACATTATATCTTATTATTAAAAAAATTGGTAAACCACAATCATGTGTGATACACAAGCCATCGAGGAAACTCATTATTTCTTATAATTCAATCAAACATCGATGTTACCTGTAAACATTGCTAAAATTTATGTTTTGTACTGTGCACGATTAAATTGTAAATATTTATAATGACAGACAAAAAATGTTCATTAATATAGAATAAAATATCTTCAATGTTTTGTGAAATTCAATATATCATAAAGGTTAATTTAATTATAAAAAAATATTTCACAAAATCTTAGTGGTTATAGAGATGGTTTTCTAGATTCACTTAAGATTAATGACTCCATTTTTAATTTTTTTTGTTGAATTAATGTCAAACTAAAATACACCATCACAAAATCATTATCACCTCCAAAATATCTTATATAATAATTAGATTAATTTATATAAACATCCATGAGATAATTTGATGAAGAACGAAGTGTGTCACATCATGGAAGTGGTATTCCATGCATTCATATAAGAAATATTTTCATTTCATATATAATCGAAGAAGATATGAATAATTGTTTTATAATTATCATTATTACTTTTTAATTTATTAGATTTAAAAGTTTTATTATAAAAAACATTCTCATGATATGTTTTAATGAGTTAGACGATGAAATAAAAATTAAATCACATGATCAGTTGGTTTGATAAGTGAGAGTTGATAACTAAATGAGGATACCCCTCAAAATGGGTTCTTACAGTACACACCCTACACCTAATGGGGAAAATATCACATTATCTTGGAGAAAACATAAGACCAACTACTAAAAATTGTGCTATAGGAAATAGCATGAATAGAAATGTTTTATACACTAGATTTCATAAAACAAACATCCCCAAATAAGTGGAATCACTCATTCATCTCTGGATGAATATCCAATAAAAATAGAGGATATTTCAGCTAATCATTTTATACCAAATCTATAGAAAAATAATACAACTCATTAAAATGATCAACAAAGGCCTCCCATAACATTTGACCTTGCTGAATACCTATGAGATCTAAGTCATTGTATTTTTAAGACAATACTATGTGTCAAATGTCCTATAGTTATATTATTATTTATTTCCAATTTTATTTTGTGGATTTTCATTTTTCAAAAAAATTATTTAATTGATTTATTCCCCCACCAATAATATTATAATTGTATGTTGTTTTGTCATATTAGTTTTATTTGGGTGAGATACATTCCATATTTACCAGTTGTTTTTTTAGTGGTGTATGTACTTCCCATTAATGTATTTAATGAATCATATCCTTAAAATTATGTGTTTTTACTACTACTATTATTTATCTCTCTTTCATGGGGTTTACAGTTTCAATGATACCAATTTAGTGATGGATTTTTTCACAACATCTCTTCTTAGAGATGTTTGTTATGTAATACACATATCATCATCTGTGAGGTCTATATACTTCTCCTTTGATATGATATAACATTAATTTCTTTATTATAGTGTTTATCTATGTTAATGAATTTTTATTTCTTTAGGGATCTTATAATTCAATTACTTCAATGTGGTATGGGACATATTAGAATGTCTAAGGGTTATATTACTCATGACTATTTCAATTCTCTTTTAATAAAATTTACAATAATCAATGTCAATAAATATGGTTGTTAGATACTTATAATGGGGATATTGTTTATTGATACCATGGTCCTTTTTTATTTATGTATTAATATTTTTTAAAAGATAGATTAATGGAAGTCGTTTCATTTCCAAGGGCTAACCATGTTTTGAAGAAAATATTCTGGAACCAATTTCTATTATATGTGAAAATGATGTTTTAATGAAATTTTTATTGAACACATTTAGTTTCCATGGTATAATAATGTTGTGAAGATATTTTTATTAATGTTTATTCTTTTCCATGGGCTAATCTGATTTCATTACATTTTATATTGAACTAATTTTTTCATTTTTTGAAAATTGTTCCCAATATATTTTTATAGAACCTCTATCATTTTCCCAGGTTAATCATGATTAAATAAGATTTTTGATGAACCTATTTCTTTTCCATGAGTAATTAATGCTTGAAAGAGAGTGTCATTGAACTCAAGTATTTTTTGTAGTTTAATCTTGTCATGAAAGGGATAATGTTTGTTCTGATGAGTGTATGAATAAATATATAATTTTATGCTTTACGTAATTTTACGTTGATATTTTATGTGTGGTTATGTGACTAACCATCTATGGGTGGTTCTATGATAATCCAATAATAGGTGTTTTGTCATGAACCGTACCTTGGGGACCATGTTGTGACTACCCCATGCCCGCCTCCCAAAGGCTATGGACTGGAATCTAGCACCGAAGGCATCATCTAGAAAGTGGGAGGAATTAGCATGTATACATGTACGCACACACACGCCCAACAAAGTCCCAACTAACAAAAGGGAAAAATCATACCACTGAATAAACTGAGTGCAAGTATAGCTGAAAGGTAGTGGGATAGAATACAAACCCATGAAAAAGTATTGGAAAGTGTAATGTATGAAAAGTGTACGGATGTCCATTTTTAGTAAATCCCACCTGATCATGAGAGTTGTGAAGCTACAGGAAGCCAAATTAGTGCTTATTTTATGCCCAATCCTACTGGGGCCCGCCTGGTACATGGATGCCAAGTCCATTGTCGTAGAGTCCATCTGCCTAGTCTCCCTGAGCACCCCTATCCAAATGTCATTCATCTACAGCAGACAAAACATGTTTGGGAGAAGCCCATGAAGGGGTTAGTAATATAGTACTCAGTAAGGGAACCAAAAAAATGAAATAGCACAAAGAAATTACTAAAGGTAAAGCACGAAAAAGAAGGAATCTCACACCATGTATATTCTATGATAGTAAAAGTAGCATCGTTAGTAAAAAATGTTGTAATCCTTGGCTGCTGGAGAACTCCTCCTATATCGAGTAGAGTGTGCCTATCGGGTCACACAATGATGCCTTCCACTAACCTTGAACTATTGGTGTACATATCTCTAATGAGTATCATGGGTGTGTTGGGTCACATAGAAAAGCCCCCCACTGTGGGTCAGCCGGGTAACACAGAGTCGCTTCCCACCACGGACGAACTGAGTAACTCCTCCTATCGAGTATCGGGAGTCTTCCAGGTCAAAAAAATATGCTTCCCACTGTGGGCCTGCTCAGTTTCATAGAACCTTTTTATACAGGGCCATCATCGAGCAGTCTTTAGTTCTCAACCAACCGCAGGGTTCCGTATATAGCGTGTTTGGGAGAACCTCTCCTCAATCCATTATTCGCATATTGGAGTCCATAAAAGTCACCAAAAATCATTCTGAATTATCAACCTCCTCAAAATGGTCTCAATGCCGCAAACAACTCATCAATCAGAAGTGTGGTGTGCATGATACGAGCATTTTAGTAACCACATGGTCAGTTGTAATGGGGCCAGATCCAACATGGTCATACCGAACTGACCAACCAAGCTCGGGGGTTCCACATACCCAAGTTCATTCTGATAGACTCGACCTGAAATGGTGTGGTTTAGGGTCGGTCTGGTCTACCCTATCCTATGGGCCAGGACCAATAGGATTCTATGGGCCTGACCTTGTTGGCTGAGGGTGCAGTTTTCCGAGTCACCAAGTGACACTGCCTAGTCTAGATCGACCCAAAGAAGCTGCGGGTTTGGTCTACTGGTGCGAGTCCAGCCCACCGACACAGTTCTGGCCAACTGGCATGGGATCGGCTCGTTGAGAAATAGGACAAGCCTGACCAACCCGCAAGGGGACCGACCACATTTTGTTGCCAGTACGAGCCCCTGGGATGCGGTAGCCATCCACATCCCCTCTTTTCTAAATGCACCATAAATGGGTGGCCTAAACATTTTGTGTGGTGACCTCAAAGAACTAAGTCTGACTCCTATTATGGATAACATGCTGTAGTTCCCCCATCCTTCCGAGTGGCCCAGATATGGGCCACCCCTCTACGTGGTTCCCCCCACGACTGTGTCCTCTGACAAGTTGGCACAGCTGATGAGCCATGGCCTTCTAGTCAACACGGCCCACCGGTGAAAACCCCCTCCTCAATTCTCCAGGTGTTGCCAACCGACACTCTTATTGTAGTCACCGACAGATCATAAGAATATTCTACAGGCCACCAAATACGCTCTGGTGGTCTGTTTCTTGCACCTCGTGTGTCAACGGACTCGAGAGAAGATGTATTTACTAAAAAGCCTTCATACCATCCTGGTCATCGATTTGAGAATGAAACCAACAAAAACCCTTGAGCGGAGTTGTTAGGGACTTTTTCATGTCATCTTAGGCCATTCTTATTAGAATTTATAAGAAGGGGGAGGCTCGAGGATGATTAAATTCAATCATTCATGCCATTGTTTAATCTCAAATAATCACACAAACGAAATGTCACCCTCCCATTATAAAGCATGATCCAAAAATTAACCTTTTTGTGTGTTAATCCGCATTGGTCGTTTAGAAAAAATAAGAATGGGGAAACCTCAAAATCAAACTACTTCTACCACATATGACTTCTAATGTCACGTCATACATCTTTGATGGGATATGACGTCGACGTCGCTTCCCGACTCTGATCTTAGAAAGGTGTCTAATGTGGTGAAAATTCACCAACGGTCATCGTTCTTCACTGGGATGGATGTCCGTTAGAGGTTTTCTAGAGAATTTATACATTTCTAATCTATATATCACCATCTTGTCGAACTATACATAGCATAACATCTCAGTGTTCCCATTATGATGTGATGATGGGTCATTATGTTGTTTCATTTATGAAACACCATCATTGTTATGTGCCATTAATGTTTCCTTACGCGATGAGTTAAAAATCTATTTATGAGTCTCATTGATATGCATTGTCATCGCCCTATCACTGCCCATGAAGGATTGTCATGAGCCACTCCAATGTGAATATGAAAATAAAACAATTCATTAAATTTTTTGTCTCCAAAAGTCTAAAAAATAACTTTTATTCATGACCCTTACAGACCAAAGATAAGTCATTTCTATGTGAATCCCAGTGTATTGAATTCAACAGTGCCACTAGATTCCTGATCCAATATTCAGTTCAAAATATATAAAATATTTCATGCACATTTACTAAATGTACATTAAAAAATGTTTAAAATTTGATTGTTGTCTCTCCGGACATCAGAATCCCATGCCGTTGAATTTCATGGTCTTGAAATAATTCCATATAAAAAACATTATGCAGTAATTCTGTTACCTTACATTCTCCACACCTTAGATATTTATGTCCCCATAAGTCAAAACAATGACTAAACAAAATGATTGGGTTACTGAGCTGGAATATGGGCCTCTCACACAGATGTGCTCTTCTGACGATTCTTTTTCTTCCATTGGATGCACATTTGACAAATCGACCATCGGTGTAGGACCTGATCATATCAATTCTCTATTTCTAACGGGAACTCCGCAAATGTCACCCCATTGTCATTGTCCATCTCTCCCATGAAGATGACATTCCATGGTTAATGCAAGTACATCCTCAACTGTGTCTCATGGAAAACATCATGAACCTGGTGCATCTGTGGGGGAAAATCTAGGTTGTATTCCACGTCGCCAAATCTTCTAAGGATCTGAAAAATGACCGATTAACCTCAAGGAATGTTTATGGACCTGACCAAATCTCTTCAATCCTCATCATGGTGAGACACAAAGTAAAACATGATCTACCTCCCCTAACTCCACTGGTCATTTCTCCCATCGTCATAATACTTATGCCCACTCTGTGTAGTCATCATCTTCTCCCGGATGATCTGCAACTTCTTGGTGGTAGCTCGTACCAGCTCTAGACCCATGAGTGCTTAATCCCTTGGGTTTTTCTATTACATGGGTGATCTTCAAGGCCACCCATACAAGGCCTCAAACGGTACCATATCAATGGTGGAGTGATAGCTATTATTGTATGAAAACATCATTATTGACTATAGGTCCTCCTTAATACGACCAAAATCTAGGACGCAAGCACAATGAATTTTCTCCAATGTCTATATGGTCTTATCTGTATGACCATCTATCAAGGGATGGAAAGATGTTCTCCTACATAGCTACATCCTAAATGCCTCTGGTAATCCTTTACATAACCGGGTTGTAAATTTGGCGTCATGATCTGCGATGATAGTCTGGGGAACCCCGTGAAGCAACACTGTCTCATCAACATAGAGGCACCCCAATCCCTCAACCGTTCCCATCTCCCGAATCAGTATGAGGTTATCTGACATGGTGGGTTGGTGAACGATCACCCAAATAGAGTCATGACCTCTAGACGTACATGGAAACCCTCCCATGAAGTCCATCGAGATACCATTTCTTTTCCACTATGGTACCATGACTGGATGAGTCAAGCATGTTGGATCCTAGTTCTCGGACTTCACATACCAATAAGTGAGGCATTATTAAATGAACTCAGCCACTACTTTCATCATCCCTGTCCACCAATAATGACACTAGAGTCCTGGTACATATTTTCCCTTCTAGGATGTACCTCTATAGGGGAATTATGGAACTCCTGCAACATCTCATCCTACAACAGCACTGGTATTAAGGTGAGACCTCTGAAAAGGATGACTTTCTCCCCATAAATTAAAAATTAATCAGGTGCTCATCCTGAGGATATATGATCACGTTATGCCTCGCAGCCAATATCCTCCAATTGTGCATCCCTGACTCAATGTACGAGTGGGGGTGTAATAGCCAATTCTTTTAGGTAGATAGCATCACAATCATCCATGAGGGTTACCAACATCACAGCAAACTACTCATTCACCTCACTCAGTAGCTGCAACTCAGTCCTACTACTGAGGGCGTTGGCCACCACGTTCCCCTTTACTAGAGTATAGACAATATCAAAATCATAGTACAGAAGGAACTATATCCATCACCACTATCATAGGTTCATTTCCTTCATGGAGAAGATATACCTGAGACTCTTGTGGTTGGAGTAAACTATAAACTACTCACCCATTAAGTAGTTCATCCACATCATCAATGAAAAGACCACTACTATCAATGCCTGGTTGTGGGTTGCCTCGTTCATCTCCCAATGAATCAACTTTCATGAGACATAGGCAATCACCACTTTCTTCTGTATTAGGACACAACCGAAATTATTCCCTAATGTGTTTTAGAAAACTAAATACCCAACTCCCTCCTCTGGTAGTCTCTATATGGGGTCAATGGACAATCTTTACCTCAACTCCAAGAAACTCTATGGCCATTTCTCCTTCCACACGAAGGGATTTCCATTATGTGTCAATGACAATAAGGGTGTTTCAACCTTTGAAATTTCAAGCACAAACCTACGATAGAAACTTTCCAGCCTAAAGAAGCTATGCACTTCAGCCACGCTCTTGGGAGGCTCCCAATAAAGCACTGCCTCTGTAATTTCCAGATCTACTGCATCTCTATCCTCTGAGATGAAGTGTCCCAGAAAGTGGAACTCTTGTATCTAGAACAAAAACATTCAGATCTTTCAATTAAGATAGTTCTCTTGAATTGTGTCTAGGGTTATATGTATTTGTGTGACGTGCTACAACTTCGACTTTGAATACACCAAGATGTCATCGATGAAGTCCATGATGAACCGATTGAGGTAGGGCAAGAAGATCTTGTTCATGAGGCCCGTGGACACAACTGGGTAATTGATCATGAAAAAAGGAATCACCAAGAACTCACACTAGCCATAAGAGCTCCATAATTCTATCTTCGGTACATCCTCATCATGTAACCAAAGCTGGTGATAGCCTGATCTGAGGTCAATTTTTGAGAACCACTTCGCTCCCTTTAGCTAGTCAAAGTGGCCATCAGTTCTCTGAAATGGGTACTTGTTCTTCACAATTCATGTTTCAGGTTCCATAGGTCCATGCACAACCTCAAAATCCCATCTCCCTTATTGGAAAATAATATTTGGGGCTACTCAGGGTGAAGTGTTAGTCCTCACAAACCCCTTCTCCTTGATGTCATCTAGTTGTACACATATCTCATGAAGCTCGCCAGGATCCATTTGATATGCTGGTGTGGAAATTGTTGACATTATAAGGTACATGTCGATATAAGAGTCTACATCTATGCGAGGAGGTAGTCCTAGAACCTCATCAAGAAAAACATCCTCATACTCATCCACCACTATATGGAAACATGGATGCCTCTCCCACACTACACCGAGGGTGAGGGTACCCAACTGGTGTGTGATCATCTGCATCCTCCCCCGAGAGAGTCTGTTATGCGTTGCATGGTTTTCCATCATTCCGGTGAAAGAAAACATGTTTCTAGCTTCTCAAATTCACTAAACAATATGCCTAAAACAATCAATCTAAGCATGGTGTATTGAAACCTAGTTCACACACATGAAGACTTCATCAGTCCTCAGTGCTACTACTATGACATACCAGCCAAAGCTCTAGCCTCCAAAGGAAAGATAACACTTCCAACACTAGTGTGTATTTGTCTAATTGTCTCCCATATAAGTCTATAGCCATAAGGATCCAGCTGACATCTCCACTGGAATCTCTGAGATCAGAACGAGAGCTATAGAAAGGAAGGAGTGACTAGCACTGATGTCTATAAGTACTGCAGCAATGGTGGATGAGACACATATTGTACCTCAGGTCATCTCTATAGTATCGTGGTCATAAGGCCCTACTTCCTGGAGCTGATCTCACCCATGTATGGCGGATCCCTGAGGTCGGGGTGGACCACCGGGGGGTGGTGGTGGTTTCATCTCAAACCATCACCCACCACATTCCACTCATCCAGCTCCCCTGCCACATCCACCGCACTATGGACCTCCTCTCCCAAAAAGCATCCGCTACATCAACAACCCCTCAACCATCTTACGGTCTTCTGTTTGGAGGGTCCAGCAGTCACATGCCATGTTTCCCTTCCCACCACATGTGTAGATCTTCCTGGCTCATTGTCTACTCCCTTCGGACTAGGATCTATACCCCATAGACCCTGAGTCTTGAGGAAATCCTCTGAAATATCGAGCCCTCTTGGGACCATGAATCTTTTTTCTCTTACCTACCGAAGATTCCACCTCCTGGGGCCTACAGGTAGCTCTTGCTACAGGAGCCTTCTCTGCCAAGAAAATCCCCATCAGATGGTATTTCTCTAGCACCCTATCCAAGGTAGGGATTCTTAGAGACACAACTGAAGCCCTGATATCCTCCTCGATTTTTTTTAAAAGGATCTAGCCCTGAAAAAATGGTATCATGCCATATATGTGGAGAAGTAGGGAAGCTATGTGAACCCCTCTATTTACATGGCCACCGACATTTTCCCCTGTTGTTGGTGAAGAATCTCATGGATGCACCGACAGTACATGTTATTGGGGAAAACCCCTCTCTGAAAGCCCTCTTGATGTCAAACTAAGTGAGGGTCACCTTATCATGAGTCTAGATAGTCAAACACCACTATATCGCATCCAAGCCCTGTAAAAGGCTCGCTTCCATGATTTCCTTCTAGTCGGGCGGTTTCCTCACTAAGTGGAAGACCCACGTCATAGCCTCTAGTCAGTCCTTAGTGACCTATGTATCTGTCTCCCCCCTAAATTTGGGAGGTCTCTATCTCTCAAACTCATGCAGGGCACTGGGCCAATGAACCTCCTCTATTGGAACTACCCGTAGTAGGTGATGACCATCGGGTGGTGGTAGCACTGGTGCACCACATGTTTGGGCCATCCATAGAAATGGTCCGTGAATGGATTCCTTGTCACTAGGCGGGCTGTCCTCACGACCTCGTATCAGGATCCTAGAGGGTCATTCATGTGGAGGAATCCTGAGATAGATCATGATGTACCACTATTAGAAGATTATACCTGGTTAGGTGACTCTTATAAAAAAAATAAGGAGACACATATAAAAAAATTGTTTTCATGTATAGATCCGAAAATTGAATTCATGGTTCTAGTGTATGGATACTTTGGTTTCCATACTAATACTAGACTCCCAAAATCTAAAATTCAAACATGCCAGACATTACACTATTTCCTCAAAACAAAAAAGCAGACTCTCATTTATTGAGGGGGAACTGGCCTCCCTTTGATACAAATTTGTCATAACCCATCCCCTGGGGCCTATGTCATGACCTCTCCAAGCCTTCCTCTTAATGGCCAGTGTCTAGAGAGAAGCATCAAAGAAATCAACCTGCAAGTGGGAGGAATTTTTTAGGATACCTATACACACACACATGCCCAACCATGTTCCATCTCACAAAAGGAAAATCAAATACAAATAAATAATATATGTGCATGTATAGCTAAAAGAATGTAGGCCAGAATACAAACCCATGAAAAAATACTGAAAATTGTAAAGTTTGAAATGTGCTCTAATGGAAATCTGCTTTAAACCCCACATGATTATGAGAGTAGTGAGGCTAATGGAAGACAATGAAGTACACACTGTCCACCTGGTCCTACTGGTCCCCACCTAGTCCTATGACACCAAGGCCACTATCGTAGTTTTTGTCTGTCCCGTCTCCCTAAGCACCCCTATCGAAACGTTGGTCGCCTGCACCTAACACAACACGTGCGGGTGAAGCCTGTGGAGGTTTGAGTAAAAAAATACTCAGTAGGGACCCAAAAAAAATGAAAAAACAAATAGAAATTCCTCAAAGTAAATCACAAGACACAACGCAACTCACACCATGTATATTCGAGGCTAATATCAATAGCATTGTCAGTCAAAAACCTAAAAATCCTTTGCCAATGGGGACCTCCTCCTCAGTTGAGTATAGTGGGCCTAATGGGTCATGTAGAGCCACTTCAAACAAAACATTAATTGACATGGTACTCATACTTATTTAGTACCGTGTGTATGGTTGGGAAAATAGAGCTTCTCCCCACTGTGGCCATGTCGGGTCACACAGAGCTTCTTCCCATCATGGCCGAACTGAGGTACTCCTCCTATCGAGTATTGTGGTTCTGTTGGGTCACATAGAGCCTCTCCCCACTGTGGGCCTATTGGGACTCATAGAACAACTTTCCATTAGGCCATCCTCGATCAGTCATCAGGTCTCATCCAATTGTAGAGTTCTATATGTGGTGTACTTGGGATAACTTCTCATTAATCCATTCGTCACTTCTCAGTTTCCATGAATTTCTCCAAAAAGAATTTTGATATATCCCCTTCCTCGAGAGGTTCCCAACACCATGAATTTCCAATAAATTGGACGAGCAGTTTTCAAAATACAAGTGTTTTAGTAACTAGGGGACCAGTTGTGAAAGGGCCCGGTCAGACCAACCCGACCAACCAGCTCAGGGGTTCCACATACCCCAGTTTATTCTAATAGACCCAACCTAACCTGGTGTGGATCAGGGTCAATCTGGTTCAGCCTGGCAAGTGGGTGAGGCTGGGTAGGCCTCACAGGGCCTGGCCTGGTTGGCCGAGGGTCACACCTGGAAAGTCACCCAGTAACCCAGCATGGCCGAAAGAGGGCGCGGGGCAGGCCTACCAGTGCGGGTCCAGACCCCTGGCACAGGTCCAGCTCACAGGTGCGGGTCTGGCCTTCTAGGAAGTGGGACCAGCTCATCCCGTCAATAAGGGCACCAATAGCATAGTGTGATTGGTGTGAGACCTTGGGACTCATAAGCCAGCTGTATCCCCTCTGGTCCAAATGTAGCCCGCAATAATGACCCCCCTTTGGTGGGCCACCCTCATGGTGCAGTGTTCGACTCCTACCATGGCTGGCGGGTTGCATCACCTCCGGCCTATCGGGTTTTCCTTACATGGAAAACCCCTCCAAGCAACACCCATCTGGCTTCGCGACCTCATGCGCGCTGCCTTGGATGATGACCCTCTGCCTCCCAGTCAATGTAGCCTGTCGATGCATGCCACCACCTCTACGCTGTAGGTGAGGCTGGAGGCCCCCGCTTCTACTAGCACTGGCGCGTCAACAGATTCTTTGGCAGGCCATCAAACATGATCTATTGGTCTTTTCCTTGCACAACTTGCACCAACGGTCTCTAGGTGAGGATTTCCTTACCGTGAGGACCTCAAACCATCATTTCCATCACTTTGAGAATCAGTCACCAAAAACACTCAAGTGGAGGTGGTCGGGCCATGTTCATGTAAGCTAGGGGCCTCCGCATTAGATGTTTTTACAAGAGGAGGCTTGGGGAGGTTTGCGTTCAGTCATTCATGTCAAGGTTTAATCCCAATAATCACCCCAAATGAAAAGTCACCCTCCCATTATAATGAATGATTTGTAGATTAACATATTCGTGGGTTAATCCGCATTAACCGTTTAGAAAAAAATATGAATGGGGATACTTTAAAATCAAATTACCCCTACCTCTTACAACGTCTGATGTCACAACATTCATCCTCAAGGGGTTATGACTTCGACGTCGCATCCGGGATACGATATTTGAAATGTGTGAAAGGTGGTGAGGAGATAGCAGTGGTCACCATTCTTCGCTGGGGTGGATGTTTGTCAGAAGTTTTATAGAGAATCCTTCAAATTTCGAACCCATATTTCCCCCAATTCGTCAAACTATAAATAGGAGCACATAGCAGTGTCCCATTATGATGTGATGTTGTCTTGTTAGGTTGTTTTAATTTTAAAACAGTATCACTATTACAAACCATTAAATCATTATTAGACTGCGAGTTAACGAGATATTGATGAGTCTCATTGATGCGCATCATCTTCACCATATCGCCTCCCCACAACGCTTCATCCTCCACTCCAAAGTGTGAAAGATAATAAAATAATTCTTTTAAATTCTTTTATTATTTTTCTACAAATGTCTGAAAAATAACTTTTCTGCTCGGCCCTTGCTGGCCGAATATATGCCATTTTTTGCGAATCCTAGAATTATGAATTTAACAGTGCCCTTAAATTCTCGATCCAAGCAATAGTTCCAAAGAGAGAAAATCTCACACTCACATTTACTTAACATACCATAAAAAAAGTTCAAGATTCTATTCGGCGCACACCAATCCTTAGAATCACATACAGTCGAATTTAAATGTCTCAAAATAATTCCTTATAAATAAAAAAATTACCCTAAAATTTTGGGATGTTATAGGTTCTATGAAAAAAAATGACAGGTGGTTACATGATTATTCAATGATGGTTGGGTCTGTGATATTCTCTCAATGCATTGGGTTTGGAATTCCTATGTATGGGAATTCAATTTGTAAGAGTGACATGTTTGGAATTTGACTTCATTGTTATTCGATATATAATAACTAAAATTATAACAATGTACCATGATTCCATTATATTTAATTTATTCTTGTTATTGGTTTATAATGTTTCTAGTGATCGATATTGATATCACATGGATATTGATTATTTATATGGATTAATACTGAATTTTCCATGTTTTAAAACAGTATGATCCATGTATTTAAGTGTTTGAGTTAATTTAGGATTCACTCATTTACTTTTATTATTAAATCATACACTCATGCACTCGTATTCCCATTCATTATGGTCAATTGCTAATGATTATATTTACCATTACTAAGAATATATCCTCACCATTCTTATTTTTGGATTTTTTTTGGTGTTAGCGATTGATTGTGAACAAATTATGTCTATAATTAATTTCATATGGATTATCATCATGTGCTAACATGAAAAAGAATCATTGGGTTAAGTGGGTGATATGTTCTTTTAAATTCATGTTAATTATTTATGTAAATGTTTTTCCAAATTTTATAAAAACTAAACTTCAAAGTTCCTCAAGTATTTATGTGATATATGTCTTTATATTAATTTAATATGTTTTAGATGAAAATTTTTGGGAACATTTATTAGCATCAAAGTTAGAAATGTAATGTTATGGATTCCAACATAGGATCTAGGAGTGTGCATTCTGAGATGTTATAACCAGAAAGAGAATTTGTTGGCCTATGGTGATATTCATTAGTCTAATGATATTTCTAGGTACATTGGTGGTCCACCTGAAAGGGAAAACACATTTTTGCATGGAAAATGTAATTCCCACACGGCCTAATTGTTACATTTGTTTCTCATGAAATTTTGATACTTTTAACTACCGAATAAATGTTGGTAATTGTGGAAGAAGATATCTATATGGAACTACTTAGTTGTGTTCCCATTTTTCTTATCCATTACATGTGTGACTTACCTACGAGCTAATAGGTATGATAATTTTTTACTATTTTATATGATTTTGGTTTTATTCGTGCATCCTGATTGGGAAAATAGGTTCACATTCAAAATACATACATGTTGTTTAATGGAATGTCAGTTATTTTATTTTATTTCAGGGTGTGGGTATCTGTTCTGGGTATACTTATATTTTTGATTGTGTTATATATAAATTTATATTATTGTTATGAAAAATCATTATTGGATATAATATATTTAATAGATGATATTGTTTCGTTTTGTTTCTATTTATGTTATTGTGACTAAGATGAAGTTATGGAGACATTTGGTTTGTTCTTGGAGGTTTATCCGCATTGTTTTTGGAAGGATCAAAGGGAATCCTTTGAGTGATCATGTTGAATAGTTAATATATAGTTGATTATGTATGAATGATTACCTTAGTGTTATATAAGATGTCATAATATAGATTACTGGTGGGACAAGTAGTTGGGTGGGAGTGTGTTTTAGGTAACATTACCCCACCCAGTTCTATTGTTCAAGTTGATGTACCAAAACATCCTAGAGTATTCTTTCTTATTCCCACACAATTTGAGGGAGTCCTATGGACTATATTCACCAATACATGAGAATTTTAGATAAAAAAATCCCCAATACATTCGTGGAACAAGAGTCCCTTATGATGTTGAGGAAATTCAATGGATTTTCAATACTATCTTTCATGTATGAGAGACCATATAAGATCATATAGTGATGCTACTAAACATTACACTCGAGAAAAATACTAGACGATGGTGGGATGTTATTTTTGAAGAAGGAGGATGTGAGGGTCTTACATGGTAATGTTTAATGACCAGTTTTTAGAGGATATCATGCTAGGAATAATGAAAATGGACTGAGCACATTAGGTCATTGAGAATTTTCTGGGAGATATAATTGTATATTATTACTCAGAATCATTCATAGATATTATATTATTTACTCTACACTTAGATGGCATTGTGCAATATAAATTCATGAAGATTGAGACTGGGATTACACCAATGTTGAGATTAATCTCATAAACATAAATCTGAACTGATTTACTCAGGTGAATCTGAAGTCATGTATGATATGATTCCACTAATGGATGATCAAGTTGTTGGTTTTATTTCATCCATAATTAACAATATAGCTGGACGTCCACCTACTACCATGAGTGTCTCCACTAATATCTAGAAGTGGAAGAATGGGAATGTAAAATAGCTCAGTATTTTTTCAATGGATTTGGGATCCTATTCCATAGATCTATAAAGAGGAGTATGAAGTTATTACAAATTTAGGAATATGTTTCATTATTATAGAGTTTGAATAACACATTGGATACAACATCAACAATATTGAATAAAGGGGAATATTTGACAATTATTCACTAGATTTATAAGTCTAGAGTTCTAATGTTGGTTGAGTTACGTCGGATAAGGGAACATTAGATCTATATGGGGAACTCATTATTAGGCCCAGATAATGAAAAATCTTGTCACGTATGCTTATCAGAGATATGGAATTGTCCTAAGGCAGGTTGCGTCTATAAAATAGATCAGACTCCAATGTATGGAGGTGATAGATTATGTACTATATGAGGCAAGGTATTGATAACATCTATATTATTTATTACCATGATTTGTTCCATTTCATACTGTTACCTTATATTTTAACAAGTCATTTCTTGACATGAAATACCATTGATGTTATACTTTACATTAACTTCCCTTGATACGTCATTTCAAATTAAAGTGGACTGTTATTAGAAATGATCAAAGTGTCCTATAAATATTTATTGTTAGGGAAATCAATGTGTATTAAGGATTATAGAGATATTAATCATTGATGTGATTATTGGAATTGATTATTGGACTATCCTATAGGATCATTGTGATTTCTATCATAGACATGTTCCTTTAGCTTCACCTAAGCGACCAAATTTCATGATAACTAGTTTTTTGGAAATGGTAGTTGGATGGTCTGGTCATGACATGGGTTATATCGATATGATCACATTACAGATAGTGGGTATGGCACATTTATCAGGATTTGTGATAGCCCCTCAATATTTTCTCCTGTCATAGATCTATATCCATTCATCTTTACCTAGAACTTAACATGACATCAACCTAATATAGTAGTTAACATTAAGATATATTTCACCCCAACTACATAGATATTTTCATACCATCATATCATATGAATCAATATGGTCTAAAATGAATCATGTTAATGATTGAGGACATTTATAAAAATGGATTTATCATTTAGAGTACTTCACTATAAAGTGAACCTATCATATTCTTCAAAATGGTGGATCATAGTCATTGAATTGTTTTTCATTAGTGGAATCTGAACCAGGTGATGGGGAAGAAACAATATCCTTTTTCTAGGATCAGTTATCTCTTTGAACAGTTATAGGGAACCTGATGGTTATATAATATTTATATTTGAAAGGGTTATCATTGTATACAAGTTGTGAAGGAGTATATCCCAAGATTATGTTTCAGAGCATGTGTGGGTTATATTAGTACATGGTAGTTCCATGTGTATAACAAATATACCATATTTGTTCAAAACTCTAATAAATAATATCTTCCCCTGTTTCGTGGATGATTTTCTAAGGTTATTGTTAAAGATAACCTCATCTACTCATCGACACTGGGGATGCGTGTAGAACATCTTGATATAGTCATGCCTATTAGTCAACCGCATCATCATTACCCCTTGGAAAAAAGTGTATCTCTTTTTATTGATGTGGGTATTTTCATAGGTAATGTGGTGTTTAAGATAAGAATATCCATAGACCATAGAGGAAGTGTATGGTGTGGTATCCTTGACACATCGCAAAAATGATGAAAATGTAAATATATATTTTTGATTAAAAGATCATTACTAACGTATTATTATTGAATTCCCTAAATTATTGGGACCTATAACTACACTGAAAACATAAGTATTGATGCTCCATTGGTTGGATCAGCTCAGAGAAGCATTTATTGAGTTGAAGAGGAGTTTCAATATATATCATGTATAGATACATCTGAAGCCTAATATAATATATGAATTATACTATGACGAATCAGGTGTTTCTTTTAAAGTTATACATTTATTGAAAGTGATGGTAATGGATTATGAGATATGATATCTTTATCCCTATGTGTGGAACTACCCTACTAAAGACATAGATCTGGGAACTATGGTTCTAACTCTAAAGAGTTGCATACACTATCTCTATGGTGGAATGTTTTTTTCTACATTGAACACAAGTTTCATAATCAAATATTTATATATATGGGAATCAACTTTTGGTCGATGTTTTCAGTGGAGTATCTACTAATTTTTCCATTGATATGGAATATTCCATTTATAATGATAAATCTATTGTATATGATCTAATATATAAGAGATAGACTGTTGAAGATCTTTCTGAGCTACCTTATAATGTGTAGGGGCATCAAATGATATTATTTGAAAACTAAATGATGGTTGCTTATGATGATTAGGGTTCAATTAATTGTTTCCCTATAGTGATAAGTTTTCACTTACTGATTGAGTGAAGTATAGTTTATATTTTGACCCAAAATTTGTTATGATGTGGAAATAGATTGTTAGTAGTGAACTTAAGCCTATGCTATCACTAAATGAAGATAATGTCATACTTATCCTATTGAGGGTAGTATTTCTTATATACAACATAGAGGATATGAAGAGGTACTTCAATACCTCTAGATGGGTCATACATCCTAGTTTAAGGAAGATTTACCATGATTATTAGCCATTAGCTAGGTGTCTAGAGACGATGATGTATATCACATGGTTTTATTCATGATAAAATCCCTCCCAAAGGGAAATTTTCAAGCACTAGAATCTATAGGGTATTCTCCATCTACATTTAATTCCCCTGTGGAGTTGAGAATATTTCATAATGAACATTATTATGGGGTCTCCCAAAACCCTGAGGACTCCTGATTCTATTTGGGTTCTTCTCAATCAGCTAAATATTTTTTACAAGTTTAAAATATCCATGATACTCGGTGAGTGGATAAGATGGGAAGGTAGGATGGTCATGATATCATATTATTACATTAAATTACCTTGAGAATTGTATCTAAAATTGATTTAGATCTTACATAATAGATTTATAATTCTTGAAAAAGTTTCTAGGGACTCAACTAAGATAGAGAAAAACATACCACACACATATATTTCGACTATCGGAGAGAATTATTCTCACATTATAGGATATTTAATGACATTTTGTTGTAGCCTTCAGTGATTTTGGATGATCACCGTGAATTAATTGAGTTTTCCATGAACAATATTTTCAAGGAGTCGATTCAGATAGAACCTTGTGAGGCCCATTATAGATGTCTATATCATTCACTAATCTCTTGGGTTAGAAGACGTATAAGTGAGTGAAACTAATTCAGAATTTGTTGATCAATGCCTAATGTAATTCCCCGAACCTAGTTACCTATATTCGGTGATTTTTTACATAAAACTGGAATGATACAACAAATTATGTCCTGATAGACTGATCAGTTTAGTATTATGGGAATCAAGATACTTATATAAGTTCAACATTACATCTTGAAAATAAATAAAACACTAATTTATTCTATTAGAAATATCCAAGACTCCTATATTATTCATGAAAGTTACTCATAACTAACTTCTTAATATCATAGGTAAATTAAACATAAGAAAGAGGTGAGGTCATATTCTCAATAATGGTAAGAAATACTGTAGAAGATAATATAATCATTAGGCATGCTGACTAATTAAAATCACATGACTTTACAAATAATTAACATGAACACTTTAGGGTAGGAATATGAGTTGATTAAATAATTCCATAATAAATCATAGTCAATGGTATTATACTAGTTGAATAACCACATAAACTATCTTTATTATTTCATAATAAGGGAATGTATAATGTCAGGCATTCTAAAACAACTTATCAAGGACTTGGCCAAGATGTCTAAAAATGGTTTAGGCCTCATCCAAAACCATATATCAAATTGGGAAAGGCCTTAGCCAATTCCATGACTAATTGTCTCATGAGACCTACCTATGCATTGAGGAGCTTTAGTTTTCTCCACCTGTCACATACTAAGACCAATACATTCCTCATATGAAAAGGATGAAACACAACAAAAAGATTCGTTTGGAAAATAGCATATGAAATGTCAATACTATAACCATAAAACATGAATGGTATAAAAATAACACATCCACAATCAAACATATCACAAAATCTTCAATACAATATGGGAGATCTGTATCATAATAAATCAACTTCAAACAAGTTTAAAATCCATCAAAGTATATTGACATAGACAAAATGAAAAATATTTTAATGAAATACCATTTTATATTATGAAACCATTTAAGAGTAGCATAATTATAAAATAATACATTTATTTTGAAAATATTATTATAATATAGTAAGGAAACATCGATAATGTTGTAATGGTAGAAAATAGATGCACCTTCCGTATAAGTTAAAAAAATTCTTACCTTAATTTTGTTGAAAAATTAATAAAGTACCATGTTTGGAGAACGATAGAAATACTCCTTTCAAAACATATAAGGTCAAATATGGTTATAAATGACTTTAACCCATAGTATATTAAATAGTAAAAGTTGTTTGAAAAACATTTTTAAGAAAAAAATGATGTGGATGATGAAGAGGTCTTAGTAGATACTTACATAAAAACTACCTTGGATAAAAAAGAGATTGTGAAATTAACCCTTACCTTGTAGTTTTACTTGGTAGAAGGTACATTAACATCTTGTATAATAGTTAAATCATTGTTATTAAATAATAAAATAACTATATATATAAATATGATTTCGTGTATGATCTTCTAATATTGATTTGTTAATAATATTTTAGTAGTATCATCTTTTCGAGTGTTAACTGATTCGTTTTCCTTTATATACTAGGTAACGTAAGCCAGGTTTGTTATGGATAGAATGCATGTGATTAATATACAAAATTATATTATGTTAATAAATAGTATTTTTTTCATCAAATTGAATTTATTCTTGAATGGTTAAGAGGGGGAAATAAATATCATCGCGTTCATGAGATGGTAATCTGTACCTACGCACGAGCGACAATATCACTATATTGATGGAAAAATAGAATGTAATTGGATGATATATCATATGTACAGAATAACTAAAATTTTATATTTTTTATTTACAATATTCTTACTCATTATTATACTCATCCATATAATGAAGTGTTTGAATAACAAACTACACCACGACGTGGAGACAGTAAGCCATACATACGCATGTATGATGACTTTGTCATTTAAAGGATAAATTGAATAACGAATATGGTTGTACCATATTTATAATAACATCACATTATGTATAATGAAATGTATTTTTTATTTTGGTATGGAAAAAACCAAGAAAGAGGATGTTTAATAAGGAATGAACTTGAAATAGGTGATGAAATAGTTACCTCTTCTTCGGGTTCTTCCTTTTGATTTGATCAAAAGAGCTCCATATGTTGGATTTATGACCAAATTAAGGCCTCTAGTATTTGTTTAGGAAATTTGGGAGGATATTTGTGCAGATTTTGGACAAGAAAAAGTGTTTTGAAGGTGTGGTGTTGATAGAAGGGGAAGTTCCCTTTTATAAGAGAGGTGATGGTCACTTTAGGAAAATCTTGAAATATTATTTTATAATAAAATTACCTTCAGTTTATAATGGCTCTAATATGATTTATTTAGACTATAAGGTAGGGATGGGTCTATAAAATCTCAACCAATAGGTTTTATACAGTTTTATGTCACCATATTATCCTTATCATTGAGATTTAACTCTTAGTTAAATATTTTGACATTTACCATGTCCCTTTGTATTTCTATATTATATGGCTAATAAAAATACTATAAACTTCCAATAGAACACCAAGTGGCTCATTATTAATATATATATCATTATCTAAGTCTTTTTTCCAGACCTTATATTTTTATAAAAAATATATCAATTAATAATATAGTATTTGTTTTAAAAACTCAATTGTGTCAATTTTTGACCATATTTAGTATTTGATTTTTCTGAAAGCCATTAATACATTCTCACTTAGAGTTATGTTTCTTTAACAAACACAGACATGTTATATTAACCTATAAAATTAGTTTAATTCATCAAAAGTCTCAATTAACATTTATTTGGATATTTATTATATCAATTATTTTATTATTTCATTAGTAAAGTAATTACTGCATCATCATTGTGTCATAAATAAATTAAATTATTTAATGACTAAATATTATAAATAAAATACCATTATATAGGAAATCATTTTATCTTTCTAATGAATATTTATAGTCGAATTTATATTATGAGTAACCCAATATTAAAAATGGATTAGTAATTGAACATTGAATTTAACTCTTTTACCACTTCATTAAATAAAATAATAATAAATGTATTAATCTAATACAAGTGGACCAAAGAGTGTCATATTTTATTCCTAAGGTTTTTTCTAGTATAATAATACTTATCCAATAGAATTAAGAAATTTTTTGGGTTATTATGATATCATTTTTACCCTTAATTACCTTATTTACTTTCAACCGTGGTAAATAAAAGTCAAAAGATACTATTAAAAGAATTATTTTAATCTTATTGAACCACATTTTACTTACTGATATTAACCATGTCTCTAATATTTTTGAAATTCAACTCACAAAAGAAGTAAAATTATGTATTATGAAAATTTTAAAATGCTCCTAGGAGGTGGGTAAAATATGGTAAAAAGATCTAGAAATTTTTTATATATCTAAAATTATTATAAAATTAATCCAATGAATTACATGAAAATAATATAGGTATTATGTATCTATATTGACCTAAAATAAATTTAAAAATAAATAAATAATTATTTAAATAAAAAAGTCAGTTTAACCAATAATGCTTTGTTTTTCACTATTCATCAAAATTCGAATGTTTTCAGAAAAATGCAAAAAATTCACCCTAAGCTAATTTCAATATTCATAATTCAAAAATTAACACCATTTTGAAAAATAAAATTCATAAAATTACCAAAACTGTGTATTACTATTCACAATAGCTAGTTTGATTGGTCGTGGTGTGTTAGAACCTCAAAGTTGCATACAATGCAAGCTATTGAATTCTTAAAAGGGAAACATACTATTGATGCTTGGGGTGTTACATTATTCCCTCCTAAAAATAATTTCATCTTTGTAATTTCTAGAATACTACCACATAAAATATTCAGGTGGTTCTTCATCATGAGTTCCTCTGGTTCTCACATTGCCTCTTTCATCTTATGGTTTCTCCATAGAACTATTACTAGACAAGTCATCTGGTTTCTCAGCAATTTTCCCCTGGTATTAATAATTCTGATAGGCACTTTGCAATAAGACAAATAGGGTTCTAGTTCAATTTATTCATAGGTGATTACATGTGGTGGGTCAAGCATGTATTTTCCCAATAGTGATATGGGGAACACATCATGATCTTTGGAGAGACATGGAGGAATTTCCAAACGATAAGTTATAACTCCAATTTGTTCTCGAATTTAAAAAGGTCTGATGTACCTGGGACACAATTTACCCTTCTTACCGAAACGTATAACACCCTTCGATAGAGATACCTTCAAGAAAACATGTTTTCCTACTTGAAATTCCAAATTCTTCCTTCAGTTATCATCATAGCTCTTTTTCCTACTTTGGGATGCTTTGATGTGGGTTTGGATAATCGTCACATTTTCCGTTTTTTCCCCAACAAGTTCTTGGCCTATGAGTTTTCCTTCAACAACATCATCCCAACAAGTTGGTGTACGAAATATCTTTCCATATAATGCTTCATATAGTGCCATTTGAATACTTGAATGGAAGCTATGGTTATATAAAAATTCTACCAGAGGTAAATAATGATCCCACATACCTTGAAAGTCATGTGAGCATGATCTCAATATTTCTTCTAAGGTTTTAATAGTCCATTCTGATTATCCATCAGTTTGAGTGGGGTAGGAAACAGTAAAATGAAGTTTAGTATCTGGGGATTTCAAAATACTTTTCTAGAATTTTAATGTAAAACAGGTATCACAATCAGAAACAATCGATAGTGGAACTCCATGAAGTCTAACAACCTCATTAATATACAGTCTCGCTAAATGTTCAAGTGCTAAATCTTCTCCTACAGTAAGAAAATGTGATGACTTTTTATGACAATCCAAAATGACCCACATTGCATCATTACTTCTAGGAGTCTTTGGATGTCCCATGAAAAAGTCCATCGTAATATCATACCATTTCCACTCAGGTATGGGAAGAGGATTCAAGACTCTTCTAGGAAGTTGTGTTATTGTTTTCACATGTTGGAAAACCATACATCGCGACACAAAATCTGTAATATATCTCTTCATGTTTTCCCACCAAAAATTTTATTTAAAAACACTATACATCAAAGTTCTACCAAGGTGTATAGAGAAATTTGAGCTATGAGCATCATCAAACAATTTACTTTTTAGATTAGGTATAATGGGAACACAGAGTCTCTTCCGAAATTTCAAAATTCCATATTCATATACGAAGTCGATCAATCTCCCATCATTCAAAGATTTAATTTTATTTTGAAATTTCTCATCATCAGTCTAAGAACTTTTTTCCTTTTTAGTAATGTTGGTTTGGAAACCATTTGAAAATGCATTCATGTTTCACCTTCTAGGTTTATTCCCATATCTATCATTACTAGATCCATGTATATAGGATCCTTTTTGACTCTCATCCTCTTCCAAACTCCATGATACTTTTTGGTCAAATCATCTACCACCATATTTTCCTACCCTAATTGATATTTTATTGTGCAATCATAATCCTTGAGTAGTTCAAGATATCATAATTACCTCATGTTGAGTTCTTTTTGTGAGAAAATATAATTAATTCTCTTGTGATAAGTATAAATCTCGCATTTTTTACCATACAAATAGTGTCTCCATATTTTCAGAGAAAATATTACAGCTACTAACTCAATATCGTGAGTATGATTGTTTTTCTCATGAGTTTTTAGTTGTCGTGATTCATTGTCAATAACTATATCATACTGCACAAGGACACAACCAAGTTCGTTCTTTAATGCTTCACTATAAATAACAAACCCATCATTTCCCGATGGTAGTGTCAAGATTGAATCATTAAATAATCTTCTTAATAGTTCATCAAAAAAATTCTCCACACTAATGATTCCAATCAAATTTATCCCCATTATGTTTGATCTTTGTTAATGGGTTAGCCAACCAGGAAAAATTCTGGGCGAAACATCAATAATAACCTATTAAACCAATAAATCCATGAACCTCATTTATACTCATTGAGGATAGATATTATTGTATTTCCTTGGTCTATGAAGGATCAACAGAGATTCCATCCTTAGAGACAATATGGCTGAGAAAAAAATCTCAAGAACCTATAATTCACACTTCCTAGACTTCTCATATAATTCATTTCTATTAATAGTTTTTAGAATAATTTGCAAGTGATTTTCATGATCTTCGTAGATTTTTGAGTATACAAATATATCATCAATACATACCACTAAAAATTCATCAACAAATTCATTGATACACTATTCATTAGATCCATGAAGTAAGAGGGTTCATTAGGCAATCTAAAAAACAGTACTGTAAACTCGTAATGCCCGTGCCTAGTTTGAAATTCTGTTTTCATAATGACTTCCTTCTTCATACATAAATGATGATATCCAAATCGAAGTAAAATCATTGAAAAATATTGAGCTCTATGAAATTGGTTGAATAAATCATCATTGCGAGGAAGGAGATACTTGTTCTTTATTGTTATATCATTGATCATTATATAGTCAATGCAACACCTCATAGATTTTTATTTCATCTTAACAATAAGGATAGGGGATACCCATGGAGAAACAATAGGTAGAATAAATCCCTTATTTCTGAATTCCTCTTGTGGTTTATTTAGTTACACTAATTCCATAGTGTCTATTCTTTAAGGGGTCTCCGATATGGGCCTTGAACCAGAAATTAAATCAATGGAAGACTCAATTTCTCATTCTGGAGGATGTCCAGGTAAATCCTCTGGAAACACAACAACATATTAGTGCACAATAGGTATATGCTATATACAAAAACTCTTTCCTCGCCTATAATTATTTCATTATCATCCTCCCTAATAATTGAATTTAGTAGAGATAATGGCGGTATATCTAGATAAGAATCAGATGGTTATATTTCTACTCAAAAGATAAGGTACTATTTATCATCATTGGGAATTGTAACCTCTTTATTCTTACAATGAATTTTCACATCATGGTTTTAAATACAATCCATACTGATGATTATATCAAATTCAATCAGGGGTATGATGATTAGATCAGCGGATAAATATCATTTATATTCCTTAAAGGGGATTTATTCACAAAACATTGTTGCAATGATAATTCCCTTAGGAGTATTGACTGACAACACCCTTGTTAAATCAAATTGGAAATATCTAAATTTCTTAGAAAACTAGGAAGATAAGAAACAATACGATAATCCAAAATCCAATAAAGCATTTTCTAAACATGAGGAAACAATTAAATTACCTGCCACCACATCTTCTCGAACATCATCCTCAGTGATAGTGATCGTAGAAGCATGGACTTGATCCCTTGGATTTTCGAAGGCATGTCTCCCTGAAACAAAGGACATTCATTTTCATAATTTCACATATACCTTTAATTGTAGAATTGATCATTGATAACTTCTATCTTCCCCTTACAATCACTACCAAGATGGACTTTCTGGCCACATTTGTAGCATACTCTTTTTCCTTTCAGACAGGCACTAGGCTGCTTCCTTCCCGAATTATCATAGTGTGAAATACAACTGTTCCCTTATTTCTTATTTCTTTATTTCCATTCCCAGAATGTTCAGAAGATATATTCTTCTTTTGCTTTGCATTAATGTCGTAAGACATAGAAAATTACATTTTTGTCTTGATAGCACATGAGACAATATCTTCATACGATGAGAAGTATTTCGATACTAATGCTCGAATGATAAATGGTTTTAACCCATCAAAGAAATGATCAGTCATAATTATTGGGATACATATATAATCTACATCATGCCTTGTTATCCTTTTGAAGTTAGCCTTATACTATGTGACATTCTCATCCTCCTTTTTCCTCAGACTCAGAAATTATCTTTCCATATCTCCTCGATGGTCATGAAGAAAGTATTTTTCTAAGAAAATATTTTTAAACTCACTCCATTCCATGTCTGATCCTTCTTTATCATCCTTTGTGTTTGGAATCAGTGACCACCATTGATCTGAATCTCCTGTGAGGTGATAAACATCCATGAATTTTTTTTTCCTTTCATGAAACCCCAATGAATTAAAGATTTTCAATAAGGAACTTATCCATTGCTAAGATACTAGTAGATTTGTACTCCCATTTATTGTTGGTGGTTGTTGCCTCATGAAGTGGTATTACATTGATCCTCCGAATTGTGGATCAGGGTGCTCCATATGGGTAAATTTATTATTCATAACCTGAGTGAGTTGTCCTAGTATGGTGATAAGTTGATCAGCACTAGTTGCATTACCAGCTCAACTATAATTATCATGAGTATGAGGGAAATCCCTAAATAAATTACGTGCATTGATATGGTTTCCATTACTTCAACTAAGTGCCATTTCTAAACAGTGGCATACTGTAGATAAGTTTATAAATCGCAATACATAATTCCAATCTTGTAAAACACTTAACATAAATTGAACTGTATATGGATATAATCAATAATCATAAAAATGTTTTCATTGAAGAGATATATACTCATAAATCCATCCTAATGGTTTGTTAATAAAATGAGAATTACCCTATTCCTAATCCCCGAGAATGTCATAACTAAGAGTGAAGCAATGCCCGTTTTCGTGCACCAGTTACCATTCGAGTCTAGCTCAAATTGGTGTTTTTGGGTTTTACCCCTATGTGTATTTGTTCTAGAGCCACCTATTACTTCTAGCATCCATACAGTGATGTATCTCTTGGGAAAATAAAAAAATAAATACAATACCAAGTTTCTTGTTAGTTATTTTATACTAATCCTTAATTTCTATCTTAGGGTAATGTTCTCTAATCAGAGTTTTTCAAAATCTACATTCCAAGGTTTTTACTAAACTTTCTATGATACCAACTATAACGCACTGACCCCTGTAACCCATAGTTTGTGATTTTTTACTTAAAATTATCATGATACAAGGAATGATGTCTCAAAAGAGTGATCAGATTGGTATTATTGGAAAAAAGATACATACATAAGTTCAACATTACATTTGAAAAGAAATACAACACTAATTTATTCTACTAGAAACATCACATACTCCTAGATTATGCATGAATGTCACTTATAACTAACTTATACATATCTTGGGAAAACAAAACATAATAAAGGGGTGATATCAAACACACTGAAAGGGTAATAAATACAACAGAAGATAACATAAACATTACGCATAGTGAATAATTAAAAACAAGTGAATTTACAAATAATAAACAAGAACACTTTATGGAATGAATATGCGTTGAGTAAATAATTCCTTAATAAAACAAAGTCATGGTTATTCTACTAGTTCAATAACCACATGAACCATCATTATTTTTTATTCATAATTGGGGAATGTATAATGTAGGACAATCTGAAACAAATTTTCAAGCCCTCGACCAAGACATCAAAAATGATTTAGGACTCATCCAAAACCATATTTCAAATTGGGAAAGTCCTCAGCCAATTCCACGTCTAATTGTATAATGAGTCTTAATGATGCATTGATGAGCTATAGCAGGCTCCACCCATCACAAACAATGTCCAGTACATTCCTCATATGAAAAGGTTGAAACATAACATAAACATTCATATTAAAACTAGAATACTAAATGTCAATAATTAAACCATAAATTATGAATCGTATAAAAATAAAACATCCATAGTCAATCATATCACAAAACCTTCAATATAATATGCAAGAGTTGTATTATAATAAATCAACTTCAAACTAGTTTAAAATTCATCAAAGGATGTTGACATAGATGAAATGAAAACTATTTGAATGAAATACCTATTTCTATTTTGAAACCATTTAGAAGTCACATAATTATAAAAGAAAACATTTATTTTGAAAATATTATTATAACCTTGTAAGGGAGGCTTCAATGATCCTATAACGGTGGAAAATAGCGGCACCTGTCGTATAAGTTTAAAAAACATTTTTACCTTAATTTTGTCCAAAATGTCATAAATAACCTTGTTTGAAAAATTAAAGAATGATTACTTTCAAAAAAAATAAGGTCAAATTACGGTATAAATGACTTTAACCCATATTATAGTAAATAATTAAAATGTTTTGAAATACATTTTTAACAGAACATGGGCATGGATGATAAAGAGGTCCCAGTAAATACTTACTTAAAAACTACCTTGGATAATAAAGTGAATGTGAAATTAAACCTTACCATGTACATTTCCTTCATCATGGTTACTTTAACCTCCTCTATAATAGTTAAATAATTGTTATTAAATTATATAATAATTATAGAAAAAAATATGATATCTTATATGATCCTCTAATATTGCCTTTTTAATAATATTTTAGTAGTATCATCGTTTCGGGTGGTAACTGATTGGATTTCCTTTATATGATATGTTACGTATGGATTTTTTTCTTTGGATTACATGTATTTTATTCATATACATAATTATATTATGTTCATAAAAATTATTTTTAGTTATCAAATACATATTATTCTACAATGGTTACAATGGGGAAATGAAGCTCATCGCGTTCGTGGAGATGGTAATCTGTACGTATGAACGAGTGACAATATCATTATATTGATGGAAAAATAATATGTAATTGGATGGTATATCAAATATACAGAATCATTAACATGGTATATTTTTTATTTACATTTTCTATACTCATTATTATACTCGTCCAAATAATGATGTGTTAGAATAACAAACTACACTGCGACGTAGATACGATATGTCGTACGTACTCACGTATGGTGACTTTGTCATTTATAGTATGGATAGAACAAAAAATATGGTTGTACTATATTTATAATAACATCATAGTATTTATAAGGTACTGGATTTATTATTTTGGTTTGGAAACAATATTAAAATATGTAGTTGAAGAAGAATAGAACTTGAAATAGGGGATGAAAAATTTACCTCTTCTTCGGGTTATTCCTTTTGATTTGATCAAAAGGGCAATTTAGGATGGATTTTTGACCAATGGAATTCCTCTAAAATGAAGGTACGAATGTTGGGAGGATATTTAGTAAGAGGTTGGCAATGCCAAATGGATTTGGATGTGTTATTTTGAGAGAATGGTAAGTTCTCTTTTATAAGAGAGGTGAGGGTAACTTTAGGAAAAGATTGAAATATTATTTTATAATAAAACCATTTTCGGTTTATAATGGCTCAAAAAGGATTTATTTGAAGAATAAGGTGGGATGTGTCGAAAAACTCTCAACTAGTATATTTTATACTAGTTTAGGTCACCATATTAACATTATTTTTTAGATTTAACTCTTAGTTAAATAAATTTACATTTACCATGTCTCTTTGTATTTTTATATTATATGGTTAATAAACATACTTTAAACATCCAAGTGAACCCCGAGTGGTTAATTATTAATATATATAAGCTTATATATGTCTTTTTTTGGAAAATTAAATTTATATGAATATTATATCAATTAATAATATAGTATTTGTTTTTAAAACTCAATTATGTCAATTTTGACACTATTTAGTATTTGAATTTTTTTTGAAAACCATTAAAACATTATCACTTAGAAAAAAATCATTTAACCAAATATAACATTCCATATTAACTTAGAAAATTAGTGGAATTCATCATAATTCTCAATTTACATTTATTTGGATATTTATAATATCAATTATTTTTATATTTCAATAATATGGCAATTACTGTATCATCATTGTGTCATAAATAATTTAAATTATCTAATATATAAAAATTATAAATAAAATACCATTATATAAGATTTTTTTTTTCTAATGAACATTTATAGTTTATTTCATATTGTGTGTAACTATATATTAAAAAAATTAGTTATTAAACTTTGAATTTTACTCTTTTGACACTTTTTTAAATAAAATAATAATAAATGTCCTAATCTAATCCATGCGGACCAAAGGGGTCATATTTTATTCCTAAGGTTTTTTAGGTCGAATTATACTTATCTAATAGATTTAGGTCATGTGTTAGAGTAATTATGATATTAATTTTACCCATAATTATCCTATTTACTTTTAACCATGTTAAATAAAAGGCAAAAGTTACTATTCATGAAAAATTATTTTCAACTTATTGAACCAGATTTTACTTACTGATATTAACCGTGTCTCTCAGAGTTTTGAAATTCATCTCCCAGAAGCAGTAAAATTATGTTTTATGAAAATATTCATTTGCTCATAAGAGGCAGGTAAAAGACTGTAAATAGTTCAATAAAATATTTATATATCTAATCATATTAGAAAATGAATTAAATGAATTACATTGATCATATATAGGTATCATGTATCTATTTTGACATAAAATATATTTAAATAAAATAAATAATTAATTAATTAAAAAGTCAATTTAAACCAATAACACAGTGCTTTTCACTATTCATTAAAAATTGAATGTTTTCAAAAAAATACAAAAAATTCACCCCAATATAATTTCAATATTCTAAATTCAAAAATGAAGTCCATTTTGGAGAATAAAATTTATAAAATTTCAAAAGGTGGGTATCTCTATTCATAATGGCTAGTTTGATTGGTCACGATGTGTTAGAAACTTGAAGTTGCGTACAATGTAGGCTATTGCATTACTCAAAAGGTAAAATACCATGGATGATTAGGGTGTTACACCTAAAATAGGAAAAGAATGTATGTGGAAAATAGTATGAGACCGTTAGAGTTTATTGTGGAAGATCGGGTCTTTATAAGAGTGACTCCTCAGTTAGTCCACCGACATATGATAAATCTTTTAAATCTTGACACCTGTTATGTTATTCCCGTAGATATCAGTGATAGGTTTGAGATAGTATAATGCCTTAAAGATCTCCCTTCATGTTATTAATGTATTCGAGATTTGTTTTATGTGTCTGATATCCATATGTACCTACCTGATTGTATCGTCTTCATTGAATATGAGGAAATTTTATTATAGATAGTTGCAACATATGATGAGTCTGAAGTGCATATTATAGATCAGAGTGAGAATGCATTGTAGAGTATGGTGGTTTCATTTTTTTGGTTCATATTGTATCATGTAAGGATATAAGATGATTTTTGGATGAATGATTCAATTATTTGAGATCAATGGAATATGTTATTCAATAGTAACCACCTAATACACTCATATATATTATGAACCTATTAAAGGTGGACAATTATAATGTTTTAAATAATTAAATAATATTAAACCCACTATTGTTTATTTTTTAAAATATTATTCTTTCCAAATTAATATATTTCAGGTAAATTCTAACCCTTACTCAACAGATGTGATTTTAGTAAGGGTAAATCATGATTTATAAATGTTTTATAGCGTTAGAACCCTTTTATATATGATTTGTAAGGGTAACTATGTTTTGGATAAGGGTAATCTAGAATTCCAAAATTATTTGTAGGGGTAACATTGTTTTTTTTTGCTACCAAGCCTATACATAAGGGTATCTAGGAAAAGTTTAATGGTAGAAATATTTTTATAAGGGTGATGTAAGTGTAACCAATACAATTCCAAAAGGAAAATACTTTTTTTCAATGGTTTATTATGAGTATTTTATGTGTTCTGTAGTCATAAAACCATATTTATAATGGTTATATATGGGTATCCCTGGTGCTTTTTAAAGGTAACCTTTCATTTCTAAAGGATACGTAAGGGAAACCAAGCTATCACATCAAGGTATGGTGACCAATGTATGGGTATCTCTATCATTATATAGGATTTATAAGGGTATTTCTTGGTATATAATAGAAATAAGGTTAAAACTATTTACCCTTACACAACACATATGATATTTGTAAGGGTAAAATCATGTTACCCTTATGAAGAACCATTTTCTTGAAAAATACTATTAAAACCATATTTTTCATCTCCTTCTTCACATTTTAATCATCTAACAAATTATTGACTATTTTAAAAGTAAGAAATAATTGGAATGAATTATTTGTGTCATTTATTTTTTTTGAATAATATTATGTGGGAACATAAGAATTCTAAAATTCGGAACATATTAAATGAAAATTTATATGATGACATAAATTTTTGTTTGTTAACAGTGAAAACCTTAACATTATTAGAATTTTGGTAAAATATCTAAACCTTATGTTCTATATTTATTTATTCTAGTATTATGTTCATGTATTCTATAGAAACAATAAACCATGATCATTGATGTAATTTGTATTCCAACCTATTTCCTTTTCTGTTTTCCTTGGACTAGATAAACTCTCCCACCTTGATTATTTAGGGAAACTTTCCTCAAGGGGATATTTTTTTAGCATCCTTTCTTTGAAAATTTTAAATCCAGTTTGTAATAATTTTGTGAAATTAAAGATTAATAGGTCTAAACGGGAATTAATATGAAAATATCCAAATATGATATTTTATTTTTGTCTAGTGTTTATCCATGATTATTCAAAAGATTGAATGTTTTTTTCATAGGTAAATTTTGATATCCTCTAATTGATATGGAATACCTTATTCCATACACTAAAATGATAAATATAAATTATATAGAAGAAGAAATGTACTATCACATATAAAGTCTATTTTATTTTTAAAATAAAATAATAGTACGAGTTCAAGAAATAATTGGTATATATTATGAGATAATGAAAATATGGGTGTAGTTCAAGTGATAATTCCTTGATTGGAAATTAAATTTAATTCAATAACATTGAGGTAGAAAGTTCCTTACATTTTATTGGCTCTTGTTTACATGTTTTACATGGATGAATCCTTATTTTTTAATTCTTGAAAGTTATTTTTGGTTATATGTGGGTGTATACAAAGTCCACGAGAATATAATGTGATACATGTTATCATTTTTATGATTGTATCATGTTTTCTCATGTTTTATGTTTATCATATGTATTGTATGATGCAACATTTAATCATGATTATATATGATGATTTATTTTTTGGTATACCCTATTATGTGTTCCATTGAATGTATTTTTGTTGGTTCCCAATGTAGGTGGACCATCATAACATGTTTATCCATTATATTTGGAGTACACAAGTATTTCAGTAATGGAGATGATGCACTTGATCATAGGGTAGTGATAAAAAAATGACCCATTGATTGTGTCTGATAAATTCAATTCCATAAATATTCTAAAGGGTATATAACTTGATGTATTTTGGAAATCATGTATCATAATCACTTGATGCCAAATGAATTCATATAACATCAATAACATAATTCCATGTGGACTCTGAATATTACATAAACTTGTTTCATAGATTCATGACTAAAAGGCTCATGGGTTGTTATTGATTTCTCATGATATATTTACATTATTTTTGGCGTGGAGATGAAATATGTATGGATTGGGAATATTTTGGGTTGGAAATCACATGTGTTTCCTTTTTAGGATTTTTGCGAGTATTATAAATTTATTATTATTTTTTGTGGAATATACTTGTTTATATTATCACTCCATTTAAGGGAGAATCTAGGGTTTCATACTGGTTTTAATTAATAACACCATGCATGGTCATGTTGATACCCATACAGAATTCATGTATATGGATTATTTTAATGGTATTACAGAAATTGAAGATGGATGAGAAGTAGAGAATGGAGTACATGGTGGGACCATGAGTGACATTGGGTGGAACCATATATTACTTTTTGCCTATATTCTACAAAATTATACTCTATATTGAGATTCTAAATTTTGATATAGTTATCAATTTATTGTATAAATTATATAGAATATTTTGGTTTCCTAAAGATACTCTATTTATTTATAATAATTTTTAATTATTAATATTTTTTCAATGAAATGATATTGAGGGAATAGTATCAGCTTTGATGGACATAGGCCATAACTTCTAGTTAACAGCCTCATGTGTACGAGTAGGCATACATAAAAACACATGAAACTTTTATTCATACCCTATGGTTTAGGCTAGGGTATTACATCGATGATCGGTATAAATATTGGGAAGGGATTTTGTTACACATCATTTATAAGGTTTGATTAACATAATTCCAAGTGGATTTCAGGGAGAAAATTACATGATTCTACATGGATTCCATGTAGCATGATCACATAATGACTTGTAGATGTAGAAAACGTGACTCAAATAATACATAGTGGATACAGAGTTATACGTATGAAAGTGGGAAATAATTATGATTACTATCCACATTCCTTGTTAATTATTACTCATGATATACTTTATACATAAGAACATCAGTTGAGGATTCATAGGTTGTGACCTGTAGGGTTTTTTAATCACACCCTTTGTGATAATTTCAATGCATGTACAAATTTTACGTATAGGGATCTGATTAAAGGTATGCAGCCACTAGTTGATGGATGAGAGGTAGAGCATATAGATAATGGGGGAAACATGCTATACTCTGGGAGACACTATATTTTATTTATTTGTTTAATTGTAGTATTTTTATACATTAGATTCTATTTTCACCCTGGTAAATTTTTAAATATTTAATGTATGAAATATATATCATATTTACATTTCCATAATTTTCTATTATTATTTTTTATATTTTTTAAATATTTTATATTTTCACTATGAAATGATAATGAGGGTATAATTTCCTAATGAAGGACCCATATCCATGCTATTATTTGGAAGCCACTTATGTATGTTTAGACACTCATGGGGTCATGTGGCACTCTAATTTGGAAGTGGTGGTTCATGTAGGGCTGTTAAAAAATGGTATCCAAGGAGGAACCCATCTAGAAGAGTTCTAGAACATATGGGATAATATATAGGTTCTAAAACGATCATTTTTTTCTCTAGGGTTGAATATAATGACATATAAATGTTTTAGGGTCAGATGATTAAATGTTAATTCCCATTTCAACCAGACGCACCCTTCCTTTTAAGAGCATACCTGATTAGAAATGCACATTTATAAAGTTTCACTACTGGAAAAGAGACCTATACCCACGGTTTTCTAAAACCGTAGGTATAAGTATAGTGTGGGAACCTATACCCACGGTTCTAGAAAACCGTGGGTATTGGTCACCTATACCCACGGTTTTTCTAAAACCGTGGGGATAGAGTGTTTCTCGAAGCCCTATACCCACGGTTTTGTAAAACCGTGGGTATAGGTATTTATTTCTAGGGCTATCCCCACGGTTCTTCAAAAACCGTGGGGATAAAAAAAAAATTCGAAGGCCTATCCCCACGGTTTTGTAGAACCGTGGGGATAGCCTATGGCGGCAAAAAAAAATAGCGCGGGAAGACAAAAACAATTTGGCGGGGAAATTTTTACCAATGATTTGAATTCATATATTTAGGTTTATAAAAATTAGTATACAGAAAAAATCGGCAGCTTGGTTGGTCAATCCGCGCGGCTCGTATGCTGGACGTCGCGGTTTCAAAACCCCTTGGCCGCTTATTTTTAATATGCACCGTGTGAATAATATGAATATAAATATAAAAATGCATATTAATATAACAGAATCGAGTTACAGCGTGGTTGGTGCGGCGAAGTTGCTTCTGCGAGATTCGTTAGAAGAAGCGCGGGTTCGATTCCCGCTGGACGTTTTTTTAAAATTCAATTCGGCGTATTAATATATATACGCAGATATATGCTTATATATTAAAATGAGTTACAGCTTAGTTGGTGCGGCGAAGTTGCTCCTGCGAGATTCGTTAGAAGAAGCGCGGGTTCGATTCCTGCTGGAGTTTTTTTTAAAATTCAATTCGGCGTATTAATATATATAGGCAGATATATGCTTATATATTAAAATATAACAATGGCCTGGTTGGTCTGATAATCCGTCCAATGCGGGGGAGACCTGGGTGAGAATTAAAATCCCCACGGTTTGAGAACCGTGGGGTCAATGTGTTGCCAGCGTGGCCACACACTTGCCACGCTGTGTGAAACCTATCCCCACGGTTTCTCCAAACCGTGGGTATAGGGTGACCCCCCTATCCCGACGCCATTCCAGCCCACGGTTCCCAAAACCGTGGGTATATCCTATACCCACGGTTTTGAACCGTGGGTATAGGGCAATTTTCCAGTAGTGTTTTTATAGATGTATTAAACAATATGGGTGAACTCTAATGATGTATCATAGGGTCCGTGTGAATGATGAAAAATCACATAGTAAAGGGATTATTTTCACAAATATGGAGGGACATTAGTCTGATGATCTGTTTAGGCATAAGGGTGGGACTCAAGGAGGAAAAAACAAGTCTTCAAGGAATTGGGGTTCCTAGATGGACTATTTAATATAATATGAAAGTAAATTACGGTTTAAAATTAAATGATACACTCATTAGATAATATATAAAAATAATGCGTAAAAATAAATTAAAGAACATGGAAATTTCTGAAAAACAATCCTTACCAAAATAATAATAAATTTATCTTTTCCTAGAAAAAAATTCTCATCAATTTTTATTAATCTAGAGAAGATAATAGTATAAATATTTTTAAATAATAAAAAATAACAATAAATGAAGAAATTTATTTGGTTATAATCGATGAGGATCATAAAATTTCTATCAATGGAAACTTAATAGAGACACTCCTTATAAGGCCCCAGCCTTAAACATTAGTTAATCTTGAGATATGTCAAGAATACACATTGAGGATATTATCAGTTTTAGAGTTTTATATAATTAGATCATAAAACATGCATTACATTCACCCTTTAAACAAAGTGGTTACAGAAAATATATTATTCATTTTTCCCATCAACAGAAACGTATTTAAAATAAAACATGGATTCTTTCTTGACACTTCCTTGACACTATCATCATATCATGCACCTTTCCCTTTACTTGTGAAAACCATTTCAAAAACTTGGGATGAGCATAAAAAGCTCAGTAAGGGATATAAAAGTACGAAATGAAAACATTAGTCCATGCATGGAATCATAATTTAATCATAAAACATAATCACATACCTCATCAAATCATGAATAAATCATAGAAATCATAAGACATAAAGGTAACTTGAGGGATTCATAACATTCTTACGTAGGGAGTAACCCTCATGGTTACGTTTGGATTACCCATCATAGTATATTTCCTAAATATCTTCGTAGAAACCTTAACATTAAACCCATTCTCATTACCAAATGCATTAGAGAGCTATATCGGGCTCACCCGCCCTTAGTTTATCACGGAACCATCCGTCTTCATAACAATTCCCAAGAACCATATCATAATCGTATCACATAAAACATGCATAAAAGAAACATAACATTTCCACCTTTCAATCAGAAGATATATATACCACACATTGATATAATAAATACATTATGAAAAGCATTTTCAATACCAAAATAAAAGAAAAGTAAAACTTGGTATTTATTTTTCATTTAAAAAAAATGTTATGGCTTGTAGAGGAAGCCGAAACTCAAATAATGGTCACGGCAGCGGAGAAGTCATTGTCGCCTCATACGTACGATAAAAAACAATCCCTTTTGTCCATTATTAAACACTTCGTATAGAAAATATTCCATTGGAATAAACATAATAACCAAAGGGGTTTATACACCATATAAAAGAAAGTTGTGTATAAAACATAATATGCCTCAATGAAAGGAGATTGAGACGAAGTCCCTTACCTCGGGTCCGACTTGACTCGATCATTCATTAATCTCCTAAATAATAAACTTGAGTTATTTTATACTTGCTTAATAACCTTTTTGAAGTTCATTATTCCTTTTATATCACTTATTACCATGTCATTAACACTATGTAACTATTTAAGTTAATAACGGTCGTTTTTACAATGATTGGTACTTGAGTCAAAAATAAACTCTTTATAATTACAAGTATGTTCATGGGGTAAAATATAAATTTCATCCAGAATTATATTCACTATGTACATATCATATATATCAGATATATCCATTATATACATGCATTTATAATATTTTATAACATTTAGAGGTATGAAATGAAATGCACTGTTAATGGAGACGGTAAGCCGTACGTACGCATGAACACTACTTCCATTTCTATATCATATTTAATGGAATTAAAACATAATGATAAATAAGAGTATTATGATTCCAGTATGGTATCATATATAATATCATTAAATCTATCCTTTATAAGTACCACATATGGTATTAACGAATCAAATCACTTTGAGGGGGCGGTAGTCCGCACTTCCTAAAATGAAGATGTCGCGTTTACCCATAATGGGAACAATAAAGGTAAGACATAAATGAAACATACAGAAGCTTAAGGAAAACATAAAAATATTATATATCATATATAAATATAGTGACATCTTAATGGCCACTTATGAAGGTGTTAAAAGAATATTGAACAATCATCGTTTCGTGAGGCAGAAATTCACCATCCATAGAAACAGTATGTTATTCAACCATTAGATATAGTTGCGTGAAAGTGTAGCTCGAATAATTATTATAAAAACATCTTAGTATATTCATGATACTGGAGTTATTACAAAAGAAATGGATAAAAAGAGTTTATGGGGTTGGAGAAGTAAAATAAAACAAAAGAACACAAGTGAAGACATTACCTTAAAATCGGGTAACTCCCATTGGTTTGAACCAAAAGGGTTTCTTGAAGATCTTCCTGCCTAAGGTAAGGATTATAGGTGTAAGATATGGATGTGTAAAGACAAAACGTTCAGGGGTTGGCTGAGCCAAAGGCTTCAGAGTGTGAATAAGGAGGTATAGGTGGGGGCCTTTTATAAGAGGAGAGGAGGGCCACTCTTGGAAAGGTATAAAATGTTACTTTATTTTAAAATGAGTTTCCAATTTTAAAGGTCCCACATTGATTTATTTCGAGGATAAGGTGATAAGAGTTCGAAATCAACCCATCCAATAGATTTTTGACATGTGTAGGTCTTTGATTCTACATTAACTTTTCATTTTATTTAAATCGTTAAATAATGTGGTAATCACAGCATGATCATGATGTCATAAATAATTTAATTTATTTAATTTATAAAAATTATAAAAAAAATGTCATGATGTAAGAAATATTTTCAGATTTCTAATGAATATTTATAGTCAAAATTATGACCTGCATAACCCCATTTAAAAATTGTTTTAGTAAAACAACACATGTTTGTGACATATTTATTTTAACTTTAAATAAAAAGTTATTAATGTCATTTTCCTACCAAAGTGGCTCCATAGGGTACCCAAGTTGACCCATGGATTGTGTTGGTCGGCCATGAAACATCCAATTACGGTAGGACATGCGTAATGTTCATTTCATATTATGAAAACATTATTTTTACCCTAAATTACACTAATTACCTCTAATCGTGATTAAAAACATAAATGTTACTATTCACCAAAAATTATTTTAATCCCATTGAACCACATTTTACTTATTAATGACAACCATTCATGTAGGATTGTTGAAATTCAAAACACAGAGTTGGTAAAATTTCATTTAAACAAAAAAATCAGTTTTTTATGTACCACTTAGTGGTTTCACTATTCATCAAAAATTGAAGTTTTTCAGAAAAATACCAAAAATTCACCCTAAGCTATATTTGATATTCCGATTTCAAAAATTATTTCTATTTTACCAAATTAATAACCTAGAATTTTCATTAATTTATTTAATAATTAAATCCCGCTGTCAAATCAAATAGCATGTTTTTAAGAAACAATATCTATCAAAAGATTGACACTCGTTTATGTCCAATATCAAAGTGATATTAATTCCAATAACCACCATTGGATTAAATGGTAATAATATATTATAGTTTCACTTGAAAAACAATTAAAAAGATAATCTAACTATATAAATAAATTAGATTAAAACGAGGTTTTGAATTAAAATACAACAATTTTCACTATTCATTAAAAAATGAACATTCTCAGAAAAATACCAGAAATTTATCCAAAGTAAATTTCAACAACCCAATCATAATGAATAAGTTTATTTTGAGAAATATAGCTTATAAAATTGACAAATGTTAGATTTAAAAATGGTTCTTCATCAAAAGGCGGTAAAACAATCTTTTGAAAATATTAGAGTATTCCATACTTAATATTGGATTTATTCTCGTTTTAAGCCTCTAAAACACTATCTAATCCATAAATAGACATAGATAATAATATCTATTATTCATTAATTAATTGGGATGTTACATCCTTCCCTCATTTAGAAAATTTTTCCCCCGCAATTTGTTTACATATCGAATAATTGGGGGAATTTATCACTCATTGGATTTTCAGATTCCCATGTTGCCTCTTCACCCATGTGGTTCTTCCACAAAACCTTTACTTGATGAATCACCGTATTCTGCAACACTTGCCCTCTATGGTCATGAATCTGGACTAGTTGTTCTTCATAAGATAGATTCTCTTCCAACTGAACTACCTCTAGGCTCAAAAACATGAGATGGATCTGGCATATATTTTCTCAACATCAAAACATGAAAAACATTGGGTACCCGAGATAAACTCGGAGGTAAATCCACTCGGTAAGCAACTGATCCAACTTTCTGTAGAATTTCATATGGTCCAATGAACATTGGACTCAGCTTTCCTTTCTTACCGAATCACATCACATTTTTCCATGGGGAACCTTTGAGAAAAACATGATCACCTACCTCAAAAGATGGATCCTTTCTCCAGTTATCCACATAAATATTCTGCATGCTCTGAGCTGTTATCATTTGTTTCTGAATCAACTGAACATTTTCTACCATCTATTTTACCAATTCTGGTCCCATCATCTTCCTTTCACCCACTTCATCCCAAAAAGATGGAGTTCGACACCGTTTACAATATAATGCTTCAAACGGAGCCATCTGTATACTAGAATGAAAACTGTTATTATAAGAAAACTCAACCAAAGAATGACGTTTGTCCCAACTTCCCTGATAATTCATTGAACAAGAACGTAGAATATCCTTAAAAGTCTGAATTTTTCGCTCTGACAGCCCATCTGATTGAGGATGAAAAGCTGTACTAAAATTTAATTCAGTACCCAACGACTTCTGAAGGCCTTTCCAAAAGTTAGAAGTAAACATGGGATCACGATCAGATAATATGGATAGGGTAACTCCATGAAACCTGACTATCTCTTTAAGATAAAATCTAGAAAGTTGATCTAGAGAGAAAGTATCTCGAATAGGAATGAAATGAGAAGATTTAGTCAAGCAATCAATAATAACCTAGATTGCATTATTACCTCGAGATGTATTTGGTAATCCCACAAAAAAGTCCATGGATATATTTTCCCATTTCCAATCTGGAACTGGTAAAGGCTGAAGCATCCCTTTCGGTAACTGCAGCTCTTCTTTAACCTGCTGACAAGTCAAAAACATCACAGTAAAATCAGCAATATCTCTTTTCATTCCATCCCACCAGTAATACTCTCGCAGATCTCTATACATATTAGTAATCCTAGGATGAATTGAAAACGGAGAACTATGATCTTTACATAACAACTCTCTCTTCATCAGTGAATCACAAGGCACACACAATATCTTCCCAAATCACAAAACACAATCATTATCAATGTTGAATTCAGGCAACTTAGCCTTCTGAACCAGCTCTACCTTTTTCTGCAACTCACTGTCTTGCTTCTGTGCTTGCTTGATTCTGTCTGATAGAGAAGATTTCACTGATACCTAAAACAAAACAGAAGGACATCCTACACCAACAACTTTTATGCCAATTTTCATCAAATCCTTAACCAAAGGATCACCTTCCAAATGCAACATATTTAATGAAGTATTAATTTTTCGAGTCAAAGCATCCGCCACAATATTTGCTTTTTCCGGATGGTAATGAATTGTACAATCATAATCCTTGATTAATTCTAGCCATCTCCTCTATCTCATGTTCAATTATTTCTGAGTGAATATATACTTTAAACTTTTTTGATTAGTATATATTTCACACTTTACTCCATACAAATAATGCCTCTATATTTTCAAAGCGAAAACAACAGCAGCTAATTATAAATAATGTGTAGGGTAATTTACCTCATTATTTTTCAACTGACGTAAAGCATATGTAATTACCTGATCATTCTGCATAAGGACACATCCAAGTCCCTTCAACGAAGCATCACTATATATAACAAACTCACCATTCCTGGAAGGACGTTCCAAAACTGGTGCATTCACCAATGTTCTTTTCAACACCTGAAAAAAATCATCACATTATTTTGTCTAGATAAACATAACACCCTTCCGAGTTAACTTATTTATTGGACTAGATAACCATGAAAAATTCTAACAAACCTTCGATAATAGCCTACCAAACCAAGGAAGATACAAATCTCAGTTACATTTTTGGGTCATGGTCATTCTTCAACAACCTTTGTTTTTGCAGGATCAACAGTTATCCTATCTTTAGAAACAATGTGACAAAGGAAAGAAATTTGTTGCAACCAAAACTCACACTTTCTGAATTTCCCATACAATATCTTTTCTTTTAAGGTTTGCAAAATAACCCTTAAATGACTTTCATTCTCCTCTTTACTTTTAGAAAACACCATAATATCATCAATAAAAACAACCAACATTTTTCACCAGAGTCAACTGAGCCATCACTGCAACAAACTGTTTATTTCTGATTCTGACCATCTCAGGATACTGATTTGAAAGGTCATTTCCCTCTATATGCCTTCCCAGAAAGGTTGTTTTGTTTCCTCTATGAAAAACCATTCTTAACACAGAAATATCTTAGGCGAAGCAACATAGTAATCTCCAAATGCTATATCATTTCAATTTGACCATAAAAAAATATTTTTGGAAAATAATTTAATAGAATTCTAACTCCTAAGGTTATCTAAACTGACCTCTGATACCAACTATAAGGCCCCAGCCTTAAACATTACTTAATATTGAGATATTTCTAGAATACACATTGATGATCTTTTCAGGTTTAGAGTTTTAGATAATTTGATCATAAAACATGCATTACATTCCACATTTAAACAAAGTGGTTGCATAAAATATACTATTCATTTTTCACATCAACGGAAACATATTTAAAATAAAACATGGATTCTCTCTTGACACTTCCTTGACACTATCATCATATCATGTACCTTTCCCTTGAACAGTGAAAAACATTACAAAAACATGGGATGAGCATAAAAAGCTCAGTAAGGGATATAAAAGTACGAAATCAACACAATAGTCCATGAATGGAATCATACATTACTCATAAAACATAATCACATACCTCATCAAATCATGAATAAATCATATAAATCATAAGACATAAAGGTAACTTGAGGCATTCATAACATTCTTACGTAGGGATTAACCCTCACGGTTACGTTTGGAATACCCATCATAGTATATTCCCTAAATTTCTTCAGATAAACCATAAAGTTTAACCCCTTCGCGTTACCCAATGCATTGGAGAGCTATATCGGGCTAACCCGCCCTTACGTTATCACGGAACCACCCATCTTCACAACAATTCCCAAGAACCATAACATAATCGTATCACATAAAACATGCATAAATGAAACATAACATTTCCACCTTTCAATAACAAGATATCAATACCATAAATTGATATAATAAAAACATTATGAAAACCATTTTCAATAAAAAAATAAAAGAAAATTAAAACATGGTATTTATTTTTCATTTTAAAACAAGTTATGGCTTGTAGAGGAAGTCGAAACTCAAATAATGGTAACGGCGACAGAGAAGTCGTTGTCGCCACATACGTACGACAAAAACAATAACCTTTGTCGTTTAGTAGATGCTTCGTATAAAAATGATTCCTTTTGAATAAAATTAAAATTCAAAGGGGTTTATACACCGTATAAAATAAAGTTGTGTATAAAACATAATATGCCTCAATGAATGGAGATTGAGACGAAGTCCCTTAACTCGAGTCCGACTTGAATCGATTGTTATTTAATCTCTTGAATAACAAACTTGAGATAATTTCTACTTTCTTAAGATCCTTTTTCAAGTTCATTATTCCTTTTATATCACTTATTACCATGTCATGAACACTCTGTAATTATTTAAGTTAATAATGGTCGTTTTAACGATCATTGGTACTTGAGTCAAAAATAAACTCTTTATAATTACAAGTTTGTTCATGGGGAAAAATATCCATTATATACAGAATTATATTCATTATGTAGATATCATATATATCATATATATCCATTATAGAAATTAATTTATAATATTACATAACATTTAGAGGTAAGAAATGAAATGCACCATTCATGGAGATGGTAAGCCGTACGTACTCATGAACGCTACTTCCATTTCTATTTCATATTTAATGGAATTAAAACATAATGATACATAATAGTAATATAATTTCAGTATGGTATCATATATAATATAATTAAATCTATCCGTTATATGTACCACATATGGTATTAATCAATCAAATCACTTTGAGGGGGTGGTAGTCCGCACTTCCTAAAATGAAGATATCGCGTTTACCCATAGTGGAAACCATAAATTTTTTCCATAAATGATAAATACAGAAGCTTAAGGAAAACATAAAAATACTATATATCATATATAAATATAGTGACATATTAATGGCCACCTTTGAAGGTGTTAAATGAATATTGAAAAATCATCATTTCGTGAGGCAGAAATTCACCATCCACGGAAACTGTATGTTCTTTAACCATTAGATGTAGATGTGTGTAATTTTAGATCGAATCCTTCTTAAAACAACTTCCTAGTGTATTGAAGATACAAGAGTTGTTACAAAATAAATGAATAAAAAGAGTTTAGGGGGTTGGATAAGAAAAATAAAACAAAATAACACAAGTGAATACATTACCTTATAATCCGGTAACTCCCTTTGGTTTGAACCAAAAGGGTTTCTTAAAGAGCTTCCTGCCTAAGGTAAGGCTTCTAGGATTAATAGAGAAATGTGGAGAGAAATAATGGGTAGGGTTTGGCCGAGCCAAAGTCTTGAGAGGTGTGGGTATGGAGGTAGAGGTGGGGGCCTTTTATAAGAGGAGATGAGGGGCACTCTTGGAAAGGTATAAAATGTTACTTTATTTTCAAATGAGTTCTAGATTTTAAAGGTCCCACATTGATGTATTTCTAGGATAAGGTGATAAGAGTTATAAATCCACCCATACAATAGTTTTTTGACATGTGTAGGTCATAGATTTTACATTATCTTTTCATTTTATTTAAATCGTTAAATAATGTGGTAATTGTTGCATCATCATGATTCCATAAATAATTTAATTTATTTAAAGTCTAAAAATTAAAAAAAATATAATGATGTATGAAATAATTTTAGATTTATAATGAATATTTATAGTCAAAATTATGGCTTTTATAACCCCGTTTAAAAATTGGTTTAGTAAAACAACACATTTTTGTGACATTTTTATTTTAACTTTAAATAAAAAGTTATTAATGTCATTTTTCTACCAAAGTGGCTCCATGGGGTCCCCAAGATGACCCATGGACTTTCTTGGTCGGCCATGACACATCCATAAAGCGTATGACATGTTTCAAGGTCATTTCATGTATTTAAACATTATTTTTACCTTAAATTACACTAATAACCTCTAATCGCGATTAAAAACAAAAAAGTTACTATTCACTAAAAATTATTTTAATCCCATTGAACCACATTTTACTTATTAATGACAACCATGTATGTCGGATTTTTGAAATTCAAAACACAGAGGTGGTAAAATTTCATTTTAAAAAAAATCAGTTTTTTAAGTACCACTTTGTGGTTTCACTATTCATCAAAAATTGATGTTTTTTATAAAAATACCAAAAATTCACCCTAAGCTGTATTTGATATTCCGAATTCAAAAATGATGTCCATTTTACCAAATTCATAACATAGAAGTTTCATTAATTAATTTTATAATTAAATCCCACTTTCAAATCAAATAGCGTGTTTTTAAGAAACAATATCTATCAAAAGATTGACACTCGTTTATGTGCAATCTCAAAGTGATATTAATTCCAATGACCACCATTGGATTAAATGGAAAAAATATATTTTAATTTCAATTTAAAACCAATTAAAAAGATAATATAACTATATGAATAAATTATACTAAAAAGTGGTTTTGAATTAAAATACAACACTTTTCACTATTCATTAAAAAAATGAACATTATCAGCAAATACCAAAAATTTATCCAAAGTAAATTTCAATGTCCCAATAATAAATAATAAGTTTATTTTGACAAATATATCTTATAAAATTGTCAAAAGTTATATTTAAAAATGGTTCGCCATCAAAAGACGGTAAAATAATCTTTTAAAAATATTATAGTATTCCATGCTTAAGAATAGATTTATTCTCATTTTAAGCATCTAAAACACTATATAATTCATAAATAGACATAGGTAATAATATCTATTATTCATTACTTACTTGGGATGTTAAAATCTTAAAAATTTAGGATCATAAAAAAATCATTACTACTTTGGAAACATTTGAATCATAAACACATTAAATGAAATAAAAAAATATAACATTAAATATAGTAAATATAATATTATTAATGAAATATTATTTCAAATTGTAATTATATACCATATATAAACAAAAACAGGTTCATATCTTGAAACATGTCTCCATGATACAATATAGAGATGAACAACCCTTAAGTCATGTGTCATCTATCATTGTTTGTGTTCGAACCATACATATATAAAATTGAGAAATATTGTAAATAAATTATTGGACCATATTATTATATATATATATATATATATTACAATATATAAATCTTTTATGAAACTTAATTATCATTTTATTAATAATTCTTCATCAAAATCATTAGTTAGGTGAAAAATAGTCTATTTTCCAAGCATGTTTTTATTGAATGGTTCTGGTCATTGAAACATGGTCATCCTTAAATAATATAATCAATATAACTAATATCATTAATAAAATATTTATTCTTAATAGAAACATTTCAATCCATACATATAGGATTGTGATGAAAAATGATATATATCTCTCCATAGAAATGGAAGTCAGTATGCGAGAACAAGTAATGATTCCATTTTTTAAATGTTGTAATGAATGAATTGAAAATTAATATTCACCATCAAAAAATTTATATTACATAAAAAATATCATATATAATAATTAAAATTATTTAGATAACTATTAATGAAGGACCATGAATAATAAATAAAAGCATCACGTCATGGACGTTGTAGTCCAATCATATGAACGAGCAATATTTTCATTTCCCATAGGAAGAAAGAGGAGATGAATAATTGGTTTTCAATAACAATAATATCTTTTCAATTAATTGGATATAATTTTATTGTTATAAAAATATCATTGTGATGTTTTTGAAGTAATTAGAAAAAGAAATGAATATGAAAGCACATGATTGGTTGGTTCAATAAACAAGGGCCAAAGAATTAAAAAGGAGACTCCTCAAGAAATCATTCCTCCTGTATAAACTCTAAAACATATGTGGAACCTTCACATATTCTTAGAGATATTGGATTACCAACTAAATAGATTATTCCATTCAAACATTCTTGATGTGAAATGAATCATTATACGATAATTCTTAATAAAACTTCGCCATGTGAAAGGAATAAATCCTTTATCTTTTCATGAAGTACCCATACAAAGAGATAGTATTTAATTTGAATATTTGATTTTATATATAATTGAAAAGTAACCATCTCTTCAAAATTATCAACATATGACTTCATTGTATGTTGACCCTGTGGAATTCTCAAGATATTTTACACATTATTCCCCTCATCTCTTAAGGTATCAACCATTGGATAAAAGAGGTATTAAAAACATCCCAAGAAATGGAAAATTGGAACTATTGTGGTCCGATCACCCTCCATTGATGAAAACCTATAGAGTCAAAAAAACCAAGATTCCCCCTCACCCTCCAGACTTCAGAACATTTACAAGACCAGTGGACACTATTTACTTCCTCAAGCATTCTATATCCTATTATGAGCCTCTATTATGATGTAAAATGGGAATAAACCATTAATAATATGACTCTACCAACCCACAATGATTTCGGGAAGTTTTAAAAACTAGAAGAGGCTCATTGGTATCCTCTAGGAACATTATGGGTGGCATACACTAATAGTATAATAAACACAGAAACAATATCAATATCAAACAAAAACACAACCAAAATTGAACATTCTAACCCTAGCACCAACTTATGGATGTAAAATACAAAATAAATCTAAATTCCGGTTACAAAAAACAATATTCCCACTCCAAATTCAAAAACATATTGTTTCATAGCCACTATTCTAAAATAAACATTTTTTAAACCCAAATAAAGAATTACATCTCACTTTATAAATATCAATATTCTCTTCTAAATTCAATTTATATACACATTTACTATTTTAAAATAAATCTACATCATAAAATCAATTTATTTTTGAAAAAAAACATTCATAATCATTTATCTTTTTCTTAAAAATACACTCAAACTCTCAAAAATCAGGATAAATAATCAACTAAATCGAATCATATAAAATGTGGATTTAGTGGTTATGCATTGCCTAGGAAAATGGTTTAGCAGTCCATACCATGAGAAATAACAATCACTGTATGTATCTTGAACCATCCAATCAGGATCCACATATGGGTCACTAATCTATGAAAGGTCATCGTGTATCACCATTTACCTTCTAATGTAATTCACCAAATCACAAGCCCAGCCATCCATGAAACAATCCAATAGTATAAACATATATTTCAAAATAAATGAATCATATCTTAGGATACCCCTGGTATCATGAGGATCAATATGATTAATAGATTAGGATACTCTTCATGTATCTATATTCAAATTCTCGACAATCCTATCAATAAAATACACAGTGCCCAAAATAAGAAAGTTATCCTTTGATACAATTTTTTAATTATCCAACCCAATTAGACCCCAAACCTCGTACCTAAGATGATCAATGTTTATACTTGAGAGGCATTCTAGATTCTCATGTGATGGAAACTACTTCCAATCCTCAAATATAAAGCCATCGAGAATGATTTACGCCATAAATAATCCATAAAGATACAAGATAGAGTAAGTAGCATAAACTTGAATAATAAATATATAGAAAAAATAAATATAAAAATTCAATATAAAAATACGAAGGTATAGGAACAAAACAGAAGACCAAGATAATACAGAATCCAACCATTACCTAACATGGTCTATGTGTGACCTCATGTTCACCAAAATCATCAAAACATTACCACTCTAAAGGCTAAACTAAAAACAATTACACCTATAAAATATATCAAGTCTATTGATGTCGATTGACACATGTAGGGTGAGAGAAAAATATCATAGTAAGTAAGCACCATCGAATCCATACACAAACCTTCACTAAACAATCCATAAACACTTTTATGTAATTTATTTAAGGAAAATAATGTTTTTATATTTAAATGGACAAACTTATATTTCCATTTTAAAAAACCAAATTTGTAGAAAAAAATGAATGTAGAAACACATTCAAAATTATTCTTAAAGTAATGAAAATTTATGAAATAAGTACAATTATCATGGGACATCAAAGACAACCAAATGTGAATGAAACATTACAAGTATACGTAAACTAATAATAATAAAATATGAAACTAAATTTTTGTGAAATAAAATAAGAGCATAAATATATGTAATAATCGTCATTTTATAAGCATAAATAGAAGAAATAACTGTATGTACGAGGTTTGGAAAACCCTTCCAGTATATGGTACACTTCCATAGTAAATAACCACATGTCCGATATAAACTAGACTCACCAGTGAAATATCCAACAAATCCTATCATTTATCTAGGGTTTCTAATCCATCACTGTGACAATATAATTTAATATTTAGTCAACCCTCTAGTTTATGTCCATGAATTCCATGATAATAGTTTAAAGAGAATGTGAAGTTCATCATACACTTTTCCATAAACATAACCCATGGACTCCACCATGCATTCCATTACCAATCAATAATACTAGATATGTGAAGTTCTTCTCATCAAAATGATCACCATTGGAGTTCCCATCATACATAGAACCTTTCAGAAGTTCCTACTAGGAATATGTGTCCTATGAACTAAAAAATAATTTCCATAACATTACAAAACAGTAACCTGTCCTTTAAATAAAAAATTATAAAACCATTTCTAATTAGACTTCCTTTCTCCCTAAAAGAATTTAAAAACCCATTGTTAATATTTTATTCAAACTATGATGGTGCCAACTTGGACTTTACTGTACTTTTTTTTCAAATCATGTTTCAATGTTTCAAATCAGAAATATTTGAGAGAATACATTTATTGATCACTTTTTATCCCACTTGTAAATGAAGTATCCATTTGAGAAATTTTTATAGAAAATAATTTGGAATATGGAAGAGAAGGAAAAATTAACGATGAATGTTTTGAAAACATAGGTTTCAAAATAGAAATTTTTACAGAGACAACATTCATATTCATATTTATATCTATAGGAGAACCCCCAACTCATATAGATAATTCCAAATTTACCCAATCATATACGTATGTATATAAAAATACTGAAGGTCCATTTTAAATAATCACATATTGCCTTGAAACCAAACACAAGGATTCTCACACAAGAAACAACCCATAGAAAGGGTAACCCAACCCACACACAAATATTTGTACCACATGTCTTTCATCTTATTAAACATAAAAAGTAAAAAATTATATCAATGAAATAAAATTCTTATTATATAAATAATTGAAATTTTATCAAAAACATTATATGTATATATATATATATTTATATGTCTGTGTATAACTAAAAATCCATTGTAAAAACTCATTTTTATCAAATTGAGAACATAGAAATTACCAAAAAAAATAAAACAAACACATCATAAAAACGAATAATTAATATGAAATTTTTTTAATAAATCCCAAACATCATATTACGTGTTCTAAAAAGGAACTATATGGAAACAACTACCTCAATGGTGTATGATTGTTATGAAACATGAATAGAATGAAGAACAGAGTCCCAGAAGAAATATTCACACCCTAACATAAAATAAATCGACCCAAATGAGGAAAAAATATTTGTAGGGTTTCTCTATGATGGAACCAAGGTAAGAGGGATAATAAATACAATATAGTAGGTTAAAAAGAGGATAAAAATGACTAATTATAAAGAGAAACATACCTTGATTTCATTATGGTGCCTCAAAGATCAATAGAGAGCCAAATGAGGTGATTTTTGGGAGACCTAGAGCTTTCCAAGGCTGAATAAGGGAAGATAAACCTAAAAAGGGACAAAACACAAGAGGGTAAAAGTTATAATTTCATCATTTTTATGATTCAGGGAAAATTATATTTATTTTATTCATTGTTTTCGGTATTGTTTACTAATCATTATCACCCTATTAGAATAAAGGGACACTAGCATGGGATAGCCTCATAGTTTCGGAAATCATGCACTATTCATGAAAATTATCTCTATAAAATTCAAATAATTTATCCTATATTTTTTCACAGTTATTCTCTAACTATGCACAAATCATGCACCTTGCCTCGGACACCACCCACATACAACATGGTTAATTTGTTACCTTTCTCAGTTTGTGCCAATCCATTAATAGGTCAGGCAAGAAAACTCTTCTAAGAGAAAAAGGAACTAAAACACCACATTAATTAATATCCAAATTGTTTCTACCCAAACCATTAACACAGACTGTGAAGAGAGAGAAAAACAACTTGAATCCTCTAAAAATAAAAAATTATTACCATTAAATCAACTCGAACATGAACCAAAATATCAAACCCCATGAAATAAATAAAAATGTATATAAAAAAAACATGTGTCAGGGTGTTAAATAAAATATTTTATATTAGTATTAAATATATCTCACAATAATTCATGTCAAAGAATGGTAATGTTATAGTGTATTTGGATACATTAAAAATGAACATCATTATTTAAGTAATATTTGTAGTATCTTCAAAAATTTTATACCCACTTAGTACTAGATTAGATAAACCTAATTTAAAACCATTAATTTAGTCCTTGTAATATTTATGAATTAGAAAGGGTTATATTAAATGAATATTAAGGGTAAACAAGGGAGAATTTAGTCAATTATCATAAGTGAGTATAAGAAAATTACTTGGGTTTGATAACATCTTATTAATAAAAAATCATTAATCATGATTCAAGGAAAAATATTTTTTAAAAAATAAACTAGAGGTATAATAATGTTGAATATTCATTAATCAATTATGGTCTATGAAAACATATCATAAGAAAAAGAAAAATGTTTTTTAGTACACATTAACCTAGAAAATCATTTCCATTTTCAAATATGACTTATAATATTATCACAAATGATAGATTCCCATATTGGACTGGGTTTAACTCTAATTCCTATCTTTTTCATAGTCAATGCTCTCTACCAAGACTATTATTGTAGAAAATATTTTAATCAAGGGATTTCTCATCCAATTTATTTTCAAAATATGTAATGAGATAAAATTATTTTCATAATAGATTAGAAGGGTATAAAATTCTATTCCCTCCCATAACATAAGAAAAACTAATGCATAAGTGTGAGAAATGATAATAAAAAATGACATCATATCATTATAGAATAACCTGATAAAAAGAAAAAAATTGAAATATTTCATCATCATTAAATCATAATTAGTCTAGATAAAGGTAGATGATTTTATCATACATACATTCATTATATCTTAATCACCTAATTGATTAGTGTAATTAAATGGGGTTTACAAAAAATTTGAAAAGAGAAACATTAAATTAATTCTATTGAAATATTATGCGTGGTATCATAATAAATATTACAAATTCACTATATGAATCATTGATATATTTTTAGATAGATCAAAATTACATTTTATGTATAAGTTGATAAATTATTCAAAATATAGGGGAAACTGTTATTTTAATCCATAATCATTAAAATATAAATATTTAATTATTATTTTCAAAATTAGTTTTTTAATATAACTATAAAAACCATAAAATTAAATTTAAATAATTTATTATTCATGAACATGGAGAACACATTCATCTAGTATATTTTAAAACAATTATTATTTTCACAATTTTTTAAAATTTCATAATTAGCCAATTAATAAAATATTATAAATTTTACATTATATTCTTTTCAAAAAAAATAAAAAAATGGGTGGTGGTGAATTCTAAAAATTATTGGATAATTTAAAATAAAATTATTTGAAATATTTTTAAAGAAAATTGACATTGTGGAAAAAGATTACTGACCAAATGTAAAAATAAAATAAGCTTTTAATAGAAATATATTCTTAATATTTTAGACATCCAAATTGGGGAAAATGGTAAAAATATTTCATGGAAACAAGAAAAAACAAGTATAGAATAATATATATGGGGATTAAATTATAATTATCATATAATTTCCCGCAATTGATATTTAACATCAACAATCCTATAATGAAATGTGAGTATAAGACAAACTTTAAAAACATATGTTACATTGTAGTCATGAATAATATCAATTAAATAACATTAAATAGAGAATTAAATAACATGTATATGATTATATTAATTATTTAATATTTCACATTTTTACTATATAATTTTTTTAAATAAAAGTAGTTACAAAATAACAAACATATCTTGATGAAACCATAATGGGATGAAGAACCCTTTCCTAAAGTCACAACTTTATTTATATACCTTCAATCCTCATTTATAATAAATACATATTTGTTATATATATTTAATAAAAATTTCATATATATATATTGACATTAAATTTTATAATAGTATTTTGTTATCAATTCTTTATTAAAATCATTATTTGGAGAACAATTGTTGTGTTTCTCACTCTTTTTTATGTTTAACAGATCTAGTCATCAATTTCACATAAGGTTAAATCACCTAAAAAATATTTATATTTGTTTAAATATCATATATAACGATTTTAAAAACATTTATAACTATCCATATAAGGTGGTGATGAAAAAATAATTAAATTACTTTATGGAACCAATTGACTATATGTAAAAATATAAAATGTTACTATTTTTCAATGGTAGGAATGAATGGAAAATTGATTAATAATTGATTATTAGTGAAAATTTATTATATAATAATATAAATATTTATGTATTATCATGTAATATATATGAATATCAATACATTATATAAGGTGATGAAAAGGAAAACACAACAATTTATAGATGGTGTAGTCTACACATATGCATAGGTGATGCATTCATTTCCCATAGGATGGAAAGTGACATGAAAAGGGGGTGTAACATAATCAATATTTAATTTTATTTTATTAGAGATATTTATTTTATGGTAATATAATGGTTATATTATATTTGAATGACTATGAAGATTAAATAAACATGAAATAACTCGGATAAGAGTAATACCACTTCTTTCTAAAATCGTCTCCACATTTTATCTCAATCCTTCTAGGTTGTTACCAGGGTATAACATTACCAATAGGTAATTTGGATGTTTATTATTTTGATATTTAGGTATATATTGGTTTATATAAGTGGATCATGTGGTGTTGAGATGTGTTATGTAGAGTTTCCCTTTTATAAGTGTAGTGTGTGGAAACCTTGTAAATACATGAAAACCTATCATATAATATATGTATATCTGGAAGAAATATGATAAATATTTAAAAGTCATATAATATAGTAAGGTTAATGAATAAATATAATAAATAAAAAAAATTATATCAATTGTTTTTTATATTTTAAAATACATCACTTATGCTTACCACTATTTTGTATCCACCAACCTTACCATAGTAACCACAATTTTCCATAGTTATTATTAATTATGGACAATAATAATATTGAAATAATTTTATATGTTTATTTATTAATATTCTTACTATAAAATAAATTTTATTAAATTCAATCCCATTATTTCATAAAAAAATATTTCTTATATCCTCACACAAATCACGTAAAACCCACTTCAAGTGAAAATGAATTTTTAATAATAAAAATGATATTATTATCATTACCTTACAAGTAAAAATCTTTATATGTATTATAATATATTTAATTTAATATATTTTCTATTCATTAAATTAAAATAATTCATCAATATTTATTTATTTACAATTTTAATATTTAATACGTTGCACAGAATAAAAAATCTATTTTTTGGAAAAGATTCCTTATTACATTCAGAAGTATTATCGTAAAATATAAAAAACTAATAATCATGTTATAAATGACTATTTATTACTTCACATTCTATATCTTTAGATTCCCTAATTTTTTTCTTATCTAGATACATAATTTATTATGAAATACAATACTTTTAAAATGATATTCTTTTAACATATAATGGATTTATATTCAATATTTAAATTTAGTATTTATTTCCTTTATATTAACCTATACATTTTCATTATTTAAAACATTTATAAATAGTTATCAAAATATAGTATATCCTATTAATACTAGATAATACAACAATTATTTAGAAATAGTCACATTAACAAAATATTTCTATTTTATATCATGCTCTGATAAAGAAAGGTATTTCATGATTTATAAACCATCACGAACATTAGAATTATCAATTTGAATATATTCACAAATATTGGGGGTGTAATGGTGATGTTATATAAGGAGGGTATATGTTTAATCTCTTGAAAGGTGATTACATGGTATTATAAAAATCCTAAAATTTAAAATAACATGATAAAAATGTAAAAAAAATTATAATACTCAAGACTTATAATTATCTATGTTTGAAAACACAATGAAGATTCATGGAAATAATTATTATAGTGGGATATTTATTGTTTATTATAACCATAATTGATTGAGGGATATTAACTCACATTGAAACACAATATAATAGAAGATATCATTGGCCCGATACTAGCATCCTTTTTAATTTTAACAGTATTAAAACATATAAAAAATCAAAATGTATGGTATATTACTCAAGATATAAGTATTATATCTACGTATTCTGAACTAAAAAAAAACACATAATAGGTGATAAAATTATTTTTAAATTTTAATCTAATGATGAATTTGGTGGTAGATCATTTGTATGTCACCTTTTTATTATATATTCTTCAAAACATTCAATTTCAAACATATGGGGAATTTTGAAACCTTAAATAGTAAGGAGTTCTTTGATGGATGGATTTTAGAAACTATCTCAATACTCTATTTCAAAGATATAATAGTCACCTACTTGAGGTTAAAAGAATTTATATTTAGGATTTTCATAATGTGGATATTATCTGATTTATCAAAATGTTAAGGGATTGGATGGATATTAATGAATACGATAGTGGATGTAATTTTTTCATTTTTATATTTTACTTACTAACATTAAAAGAATAAGTATCATGACCTATATGATTATTGTAATCCTTACCTTTGATGACCTTAAAATTGGGTAAAATAATTATAAATTTCAAAGTATATTTATCAATATAATTATGATTTTATGTTGTGATATGGTAAATTGTGGATTAACATATAATAAGATCATATTTATTTACCCTTTTCTAAAAAAACAAGACAATGATTTTGATATGTTATATGTGAGTTATAAGATTATAATTATTAATATTTTATCATCTACCGTATTATATAAAGATATATATTTTACATTACAATTTTTAGTTGAAATTAAAATTTTATCCATAATCACAAAAAGATCTGAATGTTATATCATCATCTAAAAATGTAAATCATAATTGAAAATATAAATTTGAAAGTAAATACATGAAACAAGGTGTATGTGGTTTATAGAGATTATTGGAGGATTATATTAAATTAATGTAATTTTTTTATAATTATATTTTTCTAGTCCAGTTTGATAGAAAATATTGGTCATTGATATATCACGTTGGAAAGGAATAAATGTCCCTCATAGAGTTCAGTATTTTCAAGAATATGTTCAATTTTATTTATTTCATTTTTCAAATAATGATTTATCTCAGAGTTTATAGTTATCATATGATTATTATCAGTGATTACCATTAGATATTTTCGTTTGACATCAACTAATAATACTAGTGTCTTCTCAGATTGTACATCGATTTCTAAAGGATCATGGAACATTATATTATCATTATGTTATATACATTCAACTCATATATTGGATTCTATAAGTGGAGTATCATGTTTCATTTCAACTAAATTATAAGAAAATAAATATTAAAAGAAATTATTTTTTTATGATGTATGAGGCATATTGACAACATTTGTTGAATTTTGAGTTTATTGAAATGAATCTATTTGTGACTTTTATCAATAAAAAATTTAGGCATACTGTTCATCCTGAGATTCCATGAGTAAACTGAAAAAAAACTATTTCAAGTATTGTGGTAGGAAAAAATTTATGATAGAAATATACAATAATGGAAAGACCATAGAATACTCATTATGAGAATTTCATATCCTATGTTGGGACATACCATGACGGGGTGAATGCTACCATGTTTTTGTATTATTCATGGCAGTTTATGTTTTTTAATTTATTTTGGATCAACCTAAGAATAAACAACTTTATAATCACCACCTTTCGATTATTATTTAATCAAAATTGAGAGGATTGTTAATGATAATGTGTGAATAGAGTAAGGTGTTATATATTTTATTATTCACATCCCTATGTTACAAATGATTTTTTACATTCACCTTTTTTATAAAATGTATATGTAAAATTTTAGGTATTGAGTATAAATCAGAATAAAAATATAAAGAGGTCTATACCATCATAAATTATAATAGATTCCTTTCATATAAAACTATTTGATGTCAACACAAAGACACATTCTCTGTAATGTACTATGTTTTTGAATTGGGTGTTAATTACGATGGTTTTCAAAAAATATCCGTGTATCAATGTGTTAATTTCTAAACTAGGCTCTAATACATTATTTCGTTTGTTGGAACACATAAAGGTGTTTTTTTGATCTTGGTTGAATACCTGATAATTTTTAGGGATGTCCCGATTAGTCTCAGGAGCACTAGATTTTGAAAAGTCTACTTTAACAGATCTGCAAGGGTTGCACACGGTTGCGAGCCAACCCGTGCAGATTACCTAGTTTAGTATTTTTATTATTTTAATTAAATAATATTAACTTGGATATTTTTGTTTAAATAGAATAATGTGTTAATAATGATAATATTTTTATTATTATTATGGTGTCAAAAGTTATTTAGATACTAAATGATATTAGTTTCATGATTAATGGGGTGTAACATTTATGTTAATATATTTTAATTGCATGATTAATGGGGGGGGGGGTAACACTTGTGTGAAATTAATTTTGCTTTTGGGTATCTTATAAAATCGATTAATTAAATGAGGATTGATTTTTATGTGAAATTAAATGAGGAGTTTCAGATTTATTGAAGAGGGGTGTAATTAAATAATGATTTTTAGAATTAATAAATAATTTTTTTAATACATGTGTTTAGTTTTATCTATTGTTTAATAATAATATTAATGTGATAATTATTATTCTGGTATTATGGGTATAATAGTTATTATTAATTATGTTTTTCATTATTATTATGAAGAAGAATAATATGATATTTTGTGGGTTATTAATTAAATCCAATGAAAAGGGGGATTTAATTAATTTTTGCAAAAAAGTGGTTTCATATAATTAATTTGTGTTAAATTGAATTTAATTAAATTTTGTGTAGCGGTGATTTTTTGGTTTCATCAAAGAAGTGTTTTATTATATGATTAAAATATGATGGTTATTGTTATGGCTGTTTCATTTATTAAATATTGGTTCAAATGAATTTATTTAAATTACTTGTTGGTGTTTTATTTAATTAAATTATATGAAGAGAAGGTTTTATTTAATTAGTTCATGTTGAGGGAATTAATTAAATAATGATGATTTAGAGTTTTTAATTTAATTAAATTGTGTATAGTTAATATAATTATATAACACAAAATAGGGAGTTTATTTAATTAAAAATTTTCAATGAATTTAATTAAATAATGTGTTAATTAAGAGTTAGTGGTTATAAATTAAGGTTAATATTAAAATATATGTAAATGAGGAGTTTGGAGTAATCGTGATGTGCACTTTAGTAAAATAGTGCGGGTCACATGCACGGTTACCAATTTTTTAATATGTGATTTTTTTTAATTAAAAATAAATGAATGATTTAATAATAATAATAATAATAAGGATATTATTATTAAAATTTTATTTATCTAATTAAATAAATTTTAGAAGAATTTATTTGGATGATTAATGGTGGATTTCAGAATTAATTATGAAATATTTATTTAAAGGTTAATTAATGCAGAATTGTTTTATTAAATGTGAATAATTAATTAAATTATTATTACATCATTTCAATTAGTTTATTTGGGTGCTAACTAGTTTATTGAGAGAGAATGAAGGAGGATATGCACTGTAGGAGCAGTGTCATGCACCAGGCCCACCCCCCTATGAGGCACGCTACACCCCCATGAGGGCTCCACTTCATGCACTCTGATCCTTTTTGTGTCTTCACTTGTCATGTTTGCCTCATCAATGTGAGCCATTCTATATATTTTTCATGATTATCACCGGCCATTTGAATCCTCTATCACCTTGTTTTCCCAATCAAAAACCTAATGTTCAGGTGTATGAGGGATTCCTTATTTCTTTTATTCTAAGGTTGTGCAACGGGGTTCTCGGGACCGAGGGGTCTGCGTTCTGCCAAACACCGCTGAAGATGAGGCAGTTCGGGATTATTCGGTACGTCAACATTGTTTCGGAGACAACATGAAAACACACTCACACAAATATATATATATATATATATATATATATATATATGAATGCGTGTACTTTTGAAACTACAGACCATTTGTGGATTGGTTTCTTCTATTTTTCAAGATCCTATGTATTCAATTGGTTATACCCCATGGTAGGGTCCCTTTCTAAGTCCTATTTTTTATAAATTCATTAATAAATTGCCTACTTCACTATTATTAGAGATTATATCCATGTAGTGACATATTTATATTGAATGCCACATAATGTCAATTTACCTTGTCTGATTATTTTGAATACTAAATTTCATAAGTCATTGGTGTGATAAGTAATATCATGTTTTTGTAATAAAACCCCTTAATCAAAGTGCATTTCCTTCAAACAAAAATGTAGTGGTAGTCATGTATCATGTTTCTTTCTGGTGCTATTTTTCTATATATCATTCTATTAGTACTGATATATGATGTGTTGATAACATGGAATGAATATTTTATTATTGAAAAAATCATGGGATGTTGAGGCTCTTGAATAGTTTTGATTAATTATTGAATTAATTAAGGAATTTCAACCTTGGTGAAACATGTTAATTGATTGTGAATGATAGTGATATGATAAATTAACTTTTATTAAAAGTACATACTGTGATAAGTCATTTTGGATAAATTTACGTAATTAATGGTGAATTAATTATGTTCTGTTGTAGTAATTTATTAAAATAGTTTATTTTATAAATTAATTATAGGGAGTTGAGATTTAGATTGAGATAATAACATTTTTTTTTTTGAAAAATTAATTATGGGATGTGATTTGTTTTGTAGATAAATTAATTGAAGGATTAATTAATAGTAATGAGTACTTAGTAAATTGTGGCATTAACTAATAGTTTTGGTAAATTTACCTAATCTATTGGATTAGTATTGGAATAAAGGTAACTATTTGGTATGTTAATTATCATGTTTTCAGTTAAGGAATTGGGATAATAAAATTTTGAGTTAATTATCTTATTGACATGCTTGTGGTTAAGAAAAATTAATTGTTAATTAATTGGTAGCTATTGAGATGTTGAATGGATAACTAATTGTAGAATTATTTGATGGTATTTTTATGTTGCTAATTAGTTATTGAATTAATTAACTGATTTAATTAACTATTTTATGATTTAATTAATTGATGTTTTTGGGGTGTTAGACATGGGGTTTGACACTAAATATTATATATATGTATGATTGATAAATCAGTTGTGAGATAGGGAATGATGCTCCAAATACTCGCATGGTGCAAGATGTGGCATTCTACAACCAGCATGCATTCAAATATTATTTTTGGGGATAGGGAATGGTGCTGAAAATACACATGGGTTGTGAAATAAAGACCGATGCTCCAAATACTAATGAGGGTTCTAGGAATGACACTCTACACACATTAATTTACATTGGATTGGGGGTCCAATTGGTCATACATGAACTGAATTAATGGTTTAAGGAATCCTGGCGTGATGTAATGATTTGTGATTGAATATGGAAATGGTTAAGATACTAGCACGACTGAGGCAGGTATTGAGATACAGATATCTAGGGGATCCCATTGGTTTTTGCGGTTAAATAATGAATATCATTTAACGAGGCTTATATTTTCTGACAAGGCTTATGTAATTTAATGAGTATTTAATATCTGATAATTGAAAATGAATGTGTGATGATTGTTGTGTAATCCAGAAAAATGAATAATGCATTTTCAATCACCAACTAAAGGATTAAGCATGTACAAGGGTACATAGTTACACTGTACTGATTTATTTATGAATTCCTTCACACTATTTAAACGTTTTATTGATTGTTTGGATTTAATGTGGACACCGGTGGTCCCAGTCTTCTGAGATTTATATCTCACACACTACACTAGATTCCATTTCACTGAGGTACGTGAGTAAATTCTATTTGGTTTCATGATTGTGTGGTTTGCATATATATGGGAGATAGGAGTAGAGGACCGAGCAAAAGCGTAGAATGCTCGAGGAGATCACCCTCAGGTCTTGTGTAATAATTTATTTATTTTATTATTTATATGTAATCCATTAGGTATGGTTTATTGATTTCATATTTGTACCATCATAACATTCATGTGTTGTAAAACATTTTCATTGGCCATTTTTTATTACACAAGATTTATAAAATTATGTCTTCTGCTGCTTTATCATTAGTCACACTGTTTCCACCATTTGCTGATATAGTCCACTTGATTTACTCTAATAAGAGGGTATAGTCTCCCCAATGACTATCCATTGACCCTCGCTACTATTTGGTTGCCTCTTGCATATGAAAAGACACACTTGAGGTCATGTTGTGACTGGTCCGGCCACCGGTTCAGGGGTGAGCTGGGTCAGGATGTTACAAAGTAGTATCAAAGGGTTATTTTCGATTTTTATTTATATTTTTATTGGTGGATAGGATACTAGTAATGTGTAGGTTCTTGGTTTAATAGTCATTATTGGGACTGATAACCCCAAGTACAGGAAATGACCAAGTGGCCAGGGAAAGGAATTAATATTCCTGCTTTTCGATATTACAATTGATATGATTTCACCGTTAGTGACTGGTGTAATTTCTAATGCTTAAGGAATATGAAATTTTTAAAAAAATTACCTTATCCAGATATAGAATGGATTTTTATTTACATTCATCATATTAGGCACATATATATTAAAATTCCATGCATATATGTCATTCCATGTAGTTTCATTAGTCAGATTCCTGCTAATATTGATAGTTCGCCTTTAATATATTCCATGTATTGTACTTATTTAGAGTGTGTTTTTAGATAGCATGTTTCAATGATATAATTATCATTCTTAAGTGATAATATCCAATGCTTATGTTCCATACATTTGTGTTATAGCATGTTTAGTGATTTCAATATGTTGGTTCGAGTTAGCTACTTGTATGACATGTTTGCTTAATAATAAATGATTGGTTTCATTGGATAAATTTATTTATTTTCAATTATAATGGACCTATTTTTCAGTACTAATGTGTTTGGTCATGTTATAACTATGAAAAAGAGTAACCCATGTATTCAAACAATTAAAAATTGATTCCAAAGTGAAAATATCAAATGAAAATAGGATATTTTAAATGGGATCCAAATGTCAGTGGTGAGGTGTATGGGTGCCTTATTGACTATTAGATGGAAATCCATGGGACTGAACCATAGAACCATATTATATTTTAAAATGGTTATTTATGTAAAACTGCTATATTTTCATTGTAATGAAATGTTGTGGGGTTTATTTTTGAAGAAACCATATTGAATAAATTAGACCTTTGGAGGATGCCATTTTAGTAAAAGGAATTTAGATGCTAAATTGGATTTTTATATTTAGAGAACAAAAAATGTGAAATGATTAATGAGGATTTATTTTATATCATGTATGATTTTCCTTTGGGGCATTGATTGAAAAAACCGTGTGGCTTTTTATGAAAAAGTACTTTTTTGTTTTTTGAAATTCAATTAAATATTGAACGGTTGAAATGAATTAATTAAAATGGATAATATGAAAATGAGGCATTTGAACATTAGGATTTCGTTTTTGTGTGACCAAAAGAGAGGGTCGATATTTATGTTTCTTAAGGGGATAACATGTGGTATGTAGTACCATTATAATGTTTTGGGCGTTAAAGTATGTTTGTCCCACTACTCGGGATGAATTTTTGGGACTTGAGTGTTTTGACATGCTGATTAGATTATGTTACATATTTTATGGTCAATGTTTGACATAGGGGTCATGGTTTGAGGAATTTCACACACATGAGTTAATGGGATCTGAAATAGAGCACAAGTGAGAGGCTGATCTTTTATTTCAACATCATGGACAATCTTACGTTGGGTAGTGTCGCATTGATTTCAGTAAATGTGTCGGCAGTTGTCTTCGAGAATTTTGAACAAGGTCATCCAATAGTAATAACTGATTTTTTAGTGACCTTGGTTTTCTCTTAGTGTTCTCTTCTGAATGAGACAAGCATTTCCCCTATCATGACATCATCATGAAGACACAAAGAAATAATTGGTCTTACATCGCACTAAAGTTTTAAATGTTTTTGGGATTGAAGAGTGGTGGTTAACTGGCTCGTTTGTGGGATGTGTTTTATCCAGGGTATGTTCATTCATTTGGGGAAATGGTAGATTTATTTAATTTTGAATACCCTTGAAAGTTCTTGACATGGGTATGTCATCAGTAGTCCTATAAGGACTTATATTTACTTGATTTTTTTGATTTAATAATTTAAAAAGGCACATTGCATGTTTGGTGGTGAGTGTGTATTTTGGGTTTGTAATGTATATTTAGGTAATCATGTGAAACTATATTATATTGGTTGAACTATACTAAAAAAATTTATTCAATTAGGTCCCTATAATGGACTCTGATTTATGCTCCATTTTAGTGAGCATTGGCTCGGTTTTTAAAGAACTAAGCGGTTGGACATATTTGTTGGTTAGTAGTGCAGTTGGATTTTGAAAATGTAACGTCTTTGTTGAAACAAAACAACTCATGCTTGGTGGGTTAGAAGATTTTTTAGTTCATGCTGACTTCTCGGGGATGAGAATTTTCTATTGTTGGTATAATTTAAAGTCCCGTGTTTTTTAATAGGGTTTAAATTATGATGGTTTTGGAAAAAATAAAATTGTATCGACTGGTTGGTTTTTAAAGTGATCTCTAGAACAATATTCTGAGTTTTGTAACACTTAAAGGTGTTGTTTTTAGAATTGTGTGAATAACAAATAATTATCATAGGTGTCTAAATAAGTCTTGGGAGCACCATATCTAAAACATTCCTCTTTAATGGATATGCACAGGATGTGCATGGTTTCATTCCAACCACTGTAGCTTACGTAGATTAATATTTTATAATTATTTTAAATAATATTAAATATGATATCATTTGTTAAATATAAAAATTCGTTAATAATAATAATTTTATTATTATTATTATGGTGTCATCAATTATTTTCTTGCAAAAAAAAATTAGTTGCATGATTAATAGGGTGTAATAATTATTTTAAAAGATTGTAATTTCATGTTTAATAGGTTGTTTCATTGATGATATATTAATTTGGCTTTTAGATGTCACAAAAAATGTTTAATTAAATGAGGAGTAATATTTTTGTGAAATTAAATGATGAGTTTTAGATTTAAAAAATATTTATGAAATTAAAAAAGGAGTTCTTGAATTAACAAGGATGCATATTTATTTAATAGAGGTGTTGAGTTTTATCTAAGGTTGAATAATAATAATAATCTGATTATTATTATAATGCTTTTATGAGTATAATAATTATTATTAATTATGGTTTTTATTATTATTATGAAGAATTATAATAATGGATTTTTGGGTTTTATAAATTAAATTCAAGTAAAAATTGGATTAAATTAATTTTTGTGAAACAATGGTTTTATTGAATTCAATTGACTTAATCTAAATTTAATTAAATGAAGTGTAGTGGATATTTTTGTGTTTTATCATATAATTTTTTTATTAGATTATAATAATAATGACAATTATTATTGTGGAATATTCATTTATGTAATTTCAGGATAAAATGAATTTAATTAAATGAATTGATGGGGGTTTCATTTAATTAAAATCAAGTGCAATAGAAGTTTAATTAATCGCTGCGAAGCCAAAGTTTTATTTAATTAATTCATGTTGAGTGAGTTAATTAAATAAAAATGAGTTGGAGTTTTAAATTTATTGAAATTGTGTTGAGAGAATTTAATTAAATAACCAGATATAAAGAATTAATTAAATTAAATTTTCTGAATTAATTTAATTAAATGTTGTGTTGGTGAGGAGTTATTGGTTATCTTTGACGGGTAATATTAAAATGCACGTAAATGAGAAGTTGTGGGTAATTGGTTTATGCATGGTTAGTCAAACCGTACGGGTCAGCTGCGTAGTTACCTATTTTTTAGATGTTTTTTATTTAATTTAATATAAAATTGATATTTAATAATAATAATAATAATGATGTTATCACTATAATTGTATATATTAAATAAAATAAATGTTAAAGGAATTTAATTGAGTGATTAATGGTGAATTTCATAATTAATTATGAAAAAGTTATTTTAATGTTAATTAATGTAGAAACATTATATTAAATGATAATAATAAATGTTATTATATTTATATTATATCTTTTTGTTTATTAGGGTGTCAAAAAGTTTATTGAGATAGAATGAAGGAGGAGACTATGTGTTTGAGAAACAACATGAATCAGGCCCCAAACCCTTTGGCGTGCGCTACACCACCCTTCTCAGCTCCTCTTCACATGCTTGGATCCTTTGAATGTCTTCACAAGTGTTTTATTCCTTTTCATGGTGAGTCTGTCTGCATATTTTTCATGATTCACATAGGTTATTTTACTTCTCCCTCTCTTTTTTTTCTCAAATGAAATCATAATGTTCAAGTTTAATTGGGTTTCCTTGTTTCTTCGATTCTAGGGTTGTGGATCTGAGTTATTAGGACCCATTGGATGATGTTCCAGCAACTGACGTCGATGGCGAGGTGGTTCAGGAAGATTCGGCTCATCGACATTGTTTTAGAGACAATGTTAACACACACACACACATAGATACTAAGAATTTGTGGATTGGATGCTACCTTATTTAATGATTCTGAGTATTGAATTGGTTCTACCCTGGGGTAGGGTCCCTTTCTATGTCCCCAATTTTATAAATGCATTAATAAATTTCCTACATTACTTTTATTAGAAATTAAATCCCTGAACTGAAGTATTTATTTTGAATGCCTATTAATTATAATTTTGTATGTTAAATGATTTAAAATTCTAAATGTCATAAGTGGTTTTTTTGATAAGTAATATCATATTTTGTTAATAAACCCCCAATATCAAAGTGTGCTACATCTAAACCAAAATTTATTTGTAGTGTTATATCATTTTTTCTTGAGGTTTGAGTTTTCCATATATCATTCTGTTAGTACTGATATATGAAAAATAGATTCCATGGAATTAATATTTTATTGTTGAATTAATTATGGGATGATGAGGCTCTTGAATTGTGTTAATTAATTTATGGATTAATTAATGGATATTGACCTTGATGAAACATGATAGTTAGTTGTGAAATAATTAAATGAAAATGGTGTGAAAATTTAACTTTTTAAAAAATTAATTAAAGTGATAAGTCATTTTTGCTAAATTAACATAATTAATGATTAACTAATTATATAATTTTGTTATACTTTATTTAAAAAATTAATTGTGGAAATTAATTATGGTGATTTGAGATTTATATTGAGATAATTAATTTTTTTTGGAAAATTAATTATTGGATGTGAATATTTTGTATATTAATTAATGGTAATGTGTACATAGTTAATTGTTGTGTTAAATAATAGTTTTGTTAAATTTAACTACTCAATTGGATTATTAAGGGAATAAAGATAATTGATTTGTAAATTAATTATCGTGTATTTAGTTTAGGAATTGGGGTATTTGAATGTTGAGTAAATTCTTTGGTGGACTTGATTGTGGAGAAGAATAATTAATTATTAATTAATTATAAACTATTGATATGTTGAATGGTAAATAAATTTTATAATTATTTGATTAAAGTTTTATGTTAATAATCTGTTGTTCAATTAATTAACAAATTTGATTAATTAAGTTATGAATTAATTATTGGATGGTTTTTCGGTGTTAGAAATGGTGTTCTACCCGAATGATAAATATATATATATATGATTGATAAATGGTTTGTGGGACAGGGAATGATGCTCCAAATAATCACGGGGTGAAAGACATGGAGTTCTTCATCCATATATCATGCAAATATTCTTTTATGTCATAAGGACTGATTATCCAAATGCAAATGGGTAGTGAGACAAGGACTGATACTCTAGGTACCTATAACGGTGCTGGATATGACATTCTGCACCCATTAATTGACATTTGAATGTCATTCCAGTTGGTTGTACATGAACGGGAATAAATTATAAATGAAAGACGGTATGATGTATTGATTTTTGATAGAATATGGAAAATTGTTCATATCCCAGCATGGATGAGGCAGGTATTGAGATACACGTGTCTCGGGGAATGCAAGGAGTTATGTGGTTAAATAAAGAATATCAATTAACGAGGCATATATAATCTTACGAGACTTATATAATTTAACAAGTCTTCAATATTTAATATTTGAAAATGAATGTGTTATTACTGTTGCGTATAAATGGAAAATGTATAAATCAAGTTAACACACCGGCTGAGGGCTGATGTAGGTACTTGGGTATATAGTTACATTTTATTGCTTACTTCATTTATGCATGCATTCACACTGTTTAAATTTTTTATTGATTGTCTAAATTTGGTGTAGATATCAGTGGTCTTGACCTACTGATATTTATTTCCCACACCCTACTTAAGACACCATTTCACTATGGTACTTGAGTAGATTCTATTTGGTTTCAAGACTGTGTTGTTTTCATATACTTGTGAGATAAAAGTAGAGGACCAAGCAGAAGTTCGGGACGCTCAAGGAGATAGTCCTCGGGGCTTGATTCATAATTTATTTGTTTATTTATTTATTGATATCTAAACCATGATTTATTGTTTACCACTTTGATAATTGTACCATCATAACATGCATGCATATTATAATATTAGCATTGGCTATTTTTTTCTACAAGAATTATAAAATTATGTCTTCCATTGTTGTATCATTATTCAAAAATTTTCCACCATTTGATAATATTTTACATTGTTTATACTCTTATAATGGGGTATATTCTACCCACTAACTATCCTTAGACCCTCACTACTAGTCAGTAGCCTCGAGCATATGGGGTGACGCGCTTGAAGCCATGTTGGGACTAGTCCGACCACTGGTTCAGGGGTGAGCCCGGATGGGATGTTACAGTCTTTCACTCTCTTTACCCATCTCTATTTTTATTCTCCGCTCGATTTTTGAGACAATTGATTTAGAAAACCAGGAGGAAGATGGATTCCATCACATGTATTAATATAATATCATAGCCAACAGATACCCTAGAAAAAAGGACTATATTGGATGATTCTCAGTGATCAATATTAAGATCATGTGGAAGGAAATAGAGATATTTTAACTGAGAAATTAGAAGGTACATAACTCTTAATAAATTTTTTATAGTACTATCATATGGACTGATCTTTTGGATAAATAAGATGTAGTTTATATTTTATGATTTGTATAACTATGTGTTATCCTATCCAATAACAAATAGTGGTGTTATAGACAATTTAATCTCATTTGGAGTTATTTTAGAATTTCATGAAAAAAAATAAATTAAAAATTTCCAAAATTTAGTTGTTTTCTATTGAAATTTTCAATGTTCATTTTTTTCCAACCCCATATAATTTTTTTGACAGACAAAAATTCCCACTGTTATGGTTATAAGACCAAATAATAGTTTTTTAAATAGTTCTGGGAATATTTACCAATAAACAAATCATCTTTTGTCGACATGACCATTTCATGGTTTACAAACCATTAATTCATGGTTAATGGGAATTATATTTCATTTATAATTAATTATAACATCGTTTTAGATGTGTAATAGTCATGGTTTATTCTGTTACCTTTGAATAAATTTCATCCATAAATGTCTTGGAACAATCTTTAATGTTTTTTGTTTATTGAGTGACTATAGAACAAATATTGTATGTCTATAAAGAAAACTCTCTTTTTATTTCCCTTTCAAAAGTTTATCATCTCAAATTAACAAAAACATATTCTATATTAAAATTATAATGTTATTCTCTATGGTAGGGGTTACAATTTTCAGAATACCATTTCATGGTTTATATCTACAATAACTGTGGTTTTTATGGTTTAGAAATATTATTTTCATTAAAATTCATAAAAATATTCACTTATACAATACAAGAGGTTTAGTGCTAAATAAAAATGGGGATTCAAATATAAAAAAACATTTTTGTTGCTATAGTCTCAGACTAAATTAGATTCATATGGTGAACGGTATAAAATGTGGTTGTTAATTATATTGTGGAAATGTATAAAAGTATAAGTATTTATTTTATAATTCTTTTAAAATAATTTTTTAACCAAGTTATTTTAAAATTAATTAATTTGAATATATGTGCTATTTATTTTATGTACTTGTTTTACTATTTTTTGGAATTTCCCTTTGATTATAAAATTATTCCAAAATGTCCCATATTTTGTATTATGAGAGTGTTTCTTTAAAAAATATATAATATAATAATTGAATGGTTTTATATTAAAATGTTTATGTTTTCATATATGTAATGGAATATCCATTATTAGTAAAAAATTAAAATGTAATTATAATTTATTCATTTATAAACATTTCGTAAATGTATAACTTGATGTATAAATTTATAAATTTTTATGTTTTTCTAATTATTCTTTTCTTGACTAAAAGAGACTAGAATTTTATAAAAAAAATGAATTATTTATTTATTTTAAATCAATAATATACTAATTTAAATGATCAATTTTGATGTTATTGAGTAATATTTGAGGGATTATTATTGATTTTATTTTTTTCTTCCTTGAATTTGGATTCTTCATGAGTTATAATGATATATTAAAATGTTTATAATATTTTATACATATTTCATGTCAAAATTATGATCGAACTATGGGTTTTATTGTGTACCATACCATGAGTGGTGAAAAATTGGTTCAGACAACTCATTCTCCTTGGATTTTAAACACTAATCATGAAAAGTGAGGGTTAACCACATATAATATAATGCCTAATGAGATAAACATTAAGACCAGATTTTTCTACGATCTTCATTTTACAATTACTTATAAAATGCTTTTGCTAATTTATTAAAATATAAATTAGTATAACAGAGTTATACCTTATCTCATTAAGGTGGTGATTATATATGATAATGAAATTTAATATATAGGGTTTGACACTGTGGTGATAAATAAAATATCTAAAATTATAATCAATAAGATGAAGATTGGATGGTGCAATTATTATCATAGGTCACTGAAACCTAATGTATATGATAGGAAAAGTGTTTTATGTTTTAGTGCAATGGAATTATCTTCAATACCTAAACGGTATTGAGAAACACAATACACAGTCCTTGTTAGGTATTAATTTAATTTAATTATCAAAATTCTATTTTAAAGGGTTTATAATACTTATTTTGAATGTAATATAATTGAAATTATATAAAGTAATTAAAAAATTGAATAATTATTTATGGATGGATAATAATTCTTGAACATTAGAAATATAGTAATGGTTTTCAACATTAATAAGGTTCATGTGGTGGATTAATATAAATCACTAACTTATGAAGAATAAGAAATTCATTTTTAAAATCTTTTATTTATCTTAATTTATAAGACAACATATTTATAATAAATGGTTATAGTGAATAATACATGATAATTAATTTTTATTTCCATGGATTTAATTGTTCCAATTTGATAACATTCATAGAAGGAATATATGTGTAAATAAATTATCTATGATAAAAAAGGTTATAAAATATATTTGTCATTATATAAGTGAATCATTTACCACCACCAATTAGTGTTAAAATTTAATCTACATAATATTATTTTTAATATAATTCCTTAAACACATATAAAAAATATAAGATTTAGGTTTCATTAGTTTATTTATTAAATTTTCTAAGATAAAAAACTGTGTTGTTTCAATATAAAAAATATGTTCTTCTTTTGAAGTATATTTTAGAGAATTTATACTTTCACGTAGCTTATTTGGAGGATTTTTATCAAATATAAGTTCAAATTATAAAATTATTATAACACAAATGAACCAAAAAAGAAATGTTAATTTATTTTCTAATGTTGTTTATGACGGGTTAATAAATAATTATAAAAATGCATTGAGTTAATTTTTTTACCATGTGATCTAGAATTATAAATTTTAATTTGAAGGTTTCTTTATGGTGAAAATAACATACAACTACTGTTACGTTGATATTATATGTTATTAACATCATAATACTAGATATTTTGTCAAAAAAATATGAATTTATATTCATAGAATTGGCCTTTTGGTATATTATTCCTAGTAAAACCATTATTCAATCAATATTTATTTTATATAGTACCAAATGAATTATTATATTGGTTGGATATTCCAAATGATTTTATACATATGTTTAATGAATTAATGAATGATTTCATGAGTTTAACAAAAAACTAATGTACATAACCTTATGGACTTTCTCAGGTATTATCATATAGTATATAGTTAGAGAACTAGTTCTGTATGGAATTTTAGTATTATTAAATAATTTTATGAATAAAAAATGTATAATTTTATGTAAAGTGTCCCACATTTTTCATTTTTTTCATTTTTTATATATATTGATGAGTAGAAATTATAATTTTTCTTCAGTGTATGAAATAGAGTTATCCCCAAAAAAATAATCTTAGAGTATTATAGGCTGTGAGTAATATATGAGTATAATTATTAGGATTTCATATATAATAATACAAAATTATACCAATACATATAAGGGGGATTATTTACAATATAACAAATAGTGTGTGTGACACATGTTTTTAGAAACTCTGAATTAAAATAACAAGGGTGCATATTACATATTGAATTCCCATACGTATAATTAAAAAGATACTTATAATGAAACTATTAATATTTGGACACCTTCTTTTGGTAAGTATTGAGGCTTCCCTAATGATGAAATTCCTTAGTATGAATCTGACCATGTATATGGTTTAGGTATAACCATGCTGTTAGTTGACCTTGATTTAGATGAGAGTGGAATTTGAAACCTTAGTTGAGATATATTGAAGAAGTCTATGTCCATACCAAGGTAATATATATCTAATTTGATTATAAATTTTTTATAATGGGTATATAATATCTTTATCCTCTAGAATAAATGACACAAGATATGTTATTTTGAAAAGTTAACCGATACATGAAAAAACTAGAATATATGTTCTACATCTATGAGACTAGCATAAACTATGTCCCATGGTAACATGATGCCTTGAACGGGTGAATTATGTGATTATTAATAATTGATGATGACATAGCTTGTGTATATATTTTTTTAGAAGAGGGGTTTAAAATTTATTCCATTTTAAATAAACATAATGTATTTTATATCTTGCATTTTAAAAAACACGAAGTCTAAATGAACCACAAAAAAGTAATCATTTATAAATCAAAAAATAATTTGGGTGGTATCAATTTAAAAAACCACTATCTTAAAAATAATAATTTATGTAATATAAATATTTATATTAACTAATAATAGATGAATACTTAATTTTCACTAACATAATTTTATTCTTAAAAATATGTTTTCTTCATAAATTTATTTTATAACATTTTTTGATGATGATGGATTTAATTGATTTCAAATTTTTTTTAATTTATAACTTAGTAAATGAATTTATTTCTTAAATTTAATATTTCAATATTATATTTGAGTTATATATATGGTATTTTCATAAAAATGTTTTATTTTTTAGTGAATATATGTAATGTATTGATTTATGTAAATCAATTCATTTCAATTCATCTAAAAGATCCATTATTTTTAAAATTTTATCATAAAGTAACATAATAATTCTTTAATCATCAATAATATCATTATTTACATTTGAATAATCATAATTCAACATTTTAGTATTTTTTGTTATAAGGATTTAAAAAAAATATTCAAAAAAACAATTTTCTAGGTAACAATGTTTTTTATCATAATAAATTATTTTAATTTATATTTATAAATGGTATTAATGAAATTTATAGACTATATATTACATCATATCTTTTAAATTTTAATTTATTTCCATAAAATGTAAAACCCAATATCAATATATTCTAAGTGAACATTGTATTTTAATAAAAAATAAAACAATGTATATTTTAATATTTTATGTGATAAGGAAAAAAATATTATAAGATCAATATCGATTTTTAACATTCTTGTTCAAAATAAGCATAGATTGAATTTTGGATGTTTTACCCTAGAAAAATATTTACGAATAATTGAAAATGATGTATTTAAAAATACCACCTTTTCATTAAAATAATTTGTCAAAATATTTATAAGTAACTGTATATTAGTTATCATATAAATAGAAATAAATAAAATATCATTTTGTGGTAAACTAGAGTATTTTTTAAAAAATTTCTTTATGTACATAATGTTATTCAATTCACTTTAATTAAAACAATATTTTAATTATGAATGATTCATATAATGTTTATAGATTAAATACCATACTATATTAATTTAAATCCATATAATAATTATTTTGTGTGATATAGTAAATGTAAGGTTATATAGTGCGTCAAAAATGAGTTTCTTGAAAACCTATTTTTCGACATGTTAATCATGTTTATTTTTAAGTGAAATTAAAACACTTCTGTTAATTGTATTTGATAAAATATATTATATATTTAGAATAAACATATATAATTTTTATATATGTTTTATAATCTTTTTTCCATAATGTGTTGTAAATATATATAAAATTAATTATTATGGTAAAGGTAATATTGGTTTACCAGCTGGTTAACCTATAATGTTAAGTGTTGAAATAATCTAAAATATTATTGAAACCAAATTGGAAGATTATATTTGAAAAATAAACTTATTATCATATTATATGTTCTATATTTTCCCATTTTACATTTAATTTGACTTGATATTATTTTAAATATTAAAAAATTACATGTTTGACACAAACCTCAATTATAATAAAGGAAACTCCTCCTATAACATAATCATATATATTAATCAATTTATCAGAACTAAAAACTACCAAAAAAAATATCCAACCACCATAGGCTTATTTAGATATTTTTTTTAATCCCATTATTCTAATCTTATGTTCTATATTATGATTATTTCATAATATTTATCCACCTCATTCTCCATAAATTTCTGAAAAAACCTATCGCTTAGGTTTATGGAGGACAACATAATACTGGACAAATGAATTTTGATTTCCATTATAGAATCACAAAAATAGTCATAAAAATCAGACGATTTAATATATATATATATATGAATCATATGGAATAAAATTTATTCTATTAAATTAATATAGTATCCATATTTTAGAATTTCAATCATCATGTAAATGATAATTGAATATATTGGGGTATCAGACACCAATTGAGGGGATACAAATGTCAATCTTTTTGTCAACGATCAATGAAAATAAATCAGATATAATAAATCATAAATTGGATAAAGGCCTTAGGATCTCATGTGAGGAATTTTATGCCTAAAAATTAAATCTTAATTAACTATTATAATTAAAATACACACTCAACATCCTCTTATCACTGGTAATCATATCATAAAGGATCTGAAATCAACTACCTCTAGATCACACAAAAACACATTGAAATTATATGGGATAATCATTCATATAATATAAATTCATATAATAGAAATAATAATTGACTATCTATGTCTTGATGATAACCATTTTTTCATTCCAGTGATCCATGAATAATAATTGTGATTGAATTCTTAAAACGACAACAACTCTCTATTGGAATAGATAGATGAGAAATAGGCTCTTATTAACTCATAGTGAATGGTACATTTCATGTTATCATACTCTTAATTTTTGTTAAAAGGTATAAAATACCCAAAAAAGGATCCATAACGCCAAGATTTGTATTACCCACTAAATAAAATGTAAAAAAAATTCTTATGATGAAACTTATTGTGTTAAAAATGAAATTTTTTTTTTCATCACATACCTATAATATAGTAAATATATTACATGAAAAAACAGATCAATTAACTCAATATATCATTTTCACTGACATTAAATTAACCCTTAATATTATAATAACATTAATTTATATAATATTTTTCACATGTATTTACTTTAACAATGTAAATAAATTTTCATAAGGAAATATAATACTAATTATTCTAAACACAAAAAATTAATTAATTTTTTCATTGGGGATTGTATATTCTTGGACACATTCTGAATCCTTTATTTGGTCCGACCATTTCCTATATTTTTAATGAATAGTATATATATGAGATTAAAATAATTTATTGTATTACCCTCTAGGACCATACCTTGATAGTATTGAATTCTATTCATAGACCATAAAAAAGTCAAACTACCCCTAAATCCAACTAAGTAGATAAGGAAAATCTATTTAAATAAAAAAGTTCCTATAAATATACATTGTATAATATAATCGCTTTGTTTCATGATATCTCTTATTGCAGGACACACCCATGGCATCATCATTCATTCTTACTTTGTTGTTTGTGGACCAAATTGAATGAACATTCCTACTTCAACCCTATCCATTGATTCAGTAAAGTCAAAACAATCCCTGTCAACAAGGCATGTGATATAACTTCCTTTAGCAAGTAAAACATTATATATGGATTATCCAATCAATGTTATACAACCAATGAAAAAACAAAGAAAATATACCATTCCTAGACATCAATGATTTTTTTCAATAAATAAATTAACATGATAATATATTATACACTAAAAATAATATCAAAGAAAGATACCATTACATGTGTTAATAGATAGGAACACCAATAACACCTAAACATTGTGTTCTTATTGGGGGTTCATTCCTCAAGATATTATTAATATGGGATGACCAAGCACATACATCATGATAAGAAGTATCAGTGCTTATAATCCCCAATGACCTAATCTTAAAAAATCATATATGTCAAGTTATTATTCTATTTAAAGTCTATATGATATATGTTTAAGAATATTTTCATTATAACTCTAGGGTCAAATTATAGAATAAAAATTATTATATCCTTTTGATAGAATATTAAATCAATGAACATTACCGAATATATTGTCAATGTAGAAATATCAAAACCATTATGGGAAGAATACATCATGTATAACTCATCGTGTGCTTTGTAAAGTAATCAATTATTATTGATTTTGTATATATGGATCCCGCTATTATAAAACACTAACTTTCATGAGAGAAAAACATCTAACTACTATTCTTATAACTCACACGATATGATGATTATTTTTATGGGTTACGTATTTAAGAAATTTTCCCAACCACATCTATGCTGCATTGATATTCTTCATCCTATGACCTAACATACTTTACTATGACACCCCAAGATATGACATCATTGATTATATTCCATTTTCCACAATAAAAACATGATATCTTGTCCAGTACAATTCTACAATAAAAACATGGCATCTTTTCCCGTACAATTAGTAGAACTATTGTAATATTTGTTATGACTATTCATTTCATACTAAGTGTTGTTAAATTAAATGGAAAAAAACTATGTATTTTAAACACAATCAACAGCATCAAAAGATGGAATAGTCTTGTATTTTGTAGATATAGATTCAACTAGATTGAATGATATTATATTACACACTAGTTTATATGGAATGTGATATTAGATCATATTTATATAAGTTAATATTTATTTATTTCTCCATAAACCTAATTTTCCTTCCTCTAAAAATACCAAGTTCATATCACTTATACTCCCCCAAGGACAATTGGATATTACTTATTAGTTCCCATTATGTTCCTCATGATTATACTGATATTTTCATACCAATAATTATATTTTTAAAAATAACATATATAATATAGGAAATAAAATATGTTATAGATCTGTGACTATTTTTAATTTAATTATACACACTATATTAATCTCTTTATATTCCCCATGTTTCTATTATAAAGATATTTATTCCATGTGACCTTACTGATAATTATCTCTATAATTTTTCTAGTTAGTAATTTTCAATACCTTGTATGTATATATACTATTGAATTGGTATAAGAAACAATTCTATCTACCATACAAAATCGTATTCCCTAGAATGCAGTTTTCTACATTTAGTCAATATTCGGAGATATACCTTCATTCTGGTCATAGATAATTATAAGAAGAATAGATTTTTTCCAAATTATTTCATACATATTTTATTTGGGAAATAATGGTTCCCCCATTAATCAATTATAGACTCATGGAAAAATATTAAATAAAAATTAATATTTTATGCTCGTGTTTCTTAAATAAATAGAAAAACTTATTTTCCATAATTTCCCCCCCTTATTGGGATTTTATGGTGTCTCAGATACATTATTGTAACATCATATAGACTCCTTAAATGGATGGTTGTCTTGACATTCATGTTCCCATTATAATAATAATAAAATGTATATATAAGAATAAAAAATTAATCGATCTAGGCATAATGATGTGGTAATAAAAATAGTTACTTATTGGTTCCAAAGTTAGACAACCAAGGTATAATCTCACATGAGTAACCACTACAGTATGGAAAATAACAATCATTTATACTTCTATACAAGGAATCAATTATTAAATTTTAAATAATCATCCTAATTATAACTAATTTACATTCATTTTTTACTTATATGATTTTTCATTCTCAATGAGTAATGTATAAACAACCTCAGTGAATAAAAAACCATTAGCATGGTTATAACCTTACATGTAGTATGTGTGTCCAGAACATTCCATTTCTACATACACTTATGAAACCCATTTTTATTCCATCCACTTTCACATCATCATCATTAACTTAATCCAAGTAAGTAGTTCTCCCACTATCTCTAATAGTGATATAGATCCTATTATTGGAATTAATATATTACTTTACAAAACTTTTTTATCATATTTATTTTATAATATCATTAAAACTCTTTTAGGATAACTACTTTAGATAGTAATTTTTTCTCACGCTACATGTTTCTTAATATTTAAAAAGCTTATAGAATATAAACACATTTTTTTATAACATGATAAATTTATATAAAAATATAACATATATGATTTCTATATATCATTATATATTTCATATGTTTATTAGATAAAACCACTATTTTTTAATCATATAATTAAAAGAAATGATGTATCTACAATGCATATTTGTTTAAACATTGATGCTCCTTTTAATTATTTCTTGAGTCACAATTTTGTAGGTAAATTTCAATATAGTAATTAGTCCACCCTATATTTTTCCAAGAAATATTAACATGTAACACTATTCATTGATAAGACATAATAACCCTATATAATTGATGTTATAATGAAATGTGTGTTTCGGAATTTCTCTACTCTATATTTTTTTTATAAATATATTCTTAAAAATGATATTATCTGGCATTTAGGAAAAAATAAACTCATATATTCTGACCTTTCATATTTCATACTTCAAATTTAAATTCCATATAAACTCTTGAAGGAATATTATTATGTTTATTAATTTATCTCTATATTATCCTTGGTGTATTCCAGACTCACTAGATGAAAAAAAATTCAAATTTCTTTGTTTCTTACCTTTACTTATAATGGATACCTTACATGAAAATAAGTAAGTAAAAGTGTTGATAATAACTAAGTTTATCAAACCCATAGTTTATAAATAAAATAAAAGAGATATCATTGAAAAATAATTTTATTTCTACATGAAAATGATTTATCTTTCCAAAACTGGTTATAACTGAGTATTGCATTTTATATTCATGAGTTACTTATAATGATTGAAGCATTAATAACCATTTAGTTCATTATATAACAACATAAAAAACATTTCATCTGAAACTGAAATAGGGTATCCTTCAGTCCATGGGAAAAAATAGATAAAATTTTTGGTTATAATCAACACATGTTAAAATAGAACAATTTACATAGGAACTGAACATTCTATACATATCACAATTGACTTTGGAATCAAAATTTGTCTTCCACTCAGAGAAATCACCATACATATTGTAATGTTTAAATACATTATTGTTTACTATATTTAAATTAAAATATGTGATAGGTAAATCATATCTATTATCCATGATATATAATAGAAAAATTAACTTCAATTGATGAATATACCAAAAGAATAAGTGACTACATTATTATTCATTTCAGTTCATTGAATTTAAGATTCCATGTACTTATGTCATAACATGGGAAACAAATAGACTTCTATATAATCAATTTCATCATTTATTTGATCGATATTATGAATGTTAATTTTTCATCCTATTTTCCATTTTTTTCCTTTTATATAATTTTTTTTCACAATAATAACATATTATTAATATTTTTTCAGACTTTCATCTTTTTGGTGATCCTTAGATAAAAGATAATTAATTTTTTTCTTTATACTATTTATTTTTTTAAATTTTAAATTAAACTAGATTAGTTTGAAAAAAATTATAAAATATTGTGATTAATTGATATATAATTATCGATATTTCTATTCAATCATATCTAGTGTAAACAAAATTATATTTAAATATTACTTTACATTCACTACACATAATTCTCAGATATTAGAGAATATGTGGTATCACTCATGTTATGATGGTGTGTCCTGAAATAAATGTAATGTTAGGGTGGAATTTAAATATAAATAGAAAATATGGCATAAATGAGCCTTCTATAAGCATATTATAAACTATATCCCCATTATTTAGTTTAATAGTTTTTGGGATATCCAGAAAAATGAATTTCTTATCCTATATTACATTTAGAATGCACTTGTACAACTCCTTAGAAACTCATTATGATTATGAAATGTTATTTTACCAATATTAATAACAATATATATTTTTTATTTCATTCCATTTATAATAAAAAATTAAATTTAGCATATTTTTTCTTTTATCTCGATTAAAGATTAGTCATTACTTATTAATTAAATCATGAAATGTACCATACTTTTTTATCATTACCTAGTCGCACTCAAAAATTTACTCAAAATACTTAGATTCTAGAGTATTCTAGTTGTAAGGAACCCTTAAAACACTCCCCATTTTCTAATATATGACTACACCACTACTCAAATATTTCTAAGGATGTTTTTTGACTAGCCAACTACAAAACTAAAAGCTGGTAGATCTGTTAAGTCAACTCTCATCTTCTATAAATCATAAATGTTATTTAATAAATTATTTTCCACATAGGATAAACAATATTATGTATGGATACTTATTTAAATCCATATTTAGTTGATCCAACTCATTTCTCCCATAATAACACCCTAGTAGTAGGGGTTACCCTCAACTCTGGTAGCCGACCACCTCAAACACGTGGTTTTGTTCAAATAGAAATTACATAATGTTATACCATATAATATTTCATTATGGTTTTTTTATTATTTTAGACAAATGAAATGATTTTTCGATTAAATATGACTATAAAGTGTTCTCTAAATCACAACATGACTATGGGATAAATAGAAAACCATTACCTCCTGAAATGACAATTTTAATTACGAATGTTTAATAATTATTTTTTCTGCCATTTCAAAAAAAACATATACATATAATACTAAACCAATAATAAATAAAACTAAAAAAAATGATAAGGAATATGTACTAATATTTGAAAATTTAAAGGAATAATAGATAATCCACTTCAAAAAAGGTATAAGCATTGGGTTTTTCATGGACTATAAGTGGTTTAAACCACTGCCTAATAGTGTTGTCTGGGTTATTAAAACTACATTGTATTGCATAGTCTCTAGTTATTTAGCAGTGTTTTTTCTAATTTCATTTTGGTTCTATTTAAAATAATTTTTGGATCATATAGAATAGATATCTAGATTATTTATTGGTAGTTTTTTTATAAAAAATATCTTGGAAAATATAAATAAAAATAGAAACATTCAATGAACATTTACTATAAATTTCTTTTAGTAGCGGTTAAGCGTAACAACATCTAAACATACTATATTCATTGTATTTAGTGCAGTTTATTAAAAACTCTACTAAATTAGTTCTATTTTTTTAATAAAATAATAATAAAAAATGAAATATAATAAACTAATACATAATTATTGGATAAACTGTTCTAACATATATCATAAATCCACAGCTATATACAACACCCAATCATCATAACATCAATCTTATTTAACCTGTAAATCTTTCAATATACATATAAAACATCTCTAATAGAGACCCATTCCAAATATACATCTATGTCATGGCCTCCAATACATATTTATTCTTCCACATAATCACATCTACAAAAGCGGACCACATCATCTCACCAACATTAAAAAAAGACAAAAATTAAAACTACACATAATAAATATGAATTAATGTTGAGTAATTAATAAAATATTAACATAACTTCAAAACTAAGAATCATCGCGAATTAATTTTCAATAATTTCAATGGATTAAAATGGCCTACATCTTACCTACTATGGTCATCTTCCACCTATAATGAAAACGTGAACATAAAAGAAAAGATATGTAATAGTTAAAAGACACAAAATATATTCATAACGTTGTACAAATAAAAATTTCCGTTTTATTAATCAATCATAATATATTTTAACATAATAAAAATAATATTTAATAAAAAAACAAATTGAAAACATTAATTACATATTTTAGATAAGATTCAACAGTTTAAAAATAAAAGTGATAAATAAATATTGTAATTTATTTTTTATGCAACGTGTAGTGTGCTTAAAGTTTACTTAATAAACATGTTTTACAGATTTCAAAATCACAACATGTCCTATATTTAGAAGACAACATAGTGGTCATTTTCCCATTATTTCACATGAATTTGAGATCATCTGATACAGTTTTGGCCATTCCTAAAACATTTTATTTATTTAAATCACAAATGACAAATTTTCGAACATAATAGGAATACCATAATCTAGAATAATGTTTCTTTAGTTATTATATTTCACAATTAAAAATAATGTTTTTTTAACATTATTTTAGGGAAATTAGACTTTGTTTTTTTTGGTTTTCCACCCCCAACAAATGTTTTTAATAGCTTTTTTAGCTTTTAAAAATGTATACCGAGTAACTCTGACCACACAATATACCTGATTGAAATTTGTTTTCCTTTTACATGTCAATAAATCAATGGTTATTATTCCTTGACTTCACCTCATTCTGTGGTTTCCTTATAAAATTTTAACCATTCCATAACCTTTTTATTGTTTTCAGACACTAAAATTGTTTTTACGGACATAATGGGGAAACTATAATTCAGAATGAGGTTTTTCCAGTTCCGACATTTCAAAATTATATATATGAAGTTCTCCCATGATTTTAGGGCAATATGATGTCTTCTTCCAAGCGTTGACCCCCATTATACTTGTAATTAAAGGATTTTATACCATTACAATGTGTATACTAAGAAATTATGACCACACCACATGTTGAATTGATGATTTATCTATGAATACACAAAAAAAACTAAAAATTCCTTTTAAACCATAATTGTAAAACAATAAACTAAAATGATGTGTCGATATTTCATATATTTTAAAATTAATTTATTTGTTGTTTTCTCGAGATTCCAGTGTAATCCGATATTGATTTCCTAGTTTTGACACCCGACACTTATTTTTAATAGTTTTGGTATCTTTTAGAAGTGCGTAAAAGTATTTCAAACCACAATAAACATCAGATTGTGATGTCATTTAAGTATACATATCAAAAATAAATTAGGAGTGGTTGTCCCATGATAACACAAAAAAATGAGGTCATTTCCTATGGTTTTTATGGTTTCATGCATGTGGTGTTTTAAAATAATTAAAATAAATTTAAAAAATTAATTGGAAAACTGTAATTCAATATTATATTTCATAATTTTCTTTATTAAAAAATTAAATATACCTCTATTGTCCCATGAATTTAGGAATATTCCACATGGATTTTCTAGTTTTGAGCCATCGCTATTTTTTTAAGGCTTCTATAACATGGTCAAGTGTAAACGGAGTAATTCATGAAACACTACTCAATGAAGTGATGTTTGTTCTATGCATTAATGAAAAAAGACACTCTTCAGTGGTATTCCCTTGATTTCACAACAATATGTGGTTATTTTCAATTATATTGACAATTAGACCACATTTTAGTGGTTTAAAACACTAAAACATTTTTAGCGATATAATGTCAAAACACTAATTTTGAATGACATTTCATTAGTTCCTACATATAAAAATTAAATCTATTGTCATTATCGAATGATTTTAGGAAAATATGATATCATTTTCCGGGATTGGACTTCCCGACACTTGTTTTTAAAGTCTTTTGTAACTTTCAAAAGTGTATACTGAGTAATCCTAAGCACACTATAGATTAGGATAATGTTTCTACTATGAATACACATAAAAACAACTTAATGGTGGTGTTCCCATGATTTCACATCAATATGACGTCATTATCCTATGGTTTTGTCCATTCCATTCACATTTTAGTGTTATAAAACTCTAAAAATAATTTTACTGCCATAATGTGAAAACTATAATTCAGATTGACATGTCCTCATTTTCCTATATTTTACTATTAAATATCCGTTCATTCACCTATTATTTTAGGGAAATATGATATTGTTTCCCAATTTTTTGACACCCTAATAATTATTTAATGGATTATATGTCTTTCAGAAGTGTATTTTGAGTATTTTTGTCCCCATCTAATGTCAGATCGATGTGTTGTTTGCATTTAAACATGGATAAAAACTCAACGATAGTTTTCCCATGATTAGAAAATAATATTAGGTTTGTTTATATGGTTTTGACATTCTATGCATGTTTTAGGGTTTTAAAACACTAAAAAGACATTTATGGGCATAACAGGAAAACCGTAATTCAGAATGATGTTTTGTCAGATCCAAATTTAAAAATTAAATATATAATCATTGAATCATGAACTTAGTTAAATATAACATCATTTCCGTAGTTTTTGTCACTCCAATAGTTTCTTTTAAAGGCTTTTGTACCTTTCAAAGGTGTATACCGAGTAATTCCAATCACAGTGCACATCAGATGAAATGGTGTCTATGAATACACATACAAAACTCTACAATTTTGGTTCTAGGATTTAAAATCATTTTGTGGTCAATTTCTATTTTTTACTGCTACATGCTCATTTTAGTAGTCTAAAACTCTAAAAACATGTTTAAGTCCATAATGAGATACCATAATTCAGAATTATGGGTCATTGGTTCCTACATTTGACATTTAAATATATGGTTATTATCACTAGATTGATGGGAAATCAAACATAGTTTCCCAATATTTGACCACATTACACATTTTTTGAAGGATTTTTGAAATTTCTAGTGTGCCCAGTGAGTAATTACGACCACACCACACATCGGATTGACATGTTGTCTGTGCATACATGTGAAAAAAAATAGTGGATTTCCATTTATTTCATATCAATGTGAGTTTTTATCTATAGTATTTACCATTACAATCATGATTTAGTGTTTTAAAACCCCAAAAACATGTTTACGTCCATAATAGAAAAACCTTAATTCGGAATAACATCTCATCAGTTTATAGCCAGAAGGTTCAGGAAGTAGGTAGAAACCTGCTCCCATTAAAATTAATAAATGAAGAAGTAAACTATAATGTACATCTCAAGAACAAGAGGCTTTGCAAAGCCTTGAGTACAGAACCCCATTCCTATCATTGCTACTCATATCTTCACAATAGAAAGGAAAGAAAAACGACCAGCTGGAACTGACCTCCACAATGGCCCTTTTAGATAAAGCATCAGCGACCTGGTTGGCTTCACGATATGCATGAGAGACATCAAGGTGTAAGCTGTCGGAAAGCCTAAGACAGGAGATCCAATCAGGCATCATCATCCAAGGAACACTTCGAGACCCATCCTTCAATATCTGCACAGTAAGAGACGAATCCGACTCCAACCATAGTCTATGCCAACCATAACGAACAACATACTTGATAGCTTTGATAATCGCCCATAGCTCAGCTTCAATAGCATGATCATAACCAATATAATGGAAAAAACATCCTTTCACAAAGCCCCGATGAGTTCTTAAAACTCCACCACATCCAGCAGGACTCGGCGCACCGTTGGTCTCCCCATCAACATTCACTTTCATCCACTCTAGAATTGGTGGAATCCACCTAATATATTTGGCTTTCGTTCCCTGCCACTAACACCAAGGGATCTAAAGATGATAAAGTCAGAAATATCATTATGCATAGACCCAGTTGGGATCATGGAAGTAGCTGCAATACTTCGGTGTATATGCAGAACACCATCCTGGAATGATGGCTTTTCATTATTAAAAACAACAGACTTCCGAGCTTTCCATATGTAGGAAATAACTGAATTAATAGCAGAAGTAAACAAGGAATGAAGTTGATCACTGAACTCGATTCTCAAGGGAGAGCTTAACACCGATTCAAGAGAATAACAATCAAGACAGTAGTGAAATATTGATGCCACATAATTCCATAAATGCACAGAAAAAATGCAGTGAAGGAACATGTGTGGAAGGGACTCATCCCCACTGAAACAGAAGTAACATACCGAGGCCAGGTTGAGTCTATCACGCTGTAGCACACATTGAATTGGCATTCTGTTCTTCCAGATCCTCCACATCAACATAGCATCGTTGGGAGAGATGTATGGTTGATGATAACCTGCCAGCCAAGAAGGAATTCCAGAGAGAGTGCCACACTGCATACTGTAATAACCCCTGCTGGAAAAATCACCACAAAGGGCAGGTTTCCATATAAAAATATCACTATCAACATAAACATAATTGACAATTTCCATTCACAGATTATTTGGAATAAGCTCATGAGAAATCATGTTTTCCTTCAGATCAGAAATGGAGAGATTTCCTAGGGAGGGGGGAATATTAACATGATATTTAAAAGGAGAGGACAACCATAGTGTGTTCTAGCAGTTCAGCTGAGAGTCAGAAGAGACCAACCAAATTGAATGAGACATAATAGACGAAAAAGCACTCTTAATTGAAGGCTAGAGAGAAGATTTCAGAAATCTGCACTTACTGTTTTGCAGTTTGTCCACAAACCTTCCAACCATAAAATCAAGATAAAATCTAGGCATAGAGAGAATCCTCCAAGTGAAATTCTGAAGAAGCACGTTATTGAATATTCTAGCATCCTTGATCCCCATCCCTCCCATTTTGAGTGGCTTTATACACTCATTCCATGCAATAGTAACAAGCTTCCTCTGATGAATAAATCCAGTCCAAATGAAATTCTGAATCTTTCCAGTCAATTCTTTTAGAAGCAGAGCTGGCCATCTATACACAGAAAAAGAGTAGACAAACATAGATGTAATAATGTAATTGACAAGGAAAACTCTACCAGCCTGAGACATTGTCTTCCCTTTCCAACTTGCTAACTGATTGGTAATATTTAATGCAATATCCTATAAATGGGAACGTTTCACCCTTCCCCAAAATAAGGGAACCCCAAGATAATTAAGGGTCAGTGTGCCTTTTCTGACACCGAGCCTACGAGAAACCCTATTTTGCTTCGAAATTCTAATGCCTTCCCCAATGACGACAAAGGATTTATTCCAGCTGATCACCTGACCTGAAACCTCTTCATAGTGTGAGAAGATAATTTTGATGCACAAAATTGTATTCTTGTCAGCCTTACAAAATAGAAGTATATCATCAGCATATAATAAATGTGACAGGGTAAATAAATTCCTACTTGCCCTCATTCTTTGATAAATACCAGTGTTGACAAGATCATGAAGACAAATACTCAGGTAGTCCTCCGCCATGGAAAACAGAAGCCCAGATAAAGGATCCCCTTTCTTGACCCCTCTTGTGCATCAAAAGAAACCCCTGGGGGAGCCATTAATAAGAATGGATTGTCATGCACTTTTCAAAATGGCCTGAACCAAAATAATGAACTTCTCTGAGAAGCCATGCATCTTAAGAATTGAAAAAATAAAGTCCCACCTTATAGTGTCAAAGGCCTTTGCAATATCAATCTTCACGGCCATGTTACCATGTGGAACTTTATTTCTCATGATTTGAATGCATTCTGAAGTGGTGAAGAGACAATTATGAATCCTTCTTTCAGGTATAAAGCCAAACTGATTATCAGAGACAAGACTTTTAGAAACATCACCTAATCGGGTAGCCATGATTTTGCTGATTACTTTTGGAATCGTGTTCCCAATGGCAACAGGCCTGAAATCTTTAATATCCAAGGCGTTATCCTTTTTAGGGATTAATGCAATAAAGTTAGAATTCATCCCTAATGGAATATAGGAGTAATGAAAGAATTCCTTGACAGCACTAATTACTTCCATGTAAATAATATCCCAGTAGAACATAAAGAACTTGTTTGTGAAGCCATCAGGGCCAGAAGTACTGTCCATATTTAAAGAGAAGAGGGCAAGATGAATTTCTTTTTGGGAAGGAGTCTCAATAATATTTCTGTTCTGATTATCAACAACACTGGATTCAACACATCTAATAATCTTATCAAGGTTATTCACACCATAGCCAGAGTATAAATTTTCAAACTAGGAAGTCGCACCATTGAAAATGTCATTTTCAGAACTCAACATATTAACATCAATATTTATGGACCTGAGATTTATTCTATCCTTTTTCTCCTTGTGCATACAATGAAAGAATTTTTAGTTTCTATCCCCATCCTTGAGCTACTTAACATTGAGCTGATTTCGGTCAATATTCTCCTTACGGGACAAGAGACTATCAAGATTTGAAGTGGATTCCACCTCATCTTGTGATGGAATTTCCTGTTGCATGTTCCTCTTTTGACAGCTCAACAAATGTGACTCAGCTTCTTTAATATCATTAACAATGTTGGAGAAGGTCAATTTACTCCACTCTTTGAGTCTGGATTTCACAATTTTTAGCTTAGCATTCAGAATGAACAACAAACTACCTATGACATCTATTTTCCAAGCCTCTCAGATTATTTCCCTGCATCTTGGAACAACCTGCCACGCATTATTAAACTTAAAGGGTAAGGGTGCAGACCTTAGACAACTGAAACATATATCAACCAGAATGGGATTATGATCCGAATGAATCCAGGGAAGAGTAACGCCAGAGACTTCCATCATGTCACTACTGTCGTCCAACTTAATTAGACATATGTCTAACTTACTTGCCTACCTACCATTCAGAGAATACCGGCTCTAGGTAAAATCCACACCTGAGATTGGGACATCATGAAGCCTACATTGATCAATACAGGCGGAGAAATATTTAGCTGAAACTATACAAAAGTTGCTCCCTGTTTTTTCCTCTGGCCTCAGAATGGTATTGAAATATCCAATCAGAATCCATCTAGCAGACATGCTATCAGAGATAGTAGTAAGTGATTCCCATAAAGATCTCCTTCTAATATACTGATTGAAAGCATACACAAAGGTCACACAAAAACTATTCTCCAGAAATCATCAAGATAAAGTAACCGACTATTGATCAATCTGAACGGAATCAAAGCTAACACTATTGTGTTTTAGAACCCATAAAGTTTCATTCCCATTCACATGTTGATTATCCGAAACAAGTGAGTAGCCTATATTACTCTACTTAAAAGCCATCCATCTTTCAAAACTCATTCTTGGCTCAGAAATACCTACTAACATAGGTTTTTTGGTCATAATGATATGCTTCAAGGTTCTGACCGTGGGTGAGTTCCCAAGACCCTGGCAGTTCCAGAAAATTATCCTCATTGATTAGAAGAACTCTGCCTAGTGCAGCGTCCAGCATAGCTTGAAGCTAAGCATTCCTTAGGGTCTGACTTATTCCCATCTACTGTATCATTAGATTCATCTCCATCTCTAGCTTCATCATCAGAGAGAGAGGTAAACCTGTTTTCTGAATCAATGGGCACTGTAAAAGATGCCGGTAACTTTCTTTTTGCAGCTTTAGAAGAAGGTACTTGTGAGAAATTTTCTTCTAAGTCCACAGTGGGTTGTGCCATCAGACTTCCACCCACAGGGGAATCATGAATCACTAAGTCAGTTATAGTCAGAGCACCAGATCCCTCATCCACAGAAGGACAACCCTTCTCTGCTTGTGTTCGTTTACCAGCAGAATCATGTTCAATAACCACCTGACAATCAGGCACATCACCCTCATACTGAGGGTCCAGACTTTTACTCATTTCATTGGAAATCTGAGTACCAGAGCCCCCATTCACAGATGGACAGCCCTTCCCTGCTTGTGTTCATATACCAGCAGAGTCATGTTCAATAGCCACATGACCAGTAGGCACATCAACCTCATGCTAAGGGTCCAGACTTTTACTCATTTCATTGGCAGTGTGAGCATCAGTCATTGTGGTCACCTTTACAATGGTCGCCTCCTGTGGTGGGTTCTCAAGACTATGATTCCTTTCTTCATAATAAGGTGTAACATCAACATTAGATCTCTGAGCATCGACCTTATCAATCACTTCATGTCCATTATTAGTGATATTGTCGAGTTTTGATTGACCCTAATCAGTTGTCCTTCTTCGACAACTCCCAGCATCATGCCCTCTATAGTTACAAGAGGAAAAAATATTATTCCTGTTACATTCCGAAATTAAATGCCCAATGATTTGACAATTGAGGAAGAATTTTGGCTTTCTCTCATAACCAATTTCAAGATTGATGTTATCATCCCTAGTAGTAAAGACTACCTCTTCCACTAAGGTAGCTAATTGTCGACCTCCACTAAAATCCTAGAAAAGTGCCCAATGTTAGGGTTATCTGTTTGTTTATCAAGTCTAATAGGGTTAGCAACAGAGGAAGCGATATCCCATAGAATTTTTGGATGCCAATAAATCCATCTTAACTTATGGATACGTATCCATACCTGGGCAAAGGTGTTTTTAACCAAGCTGGGATCAATGTTACGATCCCACTCATGAACCCGATGAAATCTAGGATGCAGAGGAATAGAGCCCAAGCTCCAAGCACGCCTTTTACATTCATCAGAGGGAAAGACCACATGATAAAAGCCTCTACCCATGGATGTCATCTTCCAGTCACTAAAGCCCCAAATCTCAGCCATCCTGCTTGAGAGGTCATGAAATTTCCAAGGTCGTACCCCTTTTGGAACCACAACCCAAGCAATAATAGAAAATTTACACAATTTTACCCTTTCTTCAACAGCGGCTTGATTGGCCGATACTTGTGTAACACGACCCTTTTGTATGATTCCTCCCGAGCCACCAGCGTTACAATCCATGAAGGAGAAGCCTCCAGCTTGTTTAGCCACATCCGCAAAGCTCCTCCCGTAATCAGAGACATTATTTGGCATCGCCTTATCAAATTTTTGTTTAGCATATAGACTGAAGAGCTCATAATGTCCGAAGCAATCCTCATCCTTATCCCTGGAATTCTTTGCATCATCACCCCGATTAGGGTTTACACCTTCGCCCTAGAGGTCACCATCACGAGACGCCATCGTCACCTCTCTCATCAGTTTATACATTTCACAAATAATTATATTTTTATTTTACTATGATTCCATAAAATATGACATCATTATAATGATTTTGACACCCTGAAACTTGTTTTAAAAACATTTGTTCAATTTTGAAGTGTATACTGAATAATTCTGACTACATAGTACACTATATTGACATTTTTTCTCTGCGTACGCATCACAATTAACTTTGAAAAAAACTTCCCATTATTTAAAATTAATCTGATGTCTTTTTTCGATTATTTTGACCATTCCATGTGATTTATATTTTTTTAAATAATAATGGCATGTTTTGACCATAATGTGAAATCCGTAATTCAGAATGACATTTTTTCAGTTCCTACATTTCACAATGAATTTTATGGTCATTTGCATAGGATTTTAGGGAGATACGACATTGTATCATTGGTTTTAACCCCCCAAACTTGTTTATATAGTATTTTGTACATTACAGAAGTGTTTAATGAGTTAAAACTGAAACAAAACAAGGAATGTTTTCAAAATTATGGATAATGATCTATAATTTATTTTTAACATATAAAAATGAACCATGTTTCACTCCAAAACAATATGTGTTTGATATCGAATGAAATGGGTGTTCCCCATATAAAAGTGTCATTTTAGTTTTATTTATCAACATTGTATGTGTTCTTTTCCAATGTGATAATAATATTTGGAATTTAAAATAAATATTGATGGATTGATCTATAAGGATAAAAATTTTCTTGATGGGCATGTTGTTAATCAGATGAAATATAAAATATACAACATTTTCTATTTACAACCTCCACTAACTCTGTGATTTCCCCTATGATATTTTCCATGAAATTTTATTTCAGTCAAGAAACATTCCTTTTTTATTCTTGATCAAAGACACTACTCAAACCCCTATCATGTGTAGAAGTAACAGATGATGCCACCCTACCCAAAAAGCTGATAGAATAGGCTTAAAACCCACCCCTATTCACCTCTATGTTGATCGTTCCATAAAACTAATCTAAATTCATTCTACTAAGATAGTGATAATCATTGTTAAGGGTTTACATCCTTGACTTCTAGAATTTTAAAATGTAAATATAAATATATTAAAAATTATTTTTTAAAATATCTGATCATCATAATGTTATCTAATAAATTAATTTATCCTTAATATTTATTATTAAGTGAAAATAATAAAAACCTTAAAGTGAAAATTATATTATAAAAAAATATTATTAAACCCAATTAATTGGGGTCAAGTAGATGTTTCAAATGACACCAAGTATTCATCATTTGATCCATGTTGTTGGTCCCATTTATTCGGGGTTAAGGCTTGTTAGTAGTTATAATCTATTTTTTTGTTATTATGACATTATGTTAATTAAATAATATGAAATGGTAATGAGAATTACTTATTCCCATATCATTGGTATAGTCATTTATAAAAATATCATCAACATTCCTATTCACTTAAAACCGCATATTTGTTTAACCAAAAGAGTGACCTAAATCATTATCCCATATAAAAGAATATAAATAATTTAGAAAACAATATTATTTTATAATAAATTGATATAAATAATAATGAATAAAATATAAAACAAAAGTTTTCTATTTATTGAAAAACTCAGAGACCCTTTTATGTGAGAAATAACTTTCTTCCCACAATTCAAAAAAATAGACAATCCTTATAAAAAATAGAAATGATAATAAAATTTTAATTTAATTGTGTTTATGTTATTATGTCTCTGTAAAATATATAATTACCTCACGAAATGATTCTTTATTGATATCAACAATGATCTTCCATTTCTCATGAGAAATTCCTACCGTAACATTCTCATACATTTTTTGTGAGCTCATAGATGTTCCATTAAAGTCATCCCATAAACTCCAATTAAAATCTCTATATTTCATGCCTTAATTTATCAAACCCAATGGGAATGAATTGGAGTCAGGGACATAAAAATGAAAAAACATCTAGAAATAAAAATTAATACAATTTATCAGTATATTAAAAAATATTACTAATGTGTCTTAAATTAGTTATCAAGTAATAATAAATTTGAATTACCTTTAATTTAGTAACAAATACCTCATTCTTGTAAGATGTAGGAATATCCCTTTAATATTAATAATTAATGGGAAATCTCACAGTCCAACAAAAATTCTTCCCAGGAATCAAAAAATAGATTCTTATAGCATCATTGATAGTCACCCTAGACTCATAAAATGTAATGATAATCATAAAGTCCATTAGATTCCAAAAATCTTCAGTATTGATATTTGTATCCCTTCTATGTTTGTCTTCATCAATTTAAAAAATTAATTAAATTATTAATCAAATATAAATTTCATTAAAAATGACATAAATTCCAATAATGGTAACTCTCCAATATTCCCTAGATGTATAAGGTACAACATAATCACTTGGATCCATATAAGGTGATGGTAGTGGTGGTGTTCTTCGAGATACTGACTAGCTAGGATCCTAGATTTTCGTTGTTCTAAGTATTTTTTCATTTAAAATTGTAAATATATATAAAATTTATATAAAATAAAATAATATATTATTTTTACGAAAAACAAAACTAGATAAATGTATATGTTTATGAATAATTTATTAATGAAAAAATATAATATTTTTTCATTACCAATTCATACATTCAATTATTGTCTTCGTCATTATCTTATATATTATCAACATCCAATGTGATGATTCTTTTACATTCTCCCTCTATTTCAAGTCCTATTATTTCGATATTGTCCTAATAAAATTGTAAAATGTTTTTTGGTTTATGATGTTCCCTATCCCAAAGAACCAATTTATCTTCCTCTCCCTTATTATATAAGCTTGTCAGCTTTAAGTTAACAAAAATAATCCAACCATCTTGTATTTCATCATCGACATAATAATGAATCTTCTCTTCTAAATCCCATAAAAATGGATTGTATGATTCATGATCACCAGTATCCATCAACTAGAAGAATTGGAAGAAATAAATTGTATCAAATCCATTATTACATCCAGATAATTGTTGACCCCCTTGCATTTGAATACGAAATTGAAAATGGCAATGATAGATTAATTCATTTATATAATTAATATTCTACATTATCCCCCTATTAAATGTAAATATAGCATTATTATAAGTATTCATGTCTTCTTCACAACAAATTTATGAAACTTGAAGCCACAAAAATTTTTGGAATCAAATATCTTAGCCTGATTTAAAGGACCTTGATCCAAAAACATAAAATCATTCGATATATTAGCTTGATTGTCAATGTTCATTATCTAGAAAAAATAAATAATTTCATACATTTAACATAAATAAATAACTACACTCCAATAATATGAATACAAGTATATATAGACATAACAGGAGAACCATTTGACAATCTCCATATTCATAGATTTTGTTAATTCCATATCATGACACACTCGACCCCCTAGATTCCTCCTTCGCAATCATAATTATATAGTAAATGTATTTTCAAAAACACTATTGAGTAGCACATATCTATTTTCATATAGAAACTCAAATTATGTTAGATTAAAATTTGACCTTATTCTAATTTCTCATCCAACAGTTGGAAATTCCAATTTCATATTTTCAGAATGAGAATTGGTAGAGATGCCTTCAATGTATCCAAAATGATTGAATCTATTCTTAATCACATCCAAATACCAATAACATATGGTCAAGCATTTTTTGACTATGTATCCTTTAGTAATATAGCCTTACCGTTGAGCATTATATCTCACATATGATTTCAAATGTCCTATGTAACTTATGTGAAAAAATATAAAACATATTAAAACATTTACTCATTGATTTGATAAAATATAAATCACCAATGAAAAAAGATTATCAATATACCACTAAATTGGATACAACCATAAATAATTTACCAGTCCCCCATGTTTATCTTGTTCAACCAAATGAACATTCAAATGAAGCATGATTTTAATGAATGAAGGGGGAAATAACATATCCAAATAAAATAGTGTTAAAATAGTAATCTCTTGATTTTTACAAAGCTCAGTTTGATTTAGAGTTTTTTCTCAAATGTCACTGAAAAATGTACCAAACTCAACTGCAAAAACAATTACTTTTTCAGTTAATGTATAATTCAAAGTTAATGGTGAGAACTAGTCCATCAAAATATGTGATTCAATAATTTTAGATCCCTATAAAATATGATGTTCTATGTCAAAGAAACATGATATGTTAATTTAATATGCATCTCTCACTTTTAAATACTTTAATGTTCGAAGTAAAACTTTTTTTAGATGATGTTTCACTGTAAAAATAGATGAAGGATTCCTACCATTACCATTTTCCCACAAAACATTATTTATCATCATTTAAATGAAATACTTATGATTATTAAGGCGATCCTTCAATTTACCCTGCTCATTAAGCACTATAAAAATTACATTTTTAGGGGTCTTCTTCTCAATATGCATTATGTAAAAATTGTGAATTATCAAACTAAATTATCAAAAAACATTTTTGAAGAATATAATCTTTTTCATCCATTTTTGTGTTCGATATTCTTTAGATATTGTACGACATACCCTTTTACCTCTTTTAAACTGATGAAATATTCATAATTCTTTAGTGAGATTAAGAAACTATCATAAGCTTTCTGCACCACATAACACATTTGATTACTTTCTCATTTAAATATATTCATTGAATTGTGTCTTATTAAACCTAAATTTATAGGAAACTTTGAGATGTTTATGATGATGCATACAACACAATATTCTGCAATAACACAATCTTTGAGGATCAAAATCAAAATTAGAAACATGAAAAAAAAAACTATAATGAGTTTTCCTACCAGATAAAATTTTTATTCCATGAAAGTCACAAATTATCCACAACAAAGAAGCATGAATTTTGAATAGATCTCTCATTGAAGAATAAAATAATTACTATCACATACATAATATATTTTGAAGTTATTTTTAATTTATTTTCCATTCATGCATTGTTTTGGGGGTTTCCAAAGGTTTTATGGAGAATAGGTGAGTTTTCATGAATGGGTCCAAACTGTGAGCCCAATTCCAGATTTAAAAATAAATATTGTTTCTTTAATAACCTATTCATTTTTTAATATTTTTCACTCATTCCAAATCCTAAATTTCCTCCCCTGATATATTAACACCATATTAAAATTTTTTTCCTTTATAAATCCATAATCATAGTGGATTTGGGTTTTTATTTGAGAATTGGACCAACCAGAAAGCCCATTTTACAGTTTTAAATTGTTTCTTTAATTTTTTAATATCCTATTTATTATAATTAATTTTTCGGTGATTCCACCTCCCTCTCGACCCTAAGAATCCTAGGTTCTCTCCCATTGCCTTTACCTCATCCCTAGTGCTCTTTGAAATCGTGACATAGGATAGAACTTCATAAGGTGTCTCAAATCGGCCACAATTGAAGAGGTAACATCATCTCCTTTTAACTCTCTCAATTATTACTCTTTTCCCTCCATTAAAGTTCCTAATTGACCTCCTAAATATTTTTCGAACAACTCCTAAATTTTGGATGTTTTCAATTTCAGGTACTATTGTTTTTGGAGTGATTAATTTAGGATACTTCAAGTAAATGAGTCCATTTCTTTCATCTTTCATTTTTTATAGGGTTTCATTCAATGTGCTTAGGGTTTCTTCCCTTATACAGGAAGTCCCAAATTTAAGAGGGTATGGTGTCTAAACTGAGGTTTAACCTTGGGTTTTCTTGGTCCAATTTTCTATTTTTAGGTTTGATCTACCCTTCTTGAGGTGCGGCGGTGGTGCGTTTGTGTTTTCACACAAAGGATTCAAGGGTTTCATTTTATTTGGTAGGTGATTCCAATGTTGATTCAATCTTTGTGTATTAGCATGATGTATTTATCATATTTTCATGTTTATATCATTTTATTATAGCTATAAAAATTGGTTCTAATGATGTTTCTATTTCAATTGAATTTTAAATTCCAATTTGGTGTGAAATTGGGGGTTTTCCAAAGAAATGTTCTATTTGTTTATTTGGGGATGCCCTATAATTACTTAGTTGTTTTTATTGACCTTTAATAAGGCTTAAAATTCTGTTTATAATGTTTATCCTTTTTGTTTATTTCTGAAAAAAAGAGTTTTAATTGAATTTGTAAATAAAGTAATGTTTTGGTTCCACTTTTGTCTGAAAATGAATGTTTTAAAAAGTTATCACTATTTATTTAACATGGGGATGCCCAAAAATATATTTTTTGTTTTAATTGAAATTTATTGGGTTGCCTTTACTATTTTGGAAACATAAAAGTGTGGACATAGTGTACACGTGGGTTTCTTATGGGGTTTTGTGTGCAAAATAACACAAGATTTTGAGAAATTGTTTTATTCAAATTCAAAGTGATTGTTGCGTGTTTTAAGTGGTATAAAATGTGATATCTACTATATCTGGTTTATGTTACCAGTAGTAGTGTTTTACATTAAAATGGATTTGTGTTAAATGATGAAAATGTTTGAGCACAAAGGGGGAAGCCTGGGTACCTAGGTGGGGCGGATGTGTACTAATACGGCTTGTGGACTGGATGGGTTTTGTCCATGATTCACCAAGAATCTGGATAACTAAAACTCTAACTAAACTATGTGGATGATTATTGGGTACCACTAGGTTATTGGTATATTCCTTACTAGTTTTATGTGCATTAGAATGTATTTTACTATGGTTTCATTACACCGAGGTATGAGGTACATGGGGTTCGAGATTATCAAGTTCCTAGGGGTGTTCCAAATTTTGTTGCTCATTGGATTTGTGGTATTTTCCCATGTATTTAGGTGTCTATGAAATTATATTGAAGTAGATAACATGCCTATTTATATTTGTTATCATTCTGAAAGTTTTATCTTGAAAAATGTTTTCAATTTAATGTTGCATGTCATGGAATTTGTCGCCGCTTTTCATTGCATTTAAGACTGCTTGCTTTTTCCCCTTGAATTGCATGCACCTTGGAATCATTGGGTGGTATCATATTGGGATTAGGATCAAACCCTAGTTACACCCCTTGGGTGTAAGTAGAAATTATTATTTTTGAATCAGGTAAAGGAAAGACCAAGGGTGATGGCGATTCAGGGTGTCAGTCCCCATCGCTGGGGTGGGGTTGTGGAGATGACTTACGGGTGATTACTCCAGGTCATGTAGAGTCCTTGGGGACGTCATTATCTTGTAATTATTTGTATTTGGACCTCTTTTATTTTTTTAATTCAATTTATTCAGTTCTGGTTATTTTATTAAGACTTGTTTGGCTATAAATTTCAGAATTTAAATTATGGATTTTTTTAAGGTTTTAGGCATTCATACTCGGGTAAATCATTCCCAAAACTAATTTTTTGATACCCCGGCACTTGTGCCATCTTGGGGGGATAAGGAATGTCCTTCAAGCCTTTTCAGGGGCCTGGTTTAGTGTTGGTCTGATGGAGACCAGATCTAGTTCATGACAAAATGGTATCCAAGGAGGTTCTGGTTAACTCTTTGGGTCACGTTATTTAGGGAACAGCCAGGATAGTCTAGAGTAAGATTTTTGGGACTTGGTAGTTCAGTTATGGGTAGTAGTCCTAATCACCACACCTCATGATGGGATTATAGTCGCCCGGGGATGTCAGGATTTTTCTAATTCTTTTGGTTTTCATGGTTTGATGATGATTAGGGGAAATTAAAAGAGAGTTGGGTTAATGGTATCAGTGAGCTCATAGGGCCTAGAAATCCATTTAGAGCCGGGGATTTTCCCTAGAACACTCTATGTGATTGTGAAGTGATTCGAATATGGATGCCAACCATATTTCCATGTCACCCACTGAAACTAGTTTCCTATTGCATTGTTTTGTGCTTTATTTTTGATATCGTAGAACTTTGGTTTTAAAGTGACTTGGTTTTAAGAAGCGTAAATTTTTTGTGAAATTATTTTTAAATAAAGAGGGAATGGTTTGGTTTATGAAACGACAGAACTTAATTTTCAGAATTGTTTTGAAATGGAAAATGGTGTGCTTACAACTCTTTTGAAAGCAGGAACTATATTGAATTTGGTTTTGAAAGGTGTTTTCAATAGAGTTTCCTAAACAATCAAAGTGTTTTTTAATGGGATGAGATGTTTTGAAATTGATCTGAATATATGGAAAGTGAGTTATTTTATAAATGGTTGCGTATTTCTGAAATGTTTTGTAAGATGTGATTTGGGATTTTGATCTCGTGGTTAACTATTTTGAGAAAATGTATGTGTTGGATGACCGTTTTGGTTTTGAAAAGTGGAAAGAATTTTTGTTTTAACCATTGGTATTTTCATGAGAAACCACATGCATGGGGGTATATGGGATGATGGATGGTTGATGATGTGAATGGATGAGTGCCAGGATGGATATGAGGAGGGTGCCTAGTGTGGCACAGAAACATGCATGTGTAAGGCCCATGGGGTACCATTGGTGGATGCACTAACCACTGATCCATTTTTTTCAAAGAAATATTTTTAAAGAAAAACATGATGTCTTGATGTTGTTTGTGATGGTTTATATTATGTGTTTTTGGAAAATTTTGATGTTGTGGGATGTTTTGTGTCCAAGAACCCCCCATGTTTGAATTGTGTTTTGGGTTTGGGTTTTGTCAGTAAGATGTGTTGTAGGGACGGTTAGTGGTCGCTTTTGAAAAATATTTTGGGAAGCCATTATGATGGTTCCCTTCATGTATTTGGATATGTTTTGTGGTATATATTGACCAATTTACCATCTTGGTTAGCTCCTTAAGTTCAATTGTTGGATAAGGTACACCTCGATTAAAGGATAGTGCATAACTGAAGTGAAACCTAGATTGTTTCCCCATTTGATGACCCTCTAATTGATCAATATATGGAATATTTTTCTTGATATTTTTAGATTGAGTCTACACCCATTTCATTCTTTTATTTTTAGATCCACTTGTAATGGGAGAGTGCTCGATGAAGGTTGAAAGAGGACTTAGTTTCTTAAGTTTCCTGGTTCGTCGAAGGTGGATGTGGTCAAGGGTTGATAGTGTGGATGAGTGTCTCGATTGTGTCTAAGAGTGCCTTTGGGTTATTCAAATTTTCATTGAAGCATGAGTTCATTTTAAACCATCGGTGTGGGAAATATTGTCATGATAGGATATTGTGACCACTTTCTAGAATTGTGTGTTTTTTGGATGTTTTATAAGGTATCTGTCCATGCATTGTTTATATCTGTCGCAATGGTCATTTTTTATGATGCCTTATGATGTCATGTGCTCTATTGACCGTATAGGTGAATGTAGTGAAATCCTTTGAGATTCCCTGTTATTTTTGGTGAATTTCACCCATGGAAAAACTTATAAATCATCCATTTTAGAGGAATGTGAGTGTAGGTGTTCTTTACTTATGTTTTTTATCACCTAAAGAAACAAGGTCTGGTGTGTGTGCTTTTTCATAGACCTTGTTTCAGTGAAATATCAGGATAGGGTAAAGTGATTTTGGAATGTGTTATGTCTGGAAAACGTATCTGGGATTGCAGTGTAGTTTTTGGTGGCACTAAAATAGGAATTCTCATTCAGTGGGTTTCCAAAGACTAGCTGCAAGGCCGAAGATGCTTCAATAATTTGAGCTACAACCTTAGGTCTCAGAGAGAAACTGGCTCGTAGTCAAGGGAAATCACAGGGTCATATAAAACCTTTTTCAAATTCTTATCCAAAATATGAAATATAGGATGAGTTTAAACCTCTGGTATCATCATCTTTCTTATTTTGTTCACGTTTGGTTGAAATAGGTGGTGGGATTTTTACCTATGTCATCGCCCAAAGTCATTGCCTCCCCCTTTGGTTTCTATTGAGTCTTTGGAGAATGGTTGGAAATTTGGATAGATAGGCTGAGCACAAGGTTTTTTAACGATTAAGAGTGACTATGTGATTTGAATCCATGTAGGAAGATTGATTAGCACAGTTAGTTCAGAGTTTCACAAACTATGCAAACTAACCGTTCGACCTTCCCAAATCATGAAATTTATGTGTTTTTCTATGCCGGCCCATGCTGGGCGGTTAAGATGGTTGGTTCCTATGGTGAGGAGAAACAATATGATTCTCATGTATTTCCTTCTGAAAATTTGAATGGAAGTATACCCTATGTACCAGGGAGTCCGTACAGGCCTCCCCCTATTAGTGTCCTGATTCTATCTTGGAAAAAAATTATTGGTTGTCTCTTACGGTGGGGAGCGTATTTGTGTCCCCCATACCAATAACTTAGTTTTATACATTGTCTTATCTTGGTGTAGATAGTATTGTTCAGATCTGTCTAGCTACCAAAATCTTCCTTGATTAAACCTTGGGACTGGAGAGTGCCCAATGGTTTAGTTAAAGTTAGGTAAGTTTATCCTTGTTCAAAGTTGTTGTTCATTTGGAGGAATTGGTGAAGTCTTGTTTAGATAGTGTTTGAGGAGTTTTCTTTTTTGATAAAGTATGAATTTGATTGATCCCTTCAGTAAAGTGGTGTAAGTTATGTTTATGAGAGTAATCCTTCCTTAATTTATCACTGGAGGTGTTTTGGCCTTTGGGGGTGAAACCTGGAAAGGGAGTACCTTTTGGTTTCTCAGTTGGGTTTGGTTGTTGCTTTGACCTTACTGTGTCTTTCTGGGGGGGGGGGAATTTTTCAAGGTGGGGAGAATTTTCACATAAATAACTTATTTTAAAGTTATTTTTAATTTATTTTCCATTCATACTTAGTTTTGGGGGTTTCCAAAGGTTTTATGGAGAATAGGTGAGTTTTCAGGAATTGTGCCAAACTGTGAGCCCAATTCCAGATTTAAAAATAAATTTTGATTCTTTTATAAAATTATCATTTTTTAATATTTTTCACTAATTCCAACTTTTAAATTTCCTCCCCTTATATATTACACCACATTTAATTTTTGGAGCCTTTATAAATCCATAATCATGGGGTATTTGGGTTTTTATTTGAGAATTGGGCCAACCTGAAAGCCCATTTTCCAGTTTTAAAATGTGTCTTTAATTTTTTAATATCTTATTCATTAATATAAATTTTAAGTGATTCCACCCCACTATTGAACCTAATAAGTCCAGGCGCTCTCCCATTTCCTTTCCCCCATCCTTATAGCTCTTTGAAATGGTGACAGAGGACAGAACTTCATAAGGTGTCTCAAATTGGCAAAAATTAAAGTGGTAATTTCATCTCTTCTTAACTCTCTAAATTCATCCTTTTTTCCTTCCATTCCAATCCCTAAATTACCTCACAAATATTTTTCGAACAACCTCTGAATTTTTTATGTTTTCAATTTCAGATACTGTTGTTTTTGGAGTGATTAATTCAGGATACCTCAAGTAAGTGAGTCCATTTCTTTCTTCTTTCACTTTTCTTAAGGTTTCATTCAATGTGCTTCGGGTTTAGTCCCTTATACATGAAGTCCCAAATATCTAGAGGGTATGGTGTCAAACCTAAGGTTTAACCTTGGGTTTTCTTGGTCCAGTTTTCTATTTTTAGGTTTGATCTACCCTTCTTGAGGTGTGGCGGTGGTGCGTTTGTGTTTTCACAGAAAGGATTCAAGGGTTTCATTTGATTTGGTAGGTGATTCCAATGTTGACGCAATATTTATGTATTATAATGATGTATTTATCATATTTTCAGGTTTATATCATTTTATTATAGCTACACATTTTTTTTCAGATGATCTTTCAATTGTAATTGAATTTTAAATTCCAATTTTGTGTGAAATTGGGGTTTTCTAAAGAAATGTTTTATTTGTTTATTTGGGGATTACCTATAAATACATAGTTGTTTTTATTGACCTGTAATAAGGCTTAAAATACTGTTTATAATGTTTATCCTTTTTGGTTATTGCTTCAAAAATGAGTTTTAATTGTGTTTGTAAAGAAAGTGAAGTTTTGGTTCCACTTTTGTGTGAAAATAAAGTTTTTAGAAAGTTATCACTTATTGATTAACATGGGGATTCCTGAAAAAGGTTTTTTTGTGTTAATTGAAATTTATTGGGCTGCCTTTACTGTTTTGGTAACTTACAAGAGTGTACATAGTGTATAAGTGGGTTTCTTAAGGGGTTTTGTGTGCAAAACAACATGAGATTTTCAAAAATTGTTTTATTCAAATTCAAAGTGTTTGTTGTTTGTTTTAAGTGGTATAAAATTTGATAGCTACTGTATTTGGTGTATGTGAACATTAGTGTTGTTTTACATTAAAATTAATTTGTGTTAAATGCTGAAATTGTTTGAGCACAAAGGGGGAAGCCCGGGTACCTTGGTGGGGCAGATGTGTACTGGTACGGCTAGTGGGTGGGATGGGTTTTGTCCATGTTTCAACTAGAATCTGGATAACAAAAACTATAAATAAACTATGTGGATGATTATTTGGGACCACTAGGATATGGGTATGTTCCCTACTAGTAGCTCGTTCATGAGAAAGGATTTTTACTATGGTTTCATTACACCTAGGTACAAGGTACATGGGGCCCGAGACTATCTAGTGCTTAGGGGTGTTCCCGATTTTGTTGCTCATTGGATTTGTGGTATTTTCTCTTGTATTTGGGTGTCGCTGGAATTATATTTAAGAAGATAACATAATATTTAAATGTTTTAACATTCTGAATGTTTTATCTTGATAAATTTTTTCAATTTAACGTTGCATGTCTTGGAATTTGTTGCCACTTTTCATTGCATATTAAAACTGCTTTCATTTTCACCTCGTATTGCATCCACCGTGGAATCATTGGGTTGTATCCTATTTGGATTAGTCTCACACACACCTTACACCCCTTTGTTGTATGTAGACTATATTATTTTTGACTCAGGTAAAGGAATGACCAAGGGTGATGGCGTTTCAGGGTGACAATCCCCATCACTAGGGCGGGGTTGTGGAGACAACATGTGGGTGATGACCCCCTTGTCGCATGGAGTCCTTGGGGATGTCTTTATGTTGTCATTATTTCAATTGGGACCTCTTTAATTGTCTTTAATACAATTTATTCAGTTCTAGTTTTTTTATTATGACTTTTTGCCTATAAATTTCAGAATTTATATTATGGATTGTTTTTAAGGTTTTATGCTTTCATACTTGGGTAAATCATTCCCAAACCTATTTTTTTTGATACCCGGGAACTTTGTCCATCCTGTGGGGATAAGGAACGCCTTTTAGGCCTTTGTACGGGCTGGGATTGGTGCCGGTTTGATGGCGACGAGATCTAGTTTGGGACAAAATGGTATCAAAGGAGGATCTGCTTAACTCTTTGGGTCACTTTATTTAAGGAACAACTGTGATAGTCTAGAGTTAGGATTGTTGGGACTTGGTAGTTCAGTTATGGGTAGTATTCCTGATCACCATACCTCATGACGAGATTTGAGTCTCCAGGGGAGGTCAGGATTTATCTAAGTCCTTTGGTTTTCTTGGTTTGATGATGATTAGAGGAAATGAAAAGAGAGTTAGGTTAATGGTCTCAGTTAGCTCACAGGGCCTAGAAATCCATGTGGAGCTGGGGATATTCCCTAAAACACTCTCTGTGTTGATGAAGTGATTTGAATATGGCTTCCAACCATATTTCCAAGTCAACCACTGAAACTAGTTTCCTCTCGCATTGTTTTGTGCTTTATTTTTGAAATCGTAGAACTTTGGTTTTAAGAAGCGTAAAGTTTTTGTAAAATTATTTTCAAATAAAGAGGGAATGGTTTGGTTTATGAAATGGCAGAACTGAATTTTCAGAATTGTTTTGAAATGGAAATTGGTGTGCTTAAACCTCTTTTGAATGCAGGAACTATATTGAATTTGGTTTTGAAAAGTGTTTCCAATATAGTTTTCTAAACAATCAAAGAGTTTTTTAACGGGATGAGATGTTTTGAAATTGATGTGAATATATGGAAGGTGAGTTATTTTCTAAATGGTTATGCCTTTCTGAAATGTTTCTTAAGATGTGATTTTTGATTTTGATCTCGTGGTTAACGGTTTTGAGAAAAAGGATGTGTTGGTTGACCATTTTGGTTTTGAAAAGTGGAAAGAATTTTTGTTTTAGCCATTTTTATTTTCATGAGAAATCACATGCATGTGGTTATATGGGAAGATGGACGGTTGATGATGTGACTGGATGAGTACCAGGATAGATATGAGGAGGGTGCCCAGTGTGGCACAGAAACGTGCATGTGTAAGGCCCATGGGGTACCATTGGTGGATGCACTAACCACTGAACCGTTTGTTTTCAAATAAATATTTTTAAAGAAAAACATGATGAATTGATGAATTGTTTTTGATGGTTTATATTATGTGTTTTGGGAAAATTTTGATGTTGTGGGATTTTTTTAGTCCAAGAACACCTCCTGTTTGAACTGTGTTTTGGGTTTGGGTTTGTTCAGTAAGATGTTTTGTAGGGATGGTTAGTGGACTCTTCTGAAAAATGTTTTGGGATGCCTTTATGATGGTTCCCTTCATGTGTTTGGAAATGTTTTGTGGTATATCTTGACCAATGGACTATATTGGTTGGCTCCTTGGGTTCAATCATTGGATAAGGTACACCCCAATTAAAGGATAGAGCATAACTGAAGTGAAACCCGGATTGTTTCACCATTTGATGACCCTCCAATTGATCAATATAAGGAATGTTTTTATTTAGATTTCTAGATTGAGTATACACCCATTCCATTATTTGATTTTTAGATCCACTTGTAACAGGAGAGTGCTCGAAGAAGGTTGAAAGAGTCCTTAGTTTCTTAAGTTTCCTGGTTCGTCGAAGGTGGATGTGGTCAAGGGTTGTTAGTGTGGAAGAGTGTCTCGATGGTGTCCAAGAGGTCCTTTAGGTTCTTCAAGGTTTCATTGAATCATGAGTTCATGTTAAACCACCGGTGTGGGAAATATGGTCATGATATGATATTGTGGCCACTTTCTAGAATTGTGTGTTTTTTGGGGATGTTTTATAAGGTCCCCCCTCCATGCATTGTTTATATCAGTCACAATGGTCATTTTCGGTGATGCCTTATGATGTCATGTTCTCCATTGACCGTATAGGTGAATTTAGTGAAATCCTCTTAGATTCCCTGTTATGTTGGGTGAATTTATCCCATGGAAAAACATCAAAATCATCCATTTTAGAGGAATGTGAGTGTAGGTGTTCTTTACTTCTGTTGTTTCTCACCTGAAGAAACAAGGTGTGGTGTGTGTGCATCTTCTTAGAACTTGTTTCAGTGAAATATTGGGATAGGGTAAAGTGAGTTTGGAATGTGTTATGTCTGGAAAACTTATCTGGGATTGCGGTGTAGTTTTTGGTGGCACCGAAATAGGAATTCCCATTCAGTGGGTTTCCAAAGACTAGCTGCGAGGTCGAAGATGATTAAATCATTTGAGCTCCAACCATAGCTCTCGGAGAGAAGCTGTCTTGTAGTCAAGGGAAATCAGAGGGTCATTTAAAAACATGTACAAATAATTATCCAAAATTTGAAATATAGGATGATTTTAAACCTCTGGTGTCATCATATTTCTTCTGTTGTTCACGTTTGGTAGAAATAGGTGGTCGACCTTGTACCCATGTCATCACGCAATGTCATTCCCTCTCCCTTTGGTTTCCATTGAGTCTTTGGAGAATGGTTCAAAATTTGGATAGACAGGCTGAGAATAAGGTTTATGAATGATTAATAGTGACTATGTGCTTTGAATCCATGAAGGAAGATTGATTAGCATAGTTAGTTCACAGTTTCACAAACTGTGCAGACTAACCGTGCGACCTTCCCAAATCATGAAATTTATGTGGTTTTCTGTGCCGACCCATGATGGTCGGTTAAGATAGTTGGTTCTTAGGGTGAGGATAACCACTATGATTCTCATGTATGTTCTTTTGGAAATTTTTAATGGATGTATACCCTATGTACCAGGGATTCCGTTCAGGCCTCCCCCTATTAGTGTCCTGATTCTGTCTCGGAAAAACAAATTATTGGTTATCTCTTATGGTGGGGAGTGTATTTGTGTCCCCCCGTACCAGTAACTTGGATTTATCCATGGTATTGGCTTGGTGTAGATAGTCTCGTTCAGATATATCAAGATTCCAAAATATTCCATCAAAAAACGTTGGGACTAGAGAGTGCCCAATGGTTTAGTTAAAGGTAGGTAAGTGTATCCTTGTTCAAAGTTGTTGCTCGTTAGGGTGAATTGCTGAAGTCTTGTTCGGATAGTGTTTGAGGAGTTCTCTTTTGGGATAAAGTATGAATTTGATTGATCCTTTAAGGAAAGTGTTTTAAGTTTTGTTTATGAGAATAATCCTTCTTTAATTGATCACTGGAGGTGTTTTTTCCTTTGGGGGGTAAAACCTGTCAAGGGAGTACCTTTTGGTTTCTCAGTTGGGTTTGGTTGTTGCTTTGACCTTACTGTGACTTTCCATGGTGGAATGTTTTCAAGGTGGGGAGAATATTCACATAAATAACTTATTTTACAGTTATTTTTAATTTATTTTTCATTCATGCTTTGTTTTTGTGGTTTCCAAAGGTTTTATGGAGAATAGGTGAGTTTTCTTGAATTGTACCAAACTGCGAGCCCAATTCCAGATTTAAAAATAAATTCTTATTCTTTTATAAATTTTTCATTTTTAATATTTTTCACTCATTCCAACTTTTAAATGTCCTCCCCTTATATATTAAGACTAAATTTAATTTTGGGGCCTTTATAAATCCATAATCATGGGGTATTTTGGTTTTTATTTGAGAATTGGGCCAACCCGAAAGCCCATTTTCTAGCTTTAAAATGTTTCTTTAATTTTTTTATATCTTATTCATTATAAAGAATTTTTCGGTGATGCCACCTCCCTAATGACCCTAAGAAGTCCAGGCGCGCTCCCATTTCCTTTCCCCCATCCGTAGAGCTCTATGAAATCGTTACAGAGGACATAACTGTATAAGGTGTCTCAAATTGGCCAGAATTGAAGAGGTAACTTCATCTCTTCTTAAATCTCTAAAATATTATCATTTTCCCCCCATTCCAATTCCTAAAATACCTCCTATATCTTTTTCTATCAAACTCTGATTTTTTATGTTTTAAATTTCATATACGGTTGTTTTTGGAGTGATTAATTCAGGATACTTCAAGTAAGTGAGTCCATTTCTTTTTTCTTTCATTTTTTAGGGTTTCATTCAATGTGCTTAGGGTTTCTTCCCTTATACATAAAGTCCCAAATTTCCATAGGTTAAGGTTTAAAACCAAAGGTTTAACCTTGGGTCTTCTTGGTCCTAATTTTTATTTTTTGGTTTGATCTACCGTTCTTGAGGTGCGGAGGTGGTGCGTTTGTGTTTTCGCACAAAGGATTCAAGGGTTTCATTTGATTTGGTAAGAGATTACAATTTTCACGCAATCTTTATTTATTATAATGTTGTATATATCATTTTTTCAGGTTTATATCATTTTATTATAGCTGAAAAAATTGGTTCAGATGATGATTCTATTGCAATTGAATTTTAAATTCCAACTTGGTGTGAAATTGGGTGATTTCCAAAGAAATGTTTTATTTGTTTATTTGGGGATGCTCTATAAATACCTGGTTGTTTTTATTGACCTGTAATAAGGCTGAAAATTTTGTTTATAATTTTTATCCTTTTTTTTTATTGCTTCAAAAAAGAGTTTTAATTGTGTTTGTAAAGAAATCGATGTTTTGGTTCCACTTTTTTGTGAAAATAAAGGTTTTACAAAGTCATCACTTCTTGTTTAACATGGGGATGCCCGAAAATTTATTTTTTTGTGTTAATTGAAATGTATTTGGCTGAATTTAATATTTTGGTAACTTAGAAGTGTGGAAATAGTTTACAAGTGGGTTTCTAAAGGGGTTTTGGCTGCAAAAAAACATGGGATTTTGACAGATTGTTTTATTCAAATTCATAGTTTTTGTTGTGTGTTTTAGGTGGTATAAAATGTGATAGCTACTGTATTTGGTGTATGTGACCAGTAGTGGTGTTTTAAATTAAAGTGATTTGTGTTAAATTCTGAAATTGTTTGAGCACAAATGGGGAAGCCCAGGTACCTAGGTGGGGCGGATGTGTACCGGTACGGCTAGTGGGTCGGATGGGTTTTGTCCCTGTTTCACCTAGAATCTAGATAACAAAAACTCTAACTAAACTATGTGGATGATTATTGGGGACCACTAGGTTGTAGGTATGTTCACTACTAGTGTCTAGTGCATGAGAATGGATTTTACTTTGGTTTCATCACACTGTGGTATGAGGTACATGGGGCCCGAGACTATCTAGTGCCTAGGGGTGTTCCCGATTTTGTTGCTCATTGGATTTTTGGTATTTTAAATTGTATTTGTGTGTATCTGGAATTATTTTGAATTATATAACATGGTATTTAAATTTTTCAACATTCTGAAAGTTTTATCTTGATAAATGTTTTCAATTTAACGTTTAATGTCTTGGAATTTGTCGACACTTTTCATTGCATGTTAAAACTGCTTGCTTTTTCACCTTGTATTGCATGCACCATGGAATCATTTGGTGTTATCATATTGGGATTAGTATCACACCCTTATTACTCCCCTTTGTTGTATGTAGACTATATTATTTTTGACTCAAGTAAAGGAAAGGCTAAGGGTGATGGCAGTTCAGGGTGACAGTCCCCATCGTTGGGGCGGGGTTGTGGAGACGACTTGCGGGTGATGGCCCCCTTGTCATGTGGAGTCCTTGGGTATGTCTTTATGTTTTCATTATTTGTATTTTGACCTCTTTAATTTTATTTAATACAATTTATTCAGTTATTGTTTTTTTATTAAGACTTGTTTGGCTATAAATTTCAGAATTTATATTATGGATTGTTTTTAAGGTTTTAAGCCTTCATACTCGGGTAAATCATTCCCAAACCTAATTGTTTGATGCCCAGGCACTTGTGCCAGCCCATGGGGATAGGGAAAGCCCTTCGGGCCTTGGCATGGGCTGGGTTTGGTGTTGGTTTGATGGCGACCAGATCCGGTTTGTGACCATTTCACTCCATCACCACATAATTCTTGTATTTCATTGATTAGAGGTTGAAATTATTCACCAATTTCCTTTCCAAGAATTTTATTTCATGGAATAATAATTAAAATAATGAACTAAGTCTTCCCCCATATACATCCATGAATTAATAATATAGTGGATCAGAACAACAAGAAATGTTCTCTTATTAGTACTTAAAGTGACAGAAGGGTTAAACCCATCATTATGAAATTCAAAATGTACATTTCTTGAATCCAAAGAAATTTCATGATATAGTGATTCAAGAATCATACATGATGTTTAATAACATGGATGTCTCATCAAGTTATCTTTACTATCCTTACCATTCCCCTTCATGTGATATATAGTCTTAGATGACATGAATAATCTTTGCATGCATGGTTTTTGAGGAATGTAATGCAATATAATTACATGAGTTTTCTTCTTCTGTTTCTACATGATATTTCATTGATTTATGTTGTCATTGTGGTTCATTTAATTACATATTATTTTATTTCATATTTTGAATTATTTGTTATCAGAATCTTCTCCCCAGGAAGGAAATCAATCAGTAGATAATTCATGCATATTTTTATAATAAATTTCTTGTTATTTGGTAATGTTCCTCATCTCGTATAAGAGGAAAAAATATTAGCTTCACTAAATGCATCACGATGAAACACTAAAATCATTGGCATTTATTTGTCAGTAATTCCATAAAGAAACTTGATATGATACCACATAAGCATAAAATAAATCTTCGAGTACCTATCATAACATTCATGCAGTTTTAGTTTTCGGTCATCAACTAATTCAAAAAAATCAAATTTTCACTAAATTTTTAATCAATATTAACCTTATTACGATAAAATGATGGTTCTATAGATGTCTTAAAATAATTTCATCATATTTCACAAAACCTAATGTTTTATATAACTGTGTTTGAACTAAAAATTCTATGTCAGTTCAATTTTTATTTCTTTGATAGTATTGTCATTATTTGGTCTCACTGTAAACTTTTATTCACCGTTCCAAATCCAACATACATATACAATAAGAAACTATTTCAATTTTAAATGAACATTTAATTTGTTTATATTCAATAATTACTTGAATCTTCATTCAGGGAAAAGAAATTTTAATATACCATCCACCGATTGGTTGTCAATTTCATAATCTAAAAACTACTCTAAACTCATATTATATCAAGGTGTGTTTTAATGTAAATTAATACATCTTTTATACGTAGGTATTGGACTACATTCTACCTATACATTTAGATGTAATGATATAATTATTCAATAAAATATTTACAATCAATATTAAATATCACCAAACATCACCATTAACTCATTCATAACAACAATAAAAGAAAATGTGATGAATAAAATAATGATCTTTTTTTTAATAAAATTTATATATAAAAAAATGAATCAAATAATTTATTATTTCAAAAAAACATAGATGAATAATGACATAATTTGTAAGACCCCCACATTTTATCATAATGGAAACCCATGAATGATATAAATGATGGCAAATGTGTCTTCCTAAATTTAGATTTGGAATATTAAGTGTCTCTTTTTGTAAAGTTATATTAATTTCTTTCGTTAAAGAATGATATATACAGGTTGAGATATGACTCAAAAACATGGTGTCTTATGTATGATATATTCTTGAAATAATTATTATTTATTTATGGAAGTGTGGAAAAAATCCACTGCATTAAATATGATAATGATGTATCAATTTTTTATATTTTAATTATAGATGATATTATTTTTAGAGGAGAAAAATATAGTGGGGTGTTCTAACCCATTGTTGTAACTATAGAGGGTTTATTCCATATAAAATATAATTAAATTGATAAATTTCTCAACTATTTTCCATGATCAACCTAAGTCCAAGACCACCCATTGAAATAAAAAAATGAAAAGTAAACATTATTTCGATATCAAGATATTTCTTCCATAACCAGAATATTAAACTCTATATGTATATATTTAATTGAACGTGTTTACTGTAAATTCACGTAGTTCCATGAATTATATAAATCAACACTCTTCACATAACATTGTATCATATGTTCCTTCACAAAAATATTACCATAAAAATACTTTTGTTAACAAGAAATTTATTACTTTTATTGTGATTTTCCAATAAAATGATAAAAAATTACTCATTTGAATCAAAATAAATATACCACAATTTATAATTATTTCCATTTAAAAACATTGGATAGATGAAAATAAATGAAACTATGTTGGATTTTCTAGTTACCATAAAAAATAATTGATTTTCATGCATGTAAAACATAACTGAAAAAATATAATTATTTGATAATTATTATGAAACTAAATGATTCCACGCATATGTATAAAATAAAAAAAATTCTGGTAAATTTAAAAGGGGTATAATATATTGATTTCTAGGTCCTTATCCTTAAAGACCATTACAAGGATGGTGATGAAACCATGTTCCTGCAAACCATACCACCTAACGGTCACAAGTTTAAAATAGTATTATTTATGTATGTGTAAATAAATTGTAGGTAGTAACATATATTGAATGAAGTAGAATTAATTAATATCGAATAAAAACCATGAAATTATAAATGATCTAGATTACATAACTGGTTTATATCATAAAAAATTGTTTTTATAATTTACTAGAACATATAAAAAATTAATGACTATTATAACTCCAAAAGAATAACTGAAATATCCAAGTAATATATTATAATCAAAAGTTACATGTATACATTACTGTTGAATGAATGAAAAAGAAATTCTATATTATTTTTATTATGATATTTTTTATCCAATGCTACTCAATAATGGATTTATTGTGTAGATGATACCACTTTTAATTGGTGAATATATTGTCACTTGGGAGGGGATCTAAGCTAATGATAGTGAGGTGAGAGGTGGGGTCCATGTCAGGAACCAACCTGAGTCGACCGTGAATCGGTCACACAGGCGACTCTGCAACAAGTCATGAGTGGCGTTTTAGATCTTCTCGAGATTTAAGCATGAACTCTTGGAATTAGTATAGTGATATGGGAATAATTTCACCCTAAATAAATAATCAAATAACAACATAATGAAACGGAAAACCCAAAACACAATTATTAAAATGTTGAACTAGACAATATTTGTACATGAATGTTAGAGTATATCTAAACCAAACAAATAAAATTAAAAAACCTGAAAATTAAAATACATTATGTGATCCCACTGGTCCCTCTCCAACAAAATGATCTCATGTCACCCAAGGTTATCATGTAGAAGATGAAACCTGCATAATGGATAAAATTAAAAGAAGTATATAGGCATGAGTTTTATAACTAAGTAGGTTAGCCCAAAAATCCCTTCCCAATGAACATCCTTTAAAATAAAAGAAAAAAAATTTCAACATTGAATTAAAATATATAAATGTATGTTTTCCAAAAAAGGTTTTGTTCAATAAAAATTATAAAATAAAATGCCTAAAATTTTTCCTAAACTGAAAATTCTAATAACCAATTTCAAAGAGATTAAACTTCAAAATGAAAGCATTTTTCAAGAGGGATGATTTAATGAATGAAAAAAAATTAATAATACACACAGAATTCGGAATATATCAACCAAACACCTCATATGGTGATGATGATTAAAAAATATCCAATGAGAACTAGTCACGAGAACACCCCTAGCCACTAGTTCATTATGGGCCTGTGGTACCTCGTATCTCAGTGTTAATGTAAAATTAAAAATATCCATAACAGGGAGTGAGAAAAAAGTAGGTAACTATACCCATAATATATTAGTCTTCAACATAATCATCATTGTTTAGTTAGTATTTCCATCGTCAAACTTGCTACGTGAAACAGGGACGATACCACTATGGATCACTAGCATACTAGTGCAAGTCCGCCCACCAAGACTATCGGGTTTCCCTATTCGTTCTCAATCAAGTTACACATGTTATAAAATTTACCTTTCACATGAAAATTACATTTCTAAATCATACACACCCCAAAATATTTCAAACAAGTTTCACATTTATTTTATAGATCAATATGAAACATAAAAATTTTCATTAAAAAAATTCACGAAGTATAACAAGGATTTGAACATAAAATCCAACAAATAATGATCTTTCAAGGAAAAAACCCCCCCCAGTACCTTATTAAAACAAATTTGACATCCCCAACACCATTTAATAAATCAATTTCATCATTCGTAAAATGACCTCACATGGTGCAACCAGGAAGACACATGAAAAGCCTTTTCATAAGAGAAATGCCAAATGGACCATTAAGAATTTAACCAAAGAAACGTATAACAAAGGTACAAATTTCAATATTCATAAAGAGGTATAGAATCACAATTATCAGTAGAAATATATTTACATACAGTCATTAAAAAATTTATTTTAAACATTCAATTCCCAACCGTTTCCATAAAAACGTCGAAAAATCCACTCACTAGAAACTCCTGTCAAGACAGGTCAAAAACCAATGCACATATCTTTATAAAACCAAAACCACTATTGATATCAAAAAAATGGTACCCAAAATATAACATTGAATTCATCCCATAAATTAGTAAATTCAAACTAGTAATTTCATGTCCCCTTTAGAACACAAAAGCTAGTCGAGTACTTTTTTGAAAACACTGTATGAACCATTTAGCAAAAAAGACTCATATTTAACAGCAAAAAAAACTAAAACCGAATTTTTCTTGTAAAAAACATATTATAGTAGTTAAAATGGGTCATTATAATTGAAATTCGTTTACTAAAACTAGAATAATAGTTAATTTAACACTCATTGTGCACTTTTATAACGAAACAACTCTACTTTACACAAATCCAAGAATAATTAACCATTTTACACACCAAAAAAGATCATCCAAAGTTTACATAGAAATACTAAACATGTATATATGTCGATAATAACAACAAGAAGATGAAACATAAATAATAATGGAATGTTATTGGGAGAACCAACCACAAAACCATGATATAATGGAAACACACTCCCAATATCACCTTATGAGGGTTTACAATCCTTAAACCTATGAAGAACAACCCCAAATGAACCAAAAACCTATAAAAAATTTAATGGATAATATAATTCTTTGTTTTAAATCTCTAGGGGAAAAGGAAAACCTAATAAAAATTAGAAGGAGAACGAAGGCGAATAAGAGAAGAGAAGGAAACTCACCTTTGAAACTAGTCAACCCTCCATCTTCCTTTTGATCTATACAAAATGATGGTGGAAAAGGGATTGGGAATCCATGTGAGACATCCTTAGGTCTGGACTCACTAGGGGAAATGAATTTGGGTGTAATAGGGGCTAAAAAATCCTGAGGGAGAAAACATGGGAAATTAATTTTTTCCTATCTAATAAGGGCCTCATGGTTCGTTAAACTGTGGGCCAAACTATGTGGTGGCCATGGGGTCAATCTTATGGTCACCCCTAAGTGGCTGTATTCTAGTGTTCCATCCATGTGGTAGGTTTTATACCTACCATATGGTTACCCCTATGCCAATTCATTATTATGCGCCAACCGTGCGCAGGGCTACCTCAAGCCAAAAAAATTAACTTCTCATCGAAACTCCACAACTAACCATGCGGTAACCAAGGGGGGTAGATTTGGAAAAGAGGAAACTCCAAGATGCAACAGATTTCATACCTAGAATCTTATATGTTGACCATGATATCAAAATAACAATATCAAAACCAAACATGAAACACCTAGTGTGACAATTCTCCCCACTATTAATGATTGCCACCCCCGAAAAGACATCACATGTTACAGTTGAATGATTAAAACATATGGATACCGTATCAGCTTGATCCAGTCACTAAATCTGAGGACATCTCATTTACCATTAACATTATTTAATCCTCATTCCCAAAAAAACACATACTCACAAACACATCCTGATAATCAATATAATGATCAAGCCACCACCTCCACAACCAAACTAAGAACCAAATTGTTGGGCCTTCTCCCAATGAACCTAATGATCACATAAATCAAAGGGCTATCATTAAATCCAACGATAGGGGGGAGGTCGAAAAAGACACCCCATCATTAAATAACTAATATCATCAAACTAATCAGTAATGTAAATATCTCTAAGACCATCGATGGGTCTCCCAACATTAAAAAACAACTAGCAATGAACAAACAAGAATCAATCATGAACTGGAATTTGGACTCACCCACACAGGACCACCAAAACTCTCCCAAAACAACCTAAAAACCCCATGTTTAGAGGAATATGACACGAAAATTTAAACATCCCACTTTCGAATGGGGGACACAGGAAATGGGCCAACAATTTTTGCACAGTTCAAAACCCTCAACATTTGGGGCGGGGGGAAGGGGACCCAATAATTGGTACCCTAAAACCACAAAAGAAATATAAGTACTACCCAACACTCTCCACTTATGAACACATAAAACCAATACCACACCCCATTCACATAAGTGGTCCATGTAGGTATATTCATTGGAAACCAACATCCAATAAGGCATAACCAAGGACACTGCATTAGGGTTGATTCCACCGTGATGTTTGTAATAAGAAGTTGTTCACAGTTATTAGCAACCTCAATAGAAATATAGAAACTACTACACCAAAACAGTGGAGGTGGGAGCTTAGGCAATCTCCCCATACCTCTAATTTTTTTGACTATGTGAAAAGCTTCACTCTGTGGAATATGGCTGGAGCATTGATATTTGAAGCATCTTTTGCACTGCTTTCTAGAGCTACATATCAGAACTCCTCAAAAAACATACAAGATAAAAAAACACCATTACCCAATAAAGACATAAGGATACACACCACAATTATAATATACTCTGAATGAGGAGTGAAATTAACAATTAATGTGGTAAAACACATCATGTATCACCAAACACAACTGTTATATGCGAGACAATGAACATAACTGGAAGTCACTTTAAATCAATCCCAAACATCTCTCTATTTCAAAATATAGGTTGAGGAATTATTTGAATATGTTGATCTATATTTTGAAACATTTGAAATAATCCTTATGTATATCAACTATAAATATTACTGACAAGAAACTATCTTTGGCCACATCATAAAATCAAACACATCTTTAGAAACTCACTGAACATTTCTACAAAACCCATCCACTAACTAGAACCCATCTTAAGATACACCCAGTGTATCACATCCATATCACAAGGAAGTGTACCAAAAAATCACACTTCTAAGATATGAAAATGATGTCCACATAAACACTAGTTTTCAAAATTACCAAAAATTTACAGATTAAAACTCTTTTGAAAAACAAACAATTATGGTAATTTTTCACACTCACTAATTGTTTTTCATCAAATATCACCTAAATGAACACTTCTCTGCCACCCTGGAAACCCATCCACTTTTCCATACTGGGAATACATTAACATATCTCTAAAAATAATTCCATCTGAGCACCCATGAAAACACAAAAGCATAAAAAAAACAAAATCATTCCAAAAATCATGTACCTTCAAAAATAACAATAACCACCAACTCAAAACCCACTTTTAGATTTATCAAAATATTGTCCAGAATCTCAAAAACCCCCCACATTATAAAGAACCATTTTATATAAACCCCATTCCATTTAATTTAATATATCTCGAAAAACATGCAATTCAAAACAACCCATCCTTATTTTAGAATTTGGGCATGATCTATTTTCTTAATCTGAAAGATGAAATAGCCAAAACCCTTTTTCATAAAATCACCAACCACTCGTAATTGATTCTCAAATCCTATTCATCATATTCATACAATTTTCGACCTCCTAACACATCCGATTTTAAATACATTTTCAGAATCATCCAAAAATAAATCATTCATCCATGAATTTTATTTGAACAAACCAAAGGTTCAGATTAATGAAATCCAATCATGTTAAATCTTGTGCACTTTATTGCCAAGATTGTTTCAAAAAACCCATAAATCTCAAAATCATTCCTATATTAACAATTAACAAACCTATTCCAAAAATATCACATAGGTATTTTCAAAACACAATTCATAATTCAAGAAATGTCCAAAAATCTCACAAAATGGGAACTAGTGCCGGTGGGTGGCTTGACCGTATGGTTAGTGGCCAAATGATAAAAACACCACCAACACAGTTAGACATATTATGACTATGTCCCAACTCTACATGGCTTTCCAGGACCTGCATGCTCATAGAGTCTATTATTCCAACACCCCTAATCATATCCCTGTCATAAAACAATCCCCATGAACCCAAGAAACTAATAAAACCAGACTTCCCAAGGACACCTACAGATTAGAACGAGTAATAGTTTGCAATGCTCTTCCATCACCAACCCCTATATTCCCAAAAATCATAATTCATCTACCTTTAAATACCCCAAAAAAGGATCTCTAAAATGACATGTTTGCTATGATTCGACCACCTCTGATATAATGTATTCACGAACTAGTCTGAGTAAACCATAAACCTGTCACCTAGGACACTCCCTGAAAATTCCCAAGAGGAATTCCTGATCCTCTTGGGATGGTGAAAATCACCTAGGGAATCATTATACTGAAAAGGGAATGATTTCTCCAAAAAATAAACAATTACACTACAACAAAAAATAGACAAACCAAAACACAATTATATAAATATTGAACTGAACATTATATGTACATGAATGTGAGAGTAATATTAATCCAAAAAACTAAACCGAATAAACCTAACAACCAACTAACTCCATGATACCCCACTGGTCACTCTTTGACACAATGATCAGAGGTCACCGAAGGCAATTATACTAAAGTTGAAACCTACGCAAGGGAGAAAATAGAATAATACTATAGGTGAGAGTATTAAAACTCATTTGGTTAGACCGATATTATATTCCCAATGCACATACATTAAAATAAAAGAAAAATAAATTACATGTTTGAAAAAAATTTAAAAAAAATTATTTTTCTTAAATAGTGATCCATGATATAAAAATTATAAAATAAAATTCTTTCCCGTTTCCATAAACAAGAAATGCTAGTAACTAATTTTAAAGAGATGTAACTTCAAAATGAAAACTTTTTTCAAGACAGATACTTTAAATAATGTAAAATTTTAAATAAAACAAACACACTTTTGAATTTACCAAACAAACAAACCATATGCCCATAGTGAGTATAAAATATCTAATGAGCCCAAGTCATGGGAACATCCATAAGGACTAGTTTGTTATGGGCCCCAGGTACCTCATATCTCTATATACATGTAACCACAAAAAACATGTTATTATGCACGATCCAATAGATGGGAAAATATTCAAAACCAAGTGGTCCCTAACATCATCATCATAGTTTAGTTAGTTTTTTCATCATCAAACTTTCTATGTGTAATAGGGATGAAACTATTTCGTATCACTAGAAAAATAGTACGCATTCTCCCACATAGATAACTGAGTTTCCCTTTTCATGAAAAATCATGTTCCACATGTTATCAAATGCACATTTCACATTAAAATACCACTTCCAAATAACACAAACACCAAATATCCAAAAAACATGTTTCAAATTTCTTTCACAGATTAATAAACCACTTAAAATTTTCATTAAATAATTTCAAGAAGTATAATGAGGCTTTCCATATAAAATCCATTCAAGAATGGTCTTTTATGGCTAAAAACCCACCAATAACATTTAAAACTAGATTTTAAATCCCCCAAACCATTTAAGAAATCAATTTCATGAAATATAAAATGACTCCACATGGTGAAAAATGGAACACCTATTAAGACCATTTTCATAAGAAAAATGTCAAACGGGACTTTAAGATTATACCAAACCAACATATAAAAAAGGTACAAATTTAACCATTTATAAAGAGGTGTCAACAAAACATTATTAGAAGAAAAAAATTTACATAATCACATTAAAACATATAAATTACACATTCAATGGTCATGAATTTGCATAAAAAATGACGAATAGGCTGGTCACCAGCAACTTGTGCCAAGAAATGTTAGAACCAAATACACATCTCTTTATAAAACCAAAAACACTTTTGAAGGCCAAAAATGTACCCCAAATATCACTTTTTTTAAGTCTATACATTAGTAAATTCCAAATAAGTCATTTCATATCACATTTATCATAGAAAAGAAAACTATACATTTTCCAAAAACATGGCATAAATCATTTTGAAAAACATCATCTATTTAACACCCAAAGGGATTTCATGCCAAAAATTTATTACATTAGTTAAAAAAATTCATAAACATCATAATCCATATGTGAAAACCAGCGGAACAATTATTTGAAAAATCAGTGAACACTTTTATAAAAAACAACTCCATTTTACAAAAAAGGGGTAAATAACACTTTTACACACCAAATAGATCATAAAAAGGTTGAAAAAAATAATAAACAATTATATGAGGTTAAAAAAGAATAAAAATATGAAGAATAAATTATATAGTCATTTTCATGGGAGAACCTACCTCAAAACCATGGCTTAATGGAAACAAAAACCTGATATCATATTTCGAAGGTTTATAAAAACTAAACCTTGGAAGGACATCCCCAAACAAACAACACCCCCATAAAAAATAATTTTAGAATATAACTATTTTTCTTGAATGACCAGGGGAGAATAGAACCCTTTGTTTAATTGGAAGGATAAGGAATACAGATAAGAGAAGAGAATAAAAATCTACATTGAGACTAGTCAACACTCCATATTCCATTAGATATACACTAAATGGTGGTGGGTAATGGAATGGGAAGCCAAGGGAGACACCCATAGGTTTGGAAGAACTAGAGACAATAAATTTGGGTGGAAATGGGGATAAAAATCTTATTGGGAAAACATGGATATTTAATTTTTTTCATTCTGGGTAGGGATGCATGGTTAGGTCGCAAAGTTTGTAGAACCATGAACCAAACCATGGGGAATCCAAGGGGTATACCATATATTCACCCCTAAGTAGATTCACCCCCATACTCCTGTATGTGGAAGGTTTTATTCCAACCACAAGGATACTCCTAAGACCCCACACTATCGTGCGTCAATCGTGCATAGTGCCAGCTTAGGCCAAAAAAATGATATTCTCTCAAAAAAATACCAAATCAACACAAGGGTAAAAAATAGGTAAATATTAGGAAAGGATGACAATACATGATTCAACACCCGTCAGACCCAGAACCCAATAAGAAAACTAGGATTTCCAACAAACTGGATCAAAAACCAAACATGAAAAATATGGTTTCATATTCCACATTACCACAATAAAGGAGAATCGATCTGGGTTTTGGTAGTTCATATAGGGGGTCAACATCACTAGTGATGATGGTAAGAGAGAGCTAAGGAGAGGGGGTTCAGGGTTCGCATGGTTCTGGGTCAATGGGGGTTGTCAATGGGGTTGAGGTCTCCACTGAGAGGGGAGGAGATAGGTGAGAGGGGTGGGCGGAATAGGTGATGCGTGGTCAGGGACGCTGCAAGGGAAGGAAGAGGAGGATTTAGTGGGATGGAGGGGGTGGGGGAAGGGGTTGGGGTTTCACAAAGGGAGTGGGTAGGGGGAGAAATTCGGGATTTTATAAATATTTAGGGGTAGTTTAATTAAATCTCTTGTAAATTGTTAAAATTTTAAAAATATAAGGTAAGTTTGATTAAACCATAGTTATATTAAAATATTCTAAACAGATTTAATTCATACTGTAACTGTAACTGCCACTAAGAATCACTTTTTTTGATCCTATACCCAAGGGATAAATCCTTGATTTGATATTTATCTTAATTGAGTTACAACACTCACGCATCCAATGCATCACCCTATTGATTGGTACATCTCCATATATTGGCATCAAATTCATAACTTACTATCCCAATGAAAATGAAAAAATATGAACACATATGCAATGGAATATAAGGAATGGGGAATATAGATAAGAAAATTATCTATAAGTGTAGACAACTATACAAATAATGATATAAAATATGATTCATAGATCAGTAATTGTAATATATTTATTATAAACAATGAATTTCAAAATTTAATTAAATAAATAAAAAGTTGACATGAATTGGCAAGTTTAATGATCATGATCGGTCAATACTCATTAAATCTAACCAACACATTCAATGAATAAATTACATTAAAATTGTAATAAAATCACTTCATGGGAGATTTTAAGGAATAAAAATAATTAACTCTTTTTTTATTAACTAAAAAACATACATCATTATGTCACATTAATTAATTTAATTTTTATTTAAAAAATAAAATTATATAGTTAAAATAATTTTTAAAGAATTCTATTATTTTTATTTTTAATCATTCAAAATAAATTCATATTTATATTGAATAATATTTTTCCGGGAAATAATAGGTCCTCTGCATTTAGGAAGAACCCTCTATAGAACATTTTGGATCAGGTAAGGGCATATTGAGATGAAGGTCGGCGGTTCATGAGATTCGATCCGATGGGAGGCTACATGAAAAGATGAGAATAAGGAGGTAGCTAGAAAAAAGACCAACCATGGAGGGATGAGCCCCACCTGGGGAAATCTATATGGTGTGTGGGAATTTTAAATATTACCATTAAAATTTTTTTTTGTCTTAATAAATCCTACAAAAACCCAGAACCATCATTTCTTTTTTTTATATAATAAAAACCATATTCCCCTACTTAAGGTAATATTAATATTTTAAATCATATGATATATGTTATTTTAAAAAATATTATATTCTATGTAATAGTGGAATTTAATTTCACCCACCAGAAAAGACTATTCAGATAACTAGACCTTGCCGAACGAGCACTTAAACCGAAATTTTTTTAATTATATATATAAATAAATATATTTTGTCTCATTTAAACCATTAAAATATTAATTTCAAACTAATTTTAATATTGGTAAGTGACCAACATGGACATACAAGATAATATTGAATTTCAATTTCTAGCATTGCGACTGTAGTGATTCCCCCTATATGAGTTTAATGAAAATTAAATTTTCCTACAACATAAAACACCATGATCTCTCTTTGATTCCAATTGAAATTACTCAAATATAGGGAGGAATCATATTGGTTAGGGATTTTAAATTTTACAAAATCAAACTATTCAATGATTTTGTCATCGGCAAAGCACATCCACACTGAAGGCCTTATGATCCCATATAATGTATTTTATGCACAAAAATTGTATTATAATTATCCATTTTGTTCTAAATCGTCACTCTAATCCCTCTATTTAATGAAGATAGTTACTCACTAGAACCCAATGATATTACCTCTAGATCATTCACACACACATTGAATGTATTCCATTACATCAATTATTGAATCCATGTTTCTAGAAAGAAAACTTAACAACACCCTTAATGTCTTGATGATCAATTAGTTTTAGTTCTATTGATATGTGAAAAAAAACATTGATTGAGTAATTGGAATGACAATTTATCTCTATATAATTGGAAAAAGAGTGATAGTTTTCATAAAAACCAAAGTTAATAGGCCATCTCATAATAGCCTCATTGTCCATATTATATAATTTAATTAAATACAAAAAACAAAATTCTCTAACCCCAACCTAATTATCAAACAATTGGTTTATCTTAAATGATATATTATGGCCAACTAATAGGGTTTAAAATTTTATTTTTTATATTCATCACCTTCCATATATATTATGAATATATTATTCCATAAATCGGAGACATTAACTCAAATAATCATTCCTACTAATATTAAATAGACATTTAATATTATAATAATATTTTTTGAATAATATCCTAAAATTTATTTATAGTTTGACATGAAATTTGTTTTTAAAAATAAATTCAATATAAATTATTCTAAACATGAATAATATGATTTTATTTATTCCTTATCAATCACATATTCTCAAACATTTCACAAACCTCAATGTGGGGGCCACAATGTCTAATACTCTTACTTATCAGAATACAAAAGAAATTGGAGTATTCTTTGTGTGTCACCAAATTGGTCCCTATCTCTATAAAAGTGAATAAAATTCATAGAACATGAATAGAGAATAGAAAAAAAATCAAATTACCTAAGGAGATATAGAAAACTCAATAAAATTTAAATCATTCTTATGAACACATGTTGTTTAATATCAATTCTTTTTCTCATGATGCATGATAAAGCAAGATGGACCATTGTTGACACCCTAGTTTCATGATTTGTTGTTCATTGACCTAATTGGATGAACATAACTTATTCTACCATATCGATGGAATCAGTGAATTTACTACCATTCTGGTTAAAAGGGGCTATGATATCACTTCCTTTCAAAAGTTAGAAATTATCCCTTGATTATTCAATCAATGTGATACTAACAATGATGCAGCCAACACAGGCTAACTATCATTTACATCAATGGAATATCTTTTTTAAATTAATCATTCAATATGAAAAAATATTATACACTAATAATTATCTCAATTAATGAGACCATTATATGTGTTCTCAAATAGGAACTATAAATAACACATGAAACATGTAGTGTTCCTATTGGTAGGCTCGTCATCATGATCTAAATTACTCAAAATAACATAGTTCGAACATCATGAACAAGATGTCTCAATACTAATGTGCCCCATGAAACTAATAGTAAAACCTCATCTATATAAATTTATTATGATATATCAATAATATAGGAAATATGTTTAAAATTAGTTTTTTTAGTATCTCAAGGTTTTCATTAGAGGTTGGGAACATCTATAACCTTTTGAAGTGACATGTTATCTATGGAAATTACATGATAAATAGTAGACATAGAAATATCTACACTATTTTTCTAAGAATACATCTAGGGTAACTAATTTTATACATGATATTGTAAAAAAATTATTATTTATGTTGGGTATAGGTAACCCACTATAATAAAAATATCTTCAAGAATAGTTATGTATAACCTACAATCTCTAAGATGAAATGTCCTTCATTATCTATGTCACACATTATAGAATGATTATATAAATGTATTTTATGATTAAATATGATATTTTTAACATTAATATCATATTTAAAATATGTTACTATATCCCATTCATAAAAACCCAGACTTCCACGATAAAAAAATAATGATAAAATGTAGTAGGTAACTTTTAAAAAATGTTTATAATGATATTTTAATAGAAAAAAGGGAATCAAATGTTATAAACGGATCATATATGATAATATATATATATATATATATATATTTAATTTTTTCTCTATAAAAAATCATTAATATATTTCTAACTATGATATATGACGTTAACGAACGTTCAACTAAGGAGAAGTGTGAGGTAAGGGGTTTACTTTTAATTTACTCTCTATTGAGCCATATTTGTTTTTTGTTCACCAATTCAATTTTATGTGGTGTCTATAATTCTTCATTGATATTCTAAAAATCATTACATATTTTTCAATAGTGATTAATTTTTTTTGTTCTTTTTTTTATTTCATGGATTACATTTTAAATGTTACCAAGCAGGTAATGATTCATTTTATATGATATTTATTTTCATAAAAATTGAATTAAATTTTTTGATGAAATATTAAAATTAATTATTAATAAAGTCCTTCCACTTGATTATAATCTATATATTTTTATATCTTCCATATGTTTTCCAACATTTCATGTTCTTATCAAATAAATCAAGTAGTTAAATTTTTTATGAAAGAACATGTTTAATTTCACATTAAATTAGATATATTTTTCAAACACCTTTATATTATTCATGCATTATTTAAAAAAGTAATGTTTTTACAAAAATTATTTTTAAATAAATTCCATGATAAAATTAACTTTTAAAAAGGATTTAAAGAGATAATTATAAGGTTTTATTAAATTCTAGTATTTGAATTTTTTTACCAAATGTCACACGTAATATTCTTAACACATAAAATGTTAAAAACCATTCCTTCTATAGTAATGTTTTTACAATATTTAGATTCTCATATATTTTATAAATTATTTAAAAAATAAAACTCTTTACCAAAATTTTATATTTATATTTTTTTCAATTTTCATTATTTTTCCATTGGAGATTATATTTATTACAAAACCTATATTTCTAATGATCTAATGGTTATAGCCTCTCAATTTATAATCTTTTAGTCATTAACATACAAATAAAACATGTCTCATGAGACAAATCATTTGGCCAAATTAAATTGGTTTTTAGAGGAAACCATCAGATCAATTAAAATGTATTCACATAGATAATTGATGGTATATATTTAATGATGTTTGATATTATGATATGAAATAATATAAATTTTTTTTATTCAGATTTAGGTTGAAATTATCTATTTTATTATTGTTTTGAAATTATCTATATATATATTTCATGCTTAAGTTATTGATTAAATGGAATGTCTTATTAATTATTTACCTTTCCATACTATTTATTCAATATTTTGTGAAGATTTATTCTACTATTTTTAATCATAAATAATAATTTTAGATCACTATTTTTTCATTTCCCTAGGTTATGAAGAAGAAATCATTGGATGATCCTCAAAGATAAATACATTTACAATTGTTATGATTAATATTTTATTAGAATTTTAAAATGTTTATCATATACATATATTGACATCAAATATTACTAAATAGAATGGTTCTTCAAGATTATATTCAATATATAAATTTTAATGTGATAAATTATACATATAATATATGTTAAAGTAGTTGACTTGGTTTCAATTGGAATTAGAGAAATTTTTTGGAGACACCTTGGGAGCTAGAATTTTGAAAACATATATAAGGTAACATAAAACAATGATTGAATTTAATTATATATAAATTAATTGGATAAAATAAATTTTTTCTAATAATGTAGATATTTTTTTGTTTTCTATGAAACATAATTTTTATTGATTTTAAATATGGATGTGGTTTTGAAAAAGTTCATCTATCTGTAATAACAATTAAAAGAGTTTTCCATGTATATTATGGCCTATATTCTTGTGCATGGTGAGTATACCCTTACATTTCACATCGTTTAACACTATTAGGGTATATTCTTTGGTTAATTAATGATTTCATTACAAAATATTATAGAATATCTAATAATATATTTTTTATTTAAATTAATCCCTGAAGAAATAAATTTCATGATTATGATATTTTCTATGCAGAATATTCCAATTTATCGTAAGGGCCACAAATTATTTTGAATTATATACTATTATTTAAAATTAATACTTTCAATATCTAATCTAGTCAGTGTTTTTTTTATAAAATGATCGTTGAATAAATAATGGTTTCAATACTCATGACCAATGTTTAAATTTACCCACTAAGAAAGCCAATACAATGGGTGTTGAAGTTGAGAATATTATTTCTATATTTGGACATTTGAACATGTTAATGTCCAATAAAATTGAGAATATAGAGAAAACTGATGTTTCATGACATTATAAACTAATATATGAATATTTCTTCTAATATATTCCAACAATATTTACTGAAACCACTATTCTTGTGGAAGATGAGATGTGGTTTATATACCTTGAAAATATATTTCTTGTCATAGAATGTTTTCATATTTAATTGGTTATATAGAATATATATTTTCTAATGCCTATAATGGTAAATTCTAGTCATTAATATTTACTAATGGGGAATTCTACAAAATAAAACACATGTAATAGACATGTTTTAATGTAACATTCTTCAAAATTTATTTTACTTAAGGTCAAAACATAGATATGCCTAGACTATTTTTCATCTTAATGGAAATGGTAGAAGAATGAGTTATGATGTATGATTATACCATTAAAAAACTATTTATATTTTCTTCAGATAACATTAATAATATAGAAATAATGAATAGAAATTTATTTTAAGGTAATATTCTTTGTCTCTAAAGGGAATCGTTTACTTAATATCATTCATCTTAAGATTAAATATATAAATTTTACATTAAGTAAGGGAAATAATTTTCTGTATCTAAAATATTCATGGGGAATCAGTAGAATAATAGTTCATCTTAAATCCATTGAAAATATAATATGTCAAATATAAATAATAATATAATGAAATTAGAATCCTATAAAAATTGTGGAATGAAATATCCTAGAAAATGAGTGAAGGGTATCATTGTTAGATACATGTGTAGATATATATCTCATAATAATAATAAATGTCAGGGAAATAATGAGACCCCTAAAACACAGTTCCTAAACTACAATAAAATTTTGAATTATTTAAATAAATATCCCATGCATTAAGGAAATATACCATAAAAGATGTATATGGGAGATGTCCAAGCATATGTGATCAGTACGATTGATGAAGATGTTATATAGGATGTGGTCGAAGTTATTATAATCACAACCTCATATTTTTAAATAAAATATTCAATTTTTTATCCTACCACAATTTTATATCTTCCAGGTATTCTATTAAAACTAAATATTTACCTAGTACCTTAAAAAGGGAGTTTTCATTCCAAAGTAGTAGTGGAAATCCCAGTACAATAGATATGTGTCAGGAAGATTCCATTATAACAAACAGACATTCCCTATTTGTAGAAATTATAATTTTATCTATGGTTTAATTTTATTTAGTCCTTGGAATTGACTTATTTTGAAAGTAATATGTATATAATTTTTTCAAAGTGAAGTAGATTTTGGTTTTTATGACGATATTGTATTAATTATATTTATATTGACGACTTAATCATCTGATTCAGGTATATATTCACTCCATGATTCTGTTACGAAAGATATTGTTTTGGAAGATGAGAACACATACCCTATAAAAGGAGATATTAATCTTAAAATTCAAGATGTACTTATTCTATAAGAGTATATTGTGTATTTGCTGGGGAACTACCCAAGAATCCACCATAGTATAAAGATACATTTTCAGTTGATTTATTCAATGATGAAAGACTGATATCAACGAATTCTTTTATAATATTCACTATAGTGTTGGTCTAGTTCAAGAAAAAATGTAGTATTTTTATGAGGAGGGATTTATAAACCCGTACTTTTAAACATAGTAATACCTTGTTCTTTTCATTAAAAAGATAATAGATCTATGAGGCTCCGTGTTTATTTTTGGGAAATTAATATTATTGTGATAATGAAAATGTTTTCCTTTGATTAAATTAATGACTTATTCAATCAACATTGTGTAGACTGTTATTTTTGAAATATTAATCTTCATTCTGGGTATCTTTAATAGCATTTAGAAATGGAATACATTCCAAAAATAAAATTTCATACAATGTACAAAATATTATGAGTTTATAGTAATTAATATTGGATTAACTATGTCACCGTATGATTTTATGGATCTAAGGAATATTTTTATCATGGAATGTTATGATGATTTTGTGGTTAAATTGATGAATGATATGTTACTGTATTTTAAAGAATATGAGGACCATGAGATTTAGTTGTAGATAATTACAAAAATGGAACAATGAAAATGTTATTCCTTATATATCACAGTAGTTAAGGAATCGTGGGTAGAATTATCCATCGCATGATAATTAGTTTAAAACTATAATATTTTCTTTGATAATACATAGAAATTATCTATATGGTCAAATTTTGATATATACACATGTCATTATAGAAAAAATAATATATAGTCATAGAAATCGATCCACATGAGGTATGGGTGATATATAAAACCAATAAAGGGTTTTGATTTCTTAATTCACTAACTCTTATTGAAGGGAAATAAGGTAGAAGATGCATTTTGAATGGAATATAATCATGTACTTACAAAATTGCTATTGACTGGGATACTCTTTATTTGGATGTAGTATTGATGGATATAGAAATTACTATGTAAGGGGGACATCACACATTTTCAGATTATTTTCAAACCATATTTATTCTAAAAGATAAATTGTTCCCATGCTGATGATGATAATTTTCACAATAAAATTAAACTCGTTAATGATGGGATATTAGAAGAATTTGAATACGAATATAGTGATGTAATGTTTGGAATGAGGCTATGTATTCTATATATACCTAAGCTAAAAATGTATTTTTTTTGTTAATCCTAATAGATAAAATTTCTAGATACACTATAGTAATATCACATTGTATATGAAGGCAATGAAAAAAAAATTTGTCGGATAATAAAGAGCGGAAAATTTTTGATTTTGTATCGAGTTGTACGGTTTTTAAATAGGTTAATACATAGAGATAATATACTTTTTGATTCATGAAACATATATATTATTATTTGGAAACGTTATGACATTGTTATGGATTTTATAATTGTTTTTCAAAATAATCATAAAAAGAATGATTAAATATGGGATATTTTTTTATCACCTAACAAAATATACGCACTTCCTTGATGTAAGAGTAGATTTAACATAGAGAACCATTCTAGACTCTATAAAATTGAATTTATAATTCATCATGTTTTGACTATGTCAATTTTTTCTAATAATTGTTCCCTATTTATATTAATATTATAAAAAATAATATAGAAGGATCGTGATAATGAGCGTCACTTGAGAACCCAATACCATAGTCAAATTGGTTGACAATATAAAATGAGAATTCAAACATTATAAGGAATTTTGATATTATAATAGATAATGTTAAAAGTTTTTGGGAATTATTTTTTACAATGGTAGATTCTTTCTATAAAAATTAATTCCATTCATTTATTCAAATGGCGTTGTATGAGGCATTATGTGGAAAGAGATTTCATACACCAACACATTGGTATAAATTTTGTAAAAGGAAACATGAAGGACTATTAAAAATTTAAGAGATAATAATAATGGTATAGACTATTTAGGATCATGTTAAATCCGCCCAAAGCAATAAATAAAGTTATACAAATAACGAAATAAAATATTTGAAATGAAAAGACATAGAACACATTTTCATGAACGTATCTCGATGGAAGGGTCTTATATGATTTGGGATGCATGTGAAATTATGACTTAGGTATATTGGACCTTTTAATACATTTGATAAAATTGGAGATATGAATTATTAATTTGAAGTTCCACAAATATGCTCTAAAGTACATAACATATTCTATATATCATTATTAAATAAGTATATTCCAAACCCAACCCATGTGCTAACTTTTAAATAAATATAATTTGAACTCGATGTTTCCTATAACAAAGGGAATATTCACATTATTGGAAAAAGAGATAATTATTTAATGAATCAAAATATTTAACTGGTAAATTTACAATTAGGAAATCACAAAATGGATGTATCAAATTTTGAACCAGCGGATGTTTTGAAGAAAAAATGACTTCAATTTTTTAAAATTAATATATATTTCAATTTTGATGTAGAAATTTTTATAATATGGCAGAATATAACACCTGATAATAAAAGACTATATGTAAATTTTATATTACTAATAAATCTATTATAGAATTAAAATTTTAATATATTATAGAAAAAAATTTATAATTTTATAGGAAGAAAAAATTTAATCTAACTTTTTCAATATAATCTTAAATTTAATTTTCAAATTATCCTTTAAAAATATTTTTTTATATTTATTGAAAATATAGTATTTGAATATTAATAAATTTATTTATCATAATGTCTTATAATATTTTTAATTAACTATGTATTTATTTTCAATTTAATATAAATAATGATTAAATCATTTGAATGAAAAATGTTTATTTATTAGAAAATTGTTTCTAAATGATAAATGTCATTCCATTTTATTAATTAATAATACATTATAATGATTAATTTATTAAAATAAATTTATATATTATATATCATAAAATATGAATTTAATCCATATAAATATTTTCAATTATTATACACCTAACGTTAGATCCTTATATACTTGAAAATTCATTACACGAAAATATGTTTTCCATTAGGTTTGGGGGATTATTTTTAAATTAAACATTAACACATTATTGAACTCGTTTTTCATAAAATGTATTAAACATTTTGAATTATCATAATTAATATAATTTAATACATTAAACATAATTTTTGGTTAAAATTAATTCTAAAAATATAAAAAATTGATTACTACGGTTAAGGTCAAAACGGGTTTACTGGGATATTATATATAAATAAAAGGGTCAAAAATGACCTAAAAACATTATATAACCACCTTGGTTGGTTTTATATCAGCCATACCCTTATAAAAATAAGAGATTTGAAATTTGGGAGCCATTTTTCCATGAATGAGACCTAACATTATATTTAAACATTAAAAAAATATTAATGTTCCACTCACCACAATTATAAAAGGGAACCTACACCCATCACTTCATCAAACCATATACTCTATTCAATTCAAAAAAAGAGTAACAAAATTTCTCAATATCATATTTATCCACATTTAAAATCAGCAATTCATCCCAAAATAGAAAATTTATTGTACATAATAATATATCAAAATGTGTTTTTTATAATAAAAGGAAATAGTGTTCAATGAGTTGTTTTTTACTTATTCATTTACCATGATAAATTATATCATAATAATATCAACATTATAACAACATTATATAGAAAAATAGTGATTTCATTATGTTTATTTCAAAATATTGGATAATTTAAATCCCTATTAAATGGGAAAACCACCATAAGTCATGTGTATAGAGTACTACTACCTTGGTAAATGATGTAATATATTTCCTTTACAGACTTAAATAGATTTACAGGGGTTAATTTCTACAAAAAAGGGTTAAAATAACCTGAAAACATTATATAACCACATTGGTTTCTTTTATATCAGTCATACCCTTCTATACTTAAAATATGAGAAATGTGGGATACATTTCTCATGGAAAGTGACTTAACATTATTTTAAAACATTTAAAAATTATAATTTTTTAACTCCACACAATTATAAAAGGACACTTATGCCCATAAAATAATCACAAAACTTATTCCATTTATCTCAAAAAATAGTGATAAAATCCCTCAAAACATCCTTTCCCACAACTAAGATCTACTATTTATCCCAAAAAATAACCTTATTATAAATAATAATATATCGAAATTAATTTTTTTATAATGTAATGTAATACTCTTCACTGATCCCTTTTTAACTTCTTTTTTACCACCATAAATTATATATTAATAATTTCAATCATATAACACCATTATATTCCAAAAACATAGATTTGGTTATGTTTATTTCAAAATATTTATCTATTTATTTCCCCATCAAATGAGAGAAAAAACTATCACTCGTGTGTATAAGGGACTACTATTGCGGGAAACAATGTAATTTATTTTCCGCTACCGACATAAATTGATTATCAAAATGAAGAATATATATATATATATATTACACAATATTTATTTTATAACATTAATATTACATTAAATTTATTAGTCATTTAACCATTAATGAAATGATAGTGTCACTCTTGTGTTCAAAGAACATATCGCCTTCACAAAGTGATGTGATTCATTTTCCATGCACAGGTTTTATGAATGATCCTAAAAAATTATCTAATGATATATAATTATATTTATAACAATAATATAGTTATTTAGATAATGTAACAATATCCAATTCACAATAATTGGAATTTATATAACAAAACATGCATTAAAAAATGAAGTAGGTAACACCTGAATCTATGGTAATATTGAAATATTTATAACCAATATGTGATAAAGAATTATAAGATGATAATTTATGAAATTATAAATATTAATATTTCTATTATAATAATTAATAACATGTTTCAAAACAATAAACAAAATTTCTCAACTTTTTCATCCTAAGAAATCCTTAAGGTAAGGGATTTTGTCTCACTTTACACTTCATAGAGACATATTTGTTTTTATGCACCTATTTACATTTGTGTTGGTTATATTCTATCCATTTGATTTATTTTACATGAACAACTATTAATTAATGATGATTAATTATTCAATTCATTTAAATTATTAAATAGGACTATAATTTAAATTTTCATAAATATTTAGGTATTAATTATATAGTATCTTTATTTTTTTGGCATTGAATTATTTTCCATTGAATGACTATTATAATAAATTATTCATAAACGCAATATATTTTTTTATCTTATGTATATTTAAAAATTTACCATATTTATTTCCAATGTTTTTTTCACAATTTTACTTGAATCATGAATAGAAAAGTTTAAAAATAAAAATGGATTTTACATGAATTTTTATCGGATATATTTTTCGACGATATAAATATTATTAAAAATATATTTAAATAAATCATATTTCTTAGTCAAATTATTTGTTAATGGAAATTATTTTTTTCTTTATTTTATAATTTTTTTAATAGAATATATCATTTTTTACTAAAAGGTTTATTATTTTTCCTTCATTACAAAAATTTAAAAGGGATTTTTTTAATGTATACTTCATTAATAAAAATCCATGATGTCGTCCCAAGTTGAAAATACATAGATTATTCAACATGTATTTTCCATTTTTTACAAAATAATCATTTTAGAATGATTCTTTTAATATATTTCTTACATATTAATTATTTTTTATATGAAATTATTTTAATTTAAAAACTACATTTTTGATGAACTGATGGTCATCTCGTATCACATATTAATATTTTTGTCCTTAATTTTCAATTGAAACATTAAAATTCTTGGGATAATTTCCCATTAAATTAATTTTATATATTTATATTACTTGTCTTATAAATGTTATTAATTTTATATATTATATCAGGTATACATATTGTTTTTTTACTATGAAAAACTTGGGAAAATTTTGAAAAATATGTATTTTTTAATTGATGCTAATATTTGATGAAAAATAATATTGTTTATAATTTTAATTGATCATTGAATATATGTGTAATTCCTTGAAAATTTTATAATCGGTGTGGCCAAGTTATATATTTTTTCTCAACGTATCGACAGATTTCATGAGGGAAATTAGTTGGCTAAATTAACTATGATTTAATTGCATACCTAACCATTTATAAAATTATATCAGAAAAATGAATTGAATGTATACATATCATGATATATAGGATCATGATATACAATATTATGGTCTTACATAATTATTTTTTTATCATTAGTGATATCTTTTCATAGATATTATCCACTGATGGATTTCATGATTATATTATTCAAAAAATTGATATTATATTACATAATTTACCTTTCCCTATTGATTAGTTTTTATTTAATCCTGATATATTCCACTACATGTAAACATTATTGTGAATTATATCTCAACTATATTTTGGTTACTTTCCCCAGGTTATGAAGAATTAATATTTTAATGGATTTTAAGGAGGCATAACATTTCTGTTTTTATTTTATTTCATTCTCAATGTACAATAAGTATCATATGTTTATATAGATCTCCCTAGAAAAAATACTGCTCAGTCCTTTGGTATTACATTCTTTGTACTTATTACAAATATTACCATGTAGATGTTGAATCATTGTTACTGGAGATGGTTTTGATAAAACAAGGAAAAAATTGTTGTCAAATCAATTCTATGCCTAGAAATTCATTTTTCTAAAATGGGGTTTCAATGTAATTTGTGGGCATCTGTAAAACTAAATTACACTACATAGGGAAACAAAAACTGGATTTCATATTTAGAATTAAAATATTTTATTTAATTTAATAGTGGAAACATAATTTTTTTTATCATAGAGAATATTAAAAACACTAAAATATTGTCACTATGGTAAAGGTTTAAACATGTTCAATATGAGATAAAAATAGAAAAGGGACTAATTGAGATCCACTCATGACTAATAATTTTAGTTTTAATATATTATAACCTCATCTTTTATATGAGAAAAATCATGTCTATTTGGAGTGACAATACCATGATATAGAACATATATCATTGAAACATTTTTGTAATTTTCATGAGTGCCCCTTTCCCCACTTATAAATACAAAAGTCTTAATATATATTATTGAAAAAATTGTGACTTATATATCAAAACATACCTGATAAATACCATTTTTGGATTAATTTACATCATTAGATGTCATCTTTTATTCTCTACAATCGAATCCTTCTCGGATTATGGTGTAATCCAAACCAGGTATTTCTAAAAAAATGTATAAATCTTAAACAAGCTATTTAAAATTTACATATCCTTCTTATTTATAGAAAACTATTATACAAATAAAAAATTTCACTCCCTTATCATGAATAAAATAATATATTATTATGATTATGGAATGACCAATTTCAATATCTTCTCTATCAAATGATAAATGAAAGTATTCCTAGTGCATACGTGTAGACCACCACCTTCACGTACAGATATGATACATTTTATAATACCATATTTCATGGATAGTTATTTTATTGTTATTATTTTAATTATATAATATTTAAATTCTTAATTTTCAAGATTTAATGGTGATTTATTGTTTAATCATATATCTTTCTATCTATATAAAAATCGAAACATCACTCGTGCAAACATACGTACTATAGTATCCATGTAGTGAATTAATTAATTTTCAAAAACAATGTTATATGAATGGTGATAAATATGTATCTAAGGATTAAAAATAGTTTTATATTTTGATTAAATTTTTTTATATGACTTAACCATGATATAATATGATGTCAAATAATCATCGAACAAACAAATACATGTAAAATTATTTAGTTTAAAACTGAAGTGGCAATGATGACAAATGATTGCTACTAAACATGTGATATGATGTTATAAGCATGCCATGAAGAGTATTATAGGTAATATGATGGTTATGGTAGAAAATTATAATAAAATTTAATATATATTTTTTTGAGGATAACTAAATGATGAAGCAGTAAAAAATAGAGGAATCGTTTTCATGAAACAATCTATTTTTTACAAGTATTGTTTATGGTTAACATTATAATGATGAAATTATATGATTTAAATAACTAAAAACATAAATATCTTATTCTTATTTAAGTTATTTATTAATGTTACATGTTTTAAATTTTTTTAGGCTCTTTATGTCATCGTGATAATGGATTAATGTTTTTATGGAGAATCGAAAGTGTTTTTCTATTCGATCATGAATCAATTCTTCCATGTCCAGTGTTTAATTATATTAATTTCAAGAATGGATTAACTATTATTAAATGCGAATATAAATTACTTTTAATTATATTTTTTGTTTTTTATGAATCTATGATAGGGATATTATAATCAATTTCTGAATGTGGTACTTTTATATTTTTTCCATAAATTGTGGATAGAATTTGTATTTCAATATACATTGCATGAATGGACTTCATGACCCTCGTGAATAATAATTTATAGGAATAATACTTTAAAATGTTCTTTTGATACATTAAAATAATATTTTACCATTAATAATTTGGGCATTTTTATATTTTAAATAATTAATTACCGAATTTAAATGGAATATTCATGATGAAATATTGCATCATATTTTAAAAAAAAGTTTAAAACATCAACCATATATTTTTTTATACTATTTAATGGTGATATAATCTAACATTAAAATACTTATATTTTATATTGACGTTTTATTATTATTGGTTATTAATTTTAATAAAACACATATCCTTTCCATGATTTATTACATGAATAATTGATGAATGTTTTAAGATCATGTGGCAGACATATGTATGGTTTCAATAAGTGAGGGGTGAGGATATAATTTTATAACTCTATAATTAAGTTGTTATAGAAAGAAATATCATGAGATAATATTATTTTGATTATATATTGAATCTAGATTGGTATATGACATTTTTGAAAAATTTATTTTTTTGGAGTGAACCATGAAAAATGGAATTATGGAATGTGGGTGAACCCGATACCATATGATTGTATTTTCAATGATCCTTGACAAAAAAATTCATATAATAATTTTATGTTTATACCAAAAAAAATTCCTATTAAATTTTTTGGTTCTGATGGCTTATGATTTAATATTTATGACTCAACACACTTATAACTTATATGTTATATTTCACAAATTAATATTGTATGATTTTTGATAAAAGAACATTGGATGATTTGGTATGATTATTATAATTGAAGATAGTTTTCCCATTCTCATATTGTAATCTATTTCTCAACAAATATATTTGATTAATATCACTTATTTTTACCCTTACTGACCATCTAAGCTCACTATTTGTTATATTTATCATCTATGGGTTATGAATAATGGTTTTATGTATGATATTTCTACGAAGAGTTCTAGAAATAAAGAACAAAATATGAAATTCCATTGATATTTTATTTAATAGTTTTTCATGCATCCAAGATTCTAATGATATTAAAACATTATTGTTCAAATGTGGATCACATTGATAGGATACAAATATTCATATGATGAGATTTAATATTTATTTATAAAGAATATGATTCATTATTGTTGTTATTAGTGTAATGATTAGTTACTTTTGGAAACTATGCTGATGATACTCAAGTGAGATTCCTTAGGATAATCCTATGTTATATTAATTAAATGAGTGGGATTATTATTTATAATATATCCACTATGATATAATATAAGTTGGAATATTTTTTTATAAATTATATTTTCTTAGAGTATTCTTTTTTTAGTCAAACTATGTTACCAAAAGTGACTGTCTTATAGAAAACTGTGAAAAATGATGCAATTATAGTCCCCCTAAGAAACCAAATGATATGGGTAATGTAATTGGAAGTATTGTAATTATAACTAATTAAATATAATTTTCTATGATTTCTAATATCAAATTTTATGATATTTTTACCACAAGTATGAAGATAAAAATATTGTTTCATGAACATAATAGAGGATAAAATTAAACTCTCTATATGTCAAAATTGTGGGAATGATAAACCATGGAAATTTAATAGAGGAAAGAAAAGTTTTTTTATATATGGAGAATAATGGAGGAATGAAACTAATATTTGAGTAAAAACAAGGAAGTAAATGGAGGGAAATAATGTTCACCCTTGGGAACAACTATTTGATCATTTTATTTTTTGTGGAGGACGTTGGAATTATCTGAGTCAATTCCCTAATACAAGTGGTAATTCCATGAATAATGTATATAGTATTCTATATATATGGTAGAATTGAATCCTGATAGTTTAATCACACTATTTTGATATGGATTATGTCTATGTTTTTAAGAATGTTCATTAGGAAAACATCATTGATCATCTATTAGTAAAATTTGACATAATTTTTATCATTGATTTCCTTCATCTTCCTAAATACCTTATAAATTTCGAAAGTAATGAAATGAGATTTTATATCTCAAATCAACCTATTATTTTTTTATCAGTAATAGTATGGAAATTGACATCTAATTTTAATTACATCAATTTTATGGGTTATTCTACTTATTAATGAGGTATACTTTTCTCAGATTGTTTAGGGAGACTCAATATATATGAAATGTGTATTGTATTTGTGATTGTTGACATTTTTGTAAAATATGTTGCTTGAATCCGTTCAGATAATGAAGTTGATTTTTTAAAAGAACTCATAATCAGTGTTATACTTATATCAATGACTCCATATAGATTTTCCCTGATTATGTTTTTTAATTTTAAAAAGAAACGCTAAGAGAATATTGATAATGAATTAATTCAGCCAACTGTAATACCTTGGGTTGCACCTGTTCTTTTTGTTAAGATAAAAAGTCAATTAATAATAATATTCATTGAATATTTCTAACTTAATAATATAATGATGATAAATAAGTATCATCTTCTCAAAATTAATTATTAATTTGTTAAATTATGAGGACCTCTATAAATCTATAAAATTGGTCTTAGGTCTAGTTACTATTGATTTGGGGTCAATAGTGATCACTTATCCAAGTAAACCGTTAATCCAATATATAAATATTATGAATTTATAGAGATTCCATTTGGTCTTACTGATTCCCCTTTATCTTATTGAATTTGATAAATAGCCTTGGGATATTACATTGATCAGTTTTTGTTAATCATTATAGTTGATATTGATTTATATTAAAATAGTATGTAAGAGAACCAAAATTAGTTAAAGATTTTTCTAAAGAACCTATGGAATGAGAATTTATTTTTTATATTATCCAATAGTGAATTTGTTTTAAAAAAAATTTTGGGCCATCTAATCTCATGTGAGGTAATATTTTTGGATCCATAATGGATGGTAGTTATTAAACACTTTACTAAACCAAAAATGGTGAAAATAATATATTGTTTTCATGGACTTTATGTATATTATCACTTCATTATGATGGATATCTCACAACTATCTAATAGACTCACCAATTTTACTCGGATAAGGGATATATTTCCTTTTGTTTGGATGAATGCAAATTTTTTTCGATTATATGAAGAGATGTGTAGTCATTGATCCCATTCCTACAATATAAGGATGTAGAGATGGTTTTTTGATCATAGTGATACATTATATAATGTGATGGGACTTGTTCTTTTTAATAATTATTTTGTAATTTCATATTCCTCACAATAAATTATGGTTTATGAGAAAAACAACCCGACTAGTAGTATGCTGTTAGGAAAAGTAATATTTACATCAAGTATATTGACAAATTATATATAATGAAAAGGTGTAACATATATACTTATCCTAAAAATGATGTATATATCCACACATAAAGTTTAAAATATTAACCATAGAAAACTATCATTGTTGGTTAATGATTATAAATTATCAATACATTACTACCCAAGAAAAGAAAACAAGTTGGATGACACTTTGAGACAAAAGAATCATGATAGATTATCTAACATAAGGATAAAAATAGATCCATTATTTATAAATTTTTTAATTATTTACCATTGGTTATATATTATCTTTAAAAAATTTGTGTTCATCCCTTAATCCACAAAAATATTCAAGAGATGATAAAATTAGGATAGAGGGATGAAAAACATGGTGAAAAATGTTCTTGAGTGAAACCATGAATGTGATGGAAATTTATAGTTCACGAAAAATATATGAATCCTATAAAAACCAAAAAAGTAAAGGGAACAATTGAGATATTATCATATCTCACCAAAATCTATTAATCATAGAAGTTTAGAGATCTATACAGATCTAAAAGAGTATTTCATGTGGTAAAACATAATGTCAGATATTACATAGTATGTACCTCAGTCCTTAGTATGGGAGAGAGTTAAGGCTTAAATATATATATATATATATAAGGTAATGTTACAACCATTACACCTATCAATATGTAAATAGTAAAATAACCCCAGAGATTTCATTACCAGACACCCCAAGACGACATAAGTCTAAAATGAAATTTTGTTTTTTGTCGATATATTTATGAGTCAATGAACTTCATTACTATAATATAATACTTCCAAATTTATTATATTTTTATGATATAATTTAAAAATTCATAATGTTGGATGGAGTCCCACATTTTGTTTACCTGGTTAGAATTTGAGGTTTACCATGAAATTCTGAGGAAATATCCAGCATATTCTGGATAGAGAGTTATGCTTTAGTATTTTCTATCATCCATAAAATTATATATTATCAAAGAAGACCATTCATACCATGAAGGATATTTTGAGAACTAGTTATCATGATATTAATGGTGTTTTGTATCAATATTTTCCTTTATTAGAATTATCATCTAACAATAGATTTCACATAAATATTGAGTTGCCTCCTTTTGATTCCCTCTATGTAAAAACTTCTAGTACTATTACATGGTGAGATGAAGTTGGACAGACAAATATTATTGAAAGTGAAATAGATGAGGAAATGGTAGATAAGGTTAGTTCGATAATACAACATGTCAAGGGATATCAATTAAGACATAATAGTAATAGATACAATATTTGTCTATATCTAGAAAAAAATGTTGGTGAGTAGGTATTAATGATAATTTCCCCATAGATGTTGGTTTTGATGCAATGAAATAAGTGAATGTTGGCCCAATATATATTGGTCACATCAATATATTGATTTAGTAGAGATTGTAGCTTATCACATAGTAATCCCACTAAACCATTATTAATTTCATGGTGAGTTCCATGTATATATTCTAGGGTAAAATTTTACTTACCCATTACATATATTGAAATCAGAGGTTATATTAATTGATATTTTTCTTTTAGATGAAATTTATTTTTGAATTCTTTTATCGAAGAGATAATGTTCAATCCACTATGACTATACGTCGGGATAAAGTTAATTAGAGGAATCAAAATCTTGAAGAAGATATATGTGTATTTGATGATGTGATGAAAAAGAGATATCAATATTTGTTGGCTTAATAGTAATACAATTTCATAGGTTAAATTTATTTTATAAGAAAAATAATATAATAATAATTTATTTTATTCATATTTCCAATGAAATAAAAATTATGTATTCGATATCATTAATCATATATATACATGACTCTAAATTAATGGTAAACAAATAATACATAAAAACCATAACATTAAATTGAATGGTATAGAGATTAATAACTGAATTTTGGAAAAAAAAAATATTATATAATAAAAATGTATTTATTAATTCATAATAATACAATAATCAATTTTTATATATTTCATATTACTCTTCAAATATATGTTTTCTTCATTAATGGGATTTTATTGAATTTTCTTACACTAAGATTATATTTAAGGTATAACTTTATTATAAACTTATAGGAGTAAATTACAATAATATTAATAATTTGTTGTTTAATATTTTCTTATATTCAATGATGGGTTAATTAATTTTTTTAGAGAATGGTGAAAATATAATATTTTTTAAAAAAACTATAATTTTTCTTCATGTAAAATTTTCTAAATTTATAAAATTTGATTTTGATAAAACCTATTTATAATTTAAAAAAATTACATAATTACTTACATATTAATTACCATTATACTTCATTTTAGTATATGTTAGTTTTTGGGAATAAAAAACATTTTTTAAAAATGTTTTTTATGTGCGCAATGTGTTTTCATTTTTATATATAATTGAATATCTATGGATTAATGATTTGAATTAAATTTTTAGAATATATATTCATTAATATAATTTAACATTAAATATCTTATTTTTATAAGTTAATGAATAGAAGTATATTTTGTTTTATTCTTAAATATTTATTTTTTTAAAAAAATCATTCATTGTGGTTTTTTGCATATATAAAATTATATTAATACACATATTTAAAATGTATCTAGTAAAATAGATTCAAAATTTTTAATCGATATAATTACTGTAATTTAAAATTTTTACTTTAAATTTTCTTCATGTTAAATAGTAAAAACATAAAAAAATTACCATGGTTATGGTTACAAAGGGTTTATATGGTGGTTAAACCTATATATAATGGTACAATTTCATTCCAAAAATTCTTAATTCTTATTGGATGAAGTTATTTATTTATCATATTATTCTACGATATAATACATGCCCATTTGTATCCACATTACCATGAATGTGATGTTAAATTATTGAAATCTTTTTATGGAAATCCATGTGTTTCCCAGCTATAACATATAAAAGGGAACTTTTTATCCTCTATTATTCAAAATATTTGTTCCTTAGATCATGTAAATGCCTACATATAATCTTTCATATATTACTTATTTAAATACAATGTCTTATTTACTTCTCCTAATATAAATTATTCAAGGTTGACTATTTAAGTAAAATATAGTCTTTTGAAGAATAGAAATAAATATTATAAAGATCGTTCAATTTTATCTCTTATTTTAGTTCAGGTAAAATAGTTGTTCCCAAAAAAACTTGATTAATATAATATAATAAATATAATTATATGTTATAAAGAATATTGGAAAACAATTTTCTTCTTATTGTAAATCAAATGGGGGAAGAAGACATCACTCAAGAATATGTTTAGACTATAGCCTCAGCTAAGTTATATGATTTATAATTCCATATTCTATAATAAATGATTTTTATATGAGATTTAATATGTACATATATGTTAAAATTATGATATATTAGTTGTTATATAATGTTTATGTATATTTTACTATTCATAAATTCCATCCATTGAAAAATGGAATCCTCTCTCGTTCTTATGTATACATTACCACATCCATATAGTGACATAATAAATTTTAAATAAAAACAATATATTAATGGTTATAATTTAGTATATAATTTATATATATGATACTAATATAATTTTAATCATTTTTATGTCTATATAAACATAATAAATATGCGAGGAACATAATTTTAAAACTAAAACAAACATGAAAAGTGAAGTATTTAACACCATAAATGAAGAGGATTATCAATGATTATTAATAAAAATGTTATCAAATGGTAAAATTAAAATATATATGGTATTATAGGATTTATTATTTTAATATTATAGTATTATAATAAAATTTAAATCATTATATGTTAATAATGATCTTATAAAACGAGTCAAACTTGAGGTAAGGGTCTTAAGTCACAATCAATTTTTCTCTTCTGGTTAGTTTATGATTTAAATTATGGTGATTTAATTATATGATATACCCCTAAAAAATATTTCACTATTATCTTTCATTTATATTTTGAGATTATCAGTTTTTTAAATCATCCACCCTCTAAATAATTAATAGACCTAAAAAGGATAACCAAACATGTTTTTCACATTGGTCTGGAATCCTTTCCTCCTTTATATATATATTAAAATGTTTTTTGTGAATTTTTTCACTATAATACATAAATTATTTAAATTTAATTTAATTATAATTTAATTCAATTAAAAAGGTTTAAATCTAATCATATAATCATCTTAAATTCATGGTATATATGACTTTTTTCCAAAACAATGAAATATATTTTTATTTTAATGTACACATCATGAAGGACATGCATAACCATCATGAATAAATATTTATTTTAATATTCCAATATATTCTTCCTTGTGTCATTTAAATTAAATATCATTGTTTAATATTTTATAGTATTTAGATTTTATATATGTGATTTCTATATGAAAATTGTACTATCAACATGAAATTATCTAGAGAAATTATAAATAAATTTCATTCTATAAAAACATCGATTGATTTTTTTATTACTTAATAGGGGTATGATACAACACATCAGTATTTATTCTTTTACTATATGTATTAAAATTATAACGATTATATTTTTATGAATTCGATATCTTTTCAACATGTTATGATATGAAAATAAGATAAAGGTTTTATGATAATGTGGCACACAAATATATGCTTTGAATTTTATGATCAATGATTAAAGAAGTATATATACTCTATGAATTTAGGTAAATATGGATATATAATTAGATAATATATTATTGAATTGTGATTGAACCAATTTCATTAAGTTACTTTATATAATAACAATATCATAGATATAAAAATTGACTAAGGAAATGAGAGAATGTGGGGCGAACCCAATCTACTATGATGGTCATGGATGTGATCCTTTGCTAAAAAAATTAATTTATATTCTCAAGTGTTTTCAAAGAACTTATAACTTATAATATTATTTCATTCCCATGGATCTGTATTGACTATTTATGATTTGGAAGACTTATGTCATATGGAATTTGTTAGAAAAAACATTACGTTATATTTCATGAGAAAAATTCTTTGAATAATTGGGTACGACTATCTGAAGTCATTAACATGTTCTCCTACCCTTTTTCATGTCTTTTGATTTTTATCATGTATTGATAAATTGGGGATTCAAAATAATAGAATTATAAATAATTCGTTTCGTAAGAATATCATTATTAATGGTTATTTGTTACAAAATATGTGTAACCTTTACATTTATTTCAAAATCCACGTGAAATGTTTTCGCTATTAAGGATTATCATCAGTGCTTATAAAATATATATAATTCCATGTGATAGTTTACTAGATTTTTATTATATTATTCTCCCTTATTTGGGATCTCCCATTCAGTCTGAATTTTCTGTTAAATTACAACTATTTTAGAATAAATTGTAAAGAGGTAATCATTCCCAGGAATTCAAAAAAATTATATTTCATGGATAGATTAGAAGTAAGTATTACTTTGGTTACATATCAATTATTTATATGAATTTCACATAAATATATTTATATAGATTCAAACTGAATGAAAAAATGGTATATCCCTTTATAGTTATTTATTTTTCAATATTTATGGAATCGTCATGTGGAAAAAATAATTTTTTTTGTTTTCAATAGTATTTTGATTAGTGTTATCTACTCCCAAACCCTTAAAATTCAAAATTTCCCATCGTAAAGAGAGAGAAATTAATATATGAGAATTGTCATATCATTTTTAATATATATCTCAATAATATTTTATGGGGTAATTCTATATAATGGGGAGATCTTTGATGACATAAAATTAGAATATTATTAATCGTTGGAGTTTTTTATCATTTTGGTTTAAAATGGCTTGATGAGGTCCTTGGTATAGATATTTGATAATTAAATATTCATTAGTGTAATGAAATAATTTTATGGATTTTGGGGGAATTGAATATCCATGTATAAATATGTGTGCATGTAATACATAAATTTAATAAAAAATATTATTAATACGGAATGCGGGGATAATTCATGGTTTGGGAAAACCAGGCATCTAAACCATGAGTTCCTTGATATATATGTTGTTCTTAAAATATAGATTATACTATATTATTACCCATTAAAATAATTAATATAATTTAGAAAAAAATTAGATTTCTTATAGTGATTTTTTGTTTATCATCATCGATTGAAAAACATCCCTATAAGTTTTTTGTGATCAATATTAGACTAAACTAATTTTTCCATCCACATTTCTACCAATAATGATTCCAGTGGGGTGAATATTTCAGTTATGTTTACACTTATTGATATATTAATCATACATATTTGACATTACCTATTTAATATGTCATCTTTTGTTGGATATAGAATGAAAAATTAAAACATTAATGGCAGAGTGCACTAAAATTTTAATAGTTGTTTGTTGAAACCCTACTAACCCCTACTCTACTCCAAAAATAGTAACTATAAGTTAAGGAATTTTATTCTGGTAATTTTACTTGTCATCTCTGAAAATGAGTAAAAATAGTTGAAACATGATATCTTTACAAAATAAAAGATTTAGACCCAACTAATTACAATAAGAACTTTTATTTCATCAAAGTCACTCAGATATAAGAGTCACTGTCCTATAATTTCTGATTAATATATATAGATTAAATAATAAAATAGTTCATAACTATAACATATAAATATTTAAAAATTTAATCTTCTATATTAAATAAATATTTAATAGTTTATTATAGTTCTAGAATCAAATCAATAGTGGGAAATTATTGTTTTAAAATGTGTTGTTCAACTTCATTTTCATAGTTGTAGAAATAAAAAAATTTCAAAATCACTATTAAAATATTTTATTAATCCTTCTCAGTTTGATATCTTTATTTTTTTTATTAAACATAGAATAAGAGTATAATCATTTCTCTCTATATATATCATATATAATTTTTTTCCCAAAATATTTTTTAAATTTTAATTTAAAATTTTCATTCATATTAATTTAAACTTATAGATCCTCAACTTTCACATTTAAAATCATGTAACAAATGTAATAATTAAAACTTATTTGTATTCCCTAATAATTTCTTGAAAATGAAATACTTAAACCTTCCATACCAAAAATTCCTTTTTAAAATGCATCGTTTCAAAATTCAATATATGTTTCTTATAAATAAATTATTGGGTATCTATAAAAATAATATATTTGATTAATTTTATTTGGATAGAATTAATATCCCACTTTCAAATTTACATTACTACAGATCATATATAAATATCAAATAAATATATGATTTATAAGAAATTATATCCTTTCATAAATTCCAACAACATTTTGGGATTAATTTCAATGAGAATTTGAAAATAATGTTATATAATATAGACCATTCTCTTATCATCAAATATATAATTTACCTACTATATTACGAATTAATTAATCTATAATAGGTCTTTAATATCTCGCATAAATTATCTACACATTCTATTTTGTATACATATAATGTGTAATACATTTCATCATATCATGGTGAACTGGTAACATAAAATGGTATAGCATAAACACATAATATGGGAAACTATATTCCAAAAGCTATAATATAATAAAAATTTCATGAATGATTAGAAATACATAAATTCTAACAAAATAATTCTACATAACTAATCATGTAAAGGTATAATATATATATCGATAACATAAAAATTGGAATAATAACATATATAAATGCAACTAGTTCCAAACAAATAGAATTAATAATATTGAGCATCAGAATCATATTATCAAGGCCTCATTTCTCGAAACATTATATAAATAGGAAATCCATACACTAAATACTCTTCGTAGTTTATCTCGTGATACCTAATGAGGGATTGAGGGGATATTATGGACGCCAATAGTAACTAATTATATCTAATCCATTCATTATATTATGGAATGAATAAACTATAAAACTCATAAATAACATTTCATTGTAAAAATTAATAATCCAAATGTAAATGATAGGTATAGGGATTTTCATTGTTTCAACAATAAATAAATGGAATAACTCCTTATATAACCTTACTTCAAACAAAGAATGTATAATTTAGTGGGAATATAGTTATGTCAATAATTTCCCAAATCAATGAATAGAATCACATGGTCATAATAAGTTTTTATAATTAAGGGGGATAATATCATTATGACATATCAAAAGAGAAATATAATGTTTTAAAAATAACTTTTTCAATCCAACATCTAAAAAATGATTGTTAAAATTCAATTTTAATGTAAAAAAACTGAAAGAAAATTTCATTGAGATAAAATTTATTTATATTTCTTAACATAATGGATTCCATGGGAGGGGAGTGTAATTATTTCCCGGTGTTAAATAACCCCTTATAAAGATAGACAATTATTATGAATAATATAATAATTTTACAATAATTAAATTAAATATGGAATATGTGTTAAATTAAAAATGAAACATTCCAAAATAGATAATGGAAAATATCATATTAAATTGGTAATTGAATAATAGATTTTAGGCAGAAGAATTAATTTTTTACATATAACTTTAAAACCAAAATAATTAATGATTGATTTTACAAAATACCTTAATAATATCATAATCATTGATGTCATAATCTCTTAAAAAGAGTTTCATGATAATTAATTCTTACTCAAGTTAAATAAAATTTTGAAAAAAATTATTTAATTAAAAAATAAAATAATTCATTTTAGAAGATTGTATTTTCACAAAAATTATATTTATTCTAAGATATTAAAATGAGCCATGAAAACCCATTAAAATTATGGTAATCTAATAATCAAATGAATTGGAATACTGGTTTCATAATAGTAACTAATAATCCATTAAAAATATATAAAAATTTCAATGTTACCCATTATTAGGGTAGAATCTACACAACATTAAATAATAATGTTAAAAAAGAATATTTATAACTCAATGGAATGAAATTAAGTTAATAAAAATCATTATATTATTTTTATCATTGAAATGATACTAAAACATGATATAGTTTATTAAATCCAAAATATAGATTCAATAATTATAAAAATCTAATTCTAAAATTCAATACATAACCCATGAAAAATAAGCATGTGGTGAATACACATCCGATCTTAATGAAAAAAATATATTTTCCAACACCCTTATGTATTGGGAAACACGTGAATCGAATGCAATTTGAGGAGATAGACATTATAATAAATTTTATATAACATAAACACTGTGATAAATATGTTAATATAAATTCATGGGATAATATATTAAAATAATTTTATATAAATTGAATCTTAGGGCACAAAACACATTAAATCACATTGAGATAGAATTAAGACAATGGAACAATTACCATTTATACTAATTAGTTAAATTTTCACTAACATCATGTAAGTCACGACCTGCCTTCACTAAAATGAGGGAAGGGTTAGCAGATTTTTGAACCCTAAATTCTTCATATTGAAGGAGAGACAATGACCCTTGAGGCCCGCCATCAATAGGCCCCAGAGTAGAAACTATCACCAAGGGTATTGAATCATATGTAATTTGGAAGTAATTTCCATTTTTATTTAGTAGGATTGGGATATAAGATATTAAATCCTAAACAACACAAAAATTGGAAGTAAAAGTAAATATGAAACAACCCATTCTCAATTTAATGTTGCAAATAAAGTGCTATAAGAATAACCAAAGGGATGTACCAATGAAAATAAAAATATCAACGTCCATGGTACCGGCGTCGGATAAAATAGGGTCAGAAACGGTCCTCGATGTCCTCCTGGAAAACTAAATGCTCTCATTCACAAAATCTCTTGGCCCATGTGTTGGGTGAGAATACAGATATACTCAGTATGGAAAACCAAATGCTCTCGTTCAAAAGTAGGGATGGATTCTAATTCCCCATGACAAAAGGATATAACCAAAGCACCTAGAAAAAAACTATTTACCCTACCTCACCAAGGCACACTCCCCAAAAAACGCAATTCATCTAAAGTAATATAAATAGCACTTCTATGTTTGGGTATCCCACACCACTTTCCCACTGGTTATTGAAGACATCCAATTCCTCAGACCTCCCCCGATCTTCTCATCGATGTCCCACTACCGCTCTCCAACAACAACCTTTTGGGCCACCACTACCACAACTATGCCCATAGACACCTAGGCCACAAAAAGCACACATGTCCCCTCTCGCAGAAACCTTTTCTACCACATCTACTGCCACGCCTGAAGACACATGGGCCAGAAAAACCACCTCCATGCCCGAAGACACTTGGTCCTTATCCCAAAGACACTTGGGAAACAAACCTCCCACACACACCTGGGACAACCACTACCACAATCTTGCCTAAAGAATCATGGGCTATAATGGACTTCATGGAATCACAGCCTGCTATAAGATTCTTGGGATACTCATGAGAGGGATCTGAAAAGGAGCTAATAACGATCCTCTCATAGGAGTGTTGGGAAAAACACCCTTCCTCGTGAAATGAACGTGTTCGTCACGAAGTGCTCAACATGGGTGGGGTGAAAATAAGAAACATAAGAACTAAATTATACATATAGGTAAACTACTAGTCATCTAATCCTAGGGGTTCCAAAAACGGCCCATACACAAACACACTCATTACTATTCATTCATTAAATGCATAATAGCCACAACCATGTCACACCTCTTTCCTAGAAAAAAATCCCCAATGAACCCACTATTGTTATCATATTCATTTGATTTAATTTAAATAATTATTCACTACTAGTCAACTTATAGGCATAACCACAAGACAAGGAAGGGAAAATATCCAAGAAAAAAATTAAGCATTCACACCTAGTTCTCATGTAAGGCCACAAAAGAAAAAGGGGTTTGTGAAATCCCTCAAAGTACCAGAACCAAACGAAGCCCTAACATATAGCCCCGCACAACCAAAAATCCACAAACCAACAACTGCAGCACAAAAGGGTATCCCATCTCGTATCCACATCACCCCACAACCATCAAGAGGAACAACCACAAATTTCACCAATATAGAGCAAGGGGGTTTTTCAGATTCAAACACACCATTCCATTAGATCTATCTTTCCATTTGGGTAACCAGGGTGACCACACAAGTATTATTATTCATCAGGAATCCATTTAATAAACCAAATATATGTTATTAACTAGTTTCCAAGTCAGAGATTTATCCATAAAATAGAAATTCATTAGTGCACAACAATAGACCACCGACGACAATGATTTTCATGGATGTAATCCCATAGAAGTGACAACATATAAACAAAGATAAAAGATTATAGCAGCATTATCAACACACCCCTTTAATTCCTTTAAATAACCAGTTATTTTCTTCTTTAAGGATTGGTTTCATACATCCGATAAGAAAATTAACATATCCACCCCGTATGATACACAATAATAAATACGAAGGAAAAAAACCATACCTAGATGATTATCGATGGATGTTTTTCTCCAAGTGAAAAGAATTGGGGATGTGGGGCTTGAAGGGGATGAATAATGGAGACTCCAAGTGTAATGAAGAAAGGCTCCAGCATAGGTGCACAACTATCCTTTAGTTGGGGTGCTCTAAACGCACCAATAAAAAGAAAAGAGACCAGCAAAAAAAGAAATAATTATGGTGTGATAATAGGCGGGATCCTAGAGTTAAGGGATATGAAATCGTAGACTGTCTTAAAGCCGAATAGTGGTTTCAACACACATTTGGACATTTACACAAGATGGAATAAACTATTATTTAATTATTCTCATTGGAGCGGTGGCTATAATGGCTGTAAGTTAAAGGGGTTTTTTAAATAGAGGAAAAAAGCATATAAGGGGAGGAACTATAATGTATGCGAAAAGGGTGTGACATTGAGGAAAATTCCCCACATTTTTGTAAGTTAAGGGTTTCCTAGATCTTTTGGGATTTTAGATATCATTAATGGTATTTTAACGAATTTTAAATGGGTATTAAAATGATTTTACGTCAACAGACTATTTATGGGGGCAGAACATGGAAAACATAGGAAACTAGAAAAAGGGAAAAGGAAAAAAGGGAAGACACGATTCCACCGTATGTTGCCACCATTTCAGTGTGTGAACATGATGGTGTGACCATGCAATGTGACCATGATGGTGCGAATGTGAGGGTTCCACTGTGGTGGTTCCACCGTAAGAGTTCCACCAGTTCGGTGAGACACCGTAAAGTGGTTCCACCGTTTCGATGTGTGACTGTGAGGATGCCACCCTATTGGTGGGTGACTGTGACGGTACCACCAGTTTAGTGAGACACCATAAGCAGTTCCACTACAATAGTGTGACTGTGATGGTGCCATCGTAATGGTGCCACCATGAAAAGTGCCACTGTAATGGTGGAAATGAGTTTTTGGAAAATTACCAGACCAGGAGGGTCTAGGCCATTACATCATATACCTCTAAAAATATTCTCAACCTAAAGAATTCAAGGATATAACCAATGAAAATAGAGGGACCCATACAACCACCTCATAAGATACCTCTCAAAGAAAAACCACCCAAAAGTTGTTCGAAATCCAGAACAACCTTGATATTTACGAACATAAATTCATCGTCTATCTATTGAACAATCATAGATACACTACCACTACTCTCCCCCATATATCCACACAAACATTTAAAGTTTATTCCATCCAGTCATATGGATCAGGGAGTCCCTACCCCCCATTTCATGATACTATGTAACTTGGGAAGCACTAACTTGCCTGAACAGGTTCAAAAACATCCAATTTAATGTGTATTGATTTGGGATTAGGTCCTTCCCTCCCCATAGTCAGGTCTCTTCACAAACATACAGAGATGAATAAAAACAAAAAATTTCATAGTTAACTAGGTCAACTAATACATCACAAAATATTACAATACAAAACAGAACATAATTCAAAAAAACTCATGTTACTGGGCACGTATATGATCTTCTCAATCCCAAGTAATCTCCTCATGGCCCCAGTGCCTCGACAACACCCGAACCAAAGGGATGGTTCATCCACAAAGCACCTTCGCCATTCGATCCTCGATCCTTGCAGTTTTCTCCAAGAATGTAGTAGTATCCTCGATATCCAACTATCCCCAGTCGAGGACTTGTGAATCATCTTTTAGATACTAATGGAGTTGTGACACATGGAATAAATCATGCAACCACAGTAGTAGTGGTGGTAGCGCCAGCTGATATGCCACTTCACCGACTCGCAGCAATATTTCAAAGGGTCTGACGAACCTATGAGAAAGATTACACCCCTTTCTGAACCTCCATTTCACATGATGAGGGGAAACCATCAAGAAAACATGGTCCACAACCTCCAAATACAAGGGTCTCCTCCAATGACCAGCATACCAATTTTTCTGGTCCCGGGCTGCCTTCATCCACTTTTGTAAAATATGATCATTTTTTGTCGTGTGGTACATTACCTTGGGGCCAAGAACACATGCTTCCCCAACTTCTTCCAGCACATGGGTGAGCAACATGTTCTCCCATACAAGGCTTTGAATGGATCCATGATAATGTTAGTGTGATATGTATTTTTTGGGAAAACTATACCACAGGAAATTGTCATAACCATGATCCCCAAATGTCTAAAACACATGACCATATAATATCCTCTAACTCCTGGATGGTGAGGTTTGTTTTCCGATTTGTTTGGGGGTGGAAAGAAGTGATGAGAAATAGCTTGGAGTCAAAATCCTATTGCAATGCTCTCCAAACCCAGGATGAAAACCAGGTATCCTGATAAGACACTATGGACTTCATAAATCCATGCAACAACACCACCTCGTCCACGTACTTCTGTGCTAGGGCATCCACCACACTCGACTCCTTGATCTCAGTGAAGTGAGCTGACTTTGTCAGCCGATCTACCTATATCCAAATTGCATCATAACACCCTTGAACTAAGGGTAGTACCCTAAATAAATCCATTGAGATATCATCCTCCCTCCACATGGGGACATATAACGGTTGTAATAGACCTACTGGGATGTGGTGTTCATCCTTCACCTTCTAACACATGAGGCACTTTTCAAAAAACTCTTCCACTGCCCGCTTCACCCTGGGCCACAGAAACTAACACCTCAATCCCTAGTACATCTTGGAAAATTCTAGGTGTACTACCAGGGGTGACTTGTGGAACTCACCAATAATGCTCTTTCACATTCCCACGGGGATAATAAAATTTCGATGAAACAGAAACGTATTTTGTCTATCTTCTGGCCATCCTTCCAGAGCATTTCCCTAGATAACATAGTCACACATCACTTTAGCCTCTATGACCCCCACTGAGACTCTTCAACCTATAGAAATAAAGAGGACTTCACTATCATCTAGAAAAAACAACATCTTCCATCCTCCACCCTTCTATCTAGGTGTAGGGTAGCCAAATCCTCCATCACCTTTCAAGTATCTTCCATCTCTCGAACCACATCCTTATACGACTTAATACTCAATGAATCATCCACCACATTCTCGTTTCCTGAGGAATATGATATTTTGAAGTTGTAGTCTTGAAGAAACTTCATCCACCACTACAACCACAATTTCAGGTCTCACTAAGAGAAGATATTCCTCAAGCATTTGTTATAAGTGAGGACCACGATGCATTCACCAACAAGGTAATGCTGCCAAAATATTAGTGCGAACATGACCTCCAAAAGCTCTAGATCATGGGTGGTATATTTATTCTCATTGGGATGTAGTTTCCTAGACCCCTAAGAGAATACCGCTTCGATTTCATTTGCACACACCCCGATCCATTCCCTGAAGCATCACAGAACACCTCCAACATCACCCCTTCTTCAGGAAACCTCAGCACTGTGGAACTAAACAAATTCTACTTCAGATAACTAAATGATGTCTATCACAACCCACTCAATACAAAATACTAGTCTTTCTTGGTCAAGGTTGTCAAAGGTGTTGTAACATTGGAGAACATCAACACAAATCCCTTGTAGTAACCTACTATTCCTGGGAAACTACGAACCCCTACCACTTTCATGGGTTCTTCCTAAGAAACAACTACATAATCCTTTGACGAGTACACTACTATACCCTACTTGGACACTACATTTCCATGGAAGTTCACTTCTCAGGTCCAGAACATAAACATAGAAAACATCTCATAGAGCTGGTGCTGCCGGAGGACCTCAAAAACCATCCCCAAATGATCGGTGTGATCATCCTATAATCCTGAGTAGGTTAGGATATTTCCAATAAACATGACTACAAACTGGTCTAGATATTCCTAGAAGACGGATTTCATGATCCCCATGAATACGGATGGTGCATTTGTAATGCCGAATGTGTAGGTTCCGGGCGCAGCGGAAGCACGTTGGTGGGTTTTCCCAACATTAATGTTAGCATTAAACAACGTTTAATCCGAGATCTGTCATGATATAAAATGTTGGATCCTCAGAATGGAATGAAGAATGAAAAAGAAAAGAAGAGTCCCATAACCATTGAGATAGGATCATCATATGTTGGTTATAATTAATTTAATTAATTCACAAGAATTACCTCGGTGGAATTATTTCTTCATTGATGTCTCCGGTCACGATTCGGTGACCCGTCATTGCGTTATATAATACAAGTGTAGGATTCCTTTAGTGCTGATCCGCACGTGTGCCACGTATCTTCGGACGTCGCTGAAGGGATCTCCGGGTGCTAGCATGGAAGAACCTTCGTTTGTGATGTCCGCCTTTGACCGCCATGATCCAGTGGAGGATCGTGCTCTCGTAACTTGAGGGTGTTCTTAGTGGAAAGGGAATTCACTCTTGGCTTGAGAGTATTTCTAAATCCATTGTGCACAACAATGGATCTTCAAATTTTTGGGGTTGCGAGGATATTTATAATCAGGTTTGAGTTTAATAGAGTTATGACAATAAATAAACGCATTACACGTTTTATTTATGTCATTAACTCTTATTGAAAACCCCCATGTCGAATTATTAATTCCTTGACCTGAACCCACACTGATTATAATAAATATCATTTAATAAAACAATATTAAATCCTCAAAATCCCAACTGGAAAAACTACATGGCCTGTAATAATTAATAAATTGCATGTAATTGTATTCCATAATACTACACGGCGTGTATATTTAATATACACGGAATGTACTTTTATTTTCCATTTTCTCCACCACATTTACTAGACCTTGAGCAATGACTATTTATTTATTAAATAAATGTACCTGCATTACCCGCTAATAAATATATTATTTCATCCACAATATATTCTCTTGAATAACTAGTGTCCAAATAAATGCGATCAGACATCCTTAAATAATTATTAAACCACAGTCAGGAATAATATTTATTTAACTTGTTAAATTAATATTTAACTAAGATACATGGACACACTTAGTGTGTGACCCTCTAGGACTCTTTCTCAGTGGCATTAGGCTGAGTCTGCCTAAAGTTCTAGGTTAGCGTCTAGAAACATGCCAAGGAACCCATAGAGAAAGATGTTAACGCCGCAATGACGTGTCACCTCATACGAACTCTTACCGTGTAATACAATCCCTTTGTCTCGATATCTCCAATCAAGTGGGTTGCATGCTATTTCCATCAACCCATGTGCTTGATTATTATTTCTTTGACTTCCTGAAATTGTACTTTCCCATACCTTACCATGGCTATGGATTTATTTAGGCTATATCAATTCCATCAAAGGGCCTGAGATATCTACTTCCATTATGGAACAGAAGGGAATAATCCTTTCTCACATTATCTATTAATGTGGTATTACTCATGACGCACCCAACGTATCCTACCTCGCTACGAACAGTGTGTTGTCACAGTTTTCATCAATACATCTAAGTGCGCGAGTTGTAATACACATTAATAATAATCTTAATGTCTAAGGACCAATACACACGTCCGCAGATAAGAACATCCAATGATACTATGAAATGTGGATTTCCTACTGGAGGGTCTTCTTCTCATAATATCCTCCTGGATATTACCAAGGGCACACACCATGAGAAGGTGCCTCAATGTTGTATGAGTCCTCACCCCTAATGACGTGTATTATTTGTGTCCCTCAAATAATATCATCCGGCCATAGAACATACATTTAAGAACAGTGTTATGGCACTTCCGGGTTCTCATCATAGTAGGGATCTGCTACGACCCTTTAATGCAACAGCTGTCCTTAGGACATTATCACATGACATGTCACGCAGAAGAACAATCAAGATGTGATAAGGCTTTTATTTAAATTAATAAAGTACAAAGTAGTTGGTTCTAGACCACAAACTCCAACAGACTCCCACTTGGACTAGAGCCAAATGCTAACCGCCTTTAACCAGCTAGCTCTTACAAGATATTCATGCTTCTACTGAGATAGGCCTTTAGTCATGGGGTACGCCATGTTCTCTTCCATGGACACTCTGCTCACTGCAACTTCACCCATTTGATAGAAATCCCTCAAGAGGCGATACTTCCAGAGTATGTGCTTTGTCCGTTGATGTGACCTTGGTTCTTTTGCAAGAGCCACCGCTGTAGTATTATCACAATAAAATGTAATGGGATCTTTACTTCTAGGAACCACATCAAGCTCCTGGACAAAGTTCCGAATCCATACGGCTTCCTTGGATGCATCAGAAGCCGCTATATACTCGGAATCCACTGTAGAATCGGCGACAACTAGCTACTTTGAACTCTTACAGCTCACAGCTCCTCCATTGAGACAGAAAACATATCCAGATTGAGAATTCAGATCATTCTGATCTGTCTGAAGACCAGCATCAACATACCCTCTAATGACAAGCTCCTCGTCTCCTCCATACACCAGGAACATTTCCTTAGTTCTTCTCAGATACTTAAGGATAGTCTTACCATCAGTCCAATGCAATTCTACTGGATCTGCTTGATATATGCCTACCATGCTCGGTGCATAGGAAACATCAATCATGGTACATAACATGGCATAAATGATGGATATATAGCCGAAGCGTATGTGATCTTACTCATTATATCTTTCTCTTGTTGTGTCTGAGGACACATTTTCTTAGAAAGATGTAGGCCATATGACACTGGAACCAATCCCCTCTTGGATTGTTCCATACTAAATATCTTTAGTATCTGGTTAATGTATGTACCCTGACATAGTCCAACCAGCCTATTGGATCTATCATGAATGATCTTGATCCCTAGAATGTAGGTTGCTTCACCTAATTCTTTCATGGAGAAGCAATTGTTCAACCATTCTTTAACTGACTGTAAGTTTGGTACGTCATTTCCAATAAGAAATATGTCATCAACATATAGTACTAGGATAATGACTGAATTCCCATTAAACCACCTATAAACACATGTCTCACATTTGTTCTTAATGAAACCAAATTCATTTACGGCTTCATCAAATCGAATGTTCCATGACCTGGATGATTGCTTCAATCCATAAATGGATTTCTGCAACTTGCAAACCCATTTGGATTCACCTAGTGTCACAAACCCTTCTGGTTGTGTCATATAGACATCATCCTGAAGTTTCCCGTTAAGTAATGTTGTTTTGACATCCATCTTCCAAATCTCATAGTCATGTTAAGATGCTATGGCAAGTATGATTCTTATGGATTTAAACATGGAAACTGGCGAGAAGGTTTCATCATAGTCAATTCCTTAATTTTGTTTGAATACTTTAGCCACTAGCCTTTCTTTATAGGTGGTAACTTGAACTTCCATGTCCAGCTTTCTCTTGAATACCCATTTGCATCCAACATGATTTACATTAACTGGCTCATCGACTAGAACCCAAACTTGGTTCCGATACAAAGAATCCATCTTAGAATTCATAGCTTTTAGCCATCTTGCGGCTTCTGAGATTTCTACTACTTCATTGTAGGATAGAGGCTCATCATTGTCCAACAATAATGATTCACCATCCTCGGTGACTAGGAAACCAAATCTCTCTAGTTCCCTTACCTCTCTTGATCTCCTACGCAGTACATGTGTTTCTTGAACCTCCTCCACGGGGACCTATGGAACTTGTTCCTGTACCAACTCTTGTGTATCTTGAACATCAACTTTGTCGAAGTCAATCTTGCTCCCACTATCCTTTTGAGGATGTGCTCCCTCTCAAGAAAGACGGCTTGTCTGGTGACAATCACTTTCTTTTGTTGAGGGTTATATAGGTAATATCCATTCGTTTCCTTGGGATATCCAATAAAGACACACTTCGTTCCCCGGGGTGCTAGTTTGTTTCCTGAGAAGGCCTTAACAAACTCCTCGCATCCCTATACACGTGTATGCGACAAAATGGGTTTCTTTCCACTCCATAACTCAGAGGGAATTCCATTTTCTGCCTTAGTTGGTACTCGGTTTAATGTGTATGTTGTAGTTTGTAATGCATATCCCCAAAAGGATAGTGTAGGATCTTCATGACTCATCATCAACCTCACCATGTCAAAAAAGGTGTGGTTCCTCATTTCACTAACACCGTTCCACTGTGGTGTATAAGGAGGAGTGAGCTAAGATAGAATCCCAGACTCCCGTAGAATATCAATGAACTCTTTGTTCAGATATTATCCACCTCGATCTGATCGAAGCTTCTTTATCTTCAGACCAAGTTGATTATCTACTTCATTATTGAATTCTGTAAATTTCTCTAAGGCTTATGACTTATACCTAATTAAGTAGACAAATCTGTATCTACTAAAATCATCAGTAAAAGTAATGAAGTAAGAATATCCACCTCTAGATTCTACTGGAAATGGTCCACATACATCCATGTGTACCAATCCTTGAAGCTTTGTGGCCCTTTCACCCTGTCCACCAAAAGGCGTCTTGGTCATTTTACCTTGTAAACAAGAGCGACATCTATCAAGTGGTTTTACCTCAGTAGAGTCTAAATAGCCATCTTGACAGAGCTTTGTCAAGCGTTTCTCGTATACATGACAAAGGCGGTGATGCCACAACTAGGTGATGTATGAGTCATGTGAGTTTGTTTCGTTATCGATTGCTAACACATGGTTTTCATAATTAAATACATACAAACCATTATTCAAATGTGCCATACCATAACATACCCTGTTCTTATAAAAGAGACAAACCATATTTCCAAACATGAAAACAAATCCATCCATATCCAAACAACATACAAAAATTATGTTCTTGGTAACACTAGGCACAAAATAACAGTTATGTAAAACAAAAATCATCCCAGTTGGCAATGAGAGGTGGTAGTCTCCAATAGCCAATGCAGCCAGCCTTTCCCCATTGGCAGCTCGAAGATCCACCTATCCTATGGCGATCATTATAAATCTACTTGGTTCCTATATTTGAATACAGATGTGAGCCCCACAAGCTGTATCTAATACCCAATGTGTAGAAATAGAAAGATTGCACTCGATAACGAACATACCATTAGCGTCCCCACGCTTCTGGGTGTAGTTCCTCTTCCAGTGGCCCTGCTTGCCACATGCAAAACACACCGCCTCACGTTCCTTTCCCTGCCTCTGGATCTTCCCCTTCTTGGAGGGACGGTGATCGGGGGATTTATACCATTTATAAGTCTTTGTCCCCTTTCCCTTGTCCTTCCTTTTCTTGTTCACCATAAAGACCACAGGTCTGTCATGCCCCATGTCCTTATCTACCTCGAGAATCAAGGTCAGAAGCACCGATAGAATCTTCTCATTTCTGCTCATGTTATAGTTGACAATCGAGCTAGAGAAGGTCTTGGTCAGTGATGATAGGATGAGATCTGTATGCAACTCATCCGAGAATTTAATCCCTAAGATGTCCAAGCGTTCAATGTAGCCAATAAGCTTGACTACATGAGGCCCAGCTGGCGCAGACTCTCCAAGCTTCATGGTAAACAAAGCATTGGAGATCTCATACCACTCCTGTCTCACCTTCTCTTGGTAGAGATCTTTAAGGTGAGACATCATGTTATACGCGTCCATGTTTTCATGTTGCTTCAAGAGCTCATTACATATGGCCGATAGCATGAAACACTGGACATATGTGGTATCATCCATGTGTTTCATGTATAGAGATAATTCCTCACCACTAGCCTCTTTCACAGGTGCAACTAGAATAGGCTCTTCCATCACATATAATTTTCTTTCATGGTGAAGGATGAAGCGTAAACGCCTCTGCCACTCTTGGAAATTGGTGCCGGTGAGAAGGTTTTCCTTCTCTAGTATGGTGCACAATGATATATTTGAAGTCATTTTCTTGCCGTTTCTACAAATTAAGATGAGAAAAGGTTTAGTACTTTATTACAATAATTGAGACAAATAAATTAATTAATACTTATTAGTCCCCCACTATTTTATCGAAATCCAATAGCCCTCACCATTGACTTCAGAATATTCTGTTGCATAAATATTCTAGTGGAAAAGATCTATATTTCCCTTCGCATTACCCCAACTAGGGTTGGTCAAGCAACTTGAAGGGTTTTAGGTAGGCATTCCAAATGCCAACTGCATTAACTCGTAGCTCCTTGATCTGCTGAGTGGACTCCCCAATCCTGAAATCCTTTTATTTTGGATTTCCTCAACCTTTGTATCCTGGTCACACCAAGTCCTACTATGGTAGTCAACCCTTGATGCGAACCAAGTCAAGTCAACACAAAAACTTGAATTAAAATTCCCCGATAATTGAAATCACCCCAACTAGGGTTGGTTAATAACATTGAACTATGGTTCGATTCTAACCAAGATTATGGAAGGCTATGCCTACTTAATATTTATTTGGAGGGATTTTATCCTTATACGTAAATTTCCATTTTATTATCTTTTATTACATGCTTGTTAATATTAAATGGGATATACATAAGTGATTAACCATGTCTAAGATAATATTTGTGCATAAGCCAGTTTTATTTTAGTTCCATCTTGCATGCTCATTTAATTCATTAATTGTGTGATCGTGACAACACACCCACAATAAATAAACCATGAAACTGACAGAAATAAAATAAATGGTATGATCATGAGCTTTTCTATTGGTTATTTTATCTAGCGGTTGATAAACTAACCGAAGACCTAGGGGAGAAACACCTTGAACCTTTCGAGTTTGTGTTTACTACTTTCCACCTGTCCACCTTTCTATCTCCTTGGATTGGTTTCACCTTGGCTCCTGACATGATCCGCCTCCACTATCTTGGGAGCTCCATCCATTACATATGCATTTATCTCACACGCAGTTGATGGGTAAAAGGGGTTTTTACATAAAATAATCCTTGGACACGCATGCCCTACATTTTAATGAGGAGATGGCTCGCAGGCCAAAAATTTAATTTAAATAAATAAATTAAAAGAAACCATTCACATAAAAAGGTCTTGGTATAGCTCATGATCATCCATACATTCAATGATATTTACGCATAAATAAAACTAGCATTCAATTCTTTAATCGTTCTTGTTTAAGATAAATCACGCTCGAATCAATTAATTTTCTTTAATTAATGAATCCTTTTATCTTAAATCCATTTTCTGAATTTCCTTGAGATTCTCATTCATCATCATTTTAAACAAATAAATTCATTTAAAATTATCCTTGTACGTAACTTGTACCTTGGACGCAACCCGGTGAATTCCCATTTATTACGCAGATATTAAATTAAACACATATATATAAAACACCTATCACGTGTTGTGCCTCAGTATTATGCCCGCACCATGGTACACATCTCAAGGGTTTTTATAATATAATAATAAATTTTAATAAATCCTTGTAATTTTGGTGAGTACACGGTGTGTAGTTCTGACTACAATGTGTGTACTTTTCCTCACTGTCTATCCGAAGTACACGCTCAAGGACAGGGCGTGTTAATGTACTTCGGAAATTTTTGGAGTACACGGCGTGTACAATGGGACACACACCGTGTAGTTTCCGCATTTCACGGTTTCCATCCAGGAAGGCCATGTACGGAGTACACGACCCAACCCTAACCCGAAGGGACTACACGTCGTGTTCATTGGACCACACGACGTGTATTCCGGAAACCGTGTACCACTTGTTTCAGGTCAACACACGGTGTCTTAAATTCTTAGAAAGAATCCAACACATGGCCTGATTTGGCGGATTGGTCAATGCATTGAACCTAGACTACACGACGTGTACTTCTGAATACACGCAATGTATTCTGGTGTTATACGGACAAAAACGTTTGGCTCCTCCGGATGAGTTCCTCTATTTTATTTTAATAAAAATTAAAAGAAAAAATCATTTTTGTGAGCTGAACGAGAAACGAGGGAGGAGGAATAGATCTCGATATTCAGATTTCCATAACAATGATACTTTAATTGAAATAACAAAATTATTAAATGCGTAAATTACCAACGAAAAACTAAATAATTATAATCAATGATATGACCCCCTCTGATACCACTTGTAGGTTCCAGGCGCAGTGGAAGCACGTTGGTTGGTTATAATTAATTTAATTAATTCATAGGAATTACCTCGGCGGAATTCTTTCTCTGTTGATGTGTCCAGTCACGATTAGGTGATCCGTCGTTGCGTCGTAGAATCCAGGTGTATGATTCCTTTAGCGGTGATCCACACGTGTGCCACGTATCTCCGGACGTTAATGAAGGGATCTCCGGGTGCTAGCGCGGAAGAAGCTTCGCTTGCAATGTCCGCCTTCAACCACCTTGATCAAGTGGAGGATCTTGCTCTCGTAAATTGAGGGCGTTCTTGGTGGAAAGGGAATTATCTCTTGGCTTGAGAGTATTTCCAAATCCGTTGTGCACAACAATGTCTCTTAAAAATGTTGGGGTTGCGAGGATATTTATAATCGGGTTTGAGGTTAATAGAGTTATGACAATAAATAAACGCATTACGGGTTTTATTTATTTAATTATCTCTTATTGAAAACCCCCATGTTGAATTATTAATTCTTTGACATGCGCCCACACTGATTATAATAAATATCATTTAATAAAACAATATTAAATCCTCAAAATCCGAACTGGAAAAACTACACGGCGTGTAGTAATTAATACATGGCGTGTACTTGTTTTCCATAAAACTATACGGCGTGTATATTTAATATACATGGTGTGTACTTTTATTTTCCATTTTTCTCCACCACATTTATTAGACCTTGAGAAATGACTATTTATTTATTAAATAAATGTAACTGAATTACTCGCTAATAAATATATTATTTCGTCCACAATATATTCTCTCGAATAACTAGTGTCAAAATAAATGTGATCAGACATCCCTAAATAATTATTAAACCACAGTCGGGAATAATATTTATTTAACTTGTTAAATTAATATTTAACTTAGATACATGGACAAACATAGTGTATGAACCTCTAGGCCTCTTTCTCTGTGGAATTAGGTTGAGCCGGCCTAAAGTACAAGGTTAGCGTCTAGAAACATGCCAAGGCACCCATAGAAAAGAAGTTAACACCGCAATGACGTGTCACCTCCTACGAATGCTTACCGTGTAATATAATCCCTTTGTCTCGATATCTCCAATCAAGCTGGTTGCATGCTAGTGTCATCAACCCATGTGCTTGATTATTATTTCTTTGACTTCATTGAATTAAACTTGCCCATACCTTACCATGGCCATGGATTTATTTAGGCTATATCAATTCCATCAATGCGCCTGAGATATCTACTTCTGTTATGGAATGGAAGGGACAAATCCTTTCTCGCATTATCTGTTAATGCAGTATTACTCGTGACGCACCCAACGCATCCTACCTCGCTGTGAACAGTGTGTGGTCACAGTTTTCGTCAATACATCTAAGTGCGCGATTTGTAATACCCATTAATAATAATCTTCAAGTCTAAGGACCAATACACATGTCCGCAGATAGGAATATCCAATGACACAATGAAATGTGGATTTCCTTTGGGTGGGTCTCATTCTCATAATATCCTCCTAGATATTACCAAGGGTGCACACAATGAGAATGTGCCTCAAAGTTTTATGAGTCCTCACCTCTAATGACCTGTATTGTTTGTGTCCCTCAAATAATATCATCTGGCCATAGAACATACATTCAAGAACAGTGTTATAGCACTTCCAGGTTCTCATCGTAGCCGGGATCTGCTACGACCCTTTAATGCAACATCTATCCTTAGGACATTATAACATGACATGTCACGCAGAAGAACAATCAAGATGTGATAAGGCTTTTATTTAAATGAATAAAGTACAAAGTAGTTGTATCTAGACCACCAACTCCAACAGAATGAAATGACCATGAACTCAAAGTGCCCATATTTTCACCTGAAGGATGTCTTCCAGATGTCACCCTCCTTCACCCGCAGCTGGTGATATCCATACCATTGGTCGATTTTTGAGAACCACAATTACTCCTTCAATAGATCAAATATTTCATTTATCATCGAGAGAGGGTAATAATTCTTGACCAATACCTAGTTCCCTCTCTAGTAGTCTATGAACAACATGGAACCACTGTCCGCCTTCTTTGAGAACAAGAACGGAGAACCCAATGGTGATGTGCTTTGTAAAAACCCTTCTTCAACAGATTGTCAATCTGATTCAACAACTCCCACAAATTAGATGGCGCCATATGATAGGGATCCATTGATATCGGATAGGAACCAGGTTGTATGTCTATCCCAAAATCAACATCATCTCGAGGGGGTAGAGTCCCCACCTCATCAGGGAAGATTTCCATGAACTCAATGAAGATCCATGGGACATCCTCTATTTTAGTACCCACTAACTCCACTGATATCTTAGATAACAAGATAAGGAGAGTCTCCACTTTCTGTCTACCCTCTTAGAAACACCGCTCAGTGATAAAATCTAGATACTAGCCTCCCATATCTGAATACACTACCCCTATTTGGAAGCATTCGATAACGACAAACATTGATAAAATATAGTTGATGCCTAGAATGATATCATATGGATGCAACATCACCAAATGAAAGTCCCCACTAGACTAATGTGTCCCAACATCAGTGTACATCCCCGGAAAACATTTGACAATCCAGTCTGATCTTAGATTGGAATACTCAAAACCAAGAACACAATATTTCTCTCTGTGTCTAGACCCAGAGCATGGGCTTCATTACGTGGAGAAAAGGAGTGTGAATCTCCAAAATCAAACAAGGCACAATCAAGGGTACTAAAAAAGCTGATCGTACCTCAAACGACCTCTAGCCCTGCTCAAACTACTGAATCTGCGACATGTAACTACCCACTCCCAGCTCTTCTTCCCATCGACTATCAACTTCCTCCCCGACCTTTCCTTTGTTGAAGTCCCTAAAGTGCACCCTAAGTCCAGCCTCCTCCCGTAACGTCTGGTCTTAGAGGAGCAAGAGCTCGCTGTCCCTACTACTACTGCTGAATGGCTCTGGCTGGAAATTGCTACTACTGATGTGGGAACTAAACCTCCCCACCACCACTATACTACACTCGATCCAGGCACTAATTCTGAAGGTACCCATGACTTCCACAGATAATGAATCTCGGTCCTAGATCATCAAGGTAGGGTCAATGAATGGGATACTGAAACTGGAAATGCTAGGTCCTACTCCCCATTAGTCAAAACCTGGATGGCCCTGACGCTTGAGGTCTGCTACTAACGACCTTCCCCTTTGATGATCCCAACTAACTCTCCTCTCACGGCAAAATTCACATTGAGTGCATCCTCTCCACCACTTCTCCCTTCTTCTGGACCTCCATGTTCATCGGTAGAGTGAAGGGAGTAACATCATACTGAAGAGAAGGTTGGAGTGCCTCCTCTAAACATCTCTCCCAAGACCCCTCATCCAAAAAGGGGTCTAGAGAAAAGTGAAGGAGATCCCTGAACTTGATTCCCAACTCCCTCACTAAGATGATCCCCTTCTGTAGAGAGATTAACTCCTACCTATTTTATGCCTTCACTATGGATGAGATGAATTCTTCCTATAACTCCCTCTAAAAGTCATCCCAAAAAATCTATGTCTCCCTCTTCTCACCCTGATAGAGCATCCACCACTGACCTTCCACTCCATTCATTTGGATTACAGCCAAATGAACCTAGTACTCTGTTGGGGCCCGGATTAGGATTAAATCTATCACCAGCTACTCGAGCCAACTCTCTTTCTCTATGTCTGAGATGCAACCCTTGTACTTCTCGAGGGTCTATCACTGAAAGGTGTGATGTATCCTCTTCCATTAGTCATTCTCCTCCTCTCGATCATTCGTCTACTGATCAAACAAATCATCCTCCTGGGCCTCAATCTCCAGCATAAGATGTGGTCACCATATGGGTGCCATAACAACAAGGTAATCAAGGAATTCCTATGCCCGAGTAGTGTAGAAGATTGATTTTGAATTTCTCTGAGAATTTTTATATATTTTAAATTCCAGAAATATCCATGACACACAAGAACACACGTCATTATGATTCATGTACCTCTCCTAGGGTAATTATCGTGCAATCGGTGTAGCCTCACTTGGTTATTTGGTAGGTCCAGAGTCCCTGCATCGGATCATGAGGGGGGCCCTAAAATCCCATGTCCTAGCCAGTATTCTCTGGCCTATTTCATGTACCAAGATTTCCTAACATTTTTTCCCTACCATCCCATGAAATCCTCACTGTGACTAACTCTGAACCCCATCCTATCTCTCAACCATCAACTTTGATACCATTCTATCATGACCCGGCTTCACCAAGATGAGGGAAGGGACAACAAATTCCAAAACCCTTCCATCTTCAATTTGAAGGACAGATAATGACCCCAAGTCCCTCCTTCAATAGGCCCTATAGTTGTGGCTACAACCAAGGGTATAGAATCACAGGTAATATAGAAGGAATTACCCTTTTTATTTAGTTGGATCTGGGGATAAGATAGTAAATCCCAAACAAAACAAAAATTGGAAGTAAATGTAAAGTTGAAACAACCCATTCCCATATGCATGTTCCGAATAATGTGATACAAGTACAAGATAACTCCAATGGGATGTACCAGAGAAACAAATACAGAAATAGCAATGGTCCCGAAGTCCAATCTACTAGGGTCTGGAATGGTCCTCCATGTCCTCCTAGAAACCTGAAAGTAGTTTTATATATGTAGGGTGAGTATAAAGATATACTCATTATAGAAATATAAAACCTCTAGTGAAAAAGTAGTGAGGTATTCTAATTCCCTGTGAGAAAAAGAGATAACCATAGCACCTAGAAAGGAAACTATCCACCCAACCTCACAGCGGCACACTCCCCAAATAATGCAAGTCATGTAATGGAATAGTAATAAAACATCAAATTTTGGGTACCCTACACCACTTTCCCACTATTTATTGATGACATCATACACGTCATACCTCCCCAGAAATTCTTACGGCGGTCGCACTGTCGCCCCAATAACAACCTTTTGGGAAACTACAACCACAACGACGCCCGCAGACTCCTGGGCCAAAAAAATCACCCAAGTCCCCACATAAAATCACCTTGGCCACAACAGCTAACACCAGGGCCAAAGAAACCTGGTCTAGAAAAATTACCTCCATTCTCGAGGACACATGGTCCACATCCCAAAGACACTTGGGAAACAAACTGCCCGCCCACACCTGGGCTAACCACCACCACTACCCTGCCTGAAGAATCTTTGGCTATAATGGACATCAGGCCATCACATCCTTCTTGATGTGTCTTGGGATACTTGGGAGAGGCAGTAGAAAAAGTTTTAATAACCATACACTCATAGGAGTTTTGGAAAAAACACCATTCCCCATGAAATCGGGGTGTTCGGCACGAAGTGCTCAGCATTGGTGGGGTGCGAATAAGAAACATAAGAACTAAATTATACATATAGGTAAACAAGCACTCATCATAGCCTAAGAGTTCCAAAAATATCCCATAAAAAACACCCACATTAATATTCATTCATAAAAAGCACAAAAACCACAACCATGTCACACATCATTCCTGAAAAAAAAATCCCCTATTAACCCATTCTAGTTATCATATTCAAGTGATTTCATTTAAAAAATTCTTCACTACTAAGTGACTAATAGGCATAGCCAAAAGCCATGGAAGGAAAAATATCCAAGAAACAAATTAAGAATTAAAACTTGAATCTCTTGTAATTTAATTACAAAAAATGGGATCTGTGAGATCCCGGAAGTATTGAAACAAAACCAAGCCCCAACATACATCCCCACATAGCCTCAAATCCACACACCAAAAATTTCATGATCACAAGGGATTCCATCCCCCATCTACTTCACCCCACAGGTAGCAATAAGAACAACCACACATGTCACCCAGATAGAGCAAAGATTTTTTTCAGATTCAAGCACATATTTTATTTAGCTTCTTCATTCCCTTTGGAAAAACGGGGTGGCCAACAAGGACTCTTGTTACTCAGGAATCCATTTTATCAACCAAGTTTACATGATTAACTAGTTTCCAAGTCACAGATTTATCCTGAAAAAATAGATTCATTAGTACAAAAAAGGACCCACAATGGTCACGCTTTTCAATGGATGCAAGCCCATACAATTCACAACATATAAGTAATGATAAAAGAGTACATCATCATTATCAATACTCCCCCATCATTCATTAAACAAACCAGTTGTTATCATTAATATGGTTTGGATTCATCCATACCTTAGGAATATTAACATACCCACCCCACATGATATATATTAAGAGAGACAAAGGAAAATCTTATCTGGATGATCAACGATCAATGTTTTTCTCTATGCGCCATGAACTGGGGATGCACGACTCTCAAGAGAGGAACACAGGAGACTCCAAGTGTGAGGAGGAAAGGCTCTAGCATAGTCTCACCACAATCCTTGGAAAGGGGGACACCAAATGCATCATGGAAAAGAAAATAGGAAAACCAAGAAGAAGAACAAATTCTACACCGATAAAAGGCGAGATCTTGGAGTTACGGGATATGAACTTCTGAATAGATTTAAAGGCAGATTGTGGTTTCACCACATGGTTGGAAGATTACACCTGATGGAATAAATTTTTATTTATTAATTCACATTAGATAGATGGATATAATGTTTGTGTGTTATAGGGATTCATTTAAACATAGGAAGAATGTGTAATTGGGTGGAACTGGAAAGTATGGGAAAAGGGTGTGACACTGAGGAAAAGTCCACATTTTTTGGAAAGTCAAGGGTCACATGGATAATGGGGGATCTTAGATAAAATTTATTGGATTATAATGGATTTGAAAGGGTTATTAAATTTATTTTACATCAAAAGATACGTTGTGGTGGAAAAACTGGGAAAACTCAAAAAACAAGGAAAATGGAAGAGGAAAAAAGGGAATACCTTGTGCCACCATATGGTTCCACCATAAAGGTGAGACACCCTAAGCAATGCCATAGTTTTTCTGTGTGACCATGATGGTGCCACCCTTTCAGGGTGCGATTGTGACAGTGCCACTAGTTTGGTGAGACGCCATAAGCGGTGCCACCACAACACTGCGTTCGTGATGGTGCCACCATAACTGTGCCCATATGACTACTTCCACTTTAATGGTGGAACCTTTTGGTGGAACCATGTTTTCGGCATTGTACCGGACCAGGAGGGTCTGAACCATTACATTATATATCAAAAAACTATCTTTATAACCTATTATATTAAATTATTCATATCTATAACCTTTTATAAATATCACTTATTGTCCTTTATTAAAAATATATTAGTTACATATATTTTATTTCATAGTGGAATATTAGTAGTTCTAATTTTTTATTTAGTATTATTTCATAATTATGGTGTTGATTATTTTTTATTGATTCAATTGTCAAAATTTTGAGAAATTATAGTAATTGTATAATATCTTTTAAAGTTACTGAAAATTTTATAACAAAATATCATTAGTATTTTATTGTGATTAGTTTAAATGATGTCAGTGATGATTTTGTTTCAGTGATTTATATCGAACAAATGGTTCCAATTAATTATAGGTCAAATACTAATATAGTTTTTATAGACTAATGAAGAAAATTAAATTTACAGATTAATTTATTAAAACACTAGTATTTATGTTTCCATTCTCATCCATGATATAAATTTATAGAATTATTCTTATAGGTGGTTAATCTGATCCAAACATGATCAAACTATGTTCATTGGGGGATTATAGATAACAATGTGATTTTATTGAAAAATTATAATTGTTACAAAAGGATGATGATATTATTTAGATTTTTTTAGTGTGGAGAATAATATTTTAAGATATATTAACAAATAATAATTTTATAAAATTAATGAAATGTGTCAATGTTTTGGAGATGATAGTCCACACGTCTGCACATGAGACACATTCATTTTCAAAATTACATGTAGAAGTCGAGAATAGATTATAATCTAAAAAATTTATATGATTTGATATAACATATTACTACATTGAATAGATATTTATATCCATCTATGTATGTTTGTGATGAACAATCATAGACATAATTCATTGAAGCAGTAGTCTGTTAGTATGCATGATGACATCTTCAATTTTCAGATGGTTTTGGAAGAAGGTAGGAAACTAATATTCCCATATTTTTACATAAATTTATAATATTAGTAAAAAAAATTATAATAAATTCATGTAATGAATAAGATTGAGAGATATAAAAGTAAACCAATTAAAAGAGCTTGATAGAGTACTTTACTGCTCTATTTCAATGTTCCCCCCCAGGTAACACCATATGCTACATTAGTAGTTCTTTTGGAATGAATAGGGCATATAGGTCATGGGGAGAGAGTTATTGAGAGACTAGAGAATAGTTGTTTTACATTAATCTATATAATGAACCGAGGAAAGGGTTATATGTGATAACCTTTAACAGGATAGGGGAATTGATTTCAATAAATATAAAATATTAATATAATGAGAGCATATGATTCAATTGGAATGTGAAGATATATTTTAAAATAATGGAGTAAGATATTATTTATGGTGGATTATAATTCAACAATATATTTTTACACAAATTTTTATGTTTTTATTCTTAGATATGTCACTTTTAGAATTTTATGTTTTTATAGTTGTAACTAGTATTTATCAAAGAAATTTAATTAGAATATCCAAAACTAAATTATTCCTTATTTATTATTTTATAACCAATAGTACATTTTATTAAATACATTTTTCAAAGGCAATTAATATTGTTTTTTATATTAATTTAAATATTATGTCAAATAACACTTAATCTCCAGTTTTATAAATTTTTAATTTTTGTGATTAAAAATTATGAATATGATAAATTTAAAATTTTATTGATTTATTTGAAATTATTTGGATGATTGTTTACAAAATAATATGTTTTTTACAAAAAAATCCATCAATGAAATCCATATTGTGGTTACTTTGGGAAAAAAATGTCTACTGATTATTTTTATTAAATTAAATAGTATATAATTTTTAAAAAGTATTACATTAGTTTTATAAATTGGGAATCATATTTTTATTTTAATAATTTCAATACATAATAATTTTTTACTCAGGGAATTTTTTTATCACTTTTAAATTTATTATTATTTCAAAATAATGTCCTCAAAGCTATTATATTGGTATAAACTATATATTTAATTATTCAAATAAATTTTTTTTAAACACTATAAAATAAATTTTAATGAAGTATATTTTTTATATATCTAAGAAGAAAAGAATAGTCAAACTAAATTTACAAAATATGATAATTTATCATTTAAATAAAACTATAAAAATATAATGAGAACTTTGTTCATAGGAACATATATTTCAATGGTATTAAGTACTAAATTTTTTATTTCATATCAATTAATAATTAAATATGGTTTAATATATTTTTAATTACAATAATTTATTTTATCAATGATATTAAATTTTTTAAAATAAAATCAAAACATAGATATTTTAGATAAAATTCGATTTTATCATAAAATAAATATAGTGTCAATATATATATATATATATATATATATTAATTTATCCTATATTAAATTTAAACATAAAATATAAAAAAAATTAATGATTAAAATGTTTATTTACTAATATTTTTAACATATATTTTCCCACAAGAAATCTAAATAAGACCCATTAATATGTTATATTATGGTGGAAGATGTGGTTAACTATTTTTCTACCATGGAGTGTGTTTTAATGTCCAAGAGCATAAATTATTATCACAATTAATTTCTCTCATACCATAATAATTGATGTTTATCTTATCATAGCATTAGTGAAAACCTTTTTAACCCCACTTCTTCAGCAAGAAACTATAAATTTCCTTCATAAAGGAGAATCACTACTTGATGTCGTTAAATTTTATATCTTTTTTGAATTTTTAGATGGTTAATTAAATTTCTACTAACATACTAAAGGACTCTTGTATAATGGTAATATAAAAAAATGTTCCATGCTATAAATTTAGTTTGGACTTCCATATATAACATTACATCAATGATATTTATCTTTAATGAAATATATAATAAAAAAATATCATGGAGTTTCATTACCCAGCATTAAATAAATGGCATCATTATAATTTAAAATCATCACATGGCATTGAAGAAATTAATATCCACCTGAATTATATATATTACTAATGATATAATTTATATTTACAAGTTTAACTTCATATAATATGTATGACTAAGAAACACATATTTTAGACAATTTTTTTTATCAATTCTATTCTTATTTTTATTTGGCAGATAGTTATTATATAATAACCTTTATGATAAATAGAATAACATCCAGATCCATTGAGATTCAACCCTAGGAGAATCTTCTAACATTTTGACATGTATGAAAATTACTTTTATCTCCTTCTTCACATTTTTTAGTAAATCTTTTGTCATACTCCATCCTTATCTTCTTTAGATCTATTTCATATTATACTATGTTCACACTATTATTAATAATTTTTGATAGATTTTATAGAATCATGACTATATTACTACCAAAAAATGTCAAATTTTTAAGGGGTTATTTATTACTTTAGAAGGTGTTATAACCCATTCTAAAGACATTAACGACACTTGTAGGAAATCGCCTCTAATGTGCCTGATTATTGTTACTAGATGCGGTTTTGAAGAAGCGCTGTGAAATTCATAGTGAATTTAGAGGAGGTTACATTAGAGGGGGTTTAAATCCCCTGTAATGTTGCTTCAAATTTACCACATTAGAGGCGGTTATAACAGAAATGACCTCTTATATAGGGATTTATGGGCAGTTTTAACCACCCCTAGCGTTGATTTCATTAAGGAACATTATGGATGACTTTCACACATCCTCTCCCAACACCTTGACCGCACTAGGGAAGAAATCCCCCCTGACACCCCCGTGCGCCCCAGTGCGCACACACCCTTGACCCATTCCCACACACCCTTTTCTCAAACCCTTGACTCCCCCATGCCTCGGACACCCCCTGGGATTCCCCCTATGATGCCCCCACCACGAAACCCCCATATGACACCCAGCATCGTACCACAAATTGATGCCCCCCACACCCCTGACTCCCCCCTATGATTCCCCTTTTCGTTCCCCTATGGACACCCCTATGACACCCCTTTTGATTTCTCTGTGCTCGCGCCCCGCTGACACCCTGTGACACCCCTGTGATGCCCCGTGTTGATTTCCCCATGCATGAGCCCCTGCTAACACCCTCGCCCCTCGCCCTTGCCGACACCCCAAACCCTTGCCTCGTGCACGCACATGTGCCCCTGTTTCCCCGCACCCCTATTTCCATGACTTAAAAATTAATCTCTTGGGTTTTGAACCCGCGACCAATTGAATACAGGGCACAGAACAGAGCTACATTGCTGATCGGGGTTATGTTTATAATTGAAGCTGGAATATTTTTAATTATATCAAGAAGTATTATATTATGTTATATTGTATTATATATTTATATATACATATATTTGTGTCTAGAAATATTTACAATATAATATAATTTTTTATATATAATATATTTCTCAATAATATAATATGTATTTATGTATAATTATCAAATATTTGGGTAATATATATATATATATATATATTGACATATTTGGGTGTATTTAATATATATAAATACATATTTATACAAATATAAATAAATATATTTATATTTATCTGTGGGTATATATTTTTGTAATTATAGATATTATATAATTTTAATATGTATTATACATATATTATATTAAATAAGTTAATATTATATATTAATGTATGTAATTATATACATTTATATTATTTCACAAACACACATATATATATACAAAAAATGAAATAAATTCACATAAGAGGAAATAAATAATATAAATAAAATATATATATATATATATATATATGTATGTATGTATGTATGTATTGAATTAATTTATAACGAATATGCTATACTACAATATACATAAAATAATTATACAATACATATAAATTTACATATAATAAAATACTTATAATAAATAATATAATATAATATAAACAATATATTTATATTTATATTTAATATTATCTTAATTATGTAAATTTGTATACATAATCTAAAATAAATGTATTTATTTATGTGTGTGTGACAATAATATTATTAATTATTATATGATATATATATATATATATGTACCAAATTAATTTATAGTTAATATGCTATACTACAATATACATAAAATAATTATATGATACATATAAATTTATTTACAATAAAATATTTATAATATAATATATAATATAAGTAAATAATATATGTATATTAATATTTATATTTATATTTAATTTTGTGAAAATTATCTAAATTAGTATACATAATATAATATTAATGTATTTATACATTAGTATACAATACAAAAGTATTTATGTACATGTGTGGGTAACAATAAGATTATTAATTATTATATCATATATATATGTGTGTGTGTGTGTACTAAATTAATCTATAACTAAAATGGTACGATAAAATATATTTAAAATAATTATATAATATATATACAAATAAAATAAATATTTCTAATATACATATATATAATATAATTATATAAAATATATATTTATATATAAATTTATATTTAATGTTGTCTATAATATATATATTTCAATACAAAATCTATTATAAATGTATTTATACAAAAATCTACAATAAAAATATATTTAATATAATATATGTATAATATAAATCATAATGTAAATTAATAGTATTTATAAAACCATATCTAAATTTTATAAATTCAAATAAATATATTTATAATTTATATTATATTATATATAAATAAATTTATTTATATATAAACATTTTTGTTTATATGTATAAGTATTTATTTAAAATATTTATATAATGTCCATATATATATGTGTGTTAATGTATTTAAATGAATTTATATAATGTGTTTGTGTAATATATATATACACACACATGCACACAACAACATATATATTAAATTTTTTGAAATTATATGAGATTTATTTTAGAAAAAAAAATTATATGGAGTTTAAAAAACCCGTTAATCAAAGGGATTTTTAGCAGTTCATAACCCCCATGAATTTTCCTGAATTAGAGAAGCTTATCAGCCCCCTATAATGTCATAAATAAAAAGGGGTTAAAAACCCCCTATAATCACATTAATTAGACGGGGTTCATAACCCCCTCTATTTTTGTGAATTAGAGGTGGTTCCAAACCCCGTATAATTTCATAAATTAGAATGGGGTCTAAAACTCCCTCTAATGTCATGAATTATAGGGGGTTAAAATCCACCTCTAATGTCATCAATTAGAGGGGGCTCAAAACACTTTCTAGTTTCATAAATTATAAGGGGTTCAAAACCCCTATAATCTAAGGAATTAGCGGCGTTTCATGAACCCTATCTAATATATTAAATTAGAGGGGGACTTTAACACCCACTATTTCCATTACAAAAATAAATTATATATATACATATATAAATTATATATATAGCTCCTATAAAATCCAACAGATTATATATTTCCACTAATTAGTAAAGTTTTAGTGGTTTTGATATAACTGAATTAAAAATCAAACTAAATATTAAAAAAACAATGCTAAACAATTTATATATGTTGTGCATAATACATCAATAATTTTTAAATAAAATGAATTTAGAGGGGTTTCATAATCACCTCTAAATTGGATAATTAGTTGGATCTATGAAAAAAAAACCCCTCTAATGTTACAGAAAATGAATTTAGAGAGGGTTGTGCAGAACCCCCTCAAAATAACCCACTCTAATGTAATGTTTTTTTATGTATTTCCCATATAATTCATTATCTCATTACATTGATCGTTATGATAATCACCAAAATCTCCATGGATTGAATTTTAATCATGGTTCCTCCAATCCATAACCATGAATTTAAACAAAATAAGGATAGGAACTCAGAAATTAATAAATATACATAATGAAAACTATTATAATAGAAGAATTAATTCAAAAATGAAGAATATAACAAATGTTATATATTATTATGTTTTAATCGAAGATACATTTAGTCTACTTACCATTATGTAATTTATTATAAAATTTTATTTAAATCCTTCATAACTTTTAAAACTGCATGGATTATCCAATGAATATCACATGTTAGTTTATATCAACATTTTTACTCTTTTTCCCACTCCCTAAGCAATGTGTAATGATTGCTTTAATAATCAACCATCCCTTATTGGGTGATTATAATGAGGTGTTTAGGTAGCATAACCACATCCAATTTTATGTATCAGGAAAAGGATCTAATTTCAATAAATCCATACAATCTCCACATTACCAAAAATTTTAGGGACATTACTTATATATAGAACTATCCATAAGGATTTAATTAATTTAATTTCTTCTAAATCAAAAAAAAAATTATCACATTAATTATTACTAACTAAAAATTTTGTTCATAGATATAAAATGAATGACACCCAAAATATATTTTGCTTATATTTATTAATTCCAACATATACTAAATTTTTTGTAAAATATATTTATTGTTCTGGAATTTGTTTATCAACACATATATGTCTCAGAATTAATATTTTTAGAGAGAAAATATTTTAATAACTGCTAAGTATATTTCTATATAACATTAATAAAAAAATAAATTTATAACCCATAAATTTATTAACATTTATAATTATTAATTATTAATATTTTTGGAAACAAATAGTAAAATAAATCAATAAAAAGTGTTCAATATTTTATTTGTATACATAAAAAATATAATAATAATAATATTTTTTAATATATGTAAATATATTTTAAAAATACTAATTTTTATATTATGGAAGGGTTTGAATCCTTATTATCCAACCCCAAACCCATATAACCCTAGAAACATTTGTTTTATCTTGACCAACAATTCCCATATAAAACAACAACTTCCCCTACCCTTCCAACATCCACTCCATCACTACCTACCACATTTTGTTTCACCACATAACTAAATGTTTCCCTCTCCCTTATCACCCTCCTTACTAACATCCTCTACCCCACCTCACTTAATTTAATTAATCCTAAACACTAAAATTCCTTGAATCCCCATCACAATTTCAAACCATCATCATCTCTTCTTTCTCCTCCTCACAATACCCAAAACCTTTTATACAACTTGGCTCCCCTCCCATTAAATGTTTCCAGAGCCTCATTCATGTAATTATCAGTGTTTCCTCATAGCCAAAACACTTTAGTTCTTATAGGATAAGCCTCCAACCTTGAACGATATTCAGTTCTTATCAATTTGAAAAAGTTTATTATTCTAATTTTCATAAACATAATTATACAAAAAAAATAATAATCAGATAGTGGGTTGGGAACATATGATTCAAAAGTTCAATTCATGATGTATTTGTGGGTATAATTTGGGAAATGTTCATGTATTCTTAATTTTTTTCATCTCGTTTATTTTTTATCCTCTATCAATCATGATATTGAATATCATGTCAAAAATAAATTTATAATAAAATGGGATGGTGGGGGGGAATAAAATAAATCAATATATTTTCTATATATATTTTATTCCCCTATACCTATATACAAATTATTTATAATCAAGATGGTGTATTCTACATATATTAGATTAAATGATTATAAATATATGCATTTATAACATAACGTATTCCAATCATTATTTTCTCAAAAAAACCTAAAAAATATTATCTGATGTTAAATATGCATTTTAAAATAATATTAATAGTGATAATATATCTTATATGGGTTGATATCACATTAACAAGGCCTATAATGGCTGTAGAATAAATGGGGATGGAATAAAATTAGAAGATGAGTTTTAATTTTTTTTATTGGAGTTGGTATTTTGGTTAATCAATTAGGCCCAATTTATCATAATGATGAACAACAAACCAAATGTGAGAACAATTAAAAATTTTAAAAATTTGTTCCTTTATCATAAAGTCCACAGGCTTCCTCAACGTTTTTATATTTTCTTCTTTTTTATTATTATATTTTTATGGATGAACAATGATGTGAGTGAATGATAATGTGAATTGAATGTTTTTTTCTAGATTACCAGCATTCCAACATGTTCTTTTTCAATTTAATTTCATGAATTAAGGTACTATGTTTTCCTTAGATATAGATTGTAATTAAATATCAATTACTGATAATTTATTAATTAGAGGTATTTTGATAGCATAATAAAACATTACATTCTAAGAAACTCATTTTTACCTCGCTATAGGGAGAGTATATTATTATTTTCGTTTATTTTTTTATATACAACATAATATTAATAATATCATTTCCACAAGTGGTGTGTTTTTAAATTTTTATGGATCTATTTTTGTTGGTAACGTACACTGATTTGTGTGGGGATAAAAGTTATGAACTGAATGAAAAGTATTTTAGAATAAAAAAATAGTTGGAAAAGTTTTTTTCATATCACCTAGTGGTGTATATCATGCATATAGAAAATTATTAATTTTTTGTGTATTGATTCCATTAATTATACATTTTACATAATTGGGTAGAATTAGGGGCTGCATATATATCATATGGCCTCTTTTTATTCAATAAAAATTCTTTAAATTTTTATTTTTTTCAAACATTTGATAAATATTATTCCAAATTTTATAAAAAAATATCCCCTCTCAGTCATATAAGTAATTTATAAGATCATTCACTTGAACTTTTAAATATAGTCCTAGAAATATTTTTTAATTCACTAATATTATAATTTCTTTAAAAAAATAATTACTTCGAGAATATCTAACAATTATTAAAAATTGCCTATAATAATCATAATTATAAATAAACTATCACAATTTATGTTGTATAATAAACCAAAATATATAATCTGACTATGTGTTAAAAAATTCAATGTCTGTATACTAAGTATGTAGTCTATCTAAAAATATTAGTGTGAAATCTTAGTGAAAATTCTATATTATAAAAATTTTGTAATAAATGTGTGAATTATATTTCTATATAAAAATTAAGAATTCTATATTGGTATACTATGTATATAATTTGTCTCTATAAAATAATTTTGAAATCTCTATATAATATTCATTCTTTAATTTTCGTGTGTAATATATTTTTTGTCTCTCTGTGTGTTAAAACTTGTGTAAAAATTAGTGTAAATTCATTATGTATGCATAGTGTAGAAAAATTGTTATTAATTTTTGTGTTAAATATAGGTCTATGTCTCGAAATTGGGTGTAAACTCAATTTTTAAATTGTTCGTTCAATTTGTATGTATATGTTCAATATGTGTTTATCCTAATTGTGTAATACATGTGTGTGATATCACTATGGAATCATTGCATGTGTGTTAAATTTCGATGTATTGTTTTTTTGAAATATATATACCTTATCAGAGTGTGTAATATATATCATTAATGTGTGGGATATATTTTTATTAACCTGTTTTATGAACTTAGGGTGTAATCAGTGTGTCCATAACGTCTCTATGCGTAAAAAATATGACTTATAAACTTGAGTCTCACATACCAATCACTATAAACTAAAAATGAACGTTATATATATTTACCACATCATTATAATTTACAACAAATATTTGTAAATTATCTATTCATTTATTTTTGATCATCTTCATCAGACCATTATTTATCCTATGATGTTGGTTAACTATTTCAATTATAACCCCAAGACTCAGATCATGCTTTCAATGAACCCTTTCATTCCTATTGGGAAAATATTTTATAAACCCAAAATAGAGTGTTTGTTCACTATAAAAAGTTTTATATTCATTTATAGAGAATAGTTCCCATTTTTGATCATGTGTCATTGTATACTCTTGTCTATAGTAGAGTTCCCTATGTAAATTGTATTTCATTATTAAAATTAATTCACTTATTTCATTATTTATCTAAACATATATAATTACGATGGAAATTATTAAAATATTTACCACATTGATGGTTTTCATGAAAAAATGAAGATGAAGTTTTATTATATATATTTTACATATAAATTATTATTATTATTATTAATTTGATAAAATTTGAGGTTTTATTTCATTATCCTAAACTGTTATACCTCAAAAAAATTAGTAATATATCATATACTTATTAAATTATTTATTTAATATAGTAGAGTATTAGTCTAGATGTTTGATATCATTTCATTATGCCAGGATGTAACATTGTGGGGCGGCAGGAAGAATATTTGGTTTTTTATGATATACCATATATACAATATCATCATGATTGATGGAGATTGTTTGTCTGATAATATTTTCAAAAATATGGAAAGATATAGTTAAAATAATGATGGCTGATATTTACTTTATTTTAAGGAATATATTGTTTTTTATTCGATTTTATTATGTTTTTCCATTTATATTATTTTAATTCAATTCTTATAAGGTTTGTTTTAAAAATATTCTATATCATCGATTCATTTTAATATTTTATACATTTCAATGAATATAAAACTCCTATTTAAACATTTTTAATTATGATTCATTTATCAGGCATAACATACAGAGATATATTTAAGGAATTCCCTTTCTACTTACGTGTTCAAAAAACTGATCATTCTATGAATGATAAAAAATGAAGCTACATATGACTTAATGTTGGAAGAAAGAATCATATCAAACTACTTAAATAATGAAAAGTGCCTCCTCATTAAGTTAAATCTATTTATTTTACATATGTATTATGAAAGGTTTTTTTTTGGTTTTTTATATTATATATTCAAAAAACATCTATAAATTTTAAGTGATTTCCATAGGGAATTAAACATTATTTGTATAAGGAATTCATCTAGTGAATCATCATTCACATAAGATGGAGATTCAAAGGAGGGTTTTGGTTAATTTAATCTATAATATATAGTGGCCATGGTTTCATGTCTACGAGTTCACTTATCATGTATAATCCCTTCAGGTTCCACCCTACATTTTCATCGTTAAATCTACTCATTCTTATTTTAAACTTTTATTTGGGATGATTCAATTATGTAAAATGAAGTAAAATGTAAAATTTTGATTTATTGAGATATAATACGATGTAAAAGAATCATTTTTTAAACCACATTTTACCTCACTAATAAAATGATCTTTAATAGCATAAATGGGTTGGTATGTATTAAGGGATGTCAGACCATTTTTGGGTTCATAAAATGGTGGTTTATTAAAACCATAATCTAGGTGTCACGCTGAAAATAAAAAATAATTTATATAATGTGTATAATTAATAAACTAACATTGTGAATTTATGTAGTGTAGAAAATTTGGGAAATATATCTCATGAAATAGATATATTCCATACGATTCCAAGTTCCCCTCCTCAACCAATGACTAGTAGAACATAACTCGTTTGAGGGACTCCATGATCTGATCTTTGAAATTTATATAACATCCCATATCAGTTCCATTAACATCAATATTTCAAAAGTGAACACATTTTCCCTCATAAAAATAAAGTGAAACTAATTGTGTGGAGGAAAATTTTCTACAGGTAACTTAGTTTTTACACCATTTCATCTCAGTTATTATGATTGATGAACTCATACTAAAAAATGGGACAATAGAAAATGTAAAAACCCCAACCCCATATTTATAAATTTTGTGCCTTCTACCATTATGTTGGCATAAGATACACAAAAACACATCTTTAAGAACCAAATAGTTTAATAGTATTTTTAATCTATATACATAAATTGGACTTACATTACATTTGAATATAGAAATGACAACATATTTTTTTATTCTTTCAATAATATTACAATTCCCTTTAACATATCCTTATATATCTATCGTGGTATACTTCATGGAATCCAAGGGAAGGAAATAAAATATGGGTGAACTCAAATGATCGGTTAGGGTTAGGTATAGAAGCATAAATAATGAATCAACAATCATAATAAATATGGAAAATTAAATAACTAAACACACATTCCATGTGATAAATATCCTAATAAGGAAGAATGTAAAAAATATTTAATGGAAAATATCTTTAAGAAAATTTCACTTCATTGTTAACATGATGATCACAATCATTTATGCCATAATCAATATGAAAAAATAAATAAACAAAACACATAACATTAAGATAATTAATAATAAAATGAATCTAGAGATTATGTAATAGTGAAAATATATTGAATAATAAATATAATTGAAATGAAGGCTGTGATTAATTACCCAAAATTATGTTTCTGAGGCATATGACACCTTAACCATCAAGATTGATTCTCCATATTGTTTAAAAATTACTTGGTGAATACCCATTGTATGAGGCTATACAATATATTCATCCCAAGAGACTACTAATGCTACATGTTTATTTCATTTACTGGTCCAAATCAATTTTTTTCATGTCTAAATCATTTCTCATATTTTTATTAATTTGTTTAATTCATGGAAAATGAATCCAAAAAAATATCCTTATAGAGTAAAGATTATAGATTTCTCAACAAATCCTCATTTTATCAAAAAAACATTCTATGTAAACATCATATGAAAAAATGGTATATGGATTTGGAAATAATCATTTCTCTGATAAATTATTCATAAATTAAAGTGAAATTTAAATTTCAATGCTCACTAGAAAGTGAATAACTCATAGATATATTAATGAATATAAAATTTTTTCAAGGAAGTGAATTGCAATACTATCCTTGGTAAAAATAATCATAATCCATCTAGAGGATAAATAAGGATGGTATCAATATTATGTATACCCATTGAATAAAAAAGAAGGGTTTTTGTAGTTGATGAAATAAAAATATCATTAAAATAATTCTTAAGGAAAAAATCAGTTTCTTTTTTAAAATAATTTTTGAAACAGAAAACATTTCTAAAATACTTATCCTTGAAAATATTGTTTATGAAAAAAATCATTTCCCAATTTCATCCAAAATCTGAAAAGGATTCCACAAATAAATTATTGTCCTATTGTTGGGTAATTCTATACATACAGTATAAAAAATTCTTTTTACTTGGAAAATAGTTTAGAAAAGTTCATTATTCATAAATTAGCAAGAAATATCTTTTAAAAACCTTTTTTAAAATAATTTTTTTTAAATGATATTTAATATATCATTTTAGAAAGCTTATTGTTGTAGAATCCTAACCCTGGTGCAACACACTAGTTCCCCAAGTCGTTCTAATTCCTGAATTCAATCACACATCCCTATACACCGATGTATTCTAACTAGAAGTGATGGTCATTATCGATAATTGGGATATTATACACCCTTTATCAATGTACTGAAATATTGGAAATAAATAACAATGACCAGTGATATAAAAAATGAAAAACCAAAACAAAATCAGCTCATGAACATCATAGAAAATACAAAATCCAAAAATAAACAGTATGGATATCATGCCAATACAATTCAAGTGTCTATATGAAAAACCTAATATAAATAAATATCTTGAAATCTCCCATGAGGGGCCTAAATAGAAGTCCAGTTTCCTCATCCAAGAATCATCCCAAATCATCCACTTAACATACATACAATACCCATAATATATCATTTAACCATGAAAACAATTCAGTTACTGATTAGGAAACCCAAGTAAGGTTTGAGTGTAACTCAATAGGCCACCACCAGTGCTGTCTTGAACAATATCTAGTCAAAAAAGTGTTTGCATCTATATAAATAACAAATACTAAAAAAATTATATATTTTAAACTTATTCAATTACTAATTATTCAACCATATAAAAACCATTGTTATTGAGGACACCTTAACTCCTTATATCTTCTTTGGCCCATTCCAAAGTCTAAACTATCTCCAAAGGATATCATATATCTAATTTCCATTGTTACTATAATGACCCTGAATTTTATTAATGGAAATTAAATTATTATAATAATTTAATACAATATAATCACATAAACTCAAATTAATAACAAAATAAAAACATTATAAATGAATAATTAATGAAAAAATGTATTTCTAGTAGTTACAGAACATATACCATAGGAATAGTAACATGAACTTATAAATAGTAACATGACCTTCATGAATAGTATACCAGAAAATTGAATTGTAACCTCACAAATGAATCTATAAACAAATTATTTATCTTATATGAGAAAATATTATACATTTATATCATACTATTTTTAAATAAATTGTTTTAAAAATTTACTAATTAAGTTTAGGTATTTTTATTAGTCAAAAATATTTATTTATTTTTTTGACTAATCAAATAATTTAAATGAAAATTTATTTTAATAAAATGTTATAATAAATTATTATATTGATTTATTATTTTTATAATATAGTTTTTTGATACATTAATTTATTTTTTAAAGTATTATAAAAGTAGTTATAAATTTAAAATATGTATTTTTTGAGTAAAGTATGATTCTAATAAAGAATTAAATTTATCTTATTTAGAAAGTTATTTCCCTAAAATAGATTTTTTTCAATTGTACATGTAACGGTGTTTTTAAGGTGAATTTTGGTAATTTTTCTAAAATACTTTATTTTTTTGGTGAATATTTAATTATTGTTATTTATAGTATTTATACATTATATGATTACTAAACCATTCCCTGAGTCATAAATAATATAATCACTATAATATTTAACTTACCTTAATTATATTAATATTTTTAATGATAATTCTCAATCTATTCATATTCTTGAACCAATATAGTAAACTAGTGATTAATATAATGAGAAAACACCCCTCACATTCAGTATAAATACATCTTCTCACCACCTCTTCTACTCACACCTATCATGCCTTGATCCTAGTCCAAATTATGCTCAAATATACACCCAATCCCCTCAACAATGTCTATGATATTTTTTTCTTAATAAAATTAAAAAATCGTTCCCCTATAGTGGTTTTCAAAATGAATTAATCTAGAGGGAAAACACTCTTCCTTTTCTATTAATTTCTTTTTGAGTTCCATTATTTTATATTTATTTACTAAACTCCCCTCATGAAAATAGTATGATAACCATATTACCATAAATATACTAGATTTCTGTTATTATAATGGAATAATTCATCATCATCTCTCTTTCCCCCACCTTCTATACTAAAAAAGAAAACATTCTATGTGATGTGTTAATTTATCACATTATAGGATGAATATGTTAAAAATTTCTGTTACCAAATTCAAGGATAGTCATGAATTTTTTTTTATTATTGAACCAGATTATAATATATGTGTTATATCTTATTTAATGTTAATAAAACATAATATATATATATATTATATTAATTTAAAAAATAAAATGAGTTTGTTGTGATAGATACCCACTAAAATAATCCAAAAAGATTATCATCAAGTATTTATCTAATAATTTTCATCCTCATTCGATATAAATAATATATAAGACTAAAATAACCTATGTAATATCATTAATAACATATAAATGAAATTCTCTATAATTACTCTTACATTACACAACCTTTCATACATGTATACAAGTAAACCGATCATGAAAACTAAGAAAACCAACACTCTCAAATGATGAAATTTAATCTTATAAACCACCAAAAAGGCCATAAATGAACATAATAAATATATATAAAATAAATAAATTTATAAATACTCATTAATGTATAAAATATGAATATTATTTGATTATTAAATAAATTAGGATCATTTGAATGACACCTTCAGACTTAAGGTATGGGATTCTACCCAATGCTAAACAATTATTTCAGGTTAATCTATCTCTATTTTATACCCAAATGAAATTATATTTTATTTTTATGTAAATAATATAAATGTTTTTTATATGTTTTAAACTCATGTATCAATATCAGATCATCCTTTTTTATTTGGGACAAACTTATTTTTAAAAGGTTATGTAATAGTTTATTCCCAATAAGTAAGACCAATTTAACGGAACTTCCCCAATTCATTCCCATTTTAAAGTGCAGTATATAATCTCTTTTGAGAGACCATTATTTTTAAAAAATAACTCATTTTATTATGAAAAATTTCTTGGTTCACTTTTTGTTTTATATAAATCATTGTGCCATTTTCTTGTTTAAAATCACATTAATATTCACCCTATACTGCACAAAAATGTTTTAATTTTAAAGAATCTTAAATACACTTTTTACATATTATCACATAATTTTGACATCAAATATCATGATCTATGCCTATTTTCCCTTATTATTTTCATTATATGATTTAAATCCTTTCTTTCAAGGACACTATTGTGATATTCAGCTATGTTATGCATTTTTAATAAGATTATGATACTCAATTCATACCATGGGTAACCCTTATGTTTATGTTTGATTCCTTATCTATGGTACATCATGTAGAATACATATTCAAGGAAATGTTATGATGGGTGTGCCCAGATACAGATCCAATTCTGTGGGTAATGTTTAGTCTCATGGGACTTCATGTGCAACAGTCTTGGTGGTCAGCCTTGACACATGCCCTATGTGAAACAGTCTTGGTGGTTAACCCTGAATTGTGATAATTCATGTTCAATGAGCCATGAATCGTTATTATTTCATATTTTACTTATTTCCACATCTCTTATGATTTCATTATTACATTTGTATATATTCTTTAGGTATATCCTTTCCTTTTATGTCATCCCATTATGCTTACTAACACATGTGTTATGATTTATTACTATGTCTATTTACTTAATGGGATTTTTCTCTCATCAATTTGTTCATGATATCCCTAGGTTATCTTATTATGATTTACAGGGTAAATGTAATTTAGGATCTCATATTTTATTATAAATATATATTAATATATTTTTTTTATTTATTCCTATGTTTTTAGTTTTATATACATAGTCCTCCAAAGACAATAGAATTTATAATCAATGAGTTGTAAGTAGATTGTTATTTTTTTAAAAAATAGTTAATATTTTTTGAAAAGCATAGGGATTTTATAGTTCATATCAGAAAAACTTCTAGTTATTTTTAGAGATTAGGAATAGATCACCTTAGTAAGAAACATGATGATAAGACTACATCTAGGAAACTGTCCCTAAATTTCCATAAATATATAACTAGTGGTTTATCAAGAAGATAAAAACATGTCATGAAACTACATGTGGACATGGTTCTTGTATATGTATGTTCCTAGGAGTAAAAACACTAAAAATGTGATATAGGATTGGCTTAGGGTAACCTGGTACATGAAAATGGAATTACTACACACCTAGTTTCACACTCCTGATGTATATGATTTGGTAAATTTATAATCTAATATTGAACCATTATTAAGGGAAATCCGATAAGAATATATTTTAAAAAATTAACCATGGAAAACCTTGATTGAGTCCCAGGAAGCACAAGTTAGGATATCATATTCATTTAAACGTTTATCCTTTTTACGTTGAAGGATTATTTTTACATGCTTATTAACTAAGTATTCATGCCCCATAATTTCACATTCTTTTTATTATTTAGTGGAGGGAAATATAATAACACATTCCAACAATTAATGTGATAGTCAATGTGATGATTTCCCTAATGATGTGTCAAATATAATGGTAATTGGTGCTAAAAACATTACGAAAGTACTTTCTCACCTATTTGAAGTTGCAAATAAAAACCTTAATCATGGAGAACACCCACATTTTCTAAAGAAAGAGAATGATTTTTTCAAATACTTCACCACGTGAAGGCCTCACATGATTGGTAGATATTCTAAACCCCTCCTCATATAATTGTTTATTAACCTCATTGAAAATTTATTCTCTATTCTCTCATACTAATAAGTAAAGAAATTTGTTATGGTGTTCTACCATTTTGATAGGAAAGGTGATCAGTGCTACACACTAATAAAAAAATATAATGTGTGAGGAGGAAATTTATTACGTGGATGGGAATGAATTCAAGAAAATTTCCATCAAATTTTTTCCCCCAAACCCTCCATCTCATGTTGGAAATATATTTCCTTGAAATTAAGTAGAAGAAATATGAGTCCATCAGCGTGTATGAAAAAAAATTACCAGGAATTCATGATAGGAAGTAATATTTGACCTGAACATCGAAAGGAAGGTGTATTACGTCATTTGGGGACTAAATCCAAGTTTATGAAAACAGTTTGAGATTCGAGACTTGTACAATTATGAGGATATTTACTAATGCGTTCTCATAGTTGAAATAAAGATCCAATACAGGTCATGGTATTATAGGCATGTTGATAAAATTAGGAAAATGTAGTCTATTATGGTTTAATCTATAAAGAAAATTAAATGATGGGAGATGAAGAAGTATCCCACGTGTAAATGTTTTTGGAAGAAGCGTCTTTAGTTCTATTGAAAGTGTTCCAGGAAATGACTAAAATGTTGAACAATGGGGAATATGTCTGTAAAATAATTAAGGGGCATGAATGATTAAACTAATATAGGAGAATAAAGTAAGGATCTTATCAATAATCAGTATATAGATCACTATTTCAACTAAATAGATCATTGGAATTTTGCTAAACAATTCCCTAACCCGATGGTTGTTAGAGGAAATCAACAACAACCTCCAAGGGAACAAGGACGGGAATATGATATCACTATTAATAAGGTGGAGCTAAAGAATGATGTGATGACAGGTAAAATGGCCTTTCATTCAAGAATATAGGACATACTATTTGATTATTTATCTACGCATTCTTTCATATCTTACATGTTTTGTATAAAAATACAGAAACTGTAAAGACCAATAAAATTCAAGGGAAATTTTTTCTTAATTTTCTTTGGAATTTTACAAGAACGCGGTTTCAGATGGCACTTGATTCCGAGGCCCGGAGTGCCCGGAATTTCTATCCGAAGTTTAGCTCGGGTATGTTCAGTGAACGAACAAGCGGGAATTTCTAACTTTTGAACCGGTGCCCAGAATCGAATTCCGAGGGCACCGATGGAACCGCAACACCGGTAATTGCTTAGGAACACCTGTTCTGGAGTTGCGTTTTCATGAGAGTTGATGATAAAAATTGTGGAAGTTTATTTTATAATTATTCTACAATTTTTATTATTTTTACTCTAAGTGTTTAGTTCTTGATGGAATTTGGGAAACCACCCAACCTCCCTTGGGAGGCTATGAGGGTGGTGGGGCCCACATGAACACCACCCCCTCATATCCTCTAACCCCTCTCAACTCCCATTAAATTAAGATAACTTGTGAAATTTAATGAGGTGAGTTATGTGTGATTAATTGAATTTCAAACTCATGAAATTCAAAAGGTTAGTTTGTGTTAATAAAATTAGACCTGGCTTATTTTATTAATGTTAGCATTTATGCCACGTTGAGAGGAATTGGGAAGCGTGAAGATCTTCTTCATCTCCAACGAAGAACATCTTCGACTAAGAACATGAAGAACACCTCGGACTCAGACGAAGAACATCGTTCTTCAATGAAGAACATCTCTGTCGAAGGACGTGGAGAACTTCTTCCACAACGTTCTTCTTCCGCGACGTTTCCTCTTCGGACGCACCTCAACGACAACGGAATCGACGTTCGTTTTCCGGGACGCCCGACTTCCGCGACGCTTGTCTTCCGCATCTCGTTGACGTGCACCATTCCTGAAACCGAGGTAGGGGTTTTATATATTTATTTTGATCGTGAATACCAACTTGAGGATCTTCGTGGATTAAAACCATTTGTTATCGAATAACGCGAGGGGGTCGGACCGCACAAACACGGCCGACCCTCCTCCTTATTTTCATGTTGGTTCCTTTGTGGTTTGGTTCGGGAAGGCGTGGTGTCGTCGCACCACGCAGTATCATGCAAAAGGAAATGTGCGGCGCCATCACCCCGCGTCATGGAAGGAAGATCAAGGACGCGACGACGTTGCGCCGCGTCGTAGAAAACCTGAAAATACCGCGGCCGGTACCGGGGCTACGACGGAGGGGCACGGTGCTGTCGCGCGGTGCCGGACGACAAGGGACTCGGCCGGTTCCGGGCCACGACAGACTAAGGTGACCGGCGGCCGGACCGGGCCGCCGGCGTGGGAGCTGGAAGGGGACCGGCCATCGCCGATCCCGTTGATCAAGAACCGGCTGGCCAGGTCGGGCCGGATGGAAGGGGAGGAGCCGGGGGAATTAATTCCCCCGGCCAGACTTCAAACGGCCCCCATAAATGGGGGGCCGTGGTTACACAAGTGGGGCAGGCGCCCCCCCCCCCCCTTGCCAATGGCTCGACCTTCAGTCGAGCGGGCAGCGCGCTGGGCGCGCTGTGCTCCGCCGGGTCGGCCTCCTGGCTGGACCGATAGGCCGGGCCTGGCCATGCCCAGCGGGGCCGGGCCGCGCCGGACCGGGCCGCGCCCCGCCAGTCCGGGCCACGCCGGGGCGGGTCGACCCGGTTCGGGCCAACCGGGGGGTCTCGGGCTGGGTCGGTCCGGGCCCGAAACCCCCGTTATCGGACCGTTTGGGTTCAAATGCCCATAACTCGGGCTATAGAACTCCGATCGACGCACCTTCAGCGGCGACACGATCCTTGGAACGAGACAGTCATTTCGGTATACCGCACTCAAGGTTTCGGAATACTTTGAGTTCTGCCGGGTTGGTTCGTACACGAAACCAACCGGGCCCTTGGAGCGGAAACGCTCATATCTTGAGCTTCGGATGTCCGATTGACGTTCCGTCGACTTTTTTTAGTTCCTCTTAGTGAGGCGGATCTTTTGACATACTCCACCCGAGGTTTGGACGCAGGTGGAGTATGGTCGGGTTGGTTTTTCCTTAAAACCAATCGGGCCCTTTTGACGAAAAAGCCAATAACTCTCAGACCGGGCATCTGATTGACGCGCCGTCTACGACGTTGAGTTCCTGTTGACGATACGGAACTTTTGGATACATCAACTCCAGACTATGTGTCAGTTGATGTATCAGCCTCTAGGCTCGTGGATCGGACCCTCCCGAAGGAGCTTGCTATGTGCGGGAACCCTAGAGATGGCTGCGACTGCTACTGTGATGACGACGACTGTACAGAGATCCTCAGTGGATTCTACGGCAACAACTACAGCACTCAGCGATCCTGTGTGGATCAGTGCTACCGATCCTGTGTGGGTCCGATCCTGTGTGGGTCAGCGCTCAGTGGTTCTGTGTGAGCCAGCGCCTACAGATCCTGTGTGGGTCTGATCCTGTGTGGGTCTTTGCGGGGGTTAGTTTCCTACGATCCTATGTGGGTCATTGCGGGGGTTAGTACCTATCGATCCTTTGTGGGTCCGACGACTTAGATGGATCAATGATCATCTCTATCGTTTTTCGAAGAAGTATACCTGTGTGAGCTGAATCATGTTTTCTTTCCTGTGTGAATTGTGTTGTGCTATCCTGTGTGGATTATGTTTTTCTTTCCTGTTTGCACTGGGTTGTACTTGGGCTCGGAGGTTGGAGCATACTAGAATTGATGACTTAGGTATATGTATGGGCATATACCTAAGCAGTGTCGGTTGTTACTTCGTGATTGTATCTTTCTTTTGTGGTTTATCCTTTGTGGATATTGGGAGACCTTAGGGGGTCTCAAGGTCCCTACTGAGTATCTTATACTCACCCCTGCACGGGCTATGCCCGCACTACGTTGTGTTGGTTGCAGATGACGGACATCGTTGATTGTGGTTGAGGCATGCAGAGCAGGACGGTACCTGGAGGTGGACCACTGGGTGGAACATACTCGGAGCGGACGGCGGGACCCGAGGAGCAGTGGAGCTAACTGTACCCACACTTCAGGTGGGATTTCCAGTGGGCAGCTCAGCATTGCGGCTTTACTTTTCTGTTGTTTTCCCTTTCGAGTTGTACTTTACTTTCCGTTTGGGTATGTATACTGGCCCACTTACTTTTCTGCACTTCACTCTTGTACCAGATTTTACTTAGTGCTTACTTTTTCCGCTTGCTTACTCTGTGCTACTTGTTTACTTTACAAAGTCAATGCCTTCCCTTTTACCAGGATTTACGCCTTGGCACTAGTCGCCAGCCCCTGCCCTATGGAAGGCGGGTTTGGGGTAGTCACAGCACGGGCCCCGAGGACGGGTCGTGACAAATTGGTATCAGAGGAGTTCGGTTCTACCGCAGACTCTGATCTTTCTTCTATGTGAAGCAATAGTGTTGAGCGTATTAAGTGTGGTTATCAGTCCAGGGAGTCCAGTGTTGGTGCGACGGCCGACGTATCCGTACACCAGGGCCCTGACTTCTGATTTCCGACTTAATGCATGAAAACATTGATTGCATGTGTGTTTCAAGTTTTCTTTGTGATTACTTTATATCATCTCACCAGGTATACTGTTCTGACCATGGCTCACCTGTTTCCTTTTCAGGATGGCACCACGACGGCAGCCAGCTAGGGTTCCGAGAGTCGAGCGTGACGACAGCCCACCGAACGATGAGGCCTTGGTGCATGGCCCTTTGTCAGCAGTGGCACCGGTGGTAGCTCTACCCGCCGAGCCACCGATGCTTCCAGAACCAGCCGCTGACAATGAACATCGCCTGAGAGCACTGCATGAGTTCCAGCACCAGCGACCGCCCAGGTTCCGTGGGGAGACGGACCCCCAGGCAGCCGAGGACTGGATGGAGGCAGTGGTGAGAGTTTTCAAGTTAGTGAGGACACCAGCAGACCTCATGGTGATCCTCGTAGCCAGCCTACTGCATGTAGTAGCAGGCAGGTGGTAGAGATTGATGCTCCAGGTGCACAATGAGGCATCTCTACTCTGGAAAGACTTTGAGAGCCTCTTCTGCTCAGAGTTTTACCCAGCCACCCTCAGTGCGGTGCGCATCCAGGAGCTTCTCCAGCTGCAGCAGGGCAGCATGACGGTCGCCCAGTACTCGGTGAGATTTACCTATCTCTCGCGCTACTCGACCGACATGGTACGGGACCCATTCTTCCGGGCCCGGACCATTGAGCAGGGATTGAGACACGAGATCAGGGCATCGCTGATCTCCCTCATCATTCCGACTCAGACAGGAGTACTCGAGCGGGCCTTTTTGATCGAGAGCTTTCTTGTTGAGTCTACACCAGCACCGAGACCCACCGCAGGGTGGCACATACTAGAGTCTTCTGCAGCAGGCATTCGATGGATGACTCTTGGGTCCAGGCAGACCAGACCCTCAGGCAGACGACCTCAGGACACTGGCTGAGGAGTGCGGGGAACACAGCACGGAGCCAGTCTTTCGAGAGGCAGACAGTGCTACTCGTGCGGCGGGCAGGGCCACATGGCTCGTGACTGCCCGACCCGCCGTGCTGAGGAGAAGCAGACGATTGAGGGACCACCGAGGCAGAGGCAGAGGGTCGACCATGGAGGTCCTCAGGGAGGAGGAGGATGAGGCATGGGAGCTGGCCGAGCAGCAGGTGGTGGGTGATGCTTTGAGGCTCTACCACCACAACCACCAGGAGGTCCACCACGACCACAGGGAGCTGGCAGGAAGAGACAGGCACAGCTCCAGGCAGCGGAGGCCTACGACCACGGCGCGCCCGAGATGATTCTAGGTACTATCTGTGTCTATTCCACCCTTACTACAGTACTTATAGACACAGGAGCGAGTCACTCTTTCATATCCGTTGCCCTTTTTCGGAGCTCAGAGATTCCGACAGAGTCGTTGGCTCGATCCTTACGGCTAGAGACTCCTACGGGAGCAGACTCGACGATTATTCACCGGTGCAGGCAGTGTGAGATTACTCTAGTAGGCGAGAGGTTCGGCTGTGATATTCTTGTAGTAGCGTCGAGGCCTTACGACGTCATTTTGGGCATGGATTGGTTGTCTACGGTGCATGCACAAATTGACTATATTAGGCGCAAGGTGCGATGTGTACGCATCGATGGGAGCAATTTCACCTTCACTGGCGATAAGGGAGCCTTTACAGCATAGGATGGACTCTCGCAGAGGAGAGGACATCCCATCACTCATCAGTTGGCTAGCCTCATCCTAGGAGCAGTTGACTTGCAGAGTCCTGGTTTTCCTGCAGTGGTGGATCAGTTTGAGGATGTTTTTCCCGACGACGTTCCAGGGTTACCTCCTCGTAGAGAGGTAGAATTTTATATTGACATGTACCCCGGGACAACCCCGATATCGACTCCAGCATATCGGATGGCCCTGCCGAGCTTCGAGAGCTACGGGTACAGTAGGAGGACTAGAAGGGCAATGGGTTCATCCGACCTAGTGTTTCACCCTTGGCTTCCCCGATTTTCTTCTCCAAGAAGGCGGACGGGAGCTTGTGACTTTGTGTTGACTATCGTCGCCTGAACCAGGTGACAGTGAGGAACATGTATCTGCTACCGAGGATTGATGACCACTTTGATCAGCTCGAGGGAGCACAGTGGTTCTCGAAGATAGACCTTAGGTCAGGCTATCATCAGCTCAGAGTTCAAGACGAGGACGTGGAGAAGATGTCCTTCAGGTGTCGGTATGGCCACTATGAGTTCTTGGTTATGCCCTTCGGTGTATCCAATGCTCCAGTAGTGTTCATGGCCCTCATGAACATGATCTTTCAGCCATACCTCGATCGATTTGTCGTGGTCTTCATCGATGACATTTTGATTTACTCGACGACTGAGGAGGAGCACGCCTACCACTTACGGGTTGTACTAGACACACTCCGAGAGAACCAGCTTTATGTCAAGCTCTCGAAGTGTTAGTTCAGGATATGTGAGTTCCACTTCATGGGGCACGTCAACTTTGAGGCGGGAGTTGCAGTGGATCCTGTGAAGATCGAGGTAGTGAAATCTTGGGAGCCACCCAGGAGCGTGACGGAGGTGCGGAGTTTCTTGGGAATAGCTGGATACTACGGAAGATTCGTACCAGACTTCTCCAGAGTTTCGGCACCACTCTCAGATTTGAAGAAGAAGGGGAAACCCTTCGTGTGGTCAGACAGATGTCAGCAGAGCTTCCAGGAGCTGAGACAGAGTTTGACCAGCGCACCTATCTTGAGGTTTCCTATGGAGGGAGTAGGGTATGTAGTCTACTGTGATGCATCAGGGACTGGACTCGGTTGTGTCCTGATGTAGGAGCGGGCAGTGATCGCCTATGAAACACGTCAGTTGAGGCCGCATGAGCATAACTACACTACCCATGACATGGAGTTAGCAGCAGTGGTCTTCACTCTGAAGACATGGAGACATTATCTGATGGGCGAGCACTTTACAGTCTTGTCTTACCATCAGAGTCTCAGATACATCTTCTCTCAGAAGGATCTAAATCTGAGACATCGGTGATGGATCGAGTTCTTCTAGGACTATGACTTTGAGATAGTCTATACTCCGGGGAAGGGGAACGTAGTAGTCGATGCTCTCAGTAGGAGGACGGGCATTCAGCTACTTGAGGAGGCGACAGAGCAGCTAGCCTCTTTGCAGATATCCGTCGTGGATAGAGATGGAGCAGCCTTCTTCCAGTCTCTCATAGTCACTCCTCCACTACTACAGCGGGTCAGAGAGGCACAACGTGGGGACACTGACTGTGAGATGTGGCGTGCACAGATATCCTCAGGACAGTCACCTGATGGTTTATCCTTTGGAGCAGAGCACGAAATCCTTTTCAGAGGACGTACCATGGTACCAGTCGCTTTACGGGAGGAGGTACTGAGAGAGTTTCACACTTCTCTCTTGGAGGTACACCCTGGAGTGGCGAAGATGTACCAGGATCTCAGACGACAACACTGGTGGCCAGGCATTAAGAAGGCTTTGGCAGAGTTCGTTTCTCGATGCCTCACCTGCCAGCAGGTGAAGGCTGAGCACCAGGTACCAGCAGGCTTGGTACAGCCCTTGGAGATTCCGGAGTGCAAGTGGTATGGAATATCTATGGACTTCGTGACTAGACTTCCACGCACTTCTAGAGGTCACAACTCCATTTGGGTGATTGTCGACCGACTCACCAAGTTGGCTCACTTTTTACCCATCAGAGAGCGGGGCTCAATGGAGAGCTTGGGACGTCTTTACATTCAGGAGATTGTACGGCTTCACGGTGTGCCATCTTCTAAGTTGTCACAACCCGTCCTCGGGGCCCGTGCCGTGACTACCCCAAGCCCGCCTTCCATAGGCTAGGGGCTGGCGACTAGCACCAAGGCGTAAATCCCGATAAAAAGGGAAGGCATTGCCTTTGTAAAGTAAACAAGCACCACAATATAAGAAAGAGGAAAAGTAAACACTAAGTAAAAACAGAGTACAACTGAAGTGCAGAAAAGTAAATGGGCCAGTATACAAACCCAACTGAAAGTAAAGTAAAACTCGAAAAGGAAAACAGCAACTGAAAAGTAAAAGCCGCTACACCGAGCTGTCCACTAGAAATCCCACCTGAAGGGTGGGTATAGATAGCTCCAATGCTCCTCGGGTCCCGCCGTCCGCTCCGAGAACGTCCCGCCCAGTGGTCCACCTCCAAGTACCGTCCTGCACTGCAATCCTCAGCCACGATCAACGTTATCCATCGTCTGCAACCAACACAACGTAGTGCGGGCATAGCCCGTGCAGGGGTGAGTATAACGATACTCAGTAGGGACCCCAAGACCCTCAAGGTCTCACTAAAACCAACAAGGATAACCACAAAGAAGATATCAACATATAACCTCTACTTAGATATATTCCCATACATTTGCCTATGTTATCAAGTAACCCATCTCAATCATGAGGCAAACACAAGGTCAAATGTCTCAGCTCAAACCAGGATTTTCATCATCGAAACCGTAACTGCTGAAGAGCTCCGTCTCTGGAGTGTACAGTGGTCCTGTCACAACTCCGAGGTACTTCCCACTAACTTAAGACTGCTGTAGTACTCCACCTATCGAGTATTGCGGGCCAGCCGCTACCACCAAGCGCTTCCATGTGCCGCTAGAACCAAGCGCACCGCTGTCGTGGGTCTGCCGCTACAACCAAGCGCTCCCATGTGCCGTTACAACCAAGCGCACCTCTGTCGTGGGTCTGCCGCTACAACCAAGCGCTCCGATGTGCTGCTACAACCAAGCGCACCTCTGTCGTGGGTCTACCGCTACAACCAATCGCCCTCATATGTCGCTACAACCAAGCCCTCTCATGTGCCGCTACAACCAAGCGCACCTCTGTCGTGGGTCTACCGCTACAACCAAGGGCTCTCATGTGCCGCTACAACCAAGCGCATCTCTGTCGTGGGTCTGCCGCTACAACCAAGCGCTCCCATGTGCCGCTACAACCCAGCGCACCTCTATAACACACTGAGTCGTTCGATCAGCAGTCGTCGGGTCTCAGTCAGCTACACGGTCTCCGTGCTCCACCCGCTCGTCTCCGGGAGGGTCCGCTCCACGAGCTACTGGTCGATACTCCAAGTATCACAAAGTCCCTCAAGGAAGTATCTCAAAGGACCACCTCGTCATAGGGGTCTCAACGCAACAGACGGCGCGTCAATCGGACGCCCGGTCTGTGAGTTATTAGCCTTTTCGTCCCAGGGGCCCGGTTGGTTTCGAGTGCGAACCAATCCGGCCGTAACTCAACTTTACCCCGAACACTCATAGGGTATACTCATAGGGACCGTTTTTCAACGTGATCACCAACTCCGCTGACGGTTCGTCAAACGGACGTCTGGTCTGAAAGATAACAGCTTTTCCGTTCCAGGGGCCCGGTTGGATTTCAGTGCGATCCAACCTGGCCACTATCCATCTGCATCCAAAACTCGGTCGGAGGATGCCAAAAGTTCTGTCTCATCAATAGGAATTCAACAAAGCTGACAGCACGCCAATCGGACGTCTGTAGCTCAAGATATGAGTGTTCCGCTCCGAGGGCCCGGTTGGTTTCGTGTACGAACCAAACCGGCTGAACCCAAAGTATTCTGAAACCTTGAGTGCGATATGCTGAAACGACCGTCTCGCTCCAAGGATTGTGTTTCCGCTGACGGCGAGTCGTTTGGAGGCCCGTAGCTCAAGTTACGGGCGTTTGAACGAAAGTCGTCCGAAGACGGGGGGTCCGGGCCTGGGCCGACCCGGCCCGACCCCCCCTGGTTGGCCCGAACTGGGTTGGGTCTGATCCGGTTGGCCCGGCTCGGCCCGGCCAGGGCCGGTCCGGCTCGGCTCGGCCGAGCGGCCGAGCGGCCGACGCGGGGGAAAGCTGCCGCCCCGCGTGACACCCCCGCGGCACCCGCGGGGTGTCAGCCATACAGCCGGACGCACCGCGTGACAACCCCGCGGCACCCACGGGGTGTCGCCCTGGGCACCCGCGAGGTGCCTCGCGACAACCCTGCGGCACCCGCGGGGTGTCGCCCTGGCCACCCGCGGGGTGCCGCGCAACAACCCCGCGGCACCCGCGGGGTGTCGCCCTGGACACCCGCGGGGTGCCGCGGGACAACCCCGCGGCACCCGCGGGGTGTCGCGCTGGACACCTGCGGGGTGCCGTGTGACAACCCCCCAGCACCCGTGGGGTGTCGCCTTGGACACCCGCGGGGTGCCGCGTGACAACCCCGCGGCACCCACGGGGTGTCGCCCTAGACACCCGGGGGGCGCCGCCGGCGACCCGCGCCGCCGCCGGAGTCGCTCCAGTGGCCCATTTTCCTTCCCGTCTGCGCCGTTTCTCCTCCCGGGACTCTTCCTTCATTGCGGAAACATCAAACATCCGTTGCGGCACGTTCCTTCGTCTCCCGTCAAATCCGCACAAGACGAAGAACGGCAGAGGGTCGTCGGGCCGTGTTCGTTTGGCCCGCACCCTCCGCGTTAGAGATAATCAACGGGAGAAAAAGAAAATGTTCAACACATGAACCAACAATTTTAATAAAATAAAATTGTTTCTTTGATTCCGGTTCATTAATTTTTAAAGAATGTTCACGGGAATATAAGGAGGGATATTTCCAAAAATATAAAATCCCTACCTCGTTGATCGTCGCGCGCGGGCGTTCTTCTCGGAAAATCTCGTCGCGGAAGAGAGGGATCGTCGCGTCGTCGCGGGGAGGCGTCGCGTCGTCGCGGAATTCGGCGTTGAGTCGGTGAACTCAAGCAGCCGATCGAAGATCCGTTGCGGAGGAAGAGACGTCGCAGAAGAACGTTGTCGACGTCGCGGATCACGGCGTCGCGTCATCGATTTCCAGGTTCGGCGTTCTTCGCGTTCTTCGTGTTCTTCACGAAGGAGGCTGAAGGTTCAAGGATCCTCTCTCAACGAGTAATCCTCAAAAAGAAATTGGTTGGTCTTATTTTATTATTATGCCAACACACGGAAAAAGGGTAAGAAACGAAACATCAATTCGTTGAATTAATTCAACGAAAGAAACAGCTCATTTAATTTACGAAATATACCGCTCAATTAAATGGTCTGTTAAGAATTTAGAAAACGCGTCAGTTGACTTTCATAATGACGGGTTTTCACGGGTGCGTTACTTAGCGGAAAGAAACGGCGGGGATCGTGTGGGCCCCACCTCACAAATATCCTACAAAGGGGGTAGGATATTTCTGGATAGCATCCTATCCGGTTCAACTCAGTTCAAGCCGCCTTTAAGTGGCTTCAAGTGGCTTCCAAGTGGCCTAAGTGAAATAAAATAAAGTTTTCGAAAAATTATTTTATTTCTTAACTTTAAGCCCGAAAATTAAAAACCACACTCGAGCAAACGCAACTCCGGAAGAGGAGTTTCTAAGCGAATACCGGCGCTGCGATTTCATCGGTGCCCTCAGAATTCGATTCCGGGCATCGGTTCAAAAGTTATAAAAACCCGCTCGTCCGTTCACTGAACGTACCCGAGCCAGAACTTCGGAAAATGATTCCGGGCACACCGGGCCTCAGAATCAGGTGCCGTCAGAGACTGCGCTCTTGAAAAATTCCAAAGAAAATTAAGAAAAAAAATTTCCTAGAAATTTACGGGTCTTTACATTACTCCCACCACAGGGATTTACGTCCCCGTAAAGCGTCAACATAAACTAGGGATACAAAGGCCGTACTGAGCACGCATCTGAGCCTCCCGCTCCCATGTGCTCCCTGGAGGTTCCCGTGCTTCCATCTGATGCGCACAAGAGGAATCGATCGTCCACGTAGGACCCGATCCTGCCGATCCTCTATCCCCATCGGGACCTCCGTAAAAGTCGCCCCATCATCCACGTCTAGCTCCCCATGGTCAAAGATGTTCGTCGGGTCGTGCACGTATCTTCTCAGCTGAGATACATGGAAGATGTCGTTCACCCGGTGCAACTGAGGTGGTAGAGCCAGGCGATAAGCCACCTCGCCAATCCTACTGAGGACCTGGAAAGGCCCGATGAAGCGTGGAGACAACTTGCCGCCTCGACCAAATCTCCGCAAACCACGTCGAGGTGAGACCCGCAAGAAGACGTGGTCGTCATCCTCGAACTCTAGTGGTCTCCGCCTCCTGTCAGCATAAGGCTTCTGTCGGCTCTGAGCTGTACTCATCCGCCCCTAGATGACTTGGACCATCTCAGGTCCCACAAGAGCTGCAAGATTTCTTCTTTGCCGATAAGAGAAATCTGGTCCCATCCCCTGGATGAACCACATTCTTTTCCTAATACTGTCAAACCCGACATGGATGTTACTAACCCATACCAAGGATGACGTCGTAAGGCCTCGACGCTACTACAAAGAAATCCAACCGTTACTCTCGCCTCCAAGGGTTGAGTCATACTGTCGGCATCAGTGTGTGGTAACTAGGTCTCCTCTAGTAGATACTTCTCATGTGAGGGTCAAGTCAACGGTCTAAACCAGAACCTCTTAGTAACAACACAAGAGAGGAAAGGGTAGTAAATGCCACAAGAAAAGGTGTCTTTTATTACTGCAGCTCAAGTACAAAGACAAAAAGCATCTACAAACATACATCAACAAAACTAGAAGCAACATGAACAAAAGTCTCCAGGTCTGGAGCTAGTCCCGCTCATGTCCATCTGCTCCCGGAGCCCCATGATCGAAGGCCTCAGCTGCCTGAAGCTGAGCTCTCCCATGTCCTCCTGTCCCCTGTGGTCGGGGTGGACTGCCTAGTGGTGGTGGTGGCAACACCCCGAAGCGCCGTCCACCTCCAGCTGCATGGCCAACTCCCCTGTCATGGCCGCCTGCTCCTTGCGGCCCGCCCTGATCGAACCTCTGCCTCTGCCTGGGGGGTCCTTCGTTCGTCTGTTGGTCATCCGTATGGAGGGTCGGACAGTCACGAGCCATGTGACCATCCCCGTCGCAGGAGTAACACTACCCTCTCATGGCAAGTCGTTGCCCACCCCGAGTGCCTCACGAAAACGATCCAGAGTCATGCTGTCGACCACCTGTAGGTCCAGTCCTCTTGGACCCCTGCGTCATCCGTCTACTGCCCGCTGCAGAAGACTCTGCCGCATGCCGGTAAGTGGTGGGTCCTGCTGCTGGAGACTGCTCAGCAAGGAAACTCTCCACTAAGAGGGCTCGCTCCAACACCCCTGCCTGATTCGGAATGTTGAGGGAGATCATCGAAGCCCTGATCTCATGCCTCAGTCCCTGCTCGAAGGTTCGGGCCCGGAAGAACGGGTCCCGTACCATATCTGTGGAGTAGCGCGAGAGATCAGTAAATCTCGCCGAGTACTGGGCCACTGACATTCTGCCCTGCCGCAGCTGTAGTAGCTCCTGGGTGCGCACCTCTCGGAGGGTGGCTGGGACGAACTCGGAGCGGAAGATGCTCTCAAAGTCCGTCCAGAGGAGAGACGCCTCGTCGTGCACCTGGAGCATCAAGCTCCACCATCTGCCTGCTGCCACGTGCAGGAGACTCGCTGCGAGGATCACCATGAGGTCTGCTGGTGTCCTCACTAATCTGAAAACCCGAACAACTGCCTCCAGCCAGTCCTCGGCGGCCTGAGGGTCCGTCTCGCCGCGGAACCTGGGCGGTCGCTGGCGCTGGAACTCATGCAGGGCACTAAGGCGACGTGCATCGTTAGCGGCTGGGGCTGGTAGCATCGGTGCCTCGGCGGGTATAGGTACCGCCGGTGCCTCAGCTGTCAAAGGGACCTGTACCGAGTCCTCGACGCTCGGTGGGCTTTCGCCATGCACATCGCTCGGAATCCTAGCTGGCTGTCGTCATGGGACCATCCTGAAAAGGAAACAAGTGTGCCACGGTCAGGACAGTATACCTGGTGAGCTGACACAAGTAATCACAAAGATAACATGAAACACACACGCAATCAGGGTCTTCGTGCATTAAGTCGGAAATCAGTAGTCAGGGTCCTGGTGTACGGATATGTCGGCCGCCGCACCAACACTGGACTCCCTAGACCGAAAACCACACTCAATACGCTAAACACTATTGCTTCACATAGAAGAAAGACCAGAGTCTGCGGTAGAACCGACCACCTCTGATACCAATTTGTCACGACCCGTCCTCGGGGCCCATGCCGTGACTACCCCAATCCCGCCTTCCATAGGCCAGGGGATGGCGACTAGCACCAAGGCGTAAATCGCGGTAAAAAGGGAAGGCATTGCCTTTGTAAAGTAAACAAGCACCACAAAGTAAGAAATCAGAAAAGTAAACACTAAGTAAAAACAGAGTACAACTGAAGTGTGGAAAAGTAAATGGGCCGGTATACAAACCCAACTGAAAGTAAAGCACAACTCGAAAGGGAAAACAACAACTGAAAAGTAAAAGCCGCTACACCGAGCTGTCCACTGGAAATCCCACCTTAAGGGTGGGTACATATAGCTCCAATGCTCCTCGGGTCCCGCCGTCCGCTCCGAGCACGTCCCGCCCAGTGTTCCACCTCCAGGTACCATCCTGCTCTACAAGCCTCAGCCACGATCAAAGTTGTCTGTCGTCTTCAACCAACACAACGTATTGCGGGCATAGCCCGTGCATGGATGAGTATAACGATACTCAGTAGGGACCCCGAGACCCTCAAGGTCTCACTAAAACCAACAAGGATAACCATAAAGAAGATCTCAACAGATAACCTCTACTTAGATATATTCCCATACATACACCTAAGTTATCAAGTAACCCATCTCAATCATGAGGCAAACACAAGGTCAAAAGTCTCATCTCAAACCAGGATTTTCATCATCGAAACCGTAATTGTTGAAGAGCTCCGTCTCTGGAGTGTACAGTGGTCCTGTCACAACTCTGAGGTACTGCCCACTAACTTAAGACTGTTGTAGTACTCCACCTATCGAGTATTGTGGGCCAGCCGCTACCACCAAGCGATCCCATGTGCCGCTACAACCAAGCGCACCACTATCGTGGGTCTGCCGCTACAACCAAGCGCTCCCATGTGCCGTTACAACCAAGTGCACCTCTGTCGTGGGTCTTCCGCTACAACGAAGCGCTCTCATGTGCCACTACAACCAAGCGCACCTCTGTCGTGGGTCTGCAGCTACAACCAAGCGCTCCCATATGTCGTTACAACCAAGCGCTCTCATGTGCCGCTACAACCAAGCGCACCTCTGTCGTGGGTCTGCCGCTACAACCAAGCGCTCCCATGTGCCGCTACAACCAAGCGCACCTCTTTCGTGGGACTGCCGCTACAACCAAGCACTCACATGTGCCTCTACAACCAAGACCACCTCTATTACACACCGAGTCGTTCGATCAGCAGTCGTCGGGTCTCAGTCAGCTACACGGTCTCCGTGCTCCGCCCGCTCGTCTCCGGGAGGGTCCGCTTCACGAGATACTGGTCGATACCCCATGTATCACAAAGTCCCACAAGGAAGTATCTCAAAGGACCACCTCGTCATATGGGTCTCAACGCAACAGACGGCGCGTCAATCGGACGCCCGGTCTGTGAGTTATTAGACTTTTCGTCCCAGGGGCCCGGTTGGTTTCCTGTGCGAACCAATCCGGCCGTAACTCAACTATACCCCGAAAACTCATAGGGTATACTCATTGGGACCGTTTTTCAACGTGATCACCAACGCCGCTGACGGTTCGTCAAACGGACGTCTGGTCTGAAAGATAACAGCTTTTCGGTTCTAGGGGCCCGGTTGGATTTCAGTGTGATCCAACCCGGACACTATCCATATGCATCCAAAACTCGGGCGGAGGATGCAAAAAGTTCCGTCTCATCAAGAGGAACTTAACAAAGCTGACGGAACGCCAATCGGACGTCCGTAGCTCAAGATATGAGTGTTCCGCTCAGAGGGCCCGGTTGGTTTCGTGTACGAACCAACCCGGCCGAACCCAAAGTATTCCGAAACCTTTAGTGCGATATACTGAAACGAGCGTCTCGCTCCAAGGATTGCGTTGCCGCTAACGGCGAGTCGTTTGGAGGCCCGTAGCTCAAGTTACGGGCGTTTGAACAAAAGTCATCCGAAGACGGGCGGTCCGGGCCCGGGCCGACCCGGCCCGACCCCCCCTGGTTGGCCCGAATCGGGTCAGGTCCGACCCGGTAGGCCCGGCCCGGCCCGGCCAGGGCCGGTCCGGCTCGGCTCGGCCGAGCGGCCGACGCGGGGGAAAGCCGCCGCCCCGCGTGACACCCCCGCGGCACCCGCGGGGTGTCGGCCAGACAGCCGGACGCGCCGCGTGACAACCCCGCGGAACCCGCGGGGTGTCGCCCTGGACACCCGCGGGGTGCCGCGTGACAACCCCGCGGCACCGACGGGGTGTCGCCCTGGACACCCGCGGGGTGCCGCGTGACAACCCCGCGGCACCCGCGGGGTGTCGCCCTGGACACCCGTGGGGTGCCGCGAGACAACCCCGCGGCACCCGCGGGGTGGCGCCCTGGACACCCGGGGGGCGCCGCCGCCGCCGGCTTCCGCGGACAGCCAGAGTCGCTCCGGTGGCCCATTTTCCTTCCCGTTTGTGCCGTTGCTCCTCCCGGGACTCGTCCTTCACTGCGGAAACATCAAACATCCATTGCGGCACGTTCCGTCATCGCCCGTCAAATCCGCAAAAAACGAAGAACGTCGGAGGGTCGTCGGGCCGTGTTCGTTTGGCCCGCACCCTCCGCGTTAGAGATAATCAACGGGAGAAAAATAAAATGTTCAACACCTGAACCAACAATTTTAATAAAATAAAATTGTTTCTTTGATTCCGGTTCTTTAATTTTTAAAGAATGTTCATGGGAATATAAGGAGGGATATTTCCAAAAATATAAAATCCCTACCTCGTTGATCGTCACGCGAGGGAATTCTTCGCGGAAAAGCTCGTCGCGGAAGATAGGGGTCGTCGCGTCGTCGCGGGAAGGCATCGCTTCGTTGCGGAATCCGGCGTTGAGTCGGTGAACTCAAGTAGCCGATCGAAGATCCGTCGCGGAGGAAGAGACGTCGCAGAAGAACGTTGTCGGCATCGCGGATCACGGCGTCGCGTCGTCGATTTCCAGGTTCGGCTTTCTTCGCGTTCTTCACGTTCTTCGCGTTCTTCGTGAAGGAGGCTGAAGGTTCAAGGATCCTCTCTCAATGAGTAATCCTCCAAAAGAAATTGGTTGGACTTATTTTATTATTATGCAAACACAAGAAAAAGGGTAAGAAACGACTCATCAATTCGTTGAATTAATTCAATGAAAGAAACAACTCATTTAATTTACGAAATAAACCGCCCAATTAAATGGTCTGTTAAGAATTTAGAAAACACGTCAGTTGACTTTCATAATGACGGGTTTTCGCGGGTGCGTTACTTAGCGGAAAGAAACGGCGGGGCTCTTGTGGGCCCCACCTCACAAATATCCTACAAAGGGGGTAGGATATTTCTGGATAGCATCCTATCCGGTTCAACTCAGTTCAAGCCGCCTTTAAGTGGCTTCAAGTGGCTTCCAAGTGGCTTAAGTGAAATAAAATAATGTTGTCGAAATTTTTTTTTTCTTAACTTTAAGCCCGAAAATTAAAAACCACACCCGAGCAAACGCAACTCCGGAAGAGGCGTTTCTAAGCGAATATCGGCGCTGCGATTTCATCGGTGCCCTCAGAATTCGATTCCGGGCACCGGTTCAAAAGTTAGAAAAACCCGCTCGTCCGTTCACTGAACGTACCCGAGCCAAAACTTCGGAAAATGATTCTGGGCACACCGGGCCTCGGAATCAGGTGCCGTCAGAGACTGCGCTCTTGAAAATTTCCAAAGAAAATTAAGAAAAAAAAATTTCCTTGAAATTTACGGGTCTTTACAATAGTCTCCGATCGAGATGCTTGATTTACTTCCCGGCTATGGAAGGGATTGCAGGAGGCGTTCGGGACACAGCTATGTCTTAGCACAACCTTTCACCCTCAGACGGATGGTCAGACGGAGAGGACCATTCAGACTCTCGAGGACATGCTCTGCGCATGCGTCCTCGACATTGGTCGTAGCTGGGAGGACCACCTACCCTTAGTGGAGTTCGCGTACAACAACAGCTACCACTCCACCATCGGGATGGCACCATATGAGGCGTTGTACGACCGACCTTGCAGATCTCCTTTGTGCTGGACAGACCCTGGGGAGTCAGCACTTGTGGGACCAGAGATGGTCCGGGCCACAACAGAGAAGGTCCAGGTCATCCAGGAGCAGATGAGCATAGCTCAGAGCCGGCAGAAGTCTTATGCTGACAAGAGGCGGAGGACACTAGAGTTCGAGGATGGCGACCACGTATTCTTGCGTGTCTCACCTCAACGTGGATTACGGCGATTTGGCCGAGGCGGCATGTTGTCTCCATGCTTCATCGAACCGTTGCAGGTCCTCAGCATGATTGGCGAGGTGGCTTATCGCCTGGCTCTACCACCTCAGTTGCACTGGGTGCATGACGTCTTCCACGTATCTCAGCTGAGGAGATACGTGCACGACCCGATGCACATCATTGACCATGGGGAGCTAGACGTTGATGATGGGGCACCTATTGCGGAGGTCCCGGTGGAGATCGAGGATCGACAGGAGCGGGTCCTACATGGACGGTCGATTCCTCTAGTGCGCATCAGATGGCAGCACGGGAACCTCTAGGAGAGCACTTGGGAGCGAGAGGCTCAAATGCGTACTCAGTACCCTCATTTGTATCCCTAGTTATGATGTATCTTTACGGGGACGTAAATCCCTGAGGTGGGAGTAATGTAAAGTCCTGTAAAATTCAAGGGAAATTTTTTCTTAATTTTCTTTGAAATTTTACAAGAACGCGGTTTCAGACGGCACATGATTCCGAGGCCCGGGGTGCCCAGAATTTCTATCCGAAGATTAGCTCGGGTACGTTCAGTGAACGAACGAGCGGTAATTTCTAACTTTTGAACCGGTGCCCTGAATCGAATTCCGAGGGCACCGATGGAACTGCAACGCCAGTAATTGCTTAGGAACACCTGTTCCGGAGTTGCGTTTTCACGAGAGTTAATGATAAAAATTGTGGAAGTTTATTTTATAATTATTCTAAATTTTTTATTATTTTTATTCTAAGTGTTTAGTTCTTGATGGAAGTTGGGTAACCACCCAACGTCCCTTGGGAGGTTATGAGGGTGGTGGGGCCAACACAAACCCCACCCCTTCATATCCTCTAACCCCTCTCAACTCCCATTAAATTAAGATAACTTGTGAAATTTAATGAGGTGAGTTATGTGTGGTTAATTGAATTTCAAACTCTTGAAATTAAAAAGGTTAAGTTGTGTTAATAAATTAAGACTTAGGCTTATTTTGTTAATGTTATAGTTTATTCCACGTTGAGAGGAATTGGGAAGCATGAAGATCTTCTTCATCTCCAACGAAGAACATCTTCGACGAAGAACGTGAAGAACACCTCGGACTCCGACGAAGAACACCGTTCTTCAACTAAGAACATATCTGCCGAAGGACGCGGAGAACTTCTTCCATGACGTTCTTCTTCCGCGATGTTTCCTCTTCGGACGCACCTCGACGACAACGGAATCGACATTTGTTTACCGCAATGCCCGACCTCCGCGACGCTCGTCTTTCGCAGCTCGTTGACGTGCACCATTCTTGAAACCGAGGTAGGGGTTTTATTTATTTATTTTGTTCGTGAATACCAACTTGACGATCTTCGTGGATTAAAACCATTTGTTATCGAACAACGCGAGTGGGCTGGACCGCACAAACACGGCCGACCCTCCTCCTTATTTTCATGTTGGTTCTTTTGTGGTTTGGGTCGGGAAGGCGTGGTGCCGTCGCACCACGCGGTATCATGCGAAAGGAAATGCGCGGCGCCGTCGTGCCGGGTCATGGAAGGAAGTTCAAGGATGCGACGTCGTCGCGCCGCGTCGAAGAAACCCGGAAAATACCGCGACCGGTACCGGGGCCGCGGCGGAGGGGCGCGGCGCCGTCGCGCCGCGCTAGACGACAAGGGCTGGGGCCGGTTCCGGGCCGCGACGGAGCAAGGTGACCGGCAGCCGGACCGGGCCGATGGCGTCGGAGCTGGAAGGGGACCGGCCATCGCCGGTCCCATTGAGCAGGAACCGGCCAGCCAGGTCGGGCCGGCCGGAAGGGGAGGAGCCGGGGGAATTAATTCCCCCAGCCGGACTTCAAACGGCCCCCATAAATGGGGGGGCGCGGTTACAGAAGGGGGGCAGCCCCCCCCCCCCCCCTTTCCAACGGCTCGGCCTTCGACCGAGCTGGCAGCGTGCTGTGCCCAGCCGGGCCGGCCGCCTGGCCGGACCGCCGGGCCACGCCGCGCCGCTCCGGGCCGCGCCGAGCCGGGCCGCGCAGATCCGGGCCGCGCCGCGCCGCGCCGGGACGCGCCGCGCCGGGCCGGGCCACGCTCAGCCGGGCCGAGCCCTGCCGGGCCCGGCCGGTCGGGGCCGCGCCGGGCCGGTTCAACCCGGTTCGGGCCATCCGGGGGGTCTCGGGCAGGGTCGGTCCGGGCCCGAAACCCCCTTTAACGGACTATTTGGGTTCAAATGCCCATAACTCGGGCTACGGACCTCCGATCGACGCGCCGTTAGCAGAGAAACGATCCTTGGAACGAGGCGGTCGTTTCGGTATATCGCACTCAAGGTTTCGAAATACTTTGTGTTCGTCCGGGTTGGTTCGTACACGAAACCAACCGGGCCCTCGGAGCAGAAACGCTCATATCTTGAGCTTCGGACGTCCGATTGACGTGCCGTCGACTTTTTTGAGTTCCTCTTAGTGAGACGGATCTTTTGACATACTCCGCCCGAGATTTGGACATAGGTGGTGTACGGTCGGGTTGGTTTTTCCTTAAAAACCAACCGGACCCCTGGGACGAAAAAGACAATAACTCTCAGACCGGGCGTCCGATTGACGTGCCACCTGCGACTTTGAGTTCCGGTTGACGATACGAAACTTTTGGATACATCAAATCTGGACTATGTGTCAGTTGATATATCAGCCTCTCGGCTCAGGGAGCGGACCCTCCGGAACGAGCTTGCTGTGTGCGGGAACCCTAGAGCTGGCTGCGACTGCTACTATGACAACGACGACTGTACAGAGATCCTCAGTGGATTCGACGGCGACGACTACTGCACTCAGCAATCCTGTGTGGATCAGTGCTACCGATCCTGTGTGGATCCGATCCTGTGTGGGTCAGCGGTCAGCGGTTCTATGTGAGCCAGCTCCTACAGATCCTGTGTGGGTCCGATCCTGTGTGGGTCTTTGCGGGGGTTAGTTTCCTACCAATCCTGTGTGGGTCATTGCGGGGGTTAGTATCTATCGATCCTTTGTGGGTCCAACGACTTAGATGGATCAGTGATCATCTCTATCGTCATTCGAAGAAGTATACATGTGTGAGCTGAATCCTGTTTTCATTCATGTGTGGATTGTGTTGTGCTATCCTGTGTGGATTACGTTTTTCTTTCTTGTGTGGACTGGATTGTTCATGGGCTCGGAGGTTGGAGCGTACTAGAATTGATGACTTAGGTATATGTATGGGCATATACCTAAGTAGTGTCGGTTGTTACTTTGTGATTGTATATTTCATTTGTGGTTTATCCTTTGTGGATTTTGGGAGACCTTCGGGGGTCTCGAGGTCCCTACTGAGTAGCTTATACTCACCCCTACACGGGTTATGCCCACACTACGTTGTGTTGGTTACAGACGACAGACAGCGTTGATCGTGGTTCAGGCTTGCAGAGCAAGACGGTACCTGGAGCTGGACCACTGGGCGGAACATACTCGGAGCGGACGGCGGGACCCGAGGAGCAGTGGAGCTATCTGTACCCACCCTTCAGGTGGGATTTCCAGTGGGCAGCTCGGCGTTGTGGCTTTACTTTTCTGTTGTTGTTTTCCATTTCGAGTTGTACTTTACTTTCAGTTTGGGTTTGTATACTGGCCCACTCACTTTTCCGCACTTCACTCTTGTACCATCTTTTACTTAGTGCTTACTTTTTCTGCTTGCTTACTCTGTGGTACTTGTTTACTTTACAAAGGAAATGCCTTCCCTTTTACCGGGATTTACGCCTTGGTGCTAGTCGCCAGCCCCTTGCCTATGAAAGGCGGGTTTGGGGTAGTCACGGCACGGGCCCCGAGGATGGGTCGTGACAGAAACAACCTCGAAATATGGAGGTCGAGTTATCTATGATAATAGATAATGTGGTAATAATTATATCCAATGTATATATCTCCTCCCTGGTTAATGTTTGTGGATGAAACCTCCTATAAATCTCATAATACTTCTTTTGGTATAGTTTAATTGTATTTGAATCACTGATTAACAATCTTTATACAAATCTAGTATCAACTGTTTGGAAAGGGATATCACTCATCACATCCCAAATCATCGTCCAATTTGTTATTAGTGTTAGGAGGTGGATGAATCTAATTTAGAATATTTAACTCACATGTGGATATTACATCTTCACGATCAATCATATCTTACTCAAATGACTGAGGTAATGAATAAAATCATGCATAAAAAATTCCCATTGTAGATAACTTCACGGTTGTATTCCCCAAATAGTATCATGACATTCTTCCTAAATGAGAGGTTGAGTTCTTAATTGAGCATGTTCTTGGACCTCTGCCCATATCAAATACACCTTATAGAAGACATAACGTAGATATGAAAGAACTAAAGAATCAGTTACAGAACAATATAGTTAAGGGTTTTATATGACCAAGTGCTTCATAATGGGGTGAAATAGTCCAATTTTTCATGAAGAGTGATAGATCAATGCTAATATGCAGTGATTATCATGAGATAAATAGAAAATGATAAAAAAATAGTATCCATTTTTACAAATAGATGAATTTTTTAATCAGATATATGGGGCCAGTTATTTCTCTATGGTGGACCAACGGTCAGGATATAATCAATTAATGGTGTGAAATGAAGACATTCTCAAAACAACATTTCGAAAATGGTATGGAAACTATGAGTAAATATTTATTCCCTTTGGATTCTATAATTCTCTATAAATTTTCATGGATTTAATGAATGTAGTCATTAGATATTAATTCCACAAATTTAATGGTAGTATTTTTTGATGATATTTTGAAATACTCTAAGAGATTGGAGGAACATTAGAATAATTGTAGTACTTTTCTAAAGACATTGTGAAGGGAGATATTTTTTGAGAATTATATTAAATGTGAGTTATAGATTGAGGAAGATCCGTCTTCGGCAATGGTAGCACAAGAAAGGGAATATCTATAGACACTTCAAAGAAAAATTCAATTGAAGAGTTAGCCAAGATAACATCTATAATAGAGATCCATAGTTTCCTTGTCCAATATGGGTATTATTGATGATTAGTGAGGAACTTATCATGGTTTTCAAACCCAATAAAATGGATGAAATGTAAGGGACTCTAGTATTTTTGACTCAGGAATGGGAGGAATGGTTTAAGGATCTAAAAGAGAGTCTCATCACTATGCCAATACTCTTACTCCTGGTAAGTGGAGAACACGTTGTCGTATATATCGATTACTCAGGGAAATTATTAGGCTATGAACTAATTAAAAATGATAAATTCATGGTTTTTACATCAATGATGTAGATAATTTATGAGGAATACTAAAGAACACATGATATAGAGTTAGCATATGTGATATTCATGTAGAAAATATGGAAACATTATCTTTATTGGATGAAGTGTGAGATATATACTCATAAAAAAGAGTCTCAAATATATATTCACACAAAAGGAGCTCAATATGAACTTGCAAAGATGGTTATATCTCATCAAGGATTATGATTAATCAATACACTTCCATCTTGGTATGGAAAATATTGTAGTAGATGCTCTAAGTTGAATGGATCATTCGACATTATCCATATGGATAATTGAGAAGGATCCTATATTCATAGACATAAAATAATGGACATGGTAATCATTAATGGAGGTACATCATCAATCCTTTCACAAATTATTTATCAACTATCCCTCTTGGAGAAAATATATATTCTCAAATAAATGATGTGGAAATCCAGATAAGGGTGGAAGCTATCATAAATTGGAAATCATCTATGTTAAATATTAATAATGATAGAGTTATAAGATTTGGGTACTGATTTTTTGTACCATCTGATCCAGAGATATAGAATGAGCTTCTGAATGACGCACATAGCTCAAAAATATCCATTCTCACTGGGAGCACAACGATGTATCGATTTCTCTAGGAGAACTATTGGTTGGATAGTATGAATAAGGTGGTTTCTGACAATACACTGAAGTGGCCAGTTGGCCAACAAGTGAAGTCAAAAAAGGAAAAGGTGTATATGGTTGATGTAACCATTACCCATACCAACATTGAAATGAGAACAAACATCACCTTGGACATTATTTCAAGACATTAAAAGACAACATGTGGTAACAATGCTATATGGGTTATTATAGATCATCTTATAAATACAAAGCAATTTTTCAATATTTGAGATGAATAATCATTAGAACAACTTTAATCGATATATATGAAAAAGGATTTAAGGTTTCATGGAGGACCACTATAAATTATATCTGAATGAGTTCTATGATTCAACTTGATGTTCTTGAAAAGTATCCAACATGCTCTAAGAACAATGATGAATTATGTATGGCCTATCATCGTCAAATTGATGTCTAGTCTAGGAAAACCATTAATACTCTACAATAAAAGATGAGAGGTTATTCTATATACATGAAAGGAGGATGGTATCAACATCTGCCTCTAATTGAGTACTCTTAAAACAATAGTTTCCACTCAAGCATCTGAATAGCTACATATAATTCCCTTAATGGGAAATGGTGAAAACACTAGTATGCTCATATAAGGTCATTAAGCCTAAGATGTGAAGGCCTTAAATTTCCAAATAAATGGGGGAAATGGTGAATAACATTGAGTAGCACATCAAGGAAGCCCATAGACCAGAAAATATTTTTGTAGACAATTGTGGGTGATATCTTGAGTTTAAATTTGGTGACTAGGTGTTCCTTAAAATATATGCAAGGAATAATTTCATGATATTTGGGAAGAGAGAAATTTTTAGCCCTAGGTACATCGGTCCCTTAGATATTCTTGATCATGTCAATGATATGGCCAATTGACTGGCACTTCCACCTACTATGTCTAATGTGCACAACGTATTCCATGTATGCCTCTTAAAAATAAACATACAAGATCCCTCACATTTACATAATATAGTGGTGCTATACATAGAAAATGACATCTCATATGAGGAGAAGCTAGAGAACAATGTGGATCATATAGATAAAGTTCTACAAAAAAAGATTACTCGCTTGGTCAAAGTAATATAGAAAAACGTGAAGTATGAGGGGTCAACATGGGAACTGGGGGAAGTGATGAAGGAATACTACCTCCACCAGTTTTTATATAAAAATGTAAAAAAAATTCAAGGGGGATATTTCAAAAGGAGGAATAACATAATGACCAAAAATTATGTCAATGAAAATTCCCTTATTATAATTATTTAATATATTATAATCAGATAAAATCATTTTTATAACACAATACAGTCTTTATAAATGATTAATTGATAAAATAAAAGGCATTTAATGATGTTAAAGAACATATACCAAAGGAGTATTAATACGACATTTGGAATAGAAACATGAACCATATTAATAATACACTATAAAATGGAATATAACCTAACCAATGAATGTATAAAAAATCAATCCATCTTATAAGTGAAAATATGATATAATTATATCATAGTATATGTTAATTAATATTTTAAAAACATATTAATTATGTGTTAGTATTTGTGTAAGTAATAATATTTAATTACATATTATGACTAATTTAATAACATAAAATAATATTTATATTTTTAAAATTTATTTAAAATTTATTTTTTTATTTCTTATGATTATAAGATAATTTTATGGGACCTTTTTAAATTTTTCAAAGCATTATAAAATCAGCTATAATTTGAAATCTATATTTCCAATGTTAATTATGATTTTAGTAAAAATATTAAATCTCTCATATTATAAAATTGATTTCATAAAATGGAGTTCATTTCTTAATTCTAAATGTAAAAAAATGTTTACCATTATTTTTTTGGGTTTTTCAAAATTACATGATTTTTTAATGAATAGTGAAATACGGTAAATTATGGTAAATATAAATTATAAGTTAAATACAATATTACTTGATTCATCGTTGATGTAAGAACCACAATCTCAAAATTCCCCTCATTATATTTATATTTTTTATGATAATGATCCTACAATTTATAGCCATGAGACAAAATAACAAATTTTTGATTAAAATAATGAGAAAACACCACTCTCCTCTACTAATTATTCCACCATAACCACCTCTTCTAATATCAATTTTAAATAAATTTTCCTTTTAAAAATTCTACTGAAATATCTCCCCAATCACCTCCCCCATGATTAAGAGATTTTTTCATAATAAATACAAATACGTTTCCCCTAATGAGGTTCACAACAAGAAGAAATCAAGAGGTAACACCATATTCCATATCATTAAATTACACTCTATTGTCCTTGAATTTCATTATTTCCCATAAACTCCCCACATCCAAGTGGAATGATAACTCCCATACATTACATAAACTATAATTTCATTATTCTAATGGAATAATTGTTTTTCATCTCTCTTTACAGATATTCTTATACAAAAAATGTATTTATCGTGTGTGATGTGTTAATTTATCACATTCAAGGATGATGATGTTTTCACATTCATTTACTATATTCAAGGATAGTAATGAAACCATATTTTTGGTTTATCCAAAACATAATATATTTATTATAACTTATGAAATGTTTTGGAATAATTTTATACACATGAAATTAATTTATAAATTAAAATGAGTTCATTGTGATCAGAAACCTCCAGAATAAACCCAAACGATTATCGTAAACTATTTATCTGATGATTAGTAAAAATTTCATTAAAAAATAATATATAAAACCAATTTAACTTCTATATGATCATTAATAACATATAATTTCAACTCTATAAAATTAATTCCATTTTACATGACTTTTCGTATATGTATAAAAGTAATCCAATCCTAAAAACCCGTGAAACCAACCCTCTTAAACGATAAAATTTAATACCTTAACCCATAAAAAAGGTCATTATTGCAATTAATGGAGGTCTAATAAATATAATACATATATATACGTATCTGGAATTAATAATTAATTCATCTAATTTTATTATACCAGACCTTTAGAAGAAGTGTATAGCACCTCCAGAAATAATGTAAGAGATTCTACCTGAACCTCCACTATTATTTTTGGTTATTATTTCTCTATATTGAACCAAATGAAATTATATTTTGTTTTTATTTAAATATTATAAATTATAATTATATTTTTTGAACTCATATATCATCATCTTTTTGTCATTCTTTTTTGGGGATATACATGTTTTTAAAAGGATTCATACCCGATTCTTCTCGATAAGTAATCCAGATTTAAGAGAATATCCTAATTTCATACCCATTTTAATGTGAACTCTATTATATTTTATGATACATAACTATTATTATAAAATCACTCATTTAATGATGAAAACATTCATGGTTTATTTCTGGTTTTATAAAAATGATTATGCAATTTTATTCTTTAAATTCTTTTCAATATTTACCTTAAACTACACTAAAATGTTTCAATTCAATCTTTCATTAAATACTATTTTACATGTTATCAATTTAGTTTGATATCACTTATCCTGATATATTCTTATTTTACCTTATTAATTTTCATGAATTATTTAAATCATTTCTTTAATGGATTTTATTATTATATTCCATTATGTTATTCCTTTTTTACAAGATTATGATACCAAATTCTCACCATGGTTTCCCTTCTATTTATGTTTGATGCATTATGTTTTATTATTAATGTGGAAGAAATATTTATTAACATTTTATAATGGTTGTTACTATATAGATCTCCAAGTTATTGGGTAATATTTAGTCTTAAGAGATATCACATGCTATAGTCTTGGTGGTTATCCTTGACTAGTGTTCAATGTGCAATGGTATTGGTAGTTATCCTTTACATATTATACTTCATGTGCAAAGATATTTGACTCATGCTTATGTCATGTTGTACATTTTTTCGACATATATTGTGATTCCCTTATTACATATGTTGGGATTCCTTATGTATATCCCTAACTTTTATGTCATCTTATTATTCCTACTAACCCATGTGATATTATTTCTTATGTTTATTCCCTTATTGAGTTTTTTATCTCATCCCATTGATAATGTTATCACTAGGTTATCTTATGTATGTGTAAGGTCTTAAAGAATGTTAGTATCTTATAATAGATTATAAATAAATAAATCTTTCATTTAGTCCCCTGTTTTCTTTTTTATGTACCTAGTCTTCCAAAGGCATAGGAATTTACGATCCTTGGCATGTAATTTCATAGTTAATTTTATTTAAAATCATCTAATATTATTGGAATAGGATAGGGTCTCTACAAGTAAAATTTATCATCTTAATTCACATCTAAATTCCATTGCTACCATATATTATCACAATTCAAATCTAAATTCCATCATTTCCATTCCTTGTCTCAATTCACATATGATTGTATTTGTGACAAGTCATTATCTCAACTGATATATGAATACCATTTGTTACCATTCATTATCTGAATTCACAAATTAATTAAATTTTTAACCTTATTTATCTAAATTGGTATGTGAATGGAATAATTACCATTCATTGTCTCAATTCATATATGAAAGCCATTGTCACCATATATTATATCAATTCACAGATTAATTCCATTGTTACCATTCATTTTCTCAATTAACTTATAAATTCCATTGTTACAATTAGTTATATGAATTAGCCTATGAGTGTAATTTTTGCAATTAATTATCTCAATTAACATATGAATTCCATTATATCCATTCATTTTTTCATTTAAAATATGAATGAAATTGTTACCATTCATTTTCTCAATATATATAAGAATTCCATTGTCAACATTCATTATCTCAATTCACATCTCTCACAATATCACAATATCATATATATTACAATATCATAGTGTCACATATATCAAAATATAATAATTAATTAATTCACCAATTAATGAATCCAATTGAATAATTTAATATTCATATAATTCCAGTAATTAATTCAACACTCAATTAATCACATCAACTCCATTAACTAATCCAATAATTAATTAATCACATCAATTACATTATTAAATTCATAAATTAATTAATCATTTCAATTCCATTAACAAGTCCAATAATTAATTAATAAAATTATATGGACCCAATATACCAAAAATTAATTAAAAAATTAATTATTTCAATTCAATCAATTCAATATCCCAAATTTCACAATACCTCTATTAATTAATTTACCATATTAATTATTTCAATTAAAAAAAAAATCAATTACTACATATCCAATATAATTTCTATAATTTCATACATGAAATTTGAATCAATGCCTTGATATTTAAATTATGGCCCACCTCACTAAATTCCCTAACAAAGTTTCACCAATGGAAATCCCCAATTTGAAAAAAATTCATCGTTGAACAATGAAATCTAGAAAAGAAACCAAATATCCAAGGTCAAAGAATCAAGATACAATAATCTGATATCTATATAAAAAAAACCTCGGATCTAAATTCAATAAGATAGAGGATAACATCCCTCTAAAATATGAGGGGGGAGGATGGGAGAGGAGAAGGAAACCCTAGAGGAAAAGATCCACTAACCATGAAGTTTGATGATCTTCAATCCAACCATCAAATCATGAAGTACAGAGGTCTGGATACCTACTAATTTAGATAGTAACATCAAAAAGGGATAGGAATTGAATATTTATGATTTATGCTCAATTTGGGTTACAATGTTGGGGGAGGGGGGTTGTGAATTATAAATGTAAATTTCATGAAAATTAAAAAGGTTAGCACAGATTCATGGGTAGGTTATCACGATTTTACAAACCATGCACCACTTTTACAGGGATCATAGTTTATCCAAAAAAATTCCATGGTTTTACAAAGCATACACAAGCCTTGTTAATCCCCTCTATCTAAGGTTCCCTATTTTTCTGGACAAGGGTGTATTTTTTAAGCTAAAATGGGGCGTTCATGACTTTTATATCTAATTAAAATGACAATTAAAAATCCACACATGGTTTCCTGGGTATCTGTGCAAGGTTTTTCGACCCATTCACCTTAAATATCAGCCACTTTATGGGAGGGGTTGTTTCATATTTTATCATAAAAGGGTGCATGGTTTTACAAATCATGTAGAAATCATGAGAATCCCCTCTATCTATGGTTTCATAGTTTGATGGTCCATTGTACACAGTTTTAGAAAACTGTGTTCCATGCCTTCACTTTCCCTCTTCATTCCAATTCTCTCAGTTTCCATCCAAACATACCCTAAGGTACAAACTAAAAAAAATTACTCACACAACATATAAAGGGTACCCGAAAACAAGCATGGAACATCTATAGAAATTGAGATGCTCTTACAATGTCCCCACCTTATAATATTCTATCCTTCAGCTTTATACCCAAGAATCTCTAAAATTCCATGAGAAAAATATCACGACACTAATCTTGCACATCTGATTCTCTTTCCCAAGTTTCCTCCTAAACATGATTATGTTTCCAATATACAAGAACTAACGAAACCTTATTTCCCTAAAACACATTCTAACTATATTCCAACACACATATCATAAGCTTCTCAAAGGACAAATCATTCTCAATATCAACAACATCCACATTGATCGCATGATAATGGTTGGGGTGATACCATTGAAGTTGTTATACATGAAAAACATTAGGAATGGAATTATATCTTTGTGTAAGTGCCAATCAGTATTCTGATGGATTCATTCTCTCTACAATATAAAATATTCAAACCAACATAGGTGGTGACATGCCCTATCTCTATATCCTATGGTGACCCATTATAAATGGAAATCAAATAAATAAAAAATCATCCTTTGTAAACTCTAGGGGTCTTTATGACAATAAGTATATGAATTATATATACTATGAGTGGTATCCATATTTTTCTGAATCAATTGAACCTTATTTGATGTGCCCTGCATGACATTAATTCCCAATAATTCTGACTCACCTTCCTCTATCCAAATAGAGGTGATATTAATGCTCTACCATAATTCTTCCCATATAGTTCCATATATATAGTTTCCTAATAGATGTTTTCCAAGTAAAACTCCATCAATATTAAGGTTTTATCCCATTTACAACTAAATTATAGGATACAAGCTTGAATTATGTCCTTAAGAACCTATATTTTACTCTATGGCTACCCATCAGTCTGTGGGAGGAAGGTCATACACAATACTACCAGTGAACCCTGCACATTCTGTAAGACCTATCAAAATTTCAAAGTATAGGGTGAGCCACAGTATAAAACAATTGTCTGGGGAACCCCATACAGAATAACTATCTTCAAATTGTACAATTATCCTAGCTTCTCCACTAATAATTCCTCTTATACGAAAAATATTTTTATTCCATTGTCAACATGGCCATAATCACGCAAATAAAATTGTTCATTTGGGGAATCCTTTGGAGACCGACTACCAAATCCTTCATAATGTCATATCACTTCCATTACATAATGGAAAATAGTTGTTGAAAACCAACAGGTCATTAATGCTCAAATATCACTTTTTGAATGGTGTATCATCATATCACAAACCTGGTTATATTAATTTTCTTGTGGATCGACTAAAACTGCCAATATATGTCACATTACATTTTTTTCACAGCAGAAACCACCACTCACATTGAGGCATGAAATTATAGCATCATCTCCTCTAGCATACAAATAGGAAAAAACACAATTCCTGGTGTACATGGTCTCATCCTCATTTATCTTCCAATCGTAAGGTGACTTCCTACCATAATGGTTACTATAAAGGATAGCATTCTGAATCGTCATACTATCTTCTTCTAATCTAACTAAAAAGTTTATAATCCAATGAAAATGTTACAATATTCATATTATCCTAGATCTTCTAAACCACATCATGCACCCCATCTAGTATGGTTATCATCTCCCACTCAACATTGGACTCTTGAACTACATGAGCCTGAGTCTATTTCTTGAGGCATCATCAAAACTATTCCCCCTCCCGGGCATATATTCCTTATCAAAATTAAATGACTTCATATATTCAATCCATATCTACTACTAGTGATTCAAATATCACAATGAAAATACATTCTTCATGGTCTTATTATACGTATAAATTGTAAAAATTTCACCCAATATATAATTTCCCCAAAACATCAAATCATAATGAACTGATACTAACTTGGGTCATTCATAGTGTAGTCCAATTCATGTGGCCTGAAATGTAGAGATACTAATGCCATGAATCGATATCTCTGCATTAGTACTTCTTTGAGTTTGTTCCAACAGGGGTCAAAAAACACAGTATAATCTTCTCCTGGCTCACTTAGTATTAGGATTGGTGTCGTTGTCAAACACTTATTCAACTATTGGAATTAATCCCCGCATATTTATGACCACTCAAACACAATCACGTTCTTGGTCATTCAAAAAATTATCATATCCAATTGGGAATCATCTGGGTTGAACCTATGGTAAGATAAAGCTGACCAAAAAAACATTAAAAAATAAAAAAATTTGTTTCTTCCAAGACACAAGTGACTGCACCTTCTATGGGTCCACTAACACACCTCCCATTGAGTTTTTTTTTGACCTATGTAGTGTACATGATCAATTAAAAATAAAAATTTAGATTGTTAGGCATATAGCTGATAGTATCTCAGTGTACTCATGATGATGTCACGATGTTGGGAATAATCATCGTGAGTCATGGAGTCCACCAAGATTTCATCCACTAATAATACTGCAAAATAATATGTGTACGGAAGTATCATTATACACATCAATTCCATAAACACAACAAGATAATTTTTAACCCAAAAGGAATTATGAATAAATCAGAATGGCCATACATATATCAAAATTTAGACCTTAGTGTGTTAAAAAGTTGAAGTCTCAACTGATGATACCCTGGTCTCAAGACAATCCTTGAGAAGTAGCCAGATACCCCCAACTTGTCATATAGATAACCGATATGCAGATGTGGATATTGGTTCTTCACAATATTTTGGACCAACATTTGGTAATCAATACACATTCATAAATTCCCTTCATCATTTTTTGAAAACAAAACAAGATAACTCTATGGTGATGTACTCAGACAAAGAAAACCATTACCCATAAACTTTTATTGATAATTCGTGAGCTCTTGAAGCTCTATCGGGGTCATTTAGTATGGTGGAATAGAATACGTCTCATCCCTAAAATGAGAATCATCATAAATTCTACATATCTCTAATGTTAATTAACTATTAAGTATTATATAAATACATCCTAAAATATATCATATAGGTGGATAGACACCCTAATTTACACCATCATCATGAAATAGATTTGCAACCTTGGCGGTGAGGTATCCTAGTTTCTGATGAACTATCACTATGTGGACCTCCTATATATCCCGCTCTAATCAGTGAATATATTTCACATCAATTGGTAAAGTAAAATTAACTATCCTATTGTAACAATAAACGTGTTCTCGATATTCTACTAACTATTCCATACCCTTAATTTGGTAGAATATTTACATGTCATGAATATAAATATACCAAAGAAAATGATAATCCCAAACAAGATAGAACACCCGTTGCAAAAACAAATGTCCCTAAACCATACCCCCAATGGAGTATCTATTGTCATCACCCCACTAATGAACTCCACTACCAGGATCAAACCATTTGAAAGGTTTTTTGATGTAAAATAATAATATTAACCGGTATCAAATAAGTCCGTAACTGACTATGAATCTATAATAAAAGGACCACTCACTGTCGATGATCAGATATCTCCATTGACTTGTATAGGATGAGTTACATGTAATTTTCATACCCAACTTCCATGTGATGTAGTTTGAGATCTCTGAGCTGCACCACTCTGATGATTTGAGAACTCTTTCTTAGAAGTACCTCATCCATTGCCCCTACCTCCACGACTAGTAGAACTCTAGCTTCCAAAATGTTATGGGGCAGAGGATCCATTTCTTGAGATCTAGTTCTGTCAGGATCCTCTATCACTACTAATCAATCGCTGGTTCCTAAAATACATGTAAAGATGCCATATCCTTCTAGAAGATTGACACTCTACCAGTGGTCCAAGTAATTCCTTTGATAATGGCCCAACCTACCATACTTGTGACACATAATCTCGATAATATCCCAAGTAACTAATCATTACCCCTAGACACACTTCCTTTTATCCCCCTTGATAACACTCATTTAGTGACACTTCCTTCCCTCAGAAGACACACCTCTGGATCATCTAGTGAAACCATCAATCTTCTTCTAGAATCACTCTTCAGGTTCCCATCAACTATGATATCCTGATCCACCACAACATCTATCATCATCAATATTAATAGGTTATCTAGGGACTTAATATTAAATATAAGCACATAAATGAAATAACTTTTCCTTGTCATCCCATCCTATGTCAGCGATGGAAAAAACCACTTCAATTCCATAAATAAACCAACATATTCCGTGTTGAATATAAACTATTAATTCAACCACATGAAAATATATTCTCTCTTATATCTCAATGTCTCTATATAAATGATCTCTTAGAAAATCTCTTGAAATTCCTTCTAAGACACCTAGGATAAATGCTCTTTCCAGGCCTAAACGTCTCACCAGCACTTTTTTGATCATCATAACATCTATGTGGCCAACATGACCCTCTTCTCAAAAGAGATTCTCTAGATGTTCACGTATAGTATGAATGTACACAATCTATTGCTCTATTTCCTAAGGTCCACCTACTTTGGTAAAAGATAGAGGGAACTATAACTAAAACTCTCGTGTAATGTCAGACATACTCTTCACCAACCACTCATGGTATCTCTCCATAAACATCATAAATAAATAAATTATAAATTATAAATTCCTTCTACTTTCACTTCAATAATTACTGGTTCCTTTGGATCCAATACTATAGGAGCATCTGTAGACACATCCTCATGTCATCCTCTCAACAAGATTCATCGTGGAGGGGTATATCTATAATTCCAAAATAACATATCAAGACACATATCACACCTTCAACACTTTTACCAATATAAAATTAGAATAAATCATAACCATTATTTTCCCAAAACCTCATCACATAGTAAAAACTGATGTTCTATCACTACCCATAACCATCATACGTATAGGTCAAGGTTAACAAGGTAAAAACATTATTGAATTCATGTTTCTCATTTGAAATCCATTATTCAAACTTTTTGACTTTATTGAATTCTCAATTTCATATATGGAACCATAATTTAGTTCAATTTCACATGTATGTAAAATTATTTCAAGTTCATCAACTTACCCAAAACTCATTTTTCCACGTGTTCTAAAAATGGAGCATGTCACACAATATACCTAAGTACTAAGAATGAGGTATGCATACTAAAATATCATTACACTCAGAGACATGATTAAAATATTATAAATCATAGAAACAATAATCAAATCAGATAACAAGTTCAACACTCGATGTGAAATACCATCATCAATAATAACACACATTCATAACAAAAATAATCCATTTGGCACTTGTCCATTACCCTCAAACATGAGTTATCCACTACCCAGAATGAGGTCTTAACCAATGCCTAACTCATCCCATTATATTGGATACCATTTCCAAATAGTAAGACCAAATAAAAGGCATAAAAAATTATTTCATATAACTTTTTATTTTTCCGACCCAGGATCCACACAATGGTTCCCTGAGCAGGTCCGCTATGTGAACCCAAGGGTAACACCCCATATGCTAGAGAATGCAGACTACTATTGAGGGTCAAAAATGATCACTAGGAGACTATACCCTCTTTTTAATGTAAAAAAATAACAAAAATAAATAATAATTGAAAAAAAACCAAAAATCAACCAAACCAGAATCACGTGATGACCAAAATAGAAAATACAATATCCAAATATAAATAGTAGATATTTCATGCTAATGCTTGATATATGTAAAAATGAAAAAAGAACGAAAATAAATACTGAACCAATAATATCCCAAGAGGTCTAAAATCTAATCCAGGATCCATTATAAAAGATCTTTCCTGACTCATCCATCCAACATAGGGCCACTTCCCCTAACATGCCCCACAATAATGAAATTGATTAGGGTACCAATTAGGCAGCCCGGGTAAGGTGTGATTATAACTCAGTATTCCACCACCAATGGAGTCTAAAATAATATATAGTCAAAATAGTGTATGATGTTGTATAATGAATAAATACCCATATTAAAGTAAATATTTTAAATTTATTCAATTATTCTTTATTATCCAAATAAACCCCAGGGTTCCCAAAGACACCTAAACTCTCTATAACTATTTCATCCCATGTGGGAGTCTGAATTATCCGAATGGGATATGATATAACTGAATGACACCATTAACTTTAATCATCTCAATTCACATCATAATGAAATTATTACCACTCATTATCTCAAATCACATTTGAATTCCATCATTACAATTCACTGTCTCTATTCCCATATGAATGTCATTGTTTAAATTTACTGTCTCAATTCACTTATAAATTCCACCATTACCACTCATCATCTCAATTCACGTAGGAATTCCATTGTTACCTTTCATTATATCAATTCACACATGAATGTCACTGTTTACATTTATCGTCTCAATTCACATAATAATTCCATTATTACCGTTAATTCTCCAAATTCACATATAAATTCCATTGTTACCATTCATCATCTCAATTCTAAACTATCACAATATTACTATATAACATCTGTCACACTGTTACAATATCACATATATCGCAATAGTAAAAATAATTAATTCACTAATTAATTAATCCAATGTAACAATTTCTTATTCATATAATTGCTTTAATTAAATCAATAATAAATTAATCACATCAGCTCCATTAATTAATCCAAAAATTAATTAATCACATCAGTTGCATCAATCAATTAATTAATTAATTAATCACATCAATTATAGTAATAAATCTTACAATTAATTAACCAAATTCTACAAACCCAATATACCAAAAAAAATAATTCAATAATTAATTATTTCAACTCAACCAATTTCATATCCCCAATTTCACAATTCATAAATTAACTAATTTACAAAATTATTTATTTTATTTTAATAAAATTAATTTTCTAATCAAAAAATTTAAATTATACAATTGCATATGAAAATTTCATGAAAGAAATATAGATTTGAATTATAGACCACCTTCCACAATTCATTGACAAATTCTCACCAATGGAAGTCCCAAATTTTTTAACAGAACAATAGTGAAGAATGATATCCAGAATCATAACCTAAAATAAATGATCAAACCCTAATGATCCAATAATCCTTGATCTAGATCCTACAATCCTAGATCCAGATCTTACAAAATAAAGGATAACATCCATAAAATGATTAGGGATATATGGGAGGGAATAATGAAACCAAATGGGATAAGATAATATTACATTGATGTGTACAGATCTTCAATACTTCATCTAAATATTGATGAACAGTGGTCGGGAGACATATAATTTTTCCAGAAGCCTCAAAATTTGAGAGGATTCAAATATTATAAAGTTTGGGATTATTTTGGGTTCAAATGGGGATGATTTGTAATCTAGTTTTTGGGATAATTAAAATGTTGGCCATGGTTTTCTCAGAGGGTGAATAGTTTTCAAAACAATTCACCATAACAATGTCCCTATTTGGGTGGGAGGGGGTGCATGGTTTCTACTAAAAGAGAAAATAGTTTAGGAAAAATGTTCACTAACCATTCACTTTACCTATTATTCAAAATTTAACAATTTTCGTTCAAAAACATCCATATATAAAACCCAAAAAATTTACTCAAACAAGGAAAAATAGTAAATGAAAACAGGCATGGTAAACAGATTAAAAAGGTCATGATCTTAAAAATGAAGAAATTTTTAAAACATTTTTAAAATATAACATTTTTTATGAAAAAATATTTTCTACCAAAGAGATTAATGAATCTCGATTTTGAAAGAAAATTTTATCAATAATTTTATGCACCAAATAGTTAAAAATTACTACTATCACTATAACATCCTATGTAATAAAATAAATATGATATTTTCATAATTATTTATATTTTTGAATTAAATATTTAATTTTACTTTAAAGTGGTTTATATGTTCTATGGTGTACCCGATACACAATAATGATTTTCTTTGAAATCTTACATTGCACACTAGGCTGGGTCATACTAAAATAATAATAATATAATATAATTATTTTAAATGATAGTTAATTCCTAGTCGTTGTATTGGTGGGAATGAAAAGAACTAAGTACAATATGTTTATACATGTTTGGTAAATGTTTTTACATTTATCCAATAAAATTTAAGGGCTTAAAATGTGAATGAATCCAATTTTAAGAACAAATACTCAAATAATCTTTAAAAGGTCGATTTACCACCTTTTGATGGAGAACCATTCTTAAATATATTTTTTGTCACATTTATATGTTCTATTTTTCAAAAATATATTATTTTTTAGAATAGGGACATTAAAATATAATTTGGACTAAATTTTTGTATTTTTATGATAATGTTCATTTTTAAGGAATAGTTAAAAATACTGTATTTTAATTCAAAACAGCCTTTTAATATAATTTATTTATCTGGTTAAATAGTATTTTTAATTGGTTTAAAATTTTAATTAGAATATAGTTTTACATTTAATCCAATTTTGGTCATTGTTAGTAATTGAACAATGAAATTGGACATAAACAAGTGTCCATCTTTTGATAGTTATTTCATAAAAACACTCTTTTTTTTGACAGTAGGAAATCATTTTAAATTAATTTCTACCACTTTTTTTCTTTTAATTTGAAAAAATAGACTCCATATTTGGAATCATGAGGTATAAATTTTGTAAATAGATATGTTTTTTAGACATTATGAATATTTACTATAGTAAATATTTTATTTACCATGGTTAAAAGGTAAATCAGGTAATTAAGGGTAAAACAATAATATTACAATATTATTAAATTAATATAACATGTGAAGTAATCCTATTTTTTGATACATATCCGACCATGTGAATCCTTGTGTCTGTTTTGGGGCTCTATGGGGCCACTTGAGAGTGATAATGACACTTTATTTTAATTAACTTAATGTAAAAGAAAAAATGACAAAAACAAATATCTTTTAGTAAATAAATTATTACATGGAGTTATATAATTTATCTATTCAACTATAAATATTAATTTTAAATATAAGAATGTTTCCTAAATCATGGTATTTTATTATAATTTTTATACATCAAATAACTCAAATTATTCATGACAGAATAATGATGCAGTGTTTACCTCATTAATAAATGATATAAAAAAATAAGATTATAATGATTAAAATAATATACATAACCTGTCCAATTCTTATTGAATTATTTTATTTCTAAAATGAGTAATCTTATATTAAACTTTAATAACTTTTGGTCATTTATAAACTAAATATCATTATATAATAAAATAATAATTTCACACTTTCCTAAAGAGCCCCTCCTTCTCCTTATAAAAATCCCTCATCTCTAACCCATTAAGCAAAACTCTAAATCCCCTTGGCTAGACCAAATTACACACATTTAATCTCCCTATATCCCTCATTTCATCCTAGAATCCTTCCCCTTGGAATAAGTCAATTAATTTAAACCTTTTGTTTTAAACCAAAAAAAGATACATGATTTAAAGCTAATCCCTTCCCCTAAGATTTTTGTTTTATTTTCCTTATCCAACGCCATTAACTCATATTATTCATTTATTTTGTAAAATATATAGTTTCCTCAATATACTAGTCTATTTTTAGGAAATTTATTCTAACTACACCTTCACACACCTCCGTCTAATAGGTAATGAACATACTATTTCTGTAGATGGCGAACTAACACCTCACGAAATGATGATTGTTCAATTATCTACTACATCCTCTTATGGTGTCCAATAAGATGGAAATGTATCTATATGTGATATATATTATATTTATATTGTTTCTATGCTTCTTTATTTTTCATTTATTTGACACCTTTAAGGTTTCTATAGTGGGTATATATGATAATCTCATTTGAGGAAGTGCGTAATGCCACCCCCCAAAGTGATATGACTCGTTAAGTCCATATGAGGGACATATAAAGGATGGAGTTTATGCTATTATATATTATAGTATACTGTAATTATAATATACTGATGTAACATTTTGTTTTCATTCCATTAAAATACGATATATAAATGAAGATAGTGTTTATGTGTACTTATGTTTACCGTCTCCATGAACGGTGCATTTCATTTATTTTCTCGAAATGTTATGTACTATTATAAATACATATATATAAGGGATATATAATATATTTATGATATTTAAATCATTAATATCATTATATAGATAATGGACTTTTGAAAACATAAACAACTTCTAAATATAAGAAGTTCATTTTTTTACTCAAGTACCAAATATCAAAAAAATAACCATTATTAACTTAAATGATTCCATTATGTTTATAACAAGGTAATAAGTATTAAAAAAAGGAATAATAAACATGAAAAAGGTTCTTAAGAAAGTAGAAATTAAATTTAGTTTATTGTTCATGAGATTAAATAAAGAACAAGTTAGTTGGACACAAGGTAAGGGACTTCATCTCAATCTCCTTTCATTGTGGCATATATTGTTTTATACACGACATTATTTAATAAGTTGTATAAACACCTTTGAATTTTAATTTCATTCAAAGCGAATCAATTTTTTATGAGGTTTTCTACTAAATAACAAAAAAAAATGTTTCTTTTAATGTAAGTGGTGACAATATCATTTTTAATGCTGCAAGTATGATTTTATCTTTTGTATTCCATAACAAGTCGTAATGTTTTTAAAAGGAAAATAAATACCATAAACTCTATTACATATTTTTGTATTGAAAATGGTTGTGATACTGGATTTGTCATGTCAATATATTTAAATGTTATATTGTGATTATATTGTGGAAATTTTATCTTTTCTTTACATTTTATTTATGTGTTATGAATAAGTTATGGTTCTTGAGAATTGATTCGTATACGGGTGCTTCCGTGATTAAACTACAGTGGGTGAGCATGAGATAGCTCTCCAATGCATTGGATATTGTGACGGAGGTAAACATGAGTGTTTCTCCTAATGGATCTATGTAATATATTGTGATTGATATTATAACGTAACTCTATATGTAATTGTGATTTCTACAATGTAAGTATGACATAGATGCCACAAGTCACATTTATGATTTATGAATTCAACGTGTTATTCATAAATCTTATGATTTCAAAAGGTAGGTTAAAGATTGTATGTTATGTATGTACAGATGAACTAATGTTTTCATTATTTGTTTTATAACCATTATTTATTTTTTTATGCTCATCCCAAGTTTCAAATTGTTTTTCATAGTACTTAAAGATAAATAGGGTCAAAAAATGGATGAAGGGAAATTCGTTTTGTCTAAAACATGGAACTGGACATTACTATTTTTTTCAAGAGTTTCTATTTTATGAAAATAATGGAAACTGAGTAGAATTGTCTACATTGTAATTTATGATATGTAATGTAATATTTATCCCCTAACTCTATAAAAATCTAAACCTGAAAAGATAGTCAATGTGAATTCTTCGTTCATTTCAATATTATGTAACTTACTAAGGCCGAGTCCTTATAGTTGGTATCAGAGGTCGGTTAAGAAAGCATTAGAAGATATGGTATTATTAAATTAATATCCATAAATTAAATTATGAAAATATTGAAATGATATAGGACTTAAAGAATACCATTTTTCTTCACCAAATAAATCCATATGTTCAGAATGGTTTTTGGTAGGGGAAATTGGGAAACTATGTTGAGAAGATATCAAGAGGAAGACAACCTTCCAAATCAGAAACCTGATATGGTTGGAATCTTAAATGAACATTTTTTTTGTAGTGATGGCACAGTTGACTCGGGCTTTAAATGCTGGCGGTATCCATACAAGAGATCAGCCAGATCAATCACAGAGAAACATACCAGTAGTGGATCAATTCATGAGGCAACATCCCCCAAAATTCCAAGGATCATATGAACATGTCATAGTAGAAGGTATATTAAATCACTAGATTAGATTTATTATGTCATGGGGTGTTTGGAACATCAAATTTATTTCCTTGTTGTTTACCATTTTGAAGTTGAAGCTGATCATTGGTGGTTGATTGTAAAAAATATCAATGATAATGAGGATATAGATTCTCCTGATATGGATGAATTCATATGTATGTTTCTTGAAAAATATTCTCCTATATTGGTTCATTTAAGGATGTAATATGATTCTTGGAATTGGGACTTGAGTATGACTGAGTGGCTACTTATGAAGCAAAATTCACTCGACTCACATGGTATGCTCCAAATTTTATATGAGATCTTGATAGTAAAATCAATTGTTTTTAATTAGTATTAAAGACTAAGCATCAAAGGGCTTTAGCTTCTCATGAGTTCTAATGTTATGAAAAAAAATCAAGGTGTAGAGAAGGTAGAAATGGAGTATGTTGATGAACAAGTGTTCTTTGACAAACAACAAAATAAGAGGTTAATGTGTAAGACGAAAGGGAATAACTCTTCAAAAAAATATGATGGTAAGAATAATATGGTTAAAGTTGTGAAAATTGTGGTAAAAATCATGATAGGGAATGTATTTTGAATTATTTTATGTGTTACTGATGTGGTAAAATGGGACATAGGGCTCATAATTGCACTGAAAAAGACCTGGGTAATGGTAAGAAAAGATCTGATTTATAGTCAGTAAAATGTTTTAAGTGCAATAAAATTGGTCATTAAGAAAATGAATGTCTAATGAAGAACTCATCTATGGTAAAGCAACCAGACTATAAGAATAAAGGGGTGGTGAAGTCCATTGAAACTACTTCAGCAGACGTTGGTCCATCAAACAAAGTAGTACAAGGTACTATTTTTGTTTTTTCAGATTATGCCAATGTGTTGTTTGATTTGGGGACTACACATTTATTCATTTCTGAGATGTTTTCTAGTAAATTGTAAATTCCATATCAAGATATGAATATTGAACTTATTATAAAAACAAATGGGGTAATTGTTGAGACAATGAAATTTATAAGAACCTTCCTAACCTTGTGTGTGGAAAGAATCTACCAATAAACCATATTGTTTTTCCTCTAGTAGATTTTGATTTAATTTTGGGTATGTATTGGATTTCTGTTAATAATGATATGAATTACTATAGAGATAAAGTGGGTTTTTCCCATAAATCTTCTCATTTTGTGTACAAAAATGTTACCTTACTTATGATAACATATTAGGAAGCTGTGAAACAAGTAAAATATGGAAATGAATGTAACAGTGCACATATTGTTGAAAACAAAGGAACTTTTCATATTAATGATTTAATATTTGTAAATGAGTTCCATTAGTTTTTTCATGATGAGTTTCCTAGTATTATACATTATCTAGAAGTTTAATTTACTATTGACCATATTCCTGATTCTAATCCAATTTCAAAACCTCCTTATCAAATGGCTCAAATTTACTTTTTAGTGTTAAATAATCAATTGAATGAGTTATTATAAAAAGGTTTCATTCAACCTACCACATCACCTTGGGTGCTACTATCATATTTGTTAAAAAGAATGATGGTTCAATGAGACTTTGCATTGATTATAGAGCATTGAATAACATCACTATTATGACAAGTATAATTTTTCATATATAGATTATTTTATTGATCGGCTCTGGGGAGATCGGTATTTTTCAAATATTTAATTGATGTCGGGGTACCATCATTTGAATTTAAAGTAATTAGACACTCCAAAGACGTTGTTTCATACTAGATATGGCCATTATTAATGTATAGTTATGCATTTTCGTTTAACCAATGCACCTGCTATATTCATGGATCTTATGAGTAGAATATTCCATGTGTTTTTGGATAATTATGGGGTTCTGTTAATTGAGGATATTTTGGTTTATTCTATAATTATAGAAGAGCATGAAAGCCATTTAAGGGTTTCCTTGAAAACATTAAAAGAAAAGAAACTATTAGGAAAATTCAGCAAGTTTGATTTTTTATTACATCAAATTTATTTCTATGGTCACATTGCTTTAATAAATTGAATAACAATTGATCCTAATAAAAACAGTAATTGAAGAATTGCCAAGACCAAAAAATATAACCAAGAACTATAGTTTTGTTTGTTTGGCAGGTTATTACTTGATGTTTTTTGAGAATTTTGCACGGTTATCTATACCACTGACTAAGTTAACTGAAAATGGTGTTATGTGTATCGGGATAAAAAATGTGATGATTGTTTAAAATAATTGAAAAGAAGATTGGTGAATACTCTAGTTTTGCACTACCATCTAGAAATGGTGAGTTAGATATTTACAGTGATTCTTCTTTGAATGGAATTAGTTGTATCCTTATGCAAAATGATCAGGTAATTGCTTATGCATCATGTCAGTTAAAACATCATGAGTTAAATTACCTTACACATGATTTGGAATTAGGTGCTATTGTTTTTTCTTTTAAAATTTGGAGGCATAATTTGTATGGAGTGAAATTTGAAATATATACTTACCACAAAAGTTTAAACTATATTTTCACTCAAAAATATTTGAACATGAGATATATGATATGACTAGAATTAATCAAGTATTATTGTTACATGATTCAATATCATCTGGGAAAAGAAAATAATGTTAATGATGCTTTGTGTTGAAAATGTAATCCTTCATTAACTAGGATAAGTTTGGAACGAGATCTTTTGGTATTTTATTTGATGAACAATGGCATAGAAGTAGTTGGTGCAATAAATTCTTCTATTTGGTTTTTGGGGTCAGTGATATCATCTCTATCAGATAGAATTATGAAAGTGCATAAGTAAGACAGTGAGTTGCAGAAAAACGTCGAGTTGGATCAATAGGTTAAGTTTTCTGAATTTAACATTAATAATGATTGTGTGCTGAGATTTGTAAAGAAAATATGTATGGCTTTTGTTTCACAGTTGAATAATGAGTTTTTATGTGAATCTCATAGTTCCTTTTTTTATGTTCATCATCGTAGTACTATGATGTACAAAGATCTTCGAGAGATTTAGTGGTGGGATGGAATAAAAAGAGATATTGCTGATTTTGCTATGAAGTGTTTGAATTGTCAGTAGGTTAGAGCGGCAGTTACTGAAAGGGATTATTTAGCCATTACTGGTGCCATAGTGTAAATGGGAAAATATATCCATGGGCTTTGTTGTGAGATTACCGAAGACATATCAAGGTAATAATGCAATCTGGGTAATTTTTGATTGATTGACTAAATCTTCTCATTTACTTCCTATTCGAGCTACTTTATTTATAGATCAACATTCTCAGTTGTATGTTAAAGAGATAGTCAGGTTGCATGGTGTTCCCTTCTCCATTGTATCTGATCGTGATACCAGGTTTACTTCAAAACTTTTGGAATGGACTTCAAATGTTTTTAGGTGCAGAATTAAATTTTATTACTTATTTTCATCCGCAATCATATGGGTAGTTAAAATGAAAAATTCATACCATAGAGAATATTTTATTTACTTTTTATCTGGATTACCAGGGATTTAGGGACCAACATATTTATTTGGGATAATTTTCTTATAATAAAATTTCTTATTCCTATATACAGATGGCTCTGTTTGAGGCATTATATGGGAATCAGTGTTAAAATATAGCTTTTTGGGATGAAGTAGGGGAAAGGAAACTGATGGGACCAGAATTGGTAGTGAAGAAGGCAGAAAAAGTTCAGTTCATTCAGAAGTGCATGAGAACAACTCAGAGTAGGTAGAAAATTAATGTGTATAATGAGAGGAATGATATTTCTTTTGAGGTAGGTGATCATGTCATTCTGAAAGTTTCCCTATGGAAATGTTTGATGTGCTTTGGTATGAATGGAATGCTAAGTCCGAGGATCAATTGACCTTGTAAAATCCAAGTGAATGTTGGATCAGTTATATACAAAGTGGATTAACCTCCATTTTCATCCTAGGTACAGAATGTTTTTCATGTTTCAATGTTGAGAAATTATATGTCGTATCCATCTCATGTTTTGAGCCAAGAATTAGTTCATTTGGAAGAGAATCTATCTTATGACGAACAACTATTCCAAATTCCAGACCATAAAGAGAAACTGTTGCGAAATAAGGTAAATTACTAGGTAATGGATTTGCAGAAAAACTATATGGTTGAATAAGAAATGTGGGAATCTGAAGATGCTATTAGAGACAAATACCCCCACTTATTTGATATGTGAAAAAAATTGCGACGACGCAATTTCCAAAATGGGGGAAGGATATAACATCCTAAGTAAACAAGGAAATAAGATATTTCAATAATTATTAATATTTGTGAATTAAATATTAATTTTACATTAAATGGGTTTATATGTTTGATGGTGTACCTGATACGCAACAATGTGTTTATTTCATATCATACGCTGCACACAAGTCTGGGTCATACTAAAATTAAAATAAAATTATATTATTATTTTAAATGATAGTTAACTGCTAGAAATTATATTGGTGGGAATGAATATAACTAACTACAATATTATTTTACATGTTTGATAATTGTTTTTACATTTGTCTTAAAAAAGTTAGAGGCTTTAAATGTGAATGCATCCAATTTTAAGCACAACTACTCTAATATTTCTTAAAAGGTAGATTTAATGCCTTTTAATAGAGAACCCTGTTTAAATATATTTTTTGTCACTTTTATATGTAGTATTAGATAAAAAATATTATTCTTTATAATCGGGATATCAAAATATAATTTGGATGAAATTTTGGTATTTTTCTGATAAACTTCATTTTTTTAATGAATAGTGAAAAATACTGTATTTTAATTTAAAACTACCTTTTAATATAATTTAATTATATGGATAGATTATTTTTTAATCGGTTTTAAGGTGAGTTAAAATATATTTTTACCATTTAATCCAATTTTGGTCATTTGAAGTAATTTCACATTGAAATTGGACTTAAACATGTCTCAATCTTTTGATAGTTATTTATTAAAAACACGCTTTTTGTTTGGACAACGGGAGTTAATTTTTAATTAATTTCTGCCACTTCTATGTTTTGAATCTGTAAAAATGGATAACATATTTGGAATAATGAGTTCAAAATTGTGTAAATAGGTAACTTTTATTTTTATACATTGTGAATATTTACTTTAGAAAATATTATATTTACCATTGTTAAAAGGTAAATCCTGTAATTAAGGGTAAAAAAATATTATAATAATTTTAAATTATCCTAAAATGTGTTATAATCTGATTAGTTGATACATATCTGGCCATTTTAATCCTTGGGTCTATTTTTGGATCCTATGGGGCCACTTGGGAGTGATAGTGCCACTTTATTTAAATTAACATAATTTAATGGAAAAAAGGACATAAACAAATACCTTATAGTAAATCAATTTTTACATGAAGATATATAAGCTATCTCTTATAAAATAAATATTAATTTAAAATATAACAAAATTTCCTACATCATTATATTTTTTTATAATTTTTAGACATCAAATTATTTATATTATTTATTACATAATAATGAGGCAGTGGTTATCTCATTAATAAATGATTTGAATAAATAAGATTATAAAGATTAAAAAAAATATCTAATGCCAATACGATTATTATTTGATGATTTTATTTCGACCAATAGTAATATTATCTTCTACTTTAATATGTTTTGGACATTTATAAACATAAAATCCGTATATAATAAAATGATATTTATACACCTTCCAAAAGTGCCCCTCCTCCCCCTTATAAAAAGCTCTCTAACCCATTACCTACACCTCTAAAGACCCTTGGATCATCCAAAAATTTGCCAATGAAGATCCCTATATCCATATCATCCTCCTAGAATACATCCCATAGGCATAATAAAATTCAAGTAAACATTTTGGTTCAAACCAAAAATAAATACCCGATTTAAAGGTAATGTATTCTCCTAAGTTCTTTTGTTTTATTTTCCTTCTATAACCCCAAAAATCTATTTAATCCATTAATTTACAACAAACCCAGTATAATAGATATACTATGTTGTTTTTATGATAATTATTTTAACTACACTTACACACACCTCCATCTAATGGGTAAAGAACATATTGTTTCTATGTACAGAGAACTAACTCCTCACGAAACGCCGACCATTCAATTATCTCCTAACACCTTTTATGGTGGAAATTAAGAAAGAAATATATTTAAATGATATATATATTATATTTATATTGTTTTTATGCTTCTATATTTTTCATTTATATAATTCCTTAATGGTTTCCATGGTTGGTAAATACGATAATCTCATTTGAGGAAGTGCGGACTACCGCCCCCTCAATGTGATATGACTCGTTAATGACATATGTGGGACATATAAAGGGTGTAGTTAATGATATTATATATTATATTATACTAGAATTATAATATACCTATATATCGTTATTTTTTCATTCCATTAAAATACAAAATAGAAATGAAAGTAGTGTTCATGCGTATGTACGGCTTACTATCACCATGAACAGTGCATTTAATTTCTTATCTCCTAATGTTATGTACTATTTTTAACAAATATATATACAAGATATCAGATATATATATGTATATGTATGATATCTAAATCATTAATATCATATTGGATAAAATGTAATTTTTACCACATAAACAACTTGTAAATATTAGAAGTTCATATTCGACAAAATGACAATAATTAACATAAATGATTACATAAGGTTTATAACATGGTAATGAGTAATATATAATGAATAATAAACTTGAAATGATTTCACAATAACGTAGAAATTAACTTTAGCTTATTATTCACGAGATTAAAGAATGAACTAGTCAAGACAGACATGAGGTAAGGGGCATCGTCTCAGTCTCATATCATTGAGGAATATATTGTTTTATTCACGATATTCTTTTATAATCTTTATAAACTCCATGTAAATTTAATTTCATTCAAAGGGAAAAAAATTTAAGAGGTTTTTTACAAAACGACAAAAAAACAATGTTTCTTTTAATGTAAGCGGTGACAACAACCTTTCCCGCTGTCGTGAAAATTATTTCATATTTTGGCTTCTTTAAAAGGTAGTAATGTTTTTAAAAGGAAAATAAATACCATATGCTCTATTACATATTTTGGTATTGAAAATGGTTTTGATAATGGATTTGTTATGTCTATATATTTTAATGATATATTGTGATTGGAATGTGGAAATGTTATTATTCCTATATATTTGTTTTATGTGTTATGAATATGTTATGGTTCTTGGGTATTGTTATGTATAGAGGTGGTTCCATGATAAAACATGGGTGGGTGAGCCCAAGATAGCTCTCTAATAAATTGGGTAACATGAAAGAGCTAAACATGAATGTATCTACTAAGATATTTAAGGAATATTCTGTAATGAGCATTATAACGTTACTATCTATATAGTTGTGATATCTACAATGTATGTATGATATGGATACCACAATATACCTTTGTGTTTTATGAATTCAATGTGTTATTCATAAATATTATGATTTCATGAGGTATGTTAAAGAGCATATGTTATTAATGTATTGATGAACTAATGTTTTCATTCTTTGTTTTATTAACCTTACTGAATTTTTTTTTCTTATACCATGTTTCTAAATGTTTTTTCACCAGAATTAAAGATGAATAAGGTCAAGGATGGGATCAAGGGAAAGTCATGTTGCCTAAAACATGGAACTGGACATGACTCCTTTTTTTCATGATTTTTTATTTTATATAAAAATGGAAACTGATTATAAGTGTCTACTTTGTAATTTTTTAGATGTGATGTAATAGTTATGGCCTAACTCTCTAAAACACTAAACCTAAAAAGATTCTCAATGTGAATTATTTATTCAATTCAAGATTATGTTATTTTTTAAGGTTTGTATATTATAATCACATTAAAAAATCATTAATAATTATATTAAAATAAAATTAAATGGGTTATTAAATAATTATAAATTAATTTACTTTAATATAAATTCAAGTGTAGGAAATCTTGAATAAATTGAAATTATGAAGTAAACCCTTTTCCGTAGAATTACAGTGAAGTGAGAATAAACTGATAAATTGAATATGTGTATCAATTATAAATAAACATAAAACAATTTTAAAGAAAAAAATATATTGTCGAAATAAATCACACACATAATCATATAATATTAACGACAATTAAGAAGTAATATAACCCAATGAAAGGAAATTTAGTTATAAAATTCATTAAAACTTGGTAAATCTTAAATAAAATCCCATAAGATGAAGTAATTTAATTAAAAACATAAAATATAATGAATAATTATATGATACATGTAATAGGTGTAGTATATATACCATATAAATGAAACTAGGCGAATAAAATTTCAATATTCCCCAGTCAAATGAATATGATATGAAATACCTTAACATATGATTTCTTTTTGTTGAACATTATTAAACCGCCATTATAGTGGTTATAAATGTTTTATTGACATATAAAACCATCATATTAAGATTTATAATATCATATATTTTTCTTTTATAACATATTATTACTCTTTTGTTATTAATCTCTCCATATTTTCATTATTTCAATTGTTAATTGTATTTTTTTAGAGTGTTTTTTGACTTGTTATTTTTTCCCTCTTATATAGATACTTATTTGATAATCTAAAGAATATAAAACATTATTTAAATATCATATATATTCAGTATATAATTATTTATACAAATCAATCATATTTTGTTATAGGAAAGGAAACACACCATTAAGGGATATGGTATATCGTACGTTCAAATGAATATTCGTTCCATTTTCTTATTGTGTTGAAAGGAGGAAGAGTAAATTATATATATATATATGTGTATATGCATATATTTTCATTATATTATATTTTTTATTACATATATATACATATTTTTATTAAATACTACTTTAATACATTCGATGTAAAGTGTGCACGAATCACACCACTTCACAATGCGGTAGTCTTCCGTACACATAATAGATGTTATCATATTCCCAAAAAATGAAGATTATGGATGTATGTGTGGTCTAATAATTCAAAAAAACCAATAGAAAAATAAATCTTCAACTATAAATCCATCAATATTCCCAATGAGGAAAGATGGTAATGGAAAATGGAATGACATCGATATTTTAGTTGACAATATGTCATACACATGAAAAATTATTTCATAACACATTTAATGGAAGTGTGTGTGGATTTTTATTTTAACAAAAAAATAAAAACATATAAGAATATGTAAGATAATGAGGCCTTTATATAATCATTTTAAATTATAAATATAAGTATGTGGATAATGATATAAATTAAAAATACTATTTAGAATAACATTTCCTATTGTTTAAGTAACATCCTTAGGATTCAACTAAAACCTTAAAAGGCTTGTTTTATAACCAAAATAAGTATTCTAGTATAAGGGGGTGAAATTCATTTTGCTATTTGGTTAGTTTTGGATAATCTATAGAGGATTGAAGGTGTGTAGTGGAGAGGACAGTGGGTGTCCTTTTAAAAGTGGATTGACTCGAACACTTCTATGTATTTAAAATATTGAATTACACACGTTTTTTCATCATGTAACCTTTCACCAATAGTGTTCAATTCTCTATTATATAATGTATAAGATCTAAATATTTATAGAAAATGATTTTTAACAAGTTATAATTCATTTTTAACCTTATATTATATATATGACTTATTAGTATACTCATTTTTACCTTCAGTGATGTGATTAACTTTAACATAATTCACTAATCATATTTCTAAAATATTGTTTTAAACTTGTTAGTTATTTTAAATTATGATGATTAAAAATATGGAATTACTTTTTCAAAACTAAAATCATAGAAGTTGAAATTTCAAATTTCAAATTAATCCCAAATATTTGATGAGAAATCATATTTCTAAAATGAAATTGTTCAAAATATTATAATATTTTATTTCAAATTTAAATATTAAAATGATTTGATTTATATAAATTTTATTATAATAAGTATAAAATTACAATTTTTACTTAAATCCCAATTATGAATAAAATTTAACATTATTAATTATTTAAATTTAAATATAATCCCTAAATTTAATCATGTTTTTTTTCTATTCATCAAAAGATAAATCTTCTTATATTAATATCAAAAAATAACTATAAGATAATTTTTATATTATTATTTGAAAAAATAATTTTTTTAGTCATATATATTTTATAAAATTGGTCAAAACTCATTTTAAATTATGTGCGCCAATCACAATTATGTTCTCTTTCATGAAAATACTATTTTTTCAAAAAACATTTTTTTTCTATTAAACGATTATTATTATTATTTATAATCAATAGATAACAAATAAAATTGTGTAACCAATATATTTTTTATAATTTAGTTATTCATATTCATACCCTTCATTCCAATAGATGGTTGATAATCATATAATTGAATAATAATATTAATATTATCTTGTTTTTTGGTTAAGCCCGGTACGGTGTGTAATGAATTCTATTGAAGAGTAACTTTGTTTCATAAAAAAATATAACTTATAATTGTGAAAATATTAATCTATTGAATATATATAACATATTTAAAATAGTAAATATATGATAATTTTGTGGGATGTTATCTTTTTCTTCTACATACGGTGTTGTGTGTCACACTCCCTTTTTAATATGACAGTGACTTTTTAAAATTTTGTGATTTTACATTATCCCCTCCTTAAATAAATATCATCCTCTCAATTTAAGAATGATCTCAGTAGTCAAGGGTTTTGAATATGAGAATAGCATCGTTTGAACACCCACATCATAAAAAGATAATAAATTATCCTCCAAATAAGAGAGATAAGGGAGTATGAATTACATTTATAATAACACACAACATAGATTATATGCATGATAACATCAGTAGGATTATAATATATGCAAATTTATTGTAACATCCCTTGATTTTGGTGATTTTTTTCGAAATGATATTAACTGTTGATAGTTTTCACTTCACACAACACTGAAAAAAGAATTTTTCTGAGCCAAAAATTCTTTTCACATAGAGCCGCCTTCGAGTATATTACACACAATACCAACATGGAATATGTTACATGGAATAACAAGGTTATCATACCTTAAATGAAAGATTCCCTCCCTTGATGGCTTGAGTAACACGCAAGACCGAGCATAACAAATATATTATATATTTTTATGAATATTATTATAATGAAATATTACCAAGATATAAAGTTGATTTATATGAATTGTATTAACTAATTTATGAAAATATATGATGTACAAAAATATAAGATTAATTCATAGGATACAACTTAATGAATACAAAAAAACAATTGAGTATAAAATAAAATATTTTCATACTCACCAATCTCTTTTAACCATGTAAAATTAAAATACATAAAATTTCTAAGTGATATTAATTTAATATGTATATTATATGATCAATAAAATATTTTTTATATTATATCCGTTATATTTGATAGAAATAATACAAGAACAAATAAAATTTTATAATTAAAAAATCTATATTTTTACTAACCCTTTTTTACCGCCATTTAATGGTGAACCTATATAGAATCAAATTTTTTGAACTTATATTGAGTTAATTTTTAAAAATAAACTATATATTTTGAGTTAAAACATAAAAAACAGCTAAATATATATTTTTGGTATATTTTTGTAATGTTTTATCTTGTAATGAAATGTTACAAAATACTAAATTTTAATTAAAAACAGAATATTCATCTAATTTATTGATATGTTTATATTGTATTTTTAATTGGGTTAGTAATTTATTTAGATAATATTTTTACCGATGAATCCTATTTATTGAATTGTAACCAATTTCACATGTTAATTTTTCATAAAAACCTAGAAAACATCTGGATTTTTTTACCTTAAAAACCAGAAGTATCATCCTGCATTCGAGATTAATTTTAAGTTAATTTCATCTACTTATGAGATTATAATTTATCCAAATGGATTCAATATTTGGAATCATAATTATATATAATGTATAATTACTTCCAAAAAAATTAACAAAAAATGTTACTGAATGTGATTAAAATTAATTACATCAATTATGATAAAAATATATGTTAAAAATGTAGTAAACATTAAATTTATGACACAAAACGTCCTAGAATCATATCCAACACCCATTGGATAGACATATTTAGACACTATAAAAAAAATTATTAATATTTTTCTATTATTGGATCCAATTGAAACATGAGAAAATATGAGTGGAATACTCTATTCAAATATTTACAAAAGTGCCACTCCTCCTTTTACATAAAAGTCCACCACCTCTACTGTCACGACCCGTCCTCGGGGCCCATGCCGTGACTACCCCAAACCTGCCTTCCATAGGCCAGGGGCTGGCGACTAGCACCAAGGCGTAAATCCCGGTAAAAACGGTAGGCATTGCCTTTGTAAAGTAAAGAAGCACCACAGAGTAAGCATGCAGAGAAGTAAACACTAAGTAAAAACTGGTAGAACAGTATGTGCGGAAAACTAAGTGGGCCAGTATACAAACCCAAACTGAAAGTAAAGTACAACTCCAAAGGGAAAACAACAACTGAAAAGTAAAAGCGGCTACGCCGAGCTGTCCACTAGATATCCCACCTGAACGGTGGGTACAGATAGCTCCACTGATCCTCGGGTCCCGCCGTCCACTCCGAGTACGTCCCGCCCAGTGGTCCACCTCTAGGTACCGTCCTGCTTTGCAAGCCTCAAACACGATCAACGTTGTCCGTCGTCTGCAACCAACACAACGTAGTGCGGGCATAGCCCGTGCAGGGGTGAGTATAAGCTACTCAGTAGGGACCCTGAGACCCCCGAAGGTCTCCCAAAATCCACAAAGGATAAACCACAAAGAAAATATACAATCATGAAGTAACAACTGACAGTGCTTAGGTATATGCCCATACATATACCTAAGTCATCAATTCCAATACACTCCAAACTCCGAGCCCAAGTACAAATCAGTCCACACAGGAAAGTATATGTATTCCACACAGGAAAGCAAAACATAATCCACACAGGATAGCACAACAAAATCCACACAGGAAAGAAAATAGGTTTCAGATCACACAGGTTTACTTCTTGAAAGACGATAGAGATGATCACTGATCCATCTAAGTCGTCGGACCCACAAAGGATCGATAGGTACTAACCCCCACAAAGACCCAAACAGGATCGGACCCACACAAGATATGTAGGCGCTGGATCACACAGAACTGCTGAGCGCTGACCCACACAGGATCAGACCCACATAGGATCGGTAACACTGATCCACATAGGATCACTGAGTGATGCAGCCGTCGTCATCGAATCCACTGAGAATCTCTGCACAGTCGTCGTCGCAGTCACAGTAGTAGTCGCAGCCAGCTCTAGGGTTCTTGTACATAGAAAGCTCATTTGGGAGGGTCCGTTCCACGAGCCGAGAGGCTAATACATCAACTGACACTTAGTACAGAGTTGATGTATCCAAAAGTTCTGTATCGTCAACAGGAACTCAACGCAACAGACGGCGCGTCAATCGGACGCCCAGTCTGAGAGTTATTGGCTTTTTCGTTCCAAGGGCCCGGTTGGTTTTTAAATCAAAACCAACCCAACCGTACTCCACCTGCGTCCAAACCTTGGGCGGAGTAATACAAAAGATCTATCTCACTAAGAGGAACTCAAAAAAGTTGACGGCACGTCAATCGGACATCCGTAGCTCAAGATATGAGCGTTTCCGCTCCGAGGGCCCAGTTGGTTTCGTGTACGAACCAACTCGGCCAAACTCAAAGTATTCTAAAACCTTGAGTGCGGTATGTCAAAACTCCTGTCTCGTTCTATGGATCGTGTCGCCACTGACGGCGCGTCGATCGGAGGTCCGTAGCCCGAGTTATGGGCGTTTGAACCAATACAGTCTGAAAAGAGGGGGTCTGGGCCCGGCCCGGCCTGACCCAGTACCCCATGGGTCGGCCGAACTGGGTCGACCTGGCCTGGGCGGCGACCCGGCCCGACGAACCGGCCCGGCCCGGAAGCCCGGCCCAGCACGGCAGCGCGGCCAGCATGGCGGCGCGGCCAGCGCAGCCAGCCCGTGCGGCCAGCGCGGCCTTTGCGCCACGCATGTGCCAAGGGAGGGGTGTTGCCCCTCCTTTATGAAAACGGCAACCCCTTAATTGGGGCCGCTTGAAATCCAGCTGGGGGAATTAATTCCCCCGGCTCCACCTTGTTCGGCCGGCCCGACCTGGCCGGCCGGTTTCTGCTCAACGGGGCCGGCGATGGCCGGTCCCCTTCCAACTCTGTCGCCGGCGACCCGGTACCGGCCGCCGGTCACCCTGCTCTGCCATGGCCCGGAACCAGCCGCGACCCTTGTTGTCCGGCGCGGTGCGACGGCACCGCGCCCCTCCGCCGCGGCCCCGCTCCGGCCGCGGCATCTTCGGTTTTCTTCGACGCGGCACGACGGCGTCGCGTCCTTGAACTTCTTTCCACGGCGCGGCGCGACGACGCCGCACGTTTCCTTTCACACGATTCTGTGTGGTGCGACGGCACCACGCCTTCCCGAACCAATCCACAAAGGAATCAATCATAAAAATAAGGAGTAGGGTCGGTCGTGTTTGTACAGACCGACCCCCTCACGTTATTTGGTAACAATTGGTTTCAAACCACAATGATCACCAAGTTTATATTCACAACAAAATAACTAAACAAACCCCTACCTCGGTTCAGAAACGGTGCACGTCAATCGAGCCGCGGAAGACGAGCATCACTGAAGTCGGGCGTTGTGGAAAACGAACTTTGATTCTGTTTTCGTCGAGGTGCGTTCGAAGAGGAAACGTCATTGGAAGAAGACGTCGCATTCTTCGGCGGAGATGTTCTTCGTTGAAGAATGGTGTTCTTCGTCAGAGGTGTTCTTCGTTGAAGAACGGTGTTCTTCACGTTCTTCGTCGAGGTTGAAGAAGAAGAAGACTTCAAACTTATCCCTTTATCTCCAGAGTATCCACCACAAGAACAACTAACCCCAAAATAAAATAATCCTCCCACTTATTTTATTAACCCAACATAGGTTTTGAATTTCAAGAGTTTGAAAATTCAAAACCCACATTTAACTCACTTTAGTTATTAACATAAGATGTTATAAATTAATGAGGTGATAAGTTAACAAAACATAAATGGGGGGTTTAGAGGGGTCAGGAAAGTGAGGGGTTGGGCTCGTGTGGGTCCCACAAAACCTTATCCTCTCATGGTTGGTTATCACAATTGTGTCCCACCCCCAACATCCTTACATAGGATAAAACTACCAAGTGGGAAAAATAAAAATTGATAAATTTTTATTTTTAACTACCAAAAAAATTAATAACTTCCCTCGTGTAAACAAAACTCCGAAACAGGAGTTCCTAAGCAATTACCGGCGCTGCGGTTCCATCGGTGCCCTGGGAATTCGATTCCGGGCACCGATTAAAAAGTTAGAAAATCCCGCTCATTCGTTTACTGAACGTACCCGAGACAAACTTCAGAAATTGATTCCGGGCACACCGGGCCTCAGATTCAGGTGCCGTCAGATACAGTGTTCTTGTAAAATTCCAAAGAAAATTAAGAAAAATTTTCCTTTGAATTTTACGGGTCTTTACATTACTCCTACCTCTGGGATTTACGTCCCCGTAAAGATACATCAAAACTAGGGAAACAAATGAGGGTACTGAGCACGCATCTGAGCCTCCCGCTCCCAAGTGCTCTCCTGGAGGTTTCTGTGCTGCCATCTGATGCGCACTAGAGGAATCAACCGTCCACGTAGGACCCGCTCCTGTCGATCCTCGATCTCCACCAGGACCTCCGTAAAAGTCGCCCCATCGTCAACGTCAAGCTCCCCATGGTCAATGATGTGTGTCGGGTCGTGCACGTATCTCCTCGGCTGTGATACGTGGAAGACGTCGTGCACCCGGTGCAACTGAGGTGGTAGATCCAGATGATAAGCCACCTCGCCAATCCTGCTGAGGACCTGGAAGGGTCTGATGAAGCGCGGAGATAACTTGCCGCCTCGACCAAATCTCTGTAAACCACGTCGAGGTGAGACACGCAAGAAGACGTGGTCACCATCCTTGAACTCTAGTGACCTCCGCCTCCTATCAGCGTGTGACTTCTGCCGGCTCTGAGCTATCCTCATCCGCTCCTAGATGACCTGGACCTTCTTTGTCGTGGCCTGGACCATCTCTGGTCCCACAAGTGCTGACTCCCTAGGGTCTGTCCAGCACAAACGAGATCTGCAAGGTTGGCCGTACAACGCCTCGTACAGTGCCATCCCGATGGTGGAGTGGTAACTGTTGTTGTACGCAAACTCCACCAAGGGTAGGTGGTCCTCCCAGCTACGACCAAAGTTGAGGACACATGCGTGTAGCATGTCCTCGAGAGTCTAAATGGTCCTCTCCGTCTGACCATCCGTCTGAGGGTGAAAGGCTATGCTCAGACGTAGCTGCGTCCCGAACGCCTCCTTCAACCCCTTACAAAGCCTGGAAGTAAAGCGAGCATCTCGATCGGAGACGATAGATGATGGCACACCGTGAAGCCGAACAATCTCCTGAACGTAAAGTCGCCCCTAGCTCTCCACTGAGCCCTGCTCTCGGATGGGTAAGAAGTGTGCCGACTTGTTGAGTCGGTCAACAATCACCCAAATTGAGTCATGACCTCTGGGAGTACGTTGAAGTCCAGTCACTATGTCTATAGATATGCCGTCCCACTTCCACTCCGGAACCTCCAAGGGCTGTACCAAGCCTGCTGGTACCTGGTGCTCAGCTGTCACCTGCTGGCAGGTGAGTCATCGAGAAACGAACTCTTCCACAAACTTATTCATGCCCGGCCACCAGTGCTGGCATCTGAGATCCCGGTACATCTTCGCCACTTCAGGATGTACCGGAAAGGGAGAAGTGTGAAACTCGATCAGCACCTCGTCCCATAAAGCAACTGGTACCAAGGTACATCCTCTAAAAAGGATGCCATGATCTGCTCCAAAGGAGAAACCATCAAGTGCCTGTCCTGAGGATATCTGTGCACGCCGTATCTCACAGTCGGTGTCCCCATGCTCTGCCTCTCTAACTCACTGCAATAGTGGAGGAGTGAGTGTGAGAGACTGAAGAAAGTCTACCCCATCTCTATCCACGAAGGATATCTGCAAAGAGGCTAGATGATATGTCGCCTCCTCAAGTAGCTGAATTCCCGTCCTCCTGCTGAGGGCATCAGCTACTAAGTTCCCCATCCAAGGAGTATAGAATATCTCAAAGTCATAATCTTGGAGGAACTCGAGCCATCGCCACTGTCTCAGGTTCAGTTCCTTCTGAGAGAAAATGTACATGAGACTCTGATGGTCAGAAAAGACTATAAAACGCTCGCCCATCAGGTAGTGTCTCCATGTATTCAAAGCAAAGACCACTGCTGCTAACTCCAGGTCATGGGTAGCATAGTTCTTCTCATGTGGCCTCAACTGACGTGATCCATAGGCGATAACTGCCCGCTCCTGCATCAGGACACATCCGAGTCCGGTCCCTGATGCATCATAGTAAACTACGTACCCTACTCCCTCCTCAGGCAACCTCAAGATAGGTGCGCTGGTCAATCTCTGTCTCAGCTCCTAGAAGCTCTGATGACATCTGTCTGACCACACGAAGTGTTTCCCCTTCTTCGTCAAAGCTGAGAGTGGTGCTGCAACACTAGAGAAGTCTGGCATGAATCTCCGGTAATATCCATCTAGTCCCAAGAAACTCCGCACCTCCGTCACGCTCCTGGGTGGCTCCCAAGCTAACACTGCCTCGATCTTCGCAGGATCGACTGCAACTCCTGCCTCAGTGATAACGTGTCCCAAGAAGTGGACCTCACGTATCCATAAATGTAACTTCGAGAGCATACCATAAAGTTGGTGCTCTCGGAGTGTGTCTAGTACAACCCGCAAGTGGTAGGCGTGCTCCTCCTCAGTCGTCGAGTAGATCAAAATGTCGTCGATGAAGACCACGACAAATCGATCGAGGTATGGCTGAAAGATCCTGTTCATCTGGGCCATGAACACTTTTGGAGCATTGTTTACGCCGAAGGGCATAACCAAGAACTCATAGTGGGCACACCGACATTTGATGGTCGTCTTATACACGTCCTCGTCTCGAACTCTGAGCTGGTGATAACCTGACCCGAGGTCTATCTTCGACAACCACCGTTCTCCCTTGAGTTGACCGAAGAGGTCATCAATCCTCGGTAGCGAATACTTGTTCCTCACTGTCACCTGGCTTAGGTGACGATAGTCGACACACAGTCGCAAGCTCTCGTCCGCTTTCATGGCGAACAATATCGGGGAAGCCCAGGGTGAAACACTAGGTCGGATAAACCCCTTGACATGCAAGTCCTCCAACAGTACCTGTAGCTCTCGAAGATCAGCGGGGGCCATACTATATGGTAGAGTCGATATCGGGGCTGTCCCGGGGTACAGATCAATATAAAAGTCTACCTCTCTGGGAGGAGGTAACCCGGGAACGTCGTCGGGAAAAACGTCTGCAAACTGATCCACCACTGCAGGAAAACCAAGACTCTGCACGTCAACTACTCCTAAGATGAGGCTAGCCAAGGGATGAGTGATGGGATGTCCTCTCCTCTGTGAGAGTCCATCCTGTGCTGCAAAGGCTTCCTTCTCGCCGGTAAAGGTGAACCTGCTCCCGTCGGTTCATACACATCGCACCTTGTGCCTAAAACAGTCAATCTGTGCATGGACCATAGATAACCAATCCATGCCCAAGATGACGTCCTAAGGCCTCGACGCCGCTACAAGAAGATCCTAGCTGAAGCTCTCGCCTCCTAGAGTAAGCTCACACTGCCATCACCAGTGCGTAATCATCGAGTCTTCTCCCGTAGGAGTCTCTAGCCGTAAGGATCGAGCCAATGGCTCTGTCGGAATCTCCGAGCTCCGAAGAAGGGAAGCAGCTATGAAAGAGTGACTTGATCTTGTGTCTATAAGTACTGCAGCAAGGGTGGAATATACAATGATAGTACCTCGAATCATCTCGGTCGCGCCCTGGTCGTAGGCCTCCGCTTCCTGGAGCTGTGCTTGTCTCTGCCCGCCAGATCCCTGTGGTCGGTGTGGACCTCCTGGTGGTGGTGGTGGTAGAGCCTCAAAGCGTCTCCCACCACCTGCTGCTCGGCCAACTCCTCTGCCTCGTCCGCCTTCTCCCTGCGGACCACCACTTTCGACTCTCTGCCTCTGCCTCGGTGGTCCCTCAACCATCGGCTTCTCCTCGGCACAGCGGGTCGGGCAGTCACGAGCCATGTGGCTCTGCCCGCCACACGAGTAGCACTGTTTGCCTATCGAAAGACTGGATCCGCGCTGTGTGCCCCGCACTGCTGAGCCAGTGTCCTGAGGTCGTCTGCCTGAGGGTCTGGTCTGCCTGGACCCATGTGTCATCCGCCGACTACCTGCTGCAGAAGACTCTGCTACGTGCCTCCCTGCGGCGGGTCTCGGTGCAGGTGTAGACTCAGCAAGAAAACTCTCTATCAAAAGGGCCTACTCCAGTACTCCTGTATGAGTCGGAATGCTGAGGGAGATCAGAGATGCCCTAATCTCATGTCTCAATCCCTGCTCAATGTTCTGGGCCCGGAAGAATGGGTCTCGTACCATGCCGGTCGAGTAGAGCGAGAGATCGGTAAATCTCACCGAGTACTGGGCGACCGTCATGCTGCCCTACCGTAGCTGAAGAAGCTCGTGAATGCACACCGTACGGAGGGTGGCTGGGAAAAACTCTGAGGGGAAGTGGCTCTCAAAGTCTGTCCAAAGTAGAGATGCCTCATCATTCACCTGGAGCATCAAGCTCCACCATCGGCCCACTGATGCGTGCAGTAGGCTCGCGGGGAGGATCACCATGAGGTTTGCTAGTGTCCTCACAAGCCTAAAAACTCGTACGACTACCTCCAGCCAGTCCTCGGTTTCCTGGGGGTTCGTCTCCCCACAGAACCTGGGTGGTCGCTGGCACTGGAACTCATACAGTGCGCTGAGGCGACGGGCATCGTCAGCGGCTGGCGCTGGAAGAATTGGTGGCTCGACAGGTAGAGCAACCGCTGTTTCCACTGCTGACAAAGGGCCATGCACCGAGGCCTCATTGCTCAGTGGGCTGTCGTCACGCTCGACTCTCGGAACCCTAGCTGGCTGCCGTCGTGGGGCCATCCTGAAATGGAAACAGGTGTGCCACGGTTATAATAGTATACCTGGTGAGCTGATACAAAGTAATCAAAAAGAAAACATGAAAAACACAGGAAATCAATGTTTTCGTGCATTAAGTTGGAAATCAGAAGTCAGGGTCCTGGTGTATGGATACGTCGGCCGCCGCACCAACACTAGACTCCCTAGACTGATAACCAAACTCAACACGCTAAACAATATTGCTTCACATAGAAAAAGATCAGAGTTCGCGGTAGAACTGAACTCCTCTGATAGCAATTTGTCACGACCCGTCCTCGGGGCCCGTTCCGTGACTACCCCAAGCCCGCCTTCCATAGGCCAGGGGCTGGCGACTAGCACCAAGGCGTAAATCCCGGTAAAAAGGGTAGGCATTGCCTTTGTAAAGTAAACAAGCACCACAGAGTAAGCAAGTGGAAAAGCAAACACTAAGTAAAAACTGGTACAACAGTAAGTGCAGAAAAGTAAGTGGGCCAGTATACAAACCCAAACTGAAAGTATAGTACAACTCGAAAGGAAAAACAACAACTGAAAAGTAAAAGCTGCTACGCCAAGCTGTCCACTGGAAATCCCACTTGAAGGGTGGGTACAGATAGCTCCACTTCTCCTCGGGTCCCGCCGTCCGCTCCGAGTACGTCCCGCCCAGTGGTCCACCTCACTGTACCATCCTGCTCTTCAACCCTCAACCATAATCAACGTTTTCCGTTGTCTGCAACCAACACAACGTAGTGCGGGCATAGCCCGTGCAGGGGTGAGTATAAGCTACTCAGTAGGGACCCTGAGACCCCCGAAGGTCTCCCAAAATCCACAAAGCATAAACCACAAAGGAAAGATACAATCACGAAGTAACAACCGATAATGCATAGGTATGTGCCCATACATATACCTAAGTCATCAATTCCAATACGCTCCAACCTCCGAGCCCAAGTACAACTCCATCCACACAGGAAAGTGTACATATTCCACACAGGAAAGAAAAACGTAATCCACACAGGATAGCACAACACAATCCACACAGGAAAGAAAAAAGGTTTCATCTCACACATGTATACTTCTTCGAAGACGATAGAGATGATCACTGATCCATCTAAGTCGTCGGACCCACAAAGGATCGATAGGTACTAACCCCTGCAAAGACCCACACAAGATCAGACCCACACAGGATCTGTAGGCACTAGCTCACACAGAACTGCTGAGCGCTAACACACAGAGGATCGGACCCACACAGGATCGGTAGCACTGATCCACATAGGATCGCTGAGTGCTGCAATCGTCGTTGTCGAATCCACTGAGGATCTCTGCACAGTAGTCTTCGCAGTCACAGTAGCAGTCGCAGCTAGCTCTAGGGTTCCCGCACATAGCAAGCTTCTTCGGGAGGGTCCGCTCCACGAGCCGAGAGGCTGATACATCAACTGACACTTAGTCCAGAGTTTATGTATCCAAAGGTTCCGTATCATCAACAGGAACTCAATGCAACAGACGGCGCGTCAATCGGACGCCCGGTCTGAGAGTTATTGGATTTTTCGTTCCAGGGGCCCTGTTGGTTTTTAAAGGAAAACCAACCCGACCGTACTCCACCTACATCCAAACCTCGGGCGGAGTAAGCCAAAAGATCTATCTCACTAAGAGGAACTCAACAAAGTCGACGAAACGTCAATCAGACATCTGTAGCTCATGATATGAGTGTTTCCGCTCCGAGGGCCTGGTTGGTTTCGTGTACGAACCAACTCGGCCAAACTCAAAGTATTCCGAAACCTTGAGTGCGATATGTCAAAACGACCGTCTCGTTCTAAGGATCGTGTCACCTCTGATGGCGCGTTGATCGGAGGTCTGTAGCCTGAGTTATGTGCATTTGAACCAACACAGTCTGAAAAGAGGGGGTCTGGGCCCGACCCGGCCCGACCCAGTACCCACTGGATCGGCCGAACCGGGTCGACCCGGACTAGGCGGCTACCCGGCCCGGGGCGGCGGCGCGGCCAGCGCGGCGGCGTGGCCATTTCTGCGGTGCAGCCAGCACGACCAGTGTTTGCGGCCAGCGCAGCCTTTGCGCCGCACATGTGCCAAGGGAGGGGTGTTGCCCCTCCTTTATGAAAACGACGACCCCTTAATATGGGCCGCTTGAAATCCAGCTTGGGGAATTTATTCCCCTGGCTCCCCCTTGTTCGGCCGGCCCAACCTAGCCGGCCGATTTCGGCTCAACGGGACCGGCGATGGCCGGTCCCCTTCCAGCTTCGTCGCCGTCAGCCCGGTACCGGCCACCGATCACCCTACTCCACCGCGGCCCGGAACCAGCCGCGTCCCTTGTCGTCTGGTGCGGTGCGACGACACCGTGCCCCTCCGCAGCTACCCCGATCCGGCCGCGGCGTCTTCGGTTTTCTTCAACGCGGCGCGACGGCGTCACGTCCTTGAACTTTTTTCCATGGCGCGGCACGATGGTGACACACATTTCCTTTTGCACGATTCCGTGTGGTGCGACGACACAACGCCTTCCCGAACCAATCCACAAAGGAATCAATCATAAAAATAAAGAGGAGGTTCGACCGTGTTTGTGCGGACCGACCCCCTCGCGTTATTTGATAACAATTGTTTTTAAACCACAAATATCACCAAGTTTATATTCACAACAAAATAACAAAACAAACCCCTACCTCGGTTCAGAAACGGTTCACGTCAATCGAGCCACAGAAGATGAGCGTCGCGGAAGTCGGGCGTCGTAGAAAACGAACGTCTATTCCGTTGTCTTCGAGGTGCGTTCGAAGAGGAAACCTCGTTGGAAGAAGTCATCACGTTCTTCAGCGGAGATGTTCTTCGTTGAAGAACGATGTTCTTCGTCGGAGGTGTTCTTTGTTGAAGAACGATGTTCTTCACGTTCTTCGTCGATGTTGAAGAAGAAGAAGACTTCAAACTTATCCCTTTCTCTCCCAAGTCTCCACCACAAGAACAACTAACCCCAAAATAAAATAATCCTCCCCCTTATTTTATTAAACCAACATAGGTTTTGAATTTCAAGAGTTTGAAAATTCAAAACCCACATTTAACTCACTTAAGTTATTAACATAAGATGTTATAAATTAATGAGGTGATAAGTTAACAAAACTTAAATTGGGGGTTTATAGGGGTTAGGAAAGTGAGGGGTTGGGCTCGTGTGGGTCCCACCCAACCTGATCCTCTCAAGGTTGGTTATCACAAGTGGGTCCCAACTCCAACATCCTTACTTATGATAAAACTACAAAGTGGAAAAAATAAAAAAATTTAATTTTTTATTTTTAACTACCACCAAAATTTATAACTTCCCTCGTGTAAACGCAACTACGAAACATGAGTTCCTAAGCAATTACCGGCGTTGTGGTTCCATCGGTGCCCTCAGAATTCGATTCCAGGAACTGGTTCAAAAGATAGAAAATCCCGCTCATTCTTTTACTGAACGTACCCTAGACAAACTTCAGAAATTGATTTTGCGCACACCGGGCCTCGGAATCAGGTGTCGTCAGAAACCGCGTTCTCTTAAAATTTGAATGAAAATTAAGAAAAAATTTCCCTTGAATTTTACGGGTCTTTACATCTACCTATTTATCACACCAATAAAACCATTTATGTTCACCCAATATTTTCCCAAGTTGTCTCAAAAAATCATCCCATCAAACTTTAATCCTCACTTTGGTCAGAAATCTTTTTAGATAAGCTTTTTATCATAAACTAAAAGGAGTTACCTGATAAAGAGGTAACATATTCTCTCAAACTCATTTCCTTTATATTCTTTATTCATCCCATCCAATATCCTTATTCTATTATTGTGTGAAAAAACATCTATAATATATATATTAAATTTTTTTATTAAAATTATTTGATCTACACATACAAAAACCTCCATCTAATGGATACTGAACATATTTTTTCTGTGTATGGAAAACTACAATCTCATGAATTGATGAATTTTCATTTTTCATTTACCAACTATCGTGGTATCCAATATGATAGAAACTAGGATTATATATGCCATATATTATATTTATTATGTCTTTAATATTATTTATTATTTTTACATCACACATCTCTTAACATTCTATTTGGTGTTAATATAATAATAATGTTTAGGAAAGTGTGGACTATCACCCCATCGTAGCGATGTGATTCATTCACACACCACATGTAATGTATTAAATATTGGTTTTGTGATCATATATGATATATAAGATATATTAATTCTATTTAAATAATTACATAATTATATATACAAATATGTAAATATATACGTTTTTTTCATTCCTTCTTTCAATGTGACAATAAAAAAACCGAAACAATGTTCATGCATACGTACGACTTACCGTCTCTATGAATGGAGTATTCCAATTCATAAATCATTATGATGTAGATTATTATAATATAAATTTACTAGAAATAAATTATATTTATATCATGATCTAAATTATGCAATCATGTTATAAGTATATGAACCAACGATATGAAAAATTAAGACACATGTAAAAAAATAACCGAATATTACCCAAAGTGAATCCTTAACATAAGATAACTAACAATATAGTAATATAAGGTCATAATCAAACCATGTATAGTAATTGATATAATAATATTATTATTTTAATTATTTATAATAAAATCATATTTATTATAAAATAATCTTGTATGTGTATAGAGAGAGTCAAGACACATGGTAAGATGATTTCATCTCACTTTCAATTTCCGTGAGATACTTGTTATGTTCCCCACTCCTTCATTTTGTATTGTGTATGTAATTCACATTATTGTATTATATGTATAATATACTTAAATTAATGTGTATTCATAATTCCATTTTATTATCCTTCATTCACGGGGTTTAACTTTCAAAAGTTACCTAATCATTAAAATGTTTTGTCACAATTTTCCTTCTTGGAGACTCATGTTTTGTTATACACCTAAACGCTTTTTCGAGGTGCATATTTTTTTATTTCTCATGGAATATCATGAATATAAATAATTTCATGACATTATATGCTTCATGTAATTTAACCTCCATAAATTGAGAGTATGAACCCATGAAACCAAGTTATAAGTTTTTATTGATACAATCTCATTGCTTTTTGAGATTGTTTAGGTTTATGATTCCATTGAAGAAATATTATGACCCATATCTCAGAAATATTCATGAGTTTCCTTATCCTCTGTTATTTCATGATATACTCATGCATTTTTACCATGTTATAATACTTGGTAAATAAGAGAGTTATGAAAGTGTTTTTGTGAAATCCCATGTTCACCCTTTCTTTGTTCGAAAATCAATGTTTTCTAAAAACGGATTCCAATATTATTATACCATTATCCTATATATTTTAAAAGATATTTTCTCCCTTATTTATTTAAAAATATAATCTAGTGAATATTTATACCTCATTTAAAATAATAAACTTTTCTTACCTTTTTACCGTGAAAAAATATTTCTCTTTTGACATCATACGGAATGTACGGATTTAACCACTATCATTTCATCAAAGCACCCTTTGTATTTTTAAAAGGTTAATCTTTCAAAAAAATAATTTTAAACGTTTTTAAAAGTAAATTGTTTTCAAAAATGTTTCAAGATTATTTTATGATTTTTCAATAATAATTGATTTCAAAATGTTTTCAAGATTCTTTCATAAGTTTTCAAGTACAGTCATTTTCAAAACATTTTCAACATCTTTTTATAAGTTTTAAAAATGTTTTCAATGAAAATGGTTTTTAAAAAGTTCTAAATATTTTTTTATATGTTTTATAGGAAAATGGTTTTCAAAATGATTTTATTCATTATTTATAATATTTCACGAAATTTTTCAAGAAAAATTGTTTTAAATGGTTTTGTGTATTCAAATTCATTTTTCAAACAAGAAAATACATTTTTATCATGAAAAGTTTTTTAAAACATATTTCAAAATTATTTTCCATCTAAGAAGAAAACATTTAATGTTACTAATTCCAATATAAATTTTCCTTTAATATCCTTTAAATAAAGGAGTTATACATAATTACATGGTCTTTATGAATCCTATTTCTCATTTATTGGTAATATGTATATGAAATCTGTTACTCATTCATGGCTTTTTTTATTGATGAAATGATTATGAAAACTATAATTTTACAACATGTTGTAATATGTTTACATATTTTTGTTACCCATGTCATTTAATGGTTTATGAAATGATTAGTTTTGATGTTTTGGAACATGTATGTATGTTTTCATTATGAGATGGGTGGGAATTATATCTACCTCCAATTCAATGGGTAATGTTTTATATCTCATGAGATAAACGAATATGTCCTTGGTAATGAAGCCTGACTACTATGACGGATAAGTGAGTGAACCATGACTACTATGATAGTATGAAGAGTGACCTCATGCTTCTATTATGGCCATGGGAGTAAACCATGACTATTATGATTTTATGGGGAGTGAACCCATAATACTAATATGGTCTTGGTAGCAATTACTTGGCTACTATATAAATCATTATATGCTTATGTTTTTCCCACAATTCCATGTTTTATTCCTATGTTATGATTTCGTGGCTTACACTCTCTATTTAATTGTGATTCATTTCTTATGGAATTCAAACAAATATTACATGATATCAGTTATCATATTATATATGTATATTATTATCTTCTATTTTATTGATCACATTCTCAAACCATTATACTAATGTTTCTACTGGCATGTATCCATTTTTTAACTTTACTAGGATTTTTAGGTCACCCTTTTTATATTTCCTTTCCTCTAGGTTATGATTATTTTTACTATATTTGATATCCCTAATAGTGATTATAGTCCAGAAGAATCGATTTGGAGATAATTTAGCTCACATATGAACCAATTTTTATGTTTCCATGTTTCCAACTCCAGTATACCAACAATGGTCATTAAGTGACTATTTATATAAAGTGTATGTATTCAAAAAAAATTATATAATATTTATGTTTTGAAAAGTGAGGGTCTCTAAAGATGTTATTAGATAAAAGGTATAGTTATCCATTGGTATATAGGTTGAGATTTTTTTGTGATATCCCTAGGTATATTTCAAAGGATATTTATTTCAATGTCTCTACGGATAAGTATAACAATGAGGTTCCATTTGGTAAAATGGCTAGGAATTTTGGTGACAGATGAGTGATTATTTTCCTAGAAATAAATTCATTTCGGGATATTAAAAGTGTATGTTCCTTTGAAAAATATATACCTATGGGTAACAACTCTAACAATATTTTTTAGGCCTGACTTACAGAAATCTTGTACATGAAAATTGGCCATGTTGGACACCTAGTTTGACTCTCCAGGAGGATATGCTTTGGGAATTCCCAAACTCATCAAAAACCATCATTAAGGATTTAAATATATGTTATATATGATTAATCTACAATAAACCTGATGTTTCATATATTATGTATGGTGTTAGGATTTAGCCATACAATAAGTAATTCCTTTCATGACTATGTGGTTTTCTACTATGAAATGTAATGATCACACATTACTTCTTATTTTAGTCAATGGTTGGAACTGTAATGAATTGGATTAATAATGAATGTTATGGAATATTTTTTGATGATAAGTTAGGTAGGATTATAATAAGAGTGAGAGATGTCATGATAATACGAAATCAGTTTTCATGGAACATGATTGCCATTATTTTCCTTAACCAGATCTCAGACTCACCAAGGAAGAGAATAATGGAGTTTAATGGGAGTTCTAGTAATTGATATCATGGAGGAATGAATATTTGGATTCATTTGGGTCATGAATGTAGAAGTAATCACCCTTTTCAATGTCTCAGAAGAACAAGAAGCTGTTTTGATTGTGGAAAATAAGGACAAAAAACAATTGACTACAGTAGAAAATGAAGAGTATATTTAACAAAATGGATTGGATGTTTGGTCTCCCTGAGTCATCATTTAATTTTATGTGTTTTAAGTGTGGAGAAAATTATAATTATGCATCCCAATTTCCCAAGATAAAACTTCGTGAAGAGAATCCGCAATGTAGTGCATGTAATGGTTACATTGTAGATAATGGAGAAACTATGGATGAAATTTTAAAGGAAATATGTATTATTTTAACTGATTAAGGATTAATTATTATAAGTATTTATGTATGTGGATTCAAAATTTATAAATTACAAAATATAGAAAGATTTTTTCGCTTATGATTTTTTTTTATCAGTATTTACAAGTACAGGTTGAATGTTCTCTATAGACTAGTAAAGTGATGTAATGACAATGTAATATTTCGACTAAGGGAATGTAACCCATAATATGTTACTTATGATAAAAATTTTGTATGGATAGTGATATTTTGGATTTGAATATATAAATTGGACAGTATTGATTACCTTGGAACTAAGTATGGATTTGATGATAGGTTATTTATGCTATCGTTGAAGATGTTTAGAGTAATTTTGGATGTAATGAATAAATCCAATACACTTTATAATAAGTAAGCATTCATTTTATCCAAAATGATTTAGGGTAATTCAGGTAATTACTATGTTTGAACATAATAAGTTATTATTTTATCCACATTTATTTAATGCGACACCCAATATTTATTTTTGTTATATAGGGAAATTAATTTTAAGCTAATTGTCGGACTCTCATTCTAATGTTTTGGATATTCATCTTTAAGAAGGGTTATAAGGGTAACTGTTCAAGAAAAGATTAAGTTAATCTTCAGAGGAATTATTTTATTAACTATGTTTGTATTGAAAAATTGGGTTCAATGTCCATATAGTGATTAAAATTATTTCAAGTATTTTCATAGTATATATTTTTTGAAAATTATATCATCAATATCGGGAAACAACTAATCATTTTCAATAAGGCCGCAGGTCTTGAACCCCTGACCAAAGGATGAAAAGGGTTTCATGCTAAACACTAGTCTATGTGATGTCCTTGTTAATTTATATTTATTTATAGTGAATAAGTATTGATTATGAACCAGTAATGTAACTTTTAATTTTTATTCATGTAGATTTTGAATCAACAAATTGTTATACTTCTTCATTATTTTATGGGACTTAAGATCCGTTAAAATTGTATTTTAGTTCTTTTTTGCATTAAAGTTAAATTCTAGACATTCATTGAATGAGGTAATGGATGTATTATAAACTATTCAAACCACAACCAAAAAAGTAAATATTTTTTATTGAAATTTATCAATAATTACTCATCATTCTGAAAGTGATCAATTTTTTTTATCTTAATACCTTAATTTCCATTGAGCTGATGGCCTTTTATATCATAACAAATTTATGATCTTGAGATCCTCAACGTTCCTTTGACCAATATCTTATTTGAGATAAATTTACTTAATCAATCCCTACAAATATGTACACTTTCCCCCCATGTCCAATCTTCACTCCCAACCTATGTTTTCCTATGTGTAAACCCAGTTATGTGTTCATTTGGGTAACAATTATGACTCAAAATTTCCCCTTTTTATGGAAATTTTAGTATCTATTTTTACAATATGGGATTCTATGAATGAAAATATAATATATTAAACATTTGATAACATAGATGAATTATGAGGAAAAATATAATTTTATGGGGTCTAGAATGTTACACCTTGTGTTTTTAGTGAATTGTTTTTTTGAATTAATTTAATCATTTGATATATTTCTCATAGTTCAACCTTCTAAAAAGATATTAACTAAGTAAAAAATTCCTTCCAAAATAAATATGACTTGGCTTGTGTAACACACAAACCCAAAATGGAGTATATTCCAAAAAGAAACAAGTTTATCATACATTACACGCAAGATTGACCTTCCTCGATAGCTTGTATAACACATAAAACTATGTGTGACCTAACAATAATATATTATTAAAAATATTATAAAATAATATATAACTTAATAATTAAGTTGATGGATATGAATAGTATTAACTAAATTATGAAAATATGTGGTGAACAAAAATACAAGTTTAATTTTTTTAGGTTGCCAATTAATGAATATGAAATATGATTTAATAGAAAAAAAATATTTTCATAGTCACAAAGTAAATTTAATGAAGTAAAATAAAAAAAATATTTTTTTTGGTGATATTAATGTAGTACTTATGTTAAATATTCAAAAAATTACTTTTTATATTTATCCAAAACATTATATAGATGTAAGATAGGAAGAAACCTAATTTTATACTTAAAAACCTTTATTTTGTAATGCTTTTTATAGCCTTTTATTGAAGAACCCATTTTAAAACCAATTATATTGATATTTTATAGATTTAAATATTCATAATAAACAAAATATTTGGAATTGAAATTTAAAAATTATGTTAGGATAAAGTTTTGGTATATTTAGGTATGGATTCATCTTTTAATGAAAAGTTAAAAATTACATGATTTTAATTCAAAAATGTTTTTTCATATAATTTAATTATAATGATAAATTATATTATTAATTGAGTTAATATTTTAGTTAGATATTAATTTTAATAAATAGTCCAATTTAGATCATTGGAAACCATTTCACATTGAAATTGGATATAAAAACATACAAAACTGTATGAATTTTTTACTTTAAAACACACAGTATCGTCCGATTGGAGGGATTAATTTTAAATTATTTTCCTCCACTTATGTGATTAAAAAGTTCCCAAATGGATTACATATTTGGAATCAGAATAACATATAAATTATAATATGGTAAAAAAAAGTAAAAATATATTAGTGAACGTGATTGAAATTAATTACTCAAGTTAAGAGAAGAATTTGGTTAATAAAGTACTAAAATTTAAATTAAAGACCCATGACTACATAGACACATGTACAACACCCATTTAACAGCCATATTTATACCCTATAATTAATATTCTCTACGTTGGTTAATTATTCTATAATCATTCAACATGAAAAACGTGGGTGGAATTCTCACTACAAATATTTACAAGACAGTCACTCCTCCTACGCTATAAGATGCCACCACATCTACCTATTCCTTAAACATCTGAATCCTTGTGTGTTCAGAAATTATCTTCCCAATTAGCCTCTAAAAAATCCCCCCTTGGTTATTTTATCCTCCCTTGGGTTATAATGCTTCTAAAGTAATCCTTTTAGCATAAACCAAAAGGAGTTACCCAATTAAGAGGTGATGTCTTCTCTCCAACTCCTTTCCTATATTTTCTATCTTCAGCCCCTCCACTACCTTTATTCCATTATTGTGTGACAAAAATAGTTTCTTAAATATACTATTATACTATTAGGATATTTTTTTTATCTACACATACACACACCCCCATCTAATGGATATTTAATATTCTATTTCTATGTATGGTGAAATACTACCTCACGAAATGATGATTATTTATTTTCCATTCACCACCTATCATGGTAAACATTATAATTGACACTATAATTAAATATTTCATATATTATATATATTCTTTCTGTAAGAAATTTTTTTACTCATATATCACACATCTTTTAGCATTCAATTTGGTGTTAATTTTATAATCTCATTTTAGGAAATGTTGACTATCACCCCCTCAAAGCGATGTGATTTGTTCACACACCACAATGAATGTATTATGGATTGGTTTTGTGAAATTATATGAGATATATAAGATAATAATTCTTCATAATTAATTATATATTCATAAATACACACACATAAATAATTATATATATAATTATTTTCATTCTAACTTTCAATACAACGATTTAAAACAGAAACAACATTCAAGCATACGTACAACTTACCATCTCCAGGAACGGTGTACTACATTTCATACTTAATTATGATATAGATTATTATAAAATATATATAATGGATATAAATTATATTTATATAATTATATACATTTTTTAATAATGATATAAGTATATGGACTGATGGTATAAAAAATCAAAACACATGCGAAAAACTAAGCGAATATTACGCCAAGTGAAACCTTGACATAGGATCGTTAACAAGTGGGTAATATAAAATCATAATAAAACAATATATTTTAATGAGTTTAAAAATATTATTCTATAAAATATGTTTAATAAACATATATTTATTTTATAAGAATCTTGTATGAGTACGAAGAGAGTCGAGACACAGGGTAATGGGCTTTCATCTCTCTATTAATTTCTGCGAGAAACATGTTATTTTCTCTACTGTTTCCTTTTTTGTAGTGTATTAAATTGAAATAATTATATACTATATATATTATATTTAAGTTTATGGGTATTCATATGTCCATTTTATGATCCTTCTTGCATGGAATTTAACTTTCAAAATTTGTCAAATCACTAAAATGTTTTGTCTCAATTTTCCTTATATGATACTCATGCTTTATTATGCACCTAAAATACTTTTTAGGTTAATATATTTCCATTTTTCATGAAATATCATGAATCTATATATTTTATTTAAAGTATATTATATATATAATTTAATTTCCTTACATGGATAATATAAACACAAGCTACAATGTTTTAAGAGTTTATTGTGAAAATCTCATTGCTTCTCAATATTTTTTATATTTATTATTACATTGATGAAATATTATGATCCATCACTCAATAATATAAATTAGTTTTATTATCCAATATTATTTCATGATAAAATCATGTATTTCTACCATATTCTACTAATTGGTACATAATACAGTTGAGAAATTGTTTTTTGGAGAGCCTGACTTTACCCTATCTTCAGTCGAAAATATTTGTTTTCAAAAATAGGGTTCCAAGAATATACTACCATTATCCTATATTTTTATAATGTAAATATTACCATGTTTTTTACCAATATATTATAACCAATATTGTTGTCTATTTCTGAACAACACACTTTTTAACCCTTTTACAGGACAAAAGGATTGTTCTTTTGACCTCACATGAAATTTACGGATTTTCATGTCAACATTTCTTCAAAAATCCATTAATTTTTTTCAAATATTAATCTTATAAAAATCATTTGAATAGATATTTTCATAGAATTTTTTTCCAAAATTTTTTCAATAGTCATTTATTAGTTTTCAAGAATTTGTTTTTCAAAATGCTTTCAATCTTCTTTTATAAGTTTTGATGTACAATGACATTCAAAACGTATTGAAGCACTATGTATTTGTTTACAAAGTGTTTTGGATGGAAAAAGGTTTTTGAATGTATTTGAAGATTATTTTATATGTTTTCAACGAATTGGTTTTTCAAATTTATTTCATGCCTTTTTTATAAATTCTTGTGGTATTTTTAATCAAAAATATTTTTAAAATGTTTTATGTATAAAACCATTTTTTTCAAACTAAAAAAGAAACTTTTATACAAAAAATGTTTTCAAAAACATATTTCATAAAAAATTCCATTCTAATATGAAATATATTGATGTTATACAAGCCAATTTAATGGTTCTATTCATATACTTTCAATGAATGGGTTATGGTTATTGTCATGAAATTTAGGATACCTAGTTAACCTTCATTGGTAATTTTTATATGAAATCCATTATTAATTTATGGGTTATGATTTTGATAAAATGATTATGAAACAATTAATTTTTCCATAGGTTGTGATATTTTTACATGTTTATGATACAATTTTCATAACATGGGTTATGATTTTTTTATTTATGACCATTGGGAACATGTACGTATGATTTCATTATGTTACAGGTGTAACCACTATCTACCTCATATGCCATGGGTAATGTTTTATATCTCATGAGATAAACTAAGATTGTATTTGGAGTGAATCTTGACAATTATGATGGCCATGGGAGTAAACCAGGACTGTTAAGATGGTGTGACGAGTGAAAAAATTCTACTATTATATCTATGGGAGTGAACTATGACTACTATCATGGTATGGGGAGTTAACCCATATAACTAAGATTGTCTTGGAAGAGATGAATTATCTACTATGCAAATCATTATATTCTTATTTTTTTCCAAAATTCCATGTTTTATTCCAACATTATGCTTTCATGGATTATGCTCTAAATTTTAATAGGATTCTAGTATTATGAACTACAAATATTTATGCCATGATCTCTCTTATGGTATTTGATATGTAGTGTATGATCTTATATATTCGTGATCACATCCACATACCCTTATGCTAATGTTTATGCCTATATTCTTCCCTTGTTTACCCTTACTAATCATTTTTTCTCACCCCTTTTAGGTTTCCCTTCCCCAAGGTCATGATGATATGTACTATTATTGATATGTATAAGAAGGGTGACAATAAATAATAACCTAGTGGGATATGATGTAGCTCACATATGTACCAATGTTTATGTTTCCATGTATGCAATGGTACTATTCCAACTATGGTCTTTGGGAAACTGTGTGTATAATGTTTACATATTATGGAAAAAAATTAAATGATAATGTTTTGAATAGTGAGGGTCACTATAATAATGAAAAACGTAAATATATATAGATGCTGATGAATTTCATTGATCAAAATAACGTATATGATTAATAAAAATTTGATGGGTTCAAACCCCAAAATAAATGTTGATTTTAAAGTCTATTGGTTCCATGTAATGACGGTTTTTGGATTACATTTTTGTTTCATGATCAATTTTCTATGTTTTAAAAACTCTTTTACTGACTAAGAAAATAATGAAATAGGATAATTTGATAAATTTAAATAAAAAAATTTCATCCTTTGGTTTTTCTTCAATCAATTTCAAATTCTTCAACTTCCTCAAGAAATGAATATCCAAAAATGAATTCTTGATGCCTGAATCCCTAAAATTCACTATTAATGGATCGTAAGATCAATAAAAGATTGATAGGTTCTTCAAAATATCTCTAACAAATTTATGAGCCCTATATAGTTGATACATTAATCTATAATACTCAAAATTAATATTATTTGTTCATCATTAATATTTATTCAATTAGTTTATCAACTAAAAATTATGACATATTAACATAGACAACACATAAGTGAGTGGTAATTCTGAAACTCTTATTGTCCTTTTGTAATCGAGTTCAAACCCCCACCACCATTCTGTGTGTGATGGTTTTTCACCTTACATGTGGGCTGTCATTTTTATAAAATATATTAATATAATTCCTATAATGTTCCAAAAAATAAGATGGACATCAATAAAATAAAGTTATTCAATAATAAAAGCTTTTATATGGTTCCCAATATATTTTTTACAATGTGTAATAATATTATTGTACTATTATTAAAATTACATTAATTATCATATTAAACCAAATGATTATCGATATATTTAACTTATTTAAATAAAATTTAATGTCATTAAATATAAAATAAATTTTCCATTAAAGGTTTTTTTAAAATAATTTTCTCTAAAATTCACTTTTTCACGGTAGACACACATGACATACAACCAAAAACTGGAATTCAAGACATTGAACATAATATAATTCACCAAATCATTAACCATGCAGGTACCCCTAACAATTATTTTAATGAATACACAATTTCTCCTAAAATATTACACAATTAATATATTCTTAATGATCATTATAACCAAACTACCATTGGAAAATACATCTACTATTTTTTAATACCAATACATAATACTTATTCTATTTTTTCCCCACAGGTCCTTCCTTTGTATATGATTTATCATATATCATTCATTCGTAATATCTAATTAAATAATTTATAATTGTTTTAAAAGAAAATTTGAATTATTATACTCATATCTGCCGAGAGTTTCAAACTATGTGTGCAACAAGACCGGTTGTCATGTAGTAGGAAATACTCGATTCAAGCCCCAAATTCCTTTTTCAGAGTGATTACCCCTAGATATATATGTTCCATAATAGCATTACTTTATAGTATCAAGATATAGATGTATTTCCTAGAAGGCCCAAAAAATCACTTCTTTACCAAGACATTATGTTTTATTATTATACTTATCCAAATTTTCTATATTAGTTTTATTCTCCCTAATCTTGAACTTCCTACAAATAGTTGTCACCTATAACATTAAACATTATATAGTACGAATTGTAGCTATCAAAACCCCAGAATCATAGAGCATGTCCTAATACCATTACATTGGAATTATATACAAGGATATGCATCCTAAAGAACCAATTATTATAGTAGTATTGGTAAACGAGAAAGAAAAATTAAATTTTCATTACATTTGAATAAAAAAATTACACCATAAATTTTTTCCATTTAAGAATATCATTAATACCTCTAACATATCTAAGTATATCAATCATAGATAAAATTTTGGAACCTTATAGAATAGAAAAAAATAAGGGTTTGTTCTAATCCCCATTAAGAGTTATGCATACAATAATAAATAATGATTAACTAAGCATAATTAACATCGAAATGTAAATAATTGAACACACTTGACATGTAATTAATAAATAGAAATGTATGTGTGTAAATAATATGGAAAAGTATAAAACTGAAATTATATTCAATTTAATCAATTACATGAGAATCATAAGTGGATACGACATAATGTATATAGACTAATAAATAAATGAAAGACATTAATTTTAATAAAAAATAATGAAATGCATCAAGAAATATGTTCATAATGAAAATATCATAGATAATAAAAAATTAGGAAATAATGGAAAATTTTAATTATCAGACTTCATGATTCCTAAGCACTTTGTTCCTTTACCATTAGAATCTATCATCTATAAAGTTTAAAACATACTGATATAAAACCCATTAATTGAGGAAAGAAAAATAATTCATCCCATGAGAATATAGATTTATTGAGGTAAATGCATTAACCAATCACATAATCCCATCTTCCATGTATAGAACACTCCTCATATATAAAGTAAAATATTTAATTCATGAACATTATTCCTTATCAAATATCCATAATAAATAAAGTAAACATATGTTATAATAATTTTCTAGTTAAATAAAATATAATTAATTTAAAAACTGTATGTAAAAATGGTATATTGTCTAGGAAATAATCATATACATGATAAATTACATGAATATTTGTCGGAAATATAATGTTAAATAGTCATATAAAAGTGAATAAATCATGGGGAAGTTAATGAATATGAAAATGTTTTAGAGATGTGAATTTCAATAATATACATATTCACACTAATTATTAACTATCCGGATAATGAATAAGTATGGTTTAAATATGATGTATACCCATTCAAATAATAATAAGGTTTTTGTCCATCAATGAAATAAAAAAAACTACAATAAAATTCTTCGAGTAATGTCTTGTTAATTTTGAAAATCTCTTTATAAAACAGAAAATATTTTGAAAATAAATTTTCATTGAAAATAATATTTAATAATTTTTTTTTGAAAAATTTCCTCCTAAACTTTTATATAATTCTAAAAATAAATGATTTTAGGTAGTTGGATAGTTTATAACATGCTGTAAATAATATTTATTTTACATGGAAAAAACGGTTAGAAAAGATCCTTGTTGGGAAAGAAAATAGTTGATTTCTTTCAAAACATAATAAAAAAACAAGAATTTGGTAAAAATTTGTTTTAATAAATAAATTCGAAATATTTAAAGAAAAATATTTTTGGAAACATTTTTAGGAATCATGGTTTTGCAAGAAAACGTATTTTCTAACAAAAAGAGAAAGACGTCCGATTTTGTTAATAAAATTACCTATAATTCTAAGTACCAAAGAGTATAAAAATTGTATCAAAACTTATAAAATACCATGAATAAAAATTTTATAATAAAAATAATGGGATTATTAAAAAATTAGTACAAAATTTCATTCAATGGATGTTCATGTGTAAACAATCTCAGATAAAATGAGACTGTTAAGTAACCACTTACTAAGATCATACCGTTTTAATGAGAATAAACCCATGAATAAATTGTGTGTCTAAAATTTAAATCCACAAAAAAAATGTGTAAATAAAAAAATAAAGTCATCGGTCATTACAAACATAATTTTAGTAGACTAATGACAATGATGAAGTAATATAAACAAGATATGTGAAATTGTTTAATGAGATTAATTACTGCCTGGTATCTCATAATTAAAATTACATAAGATTAAATAACTAAAATTTGTAAATAAAATAACATTAAAATAATATATCACATTTCATTATGATTTATTCTTGTCAAACATGACATAACTGCATGTAGAGTTGTTTTAAACAATTTAATAACATATAAAAGAACCATATTAATATTTACAATATCGTAAATTATTATTTTATAAAATCTAATTACCATTTCATTGCTAAATCTCATTATTTTCATTGTTTCTGGTGTTAATTACCTTTTTTCTAATATGTTTATAATTGATATATTATTTTACTATTAATGGGATTATGATCCAGTAATAAAATTAATATAAACATTATTTATATATTATATAAAATATTTATATATAATTTAGCTTAATCCATAAAATTTATTGAAAGGAAATGAAATACACCATTCACGGAGACAGTAGGTAGTACATACGCATGGACATTGCTTCAATTTTCTCTTCATATTGGATTCAAGAAAAGTAAATTATATATATATATATATATATTTACATTTATGTGTCCTTATTTTTAATATATATCACATATTATTATCAAAACCATCCCTATTATATTCTATGTAATGTGTGAGCGAATCACCTTACATCGTGAGGTGAAATTCCATCGTACACACGAGTGACATCATTATATTCCCACAAAATGGAAAGAATGAATTCATGTGTTATATCATAATTCAATAGTCATAATAACAAAATATATATTATATTTATAATATATAAGCTATAAATCCATCATTATTATCATACATGACGGGTTGTGATGGAAAAACAAACCACATCACTTCATGATCCCATAGTCCGCTATAAACGCAAACGAAGCTTTTGTAACCCATATAATGGTAGTGTGTAATGTTCTAGGTAGGAAAAATAACCTAAAAAATTTATTTATATTTAATATAATAAGGTTATTATATAATGATTTTATAATATAAATTGAATGAGGTGGAGAATGAATGAAAATAAAAACTCTTTTATAAGAATACTACCTCTTCTTCAGGTATCCTCCATATGTGTTGACAAAAAGCATAAAATATTAGTTTTTTTAATTAGGATAATTATATTAGGGGAGGGATGTTATTAAGTTCTTTTGTCTAGAAAAATATGAAAAAGTGTATTTATGGTGCGAATTGCATCTGATATTGGGTGACCTATTATTAGTGGGGCGAGTGGCAGAATTTTATATTGTTGAAAGTTTGTATTAAATCCATGTCTTTTTCATGTCACTAGGACCCAATAATGGTAAATTATATATAATATAACATATAAAATCTAAATATGAACATAAATATGGGTTTAGTAATGTATTGGATGTTTTTTACATCTCATATTATATTTTTATCTACAATGTAAACATGTTTTTTCCTTAATCATTGTGAATAAATTTAACCGTTTTCAAAAACCATTTTAGAAATAAAATCATTTTGACCATATAAGACATTATAAATTATTATTATTATAAAAATTTAATCAATTTTTCTAAATTCAATTCACCTATTTCAATATTTTTAATTTAAAATTAATCCTACACATGGGATGAGAAAGTGGATTTTTAATGTAAAATTGTCAAATGTTTACAATATTTTTAAATAATAATTCAATATAAAATGATTCCATTGAACATAATTTGATTAATATATTTTTACATTAAAAACAATTGATTATATAATATAAGATAAAAAATAATTTTGATTAAAATGTATTTTTCAATTTAAATACAGAATTATTCTAAATTAAAAAAAATGAAACTTCTCATAAAAAATCTACAAAAATAACATAATTAATTGTTTTTAGTATAATTTTAAAAAATAAGATTATTTTGTAATATCAATTACTAAAATTGGTAAAAATTAATTTTTATTTATATGAACCATTTTCAACTAATTATTCTTTTAAGAACATATGGTTTTTCTGAAAAGATTTCATTTTATTTAAAACTACTCATATTATTATTTATTATCAATAGATAAAAAAATAAATATGTGTAATCATTATATTTTAATAAATAAGTTAATCCTTATAATACCTTCCATTCCAACGGCTATGAGATAACTATCATTCTAAATAAAATTTGCAATAGAATATTCTTATTCAGTAAAACGCAGTTTGGAACATAATGCATGCAATCCATGAAAATCATTATTATCTTCAATATAATGTAACTAATTATTGTATGAATTAAAATATATTGAATATGTTTAATTTATTTAAGTTATTAAGTATATCATAATTTCCTAGGTTGTTAAATTATTTTATATGGTTATTGTTTTATGTCATACACACTACCGAATATGATGTTCATATTTTAAAATTTTTGGGTGTTACATAAAAGAGAAAACATTTTAAAAATGACTATAAAATATTCCAAAAAACAATATATTATTCCAATGGAGACAATTCATAAAGAAGATCATCATTGTAAAGATGGACCCCCTATATGGAGATATATTTTTATTTTCCAAAAAACCCTTAGGCCAAACTATAATACTTCTTGGTTTTATTGATTTAGATGTTGCTTTATCCATCCACTATTAATTACATATAACATAAGTTATTGTCTAATAACCCTAATTAGATTCCTTAGTTATAGGTATAAATTTATTTATATGGATTTATTTAGATCTCTACACAATGTTATATTAACAATTTAATATCTTCCTCTAGGTAACCTAATGAAAATTAATTTCCCCACTAATAAACCTTATAAGAGAGAGAATAAATCCAATCAGGATTAATTTTTTAAACATCTATTGATTATTTCTATTCTAAATATGGATTACCATGTGTAGATTCAGGTTCATGGGTTGTGTTTAAGTCAGGTAAACAATATTTTGAACTCAGTTAATATGAATCCTAACCAATTCCAACCCATTTATAAAGTGGTATTCTTTAACATGACCTAATAAATAATTTTTTTTGTTTTCGTTTGAGTAATATAGTTCTGTTTCAAGTAATTATTTGTTCTCTGAAGGCTATGATGATTATATAAACTACATATATATGATTTATAAGGAAACATCCATAAACATCCAATATTATTGAGTTATTTCAAGAATTTTACATTCTATCCCAATGAGGTTATTTTCATTTTTAGAGTTTTAGATAATTAGGACACAACCCATTAATAAAAAACCATAAAATACAAAGAGGAAACTTATTTTAGTGTCAATTATTTCCATAATAAAAAACATTAAAAATAAATCACGAATTCATTTCATGTAGAATATCCACGTCATCCAAATCGACTTATTATATTCAGTTTTCAATCTATCACCACTGACATTCAACAAGATGAGGGAAGGGACTATAAACTGCTAGACCCTTCATTCTTCAATTTGATTGAGGGATAATGACACCTGAATCTCACCATCAATAGTCCCTAGAGTTGTGACTAGAACCAAGGGTATAGAATTAAAGATAATATGGAATTCAGTACAATTATTATAGAAAAATACCGGGATATAAGACTGTAAATATCAAACATCTCCAAATACATAAAGTCAAAGTAAGTCAAAAATCCAATCCCATGTGCATGTTCAAAATAAATTGATACATGGTACAAGAAAACTCAGATGAAAGAATACCAAAAGAAAGAAAAATAGCATTGAAAAAACTCAAAGCCTGAGCTAGTAAGGTCCGACATGGTCCTCATTGTCATCTGGGAAACTTGAATGTAGTTTTATATAGGTATGGTGAGTATAAAGCTATACTCAGTTGTGAAAACAAAAAAAATCTTGTGAACAAGTGGGGGGGCATTATAATACCCCGTGAGAAAAATATAGATAACCATAATAGCTTGAAAGGAAGCTATCCACCCAGCCTCACTAGGGAACACTCCCCAAATAATGCAAGTTAGGTAATGTAATAGTAACAGCACATCAGTATTTGGGTACCCACACTGATTTCCCACTAGTTATTTTGGGCATCGTATGCGGAATACCTCCCCCATATGTCCCACTTCGGTCCCACTACCACCCCAACAATAACCTTATGTTCCATCACCATGCATACCACCCACATATACCTTGGCCACCCCAACCACAAAAAACCACACCTGCAAACACCTAGGCCACCACAATCACAACTATGCCCAAAGATAAAGAGCCTCATCCTAAATACACTTGGGAAAAAACCTGCCCACCCACACCTCATCCAACCACCATAACACACCCTACCCAAAGAGTCTTCATATAAAATATAAATTATGTCGTCACAGCCTTCCTGAAAAATCATGGGCTACCTCGGAGAGGGAGCAGAAAATAGCTAATAACTGTCCACTCATAAGAATGTTGGGAAAAACACTCTCCCCCATGAAATGGGAGTGTTCAGCACATAGTACTAACCATTATTGGGGTGAGAAGAAGATACACGAGTACTAAATTTATACATGTAATTAATCAAACACTCATTACAACCTTATTTTTCTAAAACAGACAAACATCCCATACACAACTAGAGGAAAACCACTCCCGTTACTATTCCTACATGCACGAATACACAATAGTCAAAACCATAACACCACCCATTTTTGGAAAAAAAACCCCAGTGTAACCATTCATATTATCATGTTCAAGTGATTACATTTAATTATCCTTCACTACCAGACACTAACAGGCATAGCCACAACCAAAGACAAAAACTAAAGGAAATCCACCAGGAATCAATTTAAACATTTACACCCGATTCTCTTGTAAATTCCAAACAAAAAAAGGGATATGTGAGTTACATCAATGTATTGTAACCAAAACAAGACCCAATGTACATACCCATGTGTCCTTATATCAAAAAACTAACAACTAAACAATAGGATAACCCATCCTTATCCACGTCACCCATATGCATCTAAGAGAATAAACATGTTCTTATTAGCAGAATTGAGCAGGGGAGTTTCAAAATTTAGCCACACCATTAATCATGTTCATCTTTATGTTCGATTAAACAAGGTGATCACACTAGGATTCTTATTCATTTTTCATCCATTTAATCAACCAAGTTTACATGATTAACTAGTTTTGATGTCACATCCATTCAATCACAAGATTATCTAGAGAAACAGAAGTTAATTAGTGCATAAGAAACAACCACCAACGGGCACTATTTTTAGTGGGCATAAGCTGATACATTTCAAAACATAAAAAAAGATAAAATAAATACTAAAACATAATTATCAAACACATAACTTAATTATTTTGAGTCGGTTTATTATCTTCATTAAGTTTTGGTTTCATCCACGTCTGGAGGAAAGCAATATCATAATCGCCCAGCATGATACACTTTAGTGATAGAAGATGTAAAACCCTACCTCGATGACCAGAGATCTATGTTTTCTCCTCACGCCAAGAACTGGGTGTGCAGGACTTGATGGAAACGAAAACTCTAGGTATTCAAGGTAGATCAAGAAGGATCCAGCAAGAGAATGCGATTCGTCTCTGGAGTACGTATCTAGGGCGTTCTTTAAATAATATAAAAAAATTATGAAGGTAGGATCTCGTCTTTAGAAAATATCAGATCGTAAAATTAGGGGGTGAATTTCAAAGTATATAAATGTACGATCATGGCTTGTCCAAATGGTTGGGAAATTTCACACATTGGGATAAATTATGATTTAATAATTCTCATCATGGATGGTAGATACAATGGGTATGAGTTAATATATTTCCATTAAATGGAGAAAAATGTGTAACGAAGGAAAACCTGTCAAACAAGACAAGGGTGTGACATCGAGGAAAATGCAACATGTTTTTGTAACTCAAGTTTCGACCATCTATTGAATTTTTTAAAAATATTCTATAATATTTAAAAGGATTAGAATTGGGTTTTTAAAAAATATTATGGAAAAAGATAAATTACTGGGGATAAACTTGAAGGTCCTGAAAAAATAGTTAAGGGCTCACCGATTGGTGAGTCACCATTTCTCAGGAACTGTCACCCTAGAAAAATCTCTCTGGCACCATCACCCTAACACTATTTCCAAAGAACCATCACCCTAGCACCATCTCCCTGACACCGTCACTCTGGTACCGTCGACCTGGAACCATCACCCTCGCAATGTTTCCCTTGTACCATCATCCTAGTACCGTCGTCATGGCACCGATGTTGATTGGTTCTATGGACGACCCCTCGGTGCCACTGATGACCATATGTGCCACTGATTTTTTTTTGGTGATACTGATCCTGATCAGAGCCACTAATGCTCATCGGTTCCACCAACACACAATGGTTCCACTGACGGCCATTGGTGCCACCGACCCCCATCGGTTCCACCAACCAACATTGGTTCCACCGACACGACATAGTGCCACTGATGCTTATCGTTACCACCGACAATCCTCGGTAATAATATTTCCCATAAGTGCCACTAAAACCCATCAGTTCCTCCATTCGTTCAATCCGAATATTTTAAAAACTCTTTAATAAGTCACTGATGGTCCCTAGGATAGCCAAACACCAAGATTTGGAAAAGTAATGGACCAATAGAGTACAAGCCAATACATCTTTTACCTCCCAAACTATTCTAACCCTATATAACTCTAGAGTAAACCCATATAAATGATTGTGGTCCGAACAACTGCCTCACAACATACCTCTCAGGGACAAAACACCCTAGAGTTGATTAAAATATAGGTCAAACCTCGATATATAAGAACAAATATCCCTTATCTTTCTCCCAAACAACTGTGGATATACTACCGTTCTTCTCCGCCTAGATATAAAATTAACATATAAAGCTTGCACTATACTGACATATGGGTTAGGGAGTTACTTCCTCCATGTCAAGATGCTATCAACTTTGGGTAGCACTGAATTTCCTCAGCTGGTTCAAATAAAAGAGGTTTAAGCATTACCCACAGCAAAGCACAAGGCAAACATAAGATCAAAACACAAAACAACTCTGGGAACAGACCATGCATTCGTATCATTCATTCCTAGTTAATCCCTTGAGTCCATCATTACTCCACAACACAATAACCAAGGGAATGGATCATTAATAATAATGTTCTCCCCACATTTCTCTATCCTCACTTATCTCTCCACAGAAATTGCACCATCCTCGATATTGAGCTATCCCCAGTCAAGGATGTGTGAGTCATCATGAAGATTCTGATGGAGATAAGACACCTAGAACATGTCGTGGACCCTTTATAGCGGCTTTGGTAGTGCCCGCTGATAAGCCAATTCATTGACCCACCAAGACACCAGGAAGGTCTGGAAGAACCTGGGGGAATGTTTACTCCCCCTACTGATCCTCCTCTACCCACATCAAGGGGAGACCCTTAAGAACATGTGGTCAACAACCTCAAACTCCATGGGTCTCCTCATATGATCAACATATGGCTTTTGTTAGTCCCGATCCACCTTCATCCCCTCACGCACAAATTGAACCATCTCTATCCTGCTCTGCACCATCTTTGGGCCAACAGCACCTTCTTCACCAACCTTGGTTCATCACACAAGTGAACAACACAATCTTTCATACAAGGATTTTAGTGGATCCATGTAGATGATAGAGTGACAACTATTGTTGTTGGAAAAATCTACCAAAGGAAAGTATCAGACCCATGATCCCCACAAAGTCCAAAAGATATGCCTATAACATATATTCCAACATATGAATGGTCCTTTATGTCTTCCCATCTATCTGGGGGTGGAAAGAAATACTGAAGCAGAGCTGGGTTACAAAAAAAATTCAATCTTTTCCAGACTCATGTGGTAAACTGTGCATCCTTTTACAAGACTATGGACCTCAGAACTCCATGAAACCGCACCACCAAATCCTTGTACCACTGTTTCAAGGCATCCACCACACTCGACTCCTTAATTTCTAGAAAGTAATCTGATTTCATCATACATTATACCACCACCCAGATAGCATCGTTTCCTCCTTGATCCCTGAGTAGTCCCATGTAGAAATCTATTGAGATTTCATCCCACTTCCACTCTGAGGAATCTAAAGGTAGAAAGAGACCTCTCAGAGCACATTATTCTTGCCTCACCTAAAAGAACATGAGGCACTTTAACACAAACTCATCCACTATTGGTTTCACCATAGGACACTAAAAATGACCCCTCAAGCCCTTGTATATCTTGAAATCTCTGAGGTGTACCACCATGGGTGAATTATAGGTCGCACAAAGAAATCCTTATCACATCATCTCTAGGAAAAACAACATCTCATAGAGTTGGTGGTGTCATATTAATTCGAAAAAATTACCCATTTGCTCGGCATGATCCACCTATGATCATGAGTTGATCCGGATGTCATCAATAAACATGATAACTAACTGGTTCAGATATTCACAAAAGACAGGGTTCATGAGCCCCCTGAACTCTTATAGTGTGTTTGTAACATCGAACGACATGAACATGAACTCGATGTTCTTATATTTGCACCTGAAAGCAGTCTTTGATATTTCACCCTCCTTCACCCTTAAATGTTGATATCCTGACCACATGTTGATATTAGTGAACAAACATGCTCCCTTATACTGGTCAAATAGGTCGTCGATCCTCAGAAGTGGGTAACAGTTCTTGACAGTCACCTAATTCAGCCTTCGGTATTATATACATTACCTGAGACCACCATTTTACTTCTTTGAAAACAAGACTAGGGAACCCCATGGTGATGAGCCTGGTCATATATAACCATTCTTCATCAAGTCATCAACCTAGATCCACAACTCCGGAAACTCAGAAGGCGTTATCTGATAGGGATCCATCAAAATTGGATGGTCACGAGGTTGTATATCTCTCTACGTCTAGACCCATAGAATGGGTTGGACTGGGTGTAACGAAGGATTGTACATATTTTTAATCAAACAAGTAAAATGTAAGAGTACTAAACTAGCTAATAGTAAATCGAACATTATCCGGCCCTGCTGGAACTGCTGATTCTGCGGCTTGTAAATGTCCACACCCAGCTCCCCTCCCCCTCGGCCATCATATACCTCCCTGACCACATGTTGGTTGTGGTCCTCAATGATTTACCTTGGGTTGGACTCCTCTAGAAACGTTTTCTTTCAAAGGAGTGGCATCTTGGTGTCCCTTTTGCTACTGGTGGAAAGGTCTGGCTGGATACAGCTGCTACTGAGGTCTTCTCCCCATCGACCAAATCTAGAAAGGCCATATGGCTGGAGTCCTATTTATAATGTCCTTACCCAATGACGGTCTCCACCATCTCCTCTCTCACAAGACACTTCTAAACATGTGAATCCCTTCCACCACATCAGCCTTCTTCTGGACCTCCAAATACATCTGTAGAGTGAAGGGAGTAACAAGATACTCTTGGGAAGGTCAGAGTGCCTCCTCTAAGAGACTTGCCCGAGATTCCTCATCCAAGAAGAGTTCTGGAGAAAAATGAAATATATACTTGAACATGATCTCAAACTCCATTCTGACATACTCCTTGACTAAAGGGAGAGTAGCTCCTTCCTCTTCTTAGAATTTATCATGGAAGAATCAAATTATTACCAAAACTCCCTCTCGAAGTACGTCTACAAAACCTCAGCCTACTTCTTCTCCATGAGATAGGGAATTCACCACTAATGCACCGCTCCCCAAATCTAGATTACATATAGAGGAGTATAGTACATGGTCGGACCCCAGATCAAGCTAAAATCTACCACCAACTCCTAAATCCAATTATCCATCTCCATGTCAAACAAACTACCCTCTTACTTCCCGAGGGTCGGTCTCTAAAAGGCATAAAGCACCATCTTCAACCAGTTTTCCTCCTCTTCTTGATCATCCCTACACTAATTATCCAAATCAGACTCTTGAGCCTCGAATTCCCGAAATAATAATAGTATTCTTCTGGGTTTTATATATACATGATAAACAAGTAATGCCTAAAACTAAGTGGTGTAGAAGATTCATTTTTAATATTTCTTAAAATTTTTATTTATTTTGAACTCCAAAAACAACTTTAACACACAAGAACACAAGAAAACAAGTAATTATGATGTATGTACCATTCCTAAGGGCTCTACCCTTCAATCCATGTAGCTTTGAATGGCCGTTCAGTAGGTACAGTGTCCTTGCATCGGATCACAGGGGGGCCTAAAATCCTGTGTCCTAGCTGGTCTTCCCTGGCCTATTTCACACACAAATATTTCCTAACACAGTTTTCCAACCATCACATGCAATCATCACCATTCCTAATCCTAGGCTCCATCACATATCTCAGCCATATTTTTTTGATACCATTCTCTCATGACCCGCCTTCACCAAGATGAAAGAAGGGATAATAAACTGGCATATCGTTTCTTCTAAACGTTGAAGGAGTGATAATGACCACTAAGTCCCACCTTCAATGGGACCCAAAGAGGATTCTAGAACCATGGGTGTATATTAACATGTAATATTGAATTGATTACCCTTTTATATAAAAATATTGAGAGATAATATGGTAAATCTCAAACATCTTTAAATACATAAAGTAAAATTAAATCCAAAAAACCAGTCCCATATGCGTGTTCAAAATAAACTGATATATGCTACAAGAATGATTTGATGAAATATTACAAAAAGAAATAAATTCAGTGACGATAACAACCAAATACTCATCTAGTAAATCCTAGCATGGTCTTCAAAGTTCTCTTAGAAACCTGAAAGTAGTTTTATATACATATGGTGATTATATAGGTATACTTAGTAGGGAAAACCAAAATCTCTCATGCACAAGAGGGGAGGCATTCTAATACCCCCTGAGAAAAATAATGATAACCAAAACACCCATAAAGGAATCTGTCCACTGAGCCTCAACAAGGAAAACTCCCAAAATAAAACATGTTAGGTAAAGTAATAGTAATAGATCATCGGTATTTGGGTACCCTACACTGCTTTCCCACTAGTTATTTAAGACATCCTATGCGTCAGAACTCCCCTACAAGTCTTATTATGGTCCCACTATATCCCCAACCACAGCCTTATGCACCATCACCACACATCCCTCCCCCACACACCAGGCCTCTACAACCACACAAAAACACACCTACAAACACCTGGGCCCCCACAACCACTACCACACCCGAAGACACATGGGCCTCATCCCAAAGACGATTGGGAACAAACATGCCCGTACACACCATGGCCAACCACCAAAAAACATGATCAATTAGGTCACCGTGGATACTAGAGAACCCTCTTTCTATCACGAATTACCTTGAAAGTTTATTTGTCTTATTTCTCATACATAAAGTATGGGTCACTCATGGATTTATCAATCACACATTCCCTTGATATTGAGGGTTCACATAATTTCTAAATTACCAATCAAATCACTAGTATACATAATCCAATCCATATTAGCCCAATCTAAATCCGACTATTGTGGGTTCTTGATTGATTCCAGTGTCAAGTTAGTGGAAGTGGTAGCCAATTATTGTTTTATTCCCTTATATACCCATCCTATTCTATGATAGGGAGTCTTACTCCTCTATATTTCCCAACATATGAATAGATATACATATAGGTGGATGAGAATTCCTATTGTATTAGGCCTATAAACATTATTATAGTATCCCATATCCCTATTGAACCCATATACCTCAGGTATATATATCCCACCCTAACCTCTCATTTTTTATGAAAACGTGATGATGGGATTAACTCTATGGTAAATTAACAAATATTGTTCATGATTGAGATATAAGAGTAAATCCATAGATATTGGGAAGGGGTAGCCTCAGGGAATTAGCCCAATTCAAATTTAAATATTCACTCTCATACAATTTATTTAATCCTCTATTATCTATTGTTTCCCATATCAAAGACTTCTCACATTGGATTAGAAATATATGTTGAAAGTTACATTAGAATAATTTATATTTCTTTAATATGGTCCTCCTCTTGACCTAATACTAAATTAATTATTTCATCTCCTCCCCTTAAAATTTCATCTAAAATGGGGCTCACGTTAGGTGTAATCCATTATTATCTAATTAATGATAATACACATATGTGTAACCCTGCTAAGTCCTATGTTTTTTCACATTTCATGAAACCAATATCCCAATGTCATAAAGTGAAATGGTGTGACTAATTTCCTAGTCCAGTGACATAAAACCACACAACATCTTCATTGGTGCATGATGTTAAAAGGAACGGTATGGTTTTGTCAAAAGAACATAAACAATAATATGGGAACTATGTGGGATTTCACTCTTACACATATAGGATATGTGTGAATCATTAATTAGGATCAATCATAACCTCATCATCCTTTTATATCAATCCACTTGGGTTTATATTCCTCATGAATCAAATTGCATCTCTACACATCCATCCAAATTCCTAGTGTGTTTGGTCAACCTCACTCATTGGGATCCATACCATTTAAGACAACATTTTGGTCCATTATCACCACATTATATATAGAATATCCTTTATCTGTCTATATTCATAATAAAATAATTCCCCCAACAAAAGGGTTGTATTCCCTCTAGGTCTTATCAAATTGTCCTCAACATGTCATATTAACCATGAGACCCATACTCATTGCACCATATTCCCTTTGAGAATAACTTGAATGGTCTACTCAGGTATAAATCCCACTCCAATCATCAATGATATTGTTTCACCTAATTAAAAATATTTTTTGATTTCCAACCAATCGGATTGGTTTTATTCAAAATACATTTAATGGTATGATGTGTATTGTTATGTTGAAATGAACAATGTGAGTTTTTATTCCTTTAATGATGATACATAGGAAGTCCCTTTAGTGGGATTAATCCTAAAAATATGAAATCATACCCATTTCAGGGATAGAGATAAACAGTATAGTAGTATTCCGTGTGGCATTATACCATGGCTCTAAAAATAGTCTTTTAATATTAAGGATCACTGATATATAATGAATAAACCTATAGAAACATTGATACACATAGTTTATCATACTAATACTAGTTAATGTCCAACCAAGAACATAAAAGTAACTAATCCCATAAAAATAATTTGGATGGATTAACAAAAACATCTAAAATCAGTATGAGAGTATAAGAGTTGGTGAGAATCTCAACAAAAGGTGTGATTAGCATTACCTATAACCATCTCAACCAGTGAACATTCTAAAGTATCACTGGGTAAATACCCCAGTGATCGCCTATATTTAGAATTTAGCCCAATAGTGGTTACCTATATATAATACATTAATATATTAAAAAATAAATCTATTAACAATAGTATTAAAGACATGGAACACCAATCATAAATAATCTGTGAAATAATATTATATTAATTATTTATATGTTAATAAATCCATTAAATTAGTGTGTATGAATAGTATAAAATTATTTATGAAATATTTATAATAACTTATTACTTAATATTATTTATTTTAAATTTCTTTGTAAATAATCAATAATTTTTTAGTATTGTAATTTTATTCATTAAGACAATATTTTATTCAAAATTAGGTTTTATTGATTTATTGAGTAAATAATATAATTAATTTCAGGAAATATTAAAAAAGTCTTTTAAAAAAAAGTAATATCATTTTTTAAATCAACATATCGAAAATTATTAAGGTTGTTATTTTGGTGTTTTATGGGAAATATTGACTTTTCAGTGAATACTGAAAACTAATGTTTTTTATATAAATTTCATTTCATTTCAATAATTTATATTATTTAATATCCCAAATGTATTAAATAAAATATCATTAAAAACAAGTTTTATTTAATTATATTTAATCCTTATAATCACATTTAAATCATCTTTAAAAATAATTTTAGTATGAGTTTGACTTTCAGTCAAACATGGATTGTTTTTTAAAATTGATTTAATATACATAATGATTCTAAATATTAATTAATTAAAATAATAAATATTTTTTAATTATTTAAATTAAATTTATACAATCCATATCAATTTTCTAAAATTTATTTATTTATTATCTCTATTCTAATCATATTTCTCTTGAAAACTACACTACCTGAAATCATGTTTTTTCATCGTATCTTTGTGTTTTATTTTATATTAAATTAAACCATTTACATGAATTGAATTTTGTAAAATGGACTCCATATTAGGTATAATAGTAATATATAATATTAAATATGGGTAATATATTTTTTACACATAATGAATTATGAAAATAGTAAAAATAATTTACAATGGTTATGGTTAAATTGAGTTTACCAAGGAGTTAAAATAAAATGATAAGAGTTAAAATAACCTAAAAATTATAAAATTCCTATTATCAATGAATAATTATATTTTTATTATCGTAGGTAATTTTTTATGACATTGTGTGAATATTTTTCTTTAATATGACCAAGGAAATAATTTACGTAATGTTAAAGAAAAACATGTCACCCTCAAGATTAAAAATATCAAATAAGTGTTCACAAATGGAAAAAGAAATATGTGAATGAATATTTATGGTAATTATAATCATAATAAATTTTATTTAATATGAATATTTTATGTTTTAAATTTTTATTAATTATATAATAACAATAAATTCTTATGAAAATCTAAAGTAGTAATTATTTAATTATTAGAAAAATAATTTCAAAGATAGAAAAATTATTTTAAATAAAATAATATTATTGAATTATTATATTACATTAATTTGCAGATAATAATAATTTTATATAGTATTTTGGAAATAATGTATACTAATTCCACCATTTACTTGATGATTTTCAATGTCAAATAAAATGAATAGTGTCAAAATTGGCATTAATTTTATTTTATAATAAATAATACGTTATTAAATTATTAAAATTTTCTAATAAAACTATCATATACCAAGATATTATTATATATTTCAAAATATATAAAATGTTCCATCCATGGTCCTAAAGTACATTTATATTAATTATAATAACCCAAAATAGTATAAAAACATCATTTTTAGGGTAATAGGTAAAAAATGGTTTTGTGCATTTCATACACATATTTAAAAATTCATTTCCCATAGGCATATAATTTTATTTTATAAATTTTACTTCATATTTAAAATAGTTTGTAAAAAATATCTAGTAAGGATATTTTTATTTCAAGTATTAAATTATAAATTACCATGATAAAATGGATAGTGAACGTAGTGAAAACTAAATTCTAACAATATAGTAACATAAAATTTAAAAAATAAATATTTAAAATATTTTTTTATGTTAAAGGTTTTTATCACACATAAAATCCATCCACTCAATTACATTCTAATTTTGGTGGAATTTTGGATGGATTTAATCGCTCATTATTTAATATTATTGGGTATTTGAAAATTTTTGACTCCACCTCAACTATAAATGGTTGCAACCTCCCTTAACTTATTCACACCTAACTATCCATTTAGATCAACAAAAACCTAAAAAAATACATCCCAAACACACATACTCACATTCTTGAGTTTATAGCCTTCCAAAAAGTCCAACCCTAGTTTCCATATGTGGAGATCTAAGGGGGTTTTCGGTAAGAGAAGGTAATCATCTAAACGAAGCACTTTTATTTAACCTTATTATTAAACTAACATGAAATAGGTTTTAAAAGTTCCAATATAAGTTTCTAAAATTTACATAGATGTTATAATAATTACGTAATATCCAATATCTATATCCTTATACTGAAAAACAGAAATGAAACCATTGATTGTGTGTATAGAGGACTACCATCACATGAACTGATGTAATTTTTTTCCATAACATCCCCTTAATATCAGTTATAATGATGTATTTAAAGAATATATATCATATTTTTATCATAATTATACTTCAATAATTTTTATATCACATATACCATTTTACATTTCATTCCATGGGAGATACCATAACACTGCTCATTTGTAAAGAGTACTACCGCCTCAAGAAGTGATGTGGTCTGTTTTTCACTAACACATTAATTGGAAGGAAATAAGTATACTATTATTCAAAATATGTGATATATAATAAATAATTATGATATTAGTGACATATTTACTATTCCTTATACCCAATATAACAAATTCATCCTTTCCCTTCCACAAAATAAAAAATGACAATGTCCTTTGTGTGTACATTTAGACTACTATCTCTGTGAACCAATGCGATTATTTTTCATCAAAAAATTACCTTGATTATATATATTAGTACATATAAAGAAATAGTATGATATTTATTAATTTTCAGTAATTTTTTATACATAAAATTATAATTTTTTTATTTCCATAATGATCATTAATAAATCCAAATGTTACTCATGCGTACATACATCCATCCATCTCCATGATTGTAACGTAATTAATTTTTCATAATAATATTTCAAGATTATTTTTTAGATAATTATTTATTTAAGAATAATTATTTTGTAATTAATTTTACTCTAAAGATGATTTATTAATGAAATATTTGGAAATCGACAACCTATTAATTTCATTTCAAACATATATGTTAAATATCATCAAATCGTTTGATGAGGGACATTATATAAAAAAATATTTTAATAATATATTTTCAGCTGTTCTTTTTCTATGTCAATATATTTTAAAAACAATTGGTAGGTGAATGTTTTTATATGAACATTAATTATTGAAAAATTAAATTTTATATATATTTTAAATTTATTTTTATGGTTTTAAAAAAGTGTTTGTTTACATATTTTATATGGATTTTTTTTACAGAAATACCAAAAGGGATGTTATAATTTATTATAAATTCTGATAATAAATATTATGACCATAATAACCATTATTTTATTTCTATATTCCTTTTCAATATTTCATGATTTTCTAAAATAAAAAACAACTTTCCATTTTAATGGCTATTTTTGAATTTAATATTATTTTTTAAAAATGATACGAAATTTCAATGTTGATAATGGTTTTTCATATGCGTTAAAAATAGTTTTCTAATGGTTTCTATATAAAAAGGATTATGTATAAAACAATTATTCTTGATATGGTACTTCAAAATTATGCATGGGAAATTAGTGATCCCAAGACAGCTTATAAGAAGGTATTATCCCTATAAATCTCACAAGTGAACCAAATATGTCTTATATGATGGATGAACCCAATAATCCCAATTTAGAATAATATAGATTACCTGATGTGTGTTCCCAAAATAGGGTTATAATTCACTACTTAATATTCCATGTATTAATAGGGAAAAAGGAGGGAGTTTCCATAGTGTATCTTCTATGGATTTAACTTGGAATTAACTATTTCAAACATTAGATTAAAATGTTTTATTATTCAAAAAGGTTTATCATTTTATTACTATGGGTTTTAATGGTTTTATTTGAGAAAAAAATGTTTCATATGTTCATGCGGAAATTTATTATTTTATATTCTCAAATAAAATTTATGATAAAGGATAAAATTATATGGGTTTTCTAATTTTTCACTAGAGTGATGGAATTTTTCTTTTTATGTCCATTTTTATTATTTTTGTTCTTATCACATGTTTTAAATTGTTTTTCACATGTTTTAACGTTGTGTAAGAACAAGGAATATTGCGTTTAGAATATCATTAATATTTTTAAAGAAAATAAGTCATGTCTTATTTTAAAATGTTTAAATTTGTAAAAAATGGATACTGATTAGGAGTTATCACTATATATATATCTCAGTTCTAGGTAGGATTTATAATATATAAATCCAAAACCGTAAATGGTTATGATATTTATGAATGTATGAAAGTGTATTGAAATTTTTTTATCACTATATAATATATGGTATAATGTGGGGTCCTGACAGTTGGTCTCCTATCCAATGTTGAGATATCTTTTGAGGTTAATATGTTATTTTGGATCACTAATAAAAGAGTATATAACTAAAATGGTTAGTATACTATGGATAATTATCTCTATTTTGGATTAATAATAAGATTTGAATAAAGTGTTGAATTGTTACAGATATAATTGTAATTATATTCCCGACAATATAGTTTATTATGTGTTATTTGATGCACTAACATTATATTTTTTTAGTAAATGGATGGATCTAGTATGAAAAAAATAAATATTGTATGTTAAAGGAAAATGTACTTTTTTTCTTGAATGAGTAATCTAATGGAATGATGGCTTCCGTGAAAAATATTTTTGTTATTATTGACCAGATATCATGATTTATGATTGGTAACATAGAACTAGGATACTTTATATCACAAAAATTAAGATAAAAATATACTTCCAAATATGTTGTGGAGATAAATTAAAAAAATTTAAAATTATTCATTGACATTTGTATCATGAAGGTGGGAATAATAACCCATTAATATGTATTAATAGAACTAGAATTTTTGTGTATGTGGTAATGCAGGGAAGAAAGAAATAATCATCCAAGTAACAAAGGAAACGTTTAGTATACACCCTGAAGGGGAATAAAATTATTTTCATCTTTGGAATTGAATTTTTTAAATGTGGGTGGTTTCAAAATTATTCATATTTATTCCCTAGGGTGAATTCTTAAGAATGTTATCAAAAATGAAGTATAGATAAATTAAAATAAATTCCTAAATCAATCTTAATTGAATAAAATAAAACTACCAATGGTAGGTTAGTGGTATAGGTTATATTCTATAATCTATTTTGAAATCATAAAAAATTTGAAAATTGTTCATATTTTTTTGAAAGAAGGAACTATTTATGAAAAATTGAAAATCAAGGGTAAAGGATAATGTTGAGGGATTAAGGTTTCTACATCAAGGGATTAATGTTCTATGTTGTAATGGTATATATAATGAAGATCAAAAATTTAAATTCTTTAATAATATTTTTATTTTTTTCATGGAATTTATTTTAGGGATATTTATTGAGTTATGATAGATATTTAAGGAAAATGTATCAGTAAGTTTAACATGTTAAATTATTATTTTAGTGATAATGTTCTTTTTGTTTTATTGAAATAATTTAAGAGGTATTTAAAGGTTTACATTTTATATATTATTTGACGATTAAGATTATTTTTTAAAATGTTCTCAATATTTTTAGGAATTGTGTAAGAATTATATTAGTATAGTTTTAGAAAGAGTATTATATGTTGTATTGGGAAAGGTTGTGATCCTTTAACACACAACCAATGGAAGACAACGGTGTAGTACCGACCACTAACTGATGTGATATCCTAGTTAGTATGACATTTTTCTTTCAGAACAATGGTTTGGAATGTAACCCCCCAACCCTATTTACCCAGATTTGGTGAATTATTACATAACATTGGCATGATAAAAAGAGATCAAGTCTCTAATGACTTATTACTTTAGTATCTTTGGAAGTACTAGATACAAACAAATGTTTTGCAATACATAATAAAAAAACAATTTTGTATCCCCTTTGTACACAATTATATCCCTTATCCTATCCCTACAGGTCAATCATAATATTCTTCTTCACATCCTTGGAAATTAAAACATATGAAAGAGGTGAGCTCAGATGCTCAGTAAGGATAACACTATAGTGGAAACTATCATAAATGAGAATAAAAATTTAAGGAAATGTATAATCATAAAACAAAGTCAGTTGAAACATAAAACTCAGCATAATATGGAAAATATATATTAAAAAATTTCATTTAATTTTTCACATTGATATTCTACTAGTCAAATAATCCCATGTAATACCAATAGAAATTTTCATAATGATAGAATGCATAATGCTGGACATCATAACCACATAGTCAAGGCCTCATTCCAATACTAAATAAAGGATTTTTAAAGGATTTCTATCAAGTCACATCCATGTCTCATTAAACCTATCGATGAATCAAGAAGCTATAGTGGGATAGACCCATCACATTCTAAGTCCAATGCATTCCTCATATGAAAATGTTGAAACATAACATAAAAATTCACATTAAAACAATATTTCAAAATGTTTATACTTTAACCATAAACCATGAATGGTATAAAAATAACACATACACAGTAAAACATATCAAAAAACCTTCAATACAATATGGAAGATTTTTACAAAATAAATCAACTTCCAAAAAGTGTAAAATCCATCAAAGGATGTTGACATAGATGAAATCCAAACTATTCGATAGAAACATATGTAACAATATTGAAATCACTTAAATGTCATGTAATTATAAAATAAAACATTAATTTTTGAAATATTCTTATAAACGTGTAAGTGAACTATTGATGGTGTTATAACGATGGAAAATAGATGCACCTAGTGTATAAGTTAAAATACAATGTTACCTTAATTTTTAAAAAATGTCATAAAGTAATTTTTTTAGAAAACGATGGAGAGATTCATTTCAAAAAATTTTATAAAATGTAAAAAAGTGTATTAATGTATTTAAACCATATTCATGGAAACAGTAAAAATGTTTTGAAATACATTTTTATGAAAAACGAATTATGATGATAATGAATTTTCAGTTGATTCTTACGTATAAACAACCTCTGATAATAAAGAGATTGTAAAATTAACCCTAATGTTGTACTTTTTCTTAGTTGAGTGTAAACTAACCTCATTTATAATAGTTAAATAATTTTTATTAAATTGTACATGAACCACATACATATATATGATATCATATATGATCTTCTAATATTTTATTGTTATTAATATTTCAGAATTATCATTATCTCAAGTGTTAAATAACTCAAATTCCATTATATATTTTGAAACAGAAGCCATTTTTTGTATATAGGATTTATTTTATTCAAATATAGAATGATATTAAGTTATTAAACATTATTATTAAACATAAAATGGAAATTATTCTTTAATTGTTATGAAGGGGAATAAATTTCATCACGTTTGTGTAGACGGTAATTTGTATGTACACATGAGCGACAATATCATTCTAATGATTGTGAAATCATATGTAATTGGATAGAATATTACATATAAGTAATCATTAAATTATTATATTTATTATTATCATCAATTATACACATTATTATATTCATCCAAATAATGAAGTGTTCAATAATAAACTACACCACGACCTAGAGATGGTAAGCCGAACGTACGCACGTATGGTGGCTTTATCATTCATAGGATGGATAGAATAATGAATATGATTGTACCATATTTATAAAAACATTAAATTATGTATAAGGTACTGGTAATATTTTTTATGTAAAAAGCAAAGAAAGAGGATGTGGAAGAAGAAAAAAACATTGAAAGAGGTAATGAAATTATTACCACTTATTTGGGTGCTCTACGTTGATTTGATAAAAAGGTCTTCATAGGATAGATTTATGATAAATTTAATGCATCTAGGTTAATTTGGGGGGTATTTAAGAAGATATTTTAGTAGGGGTTGGCCGAGAAAAAAAGATTTGCATGTTTGATTTTGAGAGAATGGGAGGTATCTTTTTATAAGATAGGTGAGTGTTAGTTTAGGAAAATCTTGAAAAAATATTTTATTATAAACTCATTTCTTGTTTATAATTTCTCCGAATGAATTTATTTCTAGGATAAGGTGGTTATGGGTCGATAAATTCCCAAAAAATATGTTTTATACAGGTTTAGGTCACTATATTAACCATATCTTTTAGATATAACTCTAAGTCCAATAGATTAACTTTTACTATGTCTTCTTGTATTATTATAATAAATGGTTAATGAACATAGTTTAAAAATCCAAGAGAACCAAAATTGGTTCGTTAATGATATATCTATAATTATATAATTTCTTTGACCAAATATTATATTTTTAGAAATATTATGTCCTTTAATAAAATAATAATTGTTTTAAAAACACATTTTTGTCAATTTTAAAACTATTTAGTATTTGGTTTTTGTGAAAGTCATAAAAATATGATTTCTTCGAAAAAATATATAAAATCAACCCCAACATGACATATTAACCCAAAAAATTCGTGTAATGCATCAACAGTCTCAATTAACATTTATTTCAATATATACAATATCCATTATTTAAATCAATCAACAATAAGATATATTCAACATCATCATTGGGTCATAAATAAACTTAATTTTTAAATTTATAAAATTTATAAATAAAATACGATTATTTTTGAAAATAATTTTAGATTTCTAATGAATATTTATTGTTGAATTGAACTTATATATAACCCTATATTAAAAATGTTTTAGTTATTAAAATTTGAATTTAACACCATTAAATCTTCTTTAAATAAAATATAATAAATGTCCTAATCTAAGCCATGTGGATCAAAAAGGATAATATTTTTTTTCTAAGGATTATTTTGGTCGAAATACATTTATGCAATATAATTAGGACATGTTTTGGGGTAATTATAGTATCATTTTTACAGTTAATTACCCTATTACTTTTAATCGTGGTAAATAAACTTCAAATGTTACTATTCAACAAAAATTATTTTCATCCTATTGAACTGCATTTTACTTACTGTTGTTAACCGTATCTCTCATATTTCTTAAATTCAATCCCCATAAGCGGAAAAAAAATACATTTTATGAAAATTTTCAAATGTGTTGAGAAGGTTTGTAAAAGAATTTAAATAGTTCAATAAAATTTAATATATCTAATATTATTATAAAATGACTCCAATGAATTATATTGGACTAATATAGGTATTATGAATATATTATTACATCAAAGAAAATTATTCTAATAATAATTTTTTAAATACTAGTCGTTCTTAAACAATAACAGTGTTTTTTACTATTCATCAAAAATTAAATGTTTTCCGAAAAATATAAAAATCTTAACCCAAGCTAATTTTACATTCAGAATCCAAAAATGAAGTCCATTATGAAAAATAAAATTTAAAAATATTCAAAAATTTGGTATTACTATTCATAACATCTAGTTTGATTGGTCATGGTGTGCTAGAACTCAAAGTTGCATACAACACAAGGAACTGTATTATTTAAAGAGAAGCATACCATGGATGATTAGGGTGTAACATAGTAGTAAATCTTTAAGTTGATTTTCAAAGAATGTTTTATATCTAATAGATAACAATGGTATTTAAATGTAGTTAGAGGATTCGTTGATTAATATTATTTTTGAATAAGTTCATGATTTTCATAACATTGTATGATTAAGGTAAAAAACATTGGGATTTTTTTTAGGAATTTATATTGAATTGTAGTTTTACAAAGGAATTTTGGTAATTCATGTATTTTATGGAATTGATTAATATATCACAGGGATAACATGATTAATTCATATTCATTTTTTTATAATACATTAATAGATATTGGTATTAATTTGAGATAAATATTAAATTAATATTTCAAGAATATTTGATAAAACAGTTATGATTTTTGGGTTTTAATCATTGTCATGAATATTTTTGGATCATTTTAAATAATTTTATTTATCAAACAATGGTAGATAGAATTTGGTTGTCATTTGAGTCCCTGGAGATTAATGTTGGATTTATTCATATGACGTATTATTCATTTTGGAATTATAGTACATTATTCTAAACATTTTGGGATTGATTAATTTGTAAACGAATTTAAAATATCTATATTTATAGGTATTTTATCATAATAATATTTATTTTAGTTATTCATGAATGAAAAATTCATCTCTAATAGTCATTATTTGCAGTAAAAGATGAGATTCTGGTCAAAATTTATTAAATGACTAAATTCAACATATCAAGTGAGTGAATTTCCTTATGTTATTATACATGATGGTATGTTGTTACTCATGACTAGAAAATGGATATTAAAAATGAAGATGATGCCATATTTTGTTCATTTTTAATGAAATACTAATATTTTTTTACACGACTTCATTTTATAGTTTTTTATATGTTGACATTCTCATGATCATCCCCTTTTTCAAATCAATAATTTTCTTATGTTTTTATAATTATTTTGGAATTATGATCTTCATCCACGTATAAATCATTACATCCCATGAATTTCCACCTTTTTTGAATTCATGTATGTGTTATTCTAAATGACTTAGGAACTTTCTTTACTCTCTTATCATGTGGATGTTTTATTAACCCTTTTTATAATGTGGGTTTACAAGAATAGTATTTTAAAATTTTCAACCATTGATTACTAACATAAAGATAAAATTACAGGTATGAAATTTATTTATTGTATGATATTGTAACACCATTATATTTTTAATTTTTAATTATTGCTAGATAACTTATAAATACATGCAATAGTAAGCTTAAAAAAACCATGAAATAATATTATTTAAAATATGATAGTTATAACCTTGTCATTAAATTGATGGGTATGAATAGTATTTATTACTTTATCACATATATATAAATATATATTACCAACTCAATATAAATTTATTGAAAATAATTTAGTAAATAATTAATCAATTTTTAGTAATGCAATTTTATTCTTCCAAAAAATATATTTATCAAATATCTTTTTTATTATTTCCATAAGTAAATGGTATAATTGATTTTTATAAAATTTTAAAAATTTAATTGAAAAATACCTTTATTTTTTAATTATAATACATAAATTAACATATGCTAAAATTTTAGAAGTTTTTTGAAATATTTATTTGGTTGGTCAAAAAGTAAAAATACTGATTTTGGTAAAAATGTCATTTCTTCTCAAAAAATTATTTAATTTAGATGTCCCGTTATTTATTGAATATGATTTCATGTAAAATAATTACTATTTAGTTTTTTTAATCCACTTAATAATAATTTCATTTCATTTAAATTTAATTTTCTTTTAAGTTTATTATTGGGTTATAAAAATATGTTTTTTCAAAAAATAATTTTAAATTTCAAAATTCTTATCCATATTAAATAATTTAAAAAATTATTAATGGGGAATGATTTGTATGATACGTGTATATTATATATCATAAAATTTTAATTTAAATTAATAGATTCTTTTTCATAGAGATAATATAACATAATATTTTCCATGAGAAATACACTTTTTAAAATACCACTTTTTAGTCGCATATGTTGGTTTTATTTTAAATTAAAAATTTCTAATTATATGTATTGAATTTGGTAAAATGTTTTCCAAATTTTTAATCATAATTATTTATATTATTTAATATGATTTAAAAAATCGATTTAATTATTGGATAAAATAGTGAAAATATATTACCGTGGTTAATGCTTAAGTGAGTTTACTAGTGGATAAACTAGAAATATAGTGGTTAAAATAACCAAAATACTTTACTAATTAATATCTATGGATATAGATAGACCCATTGTTTCTTATTCCTCATTTTTATGTTCTCTAGGATATTTTTCCATTAAAGTAACAAATATAATAATTTATTTAATGAAAAAGTCAAAATATCACTCTCTTGGTTTTGTATTTCAGTTGTACATTCACATAGGGACAAAAGAAATAAGTGAAATAGTATTGATGGAATTTTTATAATAATGAAATTATTTTTATGAAATTAATTTATTTTTTATTTTTAGAAATTATATACTTACATTAAATGTTTATGAAACGTCAACACTGTAGTTATTTAACTAATAGAAAAATAAAATAACTAGTACTAAAAATATTAAAAGTAATATAAATTTAATGAATTATTATATTACAAGAATTTTTCAATCATATTCATCATGATGAATATGTGGTAAAAAAATATATTCAAATTCATCCTTTTTAATGAGGTTTTCTTAGGTCAATTTGATGAATTGTGTTAAAACAAACATTACATTTATTTAATGTTAAATAATATTTTATTAAAAGAATTAAAATTTATAAAAATCCTATTATCTATAATTTTTTGTCATATGTTTAAAAAAATCAATAAATATCCATTCATGGAAAAATTTCCCTTTGATAATAATTATATTCTTCCTGAAATAGTAAAAAATATTTTACCCTGGTTGAGGGTACAGTTGGGTTATTTCATTTCATGCCATTCTTTTAAAATTAATTTTCAATAAATATTGGTTTTTCAAAACATTATTAAATATATATAAACAATGTGTAAAATCGTTCTAATAGGTTTAATTTTATTTGTAGTCTTAAGTTAGAAAATTACCAAGATAAAAATGTTTGTCGTCGTAGTGAATCTAAAATGCTAAAAATAAGGAAACATAGATGTTTAGGAACAAAATGATTATAATAAGTGTTTCTGTAGCACCCAATTTTTTCAGAAATTTTTTCTATTATCATATGTAGAAATATTCATTGTGTTTATATTTTATTACATAAAATATAATGTTATCTTTAATTACACACAATATTTAATTTCTTTGTTGACTTGCTTTACAAACACGACTAAGTTTTAAAAAATATTTTAAATATAATTATTTAAAATTAAAATTATTTTGAAAATGTTACATTGGAAGGAATAAATATTTTTAACTAAAGTATAAAGATATATGGTTGAATTCATTGGTTACCAATTAATTATAAAGTAATACAAACACCAATTCAATATGACAGAAATGTTTTTATAAATAATTATTATTATGCACCAATGATTTTCAATATTAAAAAACTAAACTATTTATTATTATTGTATGATAATGATAAAATTTATATATTAACTATTATCTAAATTTAATTAAAATAAATCTTTTTTATTTGATATGAATAAGATAAGAATAAATCCAATTTTATGCTTAATATTGTATTTTTTTTCTACAGATAGTTGTTTCACCATTTAATAGGGCACTAGTTTTTAAAAAAATTTGAAACATTTATTAATTTTATTTGACAAAATAAAATTATTTTTTAAAATTTAAATTTTTATATTATCATAGGGTTAATGTTTTTTATTTTTTTAATATGTTTATTTTTTCATGATTATTAATGAATCGTAATTTTTTTTTGAGAACTGAATTTTCATCAAAATAATTGTCAAAGTTAAACTATATATTATATCGGTATTAATGTTAAATTACATAAAATGTAAAATTATTAATCCAATTTAGGTAATTTTAATCATTAACATATTGAATTTAGATATAAAACATAGATATCTTATGCACATTTTTACATTAAAATCTACTTTCTCATTCTTTCTGCGTGATTATTTTGATTTTTTCACACTTTTATTCAAAAAAATTTGAAACATTGATTAATTAATTATAATGAGAATAATATGTAATTTCTAATAATGTATAAATAATTATTTACCAAAGTTAATTTTTAAAACATATAAACTTAATTATATAGATGAAGGAGAAAACATGTTTATGTAGTTTTTAAAATTAGAATTTTAGGGGTAACAATTTTTCATAACCTATAAACCACCAATTTTATGGAAATATTAATACCTTATACCATATCATATAAGTAGTTTACTATTACTGAAATCCTGGTGGCATTAAAAAACTTGGATTGAATTCGCTATTTCAATGTATTGCAAGCATATCACTCACCCCACTTATAAATGTAATCAACATATCCTTCTCTATTCACACCATAAAAAAATTTCTTCAACCAAGACCATAAAAAATTACAGAAAAATTTCACTCCCATAATACAAAAATCCTTATTTTCATTATAAATAAATCCATTGAAGATATTAGCAAACAACTACAGAGGATACCTGATAAAGATGTAATGTTCCTCTAAAATCATTTTTATTTTACTTCTTTCTCCACCTATATAAATTTTTTATTATACCATTATTAAAAAATAAATTCAATAATTCAATATAATGATATATTTTTTTGTTAATTTTATGACCTAAATGTACAGACAATTCCATTAAATGGATTATGAAATCATCGTTCATGTATACCGTAGTCTACAAGCTTGTCGACCAATGTCGTTTCTTTTTTCATTACCAAGTATAAAGTATTTGAATAATGACTAATTTATAATTTAAATATAATATATATGATATTTGTTATTTTATTATTAATAAGGAATTATTATATCACACATACTATTGTTCTTTCCATTTTTTTGGTATTCGATAACATTGTTCTTTTGTACGGCATACTTCAGCCTCGCTAAACGATGTGATTGATTCATGATTTACCAGGAATGTATTAAATATGGGTTTAATAAAAATATGTGAAATATGTGAAATACTATTTATACATTAGTTATAATATATATATATATATCATTTAATTTTAATTCTATCAATACGATAACAAAATTGTAATAGTGTTCATGCATTTGTACGACCTATTGTCGCCATGAATGATGTATTTCAATTCTTATCACCAAATTTTATGGATTAGTATACATAAATATATAATAATAATATATTACATTTAAATAAGTTTTTAAACTAATTATTGGATGAAATCGTGATTAAATTAATAAGAAAAAATAACATGTCAAACCACGCCTAAAAAATAAGGCAATTGAAAATTGAAAGAATGAAAATAATGAGAGGTTATTAATAAAGGGGTGAAAATATATTATAAAATTGTAATGACTGATATCATACTAATTAATATAGTTCTTTTATTTGTTAATAACATGTTTAAAATCACTATATAGTTGGTTTACTGAATTACAACTAGAAGGAAAGCACGGGTTAATGGGTTTTGTCTAAATTTTATTTTCTTAAGGAATATTATAACGTTTTGAATTGAATTACACTTATATTATCGATATAATTCCCATTAACTTTTAATATCTATAATAATTAATTATTTAGGTTAACATGAGTTTCAATTTGAATTATTTGATCTCAGGGTATTAGATTTTAAAGATTCCATGTTGTAAATAATTCCATAACTCAATTCCTTTTCATTGGGTTATATTACACCCCAGTTATCATTAATAATATACAATTATGTGTATAATGAATTTATACTATCTATTATTTTACTTATAATTGTTTTATCTGCATTTATTATTGATACAAATAGTCGATTCTTTTATTAATTATCACTTCAATGTCATGATCTTTTTCAAGATTTATTAATATCATTATAATCAATATTTCTTATAGAAGAATTCACATAAAGGAAAATAATATGACATATTTTAAAAAACCCTTTAATTTTCGTCTCATATATTTTTTCATGGTATGTTTTAGGTGATAGAGTAATTTCCCCTCTCTTTTGTACTTATAATTATTGATAAAATATTTTTATAAAATTCATCCTCATTTATCTCTTTCATCATAAATCCATTTTCATATTAAACAATGTTTTATAATAATGTTTTTAAAAATATTTTATTAAATGATTTAATTTTTTTATTATAATAAATTATTACTGATTATATTTTTCTATAAATCAAATGTATCTTGTTGTTTTTTGAATGAGGAACGTTTATAACTTTTTTACATTGACCATAAATGTTATTTTTACCATGTATGATATGTATGGAATTACCCATGATAATTTATTTTAAGGTTGAATTGTAAGTTTACCATGCTATTTTTAAAGAATTTTTTAAATATGATTATCAAAGAAATGTTTCTTCAAAATGATTAGTATATTTTTCATGATAATTTTTATAATGATATGTTTTATTTTATCAATAAAAAACAAATATTCTTATTGAAATTGGAATTTTTTGTGTTGATACCATTCTTATTCTTCCTATGGATGGATTATCAATATATTTACCAAGGATAGTATTGAAATTCAAATCTTTGAATATTTTTCTATTTTATTAACTTTCCCAAGAGTTATTCTCTTTCGTAACAACATTGAACATTAAATTTCCCCTAAATATCTGTATCATTTATCATGGGTATGATTATTTCATTAACTATATACCATTTTGAAACATAGTAATTACATTGAATGATATTTCATTAATGTGGGAATTATTGATAAATCTTTATCATTTAATAAATATTTACATTTAAAATGATTATGGTTCATAAATTAAATCAATTATTAATATATGAGTAATTATTAGGACATGAATGACACATGTTGGGGACCAGTTAATGCAAGCTTGTCAATGCATCTGTAGTCTCGTTGGAAAAATCTTATTTCTAGCTTTATCAATATGATTCTTTACTTTGTATGTTTTAAACTATATTTTGAAATTTTATTATGGTAAAGATTCTATGTACGAGGGAGAAATGAAATCCAATAATTAATCATTTCCATAATTTACAATCCGTTTATTATTATCCATGAGATTTTAACTGTGAAAAAAACTCTGTATACATTTCTTTACCAGTTTATTGATTAAATGTCACATGTTTTCATTTATTTACCTTTCCATATAAATTATTCCTCATGCTGTTATTATAATAATATAATTTATTATACGGAATGATTCTTCAGTTGTCAACCATGACACATTATTTTTCCACCTCCTTCCCATTATATTGATTACATGGCATGTGTGTTCAATTATTTACCTTCAAAAATTGATTATTCTTAATGATTCATTATTGCACCGACATTATTTAATCTTTAGTATGATTTTGATATCATAGTTATTTTGTTTTTTCCCTAAGATTCCATAAAGTATTCAATTACTGATTCATCCTTTGGAATGTGATTCCTTATACCTTATGAAAATTTAATGGTTGTAGGAACCAGTTTCGGGCTTTGAGTGTGGCACTATAACAACCGAATCCCTGGGTCAGGGTCTAATACCATTATGTTAAAATGATTACAAGAAATTAAACCTTAAATGTTTGTAGTGTTTTTAGTCTTGGTGAACCATATATATAAGTCATGTATTAAAAATTAATATGCTAATAAAAAACTTATTTTTTCCTATCAAGGGTAAATTTATTTTATTTATAATATTCAGGAATATGTTTATTAGTACACTTAGTGTAACATCCCAAGTAAGTAATGAATAATAGATATTTTTATCTATGCCTATTAATGAATTATATAGTGTTTTAGAGGCTTAAAATGAAAATAAATCCAATCTTAAGCATGGAATACACTAATATTTTTAAAAGATTGTTTTACTACCTTTTGATGGAAAACCATTTTTAAATATATCTTTTGACAATTTTATAAGCTATCTTTGTCAAAATAAACTTATTCTTTATGATTGGGACATCAGAATTTACTTTGTGTGAATTTTTGGTATTTTTCTAACAATGTTCATTTTTTAATGAATAGTGAAAAATACTGCATTTTACATCAAAACTGCTTCTTAATCTAATTTATTTATATGATTAGATTATCTTTTTAATTGGTCATAATGTGTAATCTGAATATATTTTTACCATTAAATCCAATGGTTGTCATTGGAAACAATTTCACTTTGAAATTATACTTAAACTGGTGTCAATCTTTTGATACTTATTGTTTTATAAAAACACGCTATTTGCTCTGACAGCGGTAATTAATTATTAAATTAATTAATGTGACTTATATGTTTTGAATTTTTTAAAATAGACTTCATTTTTGAATTTGGAATATTAAATATAGCTTCGGGTGAATTTTTGGTAATTTTCTGAAAAACTTCAATTTTTGATGAATAGTGAAACCACTAAGTGGTACTTATAAAAACTGATTTTCCATTTAAATGAAATTTTGCCATCATTGTGTTTTGAATTTCAAAAATCCGATATACATGGTTGTCATTAAGAAGTAAAATGTGGTTCAATGAGATTAAAATAATTTTTTGGTGAATAGTAACTTATTATGTATTTAATCGTGATTAGTGGTAATTAGTGTAGTTTGAGGTAAAAATAATGTTTTAATAGTATGAGATGAGCTTGACACATGTCCTACCCTCATTTTTTGTGTCATGGACGACCAAGACAAGCCATGGGTCAACTTGGGGACCCCATGGAGCCACTTCGGTTGGGAAATGTCATAAATAACTTTTTATTTAATGTTAAAGTAAAAATGACACAAACATGAGTTATGTTACTAAAACAAATTTTATATGGGGTTATACAAGTCATTGTTTTGACTATAAATATTCATTAGAAAGATAAAAATATTTCCTAAATCATAGTAGTTTTCTTATAATTTTTAGACATTAAATAAATTAAATTATTTATGACATCATGATGATGCAGCGATGACCTCATTATTTAACGATTTAAATAAAATGGAAAGATAATGTAAAATCTAAAACCTACACATGGCCAAAACCAATTGGATGAGTTTATTTCTAACCCTTATCACCTTATCCTAGAATTATATCAATGTGGGACCTTTTGAATCCGAAAATCATTTTAAAATAAAGTAACTTATCTTTACTTTCCAAGAGTGCCCCTCCTCTCCTCTTATAAAAGGCCCCCACCTCTACCTCCTTACCCACACTCCCAAAGCCTTTGGATCGGCCAACCCCTGCCAATTTTGTCTCTACACTTCCCTCTCTTACTCCTTGAAGCCTCACTTTGGGCAAAAGTCTTCCCAAGGAAGCCTTTGAGTTCAAATCTAAGAGAGTTACCCGATTTTAAGGTAATGTCTTCTTTTAAGTCCTTTTGTTTGATTTTTCTTCTCCAACACCCTAAACTCTTTTTATTATTTTCTTTTGTAACAACTCCAGTATATTAAATATACTAGGATTTTTTTATAAGAAGTATTCAAGCTACAATTACACACACCTAAATCTAATGGTTAACGAACATAGTGTTTCCGTGGATGGCGAATTTATGCCTCCCGAAACGATGATTGTTCAACATTCTTTTAACACCTTCAAAGGTGGCCATTAAGATGTCACTATATTTATATATGATATATAGTATGTTTATGTTCTCCTTATTCTACTGTATTTTTCATTTTGGGCATACCTTTATGGTTTTCATTATGGGTAAACGCGATATCTTCATTTAAGGAAGTGCGGACTACCGCCCCCTCAAAGTGATTTGATTCGTTAAATACCATATGTGGGACGTATAAAGGATGTAACTATGATATTATATATGATATTATACTGGAATTATAATATACCTTTATATAATTATTATTCCATTCTATAAAATACTAAATATAAATGAAAGTAGCGTTCATGCGTACATACGGCTTACTGTCTCGATGAACAGTGCATTTCATTTCTTACCTCTAAATGATTATGTAATATTATAAATGCATGAATGTACTGGATATATATGACATATATGATATCTACATCATGAATACCATTCTAAATATAATGGATACATGAACAACTTGTAATTATAAAGGGTTTATTTTTGACTCAAGTACCAATGATCGTTAAAACGACCGTTATTAACTTAAATAATTACATAGTGTTCATGACATGTCAATAAGTGATATAAAAGGAATAATGAACTTGAAAAAGGTTCTAAAATAAGTATAAATTAACTCATGTTTATTATTCAGGACATTAAAGAACGATCGAGTCAAGTCGGACCCGAGGTATGGGACTTCATCTCAATCTCCTTTCTTTGAGGCATATTTTGTTTTATACACAACCTTTTTTTTATATGGTGTATAAACCCCTTTGACATTTACGTTTATTCAAAAGGAATATTTTTTATACTAAGCGTTTACTAAATGACAAAAGGTAATGTTTTTGTCATACGTATGCGGCGACAACGACTTCTCCGCCGTCGTGACCATTATTTGAGTTTCGGCTTCCTCTACAAGCCATACCTTCTTTTTTGAAGAAAAATAAATACCATGTTTTACTTTTCATTTATTTTGGTATCGAAAATGGTTTTCATAATGTTTTTATATAAATGTGATGTATTGATATCTTGTGATTGAATGGTGGGAATGTTATTTTTCCTTTATGCATGTTTTATGTGATATGATTATGTTGAGGTTCTTGGGCATTATTATGAAAACGGGTGGTTCCATGATAAACTAAGGGCGGGTGAGCCCAATATAGCTCTCCAATGCACTGGGTAACGCGAATGAGTGAAAGTTTAAGGTTTTCCTAAGAGATTTAGGGAATATAATGTGATACGTATTCCAAATGTAACCAAGAGGGTTACTCCCTACGTAAGAATGTTATGAATGCCTCAATTTACCTTTATGTATTATTATTTCTATGAATTATTCATGATTTGATGAGGTATGTTAAAGTGCATATGTTTTATGGGTAAAGTATGATTTCATTCTTATGTATATATGTACCCATGTTTCCTTCCCATATTTTTATATCCCATACTGAGCTTTTTATGCTCATCCCTAGTTTTTTTGGAAATGTTTTTCACAGGTCAAGGGAAAGGTACATGATATGATGATAGTGTCAAGGAAGTGTCAAGAAAGAATCCATGGTTATTTTAAATATGTTTCCATTGATGGGAATGAATAATACTATCTTTATGTAACCACTATGTTTATATGTGGAATTTAATGCAAGTTTTATGATCTAATTCTCTAAAACTCTAAACATGAAAAGATCCTCAAGGTGTAATCTTGTAATAACTCAAGATTAAGTAAGGTTTAAGGCTGGGGCCTTATAGTTGGTATCAAAGGTCGGTTTAGATAAATTTAGAAGTTAGAATTATATTAAATGATTATCCAAAAATATTTTTTTTAAATGATATAGCATTTGAATATTACCGTGTTGCTTCATCTAAGACATGTTTGTTCAGAATGGTTTTCCGCAGAGGAAACAGGGAAGCAGTGGTAGGAAGGCATACAGAATGAAATAACCTTCTGAATCAACATCCTGAGATGGTCAGTATTGGAACTGAACAGTTTATTGCAGCAATGGTGCAGGTGAATCAAGCGATAAATGGCGGTGGTATCCATACACGAGATCAGCCAGATCAACCGCAGAGGAACATGTCAGTGGTGGAACATTTCATGAGGCAACATCTCCCATCATTCAGAGGATCATCTGACCTTGTGCTAGCTGAAGAGTGGATTAAAGCACTGGAGAAGATATTTGCTGTCATGGGGTGTTCAGACAATCAAAAGGTTAGTCATGCTATTTACCGTTTGGAGGGTGAGGCAGATCAGTGGTGGTTTATGGTTAAAAATATCAGGGACGCCGATGAGATTGATGCTCTTGACTGGGATGAATTCAAAGGTATGTTTCTTGAGAAGTATTTTCCCAAGGCTGTTCGACTTAGGATGGAAAATCAATTCTTGGAATTGAGGCAAGAGGAAGAATCAGTGGCTGCCTATGAAGAAAGGTTCACTCGATTGGCAATGTATGCTCCAAATTTTATCCGAGACCTTGATAGTAAAATCAATCTTTTTTACTCAGGATTAAAGAAAAAATATCGAAGGGAACTAGCTTATCATGAGTTTAAAAGTTATGAAAAGATTGTTCTATGTGCTGAGAAGGTGGAAATGGAGTTTGTCGATGATCAATTGTTCTATAACAACCAGCAGAAGAAGAGACCGAGGTGGAAGGATAAAGGTAAGAATTCATCAAAAAAGTATGATGGTAAGAAAACTAAGTTTCCAGTTTGTGATAAATGTGTCAAAAGGCATGCTGGGGAATGTCTTCTGAATTCTGGAAAGTGCTACCGATGTTGTAAGATGAGACATAAGGCTCGTGATTGCACTGAAAAGGATCAAGGTGAAGGTAAGACCAAATTCGATTTACAGTTAGTGAAATGTTATAAGTGAAATGAGATGGGTCACTATGAAAATGAGTGTCCGACAAAGAACTTGAGTGATGGGAAGCAGTTAGACTACAAGGAGAAAGGGGTGGTGAAATCCTCTGCAACTACTTCAGCAGATGTCGGGCCGTCAAATGAAGTTGTATCAGGTACTTTGTTTGTTTTTTCAGATTATGCCAGTGTGTTGTTTGATTCGGGGTCTACACAGTCTTTCATCTCTGAAACCTTTTCTAGTAAAATGGGAATACCATCTCAAGAAATGACTCCTGAACATTTGGTAAAAACACCTGGGGGAAATGTTGAGGCAAAACGAATTTATAAGAATCTTCCTATCCTTATCTGTGGAAAGAACCTACTTGCAAACCTTATTGTTCTACCTCTAGTAGAGTTTGATGTTATCCTGGGTATGGATTGGCTCTCTATTTACCATGCTAAGATTGAATATAAAGCTAAAGAAGTTTCTTTTCAGAAATACTTTCAGTTTGTGTACAAGAATGAACCCTTACTGTTGATAACTTATCAAGAGGCCAAGAAACTTGTAAAATATGGAAATGAATGTTACCTTGCACACATCGTTGAAAATAAAGGAACTGTTCAGATTAATGATGTGCCAGTGGTAAATGAGTATCCTGATGTTTTTCCTGATGAGTTGCCTGGAATAATACCAGATCGGGAAGTTGAATTTACTGTTGACTTAGTTCCTGATTCTAGGCCAATTTCAAAACCCCCTTATCAAATGGCTCAAATTGAACTTTTAGAGTTGAAGGATCAATTGCAAGATTTATTAGAGAAAGGTATCATTCGACCTAGCACATCACCATGGGGTGATCCTATTTTATTTGTTAAAAAAAGATGGTTCTATGAGACTTTTCATTGATTATAGAGCCTTGAATAACATCACTGTTAAGAAAAAATATCCTTTGCCTCATATCAATGATTTGTTTGATCAGCTCCAGGGAGCTCAGTTTTTTTCAAAGATTGACCTGAGATCGGGGTACCATCAGCTGAAGGTAAAGCAGACAGATATTCCAAAGACCGCGTTCCGTACGAGATATGGCCATTATGAATTTGTAGTAATGCCTTTTGGGATAACCAATTCACCTGCTGTATTCATGGACTTAATGAATAGAATTTTCCATGAGTTCTTGGATAAGTGTGTGGTGGTTTTCATTGATGATACTTTGGTGTTTTCTAAAAGTAAAGAGGAGCGTGAATGAAATTTAAGGGTTATCTTGCAAACCTTAAAAGAAAAGAAATTGTATGGGAAATTCAGCAAGTGTGAGTTTTGGATGCAACAAATTTCTTTCCATGGTCACATTGTTTCTAAAGATGGGATAACTATTGATCCTGCAAAAACAAAAGTTGTGGAAGAATGGCCAAGACCCACAAATGTAACCGAGATTCGTAGCTTCCTTGGTTTGGCAGGCTATTACTGAAGGTTCGTTATAATTTTTTCACGATTATCTAGTCCAATGACTAATCTAACTCGGAAGGGTGTTAAGTTTATCTGGACAAAAGAATGTGATGATTGTTTTCAGGAATTGAAAAGAAGATTGGTGAATGCTCCAGTTTTTGCACTACCTTCCAGGAATGGTGGGTTTGTTATCTACAGTGATGCTTCATTGAAAGGACTTGGTTGCGTCCTAATACAGAATGATCAGGTAATTTCTTATGCTTCACGACAGTTGAAAAATCATGAGGTAAATTACCCTACACATGATTTGGAATTAGCTGCTGTTGTTTTCGCTTTAAAAATTTGGATGCATGATTTATATGGAGTAAAGTGTGAAATATATACTGATCACAAAAGTTTAAAGTATATATTCACTCAGAAAGAGTTAAACATGAGACAAAGGAGATGGCTAGAATTAATCAAGGATTATGATTGTACAATTCATTACCATCCGGGAAAAGAAAATAAAGTGGCTGATTCTTTGAGTCAAAAAAAGTAATTCTTCATTAACAATGTTGTGTTTGGAACGTGATCCTTTGGTTAAGGATTTGATGAACTTTGGAATAGAAGTTGTTGGTGCAGAAAGTTCTTCTGTTTTGTTTCAGGTATCAGTGAGATAATCTCTATCAGATAGAATAAAGCAAGCACAGAAGCAAGACAGTGAGTTGCAGAAAAAGGTAGAGCTGGTTCAGAAAGGTAAGTTGCATGAATTCAACATTGATAGTGACTGTGTTTTGAGATTTGGGAAGAGATTGTGTGTGCCTTTTGATTCACAGTTGAAGAGAGAGTTGTTATGTGAAGCTCATAGTTCTCCGTTTTCAGTTCATCCTGGCAGTACTAAGATGTATAGAGATCTGCGGGAGTATTACTGGTGGGATGGAATGAAAAGAGATATTGCTGATTTTACTGTGAAGTGTTTGACATGTCAACAGGTTAAAGCAGAGCGGCAGTTACCGAAAGGGATGCTTCAGCCTTTACTTGTTCCAGAGTGGAAATGGGAGAATATATTCATGGACTTTGTTGTGGGATTACCGAAGACATCTCGAGGTAATAATGAAATCTGGGTTATTGTTGATCGCTTGACCAAGTCTGCTCATTTCCTTGCTATAAGAGATACTTTTTACCTAGATCAACTTTCCCGTTTGTATCTTAAAGAGATAGTCAGGTTACATGGAGTTCCTCTCTCCATTGTATCTGATCGTGATCCCAGGTTCACTTCTAACTTTTGTAAAGGCCTTCAGAAGTCGTTGGGTACTGAATTAAATTTTAGTAAAGCTTTTCATCCTCAATCAGATGGGCAGTCAGAATGAACAATTCAGACCTTGGAGGATATGTTACGTTCTTGCTCTATAGATTATCAGGGAAGTTGGGACCAACATCTTTCTTTGGTTGAATTTTCATATAATAACAGTTTTCATTCCAGTATACAGATGGCACCATTTCAGGCATTATATGGGAAGCGGTGTCGAACTCCCGCTTTCTGGGATGAAGTGGGTGAAAGGAAGTTTATGGGACCCTAATTGGTAGAAGAGATGGTAGAAAAAGTTCAGCTGATTCAAAAACACATGAGAACATCTCAGAGCAGGCAGAAGAGTTATGAGGATAACCGGAGGAAGGATCTATCTTTCGAGGTAGGTGATCATGTTTTTCTCAAGGTTTCTCCTTGGAAAGGTGTGATGAGATTTTGTAAGAAAGGAAAGCTGAGTCCAAGGTTTATTGGACCATATGAAATCCTGGAGAGAGTTGGATATGTTTCATACCGGGTGGCTTTACCTCCGAGTTTATCGCAGGTACACAATTTTTTTCACGTTTCGATGTTGAGAAAGTATATGCCAGATCCATCTCATGTTTTGAGTCCAGAGGGAGTTCAGCTGGAAGAGAACTCATCTTATGAGGAACAACTGGTCCAGATTCCTGACCACAGGGAGCAAGTGTTATGAAATAAGGTGATTCACCAGGTAAAGGTTTTGTGTAAAAACCACGTGATTGAAGTGGCAACATGGGAATCTGAAAATGCAATGAGGGATAAGAACCCCCATTTATTTGATAAGCAAATAAATTGTGGGGACGCAATTTTCTAAAGGGGGGAAGGATGTAACATCCCAAGTATGTAATGAACAATAGATATGTTTATCTATGTCTATTAATGAACTGGATAGTGTTTTAGAGGCTTAAAATGAAAATAAATCCAATCTTAAGCATGGAATACACTAATATTTTTAAAATATTGTTTTAATGCCATTTGATGGAAAAAAATTTTTAAATCTATATTTTGACAATTTTATAAGCTATGTTTGTCAAAATAAACTTATTCTTTATGATTGGGACATCAAAATTTACTTTGTGTGAATTTTTGGTATTTTTCTGACAATGTTCATTTTTTAATGAATAGTGAAAAATGCTGCATTTTACATCAAAACTACTTCTTAATCTAATTTATTTTATATGATTAGATTATATTTTGAATTGGTCTTAATGTGTAATCTGAATATATTTTTACCATTTAATCCAATGGTGGTCATTGGAATCAATTTCACTTTGAAATTAGACTTAAACTGGTGTCAATCTTTTGATACTTATTGTTTTATAAAAACACGCTATTTGCTCTGACAGCGTGAATTAATTATTAAATTAATTAATGTGACTTACATGTTTCGAATTTTGTAAAATAGACTTCATTTTTGAATTTGGAATATCAAATATAGCTTAGGGTGAATTTTTGGTAATTTTCTGAAAAACTTCAATTTTTGATGAATAGAGAAACCACTAAGTGGTACTTATAAAAACTGATTTTCCGTTTAAATGAAATTTTTCCATCATTGTGTTTTGAATTTCAAAAATCCGACATACATGGTTGTCATTAAGAAGTAAAATGTGGTTCAATGAGATTAAAATAATTTTTTGGTGAATAGTAACTTATTAAGTTTTTAATCGCGATTAGTGGTAATTAGTGTAGTTTAAGGTAAATATAATGTTTTAATAGTATGAGATGAGCTTGACACATGTCCTACCCTCATTGGTTGTGTCATGGCCGACCAAGAAAAGCCATGGGTCAACTTGGGGACCCCATGGAGCCACTTTGGTTGGGAAATGATATAAATAACTTTTTATTTAATGTTAAAGTAAAAATGACACAAACATGAGTTATGTTACTAAAACAATTTTTATATGGGGTTATAAAAGTCATATTTTTGACTATAAATATTCATTAGAAAGCTAAAAAGATTTCCTAAATCATAGTAGTTTTCTTATAATTTTTAGACATTAAATAAAGTAAATTATTTATGACTTAATTATGATGCAGCGATGACCTCATTATTTAACGATTTAAATAAAATGGAAAGATAATGTAAAATCTAAAACCTACACATGGAAAAAACCAATTGGATGAGTTTATTTCGAACCATTATCACCTTATCCTCGAATTATATCAATGTGGGACCTTTTTAATCCGAAAATCATTTTAAAATAAAGTAACTTATCTTTACTTTCCAAGAGTGCCCCTCCTCTCCTCTTATAAAAGGCCCCCACCTCTACCTCCTTACCCACACTCCCAAAGCCTTTGGGTCATAACAACCCTGCCCATTTTGTCTCTCCACTTCCCTCTCTTACTCTTTGAAGCCTCACATTGGGAAACAGGCTTCCCAAGGAAGCCTTTTAGCTCAAATCTAAGAGAGTTACCCGATTTTAAGGTAATGTCTTCTTTTGAGTCCTTTTGTTTGATTTTGCTTCTCCAACCCCCTAAAATCTTTTCATTCTTTTCTTTTGTAACAAATCCAGTATCTTCAATATACTAGGATGTTGTTATAAGAATTATTCGAGCTAAACTTACACACACCTACATCTAATGGTTAACGAACATACTGTTTCCGTGGATGGAGAATTTATGCCTCCCGAAACGATGATTGTTCAACATTCATTTAACACCTTCAAAGGTGGCCATTAAGATGTCACTATATTTATATATGATATATAATATGTTTATGTTTTCCTTAAGCTTATTTATTTTTCATTTTGGTCATACCTTTATGGTTTCCATTATGGGTAAACGCGATATCTTCATTTAAGGAAGTGCGGACTACCGCCCCCTCAAAGTGATTTGATTCGTTAAATAACATATGTGGGATGTATAATGTATGGAAGTATGATATTATATATGATATTATACTGGAATTATAATATACCTTTTTATCATTATTATTCCATTCTATAAAATACGAAATAATAATGAAAGTAGCGTTCATGCGTACGTACGGCTTACCGTCTCCATGAACAGCGCATTTCATTTCTTACCTATAAATGATTATGTAATATTATAAATGCATGAATTTACTGGATATATATGACATATATGATATATAAATCATGAATACCATTCTGGATATAATGGATACATGAACAACTTGTAATTATAAAGGGTTTATTTTTGACTGAAGTACCAATGATCGTTAAAACGACCGTTATTAACTTAAATAATTACATAGTGTTCATGACATGGCAATAAGTTATATAAAAGGAATAATGAACTTGAAAAAGGTTCTTAATGAAGTAGAAATTAACTCATGTTTATTATTCAGGACATTAAAGAACGATCGAGTCAAGTCGGACCCGAGGTATGGGACTTCGTCTCAATCTCCTTTCTTTGAGGCATATTTTGTTTTTTACACAACCTTTTTTTATATAGTGTATAAACCCCTTTGACTTTTACGTTTATTCAAAAGGAATCTTTTTTATATGAAGCGTTTACTAATAGACAAAAGGGAATGTTTTTGTCGTATGTATGCGGCGACAATGACTTCTCCGTCGTCGTGACCGTTATTTGAGTTTCAGCTTCCTCTACAAGCCATACCTTCTTTTTAAAAGAAAAATAAATACCATGGTCCACTTTTCTTTTATTTTGGTATCGAAATTGGTTTTCATAATGTTTTTATATCAATGTGATGTATTGATATCTTGTGATTGAAAGGTGGGAATGTTATGTTTCCTTTATGCATGTTTTATGTGATATGATTATGTTGAGGTTCTTGGGCATTATTATGAAAACGGGTGGTTCCGTGATAAACTAAGGGCGGGTGAGCCTGATATAGCTCTACAATGAATTGTGTAACGCGAAGGAGTGAAACGTTAAGGTTTCTCCGAATAGATTTAGGGAATATACTGTGATGGGTATTCCAAACGTAACCAAGAGGGTTACTCCCTACATAAGAATGTTATGAATGCTTCAAGTTACCTTTATATCTTATGATTTCTATGATTTATTCATGATTCGATGAGGTATGTTAAAGTGAATATGTTTTATGGGTAAAGTATGATTTCATTCTTATGTATATATATACCCATGTTTCCTTCCCATATTTTTATATCCATTACTGAGCTTTTTATGCTCATCCCAAGTTTTTTTGGAAATGTTTTTCACAGGTCAAGGGAAAGGTACATGATATGATGATAGTGTCAAGGAAGTGTCAAGAAAGAATCCATGGTTATTTTAAATATGTTTACATTGATGGGAATGAAGAATTCTATCTTTTTGTAGCCACTTTGTTTATATGTGGAATGTAATGCAAGTTTTATGATCTAATTCTCTAAAACTCTAAACCCGAAAAGATCCTCACGGTGTAATCTTGTAATAACTCAAGATTAAGTAAGGTTTAAGGCTGGGGCCTTATACTTAGTGGAATATTGGGTAAATGAAACATAATAAGTGTGAGATCAAACACATATTATGGATAAAGTACAAAAGAATCAATAATGAATCAATGATAATAATAATTATTAAAAGAAAAAAAATAGAGAAAACATTCCTTGTAATTAATAACAAATAAGTAAGCGGGTAAATAATATGGAAAGGTAAATAATAGGAAAAACTGTCATTTAATAAACAATGTGATAATGAAATTAATCCAAAGACTTCGTCATAGTGAAAATCTCATGGATAGAAAATATTAAGTCAAAATAAAGGAAATTCATAATTATATAAAGTTATGTATAAGTCACATGAAAACTTATACCATCAAGTCCTTTTATATGATTATTTAAAACTATATATAGAAGGATGTTTAGTTTTCACATCTATTTTGTCTTATGGGAACATGTTGATGTATCTATGGGAAATATAAGGTATTGGCCCCACCATTCAATGCCTATCCAGAGCATACTTCATATCAATTTAATAACTAAATAATATGGCTTAATAGATATCTGTATTTTACAATGATTAAAGATTTATCAATATTTCCCCAGGTCGTCAAATAAGTACCAATGTTAAAATAGAATGAAAAATGGTATGTGGTTTAGGTAATGAATATGTCCCTAATAAATGATATTGATAATTTGGGGAAATTCAATGTTCAATGATCATAGTAATTTTATTATTTCAAGCAGACTTAAATAAGGCATTACAAAATTAAATGAAAATACAATTCTTGAATTTTTTTAAAAAAAATACATAGGAATATTAATGTTTGTATTGATATAAAATATCCCTGGCTGAGTAAAAATATAAGGTTTTTGTCAATGATGAATGTAAACTCTATGAAAATATATTTAAAAACATCTTGTGGAAAAAATATTTTTTTATGAATTTTTAAAATTAGTTTCATTGAAAATAACTATTTCAAACATTATAATTAAAATGATAATGTTTATAAATGAAAATGAAGCATCAATGTAATGATGGAGGGAAAATCTGTAAATGTCTTACATGGTAAAAATAACATTCATTCTGCATGAAATAGGGTTATAAAATTTTCTTGTTTAGAAAGAGAAAATAATATTCCATTAATAACATTTTTAAGAAAAATAAATATAAAAATATATTTAATTAGTAATTTATAAAGGTTAAAACAATTTGGAATTTTTTTTAAAAAACCATGTTTTTTAGAAAATGGGTTCTCTAATTAAATAAATAAATGATGTTGTGTTTTACTAAAAATTATTTCTGAAGCATTTTTAGTTCCAAATACTTGGAAAACATACTATTACATGAAAAAGGTCGAGAATAATAATAGAATAATAAAATTTATGGGTTTACTAGATAATTATCCAATCACTTCCTCTATGTTAAATTCAAGTTTAAACATTATTGAACAAAATGAGACTGTGAAGTAAACCCTTGAAAATACCATAACATTGAGGTGAGGATAAATAAATGAATGGATTATCTGTGAAGCATTTATTTAAACTTAAAAAGTGTAAATACATGAATAGATAATAAAAAGTGATTACAAAAATAATTGTACAATATTAACTACAACAAGGGTGTAATATAACCCAAGGAAAATAAATTGGTTTATGAAATTTTTTTCCACTTTGTAATGCTTAATTGAAATTCAATTTGATTAAATAATTCAATTTAAAATTAATAATATCTGGAATAATGAAGGAATCATGATATTTTATTTCAATGTTTTATTATATACATTATATATGATAGTTTAGGTACACAATAATAACATATTACTTAAATAATAGAAATTGAGACGAAGTCACTTATAACTAGGTAAATTTTTAATTATAAGCCCCTTGAAAGAAATAAATTCTAATTAAAATTTAAATAACATTATGATAAAATAATTAATGATATAATATACAAATAGGGGTATTATATACACCATGTAAAAATGTATGTGTTAAAAATGGTGTGTGCCTCTCGGAAAGAAAGGTGATACAAGAATCCCTTACCGTATGTTTCGACTTGTTATTATATTTTTTCATAAATATTTCATGATTTTATTAACTAGATAATTTAAAACATGATGTAATTATCATATATACCATTTATATATATATTTATAATAATCTATAATATTTTGATATTGCAAATGAATGTTATAGTTCGTAGAGACCGTAGGTCCTACGTACGCCTGAATGCTACTTTTATTTCGTTGTTGTATTTATTAATAATGAAATGTAAATGATATATATATATACAAATATGTATAATATAATTATACTATCATATATATGTCATATATTTTAAATTAGTTTATTAAAACTATACTTTATGCATTCAATGTATTGAGTGAATGAATCACACCGCTTTGAGGAGGGGATAATCCAAACTTCTAAAATCAATGTTATCATATTTACACTTTTTAATAAGATTAAATGGAAAGTATTATAGTTGAATGTAATAAATAATAACAAGTTTTATTTTTAGGATAACATTATTGGAATGTGAGGATACGTACAAGTAGTAAACGTGTAACTATTTGTAGGGATTGACTGGGGTCAATAATCACAAACAAGTGAATGATAAATAGAATATTGATGGCCTCAAATCGATAAATCTATGATGATTTAAATTAAAATAAGTTCAAAATAATTAATGTCTTATAAAAATATTTTTTTATCATTTTAATAATGTTGAGTAATATTTTTAATCCCTAAAAATATAAGTATGTATATATACATGATAGGTTTCAATTTCAACTGAACAATTCCATATTTTGGTTGTTCTTTGATAAAATTGTAATTCATCCCTTACTCCATTAAAGGTATATCAAATACCTAACCCCTTTTTTTATAAGAACTAAAATATTACATTAAATAGACCCCAATACCAATTAAACAAGTCATTATATTTATCCCTAAATATTTTCCCAAACCATTATGGTTAATACCTTAATCAATGAACATCGAAACATATAATACAGGTATATAATTTATATTTATTCATCATATTATATAAGTAAAACCATTTACATATTGACTATAATATTTCATAGGTCAGTGGTTGGAGTTAAAACCTTATCGTTAGTTGGTCAGTGATTCATGTCCAGTGGCCAACCCGAACATTATGGGACTTCACATGACATTCATGTTATCATTTTTGAAGAACCATATTAATAAAATTTAAAAAATAAATTTATTGTACATCCATGAATTTACCCATTATATATTGTTTTAAGTATCCCCAACACACTAATTCTTCATCCATACATTTCCATATAGGTCCTTACTTGTTCAAGGGTTTATATTTTATAAAGGGAGGTTGGTAAAACTAAAACCCATAGTGTGATCATTAGTTATCATATTTGAAAAACCGTATAATAATTTATAGGATGTCTAAATTTTTAAATATTATTTTAAATTTATGATACCTCAGGTTTGACCTACATCATTCAATATTATTTTTTCACCCCCCCAATTTCAATTAAGTATCACTTTTATTATGATGTTTAAGAATGAAAATTTTATTGGTGATGTTTGGAAGACTTTGCAGAAATTTATTGTTTCTTTTAAGGTTATTCAAAAGGATCAAATTTGGTTCACGGTTTGGGAAAACTATGCAACACCTATAAGGGACCCTCCACAATGAAACATGGGCTAAGGGGGAAGGTTCATAGGTGGCTTGTGGTTTTCCCAAACCTTGTAGTGGCTTATGAGAAACCATCAAACTAGGGACAGAGGGCTTCAATATGGTGGATTCATGGTTTGGAAACTATGAAATCTAATCTTGTGATGTTTCCATTTGAAATTGATGATGGTACATGATTACTGCATGTTTTTCTTGAAAATGTGACTAAGCATGCATGTTCAGCAAACTATATCCTAAAATATTGAATCTCATTCAGTTTTCTTTTTTAATGCCTTGTTTCCCCCAAAAAAAGACCTACCTTCGGATTTTCCCTATCAATTTTTTTACAACCTCTCCCCATCGGGTTGGAAGCAATATGAAAGTGTTCCTAGGTACATTGATCCTCGATTCTTTCCACAAGTAATGATTCTTGGTAGGGTTTCCATAGTTTTTCTATGATATACATCTCTATCTCTCTTGGTTGTTTTGATCTACATCTATTGTGGATGATCAATGATAATTTCTTTCAAATATGATTATATTTAGATGTGTATATGGCAGAGAAAGATATAGAAAGTGGGGTTTTGGAGTTCCACCCCTATTTACTAGATTTTTAGATTCATTCTTCATTGTCATCATAAAACATGAAGTAGGTGGATTCAATATTGAATCCTATATTTTAAAGATGAAGTATTTATTTAAAATTCTTAATTATTCTTGAATTTAATTATAAATTTTTTGTTAAATGATTGTTGAAACCCCTTTGAGTGATGTTTTTAGAAAACATGGATATTGGGTTTCTTGTAGAAAGTTATTTATTTATTGAATTTAAAATGAAGCTTTTAAAATGCGAGGTTTTATGCATGTTTTGGAAATGATATAATAAAAGTTAAATCCATAAAATTATGTTTTTGTAGAAAGTAATTGTTCTGTATTATTAGAAATATTTTTTTTGGATGGTTTTAAATAAAATAACATTTTTATTGAAATGGTTTAAATTGATTGTTTGAAATAAGGTTTTAGAATAATGGATGTGTTTGTGACGTTGGATTTGATGTGGATAAGGTTTTAGAGTCTCCCACAAAATTAGTGGGATGGATAAGGTTCAGTTATCTCCCCCTTTATAATGCTTCACTATGTGATGTCTTATAAAAAGGATGACATACCACTTGTGAGTATAGGTATATCTAGGTTTTCATGCATGGTTGGATATGTGGATTAATTAATGGAATGATTATGCCCAAATAGACTTTTTGAAATTATTTTATAACATTGTTTGATTATTTTCATTAGATTTTGAGGTTGTCTTGATAAAACTATTCGTATAGATATTTTTCACACATTGATAAAAACTGCATTTATAATTTTTATATATATAATGTTTTATATAATTATGCTAACATTATCTATCATACTAGCGTGACTAGGGAATTCATTGTAAAATCATACTGAGTTTTAGGACTCATCCTTGGATTGGGTAATTTGGTTCTTTTTTATATTTTTTTCATCGAGATAAAATAAATGGTAAAGTGTCACACTTCTTTAGTGATGTTCAGTGATACCATGGAAAATTTTTGGAGTATGGATATTATTGAACATTTGATGATTGTTTGAGTTTTTGGATCTTGTCAGTTATGTGTTATTGTATCTAACATAGTGTTTAATTTAATTATATTATTGTACTCTTTATTTTCAGCTTCGATATAAATGGTATTACATTGATTTTTTTTATATTTTTTATCATTCATCATGTTGTAGTTCTGCATGGGTGTGTTAGGTTTTTTGTTTTCATTCAAACAGAAAATCATAAAACACTTTATAATAAATCCGTTTACATTTATTTCCAGAATTTTGTGTCTTGGGGATGTATTTTAAGTCCAATTTATGTTTCACTACCTTCACAAGAATATGAGAATAATAGGGATGTTACAACTGGTAGCAACTTGTAATTTCCCTACCTAACAAGTTGTATTCAATTATATCAGTCTTAGAGTTGAAAGTAATTATGGTAAATTATTTGTTCTAATTTGGTAGAAAGGAGTAGGATTACCTGGACTGGAAATGTGGAGAATAAAAATATTTATCCAAAATTTGTATACTTAAATTAAAGTTACATGTTCTTTGGATAAACTTATAGGATTTGAAATCTCATTGGCACAAGTTTGAAAAGTGTGATGAGAATGAATTGTACTAGAAAATTAATTCTTACTATGAATGAATATTTAATTTTCAATAGTGATATATTATTTGGAGAAATTTGTGACTTTCGAAAAAAATTTGCTTTTTTCACATGAAAGACTTTTGAAAGAGCATGATTGTGGAATTAGGAATATGGTCTGATTTTCAAAAAAGAGTTCAGAATTTAAAAAATGTTTGAACATTATATAATTAAATTTTGAAAATCATTGTTGTTATTATTCTACTGTGATAGAATATGAAATTTTAAACCATCAGTAAATATATATAGAGATTAATTTAATTTTTTTCTTATAGAAAATGGTACCAGATAGGTGTCATAGAAACCAAACACAAGAAGATACTAAAAATTTAGTTTCACATGAGATATATTTGAACAACAAATTGGTTTAGAGTCTAGTAAACGATTTTCAAGCTATGGATAAGGGTAAAATGAGAACCAATTCAAGGTAATTTGATCATTTAGTCCATTAATAAGAAGCAGAATCCACCCACAATTTGGGGGGGTTCATAATCAATGAATGTATAGGTCTGGTAGAATGGGATGAATCAAAGATTTTATTTATACAACACACTAGCAAAGAATAACGTCAATCAGGTAATTTATATACTCAAGGATCTTGATTGCATGTGGTGGGATTTTGTAGTCCATTTAAAATTTGAATAAGGCCTTCCATGTGAGGATTTTGAGGAATTATTCAATGAAAAATTATATCCTAACATGTTCGGAACTCAAATAACAATTAAATTCTTCATTATGAAGTAGGGAAATATTTTTTTCATAGATCATGGGGAAAAATTTATTAATTTAGTCTTCTTTTCACCCATAGTTTCCTCCAGGGAATTTTTGAAGGCATACATCATTGAATCAGTGTTGTTGTAGGATATTTGATATAATATAGATGTTATCTATATTACAAGAAAATTCCATGATGGTAAATAGATAGATAGTTTCACAAAGGGACATCATACGGGATATATGATGAGTATGTATGTTGATACCTATAATAAATAGTATGAATTATAATGATAGGAGAAATAAGAATAGAGACATCAATTTCCAAGGTGGGAGAATGTATGAAAGTAAAACAGCTAGATTGCTAAATCTTCCTCCATGATCAAAGTTCCATTATAGATTTTTTCAATTTTTTTCATTGGACCATATGAATATACTGTGTGCAGAACCACCAAGAGATTTTCCTACATACAATAATATGGGGAATCTTCAGTGATATCATCTGAGGTTGGTTGTTTGGGACACTTATCTTGTGTCAGAGGCATTGTATTCTTTGACAAGACGAGGTTAGCATGATCATTTTCATCAAAATGTTACAGTTATCCATGGTGATTCTATGAATACCATGGATCCTCAGGAAGGACAATCTCAATAGGGTAATAAGAAACAAAGTTTTGTGAGAATGAAATTATATGGAGATGAGCTATTTATGGTGGATGGTCTATCTGGCCCATCAACTCTAAAAGGTAGATTCATTTTAATTCAAACCTTATTCATGCTTTTTAAAATATGGGTGAATCCCATTACATTATTTCTTCTTGTGCTAGTGAATTATTAAGATTAGATGACAAGATGATGCCTTCTATGATAAATATTAAAACTCCTCTGGCGCAAAGAGAATTTTGAGCCTTTATCTATAGAAAATTTTCTATAAATGATTATGTAGATGAGATGAAATGGGATTTCTATATATTTAAGGTATATATTTTTTGAAATAATCCAAGGTGTGGATTGTTTGAAAACGTACAAGGATCACATTGAATTTTATATAAGAATGTTTAATTTTACTACTAATGATGGCGTCAAGCATATCTTTCAAGAAGACCAGAATGTAAAACAAGTTGAAATATATTTTTGGCATTAAAAGTAGGAATTATTTTTCACTAGATGAAAAATTTTACCATGGCATTAATTGATGTGTTAAAATGTTGAATTTTTCTAGCTCAGGTTGATCAGTTTCATGATGTCTTTCATGATAATTTCTCAGTGTTACCACCAATAAGAGAAGTGGGGTTTATGATTTTTCTCCTCCCAGGGACTAGTCCTACTTCCATTATGATATATAGAATTACATTGATATAATTAAAGGTAGTGAATGTGACATTTTAAGGGCTTAAAAGCAAAGTATTCATTTGGATAATAACCCCCCAAGGAAGAAATGTTTTTTTTCAAAATGGAAGATGATTTTTTTTGAGATTATCATAAAATTAACGAAGATACAATAAATAATAGGTATCCACATACACATATTTATTAATTTATTCATCAATTATGGGGATCTCAGTGGTTATCCAAAACTGACATGTAATCAGGACATCATAAATTCTGAGTTTGGAAGGAGGATATTCCAAAAATATATTTTAGGAGAAGATATATCAGTTATGAATATGTGGTAATGCCATTAGATCTTATGATTTTACTAGAAATATATATAGAATTAAAGAATCATATATTTCAAGGATATTTTCATTTTTTTTTGTGTTTGTGAATGATATATTGGCGTATTCAAGGAAACGTGCTAAGCATGAAAACTCTTGGACATAGTATTGGGAATTGTGAGGGGTCATCATTTATTTGAAAATTTATTAATGGGCACTTTCTGGATATAAAGTGTATGTTTTATTAGACATTTGAATTATAAAAAAAAGTTTATATTGATCTAGTAAATATAAATGTTGTTCTCTACTAGAAACTGCCAAATAATGTCTTAGAGATAAAGAGTTTCCATAGCCTAGTTGGTTATTACATATTCTCTGTTCTTGAAATCTCATGACATGATTCAACTATGATATATTTGAAAAATAAGAATTATCCATTTTAGTGGGATGGGAAATTCCAAATACATTTTCAATAGCTAAATTTTAACCTTACATTAAAAGCAATCTTGATTTTTCCAAAATCCTGACAAGGGTATGTATTTTATTGTGATCCTTTGGAATATGGGTTATGATGTGTCCTCATGCATTGAGAACATGTTTCTGCATATGGGTCTAGTTATGAGTGCATGAAAAGAACTTCCAAACATATGATTTTGAGTTAGCTTCTATAGTACATGATTTGACGACATGTCATTATTATCTCTTCTATTATAATTTTTTTTCTAATACTAAAATCAGAAAATATATTTTCTTACAACATTATTTTAATCTATGACAAATAAAATTGATTGATTATCTGAAAATTTTATACATTTTCAGGATGTATACACCAGTTAACGGATTTTAGGTGGTAGTTCCATTAACCATAAATTAATATTATATGTTTAAAAAAAGATTTAGATGAGTGGTATTTGATGTCAGTCCTAACTGACATGCACTTGGAATGTGAAGAATAAGGTGAATGTTTCTTCTCCTTTCCATTTTTTTGTTCCTGATTTCAAAAATATAGTTAAATATAAGTATACATATGATGTAGAAACCATGGATATGAGGTCAAAACTCTATAGTGTGGAGACTATTATGGGACAAAATCTTAATGGGAGTTTAGTGTTGTGGTCCTGAAATTTCTAATTCACACTTGTGTTTTATCAAGAACAACTTTTTCTTGTCTACAAACAATCATGATGTGATTTTCATCCTAGAATACAGATGATGTATAATGTATTGAATGAATAGTTTAAATGGGTTGGTGAAAAGGAGGGTGGTTGAGTTTGGTTTTGAAATTCATAACATGACATCATATTAAGCTATAACATCATCAACAATAAGGTATGCCAATGTATTTAATGAATCCTATTTCGAAATTGGAGTATATAATAAGGGATTTTTAATAGGTCTTCCATGAATGGTTCAGAAACATTATTACATATGAGTTAGAGTGGATTGGCATAAAATGATGGCACATTTAATCCTTATTCATGAATATCATATGGCTGATGACATATCAATGACCTATATTTGAGAATTGGTAAATATACATGGCATAATTTTTTCAACAGTTTCAGACAGATATCTAACTTTTACATCTCCTTTATGGAAATAGATAAATACAATGGTAATCAGTTGAAAATGTATAAATTCTATAATCCTTAGACAAAAAAATCAGATTATATGATACAAATGCTGGACGACATTATGCAGGCTTCTGTAATTGATTTTTTTGGATCAAGGGAATATCATTTTCCATTGGTGGAGTTATAGTATAACAATAGATATTAGGACATGATAAACATGTCTCCTTTTGAATCATTAGATGTGAATCATTTCTGTTCTCCACTTCGTTGGGTTGAAATAGGTGGGACATTACTAGTTGGGTTAATCCTTGTTCAAGAGACAATAGAGAAGATTCAGTTGGTCAGGATATTAATGGAAACGGCCCAGAGTCAGAAAAATATATATGTGGATCATCATTGATGACCATTTTCATTTGAGGTGAGTGATCATGTGTTTTTATGAATCTATACAAACCTTAGACATTGATGTTTTGGGAAGAACAATAAGTAATATTTTCTATACATATTCCCTTTTCATATATTGAAACATATTAGTAATTTTTTATATCATTTGTCTATGCCACCACTATTCAGTGTGGTGGAAAATTTTTTCATGTTTCTTAGTTGTAATAAAATCGTCTAGGTCCTAGAATTTTGATTCGATGGGATCATGTTGAAATAGATCTAAATGCCTCAATTTTTCACATTCCAGTGTATATTTTCGATAGAAAATACAAATCACTGCATGAAAATAACATTGGTTTAATGAATTTTTTTTTGAAAACATCATTAGATTTAGGAAGAGATTAGGGAATATAAGAAATAAATTAAAGAGTTAGGGATGAAACTATTTTAGATCATTGGATTTTATCTAAATTTCTTGGTAAGGAACTTCTAATGAGGTAGAGAATGTTGTACCCCCGGTTTCAAGTATTATTACCTTTCTATTTTAAGTATGTAATGTATATGGGTGAGGTTTTGTATACTTAGGATAACAATTGAGACATTTTTGGGCTTTTATAATGGTACACGATAGGTTCAGAGTTTGAGAAAATCGTATAAAACCTATAGGAAATTGTGCACAATGGAACAAGGGGATAATGGGAAGTTTTATGGAAGGAACATGGTTTTTCGGAACTATGTGGAAGCCTATGAGAAACTTTTCCACTTGAGAGAGTCAGAATTGGTATAGTTGGAGAAATGGTTTTTAATAGTGTTATCCAACCCTATAAGGATCTTTCTAGGGATAAAATCTGGTTCGTGGTTAGTTCACAATATTCCTAATCGTTTGACTAATCAGGAAAAGTAAAAAAATGATCCTAATATTGTTGATCTAGGTTGATTATACTTTTTAATGCCTCTTTTTTCCCAAATATTCCATATCTCAGGTTATCCCAATAAAATTTTTGACAAACCCTCACAAAAAATTTGGAACTGATCCAGAGGCTTTCTTTGGTAAATTGAATCATGATTCACATAGTATGTCATCATTCTTGGAGGTTTTGGTGTTTTTCATAGATTCAGTTCTCTATCTCTCTCAATTTCATTGATCTACAACTACTACAGATAGATCTGAGTTATTTCATTCCAGAAAGATTATATTACTCAATTTTCATGATATTATAAGATATATAAGTTGAGGGTTTGGAGTTTAAACCTATCGTAGTTGGATTTTGAGTGCCAGTATTGGTTGTCATCATAATACCTGAGGTAGGTGGCTCCACTCTCTACTCTACTATTTAGAATTCGATATCATGATGTCAAATTGTATATTTTATTGAAATTAATCTTATATGTTCTATGAAATGATATGTGAACACTCTCTTGAGTGATGGTTTGAGGAAACATGGAAATTGGTTGTTTTGTAGAAAGATCATTTAATACATAATTTTAAAATATTGATTTTGAAATGTGGATTTTTTCTATAAATTTGTTAAATAGATTAATCAATTTTTTCCTATAAAAGATTGTTTTTAATAAAATTAATATTTATGGTTGATTTGAAATAGTTTCTTTGAATGGATTTCAAAAAAAGATTGGTTTTATTGAATTGGTTGTCTTGGAATTAGTTTTTTGAATAATGGTTGTCTAGGATCAGGTGAATTTAGAATATATAAGTATAATGAGTCTCCACCATCATTAATGGGATGTATATGGGTTAAGTATATCTGTTGTAAAAAATGATTCCTATGTAACAGCTTGGTGACAGGATGAACCACCACTAACGAGTATAGGGTGGTCCAGGTTTTCATGCATGGTTTGATGAGTGGATAAGTGAAATAGAATGGATATTCCAAAATATAATTTTTGAATGGAATTTATAAATTTTTTTGGTTTCAATCATTATATTTTTAGGTAGTATTGAGAAAGATGTTAATGTGGTAATTTATTATAGTTTCTTATTAACAATTTTTAGAATTATATTATATAAATTGTATTACATAAATGTGATACAATTTTCTATCTTAGTGGAGTGAGTAGGGAAGTAATTGGGAAATACTACTGAATTTTAGTATTGACCCCTACTTTTGAACTTTTTCGGTTTTTTAGATTTTGGTCATTAAGTTATAAGAAGATGTAAAGTATCACACTTCTTTATTAATATTTGGTGATGCTTAATAAAAATTTTTGATTCTTGTTTCCTTATGGATATTCTAATATTTTTTTCAGTCTTTTGGTCTTGATGGTTATGTATTTTTCTATTTTAATTATGTTATGTAGACTTCCATTATAGTATACCTGATAGTTGTTATTGATATAAATGGTTTTACCTTTAGATTTTTAACACTCTTTATAATGCATCATGTAGTAGTTGTGTTGTGGTGTGTTTGGATGGTTGTTTTCATTAAAATGGTATATCATCCCCCAATTTTTAATGATGTTCTTGGCATTTATTTCTAGTGTTTATCATCTTGGGGATGTCACTTAAGGCCAATTGACATTTTTATACCTTTTCAAGATAATGAGAAGAATATGGGTGTTACGATCATTATCTATTGAGATAATTCATAATGTTTTGTAATGATAATGTCAACTATCCTAACAAAATCCCTTGAGAGTGTCAAAATACGTGTGTAGTAAGGCCAGTTATTTTGTTGTTGATTATGCTTGAGTAAGGCCTGACACACCTTTTCGAAGATATTACCCTGATTCACATTTTTTCCTGAACCACAACAACTTATAGTAACTAGATAGGGTCATATTTCTATGAATATCCACATATTAACTATGTTACCAAAATTATATGATTTTATTCTGTACTTATCCAACAATATATCTTAGGGTTATGTTTTTTAATCTGTGTTTCCATAAATATTGTTCCCAAGGTTTCTACTAGACTTACTCTAATCCAATAGTAGTTCCCCGACCTGAGAATCATGGAGCCGGTGTCATCTATCATTACATTGGAATAATTACAAGTAAAAACATACCCAAAGATAAACGATATTAGTATCCATGGTTAACCATATACATAAGTCTGGTATTAAAATTTAATACTTTAATTTTTTTGAGAATAACTTTATTTCACTTAGTATATCCATGCATATATTCCTTTGTAAACAAGATGGAATCATGGGGAAGGGAAAAAAATAATTGTGTGGTCAAATTCATAGTGAGGGTATTATAAAATAGAATCAATAATTAATAAATGATAATAATCAATATGGAATGGTAAAAAACTGAGAACACATGACCTGTAATCAATAACTAATAAAGAAGTGAATAAATAACATGGAATGGTAAAATCTGAAAACACAAGTCATTGGATCAATAAACTGAGACTGGAATTCAATGATAGATTTCTTATTAGTGAAAATATCAGGGATAATAAATAATGAATCAAAATAAATTAAATTCATATAATTGGATTTCATGTATTATCCACATGAAAACCTTTACTGTGAAGACCACTCATAATATAGTTTAAAAGTACAGGTAGAATCTTGTTTAATTTTCACAACTAATTTTTCTCCAGAGAACCCATTGATGCATCATAGTGATATATAAATTTTGGGCACCACCTATAACAACATTTTCAATAATTCCCCATATCAATTTTATAAATAAATATTTTACCATATCAAATATTCATATTGAACAAAGAATATGGATTTATCAATATTTTCCAAGTTAGTCAAATAACTATCAAAGTGAACACTGTATGAAAAATTCTATAAAATTTTGGTACTAAACATATACATGAAAAATGATATGGATAATTTTGGGAAACTAAATTTTCAATGATTATAGAAAATTATTTATTTCACGCGGAATTAAAAAAGGATTCAAGGATGTGAATTCAAATACTATACTTGGCCAATTCAATCAAAATCATTAAAATGAAGAATAAGGATTGTATCAATACAACATTTCCCATGTTGAGTAAAAATTAAGGGTTATTGTCATTGACTGATGGACATATTATAAAAATTATATTTAAAAAATTATTGAGGAAAATATAATATTTATTTTGAAAAATATTTTCAAAATACTTTTCATTGAAAATAACTTTTGAAAAATAAACTATTAAAAATTAACCTTTTAAAAATGGAAATAACGATTTCTCATTTGTTCAAAAATTTAAAATAATATTCCATTGAAAATATTTTTAAAATAAAAAATTTTAAAACATTATTTAAAAAATAAATTTTGATTGATTAAATTATTTTTGAAAACACTTTTAGAATACATGGTTATTTAAAAATGTTATTTGACAAAATAGTGAAATTAAGTCGTGTTTTCTTTAAAACAACATCTATTACAATTTCAATTTAAAAGAGTAAAATTATTGTAATATTACATAAAAAATAAAGGAATAACTTTAGGGTAACTATATTAAAGGGTTTTTTGAACAATGATCCAGTAATTTCGTTTTATCTAAATTCAAGCATTAGAAATCCAGAACAAAATGAGATTGTGACGTGAACACTTTAAAACAACATAACATTAATGTTATATTAAATTAGTAAATATTTTATGTGTGTTAATTTTAAATCCAAATAAAAAATTAGAAATAAAAAAAAGATAGAAAAAATTTATTACACACATAATCATACAATATTAATGACAACAAGGAAGTAATATAATATAATGAAAAGAAATTGGGTTATCAAATTATTTTTCCCTTGGTAACATTTATTTTAAATCCCCTTTGATGAAGCAATTAAATTTGATACTAAAAACATCATGAATAGTGAATGAATAAGGATATTATATGACAAGGTGGTATTATGTAAACCATATATAATAAATTGGCTTTTAAAAATTAAAATATGCCTCAACTAATTGAATTTGAGACTTAGTCCCTTATTACATGGTAACTTATAAATTATAAGGAATATTAAAGACATAAAATAAAATAAAATAAAATGAAGATAAATTAATTAATTATATAATACATCAATTGGTTCAGTAGATACATCACATAAAATGTTTGAGTTGTAATAATGTTGTATGACGCATGGAAAGAATAGTGAAACAAGAATGCCTTAATCTGAATTTCCAATGGGTGAAAGTCAATTATCTTCCTATATAATAGTTTTAAACATGTCAGTAACTTATACCAAAACCATAATTTTATTTATAATATAATATATTATGTTTATATAGTATCTTATTACTCGTTTGTAATCAGTCTTTCTTTATTTTCACTATTTTGGTTGTTAATTGCCAGGATTTTTGAGAATATTTTGACTTTTTATTTTTTTCTTCTTAGATCGATAATGATTCCATCATATTGATAATTTTAAAAATTATTTTATTATAATATATATATATTATATATGTATTCATAATAATAAAATATATTTGGAGATAAGAAATCAAATGCCGCATTTTTTGGAGTTGGTTGGTCGTATATATGCATGAACACTACTTTTTTTCATTTTTAAAAGATGGAAAAGTAAATAGTATATATATATATTATAATTAATGTTTCATATATATTTAATATTTTCTAAAGATTTTTATTAAAATCATATTTTATACATTCCATGTATATCTTGAATAAATCACATAGGTTTGAGGGCGTAGTAGTCCAAACTTCCATAAAAAATGTGATCGTATTTACATAAAAGGAAAATTATTCTTTTATGTTTTAAATAATAATTTCATAAGTATGAGTAAACATAAATATAACATATATCATATATATACATGGTGTCCATAATTATTCCAAACCATGATAAGTGGTAACAGAAAAACAACGGCATTGTTTTATGAGGTGGTAATTCATCACACACATAAACATGAATTTTATTACCCATTTTATGATAGTGTGTATAATTGAAGGTATAATCCAAATAAAAAAATATAACTATATTTAGTATAATTAGTTTCTTATATAATAATTTATAATAATAGTTGAGGGTGGTTAGGGAAATAACATGAAAGTCATCATTGGAAAATATTACCTCATTTTCAGGAACACCTTTTGGCTAAAAAAAATACATCCTTAGATGTATTTCATCATAATGAGATGATTCATGGTTTATGTTTTGGATTTTTTAGATATTATTTTATTATATTTATGTCAATCCAATGGGCTTGATAGTTTAATATATGTGCAAGGGTCTGGTGCCCTTTTACAGTGGAGGAGGAGTGGTATTCATTTAAATTTTTGAAAAGAGTGTTGGAATCACATTTTCTCAATGAAAAGTGGCTCAAAAAAGAGACCACATTTGATAACATATAGTATATGTTTTAAATATTAACATATAATGACATTTGTACATGTTTATTGGTCCTTTTTGACCTTAATTTAATGTTTTAGTACCTAGTTATTTTCAATGTTTTCTTAATAACTATGAATACTTCTAATCACATTCACTAATATTTTTTATATAAATCAATTTTAACCTCATAAGTAATTATAAATAATTCTTATTAAAAATATAGAATCATTTTTTTAAAAGTAAAATCCCATAAGTCGTTTAAATTAATTTAAATTTCATCTCACGGATGAGACAATAATGTTGATTGATGAAGTAAAATGTTCAGAAGTTTGCTGTTTTTAAATATTCATTATCATAGTGAAATTGATTACAATAAAATTAATTGGATTAAATGAAATATATTTTATCTAATTTAACATTAAAAAAAATCTCATTTAACCTGACAAGTATAATGTATGACAATGCACTTTTGAATTAAAAATCAGTATTATTTACTATTAATCAAAAAATAGACCTCACAAAAAAAACCAATAATTAACCCTAGAATAATTTCGATGTTTCTAATACAAAAATTATGTTCATTTATATATATATATTTTAAATATCCAAAAAAAATTATTTAAAATAGTTTCTCCATTAAAAGGTGGTAAAATTCCATCTCGAACAATATAGGGTTTTACGTGTAATATTAGATATGTCCTTATGTTATGAATATAAAATATATTGGATGAATATAAAAAATATTTTAGTGAATAATATATATATATATATTTATATTTATATATATTTAATACCATTCATTAATAGAAAAAAAATAAATTTTTAGGATAAAACACTTGGGTGATCATAAAAACATTTACCTTATATTTACCTAGTTCTTATATTCATTTATATTAAATTGTTAACCATTGAATTAAATAATATATATATATATACTTATAACAGTTAATACTATTTGGAAAATATAATTTTACCGCCATTTTATATCTTATTATATAAAATAATCATCTTTTAATAATGTATTTTTTTCCAAAAAACTTAGTCTTGCATATAATGTAAGTCATCGATGAAAGTCCTTGCGTATGTCACACACTTTTTCAGTATTTCTTGCATTGAATGCTATATCATATATTCAATTTATTTAAAATTGTAAATATATTATATAATCTTGGGATATTATATTCCCTTACACTTTTGTAGTTACATGTCGTACATGGTATAGAATACAATGTTCTTGCATTATAATTTTGGGGCTATGCATCGAGGGTTGGGGTCACTACAGTTGGTATCAGAGACTATTTAGTAGAAACCATGGGATCAAGATTTAGAAAAATATAGATTTTGAATCATATATATATGATACCTTTAGAGGATATGTATATAATAACATAGTAATGTTTGTGTAAGGTATAGTTTATGTGGTTTTCCATGAGGTACATCTGTGTCTAGAATCTATAAGTATATGTGGTTATAGAATAGATTTAACTTGGGATAAGAACTATAAAAAGGTTGAGTCAGGATTGACTTGAGCATAACCTGGTACATGAAGACGAGCCTTAATGCACTCCCATTTTGACACTAGAGAGGGAAATTCTTAAGATAATTGACCTTTTATTTATAATCCATTATGAATGATTTGAAGAGATTATAAAAATTAATAAACTAGGGTAACCCCTTTACAAAATAATGACCCATGTGGAAATAAAAAAAAGGAGTATTTATATACTAGTATTCAATAATTATGTACTTGAAGTATTTTACCGATGGTGTTTTACTTATATGAATCATGAATCATCAAAGGATTATAGAATATATTACGTATTCAGTAACATATGAACCATGTATACCATCCTGGGTTTTTGTGTTTAAGATTCAAAATAATATCAATGACATAAATTACTATTTTAGTGTGTATTTAAAGACAGTGTATAGATATTGGAAATAGTGTGTGGTACGTTGATGGAAAGAATAGTATTTATTGGAAAGGTTATTTGAGGAATGATGTCTTTAAATTTTATATACATAATTTCAAGGTATTGATAACCATTAGGTTTTATATGATAATTAATTACACTGTAATAATAGTCAAATAATATATTTATACATTAAAAAAATAATAAATAAATAAATAAATAAATTGTATTGAAAACATTAGTAAAAATGTTATTTAATAATTATTTTTATTTCAAGGATTACAATCATATTTTTTAGAGTATATTACAGGAATTAAAATTATTCGGTTTTTTAAAAAGATAAACCAGTATGTTGGGTGACAACCAATAATTTCTGGAAAGGCCATAGGGATTGAACCCATGACCAACTGATGATAATGGTCTAACCTAAAACAGTGATATGCACAATTTCCTTGTTAATATTTCAATATTTTTAGTTAAATAATGATGAAAAAATGTCACTAAGGGGAGAGAATAATTTTTTGAGGTTTTTATAAAATTTTATTAGTCATATTTTTTTGGGAAAATAATTAGAGATATATAGAATGACTTGACACTCTTTATGGTTCTTCTAATTGGTTAGAAATTAATTTTAGTGTTGTAGGCACAAAAAATAAATTCATTTTTTGGATATTTATTCTTATGAATAAATAATAAATTGGAATTTTAATTAATAAAAACCAATGGATGAAATTTTTCTTATGAAATAGAAATATATCATGTAAGTATATTTCTATTTGTTCATATATAGTAAAATAATTATCATATTTAGAAAAAGTATATTGAAATATAATTATATCTTACTAAAATAATTTCTAATGATATCAATGACCATTCCACACCAAATATATTTTTGGTTTGGAGTCCCTAAACATTACATTGATCATTCACTTCTTTTTGGTCAATGATCTAAATTACTCTCTATAAATATTTATTTTTTTCCTCCATGTATATTTGATTAGAATCCCTCAATGTTATCCTAGTTTTAAACCATGTTAGGTGACTATTAAAGGTGAATTTTAAACATCCATTCCTCTCTTATTAAGAGGATATTTTATTAAATCCTTTTACAATTTGGGTTTTTCATCAACGGTATTTCCAAATTTCTATCCCTTAATTATAGAGATCATGTTTAGATTATGAGGATGCAATTTATTTAAGGTGGGGAGAATGTGGCACCCCAAATAATCTAATATAAACCATTATATTCAATAGATAAATGGAAATATGACTCTATTTTTATATTGTGGTACATTCAATACTGAGGTGAATTTCATTACACACAACAATGACTTTCAACAATGGCATGTTTTACACGCAAGGCTGAATTATATAAAATAATTCTAATATTATAATTTAAAATGAAATTTATCTATTACCCATTAAAATTTTTGTTATAAATAGGATTATATAACTTAATAATATATGTATTTTAATTCTTTGGTCACCAATTAATTAAAAATTAATATAAAAACCAATTGAATTGAATGGAAGTGTTTTTAAAAAAAATTATTCTACACCAAAGATGTTTTTTCATAATAGATTAAATATATTACATTTCATAGATAATCATAATGAAATTTATATATTATATATTTAATAAATTTTTTTAAATTTGTACAATTTATTTTATAATAATATGATAACAACAAATCGAATTTTAGTCATGAAAAGATGAATTTTTATAAACGTGGTTTTGTAGACTTTGGGGGGTGAAATTTTATTAAAACATTTAAATATTAATAAATTTATCTGAGAAAATATCATTTTTTAAATTTTAATGTAAATATAATTATAGGGTTAATTTTTGAATTATTTCTAAGAAGCTTTTGTTTTCGGTGAATTGGGAAATTACTAAACTATATTTTAAAACTTATTTTTCATCTAAATAATTTATATTCTATAATTATATTTTAAATTGGATTCAATGTAATATTTTATAAAATATATATTAATCTAATTTAGGTAATTTTAATCACTTTTATATTTAATTTTGATATAAAAATGTAATAAACTTTTGATCATTTTCACTTTAAAACCTCTATTTCTCATTCGGTGAGTTGGATTAATTTTAAAGTGATTTTTTCAACTTATAAGAATTGAATTGGGAAAATTTTATTTAATAATATTTATCATAATATATTATAATTTCAAATAATGTTAATTTATTTTATGTGCAATGCGGTTTGTAAAAAGAGTTAAAATTAATTATAGTGATTAAGGATAAAATGAGTTTTCTTAGTGGTTAAGAATAGAATATAAATTAAATAATTGACCCAAAACGTTTCCAAAACAATTGGATGAATATATTTAGACATCTTCCATTCTATTATAGATTATGGACCATTTTTTGTGTAATGACCTGAACTTTTTCAATGATAATTGTTTCCTTGAAATGTGTGTTATGTAATTTTGTACACTACAAAACTATATCCCTTTTTTAATGAACTGAGTATAATTGAAATGTAATCATTGGGTTTCAATATCTATATGATCTTTGGTAAATTATGAATATTGGTAAATATGGACATTGAAAATATAACTCTTAATAATAATTTTAATGATATATTTAGTATTATAAATGATAGGGTTTAATTATTGTTAAAAGAACAGTCAATGGCCTCCTCTAGTTAATTCAAGTCCTAATATGCCCATTTATTAGAACATGGTATGGGGTATCATATTTGGGATTGAGTTTTAAAAACTCTCATTTCGAGCTTCAACTTGTTAAGCATTAATAACATCACACATGAGAGAAGTTCAGGTAAGTGGATATTACAACTTGGGCGATGTTATCCGACCCACCCCAAGAATCTATTACCGTTGAAAACCTTAACATTAGGCTATTTAAAAATGTTATAAGTGGTTATACTTTAAGGACATAGTTAATTATTTTATAATACCTTTTTATAAATAAAATTGTTATTTCACCATTTCTATTTTAAGAATAGTTTTTCCTAAAAAAGAGATGAAATTTGATAAATAGTTTCTTCCAATAAAAATTATACCATTATAAAAATATATAATTTAATATATTAAACTTATGTTCTAATAATAATGTTTATTATAATTAAATAGTATTATAAAAACACTCATTTTTTATATTAAATCATAAAATCACACAACCCGTCCCCTAAGGCCCATGTAGTGACTACCCCAAGGACACCTTTCAAAGGCCAGGGGCTTGTGACTAGCACTGGAAAGGCATATCCCAAAAAGAGAAGGAATTTCCATTAAACCTATACACACACACACACACCCAACCAAATCCCAACACACTAAAAGGGTGAAACATGTATACCACTAAAACAGTGCTAAGTGAAAGTACAAATGAAAGTAAGCAGCCTAGAAAAAAACCCAACAAGGAACCATAAACAATAAAGTAAAATGGAAAATATGATGTCCATCCATGAAAAAACCCACATGATCATGAGAGGAGTGAAGCTACTAGAAGGAGATGTATTATGTCTTTCATGAAAGGTCCTACTAGCCACCACCTAGTCCTAGCACACCAGTTCCACCATCGTAGCTTCTGTTAGTCCCATCCCTCGGAGCACCTCTATCGAAACATCTATCATATGTACCAGAAACAACACGTTCAATAGAATCCAATGTAGGGGTGAGTATAATAACACTCACTAGGGACACTAGGACCCCATAAGGCCTATTGGTAATACATGAATGATAAAAAATAAAAAGAAAACACCCTAGAGGTAATACCCCCATGCAAGACCACAACCACAAAGAACAAAGTAAAAGATGTAGCTCACACCAGGTATATCTTAAGTGCAGAAGTAAATTTGGTTTCTCATAAATCTATATCATCATATTTTGTCAAGATACTCTCATGTTGACCCACACATGGTTTATAGGTGGTGACCCATAGAGATTCTCAGAGTGTTGTCCCATAGAGGCTCGCTAGGTGCTAACCATCAAAAGATCACTAGGTTCTAACCCACATAGGATCACTATGAGCTGACCCACATAGATAATTTCTATGTGCTAACCCACACAAAGGATCTCTAGGTACTAACCCATAGAGAATCGCTAGGTGTCGACCAACATAGAATCTCTAGGTGCGAATCTACAAAGATAATCACAATGGGATGAACCACATATTATTGCAAGGTACTGAACCACTAAAGATCGCTAGGCATTGAACAAGTTAGAGGAACACTATTCCTTCTTCAGGTCATAGCCCGCCACTAGATTCCTGCACATAGAAATATTTATTTCTAGAGGATCCACTCCACTAGACATTGGTTACATATTAACCTCCATGAAGACCCACATAGAGGTAACCCAAAGGCAAGTATTTTTGAAAGGGTTACAATGCAATAGACAGCGTGTCGGTCAAACACTCATTCTGTAAGTTATAATCTTTTTAGTAAAAATGGATCAATTTTATTCGAGTCTGATCCAACCCAATAGTACTCCAAATTCATCCAAAATACAATTTTAGTGTCTTAAATGGTCTTCCCCTTCATGAGGGTCCCAACACCACTAACGATCTGTCAATCAAATGCACAGTTTGAGAGATACTGTCGTTTTAGTTCAAAAGTTTTTGGTTCGGTTCGGGTGCGGTCCGACCAGATCAGACCATCCCCAACCAACCCTATCCAGGGGTCTATCATGGGTCAAGCCTAGCAGTCCCATTGGGATTGTGGGTCCAACTCGATAAGTCAGGTCCGACCCGGTGGTGGGTCCGGCCTGGTGAGCTACGGGTCCGGCCCATTGTGCGGGTCCAGATCGGAGGTGCGGGTCTGGCCAGCGGGGTTGTGGGATCGCCTATCTATGATGTGATAGGTAGAAATGTACGGACTCTGTCCTATCCCACGTTCGAAGCGGGGTAGCCTTCTCACTGTATTCAAGCGACTATGGTGACTCTACCTAGTCAGCCAGCCTGGCCGACCATTTCGTAAGCACCTAAGTAGGCTTTGACGGCCGCTCCTCCACATAGCGCAAATGCGCACCATCCCCCTCACCATTGTGAATTGACATCCTTTTCACTTATTTCCGCCTCGGTGTGTTGATTTTTGTGCTGCCCCACCCAGCTGGTGGCCCTCAGTCCCCAACTAGCACGATGCTGGTGTCACCATCGTCACTACCGATGTTGCTGCTTGTGCAGTAGAAGAACCTTCAGTGGACCACCAGATGCACTCTTTTGATTTGTTCTTCACATCACATGTGTCTCCGTAATTTCAAGGCCATCACCTTCAATGTTACGGCCTAAAACTGCATTCACTGCTATTTTGAGAAATCATCCACGAAGAACGCACAACAAACAACCATAGAAAAGTTCTTGGGCCTTGTTCGTGTCCACTTGCGCCCTCAGTGTTAGAGTTTAAGCATGTGGGAAGTTCAGGGGTTGATGATTAATTATTTCATGCAAGGATTGTATCTTGAAAAATAAATCCCCAAGAATATTTACCCTCCCGAATAAATTCACGAATCATGGATCAACTTGTTCGTGGGTTTATCTGTGTTTGTCATCTCTAAAAAAGAATGGGGAAGAACATTGAAAACAAAGCAGCCCCTACCTTGTGGAAATTCTGTTATGATTCATTCTTACTCAATTTTTTACATTGTCTACATCACTTCCATATTCTTTCTTCGATGCACATCGATGAAAGTGATGTCGAACCAGCATTCGTCATTCTTCCTTGGGGAGGAAAACTAGCTGCAGTTCTTAGAGAATCCCTAGAGTTTAATTCCCCATTCTACCACATGGTAGTTTAATAAAAAAATTAAAATGATGAACTATTTCCACCATTATTTGATGCTCATTAAATGAGAAACATTTAATGAGCCACATTTAATGAGTCATTAAAAAATAACTACATCGCGGTTTCAACGAGCCATCATTGGCCCTCCATTAATGCACCTCATCATTGCTCTCTAGTGTCATCATCCGCAATCAAACTATTAGAAAAAATAAAATAATTAATTTGAATTAATTTATTATTTTTCTCAAAAAGTCTTAAAAATAGCTCTTCGAGTCATCCCTTGTTGACCAAAGTTATGTCACTTCTAATAGAATCCCATCATTCTGAGTTCAATGGTGCCCTCATATTTTTTATCTGAGAACCACTTAAAATAATTGAAAAAACCTGCTCGCATGTTCATTTAAATGAAACTGAAAAAAGTTTAAAAATTATCATTCACCCTTAGACCGCGCTAGTTAAGGATAGGCTCTTCCTAAGGGGAACATTCCCCCATGAGTTAAACTGTACTCTCTAATTTCTAATACAAGTATCCATTTAGGAGTTATAAATATTTTACAATAAAATATCAGTTAATTAATTATTTTATTTATGGCCAAAAACTAACACCGAATGCTGCCCTGTCTCGACCCATTTAAGGATCTACCTAAGGAAATCATACCTTTACGAGCTCATTGGTGGTCTCAGATTGTTTATCAAGTCACTGATCCTGAGTTATAATAATTTAAAAAATAAAATAATTTTATTTAAATATATTATTTATGGTTATTCCATTTTTGGGTTTTCTCATTAGAGGCATGTGAAAACTAAACATATGTTGCGTTGAGGGTATAACCACTAACTTGAACGCAACTTTTCCCCTAGGTTTCAGATCTAGGAAACTATTTAAGAGTTATTTCAATTTTTCAAGAAAACCACTCACGTGTGCTATTTAAAGATTAACATTTTTTGATAGATCATTCAAGGAACCATGGGCCTCAGAATCTCACTCCATCCCATTGCCTGGTCTCGAAACAATTCCATATAATTAATAAAATTATATGTAAATTACGGGACATTACACTTTCACAACCTTTGGGATTTACATCCCTAAAATCCAACACAAAGACTAATCAAACAAGTAGTGGTTCTGAGCATGAATCTAAGGCACGGGCTCCCTTGTGCTCCCTAGAGATTCTTGTGCATCCATCAAATGTGCATCAGAGCAATCAACCATTCGCAAAAAACCAACTCATTTCTATCCTCTATCTCTATATGTAACACTAAAAACATCCCCCCATCGTCAATGTCCATCTCTTCTCAGTCGATGACATGTGATGAATCATGTGCATACCTCCTCAGCTGTGACAAGTGAAAAACATCATCCACACAATCTATCTAAGGAAGAAGATCTAGGTGGTTCTCCTCCTATCCAAATCCACTCAAAAATTGAAAAGGTCTGATAAACCTCAAAGATAACTAGTCATTCCATCCAAATCTCCACAATCCCTGTCAAGGTGAGACCTGGAGGAAAAAATAGTCTCCCACTTGAACTACAAGGGTCTCTATATCCTATAGGAATAAGACATATTTCTGATCTATGTAGTTCTCATCCCTCCTGGATGATCCAAAATTTCTCACGGGTAGCCTGTACCAACTCAAGACTCATATGCGCTGACTCCCCATGATCAGTTCAGTATAGAAGTGATATGAATAACAACTTGTACAATGCCTCAAACAGTTCTATGTCCGCTCTTGACATCTCATGTGTCTGTGGAATTTATAGGTGGTCACATTCACTGTGACAGACTCAAACTCTCTTTATAGCCATTTCAAGAAATCATCCATGAATACCACACAACAAACAACCCTTGGGGATGTCCCGAGTCTTGTTCGTGTCGGACCACACCCTCCGCATTCTATTTTAAACGTGGGGAATGATTAGGGGTTAATGTTCAATAAATTCATGCAATAATTGAATCCCAAATGATAAATCCATAATAGAATTCACCCACTTACATAAACACAAGAATAGAAGATCAACTTGTTAGTGGTTTGATCTGTGTTCTTCATTCCTAGAAAAAAACATTTGAGGAAGAAATTTGAAAATCAAGAAACCCCCTACAATATTTACATTGGATGTTGAAGCGTTCAACCTCAAGGTTTAATGGTGTCATGTCCCTTCTAAATCCATTCTTTGAAGCACATCAATGATGAAGAAGTCTCACTAGAATTCATCATTATTCATTGGGGGGAACTGCCAACATTTCTCTAAAAATCCCCATTTTTTAATTCCACATTCTCCCATGTGTTGGTTTAATAAAATGAAATAAAAATGCAGTGATGCTACATCCATTAACTGATTCTCATTAAATTATTTACATTTATTGGGCCATATTTAATGATTCATTAAGAAATAACAGTGTCATGGTTTCAATGAGCCATTATTGGCCCTAAATAAATGCACCTCATCATCGCCATGTCATTGATATACAATGTCACCATTCGACCCCTAGTGGTGAGAAATAAATAACATAATTCTTTTAAATTATTTTATTATTTTCCTCAAAATTTCAAAAAAATAAATTTTCTACTCATCCCTTTCCAGCTGAATTTATTTCATTTATATGTGAATACATGCTTTCTGAGTTCAATGGTTCCCTTTGATTTTCGATCTGATCACCAGTTCAAAAGTTTGAAAAACCCACTCACACATTAATTTTAATAAACCTTAAAAAATATCAAAAATTAACATTCACCCTCAGCCCGCGCTGGTCGAGGTTAGGATCCTCCTATGAGGAACATTCGATTACAATATCAATGGTACTCTCAAATTTCAAATCTGAGTTACCTTTTAGGATTTATAAGGATTTAATAATAAAATAATTGTGACTTAATTATTTTATTTGTAGTCAAAAATTAACTTCCACTGTTAGCATGTTGCGGCCAATGTTAGGATCCGCCTAAGGAAATAATACCCTCATGATTTTAGAAATGGTCTTAGATTTTTAATCTGAGCCATTTTTTGTGAACTATAATCATTTGAAAAATAAAATAATTTTATTCAATTATTTTATTTGCAGTTATGCCATATTCAGGTTTTCAAACTGTAGGTATATTCGGACTAAACATAAGTCATGCCTATGGTAAACCCACCATACTGAATGCAACTATGCCCTTAGATTTCTAATCCAAGAACCAGTTTAATAGTTATACATCTTTTTCAGGAAACCTTTTCACGTGCACTTTTTAAGCTTAACATTTTTTGACAGATCATTTTGGGAATTTTGGTCCACGAAATAGTAAGCTGTGTATGTCCCTGGTCTCGAAATAATTCCATATAATTTTTTAAAAAAATATGGAAAATATAGGACATTACATGAATTAAATTTATTTCTATCATGTGTTGAATAGATTACAATGCATTTTTTCTGATGTTATTTTTAATAAATAAGTACTTTTATATTTAATAGTCAAATTTAAAATAGTTATAGAACTATTATGATATAATAAATTTCTTTTTTTAATAAGAACATTAGTATTATGTTAGTGTTAATTTATTAGAATTTTATAAAATACTTCATTTCTTTGAGAATAGTGAAAATACAATTCGAGTTTTTCAATATGATTATTGACATCATAATGATGTAATAATTAATTTCAAATTATGGTATAATATTTTGGATTAAAATATGATAATTTTTTTCATGTATAAAATAACATGGTCAAATACTATGGGCATTCCCCTGGAATTGAAAATACACCTACTGAGGCATCCATGGAAATTAATAAAAAAACTCCATAACTTTTTCATTAAATACCCATCCATTTATTCATTTTCGTTCAATTACAAACTCAATATCCATAATACTCTGATATAATTACCACCCTAAAATTCTTCCAAGGGTTTCCTTAAGCCACCAATGTCCCTATATTCTAGTTTTAGGTGTCACTCTTCAATGTATGGGAAATCTGAACTTCTCTTTTCCTTTCAAGTTCCATTTTTTTGATGTATATATTTGAAATTTCCATTATATTTCTTCTTTCCATTATATTCAATCAATTTACTATAATATGAGTCTTTTATGTGTGGGATACCCTTGTCTCGTATCTTTTTACTACTTTATCAAACCATTTTCATGCTTGTTAACTTGCTGATTTTAATTCTCAAAATCTATCCCTTTCTGGAAAGAAATTATTATCTTTTATTTTGTGAATACCCAATCCTATTTCTTCCCTAGGGTTGTTCACATATATTTAAAATTGACCTAATTGATTCTTGTATTGATATCTATGAAAAATTCATTATTATTTTTGGTTTAAAATGACAAAATGATCTTGTTTTAATGTATTTTTAAAAACACCATGATTTTGATATAAAATATGTTTATTTTATCCAACATTGGTTATTTATAAAAAACATTATTATGATATTTATGTCATATATTAATTAAGACATATTAAGGGTTGTCCATGATAGATCTCAAATTCATTTGGTAAAGAATTTATTCTCTATCGATTACATGTTTTATGATATCTTGGTGAATAAGTATTAAATGTTTTATGAAACCTCAGTGATGAAACTTGGTTATATGCATATGAATGAATCAGTTAATTCTTATAGACACATTAATATGTTATGAATTATTTTATTTTCAATTTAACATTCATATTTTATTATTTCACATTCCTTTATGTTATTCCTTATCTTCTTACCGATAATTCTCATGATCACATGTAAATTGTTTCCATTACCTTCCCTTAATAAGACTTATTCACAAACTTTAGTTATATGTATGTCCCCAGGTTATGAGATACAATAATTTTACATTAGGATGAAATTCTTTTTAAGCCTTTAAATTGGAATTGAATAAATTTTCAGGTTTACATGTATTATGTACCTTTTTTCCAAGACACTAAACATTATAAGATCCCCTATTTGTAAAACGATTTCTTAACTTATAAAATATAGAAGGATGGAGTACATAGCTTTTATCAAAATACAATTGATTTATTTCTATAAAATAGGATTTGAAACATTTAGCGAGAACCATTGTGATAATTTTTAGTATTGGAAAACATCCTGGTATTTTGGTGAAATATTTAGTAAGTGGTTTAAAAAAAATAAATCTATGTTTATATATGAACAAGTGTATGTGGATCAAGAATATAAAAATATATGTGGAAAAACCATGATGAACTTCTTTTAGATATAATTTAATGATAAATGGTTCATTATAATGGGTCTTGCTACACTTTTGGTTTGACACTCCCAGTGGTTAGGTCTGGTTAATCAAAAAACTATTAAGAACCATTAAAAATGATTTATAGAAATTTTAATATTTTGTAATGAATAACATGTTTAAAAAAAATTTTATATGACTATGAAGTTACATTGTATTTATAATATTATTAAATTAAATATTTTTTTAAATAAGTTTTTCTTCATTTTGAAAATAGAAGGAAATAGGAGAACCTGTGTAAATGGTGATCACAACAGAACCGAAACTGATGAGCTTATGATAAAATTTGGAAGGGAAATCCTCAATTGAATGTTGATTCAACATACATGAGTTATTAGAAATAAATTATGTCAAGTTGAGGGATTATATTCACCTCAAATGGAACAACTTGTTGTTGAGACCTTTATGAATCAACAACCAACTTCATTTAGTGGATCTACCAACCCATTGATTTTTGAGAAATTGATAAAGTCTAGAAAACATCTTTTCTATACTCCATTGTTTGGAACTAGATAATATCACACTTGATATGTACCACTTCGAGGGGGAATCATATCGGTGGTGGAAACTAATTTGAAATACGATCCCATGAGTGGAGATTTAAGTTATGGAGTGGCAAGAGTTCAGGGGAATCTTTTTCAAATAAATATTTCACATGTTCAATGAGAATTAAAATAGAGAAGAAATTCCTAGAGATAAAGAAAATGGATAAATGAATATGTGGGAATCTATGTGAAGAAATTAAAAAAACTTTAAGATTTTACCTATATATTTTTTAGGGATCCAAATGGGAAGGATAATAGATTCTTCAGTAGACTAATACCTCATCTACAGAATAATATTTCCAAATGAGACTATGAAAAGTACGAGTAAATCCTAATGAGTGCTTTGAAAGTTGATCTATAATATAGAGAGATGTATCATTCCCATATAACAAATGGGAAAAAATTATCTTTGGATCCAATCATGAAGATGATATTTGATTACGGAAAAGGGGAAAACAAGAGAAAATTTCCACATGCAACAAATGTGGGAAGAAGCATTTAGGAAAATGGTTGCTTGGGAGTGGAAAAAATTACAATTATGGAATATAATGTCATATTTCTCAAAACTATCATATTTAGGTGAAGCATAAACTTCTAAAAACTAACAAAAAGTGGAGATGGTGTAGGCCCTACATGAATTTCAATGCTTCATGTGTGTATAGATTGAAAACATTTCCAATCACTGTCAAAATCTGAGCGTAGTAGAGGGGAATCACTTTCATCCTCATCATAAGGAAATGGATTGAGGTCATGATACTCTTATCATGATGGTTAAATATGAAGCACCAAATGATGAGGTGGAAGGTACTATCATTGTTATCTCATAGCTAGCAAGTAATTTTTTTCTTTCTTGTTCTCTGTATTCCATTATTTCCACCCTATTTTTAATGAATATAAAGTTTAACCCTGAACATCAAGATGTGGGGTTATCATTCCACACTCCTATAGGGATTATCCAAAACATAAAAAGTGTATAAAAACTCTACTATTCACATTGGGGACCACAACCTAATCGTAGATCTTGTATTCATTCCCATGATGGAATTTGACATTATACTAAGTATGGACTGTATCTCAAAGTAAAATTCTAAGATCAACTACCACGACAAGGAATTATTAGTAGTATTTAATGGAAAACATAAATTTGTTTTTAGCGGAATGATATCTCGATTGGAGTTTCTCCAAGAACAGTTACCATAACCTAATTTATGGAAATTATTAGTGAAGATGATGATGTAAATAGTTGTATATGAATAGATATTGTCACCATAATTCCAGAATACATTTCTTTATATCATGTGTATTTACCTAGACCTCCATAAGAAATAAAATATAGAGTTCTCTATAGAGATCATGTCTCCTTTCAAGCCAATTTCAAAGACCCCATATAGAATGGAAAATTTGGAGCTAGGTGAATTAAAGAAACAAATCCAAGATATTTTGGATAAGAGGTTTATCTAGACAAGTGTGTCTCCATGGTGATGAAATATTATCTTTTCAAATAAGAAGGATGGATCATTGCAGTTATACATTGATTATAGAGAAGCTAACAGGATCACAATGAAGAATAAGTACCATCTTCCAAGAATTTTTGATTTATTTGACCAGTTTTATGGGGCTTAAGTCATCTCTAAGGTCAATCATTGATATAGTACTCACCAATTAAGAGTTAAAAAAGAATATATCAAAAGTACCATCTTCTAGACAAGACATGGCCATTACGATTTTGTTTTTATTTCATTCAACTTGAAAAACACTCTTGATTTTTTTTTATAGATTTGATGAATAAAGTCTTTATGGACTACCTTTATTACATTTTTTTAGTTTTTTATGATATATTTATTTATTCATAGAGTTTTTAGTAGCATCAAGATCATTTGTGGGTTATATTACAAACTCTAAGGAATTAGAGGAAAATTTTAACATTCAATAAAAGTGACTTTTGATTATAATATATTTCTTTCTTTGGACACATTGTATCCAATGAAGAAATATTAGTTGATCTATCCATGAAATATGTTTTAGATTAGTTTCCTCATCGTAAAATAATAATTATGATTCATTAGATTCTATGGTTTAGAGTTATATTATAGGAGCTTTTTGAAAAACTTTTCCTGACATTCTAATTCACTATGCATGTTAACTCCAAATAGCGTCAAGTTCATCAAGAAAATGTGTGTGAATAGTTTTCCCAATAGATGAAGAAGATATTGGCTATTGTACCCATGTAAACTCTAAAATCTATCATAGAAAGATTCATTATTTTTAGAGATGCGTATCTAAAATATGGGTTATTCATAATGAAAATAAACAAGGTGATTCATCATGCATATCACCTGTTGATGCCTCATTAGAATAACTATCTTATGCATAACCTGGAGTTGATTCAGCTACTATTTCTATGAATATGTTGATGAATTTTCATTATAGTGATAAATGTGATGTATACACAGACCATCATTGTTCAGAATATATATTTATATAAGATGAATTTAACATGAGATATAGGTGATAGTTGGAACTTCTTAAAGATGTTGATTTTTAAATTCATTATCATCTTAGAAGAGTAAACAAATTGATTGATAAATTAAGTCGGACATACCCTATTTTTCAATCGATGATGCAGATTGAAGTCGATCCTTTAATCGAAGTCCTAGTAAAATTGGAAATGTTAGTTATATGGGAAGGTACATCATTGACCCTATTACAAATAATTTCTCAACCATAATTTCTCTATAAGATAACGAAATATCATACATAAGATCTATTATTAAATAACATGTTATACCATGTGAAGAATGCTAATTTTTTTGAGTTAAATATTGACCAAGAAGGTGAAATAAAATTTCATACAGTGTTGTGAGTTAAATCTATTTCAAAAATTAATAAGTGATGATGTATGAAGCCATAGCCCCACTTACTCAATACATCCTAGAATTACTAAATTTTATAGGGACCTTCATGATCATTATTGTTGGGATTACACAAAGAGGGAGATTTATATCTACACTACATGGTGTCCAGTGTGTAAACAAGTAAAGGTCAACCAAAATCTTCCTAAAGGGGAAATAAAAAACTACCCATACTAGCATGGACGCTGAATAATATAACTATGGAGTTTGTCACAGTTCTACCAAGAAATTCAAAGGAAACAATGAGATATGAGTTATAGTGGTCCATATCACCAATATGGCTCATTTTACTTCTATTTGGAATGATTTTTTTATTGACCAACTCAAAAAGATATATGTGATGGCAGTAGAAAACTACTTGGAGTTCATTACTATATTGTATCTGATCATGATCCATGGTTCACATCAAAATTATAGACTAGTCTTCATAAATTCTCTGAATAATGAATTGAATTTTAGTATGGCCTATCACCCTCAAACTGATGTCTAATCTTAATGGACTATTCAAACACATTAGAACATTTTGAGAACATGCCTGATGAATGTTAATGGTGGATGGGATCAACATCATCCATTATTTGAGTTCTTATAAAAAAACTAACATTCGAGTATTCAAACATCACCCTATAAAGCATTATAGGGGAAGCGATGTAGAACTCTTACAAGTTGGGGTGAAGCTTGTGAAGGAAGGCATCTTGTTCCTGATATCATGTAAGAGATGATAGAAAAGGGTCATGACATCCAAAAACACATTAATTCTAGTTAGTGTTGAAAAAATTTGATATGTTTAAACTAACAAAGAAACATGGATTTTGATGTTGGAAACAATGAATTCATTCTAATTCCACCTTGGAATGGAGTGATTTGGTTTGGGAATAATGGTAAGATTATCCTCATGTACATTGGACCCTACGAAATCCTTGATCACATAGGTGAAGTGGTCTATTAGCTTGGACATCCTCCAAATAATGTTCATGTTAAAGATCTTTTCAATGTATCTCTCTTGGGGAAGTTCTTACCTAACCCATCACATGTACTAAATCGAGCGGTGGTATTACTAGAACATGACCTCTCTTATGAGTAATAGTCACTGAAGATCTTGGACCGTAGTGAAAAGTTTTTTTGAAAAAAGGCTACCGACCTCTTTAAATTGTTGTGGGAGGAACTCAAAATATAAATAAGTGATGCGTGAGACATAACAGACAAGGATACAGAAATTACATCACATTTTCTCAACTAATGTAATGAGATTAAATTTTAGTGGAAAAATTTATTACGGGGGGAATAATGTAACGACATGAAATTTTTGAATGATAATTGATTCAAGAAAATGTCTGTTATATTATATTCTTCACACCAAAACTATATCCTTTTAATAATATAGAGATTATAATTTGAATGTGAAAATTGGGTTTCAACCATTATATGATAGTTGGTAAATTATGATCATTGGGAAATATGGATGTTCGAAACAATACTATTAATAATAATTTTAACATTATAATTTGTATTATAAATGACATTGGTTAATTAATGAAAAAAGAGGAGTTTATGGCCCTCTGCACTAGTGTCGTGATGCATGAAGCCCATTTTTTAGTACTTGTGAGGGAAGTATCATCTTTGGGATTCATTCTCGACCAATCAAAAACTAATATTAAACATGTACAGCTTGCATGAAATCACCAACAAGGGAAGTTCTTGTTGGTAGAGATTACCACTCGGGTGAAGTTATTTGAGCCTTTCTAATAATCTATCTATATCACACATCTTAACCTAAGGAGATATAAATGTGTTATAAGGGGATATTGATCATTTTCATTGTTACTTAATTTTAATTACCTTTTTATAAATAACATTTTAATTTCATCATTTCTTATTTAATAATACTTTTTCTTAAAAATAATGTTGGAATTTGAATAATTGATTTTTCATGTGAACATATCACTTTTTAAAAAGATATAAAATATTATATTCAACTAAGGATGTATTAATAATTTTTATAATAATTAAACAGTTTTATAAAATAGTAATTTTTATTTTTAAATGATAAAATAATTATTTTTGAAGTGTCAAAAATTTCTGTATGAATTTTTTATTCAATATTATCTTTAATAAATAATAATTTTTATTGATAAAAGTTAAATATATCATATTTGTAAAATCACTATCATATAATTAATGATATTTTTTAAATAAAAATTATGATATTATTTTTGGGTGAATTTATGATAATTTTATAAAATACTTCGTCTTTTATTTGAATTGTAAAAATATATGTTGAGTTTTTTGGTATTATTAATGAAATCATAATGATTTAGTAATTAATATAAAATTATTTTGTACTATTTTAAATTAATATATGATAATGGGTGTACCATGTCTAAAATATTATAGGAATATACCATACAAAATCCCATGGTTTTGTAAAATACCACTACTGATGCGTCCAAATAAATTAATAAAAAAACACTCACACTTTTTCTATAAATTACGGACAATTTAATCCATTAAATTAATTAAAAATTATTTATACACGAATATTTGATATAATTAACTCCAAATTAGGGATCCAATGGTGTCCCCAATCCCCCAAGGTCCACATATTGGAGTTTTACAAGTCACTATTTTAGGTAAGGGAAATATCACCTTCTCTTTTCCTTTCTAATTCCTTTTTTATGTGGTACGTATTTAAAATTTGTACACAGTTTTATTTAGTCTATTTTATTCTATACATTTACTATATTAATATACTTTTATTAGTGAGATACACTTTTCTCCTCTATTTTTTTAAATCATATTTTATACCTATTATGTGGAAGATTCTACATCTCAAATCTTCTCTCTTTTCCCAAGAAATTAGTTTGTTTTATTTTGAGAATACCATAAAATATTTCTTCTTGAGGTGTATGAAAATAGATTTTAAAATGATCTATTCAATTCCATTATTTAAATACATTGAACCCACCCTCCTTCTTTATGGGTTTAAAATGAAAAAAGATCTAGTTTTTATGGAATTTCCAAAACACCATGATTTTGAAATGAGACCAGTTACTTTTATTCTATAAGGTTTATTTATAAAAAATTATTTTTATATTTATATATCTCAATAATTAATAAATATGAATGGTGATGCATTATAGTGCTACAATTCATTGGGAAGATAATATAATCTTAATAGATGGCATGTTTTATTATACATTGGTGAATAACCTTTGAAATGTTTATGACACCTCAGCGATGAACCTTGGTGATATGGTTATGAATGAATCAATTAAATGTTTTAGCCACATTTAAATTTTCTTTATCATGTTATTTTCATTTTTTATATGCATATTTTACCATTTCTCATTATATTATGATATTCCTTCAATTATTATCGATAATTCTCATGATCACATGTAAACTATTTCCCTTTTATTCCCTTAAGGATCCTCATGATCACAATTTTCTTTGATTCATGTCCCTAGGTTATGAGATGTAGTAATTTTAATTTAGGATGAACCTATGACAAATAATTTCTATTGGAATATAATTTTACTTCGATTTTACATGTACTATGTGCATTTTCTCTATGACACTAAACATTATAAAATCCTCTATTTGTAAAATGATTTGTAATGTTATGAAATAAAAGGCTGCATTCCATTATTGGGGCCTAGTGACGAGAAAAAAACATTAATGGAATTCAATTTTTAAAATAATTATAGGTGTTCCACTCAAACCACATATAAAAGGATATTGAATCTCCTCCCCTCTTTATATCATCAAAACACATTGGTTCACCTAAGACCTACCAAAATCACTTCGCAAAATCAATCCCCTCAATCTAAATTCCTTTGTATGTGCTAAAAGTTAAAAGACACAAAATTTTAGAATTGAAATTTCCTTTATTAATGTTGGGTAATAAATTATGAAACACCAAAATCAAAAAAAAACCTATCGAAAACACTATTCTCATAAATTAACAATTAACTAAATAGTATTCATAGAAATTAAAGAACTAATACCAATGTAATAGTAACATTGCCAATGAAATAGTAGTATGACTATTAGGAATAGTAATCCATATAATAGAATTGAAACATTTCCTATAAAATAATAAGTAAAATTTATGTATAGTATAATTTAAAATATGATATATTTATATAGAAGAATAACTAAATAATCGTTTTAAAAATGATAAATTAAGTGATGGTATTTTTGTAAAATAAAAATGTTTATTCAAAAATATATAATTAATACGTTGATATAAAATAAATTTTTTTTTAAACAATTGTTCATAAAGTAATATTTTATTCCATAGGATTATAAGATCATTTAATGACACCTTCGTTAATTTTTCAAAGTGTCAAAAATTCAGTTATGATATTAAAATCAATATTTTTTGAATAAACTGTGCATTTAGATTAATATTATAATTTTTATATATAGATTTTATTTTAAAAAATGGTGTCTATTTTTGGAGTCTATGCATAAAAAATGGTTACGGTGAATATTTGGGATATTTTTAAAATGCTTGATTTTTTGTTGAACAATGAGATACGATAATTTAAGGTATTTAATATTTTCTGCAAAATACATGAATTATTTAGTTACGGATGATGTAATCATGTATTTGTTCATACTAACATTCACTAGTTACTATAAATAGTAACAATAATTATCAGTATTTATATCTTGAGTAAAAATTATAAACAAATAAAAAATAATCAAAACACCCCTCTCTGCCCCCATAAATACCATCCATCACCACTCATTCTATTCACACCAACAAATCATTGAATCATGTCTAAATTATTCACAACACCACTAAGAATTCTATTTTCCCCATCCAGGTATTTCTTGTCTCACAAAAATAACAAACTAAAGTTCCATAAATAGGTTATAAAGGAGATGATATTTATGATGTAAAATACTATATCTTTCTAATTTAATTTCTTTTTATTTATTATAATCCCCTCATCTCCCTTATCCATATATGCATAATAACTCCAGTATAACATAAATACATGAATATAATTATTTTAATTAAATATCCATCATCAAGTCACTTAACTGCTCTACTAGTTCGATAAATGAATACATCATCCGTGGTGTGTCGATTTACCACCTTCGTGGATAATGACTTTTAATTTTTCATTACCACATTAATGGATGGTAATAAAAAAATATAATAATTAAAAAATATTTAAAAAAATATTTTAAAAAATATATAAAAATCTTTTAATTTTAAATAAAATGTATATAAACATAATATTAAATAAAACGATACTAGTTTATGATGGTCATAAAAAAATTTCCAAGTTAATGTAATCATTTTTCATTAACATTTTTTCTAAGGAATAATCCTCCTGAAAAAAAATTGAAATGGTATATGAGAACATTTAAATGTATGGATTTTAATTAATATCATATAATTTCAGTTTTTTATATTTATTCCAATTTTTTAATAACTTATATAATTTTACACAAGCGAGCTAATCATAATACCCAGAAATGAACGCTCCTAGAATAATAAAAATAAATATTAAAACTCTTATAAAGAACCAAAAATTAACATAATAAAAATTTAATAAATCAGATATATATTTAATAGGTTCAGATATAAATTTTTAATTAATCTAATTTTATTATAAAAGATATTGTTTATAATATAAGAACACTTTCATAATAAGTTGAGGGATTCCCTCTAAACATCAACGTTTCCATTAGGTTATGATTCCTCAGTCTTTACATTATTTTATTTATTTATTCTCTATATATAATTCCCTTAAATTCAATATATATGTTCCAAAATTATTTATCCATTCCAATTCATCCTTCTCAGATGGGGAAGTAAATGTTTTAAAAGGTTCCGTTTTGAATTCCTATCGATAACAAACACAATTAATGGGAACATCCCAATTTCATACTAATTTGAAAGTAAACTGAATAATCTATACTCAGTGACCATTATTTTTATAAAATTGTTATTTTAATCCTTAAAAACTATGTTTGTTCATTTCTCATTCAGAATGAAATAATATCCCATTATTCTCTTTAAAGTCTCATTCATATTGTCCCTTAAATTGAACTAATGTGGAAAATTTCTAAAGTTTCTTAAACAATATTTCTACCTATTTTCACTTCAGTTGGACATATTTTTTCCTGATATATTCAAATTTTTCTTATGAATTTCCATTTATAATTAAAATCATTTATTTCATGGACACCATTATGATATGTGCAATTTTTTCCATATGACATGATTCTGATACCCATTTTATGACAAGGGAAACCAACATGTTTATTCATTATGTTTGATCCATCATTTAGAATATATATGAATTAAGATGTTATGATGGGTCTGTCTAGATATTTCATCAATGTATAGTGTAATTTTGAGTCTCATTATATTCTATGTATGGGATTTGGTTGTACACCTACTTCATTATGGGACATAGTCTCTAGAGTGATATAGTCTTAGATGTTAGCGTCAACTCTTTTTTATTCCAGGTTATATGTTTCTTCCAGATTCATATGGTTCTAGTATCATATGATTCTAGGTTCTAGGTGATATGATTCCATAAAATCATTCATGTTCTATGCCATTTATGTTATTGTGTTATGGCTTCTAGCACCTGTGTTATGCTTTATTCTAATGTGTATTCCATTATTGGGATTTTTTATCTCATCCATTTGTTCATATATTCCCCAGGTTTGCAAATATGGATGTAATAGTTCAATGGATGTTATGATCTCATTTTGGAGATTAAATAAAATATTATTTCATTTTGGTTTCATGTTTTGTAATTATAAACCAAATATTCCAAATACACCAGAAATGAAAATCGTTGGTTTTTATTTGATGGTAATTTGTGCTTAGTATAATGTAATAATATTTTTAAAAAGCTAGGGTCTCTATAGTTAGTATCATATAATTGGATATTAATAATAAATCAAATTATTAAGAAAACTATGGATAATTTTATCACCATAGATAACATAGATAGAAATATATAAAATCAAAAATTAGGATGTACTTATAATTTACATGTTTATCATTTGTGTTCAAATTCACCTTTTTATTTTATTATTAGGTAAGTACTCAATCCCCCTTAATTGTACAATATCTTTATTAGTAAATGTATATAAAGAGAAGATCCCATGCCAAAAACCAATGTGGTAGGAAATGTGATGATCTGCCTAATCATATGAAACATGTGATGGGAACGGGATATCAAAATACCATGATAGTTCTATCATAACTAGATTTGGTTATGTATAATAACATGAATCATTTTTATCACTTTCATTCTCCTAAGAAAGGAAATGTTTTGGTCGAATCCTTTATGTGACAAACTCATATTATTTTTAGTTGATATTCCAATCCCTTCATCTTAGAACAATGTGTTAACTCCGTTGAAAATATATTATCTATCCTACAATGCATATAGAAATATAATTTTATGCCAATGATATATTTTTTTTGATGGGGAATCTGATCAGTGGAGGAAAATAGTAAAAACACAAATTCCAAGGCAGATTTTTATTCCATGTATTAGGAAGATTTATAGGAAATATTTTTTAATAAATATTTCCCCCAAAAAATCCATTTTAGGATGGATGGTGAGTTCCATATAATGATGTAAAAAATTGTTAGTATATTCTTGTGAGTGAGGAAAACATTACAAGGACGACACGATAGACCTCTACTGTTTTCGTGAATAAATAAATCATCTTTAGTAGACTTTTGTAAATTTAATTAGAAGCATTGGAGATATAATATATTAATAGCTATGAGGAGACTGCCCATTATACCTTTAAGGGTAAGATGGGAGTTGTAGACACTCATTTGAATCATTTTCAAAAAAATAAAAAATTTAAAATATAATTTAATATGGGAGGATCAATAGATAAATTATAAAATAAAATAAAAATTAAATATCCCACATGTTAGATATGTGGGAAGAAGTATCTTGGGAACCGTATAAAGGGTACCAGGAGATGATTCAAATGTTGAAGAGAGGGCCATGAATGTAATTCTTACTAAAGGGATTTAAATGAACCCACTACTTTTCAAGAAGATAGGAAGGTCCATATAGACACTCATATTGTATAAAATTGTTTCATCTTCAAGGAACATGTCCATTATGTGATCTAATGAAATAAGAAAAGGTTGTCAGAGGAATTTAAAAACAACCTCCAAGGTAGAAAGGAATGGAATATGATATTTCTACTAATAAAGTGGAGCCTGAAAATGATTTGATTAAAGATATATTTATTATTGATTCAATAATATTGAATTTACTATTTCATTCTGGTTCAAAAAATTCTTTCATATCATTCATTCTTATTATATCTACTAAAACACCACCTTAAAATATTATGGTTGAGTTATTTGTGAGAACAGTTAATGGGGTAATTATTCTATCTAAGGTATAAAAATACTCCCCAATTAATTATTGTGGACTAAGCCCCATCCCCCATAAATACTTTTCATTCCTCATTTGGGGGACTTTGAATAAATACTGGGAATGGACTAGCTTTCTTTATACAAATCCAACATCAACTATATATAAAATCATATCACTGTTCACATTTTGGGGAATCCTCCAATTCTCTAAAAATGTAAGGATTGGGAAGAATAACCTTAAGAATAACTATCTCAACTATGTATATTATTACCTTATGAATAATAAAATGTACCTCAACATATAATGACCCTATAATGGAATACATGTATATTACATCATTTTATATTAATATTTAGTGCATTAAAAAAATAAAATCCAGAGAACATTAATAGTTTATTGTATTTGGAAACAAGAAAAAAAATATTCTATCATGTTCAAATATCATCAACATCTCCTATAAAGATCTCTAGTTTTATTAATTCTGCCTATAATATTTATTTAGAACCTAGGAAAAGGAAACATAAGAAAGAGGTGACTCAAATGCTCAATAAGGGTAAAAAATTGAGATATGAAACACTAATTATGAGAATAATGGTATGAGAACATGATCATGAATATTGAATATCATACACATCATATCAAAGATCATATACATGAATAATTGAATAAATCATGGATGTTCATAAGACATGCATCATAAAGAAATAATTAACATAATCCATGAAAACATAACATATGAATAAAACATTATATTTTGGAAGACATATGTGAATATAATATTATTTCCATAGTATCCAATTCATCACTTCAAATATGATCTTAGTAGTATAGATTGACTCCCCATATCATCTTGGTAGTGAGGGTTCACACCAACTTCCATTTAAGTAGCATGAGTTCACTCCTCATGCCATTGGGGTTGTCACAGTTCAATCCCATGACCATATTAGTATCCAAGCTTCATTCCCAAGCCTATCAGAGTCTATCTCACATTATATAAATCTTTAACCAAAACAATTGAGGGAGATATAGGTCACAAACATCCTGTAATGAAATCATTAATACATGTTCCATAAGATCATAAATAGTAATATCATTACCCATAAAATGAAATTAGAATTATAAACTTCTAATCATATCATTGACCATGTGAAAAGAAATATTTAATAATCATTTCATCAAAAGCTTATCTCGTGAAAGGGAAATGAATTTCATAAATATTTAACCCATTAAAGTGAAATGGGGTTCAAAAAAATATAACCCATGAATGAGAAACATGTCTCAAAAATAACATGACATTAAGCATAATCCATTCATATAAATAATATGAATAGAGGCTTTGGATCATTTCCTTGATGGGCCGGACTAACTTGAAAAGATGTCATCTTTGGTGGAAAATAATTTTGAAATATCTTCCAGAAACATTTCTTGAGAAAAAAAGAATTTCATATTTTAAAAATGATTTCTAATAAGTAAAACCATTTAAAAATTGTTTTCTAAAAAAATAAAATGAATAAATACAAAGAATATATGAAATCATTTTGAAATCATTTTTCCTTATAAACATATAAAATAATATTCCAGATATTTTTTTAAAAAAATTCATTGAAAACACATTGAAAATAGATAATGAAAGCTATAAAAAGTTTTGAAAACTATTTTTACTTGAAAAAATGTGAAAAGGGATTGAAAAAGATTTTAACCCATTTCTTTAAGAATACATTGAAAACATAGAAATAAGAACTGAAATCATTTTGAAATCATTTTCCTTGAAATATTATAAATGAATATTGAAAACATTTTGAAAATCAATTTCCATGGAAACCTATAAAAGAATATTGAAAAACATTACAACTATTTCATTGAAATTATATTTTTTTAAAAAAATCATAACAATTAACCATTAAAAATGAAAAAAAACCTTCAAAATATTAATAATATATAAATTTATATATTTTTTATGATATAAAAAGATCATTCTTTATATATAGTAAAAAGGTTAGAGAAATACCTTGTTCAGAAAGAGATAAGAAGAATCCTTTTAAAAAATTCAAAAAATAAAAAAAGGTAAAACATTTATTTTAGTTATTATAGGATAATAGTATAATAATCTTGGAGACCCTATTTTGAGAAACATGGTTTTAATGGGAAAGATATTTTTAATCAGGGAGAGGGTAATTAAAGATTTCTTAAAAACATTATTTACTAACTTATGTGCCGAATAATGGAATAATGGTTCAAATACATGAATATATATTGAATAAAAATATGATACAAGAAAATCATGTGTGTTTTTGAGATATGGTTCATTATATTTCATCAAATTAATAATAAACATAAATATCCTTGAAATGTGATGAGATTTCTCAATAACGTTTTATAACATGGTATAACATGGGACCATACATTTCATGTAAGAAACCAAAATTACATGAAGATTAAAATATTATTAAAATAAGTAAGTTAAATATATAACATGTAAAATGGAGGTATATATACCTTAAAAATAGTTTATATTCATAAAACAAACACAATTCTCAAATAAGTGAAATTGAGACCAAACTATTTAACCAATTTTGTAACTTTTTAAACATAAATCCCATGGAATGAAGACAATGTAATTTTTATGTTAATACCATTAAATATATGTGTAGGATAAATAGAATAAAATAATGATCATTACATACACGACACAATAGGAATGAGTGGTGAACATCACATGTATCTCATAGAAGACAAAAAGTGAGATGAAATCCCCTTACCTTATTTCTTGACTCTCGTCAAACTCGTCCAAACCACCAATATATTAAATATAAATTTATTATAGACATTTTGAAGAATCATATTATTATATTTAACACTATATATGGAATTTTTAGGACCTTATATTACCCTCTTGTTAATCATTATTTGATAAGGTTTAACTTTAGGTAATATGCTCTTTCTTTTCCATATGTGTCTAAATTTGTTATATTGTTGGTACATATACTTTTATCCTGATTTTAGAATCTAAACCCTGATAAAAAAATAATTTATATTCCATAAATTTTTATTATAGTAATCAATTGAATATGTAATTACAAAAGAGATTACACTGTTCCAAGAGATGGTAATCCATATATACGCATGAACACTGTTTTTTTATTATCATGTTAAAACAAACCAATAAAATTACATATATGTATATATTTATATCATTATAACACTAGATTTATTATATCATATATATAATATATAATCACTAAAATAATCCTTAATACATTCCATGTAGTGTGTTAACGAATCATATCATTTCGAGGGCGTGGTGGTCCACACTTTCTCAAACAAAATTATCATACTAACACACTTAAGATTGTAAAAATACACATATTATAAAAGGAATAAATAATATTTAATAAATTATAAATATAATATATAACTTATATAAATATATTTTAATTCATAATTTTCACCATGAGATATGGTAAGTAAAATTGAAAAATCATCGTTTAGTGAGGTTGTAGTGCGCCATACACATAAACAGTATGTCCATTATCTAGCAGATAGAGGTGTATGTAAGTATAGGTTGAAACTGTAGAATAAATAAATAATATTATATTAATTATACTGTTTTGGTTACACAATAATGGAAAAAAATAGTGGACCGTGTGAAGAATAAAAATAAAAATAAATGACTTGAGTGAAGACATTACCTGTTAGTTGAGTTACTGCTTTTAGTTTTGGCCAAATGGATTCCATGGACTTAATTCATCCCAATGGATAGATTCTATGAGAAAGTTAGGATTTATGTGAAGTATGTTAGGTAGGTCTTTTCCTAACTTAAGAGTTTTGATATGTGTGAAGAAGTCCGAGATGCGGTGACCTTTTGTTGGGAAGGAAAAGGATGAACACACAATTTTTAAAACAAGTGTGATGTACACATGTTCGAACATAAAATATGTCATACCAAACCAACCTAAATCAATAATGTAAGGATTATATTCGATTCCGGGCTAGAAAATGGGTTTTCGAGGAGTGAATAGGGCATTTGTACCCCAAATAGTAATGTTTAGTCCCTAATAAACCTTAATTTTACCATAATCATTATGATTGATTTTAGTCACTTAAATAATCATTTTGGTCAAAATAAAGTTGATTTTATTTTACATTAAATAATAAAATAATTAAAAAAATTATATTATTATTTTAAAATTCAATTAATAGATGCCGAAAAATGAAGAGTAATGTTAATCCCACATGTGGGACAAAATTATGGGTCATTATATTATAAAGTTGTTTAATGTTTTATTATGTTTTTATAATCAATTTCATGACAAATTTATTATAATGACATAATATGTATTAATATATGTATAATGGATAATATTTCATCAAAAAAAAATTTAAATGTAATTTAAAATCAATTATTATTTTAATGAAAAATGTTTTAGCTAAAAAGCAGTATTTTCACTATTTATCAAAAAATGATGTTTCTTAGAAAAAATCCAAATATACAACCAATGATAATTTTGAAATTATAAATAAAAAATTTATTTAATAAAATTAAATTTATATATGTGTCTCATTTTTTTTGTTATTAAAATCAGTTCATTTGAGAAAATGGTATTTTTTTTACCATAAAAGGACATTTCCAAAAATCATATATTTCATTAAGAATATTTTTTATTTATTTAAAAAAAATATTTTAAATTAATTTATAATATTTATATTACTAATTTTAATTAATATGTTATAATTAAAAAATTAAGGTATTTATAATAGCAAAATAATGTTTCGTGCAAACATCAGTATTATATGAAACATATGCCAAAGTATGTGTTCTGTGTAAAAAACTCCAAGTTGATGTTTCGGGTAATATATTCCATGTTAGTAGGATGTGAAATGAATTTTTTACTTAGTCCCTTTCAAGAAATAACTAAATTTTTAATTTAATCAAAAATGTCTATAAAAATTCATGGAGTGACATTCTACCCCCCTTATAGTAAATTTTCCCTCAAAAATCATCTTGGTTATCAAAGTTTTAATAGATTAATATTTAATTCATATAATCCCACATTGTATAAGTTAAGACTAAAACATACCTTAATAGGGAATGTTGGGAACATAATTGTCACCCAAAGTAACACATAATTGGGTTTCAACATAAGAGACCATATGTTGGGAGTAAATATTCGACATGGAGGAAAAGAGTAAATATTTATTGGGAGTGATTGAGGACATCAGTCACAAACAAATGAATGATAATGGAAAAAAAAATTAGGGCCTTAAATCTATAAATTTGTTATGATTTATAAGGTTATTATTTCAACAAAAATTATTTTATTATGACAACACATTAATTTTTTATCATTTTCCTAACTGTAAGAACCCTATCCTAGTAAGCAAGTGTAGGTACCTCATTTAATTACAATTACATAATTAAAATAAATCAGTATCCCAAATGAACAAATACCTTAGTATATTTGGAAAACAAAATACAAACATAAGTACATCATTATAACTTAAAAAGAAATATATAATATAAAATTCATATGAATCATAGAATATCCCTTCAAGTACATCATAATATTCATTTCCAAAGCATAAGGGAACCAAAACATAGGAAAGGGGGATCTCATATGCTCAGTAAGGGTATGTAATAAAGCCGAAGTTATCATAAATGTAAACACGAGGAATGATGAACAAATAAAATGCATTCCTTTGAAAATATACTTGAGCATAATATGTCAAGATTGAAAGGTAATTTTATATGGCCATGTAATGGATCATAAGATAATAAAGAATATGAATTGATATTATATTGTTTAAATTATTACATGGTTTATTGATTACGAATACAACAATGATGAAATTCATAATGTTGGACATCTGAAAAAAATCAAGGTCATGGTTAGGACGTCTGAAAATACTATGGTAAGGCCTTGGCCAAAACCCGATTTTTTTATATCATGAGACCTAATGATTCATATAGGTGATATAGTGGGACCTAGCCATCACTTTTTGTGTCTAATGAATTCTTAAACAACAAGAATATATGAAATTACTTTCCCAAATCTATATGCATAGACAATAACTATTATGAGTAATATGGTGTAGGGAATCCTGATAGGAAATCCACATTAAAACTGATCATAACCCATTTAATAAAATAATTTATATGATAAATATAATATATTTACCTCAATAAGATATATAAATCAATAGAGGTGTTTAAATTGACAAATAAACTCTAATAAATTCATCAATGAGTATTTGAGTGAAATACACTCTTACTTTGAAAAGAATAGTTATTTTGGAAAAATAGATTCATTAAACCAAAAAATAAAAAATGTAGGCGTTTCATGTGTCAATTAGTTGTTTTAGTAAAATAAAGGTTACTTAAAACATATTATAGAGTAAAATTGATAATATTTAAGAATTTGAGAAGTTCCATTGTAACAGGATTGTTTATCCGAATGAATTGATAATGATATTTATATAATATTTAACTGACCCTAAAATAAATATGGATTCTGATTTGGTACACATATATAAATAATTCAAACATATGTTATGAGGAGTAAATAAGAATAATTAATAATTTAATTAGGATTAATTGATACAAAGATTGACCCAAAAGTAAATGTATTTTTGGCTAGGAAACCATTATCATGTGTCTGAATGTGTTCTGCACATGAGATTAACATCAATGATAGTAAAATTAAATCCATTAATTATTTAATTAAGAAAAATATTTATATTTATTATTCTTAATAATTTTATTGACATCACTTATGGCCTTTTGATAAGTTATAACATAAAAATTTAGCGCTTAGGATCATTTGTTTCCTTGTTTTTCATGATCATTATGATTTTATAAGATAATGGATGTTTGTGTGGAATTTTTTTTATTCCCCAGAATTGAATTTATATTATATTATTGAAAATATAGAATTTTAAATGGTTATATACATATATATCATTTTGTTATATAGTTTTAGTATGAATCATAAGATAAAACGTTTAGTGATTATAATTTAGATTTTTACAACGGTATTTCAATCACAAGGAACAAGTTTTGTTCTATTATTTAATATCATGTATAAATTATGGTTCCAAAAACATTAAATAAGATATGAAACAAATTTTATAATCCTAATAAGCAATAAATATGGTATCATGACCATCCTTGTAGAATAATGTGAATAACAAATATTGTTGTCCATTAAAGTTGTAAATCGACACCTCCAAGACGATGTTTTTTAATAAAAGTGACAGTATGGATATTGATGATGGATAATTAATTAAAATGATATCATAAAAGTTTATAAATGATACTATAGTTAACATGATAATTTTTATGGAAGAGTTGAGGATATAATTATTAAATTAGAAACATGAGAGAAATTAAAAGGAGAAAAGGAAGCAGATTTTACCTCTTGAGTACTTCTCCTTAAGAACCTCTTTAAAGAGATGGGTTTTGGTATTTTTGAAATACCAATAGCTATTAGAAAATAATATATACTATATAAGAGTATTTGGGTTGTTATTTGAGAAAATTAAATACATAGAGTAGTGAAAACAATATGTGGATAGGTTTGGTTTTTATAGTGGATGAGAGGAGTGATTTCTGAATATCATATTCACTATTTTATTATTTTTCTCAAGAAAAGAAATAGTGTTTGATTATTCTGACACAAACCGGTAATATGTTCATGTTATTTCTATACAATGTCCATTTAATTCATCCATGACCCAAGAATGATCAATAAATTTCTATATTTAACGTACTTCTTAAATTATTCAATTTCACTATTCAATAAAAATTGAAATATATTAGAAAACTCCAAAATATTAACCGTAACCATTTTTTAATTTTTAGAATTCAAAAATGAACTAAATTTTATCAAAATAATTTCCTAAATAAGATAAATTTATTTTGAAAATAAAATAAATATTAAATTTAATAAAATATATTTAAAATTTATTTTATAATTATTTCAAAAATTAATTGAGGTATCATAAAATTATTCTAAAATAATAAAACAATATTTCTTTCGGAATACATTTTATGAAATATAATTATATTTTAAAAAATTATAATTCTAAATTTATAATAAAATATTTATTAATCATAAAAATATCAATACATAATTATTAATTATTAAAAATTTCACTCTTACTTATATGGTGCCTAAATTTTATTTTAATGTACATTGGTGAGGTGTTTATTCATATGGGTACATCAATATTCATCAAGGAAAGTTACCTTTCATAAGGATAAGTTACTATTAATTAAAAATTTATATTGATCCTATCGAAATCAAAATATCTCATTGATCAAAACCCTGTTTTCTTGTTTTTCAAAATTGAAAACACAGAAGTGGAAAAATCATGTTTAGTATCTAGGTTATTATTATCTCCTATATCAACTTTTTCTTTCTCTGGGGCACAATGTTTCATGCACTATATATTAAATTTTTTTTGTAATCCCATGGGGTGTTATATTCTCCCCCCTAGAAAAATTCATCCATCAAATTACCAAAAAGTCACCTCATTAAATGATTTGGGTAGTTCTCCATCCTAAGTTCCTCAGTCTCTCACATTGAATCTTTAATCTTATGATTTTTACAAAGTTACTTTACTATCTGAGTCATGTAATTCCTCAACACTTGTTCATTAGTGTCAAGAATGTTAATAGGCCCGTCATAGTAAAATAAGTCGACATTCAATTCTATTCCTTCCAATGTGAGTACATATGTGGGGTATGGCATGTATTTTCTCAATAAAATGACATGGAAAACATTGTGTACCATATATAGCTAGGAATAATTTCAAAAAAAAATATTACATAGCTTCAATTCTCTCAAAAATCCCAAAAGGACCAATATACATTTGATTAATTAACCTTTTTTCCCAAATCATATAACACCCTCCCATAGATGTACTTTTAAGAAAACCTGATATCCTCCTTGAAATTTCAAATACATCCATCAATTATCAATAAATATATTTTTCATGCTTTTATATTATTTGATATGGGTTTGAATTTTATTTACCTTCATTGTGTTTTCTCCACAAGCTCTGGACCAACAAGCTTTCTTTCACCAACTTTATCCCAATGCGTTGGTGTACGACATCTCATTCCATACAATGCATCGTATAGTACCATTTTAATACTTTAATGGAAACAATTTTTTATGTAAAACTAGACTAATGGTAAATAATGAACCCAAATTCCTTAAAAATCAAGTTATCACAATCTCAACATGTATTCTAAAGTAGGTATTGTCCTTTCTGACTGCCCATCAATTTGAGGGTGACATAATGTACCCAATCAATGTTCAGTATCCAATTATTTAATATATACTTTTCCCTAATTTTCATGTGATATATGGGTCATTATCAAAAAAAATTGATATAGGTTCTCCCTTATGTCTCAAAAAATCATTGATATAGCTCTTGAAAATCTCACTGGTGGAAAATCCACCTTTATAGTGAGGAAATGTTCATATTTCATAATCCGATCTACAATTACCTATATTTATTCATTTTTTCTGGTATTTTTCTATAATCGAGTGACAAAATACATGGTGACGTAATCCCATCTCCATGTAGGAATAGTAAATGGTTTCTAGAATCCTCTAGGATGATGTCATTCATCCTTCTCTTTTTGACAGACTAAAAAACTTAATACATAATCAACAATTCTCCACATCATGTTGTACCACCAAAAATGTTCCTTAAATTCTCTATAAATTTTAGTGCTATTAGGGTTTATAAAGAATTTTGAGCTATATGAATTGTTCAGTAAGTCTATTTTCAGTTCAGGTATAGAGGGAGCACATAACCTCTTCCCAAATTTCAAAATTCCATTTTCACACAAGAATTCAGCTATTTCCCATCATTCACACCTTTAATTTTTTTTAAAGATTATCATCATTAGACAAATATGTTTTAATTCATTCCAATAAATATTTTTGGGGAAAAAATTGAAAAAGTCAGGATGTTTTACCATCTTTGATAATTCCCATATCAATCTTTACTATATCATTGAGTAAAAGATCCATTTTAATCCTCATTTTGTTTAAAACTTCCTGATACTTCCGGCTCAATGCATCAACTACATTATTTTATTTTTCTAATTGGTATTGTATGAAACAATCATAATCCTTTATTATCTCAAGCCATCACATCTTACTCATGATGTTTTTTTTTCTATTATAAGATACATTTTAACGTCTTTTGATAAATATATATCTCCAACTTTCCCCATAGATATAGTGTCTCCATATCTTCATAGAAAATATTACCACTACTAAATAAAGATTAGGAGTTGGATAGTTATAATCTTGAATTTTTATCTTCATTGATACATATGAAATTACTATATCATTTTTCATATGGACACATCCAATTCATATCATTAATGCCTTATCATAGATCACAAATACACTATATCTCGATGGTAGAGTGAGGATAGAAGTATTCACTAGTCTCCCCTTAAATTATTCAAAACATTCTTCACATAGTTTTGTCCATATGAACATAACCCATTTATGAGTAAGATTTGTCAATGGGTTGACTAAACATGAAAAGTTCTGAATGAAACGCTAATAATAACCTGCTAAACCAATATAACTATGTACCTAGATTATATTTATTAGATAAGACGATTCTTAGATATCATTTTTCATCACATGATCTACTATGAGTCCACCCTTTGAGATAATATGGTCTAGAAAAGAAATTGACTGAACCAAAAATGCACACCTTTTAAATATCTGAAATAAATCATTACATCTTAGAGTCTTCAGAATAATGTGTAACTAATTATCTTGATATTCATAGATTTTGGATTATACAAGGATATCATCAATAAATACCACCACAATTCCATCAATATATTCCTTGAAAACTCTACTCAGTAGATCTAAGAAAATAATGGGTGAATTAGTCAGTCCAGAATGCATTACTGTAAACTCTTAAGGCCCATACATTGTTCGAAATTCTATCTTTGGAAAATATTCCTTACTCACATGCAATTGATGATAACCATATTGAAGGTTAATCATAAAAATCTATTGGGTTATGTGATTTTGATCAAATAAATCATCAATAAATCAATCAATATTTCTCCTTTAATTACATATATAGTCTACGACATGCATGGATAACCTTTTGATGTTAGCTTCATACTTTAAAACATTCTCATCCTCTTTTTGCCTCAGATTGATAAAATGCATTTTTATATATATTTTATTTTCACATGGATTGTATTTTACTAGGAATATTTCATTAAAATAACTCCAATCCATATTTTCAATACCTTACTCCTCTATTGTGTTTTTAGTTAGTGAACACCATTGATCAACATCTCCGGATTAAAGATAAACTACTATGAAAACATTCTCCCTTTAGTTACTTAACAAACTGGTAAATATATTTTTCAAAGAACATTTCCATTTCTCTTTTATAGATGTGTTTTCATTCCCCTGAAATTATGGAGGTTGTTTTCACATAAAGTGGTGTAATATTTCTCCTCCACGTTGTGGTATAGGGTGCACTTTACTGGTAAGGATAATGGTAATAATGGTAGATAACTATCCCAGTGTAGTAATAAGTTATTTAGAACTTGTTGTTGCTCCATAACCAACATCATTATCTTGTATAGGTGGGAAATCCCTACATGGGATACATTCATTCATGTGGTTTCAATTTCATCCCCTATGTGTCATTTCTAAATGATGGCATACACTTGATTAGGTTATAAATCAAATTTCATAATCTCAACTATTAGAGTACTTTACATACATTGACAACCTATAAATTTCTAGTCCCATAATCACAAACATGGTTTCCTTGAGAGAATATATACGTCTAAATAATTCATAATGGTTGGAAATTGATATGTGAATTACCCTAATCATATCCCCAAAAAGTGTCAAACGAGGTGTGTATTATGGCCTATTGTCTTATACCAGGTTACCTGGGTCAAGCCCGAAACACCTTCTCGGAGTTGTTACTACAAGGTACATATTTTTCAGAACCACATCCACTTTTTGTTTCCAAATAAGGATTTATTTTCTTGTGATACTTACATAATCAATTCCTTACAAATATTCTCAGATATTCTTGTATGTTTATCCTAAATTTTTATCATATGGTTTTGTTAACTAATCTATATTTCCTAAATATAGATTCCATGTTTTCTACTAAACATTCCTTGATTCCAATAGTAAAGATCTGAACCTAGAAGCCTAATGTGGGTGATTTATTTTATTAAATTTGAATGATTACAAGAATGTTGAATTACAAGGTAACTAATAGTTTATCAGTTTCAGAAAACAAGATACAAATATAAGTTCAAAATTACAAATTGAAATACATAACATAAAATCCATATGAATTCTATATTATCGATGAATGTCATTCATAATACTAATCAACACAACCTAAGGAATATTAAACACAGACAAAGGGGCGATATCATATTCTTAGTATGGGTATGTAATACCGAAGATGTTATCATAAAAATAAGAACTAGGAATGGTGAACAACTAAAACCACATGTCTTTAAAAATATACATGATCATAATGAGGAATGAATGAAATATTATTAAATATGTCCTTATAAATGATCATAATAAAATTAAACAAAATCATTGATATTATACTAGGTGAATGATCACATTGTTTATCCAAAATTGATTCTATAATGAGGGATTGAGTAATGTCATACTTCTAATAAATATTTTCAAGGATTTCTAAGCAAGCTTTGACTTTTGATTACTACCTGGTTAGCACTCATCTTTTCAATACATTTGTTTTCTGTAAAAAATAATTATCAGGATAGATGTCCTCTTTAGGATGAACTTTCCACTATCAATTCCAAAATTCATGAACCCTGGGTCTTAGTTGGATATTTAAGTTCTACTATCTCTCCCATCAAAAAACTAGGCCAATATTTCTCTTATATTTCTTCTAGAGAATTAGAATCCTCTATAGAGGCCAATAGTCTTATTGAGTTTAACCTAGTAGGTTCCAAATTAAATTGGTTTATACATCATTATAATCGAGTTGTAGTGAGTAAGATTTATAGAGAATTAGTTAATGATTTAGCCATTGATAAATGGAACCAGATCATCATGGTTACTCTGAAAAAACTTGCCTCAGATCATCACCTGATGTTAGTCAGTGTTCCTCCAAATCGTGTGAAACCCTTTTTTTCCTTTCATATTTAATTTCGTATGGTCTTTAGACCCTGAGTGTGTCACTTAAATCAATTCTTATGGGGATAACATGGTTAACTCTAATGAATCTTTTTCTTGCACCAATAAGATGAAAAATCTCAAACTTATTCTTAAAAATTGGTGCAAAACCAAATCTGACTTAATAGATTAATATACTAAGGGTTTGGAGAAAGATTTTACTCTTACTCAAAATAATAACAAAATATACAAATTTAATACTAACCCCCAAAATGAAATCAATATCTCTGCTAAATTAATCTCCTTGCTCAACATTAAGGATAACTTAAGGAATGAAATTTTCAATGCTAAATTGATCAAAGATGGTGACAGGATCGCCAAATTTTATAACTCCCTTCAAAGATCTAGTAATGCTTGTAGGCCTCTATCCTTCTTGAGGGTTGAGGGTAACCTCATTAATAAATAATATGGGATTTTCAACCATGTTTTCTTCTATTTCACTGTCATTTTCAATGGACCCAATACCAAAAAAGAATTTTTTCCTAATATAATTACGAAAATGGTGAATTTTGAGGATAATTGTTTACTTAATGGAATCCCTCTTGATTCTGAAATTAATGACACTGTTTTTTGCCTTAATCTAGATAATTCCCCTAGACCTGATGGCTTTAATAACGGGTTTTATCAAAAACATTGGGATGTCATTCAAAATGAGTTTTGTAACTTATTCAGAACCTTCTTTGAAAATGGGGTTATTCCTCAAAGTCTAAATTCTCAATTTCTCACTCTTATTCCAAAAATTGAAAATGATTATGAAATTCACGTTTTCAAACCCAACTCCCTCTTAAACAGTCTTTTTAAAATTATTACTAAGATCATTTCCAATAGACTCTCTGCTATTAGAAATAGAATTGTTTCTTGGAACCAGTTTTTCTTCATTGAAGGTAGATCTATTCAAGATTGCATTTGTATTGCCTATGAATCCCCTAATTTATTGAATAGAAACACTAGAGGGGGAGATTCTTCTCTTAAACTAGATATTAATAAAGCCTTTGACATGATTGACTGGGACTTTATTTTTAAGGTGCTATCTAGTTTCAGTTTCAATGACACTTTTTTCAATAGAATCAAAACCATTTTCAACTCAGCCCATATTTCTATTCTTATCAATGGCTCTCTTATAGGTTACATTAAATTCTCCAAGGGATTCATACAAGGAGAACCTCTCTCTTATATCATTTTTTCTATTTTAGAATACTATCTTAGATGATTTCTCAACCTTAATGTTGATCAAGGAAAAATCAAACCGATTCTTGCCTCTTAGAATTTACATTCCCCTTCCCATATTCCTTATTCTGATGATATCATTTTCTACCTCTAGGGGGACAAAATAAATATCAATAACCTTAAATCCATCATCTCTCACTATGAAGAGGTGTCTACATAGCGTGATAACTGGAAAAAATCCTTTATCTATTTTGGTAATAATTTCCCCCTCAACAGGAAAACTCATCTCACTGATGTGTTAGGGGTTAAGATAGGTTCCCTTCCCATCACTTACCTTGGTTTCCCCATCTTCTAGGAAAAACACAAATCTTCTTATTTCCAGCACTTAGTGGATCAAATTCATAAACAACGTTCATCCTGTAAAGACAAAGTCCTTTCAATTGCAAGAATGGTTTTCCTTGTGAAATCCACCATAGATTCTAAGATGATTTAATCCATGATGGTCTAAAAGTGGCATGTGGGTCTTATTAAATGCTTAAATACTGCTATAAGAAACTACATCTGGAGAGGAAGCACTCTAGAGAGAAAATTGGTCCTGGTTTCTTAGACCTCTTGTTGTAATACTATTGATGAAGGTGGAATAGAAATTAAAAATCTTAAACCCTTTAGAGAGGATCTCCATGCTAAATTTACATGGTCCCTCATTAATAATAACTCTCATCCCGTTAGTTTTTTCAGAACTCATTTTCTTGATGAGCTTAAATCTAGTTTCTTTCACTACATGTCTTCCTCTATCGCTCCCTCGATTAAATCTACGTATTCTTCTACCATTGAAAAATCTAGATGGATTATTAACAAATAAGCCACTTTAAATTTATTATTTTATAACTGGACTAGTTCCCCTCTTATATTAGAGATTCTTAATTCTTTTACTCTTTATCCCACTAACGGATCCATTAGGTATGTGATCCATTATTTTAGTTCACATCTTTCATATTCTGTTAATGATATTGTCGAGAATTATCACTTCACTTCCAATGATGACTTTTTGGATTCAGAACCCGCTTAAAATGGATTGTTGGACTCAAAAAAATTAGTATAATCACCATTTCTCTAACATTGATGATAATCTTAGCTAGATCAGCAAAATCAATATGGCTTGGATAAAACCTTCTCATCTTACCATCATTTGGAATATTTCTCACAAAAAAGTTCCTACCGATGGTTGTCTACTGTCTTATTGCATTAATCTTTGCTCTAAATGTTGATTGTGAAACCAACATCGGGAGGACATAAACCACCTCTTTTTATCTTGTGATACTGCTACTGAACATTGGAATTAAATATTTGACCTTTTTGAGTGAAAATGGATTTTGGATAACTTTATTTTCTCACAGTTGAAAAAGATGATTGAGTTTTTGAGGTCACTGCAAATTAGATACCTTTTTCTCACTGCTGTTGTATAGCTTATGCATATCCTCTGGTATGGTAGAAATGATTTCATTTTCAACAATATCTCATTTAAACTAAATTCCGGTAAAATGAGGATACTTATTTCTATGAAAGAGGATTCCATGATCCAAAAAGACCATTGTGACAATTCTTTCATTGATCATGAAACCCTCCGCTGGATTGGAGTGACTAGAATATATCCAATACTGAATTACACTATTGAAGTCTTCTGGAAGGACCCTCCTCCGGGATGGATTAAAGACAATTTTTATGGAGCCTCGAAGGGAATCTCTAGACCTTTGGGATGCGGAGGTGTTTTAATATACTATCATGATCAGGTTCTTGGATGTTTCTATATATGCTGCAGCATTGCTTCTACTCTGGAGGCCGAAATGATGGGTATCATTCATGCCATCTATTTTGAAAAAATTCTCAACTGGAGAAACATCTGGATTGAGAGAAACTCTTCTACCATTTTGAAAGCCATCTGGAAGGGTGTGACTCACCTATCATGGTTTCTCACCCCCCGATGGATTGACTGCCTCACCTCGCTCAACAGTCTCAACTTCATTTCTACACACACCTTCTGTGAAGAAAACAAGATCTCTAACGGTCTCGCCAATATGGGAGTCTCTCAGGAGATCACTTGGAGGAATGATCTCCCTTTGCATTTTATTCCTTTTTCACTAGATAATCTAGAGAATTTCCCTCATTTCGACTCATGTAATTTGTGTTCTCCTTTTGTTTGAATAAATTGCAGGGTTCTGGTCGTTGACCAAAACTCACCCCCCCCCCCACCCAAAAAAACAAATCAAAAAACTTTTAATACAATATGGTATATGATAAAAAAAATATTATCATCAATAATACAAAAAATTCAATAGATGTGTTTAAATAGAAATAAAATACTCTAATAAAAACATCAATTAATTTTCGAAGGAAATACACTTTTACTTTGAAAAGAATGGTTATTTAGGAAAAAAAATTAAATACAATCATAAATGAAAAATGTAGTTTTTTCATGATAAAATGAGTGGTTTCAAAAACATTCTTGTGTCTTAAAATAGATTACATATTGCACTTGGTAGTAGCTATGAATTTTAGAAGTTCCCTTGAATTAGGATTGTTTACTAAAAAGAATTGAGAAAGATATTTATGAAACATTTATCTCACCATAAAATAAATATGTATTATAATTTGTATACAGTTATATAACATTAAAATAGAATTTATGATGAGAAAATATGAATACTTAAAAATTTCATTTGTATTAATTGATATAAAAAGAAACCTAAAAGAAAATGGAGCTTTGAGTAGAAAACCCATACCATGTGTATGAATGTGTTCTTTACCTGAGCTTAACATCGCAGATAATCAAATTAAATCCATTAATTATTTAATTAAAACCCTTATTTACATGTTTTTTATTATTAATAATTTCATTACGTTTATTTATGGAATTTGGATGAGTTATAAGATACAAATTTAACAATTGGGAGCGTACGGTTCCCTGGTATTCGGGATCAATATATTTGTATATGATAAATTAAGTTCATGTTGAATTGGTATAATTTTACAGAATTTAATTTATAATATATATATGTATTTATAGTAGTTTAAATGGTTATACATATAATTTGGTGATATATTTGGAGTAAGAATCATAAGATAAAACATTTAGTGTTGATCGTTTAGAGTTTTTTATAGGTTTTTTCCATCGCAACAAACTAGTTTAGTTTTATTATTTAATAAAATGTATAAATTATTTTTCAATAATCATTATATATGATATAATAAATAATATATAATATGGTTTAACCATAAAAATGGTTTCATGACTAGCCCTAAAGAAGAAATTGAAGATTGAAACTTCATTATCCACAACGGTTTTAAATTAGAACCTCCCAAACAATGATTTTATTTTTCAACTAAAAGAAAGTGAATAAGGATATTGATGATGTATATATTATTAATAAGATATAATTCCAGTATATAGAGTATACCAGAGTTACCATGTTTATTTCTACATTGTAGGTGAGGATATAATAATAAATGAAGGAACATAAAAAAAGATAAATAGAAAAAGGAAGAGGATTTTACCTCTTAAGTACTCCACTTTGAGAACCTTCTTAAGGGAAGGGGTTTTTTCTTTTGGAAATAACAAGAGCTCGTAGATATAGGGAAAAACTAGGGAAGAGTATTTGGGTAGAAAATTGAGAAGCTTTAAGTCTTAGAAGAGTGATGATATGGGGGAGTGAGGGGTTGTTTCTTTAGTGGAGAGAAGTGATTTTTGAATATCATATTCATCAATTTAATATTTTTCCCAAGAAAAGTAATAGTGTTTGATTATAATAACCAAAAATAGTAATTATTTTATGTGAGTTCAATCCTATGGCCTTTACATCATACATGACTAAAGCATAGTGTAGAAATTCATTTATTTAGCATATTTATAAATTATTGAATTTCATAATTCAACAAAAATTCATGTATTTCAAGAAAATCAAAAAAATTAACCCAAAACATTTTTAATCTTGTTGATTTCAGAAAATGAACTCCATTTAATGAAAATAATTTTCTAAATGAAATATTTTAATTTTAAAATAAAATAATTATTTACTTGAAAAATTCATAATTTTAATTCAATACTGATTTAATAATACATTCATATATTAAATGAGGTATCATAAAATAGTCTTCAATTAATAGGAAATAAAAATATTTATTTGTAATAAATTTCATGAAAATGTGATTTATTATAAATTAATTAATTTATTTAAAATTGTAAGTAAATATTTATTACTCACTAAAATGTCAACACATAATTATTAATTTTTAAAATATTCACTCTCATTAATATGGTGACTAAATTTTATTTATCAATATGCAGGTGAGGATTCAATTCATAATGGTATATTACTATTCAGAATTGTAATTTTATATTCATATGGATAAGTTACTATTCACAAAAATGAAATTTGATCTTATAAGACTGTAAATATCTTAGAGATTGAAACCTTGTATGTCAGTTTTTTAAAATTCAAATCACAGAAGCCAAAAAATTGTACTTAGTGACTAGGTTATAACAATCTCCTATAATAAAGTGTATGTTTCTCAAGGGCACGGTGTTGCATGAATTATAGAATAAATTTATTTGTATAACCTTGGGGTGTTACACTAATGTTGAGTAATTTATTTATTAACCAATAATATTAGGGAATATACATCCTTGATATATTTTTATAATCAAAATATCATTTTTTATTTGTTCTTCTATTAGTTTCTAATTCATCCATAACTTCATGTAATGGACATCCAGAACTTTTCATTAATTTTTGATGTTCTAATATACAATTTTAGCATATCATAAGGACCATAAAATAATGGAAAGAATAACTATTTATCTATAAATATTATTATAAATAAGTGTGGTCAATACATTAATATCAAAACATAAAATGAAATACAATTATTTCATCATAAATAATCATTCATCAAAAATAAGTATTTATTAATCATGGAATTGTGTTGGCTACTGGTAGGTGTGAAACCCTTATCGTCTTTTTTTCATTGGTTAAATACCCACAGTTATGCCAGACTTGATTGGTTTTCACCCAACATACATGATTTTCCTTTCAAAAACCACAATAATATAATTTTTAAAATATTATAAAAAACTTTGAAATCAATTTAATCACTAAATATACTTTAACTATAGCCTTTAATACAACCTCAATGTATAAATAATTCCTCAAAAGTGAAACTTAAACATTTCATGGCTGGTAAACCAGATAACCCTTCTGAAAGGTGATAATACATATCCATAGAGATAAAGTTACAAAATAAGCTTGACATTGATCCCCCATATGTCATAAAGTTTCTCTTGATCATTAAATTCAAAACAACTAAATTCCCTCCTGGTAAATTCTCGTATAACATGGTAATGACCATAATTTTCAAAAATCCAATTGGGATACATGAATGGTTTTTTATTCTATAGATTACTGGACCTATTTAATAAATCCACGAAGTTATAAACTTCATTCATGATATCATGAATAGCTTTTCAACATGTCCTTAATTACTTCCGAGGTAATCAGTAATGTTCAATTTAATTATTCTTAATAGTTGTATCTTAACATAAAGAACATGTTAAGTGTTACATTTCCGTAGTAAAAATATTTCCTTGTCATTATATCCAATCACTAGTCCATTGGAAAAATAACCATTACTCGTACCACCTTGTAGATCCCCATCATGAGATTTCATCTTAGATCATTGAGTTTCATAATGACTAATTAATCCCACTTAAAAGATTCAACCTATGATGATGTATGATGGAGTCCAAAATTCACATCCATTTCGTCAACTAGACACTTCATTTTCCCTTGCAGTCACTTGCTTTGTGTCCTTCTTTACCATTGTCAGAACATTTTCTTATTCCTCTATAACATTCACATAGTTGATTATTTCTACATTCTTGACATATATGAAACCAAATATTCATTCCTCTATTGTCATAATTAACTAAACTCATAGTGAACTCCTTCTTTCTCTTCCATGGTGAGATTGATAGTTTGGTAAGGTATACATTGTTAATCTTGTTCTGCGAAAACTGATTAGGCATGATCAAAAAATATTTCACTCCATTGATCATCCCACTAGACTACTCATCATCACATCACCCATCACATTCAACCTTAATCAAATTCCTCCTGGTTCGGACCATTGAATAAAACTAGAATCATATTGTGATCATTACGTATCAAATTAGAATAAAACAAAGCCATAAAATAGTTTACTTATAGGATGTCTAAATCTTGACACCTTCCTTAGTCTACAACACACTAGGTTCATCTTAGGTTTTCCATAACCGTAAAATATTTAAATCCCTCATGTGTGTTTTTCAAGAGTTTTTTAATTTTGAAAGCATACCCCTCTAGATTGTTAAGCTAGGTTTGCATCAAGTCCCACTGTCATGTAATAAATTATCCCGAGCCATGCCCAGAACATCTTGTCAGAGTTTTTACCCCTAGCTACATATGTTCAAGATCTACATAAACCTGAATTATACATAATGGTATTTATTTCATGGAATCCACTTATTATATCATTTACCAAAATTCTTGGATAGTTTCTTCAATGATAACTTATCCTTATACTTGTCCTTAGAGACATCCCTAGACATATCCTTAGAAATTTACCTTGAAATATCACTAAATATTTTTCATGATAGTTTTTGAAAGTTGATAAAAAAATCCCTATGATACAAACAATAGTAACACAAGCATCCCATATATGGATATTGCATCATTTAATACAAATTTTAATTACATTACAAAAATATATGCCTGAGGATCATAATTGTTTAGTGTCTATGGGAATATAGAAACAAAAACATCTATCATGTTGAAATGTATTCAACATCTCCGCTAAATATCTCCATATTTAGTACTTATACCTAAAAGCATATTCATACCCAATGAAAAGGAAACATAAGAAATGTTTGAGTTCAAATTCTCAACAAGGATAAAAAGGGGATATATGTAAGCATAATTATGATCATAAGGCTATGGGAATATGATAATGAAAATCGAATATCATACCTTCTATATAAATGATTATATACCATAATCAGGGTATAAATCATTGTATTTCATAAAAAATAAATCATACAGAAATAAATTACATTACCCATGAAAGAATAAAATAAGAATAAAACATGGAATCATGTCAAACATAAACGCATATAATTCGTTTATGTAGTATTCAAGTCATCACTGCCAAGTCCATCTTGGTAGTCTGATTTAAATCCCTATACCATCTTGGTATTAATGGTTCACACCCACGAACATATTAGTAGTATGTGTTCACTCCTCATGCCATCTTGGTAGTCATGGTTAACTCCCATGTCCATTATAGTATTCAAGGTTCATTCCCAAGAACATCATAGTCTATCTCGTGTGATATACATCATTACCCAATGAGTTTTAGGGAGATATAGATCCCACCCATATCTTAATTATATCATGTATACATGTGGAAAAAGATCATATATAATCATATCAGAACCCATGAAATTAAATGGGTATTACAAACATTTCACTATATGATAACATATAAAAAAAATATGTTTCATAATCATTTCATCAAAAAAACATAACCCATGAAAGGGAAATGGATTTTATAAACATATAACCTATAACAATGAAATGGGTTTCATAAACATATAAACCATAAAGTTTAAATGGTTTTCCTAAATACAGTGACATTAAGAATAACCCATTCATTGAAATAATATTAATGGAAAAATTATATTAATTCTTAGAAGGGCATGCCCAACATCAACAGATGTCATCTAAGATGGAAAATATTTTTGAAATAACTTTAAAAAATGTTTCTAAACGAAAATATATTTTCATCTTTTGAAAATTAATTTTAGTACATAAAACCATTTGAAAATAATTTTCATAAAAAATACCTTGAAAACTAATAAGGAATACATGAAATCCTTTTGAAATCCTTTTTCCTTGAAAACATATAAAATAAGCATCTACTTATTTTAAAATCATTTTTCTTTGAAAACACATTGAAATACAATAAAGAAATCTTGGAAATGTTTTCAAATCCATTTCACTGATAATACTTTGAAATCATATAATTAATTCCTAAATACATTTGAAAACATTTTTCTATGAATATTTATAAAAGAAACATGCAAAAATTATGAAAATATTTTTTCTTAAAAACATATAAAAGAATCTAGAATGACTTTTAAACCCATATATTTGAAAATTAATTTTAAAAACATGTTCATATAAATTATAATTTAAAAATTTAAAAAATATTCATATAGATTAACGATAGAAAAATCAATACATATTGTACGAGGTAAAAAAGAACATTCCTTTTGCACAGTAAAAATGTTAGAGGGATTAATTATTCCAAAAGAGATAAAATGACTCCTCTGGAAAAATTGTAAAAATACAAAAAAGTGGAAAATTTTATTTAATTAATATAAGATACCAGTGGAATAATCATGAAACCCTTTCTATAAAAACATGGTTTTTATGGGACACAAATTTCTGACCGAATAGAGGGTAAAGTTGGGAATTCGTAAAAAAACCACATTATTAACTATCTTATACACCAAAGAGAGGAATAATAGTACCAATAAATTAATATATACTGATTAAATTGAGGTTAAGTAAAATCATGAGTGTTCATTAGGTATTTATCATATTATTTCATAAAATGTAAAATAAACATAAATAATCACCAAAAGTGATGAGATTGTCTCAAAAAAATATAATAACTTAGTAACATGGGCTCATAATCTCCATGTGTGAAATTTAAATTAAATTAAACATAAAATATCATGAATTGAATAAATTAATTAATATATAATGTAAAATATATGTATATACACCGTTAAATATAATTTAGTTTCATAACAAAACATGAGTCTGAAAGAAGGATAATTGATACAAAACTATTTTAACGATTTGGTTACATTGGAAACATAAATCCCATGAAATTAATATCATGAAATGGATATGTAAATACCAATAAATTTAATTATGAGATAAATATAATTTAATCATGGGCCTTTTATACACCACACAAAATGAAAGAGTGGTAAACATCGCATTAATCTCAAATAAGTAAAAAAGTGAGATGAAATCCATATACCTTTTATCTTTACTATCATCCTACTAATTCAAAACACCTAAATAGAATATATAAATTTATTATAAATAATTTATAAAACCATTATATTATACCTAAGAGAATATTTGGTTTTATTATGACCATATATTACATTCTGGTTAATCGTGTTATTTTAAGGTTTCACATCGGGTAATATTCGCTTTCTTTTTCTTATGTGTCTGAATTTGTTTTAATGTAGATCCTTGTAATTATATCCTGATTTCAAAATTTAATCCACCAAATAATTATTATTTATATCGATTATATTTTTATTATAATAATCTACTTAATATATATGTATAAAATAGAGTACATTATTCATGGAGACGGTAAGCCTTACGTACGCATGAATGTTGTTTCTATTTTTATTATCGTATTAAAATAAAGAATGAATATAAATATATTCATATATGAATATATTTCTTATAGTTGTTTTATGATTTCATTTATATCATATAAAATCACAAAACCAATCTGTAATGCAATATATCTTGTGTATGAAAGAAGCATACAACTTGAGGGGGTGGTTTCCCACACTTCCTCAAATAAAATTATCGTATTAACTCACAATGGAAAGTAAAAAAGGATATAAATTATATAAGTAATACATAGGCTTAAATAAATAATAAATTTAGTATATAACATATATAAATAGTGTTTCGTTCATTATTTCCACCATCAGTTGCGATTAGGAAAATTGAAAATTAATTGTTTAGTGAGGTCATAGTTTGTCGTACACATAAAAATATGTTCATTATGAAATAGATAGAGGTGTATGTATTTTTAGGTTGAAACCATACTGAAAAAAAAATATTATTTTATTTATGATACTAGTTTTTAATAAAATAATTCAAAAATTAAAATGGATGGGATGGTGAAAGATAATTACAGAAATGGCTTGATAGAAGACATTAACTCTTAATCATGTAACACCTTTTTGTTTGTACCAAAAGGCTACCATGGATTTCCTTCTACCCAAGGTAATTATTAAATGAATAAGGGGCGATTCATAGGAAGTTTATTGGGTAGTTATTGGACAAGCATAATAGGTTTTAGTGGTGTGATGAAGTGGTAGATCTAGCGGCCTTTTATAGGGAAGGAAAAGGACTCACTTGGAATTTTTGTACACAAGTTAAGGTGTACACATCCTATTATCAAAAAAAATTCATAACAATAATAATTTAATATACAATAGATGTATGTTGTCTTTTTAAGGTCCATAAAATGGGTTCTGAAGTTGTGGATAGATCAACTGGGCTGAAATTTTAAGGTTTAGTCCCTAATTATGTTTAATTTAACTTTAATTGATGTGATTAAATTTAATCACATTTACCAATATTTTTGGTCAGAAATAAACATGAAATAATGAGAATAAGAAAATTATAGTAATTAAATTTCTTTATTTTGGATTTTCATAATTCAATTCATATAAGTGGAAAAATTAATATTAATTTTAACCCCACATACAGGACGACGTTTCAGGACATTATTGTAGAAATAATTTCTAAATATTGTTACATTTTTTTACTCAAATTTAAAAGAGAAACTGATTATAACTACCTAAATTGTATAAATTTATTTATAATTGATATAATTTTACAGAAAAAAATTATAATATAATTTAATATTAATTATTATTTAAATTAAAATGAAATTTTTAATTGTAAAGTAACATTTTTCACTATTCATAAAAATGATGTTTCCCAAAAACCCCAAAATATTTAACCATAATATAATGTAAACATTATAAATAAAATGATGAATTTTATTTTATTAAATTAAATTTCATGATATTTTTAAAATTAATTTTATTATTAAAATCAATTTATTCAATGCTACAATATTTTTTAAACATAAAAGGACATAGCCCCAGTTGTATCATTCATTCTCAATATTTTTTATTTATATGAAAAAATTATATTAATTTTAAAATTAGTTATTACCATTCATATTAATAAATTTAACAGATGCCTATAATTATCTCTTTAAAATTAATATATCATCAAAATGATGTTTTGTAGTAACATCTCTGTTTCATGCAACGTAAGCCAAGTCGATGTTGCATGTAACATATATTGAGTTGATGTTACCTATATTATATTCTAATTTGGATTCATATGGAAGGAATTATTGAATTAGTGTTTTGAAAAACATAAAGGAAAGTATAATTTATTATGAAAAAGGTCCATGAAACTAGGGGTGTTACACAAATGATTCATACAAAGTATAGAATAATGCATGAAGACATGCCCATTTTGAGGGACTACTCTGATGTGTTCCCTAATAGATTTTCAAGTATTGTTCCTAATGGGGTGGTTTTTTCATCTATTAAACTTATTCCTAAATCTCTACCTATATTGAATTATTTATATAAAATAGACACTGATGAGTTTTATGAATTTAAGATGTATTTTAATGTGATTTTGGACAAAGGTTTTAAATGCCTGAGTGCCACAACAGGGGGTTCACCAGTCCACCTCATCAAGAAGAAATATGGATCAATTAGCCTATTAATAGACTATCATTATCTCAAAAAAAAATCAACATAAATAAAAAAGAAACTCCTTCCATGGATATATAGATTGTTTGATCATCTATGTAGGGACAATTATTTCACTAAAGTGGACCATTAGTCAAGATATAACCAATTAAAGGTGAGGAAGGAAGTTATTCCCAAGTCTTTCATTAGGAGGTATGTACAATATGAGTTCATAGTGATTCTTTTTGGATTTATTGAATCTCTAGGAATAAAAATGTTCTTAATTAATATACTATTTATAGATTACAACAAAATATTTTTAGTAGTCTTTATAGAACATATTTTAATGTATTGTAATGTCAAGGAGGAGAATGATAAAAATTTTAATATTTTGTTAATGAAACTGTGTATGGAGAAAATGTATGCAATTTATATTAAGTGTGAGTTTTGGATGGGGAAGGTATCAATCATGGGGCATGTTATCAGTAGAAAAGGAATATCTGTAGACCCTTTTAAGATAAATACACTCGAAAGGAAGCCCAAGAAAACAAATGTAATGGAGATCCATAGATTTCATATCCTGGATGGGTACTAATGATGTTTTATGGGTAATTTATCTTGATTTTATAACCAAATAACTAAGTTAATATGTAAAGGGGCAAAGTTTTACTGGATAGAAGAATGTTAGGAATTATTTTAGGAGATCAATAGGTGTATAATGGCTATGCATGTACTTACACTACCAACGTGTGGAGAAGATATTGTGATACAAAATAGATTATTCCAAAAATTAATGTGTTGTGTAATAAGGAATAATGATAAAGTGATTGCCTATTCTTAATATCAATTGAAGATAAAAGTGAATAAATACTTCATTCAAGATAAGGAGCTATTGTTTGTGAATTTTTTACTTCAATATTTGGAGGCCCTACCTCTATGATGAAATGTGTGATGCATATATTGATCACAAGAGTCTAAAAATATATTTTCCCATAGAAGAAAATAGAAATTCACCAATGAAAATGGTTCTGGATAATCAAAGACTATGATTTCCCTATTCAGTATCATATGGTAAAGGAAAACAAGTTAGCTGGTTCTCCTATGAAAAATGAACTGGCTCCCTTATCTATGATGATGACTGAAAATGACCCCATCTTCATGGATATTAAAATGATGGATTTTGAAATCATATCAATAGAAAATACATCATATTATTTAAAAAGGATTTCCCAACCATAATCCAATACACTCTCACGATAGCATAGATGGATTATCTTGAGGGACAAAACAAGGTTAAAGAGGTAAAATAAGAGAATCTACATGAGTTTCACATCGACAATGATGGTGTTAGATGATTTAGAATTGGGAATTATGTGTCTCCATTACCTGAGATAACGAATGATATATTGGATAATGAACATAACCAATCTTTACCCTTCCTTCCAAGAAGTAATAAGATGTATTGTTGTCCTCGATAACAATTTTCTGTGCGATAATATGAAAAAGTAAATTGTGATGTATATCTAGACATGTTCAGTATGTAAGTAAGCTAATGTAGACAGATATAATTCCAAATGGATGATGGAACCATTCCCTGTAATAACATGGAAATGTGAGAATGTCTTAATGGACTTCATCACTGGTTTCCCAAAAACATTCAATGAAAAAAATGTGATATGGGATGGGGTGGATCAACTCACCAAGACTACCAACATCATTGATATTCGAGAATATTTATCTCTTGAAAAACCATCCATGTATTATATAAAGGAAGTGGTGTGGTTTATAGGGTACCACTTTTGATCTTAATTGATCATGATCCTTGTTACGCATCAAAATTATTAGGAAGTCTTCATCATGATTTGAGTACTGAATTGAAATTTAGCCTGGCCTAAATCTCCCAAACTAATGTCCAATTTGAAAAGGATATTCATTTGCTTAAGGAAATGTTGAGGGCATACTTAATGTTATTTAAATGTAGATGAGATCAACATCTCTCATTGGTTGATTACTTATACAGAAATAGTTTCCACTCAAGTATTAAGATGTATACATATGATATTCAATATGGGATGTGATGTAGAACTACAACATATTGGGATTAAGTCGTTGAATGAATGTAACTTGGATTGGGTCTTGGAAAATAGATTTCAATGAAGGATCATTCCAGCCAAAAAAATATCAAATCTACTCATACTTTGAAAAATAGATAGGTTGACAAACCTTAAAGGGATTTGGAGTTCAATGTTAGATATAACATCATCCTTTTAATATCACCATGTTATAGTGACATGATGTTTGAAATGAAAGAGAATCTTAGACCAAGGTACATTGTCCCCTTTGAGTTCCATGATCGCATAGTAGATGTAGCCGGTTTTCTTTCACATTCACCAAATATATATTAGAATCATAACGAGGTCTATGTATATCTCTTGAGTTAATACATACCTATCCCCTCACAAATACTAAATCCCGATGTTGTTCAAATTCAGAACAACTTCTCATATGAAGAGCATCTGATAAAGAACTCAGACCCTATAGACAAATTACTTGGAAATAAGACAACTCATCTTGTCAAAGTGTTGTAGATGAGTCGTAAATACAAATATTGGACATGGTAACTGGAGGAAGAAATAAAGGAGAAGTAACCTCAGTTTTTTATAGAAAGAATGTAGAAAAGACATTTTTGGGTAAAATTTCCCAAGGGGCGAAAAATGTGAGAACCCATAATTTTGTCATTAATATTTATATTTATACAAATATGTTATATGTTATTACACACATACTCTACATTGAGATAATAATAAAATAAATTATTCTAAAAAACTAAAAATCAAATAAGTGGAATTCATAGAAATTATGTAACATATTCTACTGAAATATTAACCTAACCATTGAAATAGTAATATGACCAATTGGATAATAATTTTGTAAATAAAATAGTTACCTCACCTATAAAAGTAAAAATAAATTTTATTTGTCATATAAATGAAAATGGTAAATATTCATATCAAATAATAAATAAATAATGTATTAAAAATGATAAATTTTGTGTTGGTATTTTTTGTAAAATGTAATTGTGTATTTACAATTTTATAATTAATATAATTATATAAAAGGAATTTTTTTTAAAAAATAGATTCATTAATTAATATGTTTCCTCTTTTAATTGTAATAAAATTAATGTGACCTTAATTAATTTTTTAATGTCTCATAAAATGGGTTAGAATATTAAGAATGGTATTTTTCGAATATGTGAAGATTTTAATTAAAAAATAAATATATCATATTTATAAAATAATATTTATACAATGGTGTAAGTATTTGAAATATAGACATCAAATATTGGTTATAGTAAATTTTTGGGATTGTCCTAAAATAGTTGATTTTTTTGTGAATAGTTAAATAAGGTAATATTTTATATTTTATATTTTAAGTCTGATACATAAATTTTTGTTTCATAAATGATATAATAACACATTATTTCGAACTCACATACACTATTTTTTTTAATTAGATACATAAATGAACAATATTTCTAGTCATTATAGAAAATAATAAACAAATTAATAAAATAATAAAAACACACTTCCCTCTATAAAAACCACCCCTCACGACCCCTTCCCCTCATACCTCTAAATCCCTGAATCATATCTAAATTCTACCAAAATAAACACCCTTGATTCTACCTCATGACATGGTCTTTCTAGTATCACCAAAATTCCAAACCCATGTTCCTTAAGGATGTTCCCAATGAGATGACATTCAAGAGGAAAAATACCCTCTATTTTAATTTCATATTATTTCTTATATCCCCACACCTCCACTATAAAAAATATTATAATAACTCCATTATAATATATATATATATATATTTGTTTTATTATGTTAATTTTATATCAATCAGCATGTTTCTTATCTTCTTATTTTATTCTCCAAAAGAAAACATCTTCTCTGGTGTGTTGATTCACCACCTTCGTGGATGGTGAGTTTAAGTTTTCCATTACCACCATAATGGTCGGTCATAAAACCATTATAATTTTTAAAAAAGTTTGTTACATTTTTATTATTATTAATTTAATGATTTGGATCCAATATATAAGAATAATATTAAATAAAACAATACTGGTTTTTTATGGTCGTAATAACCCACCAGAATAAATTAATCATTTTTCATCAATGTTTTATCTAAGGAATCATCCTCATCTCAAAAAATAAAATTATATATGGGACCATATAAACTCATGGGAGATAATTAATACCATATTATTTAACTTTTGTATAATTAATTTCTTTTGAAGATAACTACCATAATTATTCACAAGCAAACTAATCATGAAACCATGAAACAAACACTCCCATAACAAAAAAAATATACTCTATAACTCAAAAAAATTCAATAGCTGAAATTAGTAAAGTTTAAAATTAATAAAATATATGATGAATAAGTTCAAAATTAAGTAAATTATTATATTTATTTTATTATATTGATAATTAAGTATAAGTGCATAATACATTCTGACATAAGGAATGGGTTTCTCTATGAACCTCCACTTTTCCTTCGGGTTACACTATATCCCTCTTTAACCCATTTTATTTCTTCAATATTATTTTATAATTATTCTATATTATGTGAATATGTTCCAAATATGTATATATATATATATCTCTATTAGACCTTCACCGATGGGGAAGTAAATTTTTTTAAAGGTTCCCTTTTCAATTTCTCTTAATAAGTAAGCCCAATTAAAAGAAACATTCCAATTTCTTACCCATTTTCAAATGAACTGCATAATCTATTTTAACAGAAAATTATTTTTCTGAAATCACTATTTTTATAATGAAAAAATATCTTATTTCATTTCTTATTCTATATAAAATATTATTTATTTTTACACTTTAATATTTTCTCTTAAATTGCCTAAATTGGGTAATTGCTAGAGTTTCTTAATCACTTTTTAATATTTTTTTCACTAAAATTGTATATCATTTATCATTTCATGTGCCTATTTTCACATATTAATTTCCATGTATGATTTAAATCCATTATACCATGCACACCATTATGATATTCTCATAGATTATACCGTATGAGGTAATTTTGATACTCATTTCATTCCACGTGTAACCATTATGTTTATTCCATAGGTTTGATCCTTGTTGTGGTCCACATACAAAAGAATATATTATTATAGATTCTACCAAATAGTTATCCTACACATTGGGTTACTTTTTGTCTCATGAGACCTCATGTACGTGATTGGGGAGTCATAAAATCTATAATGGGACACAGTCCACCATGTGTTACAGTATTGGAAGTTATCATCAGCTCCATTTTATGTCATGTAATATGATGCTACCACATTTCTATGTTTCCATGATCCTATTAATCCATGTTCTATGTTCTATTCTTTTGTAATATTATTTATGTCCATGACTTTATGTAATCACGTTATGCCTTCTAACTTATATGTTTTTATTTATTCCCATGTTTATTACCTTACAAGGATTTCTAGCTCATCCCTTTATTTTTGTATTACCTAGGTTATCCAATGTAGTTATATGAGATCAAAAGAGGATAGGATCTCATTATAATGATTTAACAAAAGATGTTTTCATTTTTGATTCATTTTTTTAACTACGTACCTAATTATCCTATGAAACTAGAATTTATGATCCTTGGGTTATATTTTAGGATTATTTATTCTTATAATTATGTAATAATATATATAAAATCCTAGGTTCTATAAATAAATAAAACTATTTAATGTTTTAGTGAAAACCTTAAAAGGATACCTGAAGGAGAGGTATAGTTCCTATAAAAGAAATTTTATTTTATTTTCTTCTCCGCCTAATTGAATTCTTGTTATACCATGATTATAAAATAACCTTAGTATATTAAAAATACTAATATGTTTTTATTTAATGAGTTTGATCTAAATAATCACACACTTCCATGAAATGGGTTATGAAATAATCACTCATGTGTAGGGTAGACTGCCACCTCCCAAACCCATGTAATTGTTTTTTTCCTTTACCACCATAAAAGGTGGGTCATAATTATTGATTTATAGTTTATATATGATATTTATGAGGTTATTAGGATTTTTTAAAAATTAAATCACTCATACAATCATGATTTCCATTTTATAGGAATATTATAATATTGTTCTTGTGTATAACAGACCACCACCTCATGAAGCGGTGTGATTTATTCATGATTTACATGGAATGTATTAAGTATTTGTTTAATAAAAATATGTAACATATAAATATAATACGAAATATATTTCAATGATAATATATAACTATTATTTGTTTCCTTCATTATTTCAACACAACATGAAAATGGAATCAATATTCATCTGTAGGTACGAAAAACCATCACTATGAATGGTGTATTTCAATTCCTATCACCAAATATTATAGATAAAAATAAATAACTATATACTGAATATATATGTCATTTACATAATTATTTATATTATTTATATTATGAAATATCTATCTATGTAATAGGGTCACTAAAATAATGACTCAACACATAGTTAAAACCCCAGCAATTAACACCAAAAACAATGAAAATAAAGAGAGATTATTAATTAATGGGTGATAAGATGCTATAAAATAATCATGTATGATATAAAAAATATTATCATGGCTTAGGGATAAGTTAATAACATTTTCTAAAAACACTATACATGAGGTTAAATCAAGTATATCCATAAGTAATGGATGAGGTATTGTTTTTGTCTCAATTTCGTTTCAGTTATGCATATTACAATGTTATACACCTAATTAAATTCATATTCTGGATTTACTTCCACATGATAGGTAATATGATGAATACATAATTCTTAATTTTATTTCAGTATCAATTATAGTTATTTAATTTGGGGTATTTTAATTAAAAGTTACCAATTGTAAAACAATCCCAAACTCAATTCCTTTTCGCCGGGTCATATTACTTCCTTTTTGTCATTAATATTATAGGATTATGTATACAATTAATTTTTTCTATATATTATTGTATTTAACCATTTTTATGTGGATTTATTTTTGATACACATAAAATATTAATTAATTAATCTTAACATCAGCTTTATGATCATTTAAGGCATTAATTTATAATCCCAGTCTAGTCGAGATTATTTATTCTTGATTTTACATTAATAGAAATTATATGAACATTATTTTATATAACATTTAATTTAATCTAATATTGTTTTTTATGTGATTTTTCATTTTTATTTCAATTTTCCCACTATTTTTAACATAAATGTATTGACAATTTTTTTTATAAAATCTGACTTCAATTCCCCCTTTGTTCAAAAATCTATTTTCATACAAAATAATTTTTTTAAAATAAATCATAAAATTTTTATTTAGAATTTTCCAAATTATTTTTTACAATAAATTTTAACCTATTATATTTTTTAATTAAATTCTTTCAAAGCAACCTTATTTTTTCTCCAAACAGGGATCTTTTATAACATTTTTACAATGAAAAATGAATTTTATTTTTTTCCTTTAATGTCACGAACGGAATTACAAACCATCATTTATTTTAAGATTCATTTTCATTTTTACTGGGATAATTTTTAGGATAAATTTTTTAAATTTTATTTTTAATGTTGTTTTTGTTTTAAAAAGTGATTTTCAAAATTAACAATACATTTTCCTCAACAATGTTTATAAAGATATTTTTTATTTAATAAATATCAACAACCCTGAATTGTTTTGAAATGAGTATAACTTAAATTGATACAATTATTATTCGTCCCTTTGATGGATTATGATTATTTTTACCAAAGAATGTTTTGAAATTATCTATCATGAATCCTTTTGTTAGTAATTAACCTCCCCTTGAGTTAATCACCTTCATGAGATGATTGAACATCAAATTTCCCCGAAATATCCTTATCATTTATCAAGGATACGATTATTTCATAAAATGTATACAATAATTACATGAATAGATCATATTGAATGATGTTTGATTATCTAGAAAAATATAGATAATTAGTATCCTTTACTCAGTACAGATATATGATAAGGCACATTGTTCATTAATGAAAATAATTATTGAATATATAAGGAATATTTTGGAGATGCGGGACCCTAGTTTTGTAACTTTTAATGTGATTCCCTCAACTCATTTATAGTCGCATGTAACTAATACGTTTTCTAGACTTGGATATATAAATTTTACCTGGTATTATTTATACTATATTGTGAATGGTTTTGATAGTAAGGGTTCCACATACCTGGGAAACATGGAATCTAATAATTATGTATTTCATCAATTTAGAATTCTGTCATTACTATCCATGATATTTTCACTATGATAAAAATATGGCTAAAATTAATTATTTTTTTATTGATTAAATAGAATTTTTTTAGTTATTTACCTTCCATATTAATTATGACTTATCCCGTTATGATAGCAATGTTATTTATAAAATTGAATGTACTTTTGTTTATTTAGATTTCGATATCATTTACACACATCCATCTTATATTGTTAATTAGATAGATTGTGTGTTTGATTATCTACCTTTATATATTTATTATTCACATTTACTTAGTATTCATTCCATTACATTTACCACATACTAGGAATTTTATCTCGTGCTTATTTTTTTCCTTTCCTAATGATTCCTCAATGATTATTATAGTTGTTATTTAGTATAATCAAGATGTAATAATAATATTTTTAGTTTTATGTGATTTTGGTATTCCATGTTTAATTTAAGACTCGTGAATTTATTTAATTTTACAAGACTACTAAACTGATAGGTCCTTAGGGGTGTGATTTATGGTATCTTATGATCATGTAATTGTTGAAGGCACTGGATCTAGGATTATTGGGTTGGGGTTACTATATTTTACTACTATGGTGGTAGTTTGGATCAACCATATATTATCTCCACTCTAATAATTTTCATTTTTGGAGGCATATGAGGTGAGAGTGACCTCCCATTGTTGAATATATTTGGGCACTTACAAAAATGCCACTCCTCATCTATTATAAAAGGGTACTCCATACCATCACTTTTTCCCACAACTAAAGACATTTGGATTGAAAGACAAACTGAAAAATTTCTACCTAACATCCTTATACATATATTAGAGTTTTATTTATTCCAAAAATACCAACCCTAGTGTACTTAAAAATATTTGTAATTGAGGTTTATTTGAGAGCAGGTAATCATCATAACATAGTTCTTTCTTCTTATTATTTCTTTTACAATATTTAAATATTTCTAAATAATTGAAATATAAAAAAAAATCATCATCCATATAATATGATTTTATTATGCTAATCGTATAACCTATATACATCTCCTCTTTATTTAATTTGGAAGTGAGACTATCAATCATTTGTATGGATGACTATCGCCTTGTGAACTGATGTAATTTATGTTCCATCACCTCCTCTTATGATTGGTTATAATGATAAATTTATATTGAATATATATATATATATATGTGATATTTTTAACATAATTATAAATCCAAAAAATTAATATCACACCCTTTTTTACTTTCCACTCAAAGGGGTATATGATTACATTGCTTCTGTGTAAAGCATACTACCTCTTAACGAAGTGACGTGATTCAATTTTCACTAATTTTTTTACATGGAGTGTAATGAAAATAATTTTCAAGAAAATATGTGATATATACGATATATTAATGACATTAATGAAATATTTATCATTCTAAAAATATAACATGTCATTATCTTTGTTACCATTCCATTCACTGAAAAATGACACTATTATTGTTGTATATCTATAGACAACCTCCCCATGAAGTGATGTGATTCATTTTAACAAACACGTCACATTAATTTAATATATATAATTATACATGAGAAAATAATATTATATTTATGATATTATAATCATTCTGTAAATATATAATAATACACCCTTCATTTCAGCAATGATCATTAAAAAATATAAACACCACTCATGCGTATGTATGACTTAGAGTTTCAATGATTTCATAGTTGTTAGGTTTTCACATAGAAATTTGTATATTAGGTTTAAAATCATAATTATATATAAAAATTATAATTATTTCATTATTATAGTTCTATATATTATGGAATAATGACCTATTTGATCATATCCAACATACACAATTAATTTTAGAAATATTATACAAATGTCATCAGAATATCTGATGTAAACATAATTGATTATGTAATAAAATATAACATGGTAATAATAGATATAAAACTAATAATAAAAATTAATAATGTTATTGATCGAGTAAACAATTATAATAAAATTATTATTAATGAAGAAAAATGTTATATGTAATGATCCAGACTCAAGGCAAGAGACATTCTTTTAGCGATTTATTTTTTGACTTTTCTTATCTATATCCATATTTTTTAAACAATATAATTGATTTTTCATATGGATATAAAATATTTAAAATTAAAATATTATGTCACCTTTGTGTTTATTTCAAGGGGTTTGAAATGGTATATTTTTTCAGGTTTTATATTAAACTTTTTAACAAAAATATAAAATGGAACATTCCGTTTTTATATATACGGTGACAATAAATTTTCCCACCACTATATCCATTAATTTATTTCTATATTCCTTTATAATAAGAAATGATTTATTCAAAAAAATAATTCAATATTTCTACATATTTTGGTATATAATGTTTTTAAAAAGAAATTAAGGTCCATTTCAATATCTAAAATGGGTTTTTGTATGGGTTTAAAATATTTTTTCAAACGGTCTTAAGACGACAAGGTGATAAAATATTTTTTTTATTCAAGATATGGTACATGAAGATTATACATGAAAAATTGTTGATCCTGATACAAAAAATACAAAGAGTTTATCGCCATTATTTCTTATGGGTGATACTGATATATATTATATGATGCATGCCCCTAAATAACCTCAGACGATCCCAATAAAGATAATACATGGGTACACATAGATACTAATCTAATGCATTTGGAAATGTTCATTGAATTAACTGATATAGAAGAGAGAGTTACCAGAGTTTTTTTATAGATTTAAATTTCATCTAGTTAGTTTTTAAATGATTTTAATATGGGTTATGAATCCGATTTTATATGTTTCCAAAATAGGTTTATATATTCATGTTTTGGGTTTTAACTATTTTCATTAATAAAAATGTGGGTGTGTTTTTCACATAGAGGTGTTTTAATTCATATGATAAATTAATTAGGAATATAAAGTATATAATTAAAAGGGTTTTATTTTCTCAATGGACTAGTGGATTTCTTATTTTCTATCACATTATGATATTTTTTTTCCCCAAACCATGTTTTAAAAAATTCATAGGGTTTATTTATAGGTCATATTTGGGAAGATGTAATGTTTTAATTCATGACGATATTTCATGGAAAAGAAAATTGTTTTATTTCAAAATCATTTAATTTTGGAATAAAATTTTCTGTTTAGATATGGACATATTTTATATATGTTATTTTTTATGTAAGATTTAGGAATTGACCCTCTAAAACGACTATAAATACAGATCTTTCGTAATGCAAAAAATTAAATTTTATTAAAATTATACAAAAATATATTACTTTTAAAGATAGGTCCCTACACCATTTGGATACTAGATATATGGGGGCACATTAATGATTTACATTAGAAACGTAACCCCAAAATAATGAATAAATAATAGTGATTAAATATTTTATGGTGTATCTCTACTATTGGGGTTTCATGGATTAACCTTTTAAAGCCCCATCATACATTTTTTATTATATATAAAAAGAATATAAGTGAATTTTTAACGAAATTAAAATTATTTAAGGAGACATAGACATTGAATTGCAATAATTTAAACTTTGTATATATTAAAATTACATTTCCTATGATTTATGACATCTCTAATGACAAAAATCATGGTGGAAGATTCATCAATATATCTCAAAATTAATTGTTTAGAAACATCCTTCACTTATTATAGAAAAATGTATATTAATTAAAATGAAAATATTAGAGTTAGAGTTGATAAATAGTAGAGTTTACCTCTATTTTCATAAAGGATTAAATCATTTTCCACCATTTTTTGGTTTTATAAAAAGAATTTCCTACTTTTACCATCACCACATAATCATATTTATCATTGTATTTTGTAGTAGATAATATTTATATGTCGTTCATCAATTAGCCTATATTAATCTTTGTTTAATACTCTATTAGAGTGTCTCCATTGGCATATTCATTCAGTGATCTTTAGAAACCTTGATGAGAAACTCAATTACCTAATTTATTAATCATAATAAAAGTTATTCATAATTGTGTAAAATCTAAAAATTTCCAATCAAATATCCCTATATAATCATTTTCTATAGATAAGGATGTAAATACATGAGATTTAAATATGTATGAAATTATTTCATATAATAATTTTCTATTTGGGGAGTCTTACAACATTCCGTGTATTTGTTAAGATCGTCATTGTCTTTTAGAGGTGAATAACTTTTTTTGATCATTTTCATGACTTCTCTAACTCTGATCTCTAGAAATATAAGACTCTCCAGTCTTATAATACCTAAAATAAAAGGATGATCAGAGCCATCATGATATTTTTCCATTTTCAAAAAAGATATTCCAATTATATGACCTTTATCTATTGGATCATATTTCTCAATAAGTAGGATTTTAACATGAGATATTAAAAATTAATTACAATTTTGGAAGGCTCATATTGGAATGTTCTGTAATTAAATTAAATAACTCAAGATCCCTCCTCAAAATAATGATGGTATATAATATCTTAGTTCCCTTCTTCATCATTTTACTCTTATTTTTTTTTAAATTAAAATTTTTCTAAATAATCAATATTTTAAATTCCACAATAAAAAATATGATAAGTAACCTAGTTGGGGTTGTGATCATGTTTACATGAGAATGGTTTATTAAAAAATGGATAATGTTTAATATCCTCTTAGTCATCTATTATTGGATCACATGGAATTTCTTATCAGAAGCGATATTGTAAAATCCTAAAAAATAACAATTTTATTACATGACTATGAATATCTGTATTATGATTATTGACACACCCTCTTATCCTCTACAAATATGTGTAACCAATATATAATATTATTATATATTTCATAGTAGGAATGGAAACATATATGTTAAATTTATCAAGTTATATGGTCTTAGAACTATATATGTATGCAAAGAACTACATTCATATACCATAAGAATTGTTTTTATGGTATACTCATATTCTTTTTTCATCAGAGATATATACCATACATTACTACCAATGGGAGTACCTCAATTACCATAAAAAAGAGACTATATCTATGCCTTTACTACCTCAATCTTATATTGTAAAAATAAAGTTATGTATATCAGAGGCTAGTTAAAATGGTGAAATTATCATTAATGATTTTTTATCATATTTCATAAGGGATATTGAGTTGAAATCATTCCTCATTAAGAGATTGATCCGAAATTACTTTATTGGTGTCATTAACCAACATCTCCAGCTCCTTGGAAATCAAGAATCTATTACTTACTACAATCATTAGGATATCATGCACTACAATGTACTCATAGACAATAATCAGGTCATGATCAAGAAACATTTACATAAAAGAATTTATATTATGGAACTATTTATCATAAAAAAAAGTTTTCATGGCTTCTCCAATTACCTTCACACATATATATAATTTTCTAATGACTGTAAAATCTATAAATGTTATATAAATGTAATTAAATAATATTATGAAAATAACCATGTGGTTCTAGAAAAGTTATTATGTTCATTTATCATTATTTTCATGACAACTTTTCTAACTTAAACTAATGAATCCTATCACTAACACTAGCTAAACTACCCTAACATTGGTTTAGTCAGTATTAGGTCTTTAACGGTAAGAAGAAAATAAGGTTGTTTTCATTTATAGTGTATATAATTAAATATATTTTTTTTGATACCTTTCTTATCATACTTCCTCATGCCCTACATCCTTTTCTCTAATGATAACGACTTTGTGATTATAGTGACCTTATTCAAGATAAATTTAGGGTTTCATGAATCATTATTATCAGGAATAAACTCATATTCTAGATTATTGAAATTATTCATAGAGTCCAACAAATTTTCAACCTGAGTAGTATATTTATCCTTCAACACTAATAGTTGGAATGCTACCATGGGATTCGTATCTGAATTCTAATATATGGGATGTTCTTTAAGATATTGGTTGATGCATAAAAATTTATGTGTAAACTAATTCAATCCTTAGGTTTCATAAATATTTTAACATTTTACTAATGATAAAAAATATAATATCTTATATCCATCTTATAAAATCATGAATCAAAAATACATTAACCATAAATTAATATTTTTATTATTTGGGACCTAGTCAAAGAGATGGAAATTTAAATCAAAAAGAATTATTAAAGTTTTATGGTTTGTAAAACCTTTCAATGATAATGAAAAAATCATTCCTACATTTTAGAGGAATTTATGATATCTAAACCATTGAGTTTAAGCCTTTTTGTGGAGATCATATGAATTAAATAAATCTCTTATGCATAGCCACAACAAATGAAATGACAAAAACATGGATGATGATGACATTAAACCATTTATCTGTATCACATACCACTATAAAATGGAAATATGGATATTGTTTTAAAACCATTGTTTAAAAATATTCTTTCTATATGTTACATATTTTCAAATTTTGTATAAACCCTAAAATGAGTCCCACTTCAAGATATGGCTATTTAAAACTATGGTATTAGGTTGATGCGGGAACAAAATTTGACATGTAGGGACCACCGAAAATGGGAAATTGGTAGGAAAGTGATATATCTATTGTTTTAGAGAACCATAAATATAACCCTCAACTAATTACATGGGCTTATACCATAAAGAAAATACAACTCACAAAAATAACCTATTTACATGGGTTTAGATAACCACTAAAATATTTCTCACTAACTAACATGTTTTTATACAACCGTGATAATATGCCTCTTGAAAATCATTTATTTACATAGTTTTAGAAAACTGTGCATATAGATCTTATTTATTTTCATTGTTTTATACATCCATGAAAATAAGACTCGAGGAATTTTCATGTATCCATGGTTTTAGAGAACCATGGAAATAAGTCTCACATATTTCCCTGATTACTTAAAATAATACAAATATGCATTTATTCAAATATAATTTTTATTTATAAAGAAGAATAAAAAAATATAATTATAAAAAACATATAAATAAAATATTTGTATATATATAATTTCATATATATATATATATATATATATATATATCTGTGAGAGATACAATATAATAGTATCAAAGTGTTAGGAGTGGTCTTGAATAATTATAGAGAGGAAAAAATTATGGTTCTATTTAATTTTTTAAAACATACCTCTAATGTTTACTGATCAAATGTGGTGAGTGTATGTTTTTTGTCCTATGGCCACGTTCCATGTAGACCATGCCTATAAACCACATATTTCAATGGTTTAATATATTATGAAAATAAGTTCCATTAGAATATCTTATTAACATATTTCATGTTGACTGTTTTTATACATAGTGTGTGGTCATGGTTTGAAACCATAGTCGTAGAATGGAGATCTATTTCAATGGTTTGCACAAAAAAAGTTTCCAAAATTGTGAAAATATGATATAAAAATGGTTTTGGATGTTATTTCCATGTTTTTTAACTTTTGAAATATGATAATTTTCTATTTGTGACCCACTATGATTTTTGTCTAGCACTATCACATCAATGGCTATAGAAATACCTTTTGTAAGAATATTATCCACCATGAATGTGCATAGCCTCATACCCATTTGTCAGCCACAACCTGAATGTATATATCCAATGAGCCTGATCATGACCATTAAAATAAAATTGAACAGAGGATCTATATTTTGGTTCGCATCATTTATTTATCTTATCAATTTTACACTCATTATTATTGTACAATAGGTATTGGTTGTATTATTTTTTATATCTAGGTTACTCTCTCAAACATTTTGAGTTCACACCATTACCATTCACGAGCAAAAATATACATGACCTTGTTTTATAATTGTTTCATATATAACGGAGTTGTTATATCATCTTATCCATCCCATGATCCTATAAAAAATTCATTGCCTTCCCTTTTTTGTTCTTGTGGGATGGATTCATCATAAATTTCTCTAACAATTAGTTCCCCACATATATCCTTGGTATACCATATGATAATTATTAAATCTGCATTTCATAGGTTAAATGATTTTTTTCAGATATCATGTGAAAAACTAGGTAATTTTATTAATATATCATTTTGATGAATTATTAATATTTTTTATTAGATTTTATGTATTTTTATTTACTAAAAATATATTCAATAATTTTGAAATTTAATATTTTTTTATTCAAAATGAATGTTTTTCAATGAATTATATGGTTTTATATTATGTAGAATTTTTAAAAATTTATATGTTTTGAAATAATATTAATTTTTTATATTAGTATATAAAATATATATTGGGGAGAATTTTTGGATTAATCTAAATAGATTGTTTTTTATGAATAGTAAAAAATAAACACCTTTTCAAAAAAGTGGTTTTTATTTTGAAGTACATATAAAGTTAAATTCTAATTTATATTCTTTTTAATTTACTGTTATCCCATTTGATGTTAAATAACATTATTATTTCGTTATCAAATTCAATTATTCTTGATTTTTTATAAATTCATTTTTAATCATAACATAGTTTTTTCTAAAATCAAATTTTTTCATTTCATTTTGCATTATTACAATAAAAATATTTACTTGAACATCTAAAAACATTATATTGGTAAATAAATTTCATATTTGGAATAATTATGTCCAAATTTATATATAATTTTAAATTTATCTTTTTCATAATGAATAGTTATGATGGAAAAAGGAGTTACCAATCGATGTAGTAAAATTGGTTAATTAAAGTGAGATATAAATGATAATGTAACAAAATAGCATATTAATTCTTATTATATGATTTTCTTAGATTATTATTGTGTTATATTTTTAATTGGATGGTTTTATATCGACAGAATGACAATTAAGAATATAAATTATATAAAAACATTGAATTATTTCAAGAGTGATACTCCCCTCCCTTTAAAAGGGAACCACATTATACTTTTTTATTCACAATAGTTGATTCATTTATCTCATGAAAAAAAATTCATCATACCTTCACATTTCTTGGAGTTCCTAGGATCACAAAAAGACAAAACCTGGAATGATTATTGGGTATCATAAATGTATTTCTCATAGAATAAATAAAATGCTTAACTTCTTATTTTCATGCTTTTTTCTTATTCAAAATCCTTCAAATATTTTTTGAGCATTATAATATATTGAAATTATTATCTTATGTATAAATAAATGTTATTATGTTGATGTGATAATCCCTTTTCATCGCTTTTACTCTCATGTAGTAATGAAAAAACTTTTCTCGCATGTACGTGTGGACAACTACCCCAACAGTGATATGTATTTCATTTTTTTATCACCACCACACATAGATGATTATAAATACATTATTAATTGATATATAATATTATTATGAAATTATTATTATTATATAAATGTAATTTATTTTTTAATCACATTTCATCCATTTAAATTCGATAATTTCACTCATGCTCATGTGTATACTACAACCAATATAGAGTAGTGTGACTTGGTTTACAAGTCCATTATACATGAATGGCTTTAAAATATAGTCTACTCATAAAAAATTATTATAATATTTTTGTGATTAGTTATATAATATAACCTCATACTATTTTAGAGCATTCAATTCACCAATATTATTTGTATGTTATAAACTAAATACCTTAAAATATTGAGTCTGAACATAAATGTTTTTTTTAATATACAATAAATTATAATAAAAAAATAGTGAATGTTAAAATGAAATAAACCTAGAAAAAATATTTTTCTTATAGATAATGAATATATTTTTATTATTCAAAAATTTGAATAATGTATGTTGTAATATAATAGATGTGGTACATAATATTTTGTTTCAGGATTTATTTTAAATGATTTGAACTCCTCATATTCCATATCAATGTTCCAAAAAACGATTCATCATTATAAATATTTATACCTTAATGAATTTTAATTTTTATTTTAATACAATGTTTTTTAAATATGATTTTTTAAACTGGAATGTAATCTTCATTTCTAAATTCATTTTTTAAATTTTTTATAGATTTATTAGAAGAATGGTATTTTATCATTTACGTAAAGAGAGTTTTTTTCTTAAATAATTGCCATTGTTTTTTGAAATATTCATCCATAATTTTATAAAAAAATTCAAACATATTTCTACTACCCATTAATCTATGAATTTTCTATTATACGATTTTTTTAAAACAAAAATTTCATTACTTTTATATGAATCCACAATGTGATTCAACATATGTATATAAAATAATTTTTAATGTGGTTTTATGATATAAAATGGTGATTTTTTATTTATTCCCCGATATAGTTATTTGATGTTTTATATGATTATGGGTGAGTACATAATATCTTTAATGACATGTGTTCCCAATATAACCCAGTTATTCATTGGATAGAGTAAAAAAGTTAATGGAAATTAAGTTACTTCTAAGAAATATGTTGGAATTAGTTTTAATGGTTATAACATTGTAAGAATTTTCTTAAGGGTGAATGCAATAATAATTTTCAAACATTACTACATGATTTTAAATACATTCACTTTTATTTTAGGGAATTAATTTAATTTCATAATAAAAGAAAAAAATGTCCTGAATAATAGAATCATTATGATCTTACAAATTTTAATTTTTCATTTTCATTAGTTCGCATTTTTTCCTATTTAATATTCACATTTCCAATTTCATCTGTATGATTTTTTACAAGATCATATATAAAAATTTTCGGCTTTTAATTTGATTTAATGTGGTATTATTTATTTCTTTAGTCAAAATATTATCATGTAGGAATGAAAATTTCCATAATGGAATTCAAGAATTTTTAAACAGAGTTACATCTTTCATTTATTTTTACAAACCTTACGGATATTTTTTTTCTCATTCAACATTTACAAAAAAAATCACATCGACTAAGTATTAAAAGGGATTATATCTAGTCCAATGGAAACATATCTAGAATATATAGAAGGTTACATGAATGAAACAGAAATAAAAACAAGAAAAACATTTTTATCATAAAAAGAATACATTACTGAAATTCCAACTTTATTTTATAAAACAATAAACATAAATGATCTTAGTAATGTAACAAAGTGTAACCATTTTTATAGATCTTGTATTTATGGGTTTATTAGATTACAAGGTATTATATTTGGTAATAATTGAAATGTGTAGATAGATTTAGATATTTGGATGATACTAAAAGTAAATTTTACGAAAATATAATTTTTGGTTAGATAATTATGATATATAATTTTAGTATTTACATGATTCCACATATTGAAGATATTTATTCTTAAATATGTTTTTAGAGGAAATAAGGAAAATGAAGTAAAACATGAAATACTAGAATGATATCCATTTAAATTTGAAGCATGGAATGATTTGATCTTGAACTAATTAGTTCTTAGTTAAGTTAAATAAACTGAATCATGATATATATGGTTGAACACATTAATGTTTCTGAAAGAATTATATATATATAGGAATATGTATAAAGTGTAAATTATAGAGTAATAAAACACTTTGGATTTTAGTGGATCCTTATAACAAGTGTTAGCTGGAGGACGGATAATTGTTTCGAAAATATTTTTGATGTTTCAGGATATTTGGAGAATTAGAAGTTAACTTTTACTATTTATCTCTTTAATAGTGAATCTGAACAGTGGTGGTATTTAATTATGGATTCCAAGGTGAAATGTGAGATTGATTCCATAGAGATAAAAACATCCAGTATATCTTTTCCTTGAAAAAAATTTTTTATTCAATTTTGAATAGAATGTAAATTAATGGAATTTTATAAGAGGAAGAGTTTATAGTTGATGCCTATAAAAAATTAATAGATTAACCTATTATGGAAATAAATTACTTTACTGAATGTATAGAAAAATTTATCAATTGTACACATGATTTGATCCAGGTTTGAAAATATAATTAGTAAATAATTAGTATATAAGTTATGAAAAAATATTGCAATATAAAAATATGTTAATATTTGAGTTTTTTAATTTCATTATCAATAAGGTGATGAACTAGTATAGGATATAATTAATGGGGATAAATTAATTGAAGAAATTATAAGTTAATAAATCTATGATTTCCTCCTATGATAATTTTTGTAGAAAACATTATAGTGCATATCATATGTTATCTTAATAATTTTATCATTATCATTAGATGGAACATCTAACGTGTGTTTATAATGAAAATAGAAATAGAATTGGTTATACTAACTATGATATGACAACCATAAAATATGTTAATTTTAAAAATATAGGATATTATATAACTCTATATATAATGAAAAATATTCAATGACAGAGATACTAAAGGTAATATGAAGAAAACTATTTCATGAAAATTCACTATCATATTGAGAAATAAAGGCACATAAAATTAAGTGTAGAATATTTCAATGCCTATTTAATAATGTTGTTAAAATGTTTTTGTTATTTGGGGTCTACACATTCTTTTATTTATATAATATTTTATTTTAAAGTGTGCATATCACCAAAATAAATTAAGGCATAAATATTGGTAAATACTTGTGGTTTGGTATTAATAGAAAATATAATTCCAGGAACCATCCTAATATCAAATATATGTTATTTGTTTCATATGAATATTTTTTTACACTTTTTAGTGTTTGATGTAATTTTGGGTATTGAATGGAATTCTATTTATCATTCTATAATTGATTCAAGAGCTAAAGAATTCATATTCAATCCTCAATGTGGGTTGTAATTTATATATATGAATGATTTTAGGCATGTGAATTATATCAATATACTGATAACATGACTAAATATGTGGGGTGAAATTTACTAATCACATGTCATTTAAATGAATTGAAATATTTATTATACTGGTGTTCCTATTTTAAATATTTTTTTTAAAGTTTTTTATGATGATTTTCTTACAATTATCCATAATCAGGAGGTTGATTTTTTATTTTACTTTGCTCTTGATAATAATAAAATTTCAAAACATCCCTATAAAATAGCACAAATAGAACTATTGAAAATGAAAAAAATTAAATCATTCATTATATATTGATTTAGTCTTTCTTATTACATCACAATGGGTTTATCATATTCTATTTTATCAAGAGAAATATGGTTTAATTCGTCCATTCATTGTTTATAGAGAACAAAATAATCATACTATTTACAAGATTTTTTTCTTTATATTAATGAACCATTTGATTAGCTCTAGGTTACATAATAATTTTCCCATGACTATTGTCAGATCCGATTACCATAATATAAAACTTATGGAAGGTGGTGTTCTAAGGATAATGTTTCAAACTATGAATGAAAATTAGGAGTTTTTTGTTATGGATTTTATTAGAGAATACAACCACTATATTTATTAGACTAGTGAATAATTTATCCCTTAAATATATATATTAATGGTTTTTTCATCTTATTAATTACATTTAGGTATATACTAAAATAATTGAATATTAAGAGAAATATTTATTTTTTTATAACCATAAAAAAATAAGTTGTATTTAAAATTTTAAAAATTATTAATTTTTTATGTGGTACTATTATTTATATTGGTATATTTTTTTCTAATAAGGTATAATTTTTGATCCTTTTGAAACTAAATTTATGAAAGACTTACCTAGAACAAAAAATATCATCTAAATTCATTTTTCCCATATACTAATAGGTTACTAATTTTTTTGTTTAATTTATTTCTCAGTTATCAATCCCATTATCAATGTTAAATCTAAATGTACTTAAATTCACATAGAAATGTGAATTTGAAAATTACTTTTTGAGAATGGAAAATAATATTGGTTAATTTACCAGTATGATGTTTTCTATCAATAAATGAGGTGTTTTTATTTAGAGTGATGCCTCATTGGTGGAATATAACTTTTTATTGATGAATGTTGGCCTAGTAATTAAATATGCCTCACCCTATTTAAAAATCCATTATCAAAATTATCTCATACATTATTTTTAACATTTAGTAGTGGATTTTGATGTAAATGTTTTGAGGAAAATTTTGTAGGGGTAAACTGTATAATATTTCATTACCATATAAATTGTAAGTTCATATTAACCAAAAAATAGTTAGAAATGAGGCCTAAATAATGGTTATATCAAATAAATTATTATGATCTCCTCATTAATTTCCATCTACGTAATGTAAATAATAATGATATTTGCTTATTTCTAATTGATAACATATCACTAAACATGTTATATTTGGAATATGATAATTTAGTCATTGATTTAATGAATCTGGGTATAGATGTTATATATCTAAAATTCATTCTTATTTTAATAAATTATTTGTATATTCATATATGGATGAAATATTAATGAATTCAATGATGGAATAACATGTATTGAAAGAAAGAGTGGAATTGGTTAAGAAGGTCTAGTTACTGGAGTTTAATGTTAATAAAGATAGAATTATCATATTTGGAATGATGTTATATAATATAATTGATTACCAAATGAAAAAGGAATTATTATGTAAAAAACATAGTTCTATATTTTTTAATGATCCTGGTAGTAAAAAATTGTTCATATTCCAACTATAATATTACTAGTGGAATGGAGTGAAAAAGATACTATTGGTTTTTTCGTGAAATGTTTGACATTTCTATAGCTTAAGGAGGAGAAATAACTACCAATGTGTATACTTCATCATTTACCAGATCTTGAATTGAAATAAAAGAATAAATATATGGATGATTAGTTGATATTTGAAATAATTATTATTAAAATAATGTGATTTGGTTATTATTGAATCTTTGAATAAATCATCACATTTTCATCCCATTTATGGAAATATTTATTTATAATAACTTGATAGTGAATATTTACTGAGATAGTAATGTAACATGGACTTCCTTGTGATATTTAAAGTGATAGAGATCCTAGATTTAAATAATTTTTTTAATGGGATTCAGAAGTCATTGGGTGTTGAATTAAAAATCAAAAAATATTTTAATCTCTATCTAATATAAAATCATAACAGAAAATTAAGATATTAAAAAAATACCCTATTATTTCTAATTGGATTATCATTGGCATTGGGTTTAATAGATATTAATGGGGAAAATTTATAATAAAAACAATATTAATTTCATTATATATGTGACAACTTTTGATGAAATATATGTAAAATGATATTGAACTCTAATATATTTGGATTAAGTAAGATAACGGAATTTATTGGGGATAAAACGTATAAATGAGAAAGTTGTAATTGTAGATATGATGCTTCACTCTATAAGGGTATCATATTGACAGAATAATAAAAATGAAAATAAAAGGAAAAAATCTATACTTTGGTATAGGATATCAGGATTTCTTAAAGTATCTCCCTGGTAAAGAGTTATGGGTTTTCATATAAATGGATAATAAAGAAATCATAATGTGTTAAATTTTAAATTCTTGAATATTTGGGATTAGTTTCCTACTTATTGAAAATACCCAATATTTTATCATAGTTATGTGATTTATTTCATGTTAGGATGTTATGAAAATATGTACCAAATGAAACAAATTTGTTCTTCCATGATGTTATATAGTTGGCAGAAAATATATATTTTTGAAAATTCAAATGATATTCATGAATGAAAATATTAGTTTCTTTAGATTAATTTGATTTATTTCGTTATGGTTTTATTGAATAACCATATTCTTGTGGAAGCAATATGGGAATCAAAAAAAAAGATTTAGAGGAAAAATACATACACTTATTTATGTAGTAAATAATATTTCAACGATGAAATTTTCTAAGGGGAGAGGATTTGAAAACCTATGTAATGTTAATAATAAATCAATTTCATTTCATATTTTTATCCATGAGTATATATTATGGATTCATAATAAATATGTAAATTTTCACTATTTTTTAAATTAAAAATTAAATAGTTTTATTCGAATTGATTTGTTTTCAATTAATTATATGGATTTATTTTTAAAAATATGAAATAATAAATTTATCAAATATGTTTTTATGAAATTAAATAAATATTTTATTTCATCATATAAAATATTTTTTTGTTATGTTTTTATATTTTCCCTAAACGAATTAATTTTGGGTGAATATAGAAAAATAACTATATTTAATAATAATTTCATTTTTATAAGTTAATTAAAAAGTAAATATATATTTTGGATTTATTTTAAAATTTAATTATCCTCATTTGGTTTAAAATAATCAAATTTGTTATATATGAATCATAATTTATTATTTATTTGGGAAGAAATTTATTTTTCTTATTAGAAACTCATATTTATAAAAATTGTTCTTCATTGAATTTTTTTAATTTATATTGAAATTAATTTCAATGAATTATAAAAATGAATCCAGAATAATATATTTAATTTTATTAATTATGGATTTAAAATTAGGAATCATTTAATCATAATAGTTTGTAATAATTAATAGTTTATGTGGTAATTATTAATAAGCATATTAAAGAGTAAAATTAGTTAATTATGGTATAGACTAAGTGATAAGGTCCCAAAATATTGTCATAATTATTTTTTAATTAATTTATTTCAACATTTATAACATTATCTTTGAGATTGGATAGTTTTATAGACACATCCCCATGATTAAGCCTTTATATTATTTTCAAACAGTTATTAATTACAATAGTGCCACTCCCTCACTTGTAAAAAAGAACCCCATTCTATTCTATTACTAAAATAAATTGATCAATTTATATACAAAAATACCTAAAAAAATATGATCCAAAAAACCCACCCAATGTATCTAAGTTCATGGTCACTTAATAGGACAAAACTGAGAAGGATTAAGTTATAAAAAAATCATTGTTTTCACTGAAGTGTTATAAGTCTCAACCTAGTTTTTTATGTTTATATCTTCTTCTATGTCTATAAAATTTTCTTCAAAAATATTATATAATATCATAAATACTTATCATACTCTAAAATATTTGTGTTATTATGTAACAACCATTTTTCATATCCTTTTAAAACCAGAGGGAAATAAAATCTAGGATCTTGTGTACGTGTGAAATAACACCTCTATGATGTGATTTATTTCATTCTCCATCAACTACTCACGTGTATGGTTATAAGGATAAAATTATTTAATATATATTGTGTTTAAAAAATTGTTATTATTTTATAAATATAATATAATTCTTACCTCATTATCCTTCTATCTACTAGAAAATGGAAGTGCCATGTGTGATTACTTTTGGACTACAACCTCGATGAAGCATTGTGATATTTTATAATTACTTCCATTCACAAATGGATCTAAAAGTGTATATAAAGAATAAAAAAATTAGTACATATTTTTGATTTTATATAATGTTTTCTCAAGACCCATTTGACCGCAATAAATTCATCAATCTTATTTTAATGTTTTATACTGAATGACCCCAAAATTTCTTATGGTAACATAACAAACATAGAACTATATATTAAAATCGTATGAATTGAAATAAAAATAAATAAAATGAATTAATAGACCAATAATTTTTAACAAATAAAAAAATTAAGACAATTATATTATCCATGAATGTAATAGATGTGTATTGGTAGCCAAGAGATGAGGTAATAGATATTTCATTTATGAATTATTTTGAATGTCTTAAACTCATTTTTTTCAATATTAACTTTATTAAATAATGATGAAAATCATCATATTTTTTATATTAATATTTTAAAAGTAAAATTTCATATAGTTTTTAATTTCTTCACAAAATCTTAAAAATAAAAATTTTAAATGTTTCTCGTATCAGTTATATTCTCAGTTTACAAAAGGAAATAAAATGTTTTTTAAATTTAACACATGAATAATTTTTTATAATTTCATATCCATTATTCATTATCATAATTAATAGGCATATTTCTGTCATTATTAAATGAATATATATTTTCCCACTCATATATTAATCTATTATTTTAGAATTTTTTGACAAATATGGATTTTTGTCAATACTTTTTACATGAACCCCGAATGTGCTTCTATATTTGAGTTAAGAAGAATATTTTAAGAGTTTTTTATTTAAAGGAATTTTTTTCATTATGTGACTATTGGATATTTTAAGTGATGATGTTGGATATTTATGTAACTTTGAGGACTGCTGATCTTGAAATAGATCAAAAATCATTGGGTAAAGTGGTGGAGTTAATGGGAATTGTATTAATATAATATGATATATTGGAATTAATAATTATGGTTATTCCATTATAAGAAGTAATTAATGTTTGAATATATGGATAATATCCTAAGATACCTACAAGGTTTTTAAATTATTTCTATGGGATTTAAATGAGAGAAATTATTTCATTAGTTAAGATAATGAACTAATGATTTGTAGAATGTTTTTGAACTTCTAAAGGTAAAAGGTTTTTTTTCATGAGTTATCATATTTTCCTATATAAAATTTATTATTAATATTATATCTTATTATTTTTTAAAAAATTTATTTCTAAAACATATGGGATATTAAGTTTATTTCATGAATATTCATTGAATAATTTGAGCTCCATGTTTATTATAAATAATGAAAAAAATTATTAAGGGTTTTAATTAATTTTAGAAATGAATTTCTAGTTTCCATTATAATTATATACATTACTATGATTTTGGGTTCACATTAAACATTATTCATAAAAAATTTATATATATTAATGAGATAAGTAAATTATATGAAGGTCAATAGTGACACATCTGGAATAAAGAAAACAATCATGATTAAAATGAGAGTGTAAACATAAGATAATGTTTTAAAAAACATTATACAATGTGTAAATGTTTACAATGATATGAAATTATTTTAAAATTATAAAAATCTCTAATACTAAGAGATCCTAGAAAACTATGAAATTTTTACCCATATTATAAATTATTTATTTATCGGTTGATAATGTTATAGTGCGTTATAGCTCTAGTAACTAAGGAACTACATAGTGAATTTTAAGTACTATAAATATGATTATGAAACCTATTTAATCTCATATGTTACTACCACTTTGAATTGGACTATAAAATCAGTACACATTCAACTAAACTAGTACACAGATATGCATTCAGGCATCAACCAAACTTCTTGTTGAAAACCCCAATCCTCATTCCATCCCAGGAGTTGGTTGGTACTAGATCAGTGGAATATACAAGTGTAGAAATGTGTCTTAATATCTAATAAATTTATGATATTCTATTTAAAATCCTTTTAATTCCACTTCTTAGCACTAGACTTTTTAATATATGGGACCGTTATAGTGATAATTTTTTCTCTTAAGTTCCTATACTCCATTAATAATGTGTTTTATAAGAAGACATCTGGATATAGAATTTTCATGTTAGAAAAAGTTCTTAACTATGTAGTGGAATGAAATATGACACCAAAAATGTTTTTTATTAGTATAATGTATATAACATCAGACAGATACAATATTCACTAAATATCATTTCCCATATAAACATTTTATATAACTTTTTCAATCTATATTAATGCTTCTATATCAATAACAATGTATGATGTATGATTCATTTTTTAGGGAAAATAAAATTTGAAAAATCATTAGTCAAATTGGAATGGAATAGAAAAATGAAAATGTAATATATGGAATAAATATGGGTGAATCCTAAAGATAACCAGTTAAAAACTCAAAAAGTACGAAAATTCACCACATCCACTTCACGAAAGTACATTTTCCTTGGTGTTCTGCCCAATTAATTCTCCCTAGATGATATATATGATCACATACCATGTCAGTTCTCGTGGCCATAAATCTGAAGACACTTAGTAAAATGGCCAGATCCTTTGTCGAAATTTTTTGTTGGAAACTAAATCTATGGAACATTATTTCTTGATAGACTAAAAAAGAGTAGTGTTGTCTCTAATCCACATAGGTGAGTAGGGATGCCCCATAATCTATAGGACTCACTGAAGTGAGCAATCATTCATTCACTGGGATTGTCCCCCAATACCAATTGATAATGGTACACAACACATGGATCTTATATAACATTGGAACACCCACGTCGAGTTTATTGTATCTGTTCAATTTTCACATTCCTCACCTTTTAAAACACCACTATCCTCATCAAGTACCCTTATTCATGTGGCCTATATTCCATGATCTAATATAACTATGAATTTCATCATTGTTGTTCTAATTAGATCTAATTATGTGGGTGAAAATTATTATAATTTGTTAACATTAAAGAAACAATAATGATAAATCACTTAAAAATATAAAATATGAGTTCTTCAGACTATATGTACCTAAATATTGTGTCACGTAAAATACTTTTAATCAAATTGTAGACTGTACTGAACTCAGTGATGCACATGGAACATTCACTTATCAACAATTCCTGTAACCAAATACTTACTCAACCGAGAATACCTAAAAACCTTTCAAAAACACTAATAGTTTTTGTTAAACTCTAAATTGGGTTCTACATTCATGGGTCCCTTATTAATAATTCTAACATCCTCATAATTTTAATAATTGGTTGATTGTACACTTTAATCACCAAACTAGATAACTCAATACAGTTATAAGTATCTATATTGCTACACTGGGGAAACTGATTTTTTTATTCCAATATAAGGAACCCAACCTCCCATTTTCAACACTAATTAAAAATTGGGAAATACAAATAAATAAGTGTATAGAGTAAGATCCAATTAGTCTTGATCTTTGAGGACATCCCTGTGTGTATTTTTGGGTCAAAATCATTTAGAAAAAATTCTATAATTGGGTCATTATAACCTATAAATGTTTTAATACAAAAAAATTTGAGAGATAAATTTACATATTTATTTATAAGGGAAAATATAAGGATAATATGGGTTATCCACTTGGGTAACAAACCACCAAAGGCTCCTTGGGAAGAACCAATATGGTGAGTATTTACTTGGGGTCCTCCTAGAATAACTACACTGATGTCATTTTCCAAATGTTCCCATAGAATATTATAACGTGCGCCACCTCTCTTAGGATACACAAAGAGTCTATTCCAAAAAACAAATTTGTCACCCAAAGTGGCTAAATAGGTTTATTATTCAGCCAGGCTTCATAGAGAGTCTATATTTCGTTCCAACATAACTAGTTTGCTAAATAAGAACAAGGGAACCATTTATCCCAATTTTTTTATTCATGGTTACCATCCTAGATTTTATGTCACTATGAATATAATTTTTCCCAGCCTATATAAATAATATATAGGTACCCAATTATCCCATTATAAAAAATATTATTAAATTGGATTCCTATAAGATATTATCAATAATATTATACTATGAAAAAACCTAAAATGATTCTCATATACTTTGGACAACTCCAATGCGTCATGGTATGAATTTTTAAACAAATTCTTAAATTCATATTATTTCATCGAATAATTATTTTGATAATGGGAATTAGAAATCCTATAGTGATCTACCACTATATTAAATCATTGACCATGTGGTTTATATGATATGGTTATTCTTGTATTCCTCTGATAATGAGGATATCTATCTTTGGAAAATTAGTGGATTCTTTCTTAGATTATCTCTTTTATCTTATGATCCTTAGAAATTTTTAACACATGCCTAGTCTATTAGGTTTAAGGGTGAATATTAATGAAGTTCACCTAGTAAAATCAAAGTTCCATAAACATAAATATCAATTCAACATTGATTTATCCCTAAAATAAATTCTCATATGCCTTCTAGCATATAAAAGCATAAATGGAATCTCAAGTGTAAGTGTCACACATAAAACAATCATTGTTAACTTTCACATTGTAGTCCATGTTGAATAAGATTGAATAGTTTGGAAATATTTATAGTCTAAAAAACAAAAAGATAAATTAATATTATTCATGAATTATTGACCTTTAAAAGATCATCATTGTTCCTGGTTTTAATACATGAAAAGGAATAACATTTGATCTTGTTTTTGGACCTTAAAAGGCACTATTTTGGTCACTTAAGAATGACCTTAAAGGTCCCCAACATGGTTCTCATTACAAGACCATAAAATGTATGATATACCTCATTAAATGGAACACAAAAAATGATTTTTTATTACATTTATAATAACCCATGATTTTAGTTTATATTTTCCTTGTAAAATAACACTATGTTTGATGAAGTACACCACATGAAATAAAAATCATAAATGAATTGTGCTATATTATTTGTAAATATAACTGTTATAACATCGTTGTTGGGTTAGAGGGTATGAATAGGCGAATCTAAATTATATAATACATGTAGAATGTATTTCCATACTATAAATAATGAATTCCATTAAAAAATATTAAATTTATCTAATATTTATTATTACACAATGAATAAGAAGAAATACATTTTATTTGATAAAATAAATTTTCTTCAAAATAAATATTATTTTGTTTTTTACATAGATATTATAAATAATTTAAAATAAAATTAAACAGTATTTGAAAAAATAAATATAAATATTTAAATCCTCATGTAAATAATACAAAGAGGAGATGTTTTGATATTTTTCTAAAAATCTTTAATTTTCAATGAGTGTTAAAAAATACCATTTTTAAAAATTGTAATTTTATTTCTTGTAATCTATTAAGTATCTTTATATAATGGAAATGTTTTTAAAGTAAAATAAAATCAAATTTATAAAACAAATTCTTAGAAATTTTATAGAAATAAATATTATAATATATTTTTTATTCTTTTTTTATCATTAAAAACATTCTTTTCTAAAACCAATTTTTTGTTACATGTTATGAATTTATATTAAATTTAATTCAAAATATTAAAAAAAATCATAAAAACTTCATTAAATAGTTGGAATCATTGGATTAAAATTAATAAAATTACTCCTCTTTATTTTTATTTTTAATTAATAGTAATGATAGAAATATTTTATCACAATGGTAATGTCAAAACATGTTATTTATGGTTCATAAAATTGGATAATGTCTTAAAATAAAAAACACTTAAATTAATATAATTTATAGATAATAATTCCACCATATCAATAATTACATTTAGTATATGGTATTTTCATACCATTTTACTTTGATAATTATATTTATATTAACATAATTTTTAAAAATTACAAAATGTCACATTATTGATTTCAATTTCACATATATGTTTTTATATAGATAAAACGTTCTTGTGGAAGAAGTTAAAATATCATTTTCAAAATAAATAAGTTATTTTTATATAGATAATTTATTTCTAATTTTTATTGATAAAATAATTACAATAAAATTAATATAAAACACCAATATAGTGTTTGAGAAAGAAGTAGAAAAATTAAGTAAATGATGTAAAAAAAACAATAATGGTAATACATGTTTTTGTAGTAATGGTGTTCGATGATTTTTTTGATAAACATAATGTATTAGTGATTTGTTGAAATTTTAAATTTGAACTAAATTAATATTTATATATCTCTTAATTCAATTGTGTAAATAGTCCTGAAAATGAATTTAATGGTATTTTATATTTAATTTAATTTTATTTGAGGATTTAAACTTCATAAAAAAATTTAATTTAGAAAATATAATGTTATATAGTCTAGAATATAATGAATTTCCCACATAAGGGTAACCTTTCCCTTTATTGTCTTTTTTATCCCAAAATTTTTAAAAATATTGATATCACTATAATTGTAAAATAGAGTAAACATGGGGAAAAATCTAATATACAAGGATTAAAAAATAACATAAAATGGTAGAAATTATATGTGATGAGATAATTTATTCATATCTCCTCCAATCATTTTAAATATCTAGATTTAGTTCAATATAAACATTTATATTTATTTTTATTAATTTTATACATTATTTAATTTAATGAGTTCCTCTCCTCTCACTTATAAAGGGAGGTCACATATACATAATTCATCACTCTTTATTATCCACTTATCTCAAAAAAAACCCTGAAAAAATATTCATTATTTATTTATCTACATTATATATAAATTTTTCTTCTTAAAATATGATCCCTAGAGTCTATATGTAGTGATAGATAGGGCATTCTTACAAGAGGATGAAATATTCATTAACTGAGCTTTTTCAGTGTACTTATTTTTATAACTCCATATATTATTATATAACTGTGGTCATATAATAAAATCAATAGAATAAAAATACATAATTTTAATTATTCAAATGGAGTAAACCTTACTTGTATCATTTACATTCTTTAAAAATGAAAATTTCTCTTATACGTATATATTCCATACTCTCTCCACGCAATGGTGTAATTCATTTTTTTCACCACATTACATGGATGGGTTTTTTGATGGATTTAAGCGATATATATGATTTTAATAACATATTTATGATTATAAAAATAAAATATATCACTTAACTAATAACTATTTTATCTTATGGAAAATAAATATGTTGTTTATGTGTACATGTGGACTATATGCTCCACAAAGGGATGTGATTAGTTTTACATTCCCACATTTTAGAATGATTCTATATTTATATTTAACGAATATAAATGATACATATATAATTATTAATATTTATTTTATGATGAAATATTTACCACAATACAGGGAAAAAATATCCAAACTGATCAATGTGTGGCAAACATGCAAGATAACACTTGAGATGATGATATTAATAATGAATTGTTAATAAAATGGTGATATAATTTTATTATTGAATATATATGTTATGATAACTATTTAAATTTTTATTGAATAAATTTATAATAAATATAATGTTTTTATATAGGTGTGTAACGGTGCATTTAAAGAAAGTTGGACTTGAGGCATATAAATTTTGTCTCGCCTTCTACTCCATTGATACATATTATATATTGTGCAATAATTTAATTATGTGGTTCATATAGAACCCCTTGTTATATTTCACATGAATCATCCTTTAATCATGATATTTAATGATTAAATTGAATTTTATTTTTTGAAGGTGTTATAATTCAAAGGTTTCCAAGTTGTATAAACTTATTTTTCCATTCTCATTTTTTGACTTCTATATTTTTATTGATAGAATATTACGCACTATCATTTATAAACCCAATATATTTTATTATATTATAGATAATTTCATAATTTTATTATTTTATTTCAAATTTTATCTGTTTTGATGATGAATTATGAAAAAAATAAAATGAAAAGATAACCTTATTTCTTTTCTTTGTCTGGGAATATTTTTCCTTCATATCATTATGTTATAAAAATTATTTTATAAAAGAGAATTATATTTAATTAGATAATTGATTAAGTTCATTATATGTCAAATTTTTAATTTTTCAAAAGGTTTATATTTAATATTTATAATAGGTACATTGTTTACTTTATTTTCAAAAACTAAAATATGAATGTTATCTTTTAACATATACAGTGTAAATGGATTTTCCCAACACTATAACCATATTATATTATTAATCCCCATATATAAATTATCATAAATATTGTAGTGGAGAATAATTTGTGAAAATTTATTTTAAAATGTTTTATTCCATTTTCATTTGTTCTCCAAAAGCATTTGTTTTACATAATAACATGTATTTCTGAGGTATTTATTTTTATCTTTTTTATCATATTAATTTTATAATCATTATTTTTCTATTAAAACATTCACATTAATTTCATCTTCTCTCAACATACCTCACATTTCACATTTATGTCTATATTACTTTTATTAGGTATATGTTTATATACTAAAGTTTATAGAAAGTATACATAGGGTGTTTTAATTTGAAATTCATTAGATTAACTAGGAAACATTTGATATTCTATATCTTCTAATCAATATATATTTTTATTTATAAGGTGTATTATTTCTAAAATAAATTTATCATTCCCTATATAAATTATCTATTGGACATAGAGTTTTGGGTGCGGCCTAGATATAGAGATCCCCTTGATGAATTGACAAGTATCCCGAGTCAAACAAATTTTTTAGCCTTATTAAATTATTTTTGGTTTATACCTCCCAATTTTAAAGGTATATTGAATAATAACATGATCAAGAAGTCTGAAATTATTCATTTTATTTATTGAAAAGTTAATTATAATTATTGATGATATTACTACATTTATATTTTCAATGTATGCATTCTGTGAATAAATTATTGAATTAAAGGTATGATTTTTAGTTAGCGGTCTTCCTATATATATTATTCCTAGTATACTCAGGATATCTCCAATTATACGTAAAACATATTGAGTATCTGTTCCCAATATATATTTCTTCCATTCCATGTGATTAAAAGGATTTTATTATATTATTTCATCGACTCAATATTGATTATTATGATAAATATTTTATATATCCATTGTAATATGGAAATCATGTATGTATATAGTTTTCTAAGACAACTAAATAGATAGATATTTAGTGGTGAGATACCCTTTATGATGTTCAAATGAAGCAAGTAAACACTAAAAATAGTTTTCTGTTATCAGGGTATCATAGTTTGTAACCAAAAAAGATTAGTTGGTTCCTTGTAAACCATATTCTAGATAAAACCAATTATAGAACATAAACATATGAAATTTATTGGGATAATTGTAGTCATTGGGTAATATCATGAATATTTTATGAAAAAGATATTTTATGTATTTCCTATTAAATACATCCAGATCTGTAATTTTAAAGAGGATACAGCTATAAAAATGTTGTATCAAGGGTTAAAACATTGAAAGAATAATATTAGCTATTATTTTAGTCAACACCAGTGCGTGAAGTTTGGACATAAGATTAAACACCTAGGTAGATACTCTTAAGGGATATTCCTGTGTTAGTACAGATTTTATTATGAATCATTATGACGAACAAGAAAATAAAACAAATGGAAAACATGTTATGAAATAGTGATATGGGATAAACCTAATGTCTAATTGGTTGATGATTCTATGGTTTATCATAAGTTTAAAGGTATAGATATACAGTTTTATGTTTCATGTGATTAGAGTTTAAAGAAGATTAATGATGTTTTATGAGACATTTCTAGAATATAACACATTGGCATGGTATGTGTTTTAGAGAAAAGTTTATTTGATGATAAATAATTTTATATTTCACATATATAAGTTTTAAGGTATTTATTACCATTACATTTAATCTAGTCATTGAAATTAATTTGGTTAGTAGGGATAAATGAACTATTGAATTTTCATAATATATGCATCATCTAGTAGATAACGATGAGATTAAAAAGTGATTTGGTAACTAAATGATTCATGTGATTTTGAAATATGTGCACTTTAGTGGGAATATTATATAATTAAGGTAAATAGAAATATATCTAGATAAAATGGTATTTTATTTGAAGAATAACAGTTGAACAATATTTTTAAAACATATATGTGGTAATTCATATTATTTATAGAAAATATTAAAATATTTTCAAGATTATGTGAATGGGTATATTAAATTATGGTATGCGCATATCTTAGTAATTAATATTGTCTGGAGATAAATTTTATAATGATATCATACGATTTATAGATCAAATCAATCCTATTTTCATGTTTTTAACACGAGCATGAATATTTTTCATGAGTTTTATGTTTAATTACTTATGTAATTATTTATAAACATATGAAACAATTTTTTATTCTATGATGATTAATCTATTATTTCATTATATGAAGGTATATGATATTGGTTATTATGTTCACCATGTTCTAACCATTTTGGTTTTGGACATAGGAAATAAATTATAATGTTTTTTTAAATCTTTTGTTAAATTAAATGTCAAATTTACTACTTCAAGAATGAAAATTATATTATGATCAGAATGAAACCAATTAAAGAATGAAAAAAATATTATTTAAGGTGATGAAATAGAGTATGTTTTATCATAATATTGTATCCAAATTATTAATGAATTTTTTAAACTCATGAAAATTAGGGATAAATATATTGGTTCTTATATGGATCGTAAAAATAATATATGATGTTTAATTTTTAAAACTCATTTTAAAGTATGAGACTTATAGATATGAATGAATAAAAAATTTCTCGATCGTAACCTAAAAATTATTATTTATAAAAAAAGATATATCATATTTCATAAGTATGCTATAAAATATTCATTTTAGAAACAACCAATTGAGATTTACAGAATTAAATTTCACTTAAGTGGGGATAATGTAATACCTATAGATTTTATTATATATTTTCCATTTAAAATAACACTATGTTTGGTAGCATATACCACACACAACCTCATCCTTAAATGAACTGTGAAATAGTATTTTGTAAATATAACTCATATAGCCCAATTGTTTTGTTAATGGGTATGAATATGAATAATTGAATAATTGAATATTTATATAAAGTATTTCCTCTATTAAAATATTGGATAAAATAAATATTTTTATGAGTTATCTACCGGTTATTATTTCGAAAAAATTTGAACTAAATTAGGTTTATTATTTAAAATTTTATTTCTTCAAAAACTATTTTGATATAATTTTTTGTGTGGATATTAAAACGTATTTAGGAAAATTTTAAAAAATTAGTTTACAAAATTTACAAAATATTATAAATAATCGTGTAAATATTATCTAGGGATAATTTTGGTAAATTTTATAAATAAATTGTTTTTTAGTTAATAGGGAATAATATTTTTTTTAAAACTATAATTTATTTTCAATAAATAAAAAATCATTTAAAATACTCATTCTCAAACAAAAACATTAAATTAAACCTTGGGTGGTCAATTTTGATTCGAGATGATCAAGGGGGTGGAGGTATAATAAAATGATCGGAATGAGGATGTATATAGATGTGTAGTTGGGAGAGCTACGTGTTCTCCCATTACAGCCTGGTGATGGCTACAGAGTATCTAGTGTAAGGATTCAAGTTTTAGATTCTTATAGAAAACTCATTGGCCAACTGGTGGACTTTCCAAGAATGTATCATTTATGTCTGGAACCATTAACATGTTTATGTTTTCTATCGGGTAGCCTGTGATGTCACTATATGTAATACAACATCAAAACTAATATGTTTTTCAACTAAAACCCCCATTTTATTATTTTTATCCAAGATCATAACCTTAACTAAATATAATTGATATGGTATACCATCTAGGATATTCAAGTTTTTATATTTTATTCCTATGAATTTGTTTCTACGATTAATATTTCAATTGATTTTTAAGGATCGAGACCAATCATCACCATTTCTAATTGAATCTTTTATTTTCTAATAATTAATCATGAGTTTTTTATGTCTCAATTTTTTTCAACAAATAACTAGTAGTTATTTTAATTATTCATTATTTCATAAGATTTTGAAAAATGGTTAAAATGAGTTATTTTAATAAATTTATGTGAAAACTATTTTAAATGAATATACACTTGTTTATGTAAATTAATATTCAATGTTATATTTTGATAAATATTTATAGTTGTTTATGATGATGATTTCCAAAAATTAATAGAAATGTGTGGTTTTATAATGCATAGTTTTCAAACCTTTTTAAATATTTATTTTAGTAATAGTATTTTTTAACATTAAATTACTCGTAAATAGGTTTTTTAATATCCTTCAAAGCCTTTAAAATATATTTTTTAATTGAATGTATTGAGTCCTTCTTTGCACATTAAATTATTTCCTAAAAAATTATAAACCCTAAAACATGAATATTTATATGTAATGAAAATGATTGATTATGTAATGAAAAAAAATTTATTTTTGGAGGGTGTAATATTGAATTGGAAATGAATTAAATTGATATGAATGATGAAGGGAAATTTTCATGTGTGGCATTTAGAAGAGGGATAACAATTTATGATTCAATTGAATTGTGATGATATGATTTGATATATGCGGTGAATTTTTTTCCTCTAAACTATTTTAATTTCGTGGAAATACATAGGTTTCTAGGTGTAAATTATAGGTACACATGTGTACTAGTTCAATTTTATGTCATGGAACCCTTCCTTTTAATTACAAAACATTTCATTACATTGTAAAAATAGAGGATCTTTTGATGTTTAGTTTCATTTAAATAAGATATATAATACATGAAAACATAATAAATTATTATAAATACATGTTAATATATACTATTGGGTTATTATTAAGTATATTCACTGCATATAATATCCCAGGGACATGCATCAATGGAAATAGGTGATCATAAGGCTTAGTCAGGGAAATAGTTTACACTTATTTATGAGTAATATCAATAACAACACGAGGAACATCATTGTGGAATGAGAAATGAAAAAAAATCATATCATAATAAAAAATGATTCATCACCAGTTAATTTTTCCATAGTATTTAATTTATACATTCATAATAATATCACCAAGGTTAATCTCCAAGGTTTCATAAATGAAAATTACGAAGGTTACTCACCAATGAATCATAAATCATATCATATTGAGAGATTAATTTCATTTCCCAATGAATTAGAGTGCTATATAATTACTCCATTCATATGTATTATTAAATATACTCAAAATATATAACAATAAAACATTTCTTAAATAACTCATGGAGGAAAAAATAATGGTTTCACATCAAAATCAAGGAATTTCAAAAGTCATTTAAAAACATGATCATTTTGTTATTTTCAGACCAGAAAAATGGAATGTTTTTTATGTTAATAACTAAAATATAATGAATTATTTTTACATGTAGCTAAATACCCTTAAAATAAGATTGGGTATTCAGAAAAACAAAATGAAACATAATTTCTTAAAGGGAAGATGGAAATTTTGAGAAGTATATTCAACAACAAAATGGGTATAAAACAAGGATTGGAAAAATGTTAAAATAATATGGGATAAGGTTATTCTATTAATATAATGTAATTTGAAATAACCGGTATAAATAAAAGGTTAATAAAATATATTAATCATAATCATTATAAAGAATATATGGAAATATGTTCATGAATTTAAGAGAAAGTAAGGATAATTCTCTTACCGTGAAGAGTTACTCCAAAATCTATAGGAATGGAACTTTGTGGGATTGAGTAATTCTTGGGGTACTCTTTAGTAGGTAATAATACCACGTATTTTTTAGGATGAATTGGGGGTGAATATAAATGGATAAATTAGTGGGTGTTTATAGATAATGTGGAGGATTTATTTACTAATTTCAAAATATAGGCCATAGAAATCATGGTTGTTGAAAAAAACCATGGGTATTCCCATTGTTTTTGAAATTTTGGAAATATTTTATATTATTTGAATCCACAAAAATATGTCATCATTTTATATTTCTAATTTTTTCTTGTAAAATTAATGTTTAAATAAATTTAATGTTTTTAAAGACAATGTTTCGATTTTAGTCATTAGAAAACAAAATTCTTGGTTAAGAAATTGATAAAAATATATTTAAATATACGATATTAATAAAATATAAAATTTTAAGTCTTGTATTTTGGTCAACCAATTATAAATCATTAGGAAATAATTATGATTTCATTAAACAAACAAAAAACCAGAAACTAGATTTTTACTATTCTTGTAGAAACAAAATATTTTATAGAATTATCATAATTTAAAAGTAGAATAACAATGACATTCTGATTTAAGAAATGATTTTTATCTTTACATAATAATTATTTAAAAATAATATTATAATTTTTAATGTATAAAAGTATTTGTTTATTAAAAAATTTGTGATTCGAATATACATTGTAATATTTCTGACATATTATAATTTTTAAGGACATAAATAAAATTATTTTATCATTTATATTAACAAAAATGTGTCTATATCATTCTATTAATTTAATATAAGTATCATTATTTAAAAATTGTTTATTTTAATTATTTATATATTTTATGAAAAGTATAATTTCAGATAGAAATGCCAATTTATCAGATTCCACCTATATTTTATTTAGAAAAACTATTAAAAATGAGGAAATATCGAATAAAAATTTAACTCATATAATGTAATTTAAATTTTTTAACTAATTCTGGTACATGTAACCCATTATAACACTATCCTATAACCAATGGGTAAGGTGTACGATAATGAATTTATCATGGGATGGCTCAGCTAACATTTCCTGATTGGTAATTTCCGCTAACATGAACATATACCATTTATGAATTTGTTTAAGAATCACTTATTGATGATTGGCATTGTATTGGTCAAGAGATAAACCAAGCGATTATACCTACCTCATATGTTTTGAAAAATGAGCTTCATAGGGAATGAATCTACTGGTAGAGGTAGTCACTTTTCCTTTCTACATAAATTATCATTTTTCATTTCTACTTATAAACACAAATTATAACATTAAAATTATTCCCATGAACATTGTTTAAAATAGCCATTTTAACCCATGGTAATATTTAACCATCTGTAATATAATGGTCTAATCCTAACGGTCATGTTTACTTTTATATTATATAAATTCCACATCATTATTAAAGCGATATGTTTTTTTGTGTAAATTCTAATATAATAGACATTTTCATGAAACAATTATCATTCAAGGAGGTCAGGTCATCACATATTCACTTGATAGTGGCCGTAGGTGGGACTTTGGTATTCCTAAGATATTTCCAATAATTTATTCTATGATTGGATTATAAAAGGTTTTTGGGTTGTATTTGATTGGTGTTTTTTATTGTATTATATTATGTGAATATTTATTAAATGATGACCTTGTCAACTCTATGCTAGATAATATCTCATTAACAACATTTTTATCGATTAAGGTTATTTTTTATTATTTTTCCTTGGTATGCATGTTTTGAAAATTTGTGAAATGATATCCTATTTTACTTTGATATGCATTTAAAACTATTTTAAATATTCATTTGTAACTCTATATATATGAGTAAATAAATTTTGGTTTTATTTTAAACAACATTTATTATTTTCTGAAAATGGGGTTTTTAAGGAAGGATGTTTACACTTGTATTATGGATAAAAACACTATAGAAACTATATTTGTATTCTTATTTTAAAACCATCAAGATATAGATTCTATATTAAGGAGTAATTATATGGTATAGTGGGTGGATACCTATTGGGATATTGGATCACACCTATATATTACTTTTTTAGAAAGTTTCCTAACATAATGGATTTTCCTATATCATGGAGTTTGAGCTTTGAAGGAGTTTCATTTTAGGATTCCTCCCTTGTACATTGTGATATTTCTGTCTTCGTATCTTTTCCATAACCATCTTCCCTATTATCACGTCGGTTGTATCTTCTACTACTCGATATATCATTTTGATAAGAATTTTTATGTTATTTATCTATTTTTTTGAAAAATATTTCATATTTAATTCTTTTTAATGCTTGGGTACTTTTCATCAGTCTATTAGGATTGGAAGGGACCTTCATTCCAGTGGTAGATGTACTCACTGGCTGGTTCAAATGGTTCTCCTAGTCAATTAATCAAAAAATTTATCAAATGATTTATTTCGTTGTTATTTGTTTATATTTCTACTAGTTTTGAGGTTGGACTGTCAGAATAAAAGTAGTCTGTAACGGGAAGGTTAATGAATTCCACCCATTTGAGATGATAATTAGATTACATTTTTTTATTTTATGAATGTATATCTATTTATAGATTGATCCTAAAATGATATTATGATGTTCTGTTTCATTTTAGTTTTTTTAGTAGGTGCGTGTTTCGAAATTTTTTAAGAGGGAAATCATAGGGACCATGATTATAAGTTCATGGTTTGGAGAAAAATCTATTGGTTATGCAGCCATATAGTTTTTTCACCATATGTATTTTACTTTTAGTGCTATGAAAAGATTTATCATGGGATATTTAGGCCTAAGGAAGCATAGTTTTGATAAAATAGATATATTAAATATATTATTTAATCTGTTCACTTTTTCAGATGTAATGGAATAATACTTAGATGGAGTCCAAAATTTGAAATCATAAAAATCGTCAAATATAAAACATTTCATTTACCATAGGTGTGACATAATTATTGAATTCATCATGTATTTGGACTAAGTGTTGTTATGGGTGTATTAGTGAATTAACAAATTGATTAATTTTTTTATTATGTATTATACCACCATGACATAAATAAGTCTATTTAAAGATGTCTTTGGAAAATACCAAGGATTATCTACATAACCCAAGGGATTGAGATTGGAGCTATTGGGGGAGATTTTATTGCGAAAAATTGGAATCGAGGACCAAAAACCAAATTTCCAAGAATATTATATACCTTTGGAGATTTTGGATATCATCATTTAAAATTACTGGAACCATTCTCTATCCACCATTGATCCAAAATATATTCATGCAATTTTCATTGTATTGATTTAATCCATTTCATTCCTATGTTGAAGGGAAATTAATTACCAAAAAATAATTCATCGGTAGATCATTGATTACAATTGTTGATATCCTTTACTATATAATGCAATTTGATATGACATTGAATGTTGTTCTCTGTTCATCAATCAAATAGAAATGGATTTAGTCCATTCCAAATAACAGTTGAGTTTCATTATTCTTTTTATATTTTTTTACATTATAGAACAAATCATCATCGATTCTCTACTGATATAAATTTGGATATATATTATAAAAATACAGGGTAAGTGATTATTTTGAAAAAAAAATTAGCACAGTAGATTGATACTTCAATATTCCATGTGAAATCAATGGCATTATAGTGGTTCATGAGGATGAAATGGGTGTAGTGAATATATTGGGAGGATTTATTTCACTATTTGATATGCAATGACAGTGTGATGTGATGGGGATTGATTAAAAAATATATTAGGTGGGCGGAATCCGGTCACTAGTAACTTAGAGTCTTAGTTAACGAATATATGCATATCATTTGTGGTATTAATAGAACAATCCAATGATATAATGGTGCAACCAGATGTGTTAAAAATTCTGTAAATTCAGGAAAAATATATACTACAGATTGTATTTTTCAATGAACACATGTTGTGTGGACACTCATAGTTGTGGCCAGGGATTATGTGTAAAATATAATATCACATTCTGTGTGGTAGCCACCACACACTGTGTGACCCATTCATGGAGAATCAATGTATGCTATCAGAGTACATAAGTGATGCACGCCTGTTGTAGGGCATGGAAAAACAATTTTTAAATTTCCTAAATGTATTATAGTGATTAACCATAGGATGTATCCTAAAGTGGGGTGCACACAAAATTGGTTTTCCACTTTAAATTGTGGGTAAAAATGTTGTGTTTCTTAAATGAAATTTGAAATTCAAATGATTGAAAAACTATTATATTAAAAAGGGTGATTAGTTCTGGGTCAGTTTCTAAATTTTAATTCTATCCTTGTTCAATTTAATTCAATTTTCTTCTTCTTAGTTGATTAAAGTGATTGTCCACAATCATCTCCTCTCACTTCCTTGGTGAAATTATGATTTTGAGATAAAACATTACCAAGATCTCAGTTTGGTCAACTCTCCTTCCATGAGAAAAAAAATTGTATTGAATATCATTAATTGACATGGTCAATACCCGATCAGGTATTGTTTATCCCAAAAAATGAATAACATTCACTACACCTTTCACACGTACTGACGATCGTCTAGTACTTCACCACTAATCTCTGGTTTATTACATTGTATATAAATCAGAAACTAGTGTAGGGATATAATGATTTTTTAGAAAAGAAAAAATCAATAACGGAATTAAAATTCAAAAATTATTTCACTTGATAATAAAATCCGCAATATTAAATTGAAAAAAAACTTTAAAGAAGAACGAAATTTCATTCAATTACTTCTAAGAACTCAAGCATTACAAAATAGAAAACCAACCCTTCCCCAATCACTCTAAATGTTTACCCCACCATGGTAAGGGTAATCGAGATGAATGGGGAAGAATAAATCATTAAAAAAATATTAAAATGAAAATAAATAAAAGAGAAAGCCGAAAAGTTTTCCTCCTTGGTGTCCCAAAAGGAATGGGATAGAATGAGAGATTCTTTGAAAGGGTGGATCTCTCATCCTTCCATAGACAGAATTTGTCCCCCAAATGTTGATGTGTTGTATCCCCATTAAATGACATATTCACTCGTTGAGCCCTTCTAGAATGTTGTTCATGATTTCCTTGGGAGTTTCCCCTCAAAATCTCAGTGGCGTTGGACATGTATTCCTAGAGTTTTGGCCTTTTTAGATTGAAATTTTATTTTGTCCACTCAGACTCACCAAGTCGCAAACCATCGGATTAGGATGGTTTAATAACCCTTAAAATGGAAAATTATTGTGGCCTTACCAGCATTAAAGATGTTTTAAACTACTTTCGTTTCCACCCACCAAATATCACAACAATTGGGAAAACAAAGAATTATTTATGGACCCCACAACAAAAATCAGCAGAACTGTAAACAGTTTTCATGAGACAAATTGTGAACTTCTTTTGAGCTTCTATATGGTCGATTCGGCTTTTGGTCCAAAATTAGTAAATGAAGACATGGTTGTTTATAGTCTATAGAAGGGAGAATTTTTCAATTTTTATTAGTGTAGATAATGATATGTCCAAATTACAAAAAAAAAATTTAAAACTGTTAAAAATCCAAAATGGCCCATTTATACTGTTGAACTCAAAAAAATACAAATATCATAAAATTGAAGCAATTAATATTAGAGTAACACTTTTTTGGGTTTAAAATAGTTATATTCAATGTAAATTTAATTGAAAATATTTTCTCTATCAATAGGCATGGACATAGTCAAATACATATGTATGGATAGATTACATAGACATAAAAAATGTTCCAAGACATGTCAAGGTACATGGGCATGGCCATGTTACATGAGAATGGCCCCAATAAATCATGTATGGATCCATCCACATTGGAAGCCTCAATGTGGACATAACATGTCATGTACTCCCAGTACACACCATGTAATTTCACTACGGTAGTTTGAGACCCTTTTATCTTCATTTATGTCCAAATTCATTATGTTATATTCCATCAATACATCCCCATAAGGGTGGAGTGAGGCATCCGGTCCTGATCATATGATGTTTTCTACTATGATGGATCAATCTCAAATAGGGTTTTAGTAATCAATTCATGTGGCATAAGGTGGGATCAACTATCTTATAGTCATTCAAGTGAGGATTTTTTAGGAATCGACATGACCATCATTCCTGGATATTGATGCCACACATAGAATATTATTTAAGATAAATTTGAGTATATGATATAGGCCCTAAGAGATATACCCTTTCTATGTATAAATTTATTATATGTTCTAGTATAGAATTCTTCATAGAGAGTCCTAAGGAGAACAACCTATCATATGAGAACGATTATCATTATCTAGTTGCTGGATTAATTTCACTTAGATGAATGTAACCTTGAAATATTGACAATGAATCAGAGGTAGGATTTTCTACTGTGACTTTAGCCTAAGACATAATTTCAATCTCAAATATATTTATTTTATCATTGTTATATCTCATATTAAAATGAACATTTATTTTTTATGATTATATGTTGTTTTTATTAATGATTATTGTTTTATGATTTTGTGGTTTTCTAATGGATATTGATATACTCACCCATGAATCCACTCTACCCACACATAATATATCATATGAAAACGATATGGAATTATACTAAGTCATAGGTGTAATGTAGATAATATATATCATAATTGGGTTAGATATACTGGGGTTCACACCATGTGTTTCATTTGACTGTAGTCGCATCCTTCTAGTAGGTTTGATATCCTTCAGATATTTGGTGGTCTTGAATTTGGAACATTATTATTTTCAGAACATTATTTACACTCTGATTATGTGATATAAAAGTATGGATGCATTGATATAAATTTTAATTTTAACTTTCTACGTTTTATGATTATTTGGAAATTTGCGTGTGTTCATGTACCTTTGTCTATGGATTTTTGTGTATGTGATAATCCTCTTCAATGATTTTTTATAACCCTTATCATATTGTAGGTGAGATTGAGTTGTTACACTCTGCCTATCACATGCTAGGATGGATCTAGTGTGTTGGTCATAGCATAGCGGTATTAAGGAAATTTAATCATAAGATAATAATACATATATTTTATAAATTTTTGTTTAGATTCGTTACTAGTGAAAAAAGTTTTTTTATTTAAATATCATCTCTCAATCTAAAGACTCTGATGCTGGTGTAGCCTCTAATTTATTCATTCACCAAGACACTGATAACCCACTAGTTTTCTCCCTACATATACGTATTAATTTCAAGAAAAAAATTTGTACATGAATCATTTTGGAATGCAATGTGGTTTTCATGTACTTATTATGTTAGGTCACAATATATACTATTTAAATTGTAACATCACTTCCGTTTCAGGATACCTCCACTATGATTAACATATAGGATTATATATCAGTATAATAAGGATGATCTGATTAGTTTTGAGGATTCGATATAATGACCTATTCTGGATGTGGTACCTTTATGTGGTTCCCCACTCCTTCCACCACCCATGAAAAAGTAGGATACCTCAATCTAAAAGATGGATGAGGCACACATGATTAATGTAAAACATGATTTTTAGCAGAAGCGAACCTATATGATTCGATGTGATCCTTAATCCTAGGTTGGTGAGGACTAGCTTGAAAATATTACATTACTTTTCCACCTTATTAGGAAACTTGCGAACCAGATGGTGCACCTAGTGGAGAGATATTATGCATCAATAGGTTGAGGGTGTATTATAGTGATATTTTCATATAATGACATAACCCTCTCTTTCCTAGAGTGTGAGAATATTTTTAGGGAGGAGTTATGTACATATATATTTTATTTAGTGCACATCTATGGGCATTTTCAGCTTTAGTAGTCAACATGAAAGTAATAAAGTATTAATCTAGGTTCAATAACATAATTAGATATTTAATAGATATGGATTATGATGTCTTCTTCTAAGCATGAACATTAAAGGATGGTCCCAATAAATATATTAAGGTTTTTGTGATACCTATTTCCATTTACAAATATAATAGAGTGCTCAATCAATCTTTTGTGGTGGAAAACATATTTGTGGAGAAAACGATGATAGATTGTGCTATTAGTGGTCATGAAGGATATGTAACTTATAAAGTAGTAATATAAAGTTAGAGACATAGATTTGGGCATGTGAGATTCTTTAAGAGGTGGTATAAACATATATGGTATTATGTTCATGAATCTCAAGATAGTTCTCCTCATCCGAGTGAGAAGTAGTGTTATTATTGAGATGTTTGAGGATATCTTACTCAGGGATATGCCACCCTTCCTTCAGTTTACTAACAGAAAGTCGATGGGCCAACCACAGATATTTGGAAAAAATATATGGGATTTCGTTAGGTCAATGGACACATTATTGGAGTAAGAAGAGTAGTGATAGGAGGAAGCTGGTTTGATATATTTCTACAACTACTCACAGATGGTCCCTATTGGGATCATATAGTTGGTGGTAAGGGATAAAGATAGAAATTGGCAGTGGTGCCCCCATCCTAGGTTCTTTATGGATAATTATATATATGATCTATTTATTTTCTACCTTATATAAAATTTTGATAGACAAAGGTTTAATAAACTCTTTTCTTTCTACATCCCCAGTTTAAATCCTAAATATTCAAATTATTCCTTTAGAAAAACATGTATTCTTGTACACTTTAAATGTAGGCATTCTAATGATCACACACTTATACAAATAGAGTGACCTGACATTTGTTGGATAAAGATTCCATTTTTATCTATTTATAGAAATGACAAGGCCTTGAGACTTCATACATGGTATGGACATGAAACTCATAGTTCATGAATATATTGATTATTTTAGTTAGAAGGTGACGTGTGACTATTTGAATTGGAATTAATTTTTATTATTCAATAATATAAAACCAAGGATGATAATGGTGAACTCATATATAAGATTATATAGATAATTTCTAACTTGTTGTCTAGTTTTACCCATATAGTAGTAGATGATAATATATTCCAACATACTATAGTGTTGGCAGGGTTTGAAAACATCTTCTTAGAATATGTGTCAGTATTCCCTAAATATAGATAGATATACAATTGTAGATACATTCACCAAATAAATGCCTCAGTATTTGCACCAAAATATTATATGCTTATTTTTTAGATTCATATGCATATGGTGCTATTGGTGGAGATGAAGACAAAATAATATTTTAGACCTAGGGTGTCCCCTAAGATTGCCTTACTTTTGTTTACTAAGATGGTGGAAAAGATATTGAGGTTGTGTATTAATTATATTAAACTGGACCAAGTGACCATGTAGAAAATGAATCAACTACCATGGTTCAATGACCTCTTAGACCATCTATAGGCAGTGGGGTGGTTCTCCTAGATTGACATTAGTTTCATCTCTCATCACCTCCAATTATATGATGTTTATATACTGAATACAACATTGGTTTGTCACTAAATTCATTGTGAGTATATTTTTATCCCATTTTTTATGATGATATCACTATTTTTGTTCATGGGAATCATGAAATCGATCATTCATCATTTCATAGATTGGTTTTTACTGGTCATCATTGATGAAATCCTAGAATACATAGAGTCTGAGGAGGATCACATGGGATACCTTTGGATGGTACTAGACAAAATTTTATGGATGTATCTTTATGGAATCTCTTGATGTGTTAGTTCTTAATTACCTATGTCTTATTTATACTAAATTCCATCTTATAAGATGGTGTGGTGGTGGAATCAGTGGAAACATAGTTAGTGTTATCATAGGATACATCCAAGATCATTGTATAGGTGTAGATCATCCAAGATTTTGTAAGTTACTAAAGGATATTCTTGCGAGATTTCTCTAGGATATGGACACCCCTAAACAAATTGATTCAGAATGGGTATAAAATCATGTTAAAAAAGTGGTGTAATAATTATTCATTGGAATCATTAATTTGGATAATGAACTCTCTCATCTTATGGCTTCTATAGGATGGTGTTTAGATAGTAGTGTTCAATAACACATCAATGACCAAGAATGGGTGTCTTCTGAAGAAGATATAGGTGGATATTTATTATGGGTGTTGACAGCTGATACCTCAAGAGTAGAACAACATGAAAAAAATTAAGAGGTACATGTGATGGTATTCTCTATGAAAATTTGGAAACACTATTATATGGTTTTGTGGGTTATCACCTATTATATCCACAAGTGGCTCAATTTTATATTCTCAATAAATGATAATAACATCAATGAGTGGTAACATCTAGATAAACACCATGATAATGACTTTTAGATATAATATACTCATCGGATGTAGAATTTTAGGGAATATTCTCTAAGTAAGAGATATATTTCTTTGTTGTTGAATGATTTTTTTCATAGTTATCCTTATTATAATTGTCCATAATAAAGATGGATAGTGAAACATACCTATAATTTATGGTTTTTACCCAACAGATCAATAATATGTTAGGTATTCTCATCATAAAGGTACTGACTATGAGACCTTTCATTTTTATATATTTACTAGACATTCCCCTAATGTATTTTTTATTAGTGGGAAGAGTGTCATCTTTTTTAGAGGACTTATTATGGTACCAGTTAAGTTGTGTGAGGAGTTTTTGAGAGAGTTTCATAGATCAAACATTGTTATAAATCTTGTGTGGGAAATATGTTCCAATGTCATTAGATATAGTTCTATTTGAAATTTCATCACTTGGTGCGCCACAAGATAGAAAATGAAGTATATGAACCAGGTTATTTCATTTTTGGTTTAACCACATAATTGTATATAGTAGATATGGGATGATATATCTATGGACTTTGTGAAGGGACTCCAATGAAAAACTATAGGAAACAATTCCATCTACGCGATTATAGATAATCTCTCCAAATCATCACACTTTCTAGCTATCTGGGTGAATAGTTATGTTGAGGGATTGAAATGTGTTTACATAAAAAGGGTAGTATGGATTTAGGGAGTTCCCTTGACATTCATCTCAAACTAGGTTTCAATCTTAACATCATGATTATGGAGAAGATTTCATGAGGCCTTTATGAATAAGTTCTATTTTAGCACAACATTTTAGCCCCCAAAAAATTAGCTAAACTGAACAATGTATTCAAAATTGGAGTGTATTTTAAGGGATTTTATGTCAAACATTACCAATAGTTTATAGGATCATCCATCTGAAGTGGAGATTTCATATATAAATAGTTAAAAAAACACCATATGTATTAATCCATTTGAGTCCATGTACGAGAGTCCTTGTAAGTCACACCACAATAGACTAATTGAGGTGAGTCCACACTTATGGCCCCAAATATGGTACAATAGACAAACTAGAAAGTGAAATTTATCTAGGAGAAAGTGAGGACTAACAGGAGCCATTGAATTTATTATTTGGATAAAATAAGGGGGAGTTAGAGTTTGAAAATGGATACCATGTGTTCTTCATGGTGTCACCCCAATGAGTGTTGTTATTATTTATCTTGGTTGTCATGTTATCTATAATATTAATTTGAACATTTCAAATATACCATAGGGATGACAAGATGGTGTACAACTTCTCCCTTCCCCCTAGTAAAACCAGGTGCACAATATCTTCCACCTGTAACAACTGATAAGGTATCTACGCAACCAATCTCATTTAATCTACTAGGGTGACTCTAATATCATGTATTGATCTACCTTTGTGGTGTACATGTTATAGATTGTGGATAATATTGAGAGGATCATCCAGTTGTGGTTGATTCTATTTTGTCCATGTTTTATGGTAGCACAAGAATCTCTAAGAGATCACCTGGGAGAGGGAGAGCATGATGCAAGAATAGTACCATCAACTATTTTAGTATATTATTCTATGATGAAAATCCCTAAGTTTTAGTTAATGTAATGATACTATTTGGTTTTATGATTTTGAATACATTAAATAATAGTTTCAGTTCTAGTCAATGAATTAAAACTTAATTTTGGTTCCTGGGGAGGTTCAATTTTGATATAATTAAAATATTTGATGAATTATATCATACACACATCGTTTTTCTGAAATAATATAATTACTCTAGAATTTATTATAGGATTATAAATATAGGAACATTGTTAAATATTGAATACATTTTTTACACTACGAGTGACATAATAATTATACACCTCAATAATTTGGATAAAATGAAATCATGGGAGGGTTAATAATTTAATAAATTATATAATTATTCATTAATAATTAAATTTTTGTGACCTATACATTAATATTTAATCCCTATTCTAGAAAATTCAAAGATTTATCCATAAAATGTTATAGTTTGAGAGAGGATCCATTCGACGAGACTTTGGCAGAGAGAATGGAATCAAGGATCAAAGACTAAGATATCTCAAATCATCTACACCAATGGATCTGCTTGATCTCATAAATTTCATTGGTCAGATAAATTTTTCATCAATGATCAATCCAAAATCAATGTAGTGAATTTTATTTTACTGGATTTATTCTGTATTTTTTCCCACATTGAATTTGAATTAATTCCCAAAGAAATTATTTCATGAGTCAATCATTGATTACATGCATTTCTTTATCCTTATAGAGATATGAATTTCATATTTCCTTGGTTGTTGTTCTTTATTAATTATTCTTATGACGATGGATTTAGGATTACCCAAAAAATGGAAGATATTTCTCCATATTGTAATGTTTTTTTCCTTTATCCTATAATTAATTTTTTATTATTCATAGCGATTCTTTGGATAGTGATTCAATGAATACCTTGTAAGAGATCATTATGAGATCTCTATTTTGTGAAATATATTGATTCCATGGGTTCAACATTGAGATCAATTATAATATAGTTATGGAAGATTGTCAAAAAGTTTTCTAATCAGATTAGGAGACACTAATTTTTATTTTGAAATGTGAAGATGGTGTAATGTGATGGGGATCAATCCCCAAGATTACTGGGTTTCTAGTATCAATCCACCAATGATGGTGAGTCTTGGAAGACATAGATAAACAAATAATGGTAGAAATTAATGGTTTATTCCATGATGAAAGTGGTAGAGAAAGATGTGTGATACATTAGAGAAAGTAATGAAAAATTCCAACTACACACCATTTACTATAATGAATAGATTTCAGGTGGATCTATTATGTTCCAAGGTTTTAAACATGAAATTTAATATCACGCACTATGTGGTACCAACAACATTAATTGTGACCAATTCCAAGATACATGGTGTGTACCCCAAAAGTAAAAAAAGTCATGGACTCAAAAAATTACACAATAATGACAATAATATATGGGAATGACCATATAATTAGACACAACTAGAGTATCCAGACTTGGCCATGAACATGGGCATGGATAGAGTACATAGTAATGGTCTGAAGTAAACAGGCTTGGACCGGATCACACTGGTAGACTCCATATATTAATGACACACTATGTACTCCCAATACATTTTGTTTACATTCACAATGGTATTTTTAGGCTCTTGTTTTCATTAGTATGGACCAATTTACTTACGTTATCATCCCATATTCCACCACTATTAGGGTGTAATGATGAATTATGTCCTTTGTAAATGAGGTTATCACCACTATGGGCTCATCCTAAGATAGAGTTCTAATAATCCCTCCATGTTAATGTAGGTTGGATCCTCTATCATTGGTTCTCGTATATGTGGGATTTTGAGAATTTTTATGTATAAAATTACATGAAATTGATCCCCTAATTAGTGGGTTTAAATAGATAGGCTCTTATAACCCCATGGGACAAAGGAGATATCCCTTATCCTTGTGTCAAACTCAATTTCATTCTAGTGTAAACATATTCATTTTGATGCCTAATAACAACAATATATTAGATGATTTTGATCATGATTATAAATCCCATTAAGTGAGTAATCACATATGAGTGTCACCTTGAAACCACTAGTAAGAATCATGGGCAATATTTTAGGACATGACCATTCCCTAGGAATTAGTGTCAATTTCAAATATATCTATGTTATTATTATTCTATCTCATATTATTGTTGATATTTCTTTATGATTATGAGATAATTACTCTCATTATGATTTGTGTTAGTTTATTTTGGGATGTTCACTAGGTATTTATATATCCACCCATGCACGATCTCCACCTACACATGTCCTATGTTATGTAGAATACAATCCATTTGACAGGGTCCTCTATGGACCAAGAGAATACATATAATTATTGAGCTATATAGATTGTGGTTAGTATAAGTTGTTTAATTTCACTATAGTCCCATCATTCTAGTTTGTTGAACATCCTTTATATTTTTTTTAATTGAAACTTTATTTTTTTCTATACTTTCTTTCACTCTCATTGTGGGATATATATTTATTCAATAATTTGTATCATATTTTTTTACATTTCAATATTTTAAGGGTATTTTGAGATATGTTCAAGGGTTCATGTACCTTGGGATATGGCATCCCATTTCTTCAATATACCTACTCGGTAGTTGTTTCAAACCCATGTCGAATAGTAGGTGATTATGGGGTTTCACAAATAGCTTACTGATTTCCAAATAATCCATAATGCATTGGGTTGTTCCAATTATTAGCTTGGTATTCAGTAATAGTTTCTAAATTTATGTTCCCTATTGGGAATGAATCTTATGAAATGTAGTTTATGATGATTTTGAGGTTGGAGAAGTCCAGGTAAGAACACTAGTGGGATTGGGTATTTCCCTTCTATATGGGTGTCATGGAGGAAGGTTAAACAAGGGAAGGAGAAAGTATGCCAAGACAAGCACTAAAATTATTGGTATTAAGAGGTTCTCATGCTTCCCCACTCTGGATTATTCTAGAAAATATATATATGTTTTATTCCTATATAGAAAGGTATATTGTAGAATTCATTCTTGTAAGAATCCTACAAAAATTTGTAGTGTTTGTTGATGTCTGGGTAATTTTATGATTTTCCATCATGTATTATTTAGGTCTTGACACATTCGTTAATAATCAAATCATATTGGAACTATTGTATTGTTAGAGGCTTTAAAAAATATTAATTTATCTATATATATTTGACTGAATCCTTTTAATCAATGCCCAACCAACTCGTGGAAGTAGATTTCGGTCCATCTTATTGAACTTGATTTTGGTGTAATGATCATTTGATTTTATCCTGATTTATTTATTTCCTTATTGGGGACTATCTGACACCAATATCTATATTTTTTGTGACCATAATTTATCATTGGTGTTTTTTTCTATTTTTTTATTCTAACTTGTCGATCCATGAATATGGTTTTGTGGAATTTAATATTCTTATTTAATTGTTTGAATTCACAATTTTTATGAGTTTAGTTAAGGGAGATTGAATCTTATTGAAACTCAATTTTGTAGGTAGAATGCTATATTTGAATTTCCGACATTGAAACATTTTCCTTACATATTTAGTAAGATTTTGTGGTCCCTTTTATCTATAAATTTTTTTTTAGGATATAGTTGAATAAGGGAGAACATTTTCCTATAGATATTCATTATTTCTAGAGGCCCCTTTGATTTATTTTTGTGTACTCTATTCCTTGTTTTGGAAGGTCAATATTAGTATTGTATTCATTAACTAAGAAAACAAGAAAAAAAATCAACAAAATTTTCTTGCTATAAATTTCATATTATAGGATAAGGACTAAAGAACATGTCAAAGGTGATTTAGACATCATACATCACTATAATAATACCATATAGAAACATTAAGTATTTTTGGTCGACGGAATTTGTAATAATAACAAAAACTAAAACCTTTCATACAAATCTTATTTGAACCATTAGAATTCATAAAACCTGATGTGGGATAATAGACATAAACTAAATAATATATATATATATATATATATATTCTATCAGCATGAATGGTTATAATCATAAATAAAATTATTTGGTACATAAATAATTAATAAAATTTAATTTATCGGGATGTTTTCTGAAAGTGTATAATGAATCAAGACTGAGGTAAGTGCATTCATGTCAAATTACACTCTCTGATGTATGTTTTGTTTTATACACCTAATTTACTTTATGTGGTGTAAAATCAGGAAAATTGGGAAATTATATCCAAAAATAAATAATATTCACTATAATTTTTTATCAATATAATGAAATCTCTTTATGAGGTGTTTATTTAAATTCTACTCAATTTGTAATGTTTTTTATTAACTCTGTTCACATTCATTGGGTTATAAGTGTTCTTGAACATATCTCAAATAGGTAATTATTCATCATGTATTGTATTCTGTGTCATATTCTCTATAAAATGAGGGTTTTATATTTTTACCACACAAACCACTTTTTTAAAGTTTCTTACATTATTAACCATGTTGTTCGAAAGGGAAATTGATAAATGATATATATTTTATTGAGTTATATAGTTTCATTTGACCATAAACCTTCAATAGTGTCATTATAAATTGATTTTTAATATTATGTGATATTTTATTTTATCATTCTAGTAATAATGTATATTTTGATTCATATCATCCAACTTGATAATTCACTCACATAAAAATATGTGTTATCTAGTATGAACCTCCATGTATTATTTTGATCTCTTTTTCTTGTCCATATATTTTTTCCCTCCAATGTTCTCCCATTATTTTGGGAATGATAATATGTATTATTTTATATAAATATTGCTAAAAATTTATAATAGGAAAAATTCAATCATCTTTTTATTATATGGGTTTAATAATTAATGTATTTCAAAATATTTTCCATTCTTTCAATATAAAATGTTTCATCTTCCATACCACAATTCCATTGAAAATATCTATAATTATTCAAGGAATAATTCATCGATGTTTCTTTTTCAAATGTAAAATTTTCTATATTTTTCACCTCAACTTTGTGAAAATAACTTTTGAATATAACCCTTAATATTTTAATTCTATTAATATTTTAAAAACTATCTATTAAATAATTTTCTCAGGGAATGCATATTTCTCCTATAACATATGTGAATTTATCTTTTCTTTTATATGATTATATAATATTTCAATGTTATTTTTTATGATATGAAATATTTGGGATATGTTGTAGCGGTTTTCGGATGTTTTTATGGTGTTTGGAGGGTTGTGTTCTCAGTGAATGGTTTGAGCACAATTTTCCCTTATCATGTAGATTCCCCTGGATACCATTTAAATAGAGGCAGAAGATCAAAGGAAAGTACATGGTTATGGTGTATAGAATCAAAAACCATGCATCACTACATGGAAATCTATGAGGCCAAATCTAGTTTTCAAAAACATGGATTGACCATAGTTTAAAAAAACAGGGGACTAATATATATAGCTAGTGAAAAATCCTCGAAAGGGAACATAGTTAGCACATGGTTGCTCTAATTTAGAAACAAGGCCGTGTTATCATAAAAATAATGATCAAAATTATATCATGATTACCATTTATGATCTATTTATACTCATATTAATTCCTATTCTAAGACTATTATATTTCGGAGACTCCTTTAGCCTTAAAATATTATTTACTCTCTTCAAAATGTATATTCATTTCAATCCATGGGATTTAAGGATCTAGAATTGATTAATTTAATTAAAACCCATAAATTCAATAGTTTTCTTCTTAATGTACTTCTTTTCCATTATATATATTCATAGATATGAAATTTTATTGACAATATATGGAATCCAGATCAAATTAATGATGGATTATGGAATCATTTAAATAATGGTGCTGGATTAATTATGTCAATAAACTTATTTTGAGAAAACGTATTTTGATAAAAGATATATCTATCATGAATTATTGAAATTTATATGTAATCTATATTAGATGAATTATATTGATACTAACTTCTTAATTAATTTCATCATGGACCTATTTTTTATGTTTTGATAATGGGTCAAATTTTGTTGGTTAAAAATTATGTCTTATTCCAAAATGAAAAATGAATTCATGATTTGTACTTTAATTGAAAATGAATCTGATAAATCAAGACCATATCCTTCAATATACTGTTAAACCAATTTTGTTAATGGAATCTACGATGTAGGTAATTTTTGAAAAACCATTTTAAAATCTAATCTCCTCAAGTATCTCAATTTTCTCATGTCATTTGAAGAACATAAGCCCATTTTTGGAATCCTTAACATTTGATAAAGTTATCAAATAGTGTATAATGTACTTAAGGTTGTGATTCATTAATTATATTTGGATTACATTCTCAAAAAATATAAGGTAGGTTTTTTCTTACTATTTAAGGCCCTTATATATATTATTCACTGTGATTCATATCTTCATAGCATTGTTTTCATTCACTGTTTACTGTTGTTTTCTTGTGGTTTTGTGTACATCCCACGATACACGGACAAGATAATGTATTCGTTGATTATTTCTATATTAACTTGTAACCATTGTTGATGTTGGTCAACTAATTTCACATACTATTGTTTTATTAACATTTTGATATATTTTTTTTTCATATTATACTTAATCATATTGTTCTTTTGTTGGGAATGTTTTTATTGTCTTGGAATTAATTAAATGTGTAGCATCACTGTATGATTACCTCATATGGGGGGATATCCATGACATGTATTGATGAAAATGGCATACCCATTCATTTGGGAGGATATGTAATTCCCGGACCCTAGAAGCCCAGAGTCGGTGCATTATTAGGTATCATTGGTATGATCATAAAAGATCAAGTCTCAAAAGACCGATCAGTTTAGTATACTTGGATGTACTAGTTACATTCCTAAGGTTTACATTACATCATAAAATGAAAAAATACAACAACATTGTTTCCACAGACAACACTGAGATCCCATAGACTATCCCTGTAGGTCATTCATAATATAATTCTTCACAACCTGGGTAAAATAAAACATAGAAATGGGTGAGCTCATATGCTCAGTAAGGATAACAATATAGCGGAAACTATCATAAATAAGCAAAAAAATTTATGGAAATGTATAAGAATATAACAAAATCCATTTAAACTTGAACTTAAGCATAATAAGGAAAATATAAAATCAAATAATTCCATTTACATATTAACATGGATATTATACTAGTCAAATAATCACATGCAATACCAATAGCCACTTTCATATTGATGGAACGCATAATTCCAGACTTTCATAACCACATAGTCAAGGCCTTTTTCCAAGACTAAAAATAAGATTTTGTCAAGGCCTTGTTCCAAGACACTAGTTTGAATCATGAGACCTACCGATTGATTGAGGATATATAGCAGGATCCACCCATAACTTACTAAGTCCAAAGCATTCCTCATATGAAAAGTTTGAAACATAACTTAAGCATTTATATTAAAATTAGCATACGAAATGTCAATACATTATCCACAAACCATGAATGGTTGAAACACAGCACATCCACAATCAATCCTAACTTATTCAATACAATATAGAAGATTTTATTATAACAGATTAACCTCAATCGAGAATAATGAAGGATATTGACATAAAAATAATCATCAAAACTCTTTGAGAGAAGTATACCCTTTTTCTTGAAAACATTTAAAAGTCACACTATTTGTCAAGAAGCTGTTAAAAAATATATTTTTGAATCAAAGTGTCCAATACCACTTTTAATATTTTAAAAGGAATTTTAATTTTAAAACATTAATGTCTATATAAATAAATCTCTAAACCATTTTTAAAACGTGGGCATTAACGAGAAACATTTAGAATAATCAATCTTTAAAACATTTAAAATGCTATTTTAGTTAGGGTTTCTAACAAAAAGAGAGACACTTCAATAAAAATAATTAAAGTAATAAAAAATTATAATATAATGAGAATAAATTAATTCATGATATACTATGTCAAAGTACATTATATACACCATATAAAAGTGAATTAGTGTATAACAACAATGAAGTCTCAATGGAATGGAAATTGAGATGAAATCTCCTATAAAGACAGTATCCTTAGGTTAAGGATAAATCAAAAACATAATTATATGTATTAAATATAAATACACTCAATATGATTGGATATTATGTGTAAATCAATCATATGGAAGTCACACATATTCTTGTAAAAATAACACCAACGAATTGGATGTTTAACTAAATAAATGGTGATTGAGTTAAAATTGCTCTTATCATGTTCATATCGATGAATTGAGAATTTAACAATGGAGTGATTATGTGTATAAAAATTATATCCACAGAAATGGTAGTGTAATTTAATACACAAATATTATATAGTGCTTCCACGCATAATCATGGAGTAAAATAATCAACGAAGTATGCGTAAAGCCGAATGAGTAGAAATTGAAATTTGAAATTCCCTTACCAATTTAGTAACTTACGAAACATACATCCCATGAAAGATGGATCATAAAATGAAGATGTAATTACTAATAAATTAAATTATATTAAAAAAATAATACAATCATTAGGTAGTACATACACCACAAAAAAGGAAATTGTGGTAGTATGGCATGAATTCACGGAAATAGGAAGTGACATGAAAACCTTTACTTTGTTGTAATCAATCAATTCATTGAAAAAAATTTAATGACAACCAAATAAATCACAGAATACCATGAATATAAAAGAATCGTGATAATATATATATCAAATGATAGTACACAATATACCACATTTAATAAATAAGTGGTGAATAATGGAAATCTCACAGAATTAAAAGTGATAAGAAACCCCTTACTTTGTAATTTTCCTCAGTAGAGGGTTGGTTAACCTCATGTATAATGGTCAAATATTTTTTTATTAAATAATAAAATAATCATATACAGTAATATGATATCATATATGATATTTTAATATTGCTTTATTAATAATATTTTAGTGTTATCATCGTTTCGGGTGTTAACTGATTCATTTTCCATTATATGATTTGTTTTGTAAGTAGTGTTTGTTATAAATATGATGTATCTTATTCATATTCATAATGATATTATTTATTTAAACATTATTTATAATCATCTAATAAAAATTAGTCTTCAATGGATTAGGATGGGGAATGAATCTCATCACGTTCGTGGTGACGGTAATCTGTTTGTACGCATGAGCGACAATATCATTATTTTGATATTAAATTAATATATAATTGGATGTTATATCATTTATACAGAATAATTATCATGTTATATTTATTATTTACATCAATTACACATCATTAGTATACCCATCCAAATAATAATGTATTGAATAACAATTACACCGCAACGTGGAGACAGTAAGCGTTACGTATGCACGTATGATGACATGTCATTTAAAGGATGGATAGAATAATGAATATGGTTGTACAATATTTATAATAACATCACATTATATAGAAGATACTGGATTTATTATTTTATAATGGAAACAACAAAGAAATAGGTTGTGGAAGAAGAAAGGAACTTGAAAGATGTGATGAAATATTTACCTCTTCTTTGGGTTCTTCCTTTTGATTTGATCAAAATAGATCCATAGGTTGACTTTATGACTAAAGGAAGGCATCTAGGATGAAGGTAGGATAGTTTAGAGGTTATTTGGGAAGAGGTTTTTCAAGAAAAAGGCTTTGAATGTGTGAATTTGAGGGAAGGGGGGGTGCCCTTTTATAAGAGGGGTGAGGGGCACCTTATGAAAAGCTAGAAATACTATTTTATAATAAATTCATTTTAGGTTTATAGTGGATCCCAAATAAATTATATAAAAAAAGGTGGGTATGGGTCCAAAACCACTAAACCAATAAGTTTTAAATAGGTTTGGGTCACTATATTAAACATATCTCTTAGATTTAACTCTTAGTTAAATAGTTTGACATTTACCACGTATATTTGTATTTGTATTTTAAATGGTTAATAAACATACTATATACTTCCGAGAGAAACCCAAGTGGTTCATCAATAATACACCTATCATTATATAAGTCTTTTGGTCGAACCATAGATTTTTATGAATAAAATATCAATTAATAATATAATATTTGTTTTAAAATCTATTTTATGTCAATTTTGACACTATTTAGTATTTTGTTTTTGCTAAATTCATAACATCATTATTACTTCAAGAAAAATTCATATAACCAATCCTACAATATCATATTAACCTATAAAATTATTTTAATTTATAAAAAGTCTCAAATTACATTTATTTAGAGATTTATAAAATAAAATGGTTTAATATTTCATTAATTTGGTAATTACTGCATCATCAATGTGTCATCAATAGATTAAATTATTTAATGGAGAAGAAAAATAAATAAAATACCATTATGTTGGAAATATTTTTAGCTTTCTAATTAATATTTATAATTGAATTAATATTATTTATAACTCTATATTAAAAATGGTTTAGTTATCAAGATCTGAATTTAATAGTTTTAACTCTTCTTTGAAATAAATAATAATAAATGTCCTAATCTAATCCAAATGGACCTAAAGGATAATATTTTATTCCATTGGTTGTTTTTAGTCAAATGACACTTATCCAATATAATTAGGACTTGTGTTAGGTTAATAATAATATCATTTTTACCCTTAATTACCCTATTTACTTTCAACCGTGGTAAATAAAAGTCAAGAGTTACTATTCACAAAAAATTATCTTCATCTTATTGAACAACATTTTACTTACTGATATCAACAGTGTTTCTTAGATTTTTGAAATTCAATTCACAGAAGTGGTAAAATTATGTTTTATTCAAATTTGCAAATGCTCATAGGAGGTGGGTAAAGACAGTTAAAAAGTTCAATAAAATTTTTATATATCTAAAATTATTATAAACTGACTCCAATAAATTACATTGATCTTATATAAGTATTATGTATCTATTTTGACCTAAAATAAATTTTAATAAAATAAAAAAGTTAGTGTTTTTCACTATTCATAAAAAATTGAATTTTTTCAGAAAAATACCAAAAATTCACCCTAAGCTTATTTTGATATTCTGAATCCAAAAATGTAGTCTATTTTGAACGATAAAATTTATAAAATATCAAAAAGTGGGTATTATTATTCATAATGGCTAGTTTGATTGGTCGCGGTGTGTTAGAATCTCAAAGTTTCCTACAGTGAAATTTATTACATTATTCAAAGGGAAACGTACCATGGAAGCTTGGGGTGTTACATTCTTTCCCACTTTTGGAAATTGCGTCCTAGAAAATTTTAAAATTTGGCTTGGGAACATAATTAAATGTCCAACATCAGAAAAAAAAATCAATAAAACTATCACCTTAAAAAAAGAAATAGTTATACAAAGGTCACCCGAGATAACCCATACTATGATTCCATGTAGGAAAACATTGATATAGAAGATAGATTATGTGTCATGTTCTGATAAAGAGGGATAGAAAACATGATCTGGAGAAATTTAACAACATGAAAAGAAAAAAAATTGATGGGAAAAACAATCCTTAGTTTCCCAGTATGAAAAGTAAATAGACAACATTTTTTTTAAGTTACATTTAATAAATATGAGGAATTTATTTATGAAATTGATTAAGAACATAAAGATATATAATTCCTTTTTAAGTAGAGTCCCATTTTTTAATAAATTTCTACCACTAACTCATTTTTTCAAAGGATGAGTATTCAAGATGACTTAGTCACACCATAAGAGATAGAATTAACTTCTAGATAATCGCGTGATCCACAAAGGATAAACTATATATTTACCTTGTCTTTAGAGATTAATCATAACCAAAACAGTTAGAACAGGATTAGATGATCCCTCAAAAGGATATTTCTTAAAAAAATAAACGCTAAACTTAATTTCTAAAATTAAACCAACAATACCCCAATGTTAAAAAAATACAATTCAATAAAAAATTGTCCTTAAAATCCTTAAATATAAACCAATCTAATATCAAAACCCATAATTTATAATAATTTGGTTATGTAGTCTTCCACGATATATTGTATCTAGAAATGACATCGACTACTCTTAAAGAAACATACTGAAAACTAATTAACCTAATCACATATTCTCTAATTTAGGTTAATCATTTCCATAAATTACCCAAATCACTATAAATCCACAATAAAAACAGAGATAAAAATCCACCATTACTCCTCAAATGAATTCCCATAGTATTCTATTTTCCATAGGCATATAGTATTCCCAACAGAGAAAACGTCTTCCAAAATAACATTTATCACTTAATCACCAAATCATTTTCCTATACTAAGGGTATTAATTTGATATGACATTAAGATCCCAAATCAACTTATTATTGATCAATAAAATTATTTAACTAAAAATAATTAGTCACACTAACCACGTACTTCACGTAGTCTAGTGGTAGGTGATGAATCCCAATTGCACTCTAGATGTGGGTTTGATTCCCGTATCTTTTTCTGAAACGATGGGTTGTTACATGGTATGCATGTTTTCCTTTTTCAAAAACTATATTTTATAACATTAACAAAATGAGATAAATTCCTCAAAATAAATATAACATAATTTAACCACAAATGTTATCTCATACCATGAATTTTCATCCCAAAATATAATAACATGTAATTGCCTCAAACCCAATGATCATATAAAACCAAATGGTTTTTTATAACTATATCCACAAGAGAAAAGACAATTCTTCCTCAATTATCATTTTCACATGACAAACTGCACGGTTACAAATACAAGAGAACAATATTCCAAATTAATCCCATCAACAAGGAGTACTAATACATTTAAACATTTCTCCAACCATTTACTTCCACATAGCTTCTTCATTGACCCATAAAATATCTTATAGAATAGGGAATTAACTTGAGTAATGGCCAGGTCCCCTATATTTACGATAAATGACTATAAATTGATTCTTGGGAGAATTTTTATTTCTTTCCATAGTAATCTTCATTTTTCCTCATCAATTATTAACTTTATATCCTTATTTCCCACACATAATTCATTTATTTATTCCTTTGACACACTTTCCCGGGTGTCTCCTTCCACAATTACTACAAGATGGAAATTGTGTATTCTTTTCTCCATGGTCTTCACTACTGGAGCTTTTATCATTCATCACCTTTCTATTATTTTTTGACTCCGGGAGTTGGTTAATATATATGTTGTTAATCATATTTTTACAAAACTGATTTGGCATAAACATGATATCTTTTATTCCCATCAACATTCCATTTTGTTGCTCATTTCCACCACTGTTCCCACCTTGTACGACATGCTCAATGTTACTATGACTTCCTTGGAATCCAGTCATTGACTAAAACTAGAATGCATTCTATGAGTAACAGCAGTCATAAAATCATTTAGAGAATATCATGACACCATATTTTCAATTTGAAACACTATATGATTAACCAAGGTCATTTATTCTCGTTTTATATTAAAATCCTTCAAATCGGTTTGTAAATATAATTTAAATTATCCTTAGCATATCTAATGGGAGTCTCATAACCAAGATTACAGCATAGCCCGTTGTTGTGCACCAGTTCCCATTCGATTCTAGCTCAAAGCGGTGTTTTCAGGGTTTACCCCTAGATACATCTGTTCCAGAGCTGCCTCTACCTGCTCATATCCAGACAGGGTTGTATTTCTTGGAAAACTCAGAAAATCTCTACAATACCAAAATTTTAGGAAGTTCTTCTATACTAATCCTCAAATTCTATCTTATTTCTATGTTCTACAATCAGAGTATATCTAAATCTCGTTTCTGAGGTTTGTATTAAAATTCATCTAATACCAACTGTAACACCCCGACCCCAGAATCCCAGAGTCGGTGCATTATTATGTATCATTGGAATGATCATAAAATATAAAGTTTGGAATGACCGCTTAGTTTAGTAGCCTTGGAAGTACCAGATACATTCATGAGGATTACATTACATCATAAAATGGAAAACTACAACAAAATATTTTCCATAGAAAACATAGAGATCTCATAGACTATCCCTTCAGGTTAGTTATAATATACTTCTTTTCATCCTATAAAAAATAAAACATAAAAAGGGGTGAGCTCAGAAGCTTTGTAAGGATAACAATATAGCGTAAATATTCATAAATAAGAATAAAAATTTAAGGCAATGTATAAGAATAAAACAAAAGCCTTTTAAAATTGAACATCAGAATAATATGGCAAAGATAAAATCAAATATTTACATTTACTTAATCATATGGATATTCTACTAGTCTAATAATCTCATGCAATATCAATATCCACTTTCATAATGATGGAATTCATAATTCCAGACTTTTATAACCAATTAGTCAAAGCCTTTTTCCAAGACTACAAATATGATTTTGTCAAGGCATTGTGCCAAGACACCAGTTTGTCTCATGATACCTACTGATGGATTGAGGAGCTATAACGGTCTCCACCCATCACTTACTAAGTCCAATTCATTCCTCATATGAAATGTTTGAAATATAACATCAACATTCGTATTAAAACTAGCATATGAAATGTCAATACTTTATCCACAAACCAAAAATGGTATACAAATAGCACATCCACAATCCAACATAACTCGTTCAATACAATATAAAAGATTGAATTGTAACGAATTAACCTCAATCGAGAATAATGAAGGATATTGACACAAAAATAATCGTCAAAAATATTTGAGAGAAATATCACCTTTTTCTTGAAAACATTTAAAAGTCACACTATTTGTAAAGACGCCATTTTAAAATATATTTTTGAATCAAAGTGTCTGATACCACTTTGAAAATTTTAATTGGAATTTTAATTTTAAAACCTTAATGTCCATATAAAAAAATCCTTAAAACCATTTTTAAAACATGGACATTAATGAGAATGATTTACAATAATCAATATTTAAAAAATTTAAGATGATATTTTAGTTAGAGTTCCTAACCAAAATAGAGACACTTGAATACAAATAATTGAGGTAATAAAAACATTATAATATCATGAGAATAAAGGGATTAATGATATACTATGTCAATTTAGATTATATATGCCATAGAAAAGTTAATTGGTGTACAATAACGAAGAATTATCAACGGAATGTAAATTGAGACGAAATCTCTTATAAATATCGTATCCATAGGTTAAGGATAAATCAAGAACATAATTATGTGTGTCAAATATAAATACACTCAATTTGATTGTATATTAATTGTAAATCAATTAGACGACATTTACACATATTCTTGTAAAAACAACACCAATTAATTTGATATTTAACACAATAAATGGAGATTGGGTCAAAATTACTCTTATCAAGTTCATATCGATGACTAGAGAATTTATCAATGGAGTAATTATTTGTATAAAAAGTATATACATAGAAAGGGGAGTGTAATTTACTACACAAATAATAAATATTTATTCCACACATAATCATGGAGTAAATTAATCAATGAAGTAAGCGTAAATCCGAAGGAGTGGAAATTGAAATTTTAAATTCCCTTATCAATTTCGTAACATAGGAAACATACATCTGATGAAAGATGGATCATAAAATGAGGATGTAATTACTCATAAATTCAAGTATATTACACAAATAATACAATCATTTGGTAGTACCTAAACCACAAAAAAAAGTGGCAGTATGTCATGAATCTCACGGAAATAGGAAGTGAGATGAAAACCCTTACTTTATTGTAATCAATCGAGTCTTATGAAAAAAAGTTAATAAAAACCAATTAAATCACATAATACCATGAATATAAATAGAATCCTGATAATATATATATATATATCAAATGAGAGTACACAATATACCACATTTAATAAGCAAGTGGCGAATAATGGAAATCTCATAGAACTAAAAGTGAGCTAAGAAATCCCTTAATTTCTACTTTTCTTTAGTCGAGGGTAGGTTAAACTTCTGTAAAATTGTGAAATAATTTTTATTAAATTATAAAATAATCATATACATTAATATGATATCATATATGATCTTTTAATATTTCCTTGTTAATAATATTTTAGTATTATCGTTGTTTCGGGTGTTAACTGATTCGTTTTCCTTTATATTCTTTGTTTTATAAGTAGTGTTTGTTATGTATATGATGTATCTTATTCATAATCATAATGATATTAAATATTTAAACATTATTTTTAATCATCTAATGAAAATTATTCTTGATTGGATTACGATGGGGAATGAATCTCATCACCTTCATGGAGATGGTAATATGTACATACACACGAGCGACAATATCATTATTTTGATATTAAAATAATATATAATTGGATGGTATATCATATATAAAGAATAAATATCATGTTATATTTATTATTTACATAAATTAAACATCATTATTATACCCATCCAAAGAATAATGTATTAAATAACAATTACACCACGACATGGAGACGGTAAGCCGTACGTACGCACGTATGGTGACATGTCATTAAAAGGATGGATAGAATAATGAATATGGTCGTAACATATTTATAATAACATCATATTATATAGAATATACTGGAGTTATTATTTTAGAGTGGAAACAAAAAAGAAAGAGGAAGTGGAAGAGGAAAGGAACTTGAAAGAGGTGATAAAATATTTACCTCTTCTTTGGGTTCTTCCTTTTGATTTGATCAAAAGAGCTCCTTAGGTTGGATTTATGACTAAAGGGAATCCTCTAGTATGAAGGGAGGATAGTTGAGAGGGTATTCTGTCAGTGTTTGGCCGAGAGAAAAGGCTTTGAAGGTGTGAATCTGAGGGAATGGGGGTGCCCTTTTATAAGAGGGGTGAGGGGCACCTTAGGAAAAGCTAGAAATACTATTTTATAATAAAATACATCTCGGTTTATAATGGCTCAAAAATTAATTATTTAAAGGATAATGTGGGTATAGGTCGAAACCCACTCAACCAATATGTTTTAGATAGGTTTGAGTCACTATATTGACATTATCGTTTAGATTTAACTCATTGTTAAATAGTTTTACATTTATCATGTCTCATTGTATTTTTATATTATATGGTTAATAAACATACTATATACTTTCAAGTGAACCCAAAGTGGTTCATTAATGATACAACTATCATTATATAAGTATTTTGTCTGAACCATAGATTTTTAAGAATAGAATATCAATTAATAATATAATATTTCAGTTCAAAACACTTTTATGTCAATTATGACACTATTTGGTATTTTGTTTTTTCTAAATTCATAACATAATTATTACTTAGAAACGAATTCATATAACCAACCCTAACATGTGGTATTAACCTATAAAATTATTGGAATTCATATAAAGTCTCAAATTACATATATTTGGATATTTATAATATCCAATATTTAAATATTTCATTAATTTAGTAATTACAACATCATTAATGTGTCATAAATAAATTAAATTCTTTAATGTCCAACAAATATAAATAAAATAAAATTATGTATGAAAGAGTTTTATCTTTATAATGAATATTTATAATCTAATTTATCTTATTTATAACCCTATATTAAAATTGGTTTAGTTATTAAGCTTTGTATTTAACACTTTTAACTCTTCTTGGAATTAAATAAATATAAATGTCCTTATATAATCCATGTAGACCTAAAGTATCATAATTTATTCCTAAGGTTGTTTTAGTTTGAATTACACTTATCCAATTGAATTATAACATTTTCAAGTGTACTAATAATATCATTTTTACCCTTAATTAATCAATTTACTATTAAACGTGGTGAATAAATGTGAAAAGTTACTATTCACAGAAAAATTATTTTTATCTTATTGAACCAAATTTTACATACTAATATCAACTGTGTCTCTCAAATTTTTGAAATTAAATTCAAAGAAGCTGTAAAATTATGTTTTATTCAAATTTGCAAATGCTCCTAGGTGGAGGGTAAAAGAGGGTTAAAAAGATCAATAAAATATTTATATATCTAAAATTATTATAAACTGACTCCAATGAATTAAATTGAACATATATAGGTATAATGTATCTATTTTGACCTAAAATAAATTTAAAGAAAATAAATAATTATTTTAATAAAAATTCGGTTTTAAACTATAACTCTGTGTTTTTCACTATTCATCAAAAATTGAACATTTTCAGAAAAATACTAAAACATCACCCTAAGATAATTTCAATTTTACGAATCCAAAAATAAATTTCATTTTGAATGATAATATTTATAAAATTTCAAAAAGTGGGTATTACTGTTCATAATGGCTAGTTTGATTAGTCGTGGTGTATTAGAATATTGATGTTGTGTACAATGAAGGATATTATATTAATCAAAGGGAAACGTACCGTGGATGCTTGGGGTGTTACAGGATCATCACAACCATTTAGTGTTTCCCAAATAATTATACCATGTAGATACTGAGTAGACATATAGGAAATTGATTCCTTGATGATACTGATTAAGGTACTAGAATAAAGGAATTTTGGATATCGAGTTCTTTTTCACAAGTATTCAATAATAATTAAATCAATACATGATTCCTTGATGATGCCGAGTAACACGTTCACTAGCCTTTTTGTAATTTCTTGGTTAAATGCATCATTCTTGATCATCCTTCCAATATGTAGCTGATGAATGTATGGTTAGATCTCAATGGGGATTTTTAGAACATTTGTTCTTAGTATTTGATTATTTCCTTTTATTTCACATTTATAGTTTTGATATAATAAATATATATTACAAGTTCAAACATGTTAAGGGTGTATTGGTGGTGTCGTTATGAGTTTTATTTTCACTCCCGACATGGGAATCTCATTGTGTGTGAAGACACAATGTTTAAGGATCCACATATGGGAAATGGGCCTAGGGAAGATGGTAGAGTTGAGGAGTATAGAGATAGGAGTGGTAATAGGATGAACTCTTGAAAATTTTCAATGTGTTTCCTTATTTACATTTCACCTACATATTTAATTAAGTATGGTTTTCTACAATGGCAGCTTGGTTACTTTTCATTATTTATTTTTATGAAATATGTATCATTAGAAATTTCATTATGATCTATTATCATCTGTATTTATTACTTTGAGTTTTATTATTTTAATATTATTATTATTATTATTATTATTATAGGTGGAAGGATATGATAATTATGGTATAGTATCCCATCTGATGAAATTTTGACTTTATATACTCGTTAATATACCCTTGCCTATAGAGATGAGTGCATGAGGACTTATGGATCTCCAGCTCAACCTCATTGGTTCTTATTTTGGAATTACTAAATGGTATTTTTGTAAATATTTATTCATTTTTTAAGAAAACTATGATATGTTAGAAAGGAGAAATTCTCTATGGTATATAGGTTGTGTAGTTTCCATGTTCATGGTTAGCTCATGTGTAATGGGCCTCTGAGTTACCATTGATAGGATTCTTTTTACTCTTTTATGGGATTTGGGTATGTTCATGAATTTTGACAAGGAACGAAGGGTGGAGTTCCATGTATTTATATATATATTTATTCTTTAATTAAATTATTTTATGTTTATTATACATTTAGGATAGATTTATATTATATTATTGAGTGATATATTAGTCTTATATGTTTGTTTTATTTATCCATGATATAATTACATCACTAATCCTCAACTTGTCATTATTATATATGTGTGTGTGTGTGGTTGGGACTAAAATGTAATGATAGAGACCATGTTTTGTACCAAGAGGGATATAAATTGGGATGTGGGTAGGAATCATTTTGAACCTTGTGTGATCCCATGGACTGGTTAAGATCTATAATTACATCGTCAGATATTCAAAATGTTCACATCACATTTCAGAATATATCACCCTAAAAGGGACTAATCAGATGAACAGATGATGTGGGTTGGGATTCTCATGTAGATAGTATACACATATACCACCACCATTTGTACAATAGTATATATTAGACCACATTGGCATAGATAATGTAGTGGTATATGAAGTGGGACCACTTCACTCAAGAGTCCTTCTATTTTTTCCATGGAATAGTTTCATCATTGCCCATGGTTGACTATGATAGAAACGTTTAAATCTATTATCCAAAATATTTTCAAAGCACTGGAGGGCCAAAATATTCAGATTATGTGATGGACACCATCAACGGTGAATTTTACCTTGTTGAGACACCTAAGAGAATAATGATAATGATGGAAATATTCAGGCAATATTGATCCTCCAGGAGGTGGTGGCATATGATAGGATAGGCTGGAGGACATGAGAGTATCGCAGGGAGGCATTAAAGGACTTATTATTTTGGGTAATTATTTATTTATACATTAAATCGAGACTAATAATTATTGTTCATGTAACTAAAAAAGGTCCCCATGATGTTATCTGTGTACATCACCCATTTCATTTTGTTTCTTTCTTTGTTGTTATCTAGGAGGAAAATGGAGTGGAGAAGGCTAGGAAGTTTGATATTTTTCCTCATCTTGAAATCTCATGATAGGATTGGACCTTTGATCTGCATATATAACATGAGGTGCTATGAAATTCATTTACTATTATGAAGGGATCAACATTATATTGAGTAGTTTTTCATTATTCACCATCTAGTTCCCATGATTGTGGACCTCCTATAGCTTTGTTTAGTATCTCTTCTAGTATAAGGAAGATAAATTTAAAAAACATGCAATAGGGAAGTGCTATGTATGTGGACTAAAATTTACATTCCTTTAACCCTCAAGATTAAATCAACAGTTCTACTATTTTTTGGGAATATAATACATTATCAAATGTTTTTTATATAAATTCAGACCAACTCCTAGAAGTGTGGAATGATGGGGAAACTCCATTAGTTCTTCTCCATAGCATCATGGATGAGGATACATAGGGGTATATGTTACACATGATCTGCAACTTAGGTATCTTTTTAGGGTCCTCAATAAAATATCCATTTAAAGATGACTCCTTTGCATCAACTTCCTCAAGGAAAAGGTCAAAAATATGAGGCATACCTAGTTTATTTTGATGATTGGGATCCATTAGATAGTGTTTAGGGTCCATTTTCAATGAGAGGTATGGTATTGAACACTTCTACATTGTCTGCAACTTTTTTGATGTTGCTTCATGACATTCTTTTATAGAAAAACATGTTATTATTGTACCAGAATTATAGATCAAGTTATCCTCTGGGTTACTTTCCTTTTATATGCTATTGTGCATGAAAATATACCACCTCTAGAAATTCCATGAGTGTCATATTTTAATATATAGTGGTGCTAATCTATGGGACTTATTGATTCTAGAGATGATAGGAATTGATGTTATTCTTGGCATGGACAGGTTTACTAGAATCTAATATCACGTTGATGGCTATCATAGATGGACATCATATACATCACTAATAGGAGTGAATTAAAAAATCACCTGAGAATAAGAGTTTGGTGAAGGTAAATTTGGTCCAATTTTATACCCAATTGGGAAAAATCCTAGTGCAGATTACCTGCTTCCAAAATTCATCAGGATCAAGGGTAACACTCTCATATATTCCTCCAATTGTAGATATCTATTAGTACATATTTCTATTCTAATTTTTAGTTCTTCTCTTTATTGGAATAGTTTGGTTTGATATAAATACTCATACATATGTACAACCCATTTTGATACTCCATTATCATATGGTTATGACCAAGTTGAAATAAATCTAGATATAGTTCAACGACAAGGGAAATAAGGGTTTTATAAAAATGAGTACATCACTATGGGGTGCATATATTTTTTTCATCAAGAAGTTGGATGGTATTCTTCAACTCTATATTTATAACTGAATGTTTAATTATAAAATGATGATGAATTAATATCATTTACCCGGGATCAATGATCTCTTTGATCTTTTTTTGGATCAATGTGTGTCATAATGATTGATTTATCATCTCTTTGATCATTTTAGGAGCCTATGGTTTTCAATTATTGATCTCTAATCAGAAAATCACTATTTTTAGGTTGGAGGGGAAGAAATCTAAAAAATTCAATTTTAGAGAATTTACGAGTGATAAATGTACATAATGGTTCCATATGGATTGATGAATGTATAGGTAGTGTCCATGGATCTCATGAACAAGATACTTTACCCATATCTCGACTCATTTTTCATGGTTTTAATTAATGATATCCTCATTTTTGGGTTATTGCAGTGTTTTATGAAAGACATCTCATTCTATTATTATGTTCACTTTGAGAAAACCATCTTTATTCTAAGATATTGAAGTGTATATTTTGGATATTAGAGTTAAAATTCATTGGTAAAGTGTTTTCTAAGATGGGGGTATGCGTTGACCTAGTGAAATTTTTTTCATTTATTTCCTAAATATATATTTAGAATGTTTTTTTAGATCGTAATCTTTATAGGATTTATGGAAAACTATTTTCATTTTATCCAGAACATCATCCATTTATTATCACAGGCAACAACACTAATGAATAATTGGGTAATGTTTTATTTATCAATCAAGTGGAAAGAGTGTTTTCTTGAGTTAAATATGAAGTTGACTAAAATTATAGTTTTGATTCTCCTTGTGCCAGAAAATGGTTTCTCCATATACCGTGATACATTAGGCATTGGTTTGGGAATTGTATTGATGAATATTGGTATAATGTAGATTATGGTCCACATAAACTAAGACACTATGAGAATAACTATTTGAACTAGAACATATATCTAGCAGTCATGTTCCATGTTTTGATGTACTCGTGACACTATATCTTCAATGAGAGTTTTTTTATCTAAATATATAAAAAATCAACAATAGTAACTTAGAGGAAGTGTATACATTATAATATTCACAAAATATAAAAGAGATCACATCATCATGGATCAATCTGTTTATTAGAAGTTATGTACTATAAACAAATGTGATTTATTTCTTATAATTTGAATAAAATATAAAACATAACCTAAGAAAATGATCTACACCATCGAATGTCATTCAAAAATCATCATCATATAATAGATAATGGAATAAAATAACAGTTTTATCGAATAAAAAATAAGGGTTACATGATGTATAATATTTCATGTGTAAATAATTTATCATTAATATAGAATGGTATATAATTCAAAAACACTTGTCATTTTATCAATAACTTGATCAAGAAATATATCTATGGATAATATCAATGTAGTAATATCAAGGATAATAATTAAAAAATCTTCAATAAAGAAAATACATTATATTTTATTTCATGATATAAAAAATCATGACATATTTACCATCAACCCATTATGTATAGGTAGTTTAATTAATGGGTAGGTATAAACCTAAAATCTATTTAATAATTATTGCAAACTGATTCTTCTAAGGAAAACTAATGATACATTGATGGGATACTAATAATTGAGGCCCTCCCATCACTACATTTCCAAGGAATATATCATATATTGAATGATAAATTTAATACATAAACCATAATTCTTATCAAAAAAATTCATTAATGCAAAAATATAATAGAACTACTTTATTTCTCCAATTATTCAAATAGCATTAAAAGTGAATCCCACTATGTATAAATGGTATTTTTTATCCAATGTTCATATACATGATTCCAAAAAAATGGATATATAAGATAAATTTACCTTTAAATTAAAAAATATCAAAATATAATGAATCTTTCAAGAAAATATTAATGACCACCAAATTAATAAGAGATAAAATAAGACCATCAATTCATCTGTAATATACGTTTTGTAATAAATTCATGTCTTTTTGAGACTGAAATAAAATTTAAGAAAAATATTAAAATAATATATCATTAATGTGTTTTATTTAAAATATAATTGAAAATTTTTATATGAAGATAATTATCAATAAATTTTTATGGAATTTTGAAACATTTTAATATCAATATAGGTTAACAAGAAAACATTCCTTTTGAATTTCTATATGGATAGACTACAATAAAAATTTACAAAAATATTATAAAGATTATTTTTAAAGAATATATTATTAAAATGGTTACAGAAAATTTCCTTAATAAATCCTATGGATAAATAAATTAGTCACTTATAAAATAAATTTGAAAATATAGGCATAAAAGAAAATTATACCTGATCAAAAAATGAAATAATATGTGGTTTTGTTTAAAAAAAATCATAGATTGGTCCATCAAAAAAATATTGTTGAAGTTAGAAGAAATCATTGTAAATCATTTAATATCTATATGTTAATAAAATCTACTAATTTCATGTAGTCTATATTATATGATCCCTTTAATGGGAAAAAGTGAAATGATAGTAAAATTGATTGTATAATAAAGTATTACCTTTATCATAACATTCATATTTTAACACCTTTAATGAATAAAATTTAATTGAATTTTTCATAATCATGAATAAATATATGATAATTTTAAATACATGATAGGGGTTGTATATACACAACATAAAAGTGAATAGGTGTATAATAATAAATATGTATTGAGGGAGTTGAAATTGAGATGTACATGACATCACACTTTCACATAGATGAACATGAATTTACATCCTTTATTATGGTATTAAACATGTTTAATTTTTTAAAAAAATATTATACATATTTATAGTATAATATACGATATTCATATAAAATTTTATCACCCTTTATGGGTAATATTTTATTATTATCATAATTTCATGTGTCAAATACTTCATATTCTAAAGAATTTTTTGTTATAGATGTTCAAATTATTTTCCGTGGGATATTTTATAAATAAATTAAATATTATATTAATTTCACTAATATCAAAATTGTTCATTATTTAAATATTTTATTCATTCAAGATATTTTTACATGGAAATTGAATCGCATTGCCTTGTGGATAATGTTCGTCATATACATGCATGAGTGACGTTATCATTCCATAATTGGTGAAATTATAAGGTTGTGAATGATAAATTAATATTAACAAATTAATATTATCTTCGATGTATCATATATATTAATGTTTTCCATCTGTATGAATATCAATGTGAGTCAGTAAGGGAAACCAACATCCATCGGTTTGTGAGGCGAGAATATATTGTACACACAAGTATTGGCTTTGTTTCCAATTTGATGGAGAAGAAGAACTATTAATATTATTCCACCAAAATAAATAAAATAATGATATATTTTTATTTTATTTTTATTATACTTAAAGTTTATTTGATTAAGTGAATGGTTGTAATTGAAGAAACTAAAATTGGAGGATCTTAATGAATATGATTACCTTCTCATAGAGAAGCCTCCTTTAGATATCCTCTTATAAATCCTAGGTTAAGTCTTTTGGGTAAATTTGTACCTATAGAACGTGAATATGTATTATGGGGAGAGTTTTTTTGGGTTTTGGGGGGTTTTATAGATCAATGTTTTTTAATAAATATAGGAAGGAGGTGCCATTTTATAAATGATTTGAGTGACATGTTATAATTTTTCAATGTTTTATAATATTATTAAATAAATTTTGTGAAATATATATCTATAATGAATCATATTAGAATATTATAAGGTTATGGATGAAAAAAATCAATATGGTTGCATAATGTTTTTATTTATTTTTAATTAGTATCTTTTTAGATTAAGAGTTACCCCATTTTGACCATAACAATGTTAACTAATTTTTACAATATCACTATTCATTATGACCAAAAATAAAAGTTAACATTTTTAATTAATATTAAAAATTATGAATAAAAATATTTAATCTATTTTATGAAATTAAATTAACATAAGTAGAAGAATTTAGTTTGAAAATAATTCAGCAAAACCTGAAAACAAAATGGTTTTTCTAGAAAAAATACATTTTATGAAAAATACGATCATAAAAAACTATATACAAAATATTACCCATTATATGTATTTTTATTCAAATAATTACCCATATAATCTAAAATTTTCATTTAAATACCTCTATATTATATATTGTTTTAAATATTTATAATGGAAATGTGTTAATAATTTAAAAAAAATTGAAAAATATCACATTCTACCTCCAAATGATATTAAATTAATATATATCTAATTTATAATAAAAAAGTTATCATCTAAACATATTATTATACATTATTATAAATAAAATTAACAATATATACATACATTATTTATAATTATTTGTAAAATATTATTTGTGTGGGGAAATTTCAAGAAAAACATTCTAGGTGTATTTTGAACTAATAAGATCAAAATCAATATTTAACCTATAAAATTAGATTTTTTATGCTAAATAATATTAAAATGAAATTTATATAATTCTCACTTACAATAATTGAATCTCAATATCAAAAATTTTCCATAAGATCCAACATTATATCATCATGTATCATTACCTAAACAAGAGGCAAAGGTGCGGGGTTGAGTATCCAGAGATGTTCGACTTTAAGATGGAATATACACCATATAATCATAATGTCATTATATATGATATTGGATATAAGAAAAAAGTATCTAAAAATATTGGTGAACATCCTTCTGATGGAAAATAGTGCATTATGATATTATTGGTATATTAGAGGATGGATGCTTTTGAGGACTATGGATCGACTAAATGTGACCCTTTGGTAATCACATATTCTTTGGTAGAATAGGTAAAGGTTGGATATGAGAGTATCTTAAAGTGTTTTTTTATGTGATAAATGATATGTGGTGTTGATCTAATACCAATGTTTTCATTGGGTTGTGATAATATGATCTTAATTAGTGGGATAGTTATAGTTTACTTGTTTACCAGGGAAGAGCTGATGATATACTTTTGTAACTCTATGTGGGTGGTGCATCTTGTTGTGAATATGATGTACCAAATATTCAAGTGATAGTTTAGGTAGTTATGTAAAAAGATAGATATGTATGTATTTTTTTATTGATTCATTACATGTCAACAGATAATGTTCAAGAACCATATTAGTAGTAGTTTTATCATTCTACTAAATAAAACCATGTGAAAGGGGGATGATGGCATGATAAAAATTATGACAAGGTTACATAAGACACCAATGATTTGTAATGTATTTTTTGTGATTGCTGACCAGTTAACCAATTTTTCTCATTTCTTATAGATCTTTGAGACTCAATCAGTGGATATTATAATAAATATATATTTTTGTGAGATAGTATTCTTGAATGGAGTACCATTAACAGTCATATCTTATAGAGACATATGTTTTAGTCATATTTAATTTAAGGATTAAATAAGTACTTAGGGACTCCACTGAGGTTGGCATAACATACATTCCATGGATTGAAAGACTATCAGTGTGACTGATTCTCATAATAGTGGATATTCTTCTTATTTTAACCCATGAATTTAGTATGGATGATGCATACATTCTTTCTCATCTACTATAGTTTTTGGGGGAAGATTCTTTGAGATTCTTTTCAAGGATAAGAAGTATTTAGAGGGAAATAATCTAATAACCATGGATTTTTTATCTTCATTCAAAACTAATTTCATATTTTATTGTTATTTATTTAGAAATGAATTTTTTATGCTGAGTTATTATGGTTTTTGATTATTTATAATATATTTAAAAGATTTTCATTAAGGTTCCATGATTTGAAAAAGGATTTCAAAAACATTGTTCTTTCTCTAGTAATCCATGAAAAAAAATATAGAGGCTTAAGTGGAAGTGCATGGTTACATGGAACATTTTTACAGAACTTGTGGTCTCGCATGGAAACCCATAATGAATGATCTTGTGGAAAACATTACAGTTGGTGTATGTTTTAACAATCTATGTGACCAAATTGTTTAGTTTTTCTAGAAGCCTAGATCAAGTGCACAGTTAATGGATTATATTTCCAAATGTTATACCAAACCATTAATGAGTGAAATTAAATATATTAATTCCACATTACTGGTGTGATATGGTCTATTTTTACATATATTAATTTTTATAGTATTTATCCTCAATTTTATAGACTCCTCTTGAATTTCATGATGAATTATACCCCTCTAATAAATTATTCATGTGAATTAATATTTGTTGTATACATAGAATTGATGTATGTGATAAATATCCCATTTTTAATCAATTTTATTATTTATTTACCTATTTTTCATGATTATATTCATAGATCATGAGTTTCTTTGATGATCTGGGAATTTTAGTGACAACTAATTAGGCATTCTTGAATTGTTTCTTGTGTGGCGGAGGACATGACATGTTAAAAGAATTCTTCTAACCAAACCTAAATCTCTCATGAGTGGTGGAACATTTTATGTATGTCAACACTGATTGATTATCTTTTAATTATATTATTATTAAATCTCATATTGTATCTATTTTAAATTGGTATATATAATATTGGTCAATGTTCATTAGTTAGATTTAAATTTTTCTTTTTGATTTTTTGATAAATTCATTATCCTTTTCGGAATCAATAATAGATCGATTGGATTGTATTTATCTCTATTTAAATACCTCATAATAAGTTATATTGAATAAATCAATTACATATGTAATTATATATAGATATCATTGATAAGAAATATACTCTAATTTCCCTATTCTTATAACATCATTGATGAACTGAAACATTAGTTTGGTATCCTTGACGTGAGAGAAACTTCTATGTTGTATAAAAACATAGTTTTATGTATGATCCTTTAACAAAAAATGGAGTAATTCAATAATAACATTAATGTACGAACTTCCTTATAATATGAAGAACATGAATACACTTTTCACATTGAATCATATTTTATTTTCAAATCATGTGGTCTATATTATAAGGTTTTTTCTTGTTGGTATGTAGCCCTATATTCCCATATATAATACATGATTCCCAGAGGATTATTAGATTTTATTATTAACATTATTGATGTGTATCACATGTTGTAATATATTTCTACATTATTTTCAATTTTATGTATCATTCATTTATTATTATTCTATTAATTATTGAGTGTTTTCCAATGAATTTGTAGTTTTCTCTTGGTATTAATAATAGGTGGACTATCGTTGTATGATTACCCCATAGAGGGAACGTATGCAAGATTTGTGAGGATGAAAATAGTGGACTAATTTATAATGTAGGATAATGATAGCCTAGTGTCCTATATTAGAACTTAATGCATTGTGGATAATGATTGGGCATGTTGGAAATCTATACCATGAGAATACTGAGTAATGATACCAAAATGAATACATTTTAAATACTGAGTATATTTCCAATAGTCACACTTATGGAATTCCCCGAGACATAATGCCTTAATTATGTAGAGTAACATTTTCACAAAGCCTGTGGATAGTTCATGATTACTTCAATCATCATTGATCATACTATCGGAACAGATCCTATGTATGTATGTTTGGGTCACATGGTAAAATGATTTTCATACCAACATTTAGTATATGATTTTTATTAATTATATTATGTTGATAGTTGTCATGGAACACACCTAATATACATGTGAACATATTTTTTGGGAATCATTTTTTGTTTCGTACTTAGGTTTATTTATCTCACCTATAATTTGAATCATGATACACATATATACTTTGTATATAAGAATCCAATATAGAAAAAGTGTCTTATTTAGGGTGATTCAGAAAAAGGAAAATGAAACTGGGATTAGTAGTGTGAAAGAATAAAAAACATTTTCCATAATGTCTCTTTATTTTCTAATCATCCAACACATTTACACGTGTCTGACTTGTACATTAGGATCCTAGTTATTTATACTTTTTTATTTGTATAACAAGTGTTCTGTCTAATAATTCATTATGATGTCTTATCATACATATTGATTAATCTGATTTATTGTATTATATTTTAATTATTAGTGCACAAATATTATAATGATGGTGTTTTCTCCCCATATATGTTGTTCCGACCCATGATACCTTTTAAAAGCTTATTTCATATGGGGGTGAGCATGAGGTCTAGTGGCTATCCAGATCAAACCCAATGGTTTTGGTTGATACTTTATATCCCCTCTATTTATGTGTTATTTGAAACATTCACACTCTATTTTAATGGTTTCTAAAAGAAGCTATTTTTCTCCCCAATTTATAATATATAAATTTTTAAAAACATATAAAAATATCAATGACATTTCATATTTCCAAATTGATATATCCAAAATATTTTTTAATGTATTTTTCATCTAACTAATTGTCCTTTATCAAAACTTATTCTGGATAAAGGATGTTTTTCAAAAGTAACCATCTAAATTATTTCTATAAATTGATTATGTATTGTTGTAAACATTTGGATAAATAAACAATCACTACCTTTTCCATTCATAATTTTTTTCAAACCATTGTTTTTATTCCAATAACATACCTTTGTAAATAAAAAATTTTAATTAATATTTTGGATTTTTTTCACATAAACTCCATACATTTATTTATGGATTAAATTTAATATCATAACTTTATACCCCTTATTTATGAAATATAAATACCATATACATTATTGTATTTATTGAACTGTATTTTTATATAATGTTACATGATTCCATTGGATACCCATTAATATTTAATGGGAAGAAAATCATATGATTATTTAAGGAATTCATAATTACTAAATTTTAACACCTCAAAATTCCATGGTAGGTTTCCCTTTGAATAATGTTGTATCTTACGTTGTACGCAACTTGGAGTTTTAACAAACCACAACCAATAAAACTAGCCTTTACAAATAGTAATAACCACTTTTTCAAATTTTTTATTTTTTTAAAAATGGACTTCATTTTTGAATTCATAAAATCAAAATTATCTTAGGGAGAATTTTTGTTTCATTTCTGAAAATATTCATTTTTTGATGAATAGTTAAAATTACTAAATTTTAATCAAAAACAACATTTTAATCAAAAAAAGTATAGTGTTAAATTATAAATTTGTGTGGTTTTAACGTATAACTATATTATATTTCAATCATTTAATATAATTTAGTCCATTTCAGATAATTTCACTTTTAGACTAGACATAAACAACTATCAATCTTTTGATAGATATTATTTCATAAAAACACACTTTTTTGTTTTGACAGCAGGAATTAATTTTAAATTAATTTCTTCCACTTCTGTGTTTCGAATTTGGAAAAATGGATTCCATATTATGAATCTGGAGGTCCAAATTGTGTAAATGGGTAACTTTTATTTTTAGACATTATGAATAATTACTTTGGTAAATATTTTATTTACCATGGTTATAGGGTAAAGTCGGTAAATAAGGGGAAAAATAATATTATAATAATATTAAATTCCCCTAACATGTGTCCAATTATTATTGGGTGATTCCTTTCCGACCATGGGAATTATTTGGTCTATTTTGGGACCCCATGGATCCACTTGAGAGTGATAATGACAATTTATATTAATGATTTTAAAGTAAATAAAAAAATGGAACAAACATATATATTTTAGTAAAAAAAATTTAAATTGGGTTATATAAGTTATATTTTAAACTTAAAATACTCATTAGAAAGACAAAAATATTTTCTACACAATTTTATTTTATTTATAATTTTAGGACATTAAATTATTAAATTTATTTATGACACAATGGTAATGTCGTAATTACATTATTAATGAAAGAATCAAATAAATGGTATTATAAATATTAAAATAAATATAATTTCAATTTTTTTATTACATCCAAGAATTTTATAAGTGAATATGGCATGTTAGGGTTGATTTAATGTATTTTTTTGTAATAAAGTTTTCATGACTTTCAAAAAAACCAAATACTAAATATTGTCAAAATTGACATAAATAAGTTTTTAAAAACAAATATTATATTATTACATTTAATAATAGTCTTAAAAATATAAGGTTCTTAAAAATAACTTATATAATGATATTAATATCGTTAATGAACCACTCGATGTTCTATTAGCATTTTATAGTAAGTTTACTAACCAATTATTAAAATAATACAAGAATACATAGTAAAAGTTAAAATATTTAACGAAGAGTTGAATCTAAAAGATAAGGTTAATACGGTGACACAAACCTATATAAAACCTATTGGATGATGGTTTTTCGAACCATACCCACCTTATACTTTAAATAAATCATTTTTGAGCCATTATAGTACCACAATGATTTTATTATATAATAATATTTCAATCTTCTCCTAAGGTGCCCCTCACATCTCTTATAACATGGCACTTCCCCTTCTCTCAAAATCACACCTCCAAAGAGATTTTGATCAACCAACACCTGCCCAAATATCCTCCCAATTTCCCTCCCTGTAATCTAGAAGCCTTATTTTGATCACTACACAAAACCAATGGAGCCCTTTTGGTCAACTCAAAAGGAATCACCCGAAGAAGAGGAAATAATATCACCACCCTCTTTTAAGTACATATCTTCTTCCACTACTTCATTATTTGTTGTTTACATTATAAAATAATAAATCCAGTATCATATATATACCATGATGTTATTATAAAAATTTTAAAACTATATTCATTATTCTATCCATCAAATGAATTACAAAGTCACCATATGTGCGTACTTATGTCTTACCGTCTCTACATCGTGCGGTAGTTTGTTATTCAAACACTTCGTTATTTAGATAGGTTTAATAATGAGTATAAATGATTTTAATAATAAATATAACATTTTAATGGCTATTTATACATTATATACAATCCAATAAAAACTATTTCACCATTAATATAATGATATTTTCCCTCGTGTGTACGTACTGATTACTGTCTCCACGAACGCGATGCGATTCACTACCCATCGTAATCATTCAAGAATAATTTTCATTATATGAGTGACAATAATGTTTATAAACTTAATATCTTTGTGTATATTAATAAAATACATCCTATACATAACAAACATGGATTTTTTAACCGAGCATATTAAGAAATACAGATCAGTTAACACCCGAAATGATGATACTACTGAAATATAATTAACAATGCAATTTTTGAGGATCATATATGATATCATATTTATGTATATAGTTATTTTATAATTTAATAAAAATGATTATAATATTATACAGTAGGTTAACATACCATCAACTATGGAAAATTACATGTTAAGGGTTAATTTCTCAATCTCATTATTATCTAAGGTTGTTTTTACATAAGTATCTACTGAGACCTCTTCATCTTCCACATCCATGTTTTCTTAAAAATTTAATTCAAAAGATTTCTAGTATTTACTATATTATGAGTTAATTTCATTTCTACCCTTATTTTACTATATTTGTTTTGAAGGGAATCTTTCCATCATTTTCCAAACAAGGTATTTTATGTCCTTTTCGACAAAATTAATGTAAACTGCCTTTTTTAACTTATTCGGCGGGTGTGGCTATATTCTTTCGTTATATCATCATAAAAGAATTCCATACAAGATTATAAGAATATTATAAAAATTTATCTTTTCTTTCATAATTATATGACATTTAAATGATTTCAAAATAGAAAGAGATATTTCCCTAAAAAAGTTTTGATTACATCTATGTCAGCATCCTTTGATGAGTTTTAAGTTTGTTTGAAGTTGATTTATTATGATACAAAACATCCATATTGTATTGAAGGTTTTGTGATGTGTTTGACTTTGGATGTTTTATTTTTACACCATTCATGGTATATGGATAATGTATTGACATATCGTATGATAATTTTAATTTGAATGTTTATGTTATTTTTAAACTTTTTCATATGAGGAATGCATTGGACATAGTAAGTGATGGGTGGAGCCTGCTATCGTTCCTCAATGAATTGGTAGGTCTCATGAGACTAACTATTGTCTTGGCACAAGGCCTTGACAAAATCTTATTTGTAGTATTGGTATAAGTCCTTGACTATGTGGTTATGAAGTCTGGCATTATGCATTCTATCATTATGAAAGTGGCTATTGATATTTCATATGATTATTGGACTTTTAGAATATCAATGTTTTTAAGTAAATAATTTATTTGATTTTATCTTTTCCATAGTAGGCTGATGTTTATGTTTAAGAGGATTTTGATTTAGTCTTATACATTGCCTTAAATGTTTATGCTTATTTAGGAAGGTTCATCATATATTGTAATCCTTACTAAGAATATGAGCTCACCCATTTCTATGTTTCATTTTTCCTAGGATGTGAAGATGTATTTTATGGTTGCCCCTCAGGGATAGGATAAGGATATAAGTATGATCAAAATGGGGACAAAATATTGTTGATGTTTTTATTTCATGTTGTAATGTTAAACTTATGACTGTGTCTAGTACTTCTAAGGATATTAAATTGATCAGTCTTTTGGGGCATGATTCGCTGAATCTATCCAAGATTATGTAATAATGCACTGACTCTAGGTAGCTGCGGTCAGGGAGTTATAGTTGGTATCAGGAGAAGATTATTACAAAAAATTGAATCTATATTTATAAAAACTCTAATAGAGAACACTAAACTAAGATAGAATTTGGGGATTAGTATATAAGAACATCATAAAATTTTGGTAATGTAGTGATTTTTTGAGTTTTCCAAGAAATAAATCCCTATATGGATATGAGTAGGTAGAGGTGGCTCTAGAACAGATGTACCTAGGGGTAAAACATGAAAATACCACTTTGAGCTAGACTCGAACAAGAACCAGTACACGACTACGGGACTTGCGGCACTCTTGGTTACGACACTCCTAGGGGATGTGCATAGGATAATTCACATTTTCTTTACAAACCTTTATGAAGAGTTTTTTATTATATAATTCCTCAAATAAAACATTTTTATAATTATGGATTATATCCATAAACTATTCAATTCATATTAATTGTTTTACAAGTTTGAAATTATGTATTTTGATTCATAAACTAATCTAGGGTATGCCGTTATTTATAAATGGCGCCTTCTGAAAGTAATGGAAACTTTGTCAACCCACATAATCCATGTAGGGATTTACCTCCTACTCAAGATAATTATAGTAGAGCTTGTGTTGAAACTAGTGTTGATCATCTTATCACTGTACTGGGACAACTCAGTCAGGTTATGAATAATAACCTTACCCATATAAAACATTTTGATCCACATAGTAGAGAATCAATGTTAGAATGCTTAATGAGGAAACAACCACCAACATTCAATGGGAGTACAAATCCATTAGTAGATGATCAATGGATATGTTCCTTAGAGGAAATATTTCATGCTCTATGGAGTTGCGTAAGGGAAAATGTGGTCATCGAAGTTTATCTCATCATGGGATATACAGATAAATTGTAGTCTTTAATACTAAACACAAAATTAGATTAAGAAGTATCAAAAAATGGAATGGAAGCAGTTTAAAGAGATTTTCTTAGAAAAATACTTTCCTCGTGACCATCAACCAAATATGGAAAGACAATTTCTGAGTCTGAGGAAAAGGGACAATGAGAATGTCCCAAAGGATGAGGCTGAAATTATAAGGATATGAAGGTATTAAGAAGATTATATACGTAACTCAAGGGGTAATATTGATCAATTATTTTATGGGTTAAATACATTTCTATATCGAGCATTAGTCTTAAAATTCTTATCACTATATGAAGATATTGTCTCGTGCACTATCAAGTCAGAAAATAAATTCTCTATGTCTGACGACTTCGAAGAAAATAGAGAGAAGAAGAGATCTTTTGAACACTATGGAAATGGAAATAAGGGGAAGAAGGGAAAAGTTGAATATCAATCCTGCAATCAATGTGGGAAGAAACACCCCTATACCTGCCTGAAGGGAATGGGAGCCTATTAAATTTTGGTGAAAAAGGCCCCAAAACTCATGATTTCGAGGGAAAGAAAGAGGATGTCAATGTGTAATGTTGTAATTTTAGAGAAAAGTGTAATTTTACAAATGAATGTCCAAAGATCCAAAGTAACATACCTTAGAAAAGGCCAAGGGAGAAAGGCCAATCTTAAGTGATCACTACTGCTGAGTTTGAAGCTTTGAAATACATGGTTGCAGGTAATTTAATTATTTCCTCAAGTTTAGACAATGATTTATTTATTTATAGATCATAGCATTGTTTCATATCTTCCATGTTTTCTATGAAAATTAGATATTTTCAATTTTACTTAATAAGGGATTTGTCAGTCAAATCACATAAGGGAAATATCATCACAACAATGTTTTGTGAATCAGTTCCCAAAAGATCATATAAATTTTCTTTACCTACTGATCTCATCATCATACCCATGATTGAATTTGATATAATCCTAAGTATGGATTGGCTTCCGAGCCATGATTCAAAAATTTTTTATAAGAAGAAGGAGGTTACAATTTTTGATGATAATAAAAAGTGTCTTATCTTCAAAGCATAAATGTCACCACCAGATTCTTATCTAGATCCACCCCTAGTAGCTCTAATAAATTAAATTATAGAGGAGAAAGATAATGAAATAACTATGGGTGAGGAAAATAATTTTCAAATAGAGGAAATACTTATTTTGCAAATAATATGTTAATGTCTTTCCATAGGATTTACCCGGACTTCATCCAGAGCGAGAAATTGAGTTTTCCATTGACATAATTTCTGATTCAAGACCAATATAAAAGACCACCTATAGAATGGATACTATGGAATTAGTAAAACTAAATAAAAAACTAGAGGAATTGAGTAATAATAGATTTATTCACCCTACTGTTTTTCCATGGGGATCCCCTAGTTTTTTGGTTAAGAAGAAAGTTGTGCATTGACTACAGGGATTTCAATGATATAACAATAAAGAATAAGTATCCCCTACCTTTCATTGATGATTTAGTCAAACAACTTTATATAGCTCAATATTATTCAAATTTTTACCGTCGATCGGGATATCATCAGTTGTATGTAAAGATGGAAGACATTATGAATACATCATTTCGAATGAGGTATGGGCATTACGAGTTTACAGTAATGCCTTTTTAATTAAATAACTTACCCTCTATATTCATGGATATAATCAATAGAGTTTTAAAGTAATATCTTTATGACCTTTTCGTGATATTTACTGATGATATTTTGGTATACTCAAAAATCCATCAAGATCAAGAAATCACTTGCGGATTATCTTAAGGAATCTTAGAAGAAATTAATTATATGGGAAATTTAGAAATTGTGAATTATGGCTTCGGGAGGTGTCTTTTCATGGAAATATTATCTCTAAGGATAGAATCTATATTGATCTTTCAAAAACCAAGGAAATCCATGAATGGCCAGCACCAATGAGTATAACTGAGGTATGTAGTCTTACTGGTTTATTAGGTTGTTATTGGAATTTTGTCTAAAAAAATTCCTGATTGGCTAACCCATTAACCAAGCTCACTCTTAAAGGCGTTAAATTTGATTGGAAAAAATTTAGTGATGAATATTTTAAATAATTAATGAGAATATTAGATAATACTCCTATATTTCCTCTACCATTGGGGAATGATGGGTTCGTTATTTATTGTGATGCTTTAAAAAATGGACTTGGTTGTGTCCTTATGCATGATGATTGAGTTATTTCCTATGCATCATGGTAGCTAAAATTTCATGAGAAAACCTATCCTACTCATGATCTTGAGGTTGTATTTGTAATCTTTGCTCTGATGATTTGGAGACAGTATCTCTATGGTGTGAAAGTGAGATTTATACTTATCACAAGATTTTGAAGTATATTTTCTCACAGAAACAACACAACATGAGGAAATGAATTTGGCTTGAACTACTCAAGGATTATTTTTACACAATACACAACCACATGAGGAAGAAAACTAAGGTGGTATATTATTTGAGTATAAATTATCAAGGGTTTTGAACAAGATAGAGTTGAAATGGATCCTACTTTCATGGATCTAGAAAAGATGTAAATGGGAATAACCTTGGAAGGTGAAACATTAATAATTTTTTAAATGGTTGCCAAACCATGTTTACTAGAAAGGATGAAGAGTTATCAGACTGATTATGAGGAGTTTCAAAAGAAGATTAATGTTGTGAATGATGGGAGATTGAGTGACTTCATATATGAAGATGGAATTTTGAAATTTGGGAAGAGACATTGTGGTCCTAACATACATGATCTAAAAATGGAATTGTTGGATGATTTTCATTGCTCCAATTTCTATATACACCCTCGAAGCACCAAGATGTATAGATATTTGAAATAACATTTTTTGTCGAACAACATGAAGATGGAGATTTCTGATTTTTTGTTAAGATGTATTATTTTTTAAAAAGTGAAAGCAGGAAGGCAACAGCCTCAAGGAGTTATGCAACCTCTTCCCATACCAGAGTGGAAATGGGATAATATTACGATGGACTTTTAATAGGTATACCAAAGACTCCTAGAAGGAATGATGAAATAAGGTTTATTGTTGATCGTCTTACCAATTCATCACATTTTCTTTCTACAAGAGATGATTTACCACTTGAACATATAGAAAGAATATATATTAATGAGTATGTATGAATTCATGGAGTACCCATATCAACTTTTTCTGGTCGTGATCCTTGTTTTACATCAAGATTCTAGAAAAGACTTCTGAAATCCCTGGATACTAATCTTAGTTTGTGTATTTCCTATCATTCTCAAACCTATGGACAATCAGAATAGAATATTCAAACCATAGAAGACATTTTGATATTTTTCTCACTAGACTTTCAAGTTCTGTGGGATCAATATTTACCTCTGCTAGAATTTTCCGATAACAATAGCTTTCATTCAAGTATTCATATGGCACCATATGAAGCATTATACGGAAAAATATGACTCACACCAACTTTTTCGGTTGATGTTGGTGAAATAAAACTTGTAGGCCTAGAACTTGTTGAGGAAATAGTGGAAAAATTGAAGATTATATAAACCCATATCAAAGCATCTCAAAGTAAGAAAAAGAGCTATACCGATAACTGAATGAAGGATTTGGAATATCTGGTAGGAGATAATTTTTTCCCGAATGTATATCTGTGGAAAGGTGTTATATGTTTCAGTATAAAGGGTAAATTGAGTCCCAAGTACATCGGACCTTTCAAAATTCTAGAACGAATTGAAGTTGTAGATTATCATTTGGCAATTCCTCTAAGTCTCTCCAATGTTCATGATGTGTTCCATGTATCACTGTTGAGAAAATACATATCCGACCAAATGCACATACTCACATATAATGAAATTGAACTGGAACCAGATATATCTTATTGTGAAGAGCCTGTCAAAATTCTTGATACCATAGAACAAGTGATAATAAACCAAACGACTCATCTGGTAAAAGTTCTATGGAGTAACCATTAGATGGAAGAGGCAACGTGGGAAACCGAGAAACATATGATGAAGAACAAACTGAATCTTTTTATTCAGTAATATTATAAATATTTTAAGGGAAAAAGTATGGAGGGAATAATGTAACACCCCAAGATTCAAAGGTATGTTTCCCTTGGAATAATTTAGTGGCTTGCGTTGTACGCAACTTAGAGTTTTAACCCACCACGACTAATCAAACTAGTCGTTATTAATAGTAATAAAAACTTTTTGAAATATAATTAATTTTATTTTTCAAAATGGACTTCATTTTGGAATTTTGAATATTGAAATTAGCTTAGGTTAATTTTTGTTACTTTTTAGAAAACTTTCTATTTTTGATGAATAGTGAAAAATACTAAATTTTAATTAAACAAATTTTTTTTAATCAATATAAATTATATTGTTAAATTAAACATTTGAGTGGTTTAAAAGTATAATAAGATTATATTTTTATAATTTAATATAATTTATTTAATTTTATGTAATTTCACATTTAAACTGGACAGAAACAAGTGTAAATCATTTGATAGTTATTATTTCATAAAAACATGCTTCTTTTCTTGACAACGATAATTAATTTTAAATTAATTTCTGCCACATATATGTTTTGAATTTGGAAAAATGGATTCCATAAATTTAATAAGGAGTTTCAAATTGTGTAAATGGGTAACTTTTATATTTAGAAATTATAAATAATTACATCGGTAAATATTTTATTTACCATGGTTAAAGGCTAAATCTGGTAAATACTGGTAAAAAATAATATTATAATAATATTAAATTACCCTAACATTTGTAATATTTCTCTTGGTTGATACATTCCTGACTATGGGAATCCATTGGTCGATTTATGGACCCCATGGTGCCACTTGTAAGTGATAATGAAACTTTAAATTAATAACATTAAAGTAAAGACAAAAATGACATAAACATATATCTTTTAGTAAAACAATTTTTAAATTGGGTTATATAATATTTCATTTAGACTATAAATACTCATTATATATCTAAAAATATTTCCTGTATAATTTTATTTTATTTATATTTTTTACATATTAAATACTTAAATATATTTATGACACAATGGTGATGTAGTAATTATCTTATTAATGAAATAATCAAATAAATGGCATTATAAAAATTAAAATAAATATAATTTCAAAGTTTTTATGAAATCCACGATTTTTTAAGGTTAATATGACACTTTAGGGTTGTTTCAATGTATTTGTTTTTGAAGTAATCAAGTTCTTATGACTTTTACAAACACCAAATACTAAATTATGTCAAAATTGGAATAATTGAGTTTTAAAAAACTTATATTATTAAATTATATAATAGACCTAAAAATATAAGGTTCTACCAAAGAAAATTTATAATTATAGTAATATCATTAATGAACCACTTTAAGTTCACTTTTCCTTCTATAGTAATTTTATTAACCAATTATTTTAATAATACAAATTACATGGTAAAAGTTAAACTATTTATCTAAGAGTTAAATCTAAAAGATAAGGTTAATATGGTGACACAAACCTGTCTAAAACCTATTGGTTGAAATGTGTTTAACCCATACTCACCTTATGCTCTAAATAAATAATATTTGACCCATTAGAAACCAAAAACTATTTTATTATAAAACAATATTTCATCCTTTTCTTAAGGAGCCCCTTACCTCTCTTATAAAAGGGCACTTCCCCTTCTCTCAAAATAACGCATCCAAAGAAATTTGTATTAGACAAAACCTTCCCAAATATCCACACAATTTTCATCAATTCAACATAGAGTCCTTAGTTTTATCATAAGTCCAACCCGAGGAGCCCATTTGATCAACTAAAAAGGAAACACCCAAAGAAGAGGTAATAATTTCACCACCGTCTTTCAAGTTATTTTCTTCTTCCACTTCCTATTACTTTGTTTTTTACATTATAAAAAAATAAATATAGTTTATTCTATATATTATGATGTTATTATAAAAATTTTGCAACCATATTCATTATTTAATCCATCAAATTCATGAAGGAGTCACCATATGTGCGTACGTACGGCTTATTGTCTCCATGTCCTTGTGTAGTTTGTTATTCGAACACTTCATTGTTTATATTGGTATAATAATGAGTATACATTATATAAATAATAAATAAAACATATTAGTGATTCTTTATATATGATATACCATCCAATTACATACAATTTCACCATCAATATAAGGATATTTTCGCCCGTGCATACGTACGGATAACTGTCTTCACGAACGTAATGAGATTCATTCCCCATCGTAATCATTCAAGAATAATTGTCATTTTCTGATTAAATATAATTTTTGGAACATAATATTATTTTGGATATGAATAAAATAAATCCTATGCATAACCAACATGGCATACATAACTGAGTATATAAAGGAAAACATATTAGTTAACACCAGAAATAATGATACTACTTAAATGTTATTAACAATGCAATATTAAAGGATCATATATAATAGAATATTTATGTATATAGTTGTTTTATAATTTAGTAACATTTTTTTAACTATTATATAGGAAGTTAACATACCATCGTCTATGGAAAAGTATAAGGTAAGGGTTAATTTCACAATCTCTTTATCCTCCAATGGCCTGAAGGCCTTCATTTTTTATTGATTTTTTATAATCCACCCTTCAAGGGGTGAGGTGGAACCCTAACAAGGCCCGTTGGTGTAATAATTACATGGACCATAGGAATTAGAGTAATTCATTGCCCGTAGGCTTCAAACATTACATACAACCCAAACTAACTACATGGAACTGCTCCTCCCCAGCTTCTTCATCTTGAAATTAGCTCTCCACCTTCGCATGACTGTTCAGCTAGGATTTCCCATACATGAACAGGCTTGTCCCAATTGCAGGTTCTATACCCTCTCAGTCTTACAATTCTTTTAGATTCTGCTATGGTGAAAGCTCCTTGCAACTCCTCCTTCTGAAGCTTGTTCCTTGTAGGTTGTCTGGTTTTCATCTGCACTTTTTAGTGGCCCGAAGGCCTTGAGGTGGCCTGAAGGTCATACTGAACCAAAGTCATGGGTGGCCCGAAGGCCTTAAAGGACTCTGGGACCAAATTTGTGGCCTGATGGCCCAAATGGGGGCATATTCCTGTCTTCTACAGTGCCAAATAGTGCCTGTTATAGTTCCTGCTACAGTACCTGCTACAGTTCTACACAGTTCCTGCAAGAGTACTGTTACAGTACCCCGGAAATTATCCCCCACCTGGATTTGATCTCGGGTCTCTTGGATGCACTTAAGAAGTCCTCACCAACTGGCCTTAGGATCATGTGAAATTTCACAATCTCTTTATTTTCCGCGGTTGTTTTTATATAAGTATCTATTGGGTTATCTTTATCATCCACATCCGTGTTTTCTTAAAAATGTAGTTATTTTTTTTACAATTTACTATACTAATGGAAAAAGTCATTTATATCTTTATTTGACCATATATGTTTTTAAAATTAATCTTTCCATCACTTTCCAAATGAGATACTTTATACAATTTTCTACAAAAAATAAGGTAAGAATATCTTTTTTTAACTTCTACAGTGGGTGTGGCTATATTCTGTAGTTATATCATCATCGAGGCTTCCCATAAAATATAATAATAATATTTTCAAAATATATGGTTTCTTTTTATAATTATATGAATTTTAATTGATTTCAAAATATAAATAGATATTTCTCTAAAAAGGATTATTATTTCATCTATGTCAACATCCTTTGATGGATTTTAAGCTTGTTTGAAGTTGATTTTTTATGATACAAAACTTCCATATTGTATTGAAGGTTTTGTGAAATTTTTCACTATTGATGTGTTATTTTCACACCATTTATGGTTTATGGATAATGTATTAACATTTAGTATTCTAGTTTTAATACGAATGTTTAGGTTATGTTTAAACCTTTTCATATGAGGAATGCATTAGACTTAGTATGTGATGGGTGGAGCCCACTGTAGCTCCTCGATGAATTGATAGGTGTCATGAGTCAAAATAGTGTCTTGGAAAAAGGCCTTGACAAAATATTATTTTTAGTATTGGAACTAGGCCTTGAATATATGGTTATGAAGTCTAGAATTATTTATTCCATCATTATAAAAGTGACTATGGATATTGCATGTGATTATTCGACTAGTAGAATATCCATGTGATTAAGTAAATGGAATTATTTGATTTTATCTTTTCCATATTATACTGATCTTTAGTTTTAAAAGGATTTTGTTTTAGTCTTATATGTCTCCCTAAATGTTTATTTTTATTTATGAAAGTTTCCGCTATATTGTTATCCTTACTGAGAATCTGAGCTCACCCCTTTCTATGTTTTATTTTTCCATGGATGTGAAGAAGTATTTTATGTTTGACCTGTAAGGATAGAATAATGATAGAAGTGTGTTCAAAAGGGGGGGGGGAATCTTGTGGATTTTTTTATTTAATGGTGTAATGTAAATCATATGAATGTATCTAGTACTTACAAGGATACTAAACAAATCGATCTTTCAGAACATGATTCCTTGTATGATTCCAATGTTATGTAATAATTCACTTACTCTGGGTAACTAGGGTCGAGGAATTAAAAAGATTATGTGAATTTATACAAAAAGGATATGATAATAATTTTCATTCAATCAATTGTTTTAAATGTGTGGAATTAAATCCATTTTCTATTTATGGGTGTTTTATTCTATAAATTGTTTCTAAATGATTTTCAAAATAAATTATTATAAACCCTATTCTTATTCCTCGGTTTTGAATATGTAATTGTTAGATGTTTTCTTATATAAGAAATGTTTATAGTTAATATTTGTGTGATGTATGGAACGTATATATCCCTCTGATGCATTGCATAAATCTTTTTTTCTCATGAGATAATGGTGGAAGGATAAGTGATGCTTGATAAAAAGGGGGGAACTTGTTGGGGTCCCTAATCCACTGGGGGAAACACGTGCGGGAAACAACTTCAAAAAATGGAAATAGGATAGTGAAGCCTGATCCACTAATAGAATAATTTTTTTTTACATAATCCAATATGTTATTATTTATATTCTTATAGATGTCCCATAATTATATCGTGTGCCTTATATTTATAATATGTATCATATTTATGATATCCTCTTATTTTATAAACTGGTTTATGATTAATACATTCTTGGGTATAACTATCTAATGTAACATTATTGTACCCATATTTATATCTTATGATTATGCATGATTTTTGAATGTTACCACTTATATTTACAATTATTTAGCATTTAACCTCTCCCTCTTATTGTGTGTCTATTTCCCAAGGTTATGGTGATAGGAAATGTATAAAATGTATAGATAATTTTATTATGTAAAGAATTTGTGGGATCCATTAAAGACTCATTATGGATTATTTATTTCTTGATATTGTGGGAAAAATAGATATTTGATACCAAGAAAAATGGTTTTTTAGTTAAATTTTATCTTAATTCTAAAATGTTATATTTCGAAAAGGTATTAATAATTAATTTAAATGTTTTATTTTATTTATGTTCTTTAAATTGATGGTCTAGCTTATGATATGTTAAATCCATCACTCTATTCCTTGAAATTATCTAATCATTCCTTCCATAAAGAATACCACGCATACCATATATACTATTGGAAACCTTTGGAGGTTATCCATATAAATAGACACATCCTACTTCTATATTTGACAAAGAGAGGATAGATGACTACTACATTGAAAAATGTTCTCCCAATTTTGAATTCCTGGAATATATGAACTCCAATGGGATATTTATGGATCAAACCCTAAGGATAGAAATCTTAAATTGTTGTACTTGTTATATATAAGGGTATAATATAGAAAACGTTTTAAAAAGACCACATAACCCATTACATATGTCTAAACCAAAGAAAAGGACCCCTATGAACAAGATCCCAAAGTAGGGTAAGTAAAGGGAACTAGTGCTCTACCTATAATGACCAAGATGTTTCTACACGATATTTTCTTTCCAATATTTGTGTTTAAAAACATGTTACATGCAAACCATAAAAAGTAACACACATTAATACAATTAAAAAATCACATATAATGTATAAATATAAACCATAAAATTAAAAATAGTATAATTTCAAAATCAATACAATATAATTAAAACAAGTCAACCTTTAAATTATGGTGGATTGTAATCCCCTTGAACTATCACAAATGTGAAAAATACAATAAATAATAAGGAACATATTGGAAGCATGATTACTATTATATAACTAAAATTTTACCATCCATGACATTATATTAAGTGAAATAAGAATAAAAAATATAATAGGAATTTATATGATGTGTAAAATATTCTGACAACAATAAGTATGACTATCGAAATCAAAACATTATTGTTTGAATATTAAAAACCCATTTGTGTAAATGATTAATTAAACATTGTGATAAATGTTACAATTAAATAAATATGAAAATAATATATTTAAAAAATCATTAAATAATTTTTTAATCAATGTATTATATTATATGTAAAATTATAATTTTTTTGTGAATTAGGATTTCCATTTTTCAATTAAATTATAATTTTTATACTATTATTAATAATTAAAAAAATGAATTTAAAATTGTATTTTATAAGAAATCAATGTCATATTTTGATTCATCATGTTTAAATTTGTTAAGGGTGGAGTTTTTTTATTTTATATGAATAAAAATAGATGTAAGTGAATAGTAAAATACTTTATAAGTAGCATATTTTATAATAGTGTATATGAATGAATATTTTATATTTCTAAAAGTTAAAAATGTATTTCAACTCCCTATTTAATATAATATTATATTATTCATACTATTAAGTAAAATGGTTAATCAGTATTTTTTGAGATTACTTTTTATTGTAAACTTTTATTTGAAAACACCCCCATCCATTTATAAATACCACCCCATTTCTTTCCATATTTTCATCCCTTTATTGAAAAATCTTTACAACAATCCCAGGCCAGCTCCATTTTCCAAATTATGGAGGTTCTTGTCTTAAAATTTTTCCTTTCATTAATCCAAATTAATATTTAAAATTATGAATTACTTAGGAACAGTTAATCTATCTTAATTGAACCCTTTTGAGATTTATACTTGTTCTACCTCATCCAAATTACTTCTAAACATCATGATCTAATGAAATTTGTATTAAAAGTCTATATAAATATAATTTTATATAATGAATATAAATTATACTAATACCTACCATTAGTTTAAAATTAATTTTTTATCATATTTTATGAAAATACATAAGAAATTATTGTATATATATAGTCAATAAACATTGTCTCTTTGAAAGATTGTAATACCCAAAAACACATGTTTAAAAAACAAGTGAGTTAAATAATATTGTTTAAATGTGAATATTATATCCCGACTATTAATATATGATATATTAACAATAATAACCTTATTTTCAAAATATTTATATTGGTTTTAGGCAATACAAATGTACATTCTGATAGAGTCTTTATAAGCTTCCAAATTCATTTTTCAATGAAAATGAGTTTTTTTCCAGTGACAAAATAGTATAATTAATTTTTTACACATTTAGACATTTTTTTGAAAAAATGAAATTTATTTTTAAATTAATAATGTTAAAAATAATGTAATTTACATTTTTGAAAATTTTATGAAAATATTACTTTTTCTAGGAATAGTGGAAAGTGCTGGTTTTTATTCAATACTATTTTCTGTTTAAATCATTAAAATGGTCAATTTTGATTCAAAATTGTTTTAAAATTTAAATTATGTAAATAATATTATAATATATAAAATTTATGTCATTGGAATTATTTTAGTATTTATTTAAAAAAAACATTATATACTTGTGAAAACATTTCATGGGAAAAATGCTTTTTCATCATGCCTACAGGATTGGTATTGTATAATATTCTACCACATATGTGAATTGAATTATAAAAATGGGATTATATATTGTGAATTAGTTTTATTACTATAAAATAATATGATTAACATTATTTTTGGACATAATAAATATGTAAAATGAAAAAAACTAAGGTAATAATCGGGACCCACTAATAGCACAGGCAGCTCGCCTTACATGGCCATCGATGTAATGTCCCGAACAAAATTCCTATAAAAATATTATTTTGACCAGTCACCACATCTACTATAGTTTTTCTCCTTTTATTACATAGGATTATAACTATCCACAAGGTTTTAATTTTTGTCAAATCAGGAGACTATACACTCGTCATTAGAGAAGCACATCGTTATATCCAAAAATAAACTGTAAAAAATAAAGGAGGTAGAAATAAGTTAATGATCCAGCAGTGGAAAAAAATAACATCAAATGAATATAAATGTACACATATTATATAAAAATAATAATTCATGTCCAAATAACTACATATCTATGCCATAATAGCACCCTATGAAATACAATACAATGGAATACATGAAAAAATAAATTAATAAATAGCTCTAAAGATGATCTTCATTAGCCTCCTGAGTACTAGATCAGTTATGGGATCCTAAATCCAAGGCAAAAACATGGAATAAAATTCATATTCCAAAGCACATATGATGATTATTCTTTTATAGTGTAACCCTATTATGTTTTGGCTCTATTAGGGTGTTTGATATAATCAGTGGGCCACCACCAATCAAATCTAACCATAATCCATTTTGAGCTTTTAAAATTAGTAGTGTTCATTTTTTTATGAGTAAAGTTGAAATAAAAAAAATAAAAAAAATATGATGATATTAGGTTCTTAAAGGACACCTGGTTTGACCATACATGCTTTGACCAAAGATAGAAATCATTAAACCATAGGAAACCTATACAGTGATATAAGGTGACGGGTGATAATGACAATCCATAAACATTTATAATGATTTAGACTGACCCCAAGAATTTTTTTTGTCTTAAGGGATAGGTAACTTGGATAGTAAATTATATTTCATTATCCTTTTGTATAATAGGTACTAATGGAATTAAATATGAAGCTTTTTTCCCTGTCTGAGGAGAACCTTAACATATATCCCTGGAATCACACCAGGATCTCCATAACAGTCACTCCCATTAGTGTCCGTCCAATATGATCCATGAATAGCCTCACAAGTATCACTCAAGGTATAATTTCATTCAAAAACATTTGAGCTTATACCTCATACGTCATTTATGAGACCATGTATCACTCTTGGAAGAGTAAAACTATCTCACTTATGATCCCACCTAAGTTTTCTCTCCTAGGGAATGAGTATCACTCATAATGAGGTAATAGGAAAGCCTGGTGAGCCCATTTTGGAATACCAGTATCCCCCCTAATGTATACACAGTATATTAGTGAAACAAACCTCAGGAAGAAATGATACCTTCCTCATGTTTTCGTGGAATTAAATACAAGTATCACTCGTAGTGTCCATAATTCACATCATAAATTCATTTAGAAAATAAGAAAGTCCATGGTAAATTTCATGACATATGATACAAATAATCATTAATAGGGATACATGTATATTCTACTCAGCCTATTTTTAAAACTAGTCCACCTACACCTTAAATCCACATAAATACTAAATTATATTATTGAAACCATTAAAACACCCATACCATAAAGACAGGTAAGGCATGACTAATTAATAGCTTTTCTAATTTGAATACAACACATCTCATCAACGGGTTATTCTATAAATATGGAAATTGTTATTCAAGAAGATCATTCAGTTCACATTAGATAATAAAAATCCAAAAAAAACTCAAATATACACCACAATGTGATTTTAATGCCAGAATGAATAACATATTAATTTATAAATAAAAAGGTGCACAAAATGGGGTGGCTCTGACAATGGAAGGAAAATTAATTAAATGTGAAGAATTAAGTGAACCCTTCCATGGATGATTTGGTATGTGTTCATAAAATCCAACCATATAAGTAAGAGTATGAAATAATCATAAGGAAGTATAATAAATTTAATTTAAGTAAATTTATTATTGATAACAAAAACTAGTGAGTCCATCAGGTGGAACATGATAACATTTTAGAAAAATGTTGAATCTTGAGGGAAGATATATAGACCACCTAAATCATGATTAAGATGACTCACACATCAAATATTGATGCTTGATTCAGTCTGTTTCAATATAAATAAATGAAATAGGTGAACTACATAAAAATATGGTTTATTAGGTCACACCAAAATAGTGTAGAGGCATATAAGATAAACGAAGAATGAAAGAAAGTGAAGTCCTAGATATACCATTGTCTCCCCAACAAACCTAGTGGTTCACAAATATGACATCAAATGATGGATATAGATTCATGGAAAGAGAAAAGAGGAGGATATCCTTTGGTGGGTTGTTGTGCATGGTGGTGGATAATAAATGATGGGAGAAGGAAATGAAAATATTTTACTCATTAAGGGAATATGGCCATTTCTGCCACTTCATTGGGTCGCATTGTTTAGCTGCATGGTTTTCCAAACCATCTTCCAACCAGAAATCTCCCATTTCATAAGGGACATTTCCCACATGGTTTACCAACACAGTTTGACTAATTATACACCGAAAATTTTCAAAATAGTGCACACACACTACCTATGTGGTAATAAGCATCTGGTCTAGGCACATAGTTTGAGAAAACTATGCATAGCCTGAGTGCACCATCTACTAAAAAATAAATAGTCCATGAAATTCCATGCACATCATTCAATATGGTTATATAAAATTATGTGGTACCTCTGGTTCCACTTGACCTAGCCATATGTTTTCCCTTAAGGGCAGCATTAATTTTGAAAAATCATCCACCCATCCTACATCTTTTTTTAGTAAGATTTTTGGTTCTTGTGCTTCTGAAACATGAGGGAACACCTGTGGTACCTCTCAATCATCAAAGAAATCTAGAACACAACTCATTATAAGTGTTATAAAATTTGAAATTACATTCCAAGGCTCAGTTTTAATAATATACTATCCACCAAATGAGAAAATTACAATTCCATTAGAAAACTATCAAATCCAAAAATTTGGATTCTACAATTCCCAACATTATAAATTCTTATCCCTAAGAATCCATGGATAAAAAATAGCTTCAAAAACCAACATATTAGGGTCATGAAACATTTCCAAATGGCCATGATTTATTTTCCAAACAATCAATGCCCTCCAATAATCCCCATTACACTAAGCGTGAAAACTATTGAAACCTAATCCAATGCTCTCATTCACATTCTAACAATGATAGGAAGCTTAAATAATTTCTTCAAACCGATGATAGGATCACATCAAAATATATTTTTTAAAAACATCCTATGTCAATCCCCACCATAGGTTCTCGAATTTGGATGTTCTAAACCAACTCACAATATCGCACCAATGTAAGTACCGACATGAGATCTCCCTTAGTTCCTCAACAGAACACTTGTAATTATTCTCATCATAAATGATAGATCAACCCAAAATCAACCTTAGTGTTCTGGTTAGGCTGAATCTCCATGGAAGGCCTCGACTAAAAATAAGTGCACTATCCACATCTATAAATTGTTCAATTGAGCAATTATTTGGCAACTGCATATGACAAGAGAGATGGATATCTAGTCAAACAGTCTTTGGTCGACTGCCCATAAAACACTAGGCATATACAACAGGTGAATTTACAAAGATATGACTAATTCCAATAGATTAAGGCACCTGAAAATTTCTTTCATCACTGTCACTAAGGACCATAACTACCTTCTAGTGATGCCTCTAGCCAAAATATATTTTCAATCTGTTATGCCTTGGCATTACCATGGGTGTCTACCCGGCCGAAAACAATTGGATAGATATATTACTTAAACAAATCATCTTATCCAGATTGATTTCTTTAGTTAGTCTTCAAATCATAAATAAGATTCCAAGGAACTCACTTTAAGAAATCAATACTCCAAGATTTATAAGAGAGATTCTGATTCCAAGATGAAATTCCACATCTTAGGAACAATAACTTTTAATAATGTGGAATCCTCCAGATGATGAAGTAAAATAAATTTGACTAGTTTCCATGTGTTCATTCATGGTGTTCCAATATGGGAACCCATATATCACTCTGGAATAACCATGCCACTAATGACACCCATGATCTCAGAGCACACTCTAATTAAGACGAATTATTAATCCAAACAACTTTTAAAATTTTAGAATGGTGTGTAGAAGTCGCTCACTCACTGTACACACGACAACATCAAGATAGGGGACATGATCCTAATTTTGATAAGGGTACACAAATAGGATTTTAATATTTACCCAAAATGGGTCTGATATACTTATGCTACATCAAAAAAAGTTTTATATATTATTTCCACACAACCCTACCCAACCATTAAAAATGAAGAATAGTTGATCCACTAATGGTCTACTTATTCTAGAAAAATATTTTCTTTACATGTCATTACATCAACAACCTAACCAAAATACCTAAACCATCTAAGGCCTCTCATGGTCACTCAAGTATAACCTCTAATGTTTATCCCTAGAAAACATTTTTTACTATGTTTTCTCAAAATCCAACCCTTTATTGTCGTGCTACCTTGAAATAATAGACATGAGTCGAAACATTACATCCCTAGGGGAAACCAAGAGAAACACTAACTATTTAAAACTAATCCTTCTGGGTTTTTTTCATTTTACATTGAAGGATATATATTACCCAGATTTGCATTGATCTTTCCCCCTTGGGAGTTTCCTTGTCATCATATTTAATGAGGAAAGTGAATATTCTTATAGAACATGCTCCAACAACCCCTAATTGTAGGTCTTACTAGTGTCCATCATATATTAAATAGGGTTCAACCCAATGTAATGATAGATCATCCACTTACAATTGTACAAGGATTTATCATACTTTAGAAGTATGCATAAAACATTTACTGAGTTCCATACACACTCTCCATATCATTAGGGGTAATATCCAAAACAACATGTTCAGATGCATCAAGATAGAAAATACCCTTATAATGGAATCCTGAGAATTATGAAAATTTTGACTCTTTCTTAATTTCCATGTAACTCTATATTAGAGTTGTCTGGCGTTCAAAGCATAACATCTCAAGGCCCTTATGATTCCCACCAAACTCTCCTAATTCGCTACATGATTTGGCAACTTTACAAGTATCATGTGTACTAATGCATCATACCATAATTTTTCGTGATAAAATAGAACATCCTTCATACTACCCATAGTCTTATAGTCCCCATACATTTATTTATCTAATGGCTTATACAAAAGGACTAGTCCAGAGTCATGCGATCTATATGACTATAAAAATGATGACAACCTCTTGAGTAATCCAATAGTAAGGAGGATGAAAAATGATTGTTAAAAGACCTACTAAGTGTTTGACCACACTATTGGCATGTCTATTATGTGATAACTGAGAATATATTACTGCTCAAACTTATATAAAAGGTCAAAAAACACACAAAAACCAATAAAAACAAGTGTTTCATTTTGAAATTTAATAGTTGTAAATGGAAAACAGTTCCTGAAGTGTAATATTAATCAATAATCTTATTGAATTTTTAAATTCCATTATTTATATAAGGGAATTGCAAATAGTGGGATAGCCCCATACCGAAACTCTATGCAACAACCAAAAATGGGGTTACACCAATGAAAAGTCACCATGATTAAGAGAAAGTCATTTAGGTTCATGAAATAAAAAAGATTCCTTCATGAAAAATTAACAATCCTATTTCAATATAGATACACAAGTAGAACAAAGAAATTATTTAAACTACCCATACATTAGGGTTAAAGATACAAACAAGAATTATGGATTCATTTTGTTGGTTCAACAATTTACATTAGAATAGAAAACATTACAAATTATCAGTGTTAATAAATGAGGTATCAGTCATAAGACAACTTGGATTTCTATTCTATTTAGATATGTCTAAAAAAATAATAGAAAATTTATATTAACATACTTATAAATATTATTACATACAGACATCCCATTATAATCATGTCATTTCATCACATAAACCCCATTTTAAACACCATTAATTTATTTATAATAACATCCACAATTACATATCAAGAAGATTAAAGGGTCCTTTATTAACTATTGTGGTACTAGTGAAAACCAATTCCATCTAACATTTACATACAAATTCAAATAGTTGGCCCTGATAACATTAAATGTCCATCATAACATAACAGAATCATACACCCATGGGGTTGAGAACTAAGGCATTAAAAAATTAAGACCTTTGAGGGCCTCGTTAATCCAATTTGGGTTTAATTAAATGAATCCCATTTTTGAAAAATTATGATTTTTAAAACACCTTTTGTATTTTTATCAAATAATAAACTTTCCCAACGGACCTACTTTGGTCCAATTCAACATTTTGGAACTTAGTAACATGGTTCCTCAGGCCAAGGTAACAATTGTACTAGCCCTTATAAGGTAACCATTTCATTCAAAGTCAAAATTGTACAATATTTACCTGTACAATAGTTTATAAATATATAAGCCTGGTAAAATATGGTTCAGTAATATGGGTCACAACATCTAAATTTATAAATATCCTCTACAGTTTATAAATTTGAAATGGATCTCATATAACTGTAACCATATTATATTGGACTAAAATTAAAATTTAATATGTTTATCATTTATAAAATAGTATTTTATGTACATAAAGTATATCAACAATGGTTCTGTTATATGGGTCATCACTTTCCAATTTACAAGGCACACATACACATTAAACATTAAATATTTAATCCCATTTAATGATAACAAACATGTTTGAGCCCATGCTAATTAGTAATAGTACCATGGAAATTGTAAAAAAAGTCCCATTAATTAGTCACCTATATATAGTACGAGATTAGACATGAAAAATAAGAAAAGGGATATGATATAATCATGGAAAGATATGACATAAGAAAGAAATAATCAAACATGGAATATAAAAAAAGGATGATAATTTATATTGAAGAAGTTTGATAATAAAATACTTCAGTGGAAAAAAGATAAATGTTTTATTGAAATTACTAACCTATAATATTGAAATACTTTCTAACAACATGCAAGTCACATCAAAAAATGTCAAATAACTGAGAAATTAAATTCACATGGACTGGAATATGAATAGAATGTGAATCCGTCTATTCCTCAAATGATATATTTAATGATTCCTAATTTTTATACCGTGAAATGGATAAATGATAAATCTCATAATTTTTTATTTATAGAAAATTACACTAATCACCCATGGTGTAATCAATGTCAAGTATAATAGGGAGCAACATGAAAAATAATCTCATCCCTGGACACTTTCAATTCTTCCTATACATGGGATGATCACTACCCGACATGACTATTTACCATGATCCAACACTTTTATAGCCTCATGTATTCCATCCCAAAATGCTAACTCAAAGGAAATAAACCTGTGATAAAAATTGTAACATCTTGACCTAACTTCTTTTGAAACTAGTAGTCAGACCAGTCACCACATGGCCTCAAGCATACTTCCCCATATCCAGAGTCTGCCGACTAGTATTTATGGTCTAATGATGGTATTGTGGGGAGACTATTCCATCATTATCAAATTATCATAGTGGAAAATTATAAATTAAATAGAAGATTATAGAAATAGTAGTATTAAGTGAAAGAAACGACAACAGAATAAAATAATATAAACTAAATAAAAATGGAAAACACCAATATTCAAAAAATAATGCATGTCAACATAACTAAGTATCTATGAAATAATATTATACGAGTAAATACAATAAAATGAAATTCATGGATGATGAAAAGAATAATGATCCATGAGGGTGATCTCCATGATCCTCCTAAGTACTAGCTCAATCCATATGGTCCTACCTCCAAGGTACATGCATGGAAGTAGATGCACAATCCAAAAGACCTGTGATGATATTAATATACTTGGGGAACCTGATAGACTGGTAAATATAGAAGGTTGTGATATATTCTCAGAAAGCCACCCCCAATGGTTTCAAATCATAATCTAGTTCATTCATATACAATATGTAGTGTTCATGTATACTAGAGAAAATTAGGAATGAAAAGTAATTAAAAACCATGTCAAAATCAGGTTCCTCAAGGACACCTAGACTGACCATACATCCTTTGGAATAAGATGGATATTTTGAACTATATGAAGTCTATAAAATGAGATAAGTGGATGTCGGATAACAACAATCCATAAACAGGTATAACGAGATGGCCTAAATCCAATATTATGACTTGGCTAGGCTGATGCATATCATCGATATTAAAATCCATATCATTGTACTTTTTTATAAAACAAACTATAAGAATTAAATATGCTTTATCATGGTCCAAGATGAGGTGAACCTTAAGAAGGAACCAACATATTGCATAATGAGACCCATAACTCTCACTATCATATGAGTCTATCCAATGTGATACATGAATGGACGCACAAGTATCACACCTGGCTTAATTTCAAACAACAACCTATGATCCCCAAACATGGTATCTCATATAGAGGAATAAGTCTTACTCATTTCTGGGAATAGTAATCTCGCCAACGATCCCATCTAATGTGCCTCAACTTGGTAGACATTATCACACATAATGTGGTAAGAGGAATACACAATGTGGCCATCCTATTATACTAGTGTAATCCCGGATGTATACACAATCTATCATAAAAAATGATCACAATAATGATGAGCCCATCCTTGGGGTTTCATGAAATGTACCCCAAATATCACTCAGGAAATCCATAATTTATTTATTCAGTTTGTTAAAATAATATAAAATCCCATGATAAGGGCCATGAAATATCCAACAAGGATTCATTGACTTGGTCACACCCATATTCCACATTGAATATCTATAAAAGAGGCTCCACATACATTAGAAATCCATATCAACATGGAATAATACCAAATATTCCATGGAAGGACCCATACCATAAATCCAAGAAAGGCATAAAACATAAATCTCTTTTCCAATTTGAAGATAACACACCTCATCAATGGGTTTGATTAGAAAACATGAAATTTTTATTCAGTAAATTTATTTAGTTCATTTTAGGAAATAAAATTCCAACATTAAGAAAAAACAACGTACCTCAAGGTGTTTTCTATATAAGAAATCATCACAATTTAATACATGAATAAAAAGGAACACCCAAAGAGGTGGAACTAATAATGGATGATATGTTAATTAAACATAAAAAATTAATAAAACCATTCAATGACCAGTTCGTGTTGATGTCATAACCTCTAACCATATAAGTGGTAGTATAAAGCCATTATAAGGTGGTAACATCAATTTAAATTCATCCAATTTAAAATTTAGATGCTAAACTGACTGGTATGGTTCCTGACACAATGATACATTTTATAAAAACACTAAAACCGAAGGGAAAATCTATATACCACCTACCATGGTCTTAGGAAGACTCACATGTCTAATATGAAGACATGATTCAATCTAGATTGAGAGAAATCAAATAAATAGATGAATTGCCTAAAAATATATTGAATTAGATCACTCTAAAATAGTTTATATGGAGATAATGTATAAAAAATAATGAAAGAAAGGGGGGTTTTAACTTTATTGAGGGCTCTCCATTGCACCGGATGGTGCTAGAATAAAACATTGAGTGATAGAGATCTCTCTAGGGAAGAAGGTGAGAGGAAGAGCTCTTGCAGTGGGGTGTTAAACGTAGTAGAGGATATGAAAACAAGGTAGATTTAAATTTAAACATTTAACTTGTTCTTTTCAAGATGTTCATTTCCCCTTCTTTACTAGGTCACATGGTTTGGCGTCACTATTGGAAAAATTGTGTGCCCACCATGTGGCTACCGTTCCTTAATGACCACACCCTACATGATTTCCATGCATGGTTTTACCTACCGTGCACTAAAAAATGGACACACACTGCATACGTGGCACTATGAATTTAGGCTATGTGAACTGTTTGAGATAATCATGCGCTGCTGGTGAGAACCCACTTCTGAATAATGTAGAATCATGGGATGGTTATGTTCCTACATCCGCACAGTTAGATAAAACTATTTGGCACCTCCTACTCTATTGAAATATGTTGAATGATTTTCACTATGATCTTAATGGATTCGTAAAAATAGTGTTCCCATCCTTCTTCATTATTTATGTAGGAATTCATACCCCAATGCTCCCTAAACATTAAAGAACACCCATGGGACCTATCAGGTCCCAAATGAATTAGAAAAATACTCTTTTAAATTTATAACACTCATAATTACATCCCAATTCTTGGTTTAAAGATATGACCATCCATGATTTTTTATAATTAAAATTCCATTGGAAAATAATCTTGTCCAAAATCACAGGATGCTAAAATCAGGTCCTAGCCCTCTAGGTACCACCAACATCCCTGTAGACACATGGAACTATACCTGAGTCCCACCTATATTCCCAAAATAGTTCATAAAAATAATAAATTTTTCTACATGAAAAACCATCTTATTTTTATTGTGGATTTTCCTCATTCTCACACACCCTGTGAAACATCCCATATGGTTACCCATATCTATCATTACTTATGGAAAATCACGCATAACTATGAAGGTCTTATGAGGAAAGATACTAAAATATTTCACTATTTTAAAATAAGGTATATACTTTTTCCTTTGAATATTTAATGTTATGGGGTATTGCATTAACACCCCCCCCCCCCAATTTAGAGAATAAAGTCCTTATTTTGGACCTTATATCTCATCTCATGAAATGTCATAGTTGAGGTTGGGTTCCTAATCTGATTTCAATGTGACAACTGGGCCCCACTGACAGCATAGATACCCCACCTTAACATGGAAATTGGGCCATGGAATTCCATAGAACACCATTTCTCCTTCAAACATGTGGTCCCCTACCTAGGGCCCACCCATATTCCACATATTCTTTCCATTGTGATTTTTCATTGCTCATACACACCTTGGAAAACTTCCAAGAAGGATACCCATCCTAACCACTATAGTAGGAAATGAATGATTAACTATGTATTTGAAATCAAAAAAAATTATAAATAAAGGATCATCTTGTTGAAATGAGTCATATCATTTAGTCATTTGACCATTTCTCATTTTGGGTTGTTACAATTAATTACATGATTAAAGTTATATTGGGTTTATATCAGGGTTAAAATAAATTGAAAAGAATTAAAAATATAGATAAAATATTCCTATTTCTATTTTATCGAAATAATTAGACCTTTTTTTATCCATGGTTAAATAATAATTTATTTTCATCCTTTTGTAATTTTCATAACATGGGTATCACTTTTTCTTTTCAAAAATTCCAATTGTATCCTCTAACAACTTATAAAAGACTTCCCTATATCTTCTCTTCTTCACACACAAACCCTATTATATTAGATAATACAAACCCATATATCTTCATTGCATCAATGAACACATAATTGAGGCCTTGGCATCATCAAAAATCCAATCGTGGAAAAAAGTTTTTATAAACCTATAAGAGTTGGTCAAAGAAGAGTTAATGTTTCTAACCATGCCTTTCCATTTTATATCTACTTATTACTACATAAAATATTCTCAAAATATCCTATTTACATATATATGATTAATTTTGTGTAATAACATATATAATTCTCTTCTTCCAAAAAATTGGAAATGAAACTGTCCATCATTTGTACAGAAGAATACTGCCTCTTGAACTGATTTAATTCATTTTCCATCACTGCATCTCACAGATGAAAATAATGATGACCATAAAATATATAAATTATATTTATGTAATTTATAAACATAAGTTTTTATTATATCACATATACCTTCTTACCTTCTATTCCCTTGGAAGATAATAACGCCACGCATTCGTGCGTGTGGACTACTGCCTCCATGTATTGATGTGAAATGCCTCAAATTATATTTTTACATGGATGGTATTAAAGATATATTTAAATAATATATATGAGATATTTTATATAATAATTATTATATAATTTTGAAATATTATTTTACATTATTGTGATGAATATGTTTAAAAAATTGATACAATTTTCATGTGTATGTACAACATGTCGCCTCCATGAAGGGTATAACTAATTCTCCCATATATAAATTTTTTAGACTATTATGAATTCTTAAATAATAATTATATATTATATTTTTATCTTTATAAAGATTATTGATAATATGGAATGATGGTCAATGAAAATGGATTGAAATTGTGAAACCAAACATACATGAAAAATGAAGCCATTGACACCTGAAATGGTGATTTAAAAAAAATAATAAACATGTTAGAAAAGACTATGTGTAAGTAAAATGTTGTTTTAAATATATGATTACAGTTATATAATATTTTTATAATAAATAAATGTTTATTATAATGAGTAATGATCATGTAAGAAGGAAATTATACCTGGGTTAAGGGTTTCTCATCTCACTTTTACTTTGGTGAGATGTATGCCATATTTTCCACATGGTTATTTTAGGTGTTTTATATAATCCTTATTTGATATGTTATATCACGAATCTATTTATATTAATTTTATTTAAATTTTCATTCAAATTTATTTCAGTCCATGGTCTTATGAATTAGATATTACCAGAGTGGTAAATGATTATATTGTAATCTCATTGTTCTTTTATGTTGTTGAGGATTATCGTTCTACTAATGAAATATTATGATCTATATTTACATAAAAAATGAATTCCAATTTACTCTATTTATTCCATTAGAATACATTATTTATCTATTATTTTCCTCTCATTAAGTACAAAATAGTAAAAACAGAAATTTCTAATGAAAACAGACTTCATTTCTCTCTTTATTCGAAAAAAATATTTCATTAATGTCTTTGTTTCTATAAATGTATCAAATAATGGTTTAACAATATCAAAATGTTTTATTAAACATAATTTTTTTACAATTTTTTTTAATTTTTAAAGAATCCTTTGAATAAAATATTATTGAATTTTTTCTAAACATTTCATTTTTTTGAAAATTTATAACATTGTGAAAATAATGTTTTTTAACTTTTATAGAATGTGTGGAATTACCTGCTATAATGACCACTAATTACAATGAATCATCCCTTAAATGTTTAGAATTAATTTTAAAGAACAATTTTTTCTTAATATTTTTTATATTTTTTATTTTTTAATGTGATTTTCAAAGTGAAGATGACCTATTCATCACAAATGTTTTTAACGGATTCGTTATGGTATTCAATTCATCAATAAAAAAATTATTTAACATATTCCACATAGTTATTATGCGGTAATGATTCCAAGTTTATTATTTATCTCAATGGTTTATGATCATTTTACTAGGAATTTACAATTTTGAGACCACTCTCCCCTTTTCTTTCAATGGTTTATAATTTTGTTAATTAAATTGGGAATTAATTTACATTTAATATGATTATTTTCAATATAAATTTCTATGTTAATTATTATTTAAGCCTTTCATATTATAAATTCATCAGAGTAAATATCATATAGGTGGGGCCCACTATATCCCCTCACTGCATCAGTAGGTCTCATGAGACAAACTAGTTAGGGTATTTGGATGATGTCGTACCAATTTATAAAATATTTTTTAGCATGAATAATTAATGATATAATTATATTGTCTTGTATAATAAATTCCATCATTATGATATTAGTTATTAGTATTCCGTGTGATTATTTGACTACTAAAAATATTCAACAATAGGTTTAAAACACATTTGATTATTTATATGATATTATTTTTTTATCACTAATTCCCCTCATTTTATTTTACATGTCAAGTTATAAATTAAAATGAATGTGTTTTAGTTATTTACCCCTATATTGAATATGAAATATTTATTTATGATAGATTTTATTCTACACAAATCCTTACTAGTCATTAAATATCACCCTATTATTTTTTATTTTTTCTAGGGTATCTGGAATTTTATTATAATATATATGTCGTGACATTTTAAAGGTAATTATGTTGTTCTCAAATAAATTCAATTTTTTATTTTAATTCTTCACATATAATAATTGATTCAAATATGTATCTAGTTTTCGAAATCTAATAAACTATTCCATCATTATGGATATGATTCCTTGCATATAGAAAAAAAGTAATAATGTTGATACCGTCTCTTTGACTTATAGGATTGAAGAATTTATAGTCGGTATGAGAGTAATTATAGTTTAAATATTGGGAAATTGATTTATAAAAATATATATTAGGGAAAATTACCCTATGACATACATTAAGGATAGGTATAGAACAACATCCACATATTTTTGAATTATTGATGTTATCTGTGGTTTCATAGTAATACATCCCTTTCTGTATACTAAAAGTGTACATAGATGTAGAACAGTTTCACCTAGGGGTAATAAATCTAAGAAGGGTCCTTTGGGATTCGACTCAATCATCACCTAGTGCATGACATAAGGCCTTATTGTGCACCTTTTTGGACACTATAGGGGGATATACATTGGATAATTAATCATTTTTAAAATAATTACATAGGATTTTAAAATATTTTTATGGTTTAAAAAATTTACAAGAGGATCCATGTTTATGATTATGAGATTATAAATTCTTATATTGTTCAATTTATGTTAATTTTTTCAATTTTTGGGATTATATAATATGTTTCATAATTTTATGATCTAATCCAGTGAATTTCCTTAATTATAAATTTCTTATATAAGAAGGAATGAAAACCATATTAAAGCATGCACTCTATTAAAGTATTTACCTTCATGGAAAGATAATCATCTTGGGGCTCTATATGCAGTTGGAAGTGATCAAATAATAAATATTTTGGGGTATATGACTTAGGTTATGTGTAATAACCTTGTTCATATAGATAATCTGGGTGATTCCTATAACACCCCATTCTTGAATGGTATGCATCTTTTGAATAATACAATAGCTTGTGTGGTACGCAAATTTGATTTTTAGCACACCACGACCTATCAAACTAGTCATTATGAATATTAATACCCAATTTTTTAAATTTTTTAAATTTTAATTTTAAAAATGGATTTCATTTTTGGATTCATAATATTTAAATTAGCTTAGGGTGAACATTTGGTATTTTTCTAGAAACATTCGTTTTTTTATGAATAGTGAAAAACACTACGTTATTGTATAAAACCGAATTTTATTTAAATAATTATTTATTTATTTTAAAATTTATTTTAGGTAAAAATAGATACATAATACCTATATTAGATCAATTTAATTCATTAGAGTCGTTTTATAATAAGATTATGTTTATAAAATTTTATTGAACTTTTTAACATCTTTTACCCACCTTCGAGGCACATATGCAAATTTGCATAAAATGTAATTTTACCACACCTTTGAATTGAATTCGAAAAATCCGAGAGACATGGTTGACATCGTTATGTAAAACATGGTTCAATAAGATGAAAATAATTTTTGTGGAATAGTAACATTTAATTTTATTTACCACGGTTAAAAGTAAATATGGTTATTAAAGGTAAAAATGTTATGATAATTACCCTAACACATGTCATAATTCTATTAGACAAGTTTATTTATTCAAAAATAAACCTTAGGAATATATTATAATCCACTTTGTTCCAGTTGGATTCGATTAATACATTTTATGTCATTTTATATAAAGAAGAGTTAAACATGAAAAATTGAAATTTTAATAACTAAAAATTTTTTATTATAGGGTTATACATAAGATAAATTGTACTATAAATATTAATTAAAAAGATAAATAAATTTTCTAGGTAACGGTATTTTATTTATAATTTTTATACATTAAATAATGAACTATATTAATGACACAATGATGATGCAGTAATTAACTTATTAATGAAATATAAAAATAATTGATATTATAAATATTCAAATAAATTTAAACTAAGACTTTTGAAGCATTAAAATAATTTTATAGGTTAATATGATATGTTAGGGTTGATTAAATAATTTTTTTTGAGGTGATAAGGTTTTTCTGACTTTCACAAAAACAAAACACCAAATAGTATCAAAATTTACATAAATGAGTTTTTAAAACAAATAAAATATTATTAAATGATATAATATTCTTAATATTGACCTCACCTATTTTGATAATCCCAATCATGAATTAATATGTTTTGATAATCTCGATATGTGATTTTAATCCTGTATATATATATATATATGATGCATATCAAAATAATCATTAGAATATGTTAATCCATGTTTATCTATGTTTGTTCATACTTTGAATTAACTCTGACTCAATCTGGATGTGTGTTTCATAGAACAGATAAGTATTTAAGTGTTGGGTCACTGTTACAGACCTACCCATACTTAGTCTACCAATAGACGAGGTCATCGATATGGTTAAGGTCCCTAATAAGAATAACAACTACTGGCAGAAAAGAGATACTGGTACGTATAAGTACACTGGTAAGAAAATGCTACTGATAGATCAAGTCTACCGATACAGACAGACAGAACAGAGCTACCGATATGAATACTACTGATACAAGCAACCGATACAGACAGTTAGACATAGCTACCATTATAAAGACCTACCGATACAACCACACAGACAAGAGGATACCGATACAAATCTACTGATACAAAGTTCACCAAAATACAGTTACCGATATAAGTAGCTACGGGTACAAGTGAGTTACTCATAGGCAAGAAAACCAACTAACAGACAGCTACCGATATAAGGAGATACCGGTACAAGAACTGAGAGCAACTAAAAGGAATCTCACTGCTACAAAGTCCACCTTTAAAAGTATACCGACAGAGAACTACTGATAAGATGACTGCTAACCAGTCACTGCTACTTAAACTCTATTTCTATTTATTTATTAATAAACGGTCATATTTTATTATTTTAATGCAATTAATGTTATTTAATGATAATTGTTGGCATATCAGGGAATTGTACTTCGCACATATAAAAAGGTAATCATTCCTATTGACTGAAGCCTAAGGTATAAAAGGATGATTGAACTATAGAGAGGAAAAACAGAGATAGAGGTGTATATACACAAAAAGTTAGGTGACATCCATCAACCTGCATACTTTAAGAACATTGGACATACACGAAGTCATAAGTTGAATCTTTGTCATGGAGTGAAGAACTACAATGTGCTCTTCATGCACTCAAGCTGATCAAGCTGGTCCTAAACCTCAAGGAAGAAAACAACACTCTATTTTTTAGACAAAAAATAGATAAGGACTCAAAATCATTTCTGTTCAATCAAAATGAGTCTAGAGCTCCACTTCAAATCACTAGAGCATTCTAAAATCATATATACTCTCTTAGTGATTCTTTTACTTACTTTTGAGCAGTGTGTGTACTCTTTACATTTCATACACATATTGACTCCTATGATAAACTGGAGGATTTCAAAATCCTCACACCAAAATTCTTTAATTCTCTTGTATCCCACTTTGGATAGTGGTAGAGGTCAATTAGGACCTGGATTGCCTGTATGCTATTGTTTTGTTTTTCCCACGATGAACTGTAGTTGAGGTCTTAGTACCTGGACAGTCTTTGCACTGTTGTTTACCCCGATCCAGGGTGTGGATCAAAATTTATATAAATTTTGTGAGAGGACTAAGTCTCGGCTTGAGACTGAACCTCTTGTTTTAGAACTAATGTGCTTACTTATTTTGGTTTTAACCTATTCTGTATATTCTGATGCAAATCACTTTGAAATATAAAATTGTTTTAAATTTACTTTGATAGTTATACTAGAAAGTGTTTCTAACTATTTTAAATCAGTATGTTAGATTCAAAAGCTAATTTAATATCTTGATTAAATTATCAGAGACCTAATCAATATTTTGAGAACCTAATCTAACCCTTACAGTTTTACAAATTCACTATGGCTTAACTTTGTTTTTAATTGGGGGATTTTAAAAGTAATATTTTTAAACAGAAATTTTTAATTGGAACTCAATTCACCCCCCTCTTGAGTATCCACTCCAACAAAAAGTTAAAAATATCAGGTTCATCCAAATGACTAAGATAATGTAAGATATTTTAATAATTAACCACATAGGGTTCTCTTGGATTTTTATGGTATGTTTATTTACTATTTATTATAATAATACAAGAATACATGGTAAAAGTCAATCTATTCGACGAAGAGTTAAATATAAAAGATGAGGTTAATATGGAAACCTAAACCTGTATAAAACCTATTGTTTGAGATATTAGAGACCCATCCCCACCTTATCCTACAAATAATTTTTTTTTGGATCCATTATAAACCAAAAATGTCTTTATAATGAATAATATTTCATTATTTTCCTAAAGTGACCCTCACCTTTCTTTTAGAAAGGTACTTCCTCTTCTCTCAAAATAACAACTCCAAAGCCATTTGGATCATCCAAAACCTGAATAAATATCCTCTAACCTACTCTCAATTCAACCTATAGGTCTTAATTTTATCATAAATTCAACTTAAGGAGCACTTTTGATGAATTCAAATGGAAGCACTCAAATAAGGGGTAATAATTTCATCACCTCCTTCAAAGTTATTTTCTTCTTAAACTTCTTCATTCACTGTTGTTTCCATACCAAAAATAAAAACTCCAATACCTTGTACATATTATGATGTTATTATAAATATGAAACAACCATATTCATTATTCTACACATCCAATGAATGACAAAGTCACCATATGTGTGTATGTACGGCTTACCGTCTCTACGTTGTGGTGTAGTATGTTATTCAACACTTAATTATTAGGATGTGTATAATAATGAATATAATTGATGAAAATAATAAATATAATATGTTAATGATTCTTTATATATGATATAAAATCTAGTTACATATTATTTCACCATCAATATAATGATATTTTTTCTCGTGCGTACGTACGGATTACTGTCTCCCTGAACGCGAAGATATTCATCCCCCATCATATCCATTCAAGAATAATTTTCATTTTTTGATTAAAAAAGGTTTAAGAACATAAATTTATTTTTTATATGAATTGAATACATCCAATCCATAACAAACATGTCTTACGTAACAAATCATATAAAGTAAGATGAATCAGTTAACACATGAAACAATGATTCTTCTGAAATATTGTTAACAATGCAATATTTGAAGATCATATATGATATAATATTTATATATATGGTCTTGTATGATTTAAGAACAATTATTGAGCAATTAAATAGGAGTTTAAAATACCCTATACCAAGGAAATGTACAAGGTGAGGGTTAATTTTACAATCTCATTAATGATCTATGGTTGTTTATATATACGTATCTATTGGGAGATTCTTTATCATCCACATATGTGTTTCTTAATATTGTATTTCAAAACCTTTTTACGATTTCCTAGAATATGGGATAAATTAATATATACCCTTTTCTAAAATTTTATAAATTCTTTTGAAATGATTCTTTTTGTCATTTTCCAAAAAATGTATTTTATGACTTTTTTCGGTAAATTAGGGGATGAATGTTTTTTTAACTTATGTAGAAGGTGTGGCTATTTTTTGCCATTATAAAACTTTCGATTCTTGTAACACCCGAGACTTTTATGAGAAATATTTTGTTATTATGTTATATAAATCATTAAAGGAATATTTCACTACATACAACACTAGCTTGTCTTGTTTTACACGCAATCACGACCTTCCTCGATAGCTTGCGTCGTACCTAATACCAAGTTTCACTAAACAACGATATGCTATTAAAATATTATTAAAACTAGCCATTATGAATAGTAATACCCACTTTTTGAAATTTTTGAAATTTTAATTTTCAAAATGGACTTCATTTTTGGATTCGTGATATCGAAATTAGCCTAGGGTGAAATTTTGTTCTTTTTCTAAAAACTTTAAATTTTTGATGAATAGTGAAGACACTGGGTTACTATTTAAAAACTGACTTTTTATTTAAAAAATTATTCATTTTATTTAAATTTATTTTAGGTCAGAATTGATACATAATACCTATATAAGTTCAATGAAATTCATTGGAGTCATTTTATAATAAGTTTAGATATATAAAAATTTAATTGAAATTTTCACCGTCTTTTACCCACCTCCTAGGAGAATTTCCAAATTCACATAAAACATAATTTTACCACTTCTGTGAGTCGAATTACGAAAATCCGAGAGACATGGTTAATTTCAGGGACTAATATGTGGTTCAATGAGATGAAAATATTTTTTGGTGAATAGTAACTTTTTACTTTTTTTTACCACGGTTAAAAGTAAATAGGGTAATTAAGGGTAAAATGATATTATTATTAACCTAACACATATCCAAATTATATTGGATAAGTTTTATTCTACCAAAAACAAACTTAGGAATAAAATATGACCATTTATGCCCACTTCGATTAGATTAGGCCATTTAATATTAATTTATTTAAAGAAGGGTTAAAATATTTAAAATCAAAGTTTAATAAGTAAATCATTCTTAATATAGTGTTATACATAAGATAAATTCGATTATAAATATTCATTAGAAATCTAAAAAGATTTCATACATAATGGTATTTTATTTTTAATTTTTAGACTTTAAATAGTTTAATTTATTTATGACACAATGATGATGGAGTAATTATATTATTAATGAAATATTGACATAATTGATGTTATAAATACCCAAATAAATGTAATTTGAGACTTTTTATGAATTCCAATAATTTTATATGTTAATATGAAATGTTAGTATTGATTTAATTATCTTTTTCTGAACTAATCTATCTTTTATGATTTTATCAAAAATCAATTACCATATATGTCAAAATTGACATAAAATAGTGTTTAAAACAAATATTATATTATTAATTGTTATTTTATGCCTAAAAATCTACGGTTAGGCCAAATGACTTAGATATGGTTATATATATTAATAATAAACAACTTGGGGTTAGTTTGGCTTGTCATAGTATGTTTATTACCCTTATAATGTAACAAAACAAGAAGACACAGTTAAAGTTAAATTTTCTAACTTAAAGTTAAATATAAATGATAAGGTTAAAATAGATACCTAAACTTGTCTAAATTCTATTGGACGAGTGTATTTCAACCCATCCCCACCTTATCTTAGAAATAAATCAATATGGAGCTATTAAAACCCGAATATTACTTTATAATAAAATAATATGTTTTGTTTTTCCTAAGGTTCCCCTCTCCTCCCTTATAAAAGGGCACCTCCTTCCTCTCATCCTCACACCACTTTGAGGCTTCCAGCTCGGCCAAACCCTAAATAATTCTCTTCTCCACTTCCCTAGAAACATCCTAGAGGTCCTTGTATTCTTCAAAGACCAATTTTAGTTCCCTAAAAGGAGGTCTCAAAGAGGCGCTTCAAAGAAGAGGTAACGTCTATTACCGATTCTTTCAACATTATTTCTTCTTCCACTTCTTATTCTTTAGTTGTTTCATTATGAAGTAATAACATAAGTATCAATAATATACTTATATGTTATTATAAGTATGAAACAACCCTATTTCATCATCTATCCATCCTATGGAAAATGAAATTACCGTGCGTGCGTACGTACGGAATACTGTCTCCACGCCGTGGTGTAATCTTTTTTCAACTACCACCTTACTTGGATTGGTATAATGGTGTAAATAATAACTATATATGATTATTTTAAAGTGATATTGATTCTGAAATAGTATACATACACTCGAATACAATTCCACGATCATGGGAACAATATCATCGCTCATGCGTACGTACGGAATACCGTCTCCACGATGTGATGTGACTCGTTTTACATGATTTTCATTGTATAATGATTACATAAATAAATTAAGTGAATAATTATGATATGTATTACACAAATAGAATTCTGGAAAAGAGGTACTTATAACCTAAAAAGAATAATAAGAATTTATTCGACAAAACACGCAGAAGAACAAAAAGCAATAAACACCTGAATAACAACTAACAATGAAATATTACTAATAAGAAGCTAAGAATATGGCCATATATGATATCATAAAAATAAGTATGATTCTGGAATATGTCAATGAAGTTATTTAAATCATTATACATGAGGTTCAGACACTTACGAAGCAAATCGGACCGAAGGTAAGCAAAAATCTCTCAATCTCATTTTTGTCTGAGATTGATTATACTTCAGAATTTACTAGGGAATATTTATAATCCAAATCCATGTTTCCTAAATATGTAATATTATTTCCATCCACCTACAATTATTTAAATCCAATTTTACCATTCGGTGATTTTTTTAGTAAAATATATGAATGAAATCTTTTGTCGTTTTTCGTACGAGGTACTTTTTGACTTTTCTGACCAAAGTACGGGAAGAATGTTTTTTTCAACTTACACGGCATGAATGGAATCATAAAACATTATTTACATGAATCTTCCTTTACAAGTTTTCAAGTTTATTTTTAATCAAATTCTATTAGTTTAAAATTGTATGACATGTTAAGAATGGAAAAATATTTTTGAAGTAGAAAGGAAATTTTCCTGAAGAATAGAGTTGAAGTGTTTTATCAAAATTATTTTCCATATAAGATAATATAGGGTTATGTTTATATCCCTATTTTTACATTGATTTGATTATGTTATGATGGAATTATTTTTATTATGTTCTTTTATTTTATATGGATTATGTTTTGATGGAATGATGTTTAAGATTCCCATTTTTATTACATGGGTTATGCTATGATGTACGATTTATGATTTTTTGGCACACATAAGAATGGTTTCATTATGAGATGGGTGGGACCTATATCTCCCTCCAATTCATTGGGTAAAGATTTATATCTCCTGAGATAGACATGGCTGGTACGGCAGTTTAAACCGGTTCAGTGAAACAGGACTTAAACGAGGAGTGAACTCGGTTCAGAAATAGACTTTGTCTGCTAAGATAGTCTTGGAAATGAGTCTTGACTACTAAGAAATGATTCTCTATGATTATGTGTGTATGCCACAATGTTTCATGTTTTATGTTATAATTATTTGTATTATATTTCACTACTATGATTTATCCCATGTTATGAAATTATGATCTCTTTTGCAGGTTAAGATTTCAAAAATATTATATTTTTATGAATATAATGTGATTGATATTTCTTTTGTTTACACTTACTAAGAATTTGAGCTCACCCTTTTGTATGTTTTCTTTCCACAGGTTAGGAAGAAGGTTATTATGTAGGATATGACAAAAAGGGACTCTAGATATGATGAAATAAATGGGAGACTATGTAGATGATTTATGAACCAGTTGTTTATGTTTCCCAATTTCTAAAGACACTATACCTATAAGGTCATTTCATGGTTTTGTTATATGTTATAATAAGTGTACTTCAATTTTGAAGTATTAACAATGTATGTAAAGTATGGGTCATTATATTTGGTATCAGAGGAAAGGTATAGTCATCCTTTGGAAACTAGGATGTATAAGCCTTAGTAAGAAACCTAAGGATATTTCTAAGCATAGAACACAATCTTAGTGTTTTAGAAATGGCCATGAACAACCTATGATAAGACCATAAGTGTAAAATTTTATTCTTCATTATGTGTTTTTCAATTATAATTACTGTTTCTCACATTATTCATCTTGGTTTTAGTCAATGGCTGGAACCTGAATGAACCGCGTTAATGAGGAATGCGACGGTAAATGCAATGATTGTGTCCCTGAGAAACCAAACGTTATTGGAGGTGGAAGGAAAAATATTGTAGCCATTCTCAAACAACATTCTCAAGCTATGAATCATGCAGGACTTCCAAATGAGCAATGGAAGGAGAAACATTCTGTTGAATCCTTCATGAGGCAGCGTCCACCTTCATTCAGCGGGTCTTCTGATCCGTTAGTGGATGAACAATGGATCAGTGCCACTAAAAAGATATTTTCAGTTAATCAATGTTCTGAACATGATAAATTCATCATAGCAGTATATCTTTTGGAAGGTGATGTTGATCAATGGTGGAATCTCATTAAGAATACGAGCCAAAGGGATGAATTTGAGTCCATGGAATGGCACGAGTTCAAGAACTTATTTTTCAATTAGTACATCCCTCGTATTCTTCGAACAAAGATGGATAAAGAGTTTCTTGAACTGAAGCAAAAGGATGATAAATCTGTTGGTACCTATGAAGAAAATTTTACAAGACTTGCAATGTACGCTTTTGGTATTATAATCCAACCTGAGAGTAAGATCGACCGATTCTTTAGTGGCTTAAAACCAAGTATTCTAAGGGTGTTATCCATAAGGGACTTCAATAGCTACAAGGAAATTATTCGATGTGCTCTCAAGGATGAGATGGAGATTTGAGTAACCCATCAGTCATATGGGTTTGATAAGAAGAGGAAAATGGAATTCAAAGGAAAATATAAAGAGAACACTGAAAAGAAGATGGGTTTTCCTTTATTCTCAATGTGTGGAAAGAAACATGGAGGGAGTTGTCTTAAAGGGACAAGTAAATGTTTCAAATGTGGAAAAGAAGGTCATCATGAATTTATTGCCGCAATTATGGGAAGAAGATGTCTAGTGATGTGAACAAAGAAAAGGCTACACAGAGTGCACCTCTTACACTTCAATGTTACAAGTGCAAGGAAATGGAGCATTATGCCAATAAATTCCCTAATCCAAGGTTTTTTTATGATGATCGACGTCAAAAAACTCTTAAGTCTTCAGAAAAAGGAAAGTCACATGAAATTTCTATCAGTGATGTGGAGTACGATAACGAGAGGTGAAAGGTACACATACCATCCACTCTAAAGTAGAAAATGTTTTATTTGATTCTGGATCCACCCACTCTTTTATTTTTGAATAATTTTCTAAGTTTATCACCGTATTACCTCAACAATTAGATGTTGAGTTAGCTGTGACAACCCCTAATGGCACAACAGTCGCATCAAAAGTTTATAATTCTTCTCCTATTAAAGTTTGTGGGATAGCGCATCCTGCAAATCTCTTGATCCTTCCTATAGTGGAATTTTATGTGATTCATGGCATGGATTGGCTTTCTCTATATGGAGCTCATATCAATTTCCAAATAATGGAGGTCACATTTCATATTCCATATCAATATATGATCATCTATCGGTGCAAGGATGAACATATCCTTCCAGTGGAAATTTATTCCATCTTATGGTTCATAATTCCACTAAATGAGGGTAATTTATCTCAAATGGTTGGAGAAAAAATCACAATTAATAATATTACCATTTTACGAGAGTTTGATGATGCCTTTATAGAGGAATTGTCGGGTCTTCCCCCAAATCTTGAAGTTGAGTTTTCAATAGAACTCGTACCGGGTGCTTTGCCTATTTCAAATACACCTTATAGAATGGCCCCAATTGAGTTCGAATAATTGAAGAAGCAACTCTAATATTATCTTGATAAGGGATTCATATGACCTAGTGCGTCACCTTGGGGAGTACTTATTCTATTTTTTAATAAGAACGATGGATCAATGAGACTCTACATTGATTATCGAGAACTTAACAACATCACTATCAAGAACAAATATCCTCTCCCGTGCATTGATGACTTATTTGACCAACTACGCGGAGCTCAATACTTTTCCAAGATTGATCTTTGTTCAAGGTATCATCAATTAAGGGTCAAAAGGGAGAATATACCAAAGACAGATTTCCATTCAAGGTATGTACACTGTGAATTTATAGTAATGCCATTTGGTCTTACTAATGCCCCGATTATCTTCATGGATCTGATGAATAGAGTCTTTAGAGAATATATTGATCAGTTTTTTGTAGTGTTTATAGACGGTATTCTTGTCTATTCAAATAGGAAGGAAGAACATGAAGATTAATTGAGAATTGTATTGAAGACCCTGAGAAAGGAGAATCTTTATGCCAAATTTACCAAGTGTGAATTTTGGCTTCAAAAAGTTTCATTTTTGGGTCACATAATCTCAAAAGAGGGGATATCTGTGGATCCATCAAAAATAGAGGTTATCGAAAGATGGTCGAGACCAACAATAGTAACTAAGATCCAAAGTCTTCTTGGTTTGGATGGATATTATCGATGTTTTGTGAAAGACTTTTCACTATTATCTAATCCACTCACCATGTTGACTCGGAAAGGAGTTATGTTTGTTCGGACGAAGGAATGTGAAGAGAATTTCAAGGAGTTGAAAAGAAGGTTATCCAGTGCACTTATACTCACACTTCCTTGTAGTGGAGAAAGGTTTGTGATCTAGAGTGATGCATCCAAGAAGGGGTTGGGATGTGCTCTTAAGCAAAATGATATGGTGATAGCTTATGCCTCACGACAGTTGAAAATCCATGAAAAAAATTACCCAACTCATGATTTGGAGTTAGCTACGGTAATCTTTTCATTAAATATTTGGAGGCATTATCTTTATGGAGATAGGTGTGACATGTATACTGATCATTAAATTTTAAAGTATATTTTCACACAAAAGGAGCTGAATATGCGCCAAAGAAGATGGTTGGAGCTGATTAAGGATTAAAACTGCTCAATTCATTACCACCCTGGGAATGAAAACAAGGTGGCAGATGCATTAAGTTGACAAGACCATGCTAGCTTATACATGATGAGGATCACAAAAGATCCAACAATTATGGATTTACAAAGGATGGATCTTGGAATTATAATGAATGGGGAAAATCGTATCTTTCTCAAATGAATGTTCAACCATCTATACATGTGAAGATTAAAGAGGCACAGAAATAAGATGTAGAGTTAAAAAAGATGGTGAGAAATGTTCCTGAATTCAACCTCAATTGTGATGGGATAATAAAGTTCAGGAATTGGGTTTCTGTTCCTCCCATCCCAAAATTAAAGAAGAAATTTATGGATGAGGCTCATAGTTCTCCATTATCTATTCATCCTGGAAGCACGAAGACGTATAGGGACCTGAAAGAGTACTTCGGGTGGGATGGCATGAAAAGAGATGTTGTTGAATATGTCTCTTGATGCATGGTTTGTCAGCAAGTTAAAGAGGAGAGACAAAAGTCTAAGGGGATGTTACAACCATTACCCATACCAGAATGAAAATGGAAAAACAACACTATGGACTTTGTCACTGGACTTCCTAAAACATCCAAAGGCAATAATGCTATCTGGGTCATAGTTGATCATCTTACAATGTCAGCACACTTCATCGGTATTAGACAGGATTTCTCTCTGGATCAGCTTTCCATGATATATGTAAAAGAAGTGGTAAGATTTCTTGGAGTACCACTTTCTATTATATCTGATCGGTATCTGAGGATTACCTCCAAGTTCTGGAAAAGTCTTCAGCATACTCTAGATACAAAGTTGAGTTTTAGCACTGCGTATCATCCTCAAACAAACGGTCTGTCTTAGAGGACAATTCAAACTCTAAAAGATATGTTGAGAGCTTGCTCTATGGATTTCAAAGGTGGTTGGGATCAACACCTACCTTTGGTGGAATTTTCTTATAATAATATCTTTCACTCCAGAATTAAGATGGCTCCTTATGAAGCCCTCTATGTAAAGAAATGAAGAAATCCAACATGCTGGGACGAAGTTGGGGAAAGAAAGATTTTTGGACCTGATCTTGTTGATGAGATGGCAGAAAAGGCCAGATCTATTCAACAACACAAAAGAGCAGATCAAAGTTGACAGAAAAGTTATGCTGACAACAGAAAAAAAGACCTAGAGTTTTAAGTGGGTGATAAAGTGTTCTTACAAATATCTCCCTGGAAGAGGGTCATCAGATTTGGAAAAAAGGGAAAGTTGAGCCCTATATATATCAGTCCTTTTGAAATTCTGGATCGTATTGGGAAGGTATCTTACCGATTGGTGCTTCCACTGAATCTATATCAATTTCATGATGTGGTCTACCTATCTCTCCTGAGAAAGTACATACCTGATCCTTCGCATGTACTCAGCTCAGAAGTTGTACCGCTGGAGCAAGATCTTTCTTATGAATAACAACCGATAGAGATTCTGGATCATAGAGAAGATGTCCTACGGAACAAGACCACTCTCTTGGTGAAAGTTTTGTGGAGGAACCACCAATTTTAATAGGCCACATGGGAGCTTGAGGATATGATGAGGGAGAGGTATCCTCGTCTATTTGTTACAAATTGACAAATTTCGAGGGTGAAATTATTTTTAAGGGGGGTAGAATGAAACACCTGAGACTTTAATGAGAAATATTTTGTTTTTATGTTATATAAATCATAAAAGGAATCTTTCACTACACACAACACTAGCTTGGATTTCATTACACGTAATCGCAACCTTCCTCGATAGCTTGCGTCGTACGCAATACTGAGTTTCACTAAACAAAGATATGCTATTAAAATATTTTTAAATCTAGCTGTTATGAATAGTAATACCCACTTTTTGAAATTTTGTAAATTTTATTTTTCAAAATGGACTTCATTTTTTGATTCGGAATATCAAAATTATCCTAGGGTGAAATTTCGGTATTTTTCCGAAAACATTCAATTTTTGATGAATAGAGAAAACCCTGGGTTACTATTTAAAAACCGACTTTTTATTTAAAGAATTATTTATTTTATTTAAATTTATTTTAGGTCAAAATTGATACATAATACCTATATAAGCTCAATGAAATTCATTGGAGTCATTTTATAATAATTTTATGTATATAAAAATTTTATTAAACTTTTCACCGTCTTTTACCCAACTCCTAAGATAATTTCCAAAGTCACATAAAACATAATTTTACCTCTTCTGTGAGTGGAATTTTGAAAATACGAGATACATGGTTAATATCAAGGACTAAAATTTGGTTCAATGAGATGAAAATAATTTTTCGTGAATAGTAAATAGTGTAATTAAGGGTAAAATGATATTATTATTACACAAAAACATGTCCTAATTCTAATGGATAAGTTTAATTCGACCAAAAACAACCTTATGAATAAAATACAACCATTTATGCCCACTTGGATTAGATTAGGACATTTAATATTAATTTATTTAAAGAAGGGGTAAAATAGTTAAAATCAACATTTAATAAGTAAATCATTTTTAATATAGGGTTATACATAAGATAAATTCGATTATAAATATTCATTATAAATCTCAAAATATGTCCTACACAATGGTATTTTATTTGTAATTTTTTGACTTTAAATAGTTTAATTTATTTATGACACAATGATGATGTAGTAATTATATTATTAATGAAATATTGACATAATTGATGTTATAAATACCCAAATAAAAGTAATTTGATATTTTTTATGAATTACAATTATTTTCTATGTTAATATGACTTGTTAGTATTGATTTAAGTGACTTTTTTCGAACTAATCATTCTTGTATGATTTTCACTAAAATCAATTACCAAATAGTGTCAAAATAGACCTAAAATAGTTTTTAAAAAATATATTATTTTATTAATTGTGATTTTATTCCTAAAAATATAAGGATAGGCCAAATGACTTAGATAAGGTTATATATATTAATAATAAACAACTTGGGGTTCTTTTGGCTTGTTATAGTAAGTTTATTAACCTTATAGTGTAAGAAAACAAGAAGACACAGTAAAAGTTAAATTATCTAACTTAAAGTTAAATCTAAATTATAAGGTCAAAATAGATACCTAAACTATCCTAAATTAAAACTGATGAGCGGATTTCGACCCATCCCCACCTTAGATTTGAAATAAATCAATTTGGAGCTATTAAATACCGAATATGACTTTATAATAAAATAATATTTTTAGTTTTTCCTAAGGTGCCCCTCTCCCCCCTTATAAAAGGGTACCTCCTTCCTCTCTTTCTCCCACCACTTTGAGCCTTCATGATTGGCCAACACCTGATAAATTCTCTTCTCCACTTCCCTAGAAACATAATAAAGGTCCTGGTATTCTTCAAAGACCAATTTTAGTTCCCTAAAAGGAGGTCTCAAAGAGGCGCTTCAAAGAAGAGGTAATGTCCGTTACCGATTATTTCAACTTTATTTCTTCTTCCACTTCTTCTTATTTAGTTGTTTCATTATGAAGTAATAACATCAGTATCACTCATATACTGATATTTTTTTATAAGTATAAAACAAACCTATTTCACCATCTATCCATCCTACGGAAAATGAAATCACCACGCGTGCATACGTACGGAATACCGTCTCCACGCCGTGGTGTAATCTATTTTCCACCACCACCTAACTTGGATGGGTATAATGGTGTAAATAATAACTATATGTTATTATTGTAAAGTGATATTGATTCTGAAATAGTATAAATACACTCCAATACAATTCCACAATCATGGGAACGATATCATCGCTCGTGCGTACGTACGGAATACCGTCTCCACGCTGTGATGCGACTTGTTCTACATGATTTTCATTGCATAATGATTACATAAATTAATTGAGTGAATAAATATGATATGTATTAAACTAACACAATTCTGGAAATGAGGTATCTATAACCTAAAAAAAGAATAAGAATTTATTCGACAAAACACACATAAGAACAAAAAAGCAATAAACACTCGAATAACAAGTACCAATGAAAAATTATTAATAAGAAGCTAAGAATATGATCATATATGATATCATAAAAATAAGTATGATTATATAATAAGTAAATTATATTATTTAAATCATTATACTGGAGGTTCAGACACTTACGAAGCAAATCGTACCTAAGGTAAGGGAAAATCCCACAATCTCATTTTTATCTGAGATTGTTTATACTTCAGAATTTAATGGGGAATATTTATCATCCAAATCCATGTTTCCTCAATATGTAATATTATTTCCATCCACCTAAAATTTTTTAAATCCAATTTTACCATTCGGTGAGTTTTTAGTAAAAAATATGAAAGGAATCTTTTGTCGTTTTTTGTACGAGGTACTTTTTGACTTTTCTGACCAAAGTACGGGAAAAATGTTTTTTTTAACATATAAGGCATGAATGGATTCAAAGAACATTATTTCCATGAAGATTCCTTTACAAGTTTTCAAGTTTATTTTTAATCAACTTCTTTTAGTTTAAAATTATATGAAATTTTAAGAAAGGAAAAAAAAATTGAAGTAGAAAGGATATTTTCCTCAAGAATGGAGTTCAAGTGTTTTATCAAAATTATTTTTCATCTAAGATAATATAGGGTTCTTTTTATATCCCTATTTTTATATTGATTTGATTATTTTATGATGGAATTATTTTTATGATGTCATTTTATCTTATATGGATTATGTTATGATGGCATGATATTTAAGATTCCCATCTTTATTACATGGGTTATGCTATGATGTATGATTTATGAGTTTGTGGCACACATAAGAATGGTTTCATTATGAGATCGGTGGGACCTATATCTCCCTCCAATGCATTGGGTAAAGATTTATATCTCATGACATATACATGGCTGGAACAGCATATTAAACGGGTTCAATGAAACAGGACAGAAACGAGGAGTGAACTCGGTTCAAAAATGGACTTTATCCGCTAAGATAGTCTTGGCAATGGGTCTTTACTACTAAGAAATGATTATCTATTATAATGTGTGTATGCCACAAAGTTTCATGTTTTATGTTTTGATTATTGGGATTACATTTCACTACTATGATTTATCCCATGTTATGAAATTATGATCTCTTTTGCAGATTAAGATTTCCAAAATGTTATGTTCTTATGAATATGATGTGATTTATTTTTCTTTTGTTTACCCTTACTGAGCATTTGATCTCACCCTTTTGTATGTTTTCATTCCCTAGGTCAGGAATAAGGTTATTAAGTAGGATATGCCAAAAAGGGACTCTAGATATTTTGAAATAAATGGGAGACAACTTAGATGATTTATGAACCAGTTGTTTATGTTTCCCAGTTCCGAAAGACACTATACCTATATAGTCCTTTCATGGTTTTATTATATGTTGTAATAAGTGTGCATCAATTTTGAATTATTAACAATCTATGTAAAGTATGGTTTGTTATAAATCTTCTCTTAAATTCTTATAATAATATTTTCAAAATAAAATTTTTCTTTAATAATTACGTGACATTTAAATTATATCAAAATAGAATGATATATTTCTCTCAAATAGTTTTCATTTCATCAATGTCAACATACTTTGATGGATTTTACATATTTTTGAAGTAGATACAATCTTCTATATTGTATTGATGGTTTTTATGATATGTTTGAATATGGATGTGTTATTTTTATACCATTAATGATTTATGGTTAAAGTAAATACTTTTAATATGATAATTTTAATATGAATGTTTATGTAATGTTTCAACCTTTTCACCTGAAGATTGCATTAGAATTGGAAATTGACAGGTGGAGCCCGCTATATAACTTAGATGCATCGGTAGGTCCCATGAGACAAACTAGTGTCTTGGAACAAGGTCTTAACAAAATTATATTTGTATTCTTGGTATGATTCCATGACTATGTGGTTATGATGTCTGGTATTAAGAATTCCATCATTATAAAAATAGATATTCATATTACATGTGATTATTAGACTAGTAGAATATCCATGTGAATAAGTAAAAGAAATTATTTGATTTATCTTTTTCATATTATGCTGAAGTTTATGTTTAATTTTTTTTTGATTTAGTCTTATACAGTGCCTAAAATGATTACTCTTATTAATGATAGTTTCGGGTATTTTTTATCCTTACTAAGAATATGAACCCACCCCTTTCTATATTTCATTTTTCATAGGAATCATAGAAGTATATTTTGACTGGCCTATAGGGATAGTCTAAAAAATATGATTGTTTTTAAAGGAGATATTATGTTATTTTTTTCATTTCATAATGTAATGTAAAAATTATGTATATATCTATTACTTCCAAGGCTACTAAACAGGTCGATCTTTTGGGATTTGATCCCTTTTGATATTTCCAATGTTATGAAATAATGCACTTACTCTGGGTAACTAGGTTTGGTGCGTTACGGATGGTATCCGAAGAAGTTTAGTACAAAACATGGAAGCTAGATTTATTAAGACACTAATTAGAGAACATTACACTAAGATAGACTATGAGGATTTGTATAGAAGAAATTCCTAAAATTTATTAATGTAGTGATTTTGTGAGATTTCCAAAAAAAATACATCCATGTCTAGATATGAACAGGTAGAGGTGGATTTGGCACTGATGTACCTCGGAGTGAAAACTCCGATAAGGTGTTTTGGGATTGACCCGGGGTATCCTGGTACACAAAAATGGGCCTTGCTGCACTCTTGGTTACGAAACTCTCGGAGGATATTCTTAGGATAATTCACATTTTCTTTATGATCCATTATAAAGGATTTATGATTAAATACATCTTGAAAGAAAGCATTTTTTTGATTATGGATTATATGCATAAATTTTACAATTTATGTTAGTTATTTTACAATTTTGGATTTCGCATTGTGATTCATAAACTAACATTGTGTATTATATTATTTCAAAATGGCACCTAGTGGAATGAATGAGAACCATATCAATTCATGTAATCCGTGTAGGTATTTCTCTCCTACTCAAGATAATTATAGTGGAGCTAGTGATGAAACTGATACTGAACAGCTTATAACCGTACTGGGACAACTCATTCAGGTAATGAATAATAACATTACTCATATGAAGCACCCTGATCCAAAAAACTGAGGATAAATGTAAGACAACTTCATGAGGGAACAACCACCAACATTCAATGGGACAAAAAATCAATTTGTAGCTGAGAAATTGATAATTTCCTTAGAAAAAATATTTCTTGCTTTGGGGATTCGTAAATGGGAAAAAGTTTTCATGGTAGTTTATCGCCTCACAAGAGATTCATATCAATGGTGTTCATTAATTTAAAAAAAGGAGGATGAATAAGTATAAAATATGGAATTGTGGGATTTTAAATATATTTTTTTAGAGAAATACTTTCCTTATTACCATTGACCAGATATGGAAATGAAAATTCTTCAGTTTGATGCAAAAGGAAATTGATAATGTCGCAATGTATGAGGATAACTTTTCAAGGTTATCAAGGCATGCATCAGATTACATACATAACCCAAGGAATAATATTTATCAATTATTTGATGGGTTAACGCCATTTCTCCATCAAGTATTAGTCTCAAAATACTTCTCATCGAATGAAGATATTTTCTAATGTGATATCAAGAGATAAAATTAATCCTCTATGTCTTATGACTATAAAGCAATGAAATAGAATAAGAGATATCTTGAACACTCTAGAAATGGAAATAAGGGGAATAAGGGGAAAGTTGAATTTCCATCCAATAGTAATTGTGGGAAGAAACACCCTGTTACTTTATTGAAATTAATTTGAGTCTGTTATAAGTGTATTGAAAAAGGCCACCAAGCTCATTATTGAAACGGAAAGTAATCGGATTTCAATGTTGAAGGATAAAATTATAGAGAAATGGGGAATTATTCCAATAAATGTCCAAAGCGCCAAGGAAACAAACCTTAGAAAAGGCCAACGGAGATGGGCCAGGATTATGTGATCACTAATTCTATGGTTAAAGCTTCGAATGACATGGTGGAAGGTTATTTAATGGTTTCCTCAAATTTAGCCAATGCTTTATTTAATTATTTATCAACGCATTTTTTCATATCATCCCAGTTTTATAATAAAATTAGATATTTCCTATTTGATTTAACATGGGAGTTTTCTGTAAAAACTTATAAGGGATGTATAATTTCAACAATGATTTTTTCAATAGTTCTCATTAGGGAACATAAACGTACTTTATATGTTGATCTCATCTTCATACCCATGATTTAATTTGATATAATCTTCAGTATGGATTGGCGTTTATACCACAATGCAAAAATTTATTGTAAGAAGAAGGAGGTTACAATTTTTTATGATGATAAGGAAAACCTTATCTTTATAGCAGAAATGTCACCATATGATTCTTATCTAGATCCACCCACAATAGATCTAATAAATTATTTTATTGGGGAGGAAGTCAGTTTAATAACTATGGGTGAGGAATGGAATGTTCAGATAGATGATGTGCCTATTATTCAATAATATGTAAATGTGTTTCAGGAGGATTTACATGGACATCCTCCAGAATGAGAAATTTATTTTCCCTTTGATTTAATTCCTGGTTCATTTCCCATATTGAAGATCTATTATATAATATCCACTACGGAATTATTGAAACTATAGAAACGACTAGAGGAGTTTTGTAATAAAAGATTCATTCTCCCTAGTGTATCTCCATGGGTATCCCCTGTTTTATTTATTATGAAATTGATGGATCTATGCCATTGTGCATTCACTATAGGGAGATCAATGTTATAACAATAAAGAAAAATTATCCCCTACCTCTCATTGATGATTTATTTGATCAACTTCATTGAGATCAATATTTTCCCAATATTGACCTTTGATCTAGATATCCTAAGTTGTGTGTGAAGAAGGAAGGCATTCCAAAGACAACATTTCATACTAGGTATGGGCATTACGAGTTTGAAGTAATGCCTTTTGGATGGACTAATGCACCCTATATATTCATGGATCTGTTGAATAGAGGTTTAAAGTAATATATTGATGACTTTGTAGTGTTATTTATTGATGATATCTTGGTATACTTTAAAAGAAACGAAGATCATTAAAATCACTTGCACACTGTTCTACAGACTCTTAGAGGAAATGAATTATAAGGGAAGTTTAGAAAGTGTGAATTCTGGATTTAAGATATTTATTTTCTTGACCAAATTGTCTCTAAGGAAGGAATATATGTTGATACTTCAAAGAAAATAGAAATACAAGAATGTCCAGCACTGATGAGTATAACCTAGGTATGCACTTTTATTGGTTCAGTAGGCTGTTATAAGTGTGTCATTCAAAAAAAATGGATTGGCTAACCCATTATCCAAACTCACACGTAAAGGGGTTATATTTGTTTGGAAAAAAGAGTGTGAAGAATGTTTTGAATAATTGAAGATAAGATTATTCAATGGAAATCTCTTAACTCCACCATCAGTGTATGATGGGTTTGTTATTTATAGTTATGCTTCAATAAAAGGACTTGGTTGTGTCCTTATGCAGAATGATAGATTTATTTCTTATGAATCACGATAGCTAAAAATTCCTGAAAAAATAGTTCTACTCATGATCTTGAGTTTCCAGAAGTAATCTTTAATTTGAAGATATGGATACACTGTCTCTGTGTTGGAAAATGTTAGATTTATACTGATCACAAGAGTTTAAAGTTTATTTTCTCACAAAAAGAACTCACCAGGAGACAAAAGATATGGCTTGAGCTACTCAATGATTATGATTTCACTATACACTACCACCCAGGAAAGGAAAATAAGGTGGAAAGTGCTTTGAGCAGAAAAGATCATGGAATTTTGAACAATATGAGAGTTAAAAGGGGTCATATGTTCATGGATCTAATAAAGATGGAGATAGGAATAATTATGGAAGGTAAAATATCAAAAAAAATTCAATCGGTTTCAAATACATCTTTACTAGAAAAGATATGTTATCAGATTGATGAGGAGGAGGTTCAAAATAAAATTAACACTGTGAATGATGTGAGATTGATTGAATTTGTATATGAAGAAGAAATTTTAAAATTTGGGAAGAGACATTGTGTTCCTGGAATACCTGATATGAAAAGTGAATTGTTAGATGATGCCCCTAGCTCAAATTTCTCTATACAACCTGGTGACAATAATATGTATAGAGACATGAATAAACATTTGTGATGGGACAACATGAAGAGGGATATTGATGATTATGTGTCAAGATGTATGGTTTTTCAACAAGTGAAATATGTAAGACAACATCTTATAGGAGTCATGCAACCTCTTCTCATACCTAAGTGGAAATGGGATGATATTACGATGTACTTTATAATGGGGATACCGAAGGCTCCTAGAAGGAATTATTCAATATGGTTCATTGTTGATCGTCTTACCAAGTCACCATATTTGTTTCTATAAGAGAAGATTTACCACTTGAATGTTTAAAAATACTATATATTAATGAAGTTGTAATACTTCATGGTGAACCCATTTCGATTGTTTCTAATCGAAATCCCCGTTTGACATCAAGATTCTTCTAAAGTATTTATAAGGCCCTAGATACTGAGCTTCATTGGATAACTCCCTACCACCCTCAAACTGATGGATAGTCATAATGAACAACTCAAACCTTAGAAGACTTGTTGAGATCTTACTCACTTGACTTTAATGGTATGTGGGATTCTTATTTACCTATGGTTGAATTTTCCTATATCAATAGCTCTCATTAAAGTATTCAGATCGCACCATATAAATTGTTATATATAAAGAGATGTCACACACTAACTTCCTTGGATGATGTTGGTGAAAGAAAACCCGTAGTCCTAGAACATGTTTAGGAAACAAAAAAAAGGTGAAGATTATCCAAAACCACATCAATGTAGATCAAAGTAGGAAAAAATATATGCCTATAACCAAAGTAAGGATTTCTAATTTCTAGTAAGAGATCATGTTTTCTTGAAGTTATCTCCATGGAAGGGTGTTATACAATTCTATAAGAAGGTTAAATTAAGTCCTAGGTACATCGTACAATTCAAAATTCTAAAACGATTAGGAGTTTTAGATAACTGTTTGGAAATGCCTCTAAGTATCTCCAAATTTCATGATGTGATCCATGTGTCACTGTTGAGAAAATACATGCCTAGCCCAACAAATGTACTCACCTATGAAAAAATAGAACTGGAACCCGATCTGCCTTATTTTCAGGAGCCTATAAGGATTATTGATACCACATAACAAGTGTTGAGAAACCGGACGACTTGTCTGGTAAAAGTTCTATGGGGAATCCATAAGATGGAAGAGGAAATGTGGGAACCTGAGGAACTTATGAGGTAGAACGAACTGAATCTTTTTATGCAGTAATATTCATGAAATATCAAGGATGAAATTATTTGAGGGAGGGAAAAATGTAAAATCCCATGATTCCATGGTATGCTTTTCTTTGAATAATACAATAGCTTGTGCTATACGCAACTTTGAGTTCTATCACACCACGACCAATCAAACTAGCAATTATAAATAGTCATACCCACTTTTTGAAATTTTAAAAATATAATTTTTCAAAATGGACTTTATTTTTTGATTCCTAATACCAAATTTATCTTAGACTGAATTTTCCGTATTTTTTGAAAAAAATCCAATTTTTTTGATTTGTGAAAAACACTAATTTATTGGTTAAAATAAAATTTTTATTTTAATAATTATTTATTTTATTGAAATTTTTTTTATTAAAATTTATTTTAATTCAAAATAGATAGATAATACCTATATTTTTTTAATGAAATTTCTTGGAATCATTTTATAATAAGATTTGATGAATAAAATTTTATTGAACTTTTTAACGCATTTTACCCACCATCAAGGGACATTGAATAATTTCTAAAAAACTAAATTTTAGCACTTATGTGAATTGAATTTAAAAACTAAAAGATACATAATTGTAATCTGAAAGTAAAATTTGGTACAATAAGATGAAAATAATTTTTTTGAATAGTAACTTTTGAATTTTATTTACCACAGTTAAAATTAAATATTCTAATTAAAGGTAAAAATGATATTATAACTACCCTAACACATGTCCTAATTCTATTGGATAAGTTTATCTTGACAAAAATAAAACATAGTAATAAAATAGTATCCTCTTTGATCCCCTTAAATTAGATTATGACATTTATTTTTATTTTATTTATAGAAGAGTTAAAAATGTTAAATTAAAATTTTAATAACTTAAAAAAATTTAATATAGGGTTACACATAAGGTAATTTTTTCTATAAATATTCATTCGAAAGCTAAAATGATTTCCTACATTATTTTATTTTATTTATAAGTCTTTAACATTAAATAATTAAATTTATTTATAAAACAAAGATGATGGAGTAATTTCTTTATTAATGAATGATTAAAATAATTGATATTATAAATATCCAAATAAATTTAAATTTATACATTTGATGCATTCCACTAATTTTATAGTTTACTATGACATATTAGGGTTGATTAAAAATATTTTTATATAAGTGATAATGTTTTTATGACATTCACAAAAACTAAAACCCAAATTGTGTCAAAATTGACATAAATGAGTTTTCAAAACTAATATAATATTATTAAATGATATAATATTCATAAAAATATATGGTTTGGACAAAGGAATTAAGATAAGGTTGAAATTTTCAATAATTAACCACTTCTAGTTCACTTGGATTTTTATAGTATGTTTACTAACCATTCATTATAATAATACAAGAATACATGGTAAAAATTAAACTACTTAACTAAGAGTTTTATCTAAAAGAGAAGGTTAATATGGTGACCTGAACCTATCTAAAACCCATTGGTTGAGAGGTGTTCGACCCATACCCACCGTATCCATGAAATAAATTCTTTTAGATCCATTATAAATGGAAAATTATTTTATAATAAAATAATATTTCATTCTTTTCCAAAAGTGACCCTCACCTCTCTTATAAAAGGGTACGTCCACTTCTCTCAAAATCACACCTCCAAAATCATTTGGCTCAGCCAACCCCTACCCAAATATCCTCCCAAAAACCATCAATTAAACATAGAGGCCTTACATTGATCAGAAATCCATCCTAAGGAGACCTTTTGATGAAATCAAAAGGAAGAACCTGAAGAAGAGGTAACAATTTCATCACCTCTTTCAAAGTTCTTTTATTTTTCAAATTCCTCTTTCACTGTTTTTTACATACCACGATAATAAATAAAGTACCTTCTACATAATGTGAGGTTATTAAAAATATGGAACAACCATATTAATTATTATATCCATCCTATGAATGATTATAATTTATGAAAATAGTAAATATAACATGTTAATGATTGTTTATATACGATATACCATCCAATTACATACTATTTCACCATCAATAGAATGATATTATCACTCGTATGTATATACAGATTACTATCTCCATGAACACGATGAGATTCATCCCCTATCGTAACCATTCAAGAATAATTTTTATCTTATGATTCGTATTAATGTTTAAGAGATTAATATCATTCTATATATTAATCAAATACTTCTTATCCATAACAAAACAAGGCTTACAAAAAACTCATATAATGGAAAAATAATTAGTTAACACCTAAAACAGTGATACTTCTAAAATATTATTAAGAAAGAAATATTTGAAGATCATATATGATATCATATTTATTATATGGTTCTTTTATAATTTAATAAAAATTATTTAACTATTATACATGAGGTTAATATACCCTCTACCAACTAAAAGTACATGGTAAGGGTTAATTTTATAATATCTTTATTTATGAGAGGTTGTTTGTATGTAAGTATCTACTAGGACTTCTTTATCATCCACATTTTTCTTTCTTAATATTGTGTTTCAAAACATTTTTACTATTTCTTAGAATATGTGTTAAATTCATTTATACCATTGTTTGAATTTTTATAAATTTTTTTGAAGTAAACATTTCCGTCGTTTTCCAAATAAGTTACTTTATGACCTTTTTGAAAAATTAAGGTAAGAATGTTTTTTTACTTATGCGGTGGGTGCAACTATTTTCCACTATTATAAAACCATTGAATCATCCCTTGAAATCTTATGAGTATTTCTAAAAATAAATATTTTCATTTATAATTACATGAATTATAAAGTATTTCAAAATAAAATTATATATTTCTCTCAAATAATTATCATTTCATCTATGTCAACATATTTTGATGGATTTTATACATATTTGAAGTTGATCCAATCTTCCATATTTTATTGATTTTTTTGTGATTTATTTGATTGTGCATTTGTTATTTTTATACCATTAATGGTTTGTGGTTAATGTATTAACATTTTTTATGCTATTTTTAATAAAAATGTTTATGTTATGTTTCATCCTTTTCATACGAGGAATACATTGGACAAGGTAAGTTATGGGTGGAGCCCAATATAGTACCTCGATGCATCGATAGTTCTCATGAGGAAAACTGGTGTCTTGGCACAAGACCCTAACAAAATCTTATTTTTATTCTTATAATGTGGCTTTGACTATAATTATATGATGTCTGACATTATGAATTTTGTAACGCCCTTACCCCAGTTACCCAGAGTCGGTGCGTTATTACGCATCATTGGCCTGATAACAAAAGATAACTTCATGAAAGATAGATTAGTTTAGTAGCATTGAAAACACTAGATACATTCATAAGTCTTACATTACATAATAAAGTGAAAAACTACAACAACATCTTGTCTCCACACTCATATCCCCTTATACTATCCCTATAGGTCATTCATAAAATACTTCTTCACAACCTGGAAAAATAAAACATAGAAAGGGGTGAGCTCAAATACCCAGTAAGGATAACAATATAGGGGAAACATTCATAAATAATCACATTCATTTACGACAATGTATAACTAAAACAAAATAGTGTTAAACATGAACATCATCATAATATGGTAGAAATAAAATGAAATAATTCCATTTACTTATTCACATGAATATTCTACTAGTCGTATAATCACATGCAATATCACTAACCACTTCCGTAGTGATGGAATGCATAATTTCAGACTATCATAACCACGTAGCCAAGGCCTCGTGCCAGGACAACAAATAATATTTTTTCAATGCCTTGTGTCAAGACACTAGTTTGTCTCATGATACCTATTGATTCATCATGGATCTATAGCGGGATCCGCCCGTCACTTACTAATTACAATGCATTCCTCATATAAAAATTTTTAAACATAACATAATCATTCGTAATAAATCTAGCATACGAAATTTCAATACTTTAACCACAAACCATGAATGGTATAAAAATAGCACATCCACAGTCAAACATAAATCATTCGATACAATATAGAATATTGTATTGTATCAGATTAACCTCAATAGAGAATAATGAAGGATATTGACATAGATTAAAATAATCATCAAACTATTGAGATAAATATCCCCCTTTTTCTTGAAAACAATTAAAAGTCACACTATTTGTCAGGAAGCCATTTAAAATTGATTTCTGAATCCCAGTTTCCCATACCAATTTGAAAATATTTAAAGGAATTTAAATTTTAAAACATTAATGTCTATATAAATAAATCATTGAACCCATTTTTAAAACATGGACATTAATGTGAGAGATTTAGATTAATAAATCTTTAAAACATTTTAAAATGATATTTTAGTAAGAGTTCCTAAACAAAAGAGAGACAATTTAATACATATAATTGAGGTAACAAAAACTTTTTAATATCTTGATAATAAATGGATGCATGATATACAATGTCAAATTACATTATATACACCATATAAAAGTGATTTGGTGTATAACAACAAAGGAGTCTCAATGGAATGTAAATTGGGATGAAATATCTCATAAAGGTTGTATCATTATGTTAAGGATAAATCAATGACATAATAATGTGTGAAAAATATAAAGACACTCAGTATTATTGGATATTCAGTGTAAAAAAATCAATGTAAATTCACACATATTCTGGTAAAAACAACACCAATGAATTAGATGTTTAACTCAATAAATGGATATTGAAATAAGATTACTCTTATCAAGTTCATATAGATGAATTGAGAATTTATAAATGGAGTGATTATGTGTATAAAAATTATATCCACAGAAAGGGGAGTAGAAATTATGACATAAGAAAATAAATAATGATTCCACACATACTCTTGGAGTAAAATAATCAATGAAGTATGCGTAAAGATGAATGAGTAGAAATTGAAAATTCAAATTCCCTTATCGATTTGGAACTTACGAAACATACACCCATGAAATAAGGATCATACAATGATGATGTAAATATCCATAAATTAAATTATATTTCACAATTAATACAATCATGGGTAGTACACACACCACATGCAATAAATAAGTGGTGAACAATGGAAATCTCATTAAATTAAAAATGAGATAAGAAACCCATTACTTTGCACTTTTGCCTTCGCCGAGGGTAGGTTAACCTCTTGTATAATGGTTAAATAAATGTTATTGAATTATAAAATAGTCATATACATTAATATGATATCATATATGATCTTTAAAGATTTATTTGTTGATAATATCTTAGTATTATCGTCGTTTCAGGTGTTAACGAATTCATTTTCAATTATATTATTTTTTATGTGATCGATATTTGTTATTAACAGGATCAATATTATTCACATACATAATGATATCATGTCTCTATACATTATTTTTAATCATAAAATGAAATTTTGTCTTGAATGGATATGATGGGGAATGAATCTCATCGTGTTCGTGGAGATGGTAATCCGCACGTACGCACGAGCAACAATATCATTATTTTGATATTAAAATAATATATAATTGGATGTTATATCATATATGAAGAAAAATGATCATGTTATATTTATTATTTACATTAATTAAACATCATTATTATATCCACCCAAATAATAATATATTGAATAACAATTACACCACGACGTGGATACGATAGGCCGTACATACGCACGTATGGTGACATGTCCTTCAAAGGATGGATAGAATACTGAGTATGGTTGTACCATATTTATAATAACATCGTAGTATATAGAATATACTAGAGTTATTATTTTATAGTGGAAAAAACAAAGAAATAATATGTTGAAGAAGAAAGGAACATTAAAATGGGTGGTGAAAACATTACCTCTTCTTCGGGTTCTTTCTTTTGATTTGATTGAATGGGATCCTTAGGTTGGCTTTCTGACTAAAGGAAGGCCTCTAGGATTAAGGCGGGATTTTTGAGAGGTTATTTGGGCTGAGGTTGGCCAAACCAAAATTCTTTGAAGGTATCAAGAATTGGTTAGAAGTGGTGTCCTTTTACAAGGGTGGAGGGGGTCTTTAGGAAAATCATAAAGTATTAATATATAATAAATTCATATTTGGTTTATAATGGCTAAAAAGTGGATTATTCAAAGTATAAGGAGGAGAGGGGTTGAAATAATTTCATAAAATAGATTTTATACTGGTTTGGTTCACTATATTATCCTTATCATTTATATTTAACTCTTTGTTAAATAGTTTTACATTTACCATGTCACTTTGTATTTTTATATTATATGGTTAATAATCGTACTATATACTTTTAATAGACCCCCAAGTGGTCCATTAATGATAAAAATGTCATTATATAAGTCCTTTGGCCAAACCTTCAATTTTTAGGAATAGAATATCAATTAATAATATAACATATGTTTTAAAAACTCATTTATGTCATTTTTGACAATATTAAATAATTGATTTTTGTTAAAGTCTTAAAAACATTATTAATTCTAAAAAAATTCATTTAAGAAATCCTATAATGTCATAATAAATAATAAAATTAGTGTATGGCATAAAAACATTCAAATTATATTTATTTTAATATTTATAATACTAATTATTTGATTATTTTATTAATAAGGAAAATACCGCATTATTATTGTGTCATATATAATTTTAATTATTAAATGTCTCTAAATTATAAATAAAATACGATTATTTAGGAAATAATTTTATCTTTCTATGTAATATTTATAGTCGAAAATCTAACATATATAACCCGATGTAAAAATTGTTTTTTTAAAGCATATATGATTATGTCATGTTTGTATTTACTTTAACTAAATTAATATATCATGTCATTTTAACTTACAAGTTGATCCATGGGGTCCCAAAATCGACCCAAAAATTCCCATGGTCGGACATGTATCAACCAATAAGTTCAAGATACGTTTTAGGGTAATTTATTATTATTATAATATAATTTTGTACCCTTATTTACCGGATTTACCCTTTAACCATGGATAAAAAATATTTACCGATGTAATTCTTCAAAATGTATAAAAATATGAGTTACCTATTTACACAATTTTAACATCTTGATTCTAAATATGGAATCCATTTTTCCAAATTCAAAACACTGAAGTGTTAGAAATTAATTTAAAATTAATTCCCGTTGTCAAAACAAAAACGTGTTTTTAATAAATAATAACTATCAAAAGATTGACACTTGTTTATGTCTGGTTTAATTGTGAAATTTTGTACAATGAAAAAAATTGTATTAAATGGTAAAAATCTATTCTAAATATTTACTTTAATACCCCTAAAATTCATAATTTATCACTATTAATTATTTTGATTAATAAAGTTGTTTTTAATTAAAATTTAGTAATTTCCACTATTCATCAAAATATAAAAGTTATCAAGAAAGTACCAAAATTTCACCCTAGGATAATTTCGATATTATGAATCCATAAACGAAATCCATTTTGAAAGATAAAATGTTTAAAATTTCAAAAAGTGGGTATTACTCTTCATAACAGCTAGTTTGATTGGTTGTGGTTTCTGTTAGAACTCGAAGTTGCATACAAGACACACTACTGTATTATTCATAGAGAAGCATATCATGGAAGATTGGGGTGTTACATTTTCCCCTCCTTCAATAAATTTTTTCTTCACAATTTCATAATATTGGGCTTGGGAATATAATGGAAATTCCCGCATCGGAAAAAGAGTCAATAAAACTATCACTTTAAAAGAAAGAAAGAGAAGTACAACGGTCACCTGAGATAAACTATACTAGGATTACATGAAGAAAAATTTGGATATGGATGATGAACTAAATGTCAAGTTCTGATGGATAGGGATCGAAAACAAGATCAGGAGAAATTTAACAATAAGAAAAACACAAACTTTTGATGGGACAAACGGTCATTAGTTTCCCAGTAGGAAAAGTAAACGGAGAATCTTTTTTTTAAGTTACATTACATAAAGATGAGGAATTCATTTCTGAGATTGACTAAGAACATAAAGAGATATACTTAATTTTTATGTAATGTTTAATTATTTTAATAAATTTATACTACTTACTCATTTTTAAACAATGAGTATTCCAGATGACTTGGTCACACAAGAACTGCTAGAATAAAATTCTAGATTATAACATGATCCACAAAGGATAAAATATATATTTAACTTGTCTTTAGAGAATAATCAAAACCAAAATGGTTTGTACAAGATTTGATGATACTTCAAAAGGATAGTCTATTACAGAAAGAAACACTAATATTAATTTCTAAAATTAGACTAACAATACCCCAATGTTAAATAAATACCATAAAATAAACAATTGTCCTCAAAATCCTTCAATATAATCCAAACTAATATTGAAACTCAAAACATAGAAGAATTTGGTTATGTGGTCTTCCACGTTAAATTGTATTTCCAAATGACATCAACTACTCTTAAAGTCACATACTTAAAAGTAATTAACCTAATCACATATTATCTATTATAGGTCAATCATTTCTATAAATAACCCAAGTCACTAAAAATCCACAATAAAAACATAGATAAAAATCCACCATTACTCCTCAAATGAAATCCCATATTATTTTGTTTTCATTGGGCATATAGTGTTCCCAACGAAGTGAACATCTCCCAAAATAACATTTATCACTTAATAACCAAATATTTTTCCTATACTAAGGGTATTCATTTGATAAGACATAAGATCCCAAATCAGCTATTTTTTTATCAATAAAATCATTTAACTAAAAATAACTAGTCACACTAACTAGGGAATTCATGTAGTCCAGTGGAAGACGATAAATCCCAATCGCACTTTGGTTATGGGTTCGATTCCCACAGCTTTTTCCAACACGAGGAGTTTTTATACGGTCGGCGTGCTGTCCTTTTTCAAAAAAATATTATTTATGACATTACCAAAATGAGATAAATTCCTCAAAATAACCATAACATAATTTAACCACAAATGTTGTCTCATACATTGCATTTTCATCCCAAAATATAATAACATGTAATTGCCTCAAATTCAAGGATCATATAAGACCAAATGGTTATTTATAACTATATCCACAAGAGAAAAGATAATTCTTCCTAAAATATAATTTTCACATGATAATGTGTAGGGTTACACATATAAGATAAAATTCTCCCAAAGTAATCTCAACAAAAAAGAGCACTAATACCTTTAAACATTTTTCCTTCCATTTATTTCCAAATAGGTTCTTCCTTGAACAAACGTTATCTTATATAATAGGGAATTGACTTCGGTGATGCCAAGGTCCCTTACATTTATGACAAATGACCATAATTGGAATATTAGGATCATTTTTATTTTCTTCCATAGTACTCTTCATTTTTCCTCTGAAATTCATTAATTTATGCCCTTATTTCCCACACATAAAGAATTTCTTTGTCCCATTGATATACTTTCCTGGGTGTCTCCTTCCACATTTCTGGAATGATGGAAATTAAGCTTTCTTCTCTCTATGGTCACCATAGATACAACTCTTATAATTCACTGCCTTTCTCTTCTTTGTTGAGTCCGGGAGTTGGTTAATATATATGTTGTTGATCATATTTTTGGAAAACTGATTCGACATGAATAAAATATCTTTTATTCCTATCCACATTCCATTTTGTTGCTCATTTACACCACCATTCCCACCTTGTACATCATTCTCAAAGTTACTAGGACTTCCTTGGAATCCAGCCATTGACTAAAACCAGAAAGCATTGTGTGAGTAACAGTAGTCATAAGATCATTTATAGAATATCATGACACCATATTCTTAATTTGAAACACCTTAGGATAAACTATGGTCATTTACTATCATCTTATATTAAAATAATTCAAATCGTTTTTTCTAGAAAATCTAATTTATCCTAAGCATATCCCCAAGGAGTGTCGTAACCAAGAGTGCAGCAAGGCCCATTGTTGTGCACCAGTTCTCGTTCGAGTCTAGCTCAAAGTGGTGTTTTTGGGTTTTACCCCTAGGTACATCTGTGCCAGAGCCTCCTCTACCCACTCGTATCCATACGGGGATATTTTTCTTGGAAAAATCATGAAATCTATACAATACCAAAATTGTCGGAAGTTCATCTATACTAATCCTCAAAATATATCTCATGGCTATGTTCTCTAATTAGATTATATCTAAATCTAGTTTCCAAGGTTTGTAATAAACTTTCTTTGAAACCAACTGTAACGCCCCGACCCTAGTTACCCAGAGTCAGTGCAATATTACGTATCATTTCCCAATTAACAAAAGATTAAGTCTCGAAAACCAATTAGTTTAATAGCCTTGGAATCACTAGATACATTCCTAAGTCTTACATTACATCATAAAGTGAAAAACTACAACAAAATCTTGTCTCCACACTCATATCCCCTTATACTATTCCTACAGGTCATTCATAAAATACTTCTTCACATCCTGGAAAAATAAAACATAGAAAGGGGTGATATCAAATGCCCAGTAAGGATAACAATATAGAAAAAAAAATTATGAATAATCATAAACATATAAGGCAATGTATAACTAATACAAAATCCTTTTAAACTTGAACTTCAGCATAATATGGAAGAAATAAAATGAAACAACGCCATTTACTTATTCACATGGATAATCTACTAGTCGAATAATTACATCCTATATCACTAACCACTTTCATAATGATGAAATCTATAATACCAGGCTATCATAACCATGTAGCCAAGGCCTCATGCCAAGACTACAAATAAGATTTTGTCAAGGCCTCGTACCAAGACACTAGATTGTATCATGAGACTTATCGATGCATCGCAGAGCTATATCAGTCACCACTCGTCACTTACTAAGTCCAATTCATTCCTCATATGAAAATTTGAAACATAACATAAACATTCGTATTAAAACTAGCATATGAAATGTCAATACTTTAACTGCAAACCATTAATGATATAAAAATAGCACATCCACAGTAAAACATAACTCATTCGATACAATATGGAAGATTGTATTATATTAGATTAACCTCAATCAAGAATAATGAAGTATATTGACATAGATTAAAAAAATCATCAAACTATTGAGAGAAATATCCCCCTTTTTGTTGAAAACATTTAAAAGTCACTCTATTTTTCAAGAAGAAATTTAAAATAGATTTTTGAATAAAAGTGTCACATACCAAATTCAAAACTTTTAAAAGGAATTTCAATTTTAAATCTTTCATTTCCATAAAAATAAATCATCAAAACCATTTTTAAAACTTTTACATTAATGTGAAATATTTAGAATATTAAATCTTTAAAACATTTTAAAATGATATTTTAGTTAGAGTTCCTAACCAAAACAGAGACACTTGAATACAAATAATTGAGGTAATAAAAACATTGTAATATCATGAGAATAAAGGGATTCATGATATACTATGTCAAAGTACATTATATACACCATATAAAAGTGATTTGGTGTATAACAACAAAGGAGTCTCAATGGAATGAAAATTGAGATGAAATATCTCATAAAGGTTGTATCCATAGGTTAAGGATAAATCAACGACATAATTATGTGTTAAAAATATAAATACACTCAGTATTATTGGATATTCAGTGTAAGACAATCAAAGGACATTCACACATATTCTGGTAAAAACAACACTAATGAATTAAATGTTTAACTCAATAAATTGAGATTGAGTTAAAATTACTTTTATCAAGTTCATATCGATGAATTGAGAATTTATCAATTGATTGATTATGTGTATCAAAATTACATCCATAGAAAGGGGAGAGGAAATTATGAAATAAGAAAATAAATATTGATTCCACACATAATCTTTAAGTAAAATAATCAATGATGTATGCGTAAATCCGAATGAGTAGAAATTGAAAATAAAAATTCCCTTATCGATTTGGTTACTTACAAAACATACACCCATGAAATAAGGATCATAAAATGATGATGTAAATATCCATAATTAATGTATATTACACAATGAATACAATCTTGGGTAGTACACACACCAAATTCAATAAATAAGTGGTGAACAATGGAAATCTCACGAAATTTAAAGCGAGATAAGAAACCCCTTACTTTGAACTTTTTCCATAGCCCAGGGTAGTTTAACCTCCTGTATAATGGTGAAATAATTTTTATTGAGTTATACAATAATAATATACATTAATATTATATCATATATTATCTTTTAACATTGATTTGTTGATAATATCATAGTATTATTATCATTTTGGGTGATAACAGATTCATTTTCCATTATATTATTTGATATGGGAGTCATATTTTTTTATGAATTGGATGAATAATATTAATATATAGAATTATATCATGTCTCCAAGAATTATTTTTAATCTTCAAATGAAATTTAGTCTTGAATGGATATGATGGGGAATGAATCTCATCATGTTCATGGACACGGTAATCGGTACGTACTCACAAGCAACAATATCATTCTTTTGTAATTAAAATAATATATAATAGAATTTTATATCATATATAAAGATTAATTATCATGTTATATTTATTATTTACATGAATTACACATAATTATTATACCCATCCAAATAATAATATATTTAATAACAATTACACCACAATGTGGAGATGGTAGGTCGTACGTACGCACGTATGGTGACATGTCATTCACAGGATGGATAGAATACTGAGTATGGTTGTACCATATTTATAATAATATGATATTATATAGAAGATACAGGAGTTATTGTTTTATAATGTAAATAACAAACAATGAAGATGTTCAAGAAGAAAGGAACTTGAAAAAAGGTGGTGAAAACATTACCTCTTCTTTTGGTTCTTCCTTTTGATTTGATCAAAAGGGAACTTTAGGATGGCTTTATGAAAAAAGTAATGCCTCTAGGATTAAGGGATTATAGTTTAGTGGGTATTTGGGCTGAGGTTGTCCGAACAAAAAATGATTTTAAGGTATGAATAATTGGTTAGAAGTGGTGTCCTTTTATAAGGGGGAGGAGGGGCTCTTTAAAAAAACATAAGGTATTAATTAATAATAAATTCATATTTGGTTTCTAAAGGCTCAAAATTGTACTATTCAAAGTAAAAGGTGGTTATGGGTCGAAATAATTTCATAAAAAAGATTTTAGACAGGTTTGGGTCATTATATTTACCTTATCATTTATATTTAACTCTTAGTTAAATTGTGTGACATTTACCATGTCACTTTTTATTTTTATATTATATTGTTAACAAACATACTATATACTTATAATAGACTCCCAATTGTTTCATTAATAATACACCATTAATTATATAAGTCTTTTGGCCAAACCTTATATTTTTACGAATAGAATATCAATTAATAATATAATATTTTTTTTAAAAACTCATTTATGTCAATTTTTACAATATTTAATAATTGATTTTTTTAAAGTCTTAAAAACTTTATTAACTCAAAAAAAATTCATTGAAGAAATCCAAACATGTCATATTAACTAATAGAATTCTTGTATGTCATCAAAACTTTGAAATTATATTTATTTTAACATTTATAATACTAATTATTTGATTCTTTCGTTAATAAGTAAAATACTACATCTTTATTGTGTCATAAATAAATTTAATTATTAAATGTCTAAAAATTATAAATAAAATACCATTATGTAGGAAATTTTTTTTTCTTTATAATTAATATTTATAGTCGAAAATATAATATATATCACCCTATTAAAAAATTGTTTTTCTAAAGAATATATGTTTATGTCATTTTTGTATTTACTTTAACTTAATTAATATAAAGTGTCATTATCACTTACAAGTGGATACATGGGGTCCCAAAAAGAACCCAAAGATGACCATGGTCGGCCATGTATCAACCAATAGAGTTAGAACACGTTTTATGGTAATTTTATATTATTATAAAAATATTTTTTAAACTTATTTACCAGATTTACCCTGTAACCATGGTAAATAAAATATTTACCGAAGTAATTATTCAAAATGTATAAAAATAAAAGTTACCTATTTACACAATTTGTGCATCATAATTCCAAATATGTAATCAATTTTTCTAAATTCAAAACATAGAAGTGGTTGAAATTAATTTAAAACTAATTCCCGCTGTCAAAACAAAAAACGTGTTTTTAAGAAATAAAAACTATCTAAAAGATTGACACTTGTTTATGTCTGGTTTAATTCTGAAATTATGTCCAATGACCAAAATTGTATTAAATGGTGAAAATATGTTCTAAATATAATTTAATACCACTAAAATTCAGAACTTATCACTATTAATTATTTTGATTAAAAAAGATGTTTTTAATTAAAATTTAGTAATTTTCACTATTCATCAAAATATAAATGTTATCCAAAATGTACCAAAATTTAACCCTAGGCTAATTTCAATATTCCGAATCCATAAATGAAGTAAATTTTTAAAGAAAAAATGTATATTACTTCAAAAAGTGGGTATTACAATTTATAATGGATTGTTTGATTGGTTGTCATTTGTGTTAGAACTCGAAGTTGCGTACAAAACACGCTACTGTATTATTCAAAGAGAAGCATACCATGGAAGCTTGGGGTGTTACAAATTTTACATTATGAAATTGGCTATTGATTTTACATGTGATTTTTCTACAAGTGGAATATCTATGTGAAAAGTTAAATTGAAATATTGGATTTATCTTTTCCATATTATGCTGATTTTTATGTTTAAAAGGCTTGTGCTTTAGTCTTATATATCTCCTTAAATGTTTATTATTATTTATGATTGTTTCTGTTATGTTTGTTTCCTTACTGAGCATCTTAGATCAACCTTTTCTATGTTATATTGTATACAGGATGCAAAGAAGAATATTATAACTGACCTACAGGGATAGTCTAAGGGATATGAATGTGTTCAAAGGAGAAATTATGTTGTTGTTTTTCATTTAATATTGTAATGTAAAATATATGTATGTATCTCGTACAAACAAGGATAGTAAAATGATCGGTATTTCTAGATTTTATCCATTGTGATCATGCCAATGTTATGTAATAATTCACCGACTCTAGGTAATAAGGGTTGGGGCGTTACTATCCATCACATAGTGAAATAATTTTAAAATTCATAATGCATCAGAAGCCTCCATGATTAAATGGGTCTATAAATACATTTAGAGAAGAGTAATGTATATGTTTCATAGATATTATATTTCCACTCTAGGAAGTCATGAAAGGATGATGGTTGTAATATAATTTTTTCATCTTCTATGGGATGCTGATTAATGGGGATAATTGATTCAAAACATTATGGATGAATAATAAATAGAAAACATGAGGTGGAAGGATTTTAATGTACTATTCTTGTAAAAATATTTTCATCATGAGAAACAAGGGGATAATGAAAGAATTATATTTATTGTTAGGAAATAGAATGATGAAAATGTTTCTATGAATGAATCTATCCTTATATAGTTAGAAATAAATATAGAGGAATATGTATGAAGTCTAAAGGGAAAGATTAATACTCTCTTTTACGGACTTCAGAAAATACTTTAAAGGTTACTAGTCTTTGAAACATTCTCATAAAATGAGGAAATATTATCATGATCTACCAATATAGATAAATAATTATACATACATTAGGGATTCAATGGGAATAATGAAATTAAAAGGAGGTAATATTAAAAAAAGGATTTGTGGAATAAGGGAAATAAGGATTTCCAAAAATGTCATATTTTCTGAATGAAGAACCCTTCTATTTTATTTAAGGTAATTGATTAAGATTGGATAGAAAGGATATTAGTTACATGAAAGAATGTTTATGAACAAAACCTATAATATTCATTGTTTTGGAAATATAGATATGAGGATCTAGAAAAACTAATTCTCCCTGTGTAATGTGTATATACCTCATAAAGAGCTAAGGGATCAAGGTCATGAATATGATATTAATACATAAAATGTTGAATTATTTGTGTTATTATGTATTTTGATTCAAAATTTATGTTTTATAAGTAATTTTACCAATGATATTTTGGTTATAGTAATCTGGAAACATCTATAAATTGTGTTAATTTTGAAAGCATATGCATATTCATATAATATTCATTGTGGAGTTATGGATAATATCATAGATTTATGTTTTTAAGGTTGATAATAACTTCAATGTATTAGAAACACCTTTTAGGTTCTAAGGGATGGTATTTCTATGTGGTTAATTATATTTTAGGTGTTATTTTATTGTAATAAGCAATATGAAAATCATTGGTTCAAAATTAAGTATTATTTGAGGAAGAATGATATTTTCATAATTTTATGGGTATTGAAAACAATTAGGTATTATGTAAACATTGTGGAGTATGTTTATTGTTAAGTATGTTCATCATATTTCTGAGGAATTAAATTAATATTTTTTTGGAAAAAGGTTAACCTGCATGTCCGGTGACAACCCACGACATCTGGAGAGGCTACGAGGCTCGGTCCCACAACCTATGTGTGATAATATAAAATCACCTAAAATTGGACTACATGATGTATTTGTAATTATGAAATTATTTATACTTAAGTTATTTTTATAATAGATACTTATGGAAAGATTTGAGATGAATTTTTGGTGTTACTGTTGTGGTTTAGAGATTAATGAGTTTTTTTGGATAACATGTGATATACATTTTTGATGTGGTTAATGTTTAAGGATATATGGAAATATTTTTTACACATCTTAGATCTTATGGTATATTAAAGGATAATTTTTTTAATTTACAAATCAAGAAATTCAAATGAAATATTCATTTCATTGAGTAAGAAATGAAGTACAAATTGATTGAATCCCAAGCTAAGGATAAAATTATTCTTATAAAAATTGAATGATATAAAAAAATTATATTTTCTAGTTTTATCTATATTGATCATAAAATAATCCATAAAATATAGGAAAATGATCTTAAAACTAAAATTCTACCCTATTACCTTTATTTTTTTTGAATTTATGGTTCATTCACTCATCACAGATTTATAGATTTTTTATTAAATTTAACAAGATCATTCACTTTCAAGTGGTCAACAATTTATATCACCCTCAATAATTATTTGGGAATTTTTTTTTACAAATTCATATCTTTACATCCCGAAAATGTTCTCTTAACTATAAATAGAGTTATGTGTTATTATAGACACCCTTTATGTTTTTATCACCCTATTTTGATATAATGTTTTGTATAACCTTTTATGATAAGGGATTTTCAAAAACTAAAATTTAAATTTAAATCCCATTAATTCCAAGATGAATTTAAAATATTGATGGCACAATTTATTGGAGTTTGAATTTCTATATTACCCCCATATTTTACAATATTTATATTTTTAATGAACATTATCACTTCGGTAGATTTCTATACATGGAAACCCAATATTAAATGAACCACCATACAAATATTATTATTTATATGTGATCATTATATTCCAGACATTAATATTTGTGGTTAGAATAAGGATAAAAATAATTTAAAAATATTTATAAAATATTCAGATAATTAACATATATATTCAAATAATGTCTTTATATGGTTTCAAATTCATTTTCTTTCAAAAATTAATTTTATTTGTCTCCTTGAGAAAAAAAATTGTTTTCTGAAACATCTAGAAAATTTATTTTAAAAAATAAAATCATTTTTTTAATAATCATGTCGAAATTATCTTACAATTATTTGTTTTTGGTAGTTTTTAATGATGTTATGTTTTCGATAAATATTGAAAAATATTGGGTTTTATTGAAAAAATAATTTTTACATTATGAATTTAGATGTTCCATTGGGATTTAAAATTGTTATAAAAGTAAAATAAATTATATAATATTATACTTAATAAAATATATAAAATTTTAATTATTTTGATATTTATTTTTTATATTAAAACTCTCTATACTTATGTAAAATATTTATTGGAAAACCAGTTTTTCATCTAGTCTGGATGATTAATTTTTAATTAGATACTACCACTTCTATGAATTGAATTTCAAAAAATGTATTCCTTATTTTTATTTGTATTTTTAAAACTGTATAATTTGATTAATTTTACACCCTAATTTTTCATTTTATTCTTTTAAGTCAGATTATCCTTTTGTTCAAAGTATCTCTCTTGAGTTTTGGATTTCTATTCCGAGTTTAGGGTTATTTTTATTCAGTTATAATGTTTAGGTTCATGGTTAATGGGTAACTATGAATCCTCCGGAGGTTGAGTCTCTTTTCAGTTCATTTTGAACTTGCACGGTTTTATTTTCACATGTTGTGCATAGTTTAGTCCAAACTATACAGCTCTTAAGGGAAACCAAGTGAGTTTTTGGTTGTCTCTAGTCACGGGAGCTTGGAATAAACAAGGTTATAAAACCCATAGTGAAGTCTTGTGCATGGTTCTGCAATTTAGTACAAAACTATTTCACATGATCAATATATAATTTACCATTTGAGGTGGCCAAATCATGTGGGTTCCTAGTTCTATTGTATGGTGTGCACAGTTAGCACATAGTTTGGGAATTGTGTGCCCTAACCCTCTGTAGTCCCATGTCATTAAATGTTTCAAAACACTCGTCTACCCTCATTGTATTTTAACCCCCAAAAGGGTCCATTTCTTCACCTTTTAATGTGTACAACCAAAAAGGATCCCCTCTCTAATTATCTATGCCTCCTCTTCTCTCCCAAGGGGTGGATCTTGTGACAACATCAAGTTTTGGTGCAAAATCATGAAGTTATTCTTCTTCTCTATTCTACCTCATCCTTCATCAAATTTCTTGGAGGTTCCTATTCTTACACTAACTTTTGGATCTAAGGGTAATGATTCCTTGAGTTTATATTGGGTGATTTGTGTTTTTAGGGTTTCTCTTCAATAAAAATGCCACTTTTTACACCTCAGTAGTAGTCTCAGGATGATATTATTAGAGAGATTGTGGTTTGAGGTAGACTTACCATTTCACATGTCCATTTAATTTAATAATAATTTATTTATTTATTTTCTAATCTTCTTTGAAAGTTAATTTGAGATGTACGATTTTTGAAATATTTTTATGATGCCCAAAGTGATGATTTCCTTGTTGTTTTCGAATTAAATGGTAATATTTTATTAATATATGAACACTAAGTGTTCTCTATAATTCAATGATGGTTTTTATGTGATTTTTTATTTTTAAGGCATGTTTTTTTATTTATAAATGTATTTGTAATCTAAAAATAATTTTTGGGTTTCTTAAATTCATTTCAATGTGAATTTGGATGTGGAAAAGATGTGTTGGATTTCTGTATTTTTTTAAATGGTGAGTTTTGGTTATTTAAGAAATTAATTAACATGTGGTGGTTATGTAATACATGTGTTGAAATTGTGAAAAAATTGTTTCACTGTAAAATCTCATTAGAAAATCTATTAAATGTGTTATGTTGACTGGAATGGGAATTCTGTAGTGTATAATCCTTCATTATCTATTGGTGGAAATTCAAGATGTTGTTCATTAGGATGGTACATGGTGATGCTTGTGTGAGTGATATATGTATATTTGGTTGGTTTCTTGTTTTGAATCATTATATCACCCAACATTAGTCTTGACATCATAACATGTCATAGCTAGTGGGTTTTTAGAGAATAATTTTTTCATTATATTTTTCTTCCACTCTATGTAGTGGACCTTAGTATGGGCCTTTCTATGCTTTGAGATAGTGCTCATCTATTATACAAAGTACAAAAAGAACCATGGATGTTGGTGGGAATAATTTCATTGAGTGATGCATTCCTACGTGATGAGTTAGATGTATATTGTGTTCATGTTTATTCACTAACCATCTAGGTTCTTCTATGTACTTTGGCACACTGTTTTCTACTGTCGATGATACATATTCATTGTTTGGTTGGTCACACATACGTTTTATATTTCCATTTAAATTGTTATGTGATCATTTATTGAGATCTATTTTTTCTTTTACTTCTTTGTTAAAAGTGTTATGATGGTTTTCAAATAATTATGAGAAATTATTTCCAAAAAATATTTTTCATGTACTTTCTCCATTTTTAAGTGAAAGCATCATCCTTCTCCTCTAAAATTACAATGTCCCCTACATGGAAAATAATTTGAGTATAAATGTAAAAGAGTAATGGATAATTTTTTTAAAGATTAAAACCATGAAAAACTAGTTTTATATGTTATATTTCAAACATGGGATTAATTATTCTATTTTTTAAAGAAAATTGATTCGGAATAGATTTGTTCATGCTCACCTACATTGTTTTAATATTTACAAATAAATTTTTCTTTTTATTATCATCAACTGTAGGTTCAGTCTTGGGTTCAATTACCTTCATTGATGTTTGGTTATAGAATAGAGGTTTCACCTCAGGGTAACATGGATACTATGTGGTCTTCATGTTCATCGTGATTTTTAGTTTTTTAGATTTTAATTTCTAATTTATGTATAAATACTTCTTAGTTGTTCTATTGATTTAACTTTTTCGATTCTTTATTTATTTTTGATTAAATAATTACCTTTCTTCATTTTTTATGATCAAGTCCCTAGTACCAACCCAAGAGGATTGGTAATGCCTCTCAAGCCTTTTCTAGGGCTGACACAGGTGACTGGTTAGGGGACACCCAGGTTTGGTTCATCACAAAATGGTATCAAAACCAATGTTCTTTTGAATACAAGGCCTCCAGAGTGCTCATTGTTATTTGGTATATTAAGGTAGATGGAGTAGGACTATCGGAGCATGGGGTGTTAGTCGTGGGTAGTGTTTGGCCAACACTTTCTGGACCAAACCTTGAGTTGAAATGGGAATTCAGGCTTTGATTGGTTTTCATTGTTCTTGTGGGTTGTTTGTTGTTTTGGAAAATGAAATGATGGTCAATATAATCATCTCAGTGAGTTCACAAGACCTAAATATCAATGTGAAGATGAGGAAAATGTCTTAAAAGAATCTAGGTGATGATTTTGTGATTGGAATATGCCACCAACTACATGGAGAAGTCACCCATAGACTCTAGTTTTCTCTATTGTGAGCATGTTTGTGTCTACATGATTTTGATATTGTGTTGGGAGATGTTGTATGGGATTGTAAAAACCTTGTATCTATAAGAAATTATTTAATTTATTCGAAGATAGAAAATGAGATTCCAAAGTGTTTCATGTGAATTCTTGTAAAAGGAATTATTATTAAGATTACTTATGGTGTAAAATAGGGATTGGTTATCAAAAAATTAGATTTATATAATTAATACTTGGGTTTTATCAAAATTTGTAGTTTGAGGAATTGAAATAAATTTTGAAATGAAACTATTTTGGGGAAATAGTTTTCATGAATTTCGTAAAAGTTTTGTGAAATTGGAAATGGGAAAAAGATTGAGAATTTTATAATATGAATACTATCATGATGCTTTTTTTGAAAGTGTGATTGTCTCATTTTGACCTTTGGTATTATCATGAGCACTCAAATGAAAAATAGTGTTTCAGGAAGTGGATGAGTAATGAAATAGGTGGATGATTTCATGTATTGGCACATTAATATATGTGTGTGAGTCCCCATGGAATAACATTCCTGAAGGTTCAATTCACCATGTATATTTTTTTCAAATTTTTTTTAGAGGGAAAATTGTAGTTTATAGAAAATTGATGGTTATGTAGAATATTTCCTTGTGATTACTGATTTTTTAAGTGGTTCTTTGATTTTGAGTTCTTATCAGTGAATTGGATTCGAACTGGTGCTTAGCTAGTTTTTTTGAAAAACATTCGTGGGAATATTTTGAGTTGTTCCCTTATGGGGTTTGCGTTTGTTTTTTTATGAGTTTTGGTCGATGAATTAGTATTTATTTGGTTCTTGGTTTTCATTATTGTTTTTGGTATGTCCTTGAAATGTCTCTATTAATGTTCGAGGTATGACTACGAGTGGTTTACCATTATTGGAAAATATAATTGATCAACTTAAGAAAATTCTTCTTGATTTTAAAAAGTCAGACCCGCCCCTCTTTAATGGTCAAGTATATGTTTATAAGTATATGACTGAATGAGGAGAATATAAAGGATCTTCAGTTTTTTGAGGTTTATTGAGCCTTAAGGTTTTGGTTCAAAACCTTTATATATGAATATCTTGATATGATGTGGTGGTATTTGGTTTTTAAAACCAATCATTGAGAAGAATTTACATAGGAATTATTCAAGGATTCATTCGTTCGGTGGTTTCAATCTGAGGTTTTGATGGTGAAGAAGGGGATGTAAATGTGATGTCATTGGAAAGGTGATGGATCGAAATTGGATTTTTTTTCATCATTTCAAGGATGAAACACCCTATATTCTATAATGGGTGGGGAATGATTCTGTGAAGGCATGACATTTGTAGAATGGGATTCGTCCTAATATATAGTCGATGGTGTCGAAATTGAGTTTAACGTCCTTTGCTGATGTGGTGAGGAAAGTTGTTCTGGTTGAAGCTATTCTAATAGGAGTACTTGAAGGAAAAAATTTTCCTCCTATATCTAGAAGTAGTTAAGTGATTCCCATTTAAGAGATTGTAATGGAGACTAACAATAGTGATTCTAGTAAGGGAATTAAAAGGCCCTATGATCTTTCATAAGCTTCTTCTTAGAGTAAGATCCTGATGTGTCATTAATATGACAATATCTGTAATAAGAAGTCATTGTACAAAAATAATATAAAGGACAACCATACCTATGGATACCTAGCTCACCTGCTGCAGTTTTTTTAGACAGTTCTAGGAAGCAATGTGGAGCTAGTTCCACTCCTTTAGAAGACACCCCATCCCATTTGTAGGATTGATGTGCTAGTCTGGGTTCAGTTTGAAGGCTCTTTCCATTTCATTTTTCATTTATCTATAGTAGTTGTTTTTATAGTGTTTTATTTTCCATGTGGTGATGGTGTCTTCCATTGTTTATTAATGTTATAAATGTAACAGTACGATTGTGATTTTTCTCAAAAAACATTATTTTAATTGAAGCATATCTTTTAGAAAAAAAAATCTCTGCCATTCTGCGTGAATGTGCATTATGTTGTGTTTCCTGTTTCTGGTAAATTCATTCTATTATATTTAAGAAAGTCTCAAGGGGTGTTGTGTTTGTGTGGTTCTTCTACATTTTTTGTTGATCTTCTTGGCTAATGTATTGGTGTTTTTTTTGTTGATGTTGGTTAGAACCCTAGATAAAATTATAATTTTGGGAGTCCATTATATCACCCATGTTTGTAATCTAGTTTGGTTTTCAGTGTTGTCTAGTAAGAGGTTGTTTATTTATGATTTGTGTGACTCTATGTATTTTCTATCTAAGTGGATTTTGAGTTCTTGGGGTACACCATATGGGTTTTTATGGTAATGATTTGTAGTATGTTGTTTATTATTTACATTTTTTTTGAAATGTAGTTTGGGTTTGTTTATCATTTTGGATAAGAGATATTACATCTGTTCTAGTGGTGGTTGAGGTGCTCCCAACATGATAAATTGGATCTTACAAGTGTTTGAACTTATGTTGTTGAATGATCATCTAGATATATTGTCACTTTATGAGGTCATAAAGCGTTATGGTTTAGAGGATTTTAAAACCCTATTTTTTATTATTTTTTAATTTGAGTCATCTTATCTTTTTCATTCTTAGTTTCCATCTTGAGTTTCTGGTGTTTTGTATTTAATTTTTTATTTTTGTGCAATTTTACTATAGTTTCATGATTAATGGGATACTATGTGGCCTCATGAGGATGAGTCTCTTTTATTTATTTATTTACGTTTCACAGTTTGAGTTCCATGGGTTGTGTATGGAAAGGTCCAAACATTGAAGATCCTAGTAGAAACCATGTAAGTCACTGAGTGTCATTGGTCAAGGATGAATATCCTAAGCGAGGTTAGGAAATATGTATGGAAGTCATGCACATGGTTATTAAATTCTTGATAGAACCATGCCACACATTTGGTTAATGGTTTACCAATCTATGCAGCCAAACATTCATGACCCATCCCAGAGGGGCTCATGTCGTGACTACCCCATGCATGCCTATGATAGTTCTGGGGTAGGTGATTGGATCTGAGATGGAATTTCCCACAAATGGGAGGCATTAGCCTAAACTACCTATAAACAAAAAATACACACCCACACACACGTCTCCAAGCCTAACAATGATGAAATGTGAAACAACTATAAGAATTAATGCATACAACTATGATCCCAAAACTAGAGTAGAACATGAAATAATGGAAAAGTTATCAGGGCCAAATGCAAGACCACCATAAAGAGTATGTACCCAAGTCCAACTAAAACTATAAGGAGTTCAACCTGCTCCAAGGGATAGGACTACATCAAAAGTTTGATCCTCTTAAACACTTATTTCTACCCAACTTGAGCTATGGTCCACCAACTTCTAGTCCTCCTAGGACACCATCCAAAGGGATTCTATCTGCACAAGACTTGAACTGTAGAGGTAAAGCCCGTTCGGGTTTTCATGTAACAATACACAGTAGGACAACCCAAAAACACTAAACACAAATAACCCAGTATAGTAAACTGAATACAAGATGTAAAATTGTATAATAGATACAATAAGAATAGAAAAACATGGATTACTCAGAAGAGAAACTTCACCATCATGTATTCATAACCAACTTCTCGTCATAAGATTCTCATTGAAGTACGCTCATTCTGGGAGAACTCTATACTTTAGCCGTGATATCATTGGAGACACTTGATGAAGTGGCCTAACTAATTTTGGACCTACCTAATTAGAACTCATTGGTCAAAGAAGAATATCATAACCAAGGAGGGATTCTTGTTCAGAACCATTGGAGACACCACAAACATAATTTGGATCAACCTTCTATATAGGGCATCATATGTCCATGGTTCTGCAAACCCTACTGATGAATACCCCTTGATGGAGGATAAAAATCCATCTTAGGGAGGTAATGATGATTCCATAAACTACTCTAAGGGTGATAGAGAATTACAATCTTGTCTTGTAGAGGGATTCACTAACTCTATCTAATACTTTTCTCTTAAAGGGGATTGCAGTCCCATGATGCGGGTGTAATGTCGCACTCTTCCCTCGAAGAAAGGACCAAGGGAATAAAATCAACCTATACTAGTCCAAATGTGGAAAAAGATCCTTTAATCCATATAAGTTACAAAAAATTGTTCTCGGTTTGATTTTCTTAATGTCACGATCAAGCTGCAGCTAATGGTACACTATTTGGATTCTCCATTTAGAAGTTATGATTGTTTGAACAAAACTGCACGGAAATCTATTAGGGCCCACAAACCAAACACTAGAATTATCCTCCCATAGAACCATCATCATGCTCAGTCCACTTTTCATTCCTAACAGACCATGGCGGTCGACCACTATCGTGGAACGTCGGTGGACCGACGCTACTGTCGGTGAACCTGCAGTAGCTCGAGTTGTTATGGTACCATGCTCGACTTCAAAGGGGAAACACCCAAGTTACTGGGCATCTGACCCTGGTCTGACCCGACCTGGATTTGACCTGCTATCCCTACCCAGATCTATCTAGTTTACCCAACATGGATTGGACCCATTGACCCGACTCAGATTCTCTATCCCTCACCACTGCCTCGCATCCACTGTTTTGTTCACTATTGCGTCTCATACTATCACCCGGCTCACCCCCCTATACTGCTCTCGGCTACACACTATGGATCTGTCTCCCCCACACGGTCATCATAGTGTGTCCTCATTTACTTCCAACACTTCTTCCGTGAGCCGGTTGTCCATTTAATGGGCCAACATGCCTCCATCAATCTCCAAAATGTGAAATGATAATAGATCTGAGCTCCTTGGGTCCTGATCAACACTGATCCAACTTGTTTTTTCAATTATACTCAATTACAAAGATCTGATAGAGTTCAAAACCACTTAAAATTTTTTTTCCCGGACCAGAGGGATCCAACTGGTGAAGAAACTGAAAAGGGAGGGAAAAAGACACAAAAAATGTTTTATTATCAATGGACAAGAGTTCTTTTTAAGAAATCAAGAATAAGGGTATTTGGGTGAGAAAAACAAATCAAATAAACCACAAGGAATAAAAACATGCAACCAAAAATGATCCATGAATCAATCCATTCATTGGATGATTCATGTTCATCCTTCAAATAAGTAAATGGGAATAAAAGAACTGAAACACACTCCCTACCTGATATTTGGTTCGATCATTGACAAATAAAAATTTTCTTTTTTTCATTGAAATGATCCTCTAACTCTGCTAGCATGCCGGTCAACAATCTAATCCTAATCTAATGTCTTTTGTGAAGAATTCACTCCTAAAATGATCTTCTATAATTTCAAGTGTTATATGGGTACCTTGGAATTTTGACATAAGGATAATTTTAAAAGAAACAATTTTATAACTCCACATGAATAATTAAATAATTCTTTTATCAAATAATTTATTCATTTTATGCCTGTGACAACTTTTTCACAAACAACCCATGCTGACCAATAATAGGTCGCACCTGTAGCAAAGATTCTATTCTAAACACAATGGTTCCCTTGGATTTCTGTTATGGGAAACTGTTTACAAGGTATTCTAATTTTTCCAAAAAATCATCCGTACGTGATTTTTAATAATGTAATATTTTTCAAACATTTGTTTTGGGCACACCGGGCCTCAGAATTGCATGCCTCCTCAGTTCATGATATCTAAAAGAATAAATATAAAATCAAAAATTATTACACATAAAATCTATGATGTTAAATTATCCCAACCTTCAGGGTTTATGTCCAAGAAAATACAAAACAAGGGCTAGTCAAATAGATGGGGGTACTGAGTGTGAATCTATGACTCTCGGTTTCGTGTGATCTCCAAGAGATCTCGATGCTACCATCTGACATGGAAAAATGGAATCCATCTCCCCTAATTTATCCTCTCATTATGATCCTAGATCTCCACTGCGTACTCAACAGAGGTCTCTACATCTTCAATGTCCATTTCATCGTAATTGATAATGTGAGATGGGTCATGCACATTCCTTATCCACTACGAAATGTAAAGGACATTGTGTACCTAATTTAACTATGGTGGTAGATCCAAGAGGTACACCACCTCACCAACTCTAGGTAGTATCTAGATATGGATGACAAACCTCGGGGATATATTTATACCCTGCTCAAATCTTTGTAATCCATTTTGTTCTGAAACTAGAAGGAATACATGGTCTCCCTATTCTAACTCCAAATGACTTTTTCACCTATCTGCATAAGACTTCTGACTACTCTCTATAGTCCTCATCCTCTCTTAGATGATCTTCACCTTATCGGTAGTATCCTACACAAAAATGTTCACATGAGTGAACACTCTCCTAGGTTAGTCTAGAAATGTGGTGACCTATAGGGTCTCCCGTAAAAAGGATTTAATGGTTTCATATGAATGGGGGAATGATAGCTATTGTTTTATGAAATATCCACTAGTGGTAACTGATCCTCCTGACTAAGGAAAAATTATAACATGAAATCCTATAAGATTTCCTCTTGAACTGAAATGGTCTGCTCGGTCTGGCCATCTTTTTTTGGGTGAAATGTTGTGCTCAAGCATAAATGGGTCCAAAACCTCTATTGTAATCCCTACCAAACTGGGATGTAAAGAGGGAATAACGATATAAATAATAGATGATTGATCTCAATGGATTCGAACTATATTTTTCACATAGTTGTGTCCCATGCTCTAAACTAAATTCTTCTCTCGGATAACTAAGAAGTGGCTGGAAAAGTTGACATGGAAAATGATCTCTGAGATGGCATCATGTTACCTATACATACTTGGTAAACCAATAATGAATTTCATAGATACCCCATCACAATTCCTCTATAGTACCTCAAGGGTTTGATCAGAACATACTAGACCACGATGCTCATCCTTCACTTGGTGAAAATTAAGGCACTGATATAAGAAATATGTAACTACTTTCTTTATCTATGGCCACCAAATCTGACGTCGGAGGTTTAGGTATATCTTTTTCACACATGTATATACCGCTAAAGGGTAAATATAAAACTCCCACAGAACCTCCCAATATAACTCCATTGTTAAAACTTTACATCCTCTAAAAAGAATGAGGTGTTCTACACCTTTTAAATATCCATAATGTGAAAGCCCTATGGATATCTCAGAACGTAGGGTTTTGCAGTCGGTATCCCCAAGCTACATCTCCATATCTTACTGTAATAGTGGATGTATGAAAACCATCCACTGGAGTTAATATGCTCCATATCCATCTATAAAGGATATCTATAATGATGCCAACTAAATCAGTGCCTCATTCATAAATGGAAAACTAGATCTCCAACTAAAAGCATATCCCACCACATAACCTTCATAGGTGCATAGGAAATCCCAAATTCACAGTCTTGGAGGAACTATATCCATCACCTCTATCTCAAGTTGAGGTTCTTCTGAGAGATGATATACTTGAGATTCTATTGGTTAGAGTAGATGATAAACTTCTCTCTCGTTAGGTAGTGTCCCTTCATCTTAGATGTGAAAACTACCTATACCTACTCAAGATCATGGGCGACATAGTTATACTTGTGTGGTCTCAATAGGAATTAACCATCGACAATCACTACATGCCTCTAAATCAGGACATCATCAAGCCCAATTCGGAATGCATCACAGAAAACTATATACTCAGCACCCTCCTCTTGAAATCTCAAGAGGGAGCGCTCATAAATCTCTACCTCACTAGTTGAAATGTTTCTAGAACACCTATTTCCACATAAATGTTTTTTCCGGTCGTGTAAAAGCTGTGAAGTGTGCTTCCACTCTAGAGAATTTAGGTTCAATCCTCTAATAGTACCCTATCAATCCTACTAAAATCTTCTCCTTAGTAACACTTTTATGTGCCACCCAAGCAATAACTACCTCAATTGTAGATGAATATAGTTTAACTCCATCCTTTGAGAAAAAATGTGCCAAATAATAGTCCTCTCAAATAAAGAACTCACACTTTGAGAGATTCCCAAAATGTTTGTTCTCTTAGAGTGTTTCTAGGACTATCCTTAACTATCTCTCATGCTTCTCCTTAGACACTAAATATAGTAGGATGTCATTGATGAAGACCTCCACAAACCGTTCTATGTAAGTATAAAAAATCTGGTTTATGAGCCCCATGACCACTGTGGGTGAATTCATCATGTCAAATAGAACCATAATGTACTCAAAGTTATTGTAACTACGTCTTACAGTTGTCATTGTTATATCCTCATCCTATACTCGTAGCTGGTGATAGCCTAATATGAGGTCAATCATTGAGAATAATCATTCCCCTTTGAACTGATAAAAGAGGTCATTGATCATTAGTAATGGATACTGTTTATTCTTTGATAGATGGTTTAAGTGCAGGAAATACTTACATAGAACTCATGTTCTCATGTTACTTCTTGGAAAACAATACTAGGATACCCCGGGGAAAATACTGGTCTCATAAATACCTTCATCATTAAGTGTCCTCCATCTATATCTTCAACTCACAAAGTTTTTGGAGATCCATCTGATATGCATTTTTATATATCGATTCCATGTTGGGGTGTAGATCATTCCTGAAGTCCATCTCTTTATGGGGGTAAACATAGTGAATCTTCAAGAAAGACTTCCTTATACATCACCACCACTGTAGGAAACTAAGGACTCATATGATCCACTACACCGAGTGTGATGCTATCCAACTGATTAACAATTATTTGCACCCTCATATGGTTGAATCCATCCTATGTTTCCTGGATATTTCTTCCCCCAATAAATGGAGTACTTGGGTTCATCACTGCAGAAAACACCACACTCTTGACATAAAATTGTCAATCAGAGCATGAGGTGTGGATAACTAGTCTATTCAAATAACGGCATTGTAAGGCCCCGATGCAGCTACCATGTGATCCCAACAAAAACTCTCAACTCCATGATAAATGTCACACTATCGATACCAGTGTGTGATCATTGATTCTTCTATAGTAGGAATAATCAAGCATAAGTGTTGAAAAAATGGTTCAAATGGAATCTCCAAGTCCTGAATTGGATCCAGGGTGAAAAATAATGACTAGAACATGTGTCTATAAATACTATAGATGAGGAATAAAAGACATAGATCATACATTTTACCATACCTAGAGCCTTAGTATTATAAGTATCCATAGACTATTGAATCCTCATCCCTATCCACAATCTCCCTAATCCTGAAGTTCACCACTTAGGGTAGTGGTGGTAATAAGTTGAACCAAGGACTGACTCATGCTACCCTACTAGCCCCTCTACCCTGTATACCAAATAGTTGAACACCCTACTCATATCTCAGCCTCTATCATGGTGGTCCATCGACCATCTCCGGATCATTTGTATGAAGGGTATTCCAATCTCGATCTATATTTCCTTGAATGTTCCATGAGAAACACCACATGTCCCTTGTCGGATTCGAGCTTCCATTGGAGGACTGAACCACTGATAATGAGTCCTGGGATCCTCTCCTGAAGTGACAGACCCACTTGTATCCTTATGACTGTGGTCAGCTACCAGTGGATGGTGTCTCAGCTATAATATTCTCACTACTATCTCCCACTGCTAGTGCCTCCACTTCCAAGAAATTTTCCATTAATAGGGCCTTCTCATGTTCCCCATTATTGTTGGAAATTATAATGGTTACAACAAATTCCATGATGTCCCGGCGTAATCTCTACTCAAAAGTCTGATCCATGAAGAACTGGTCCCACACCATATCAATGGATTAGGATGAATGATCAGTAAATTTCGATGAATACTCTTTCATGGTCATACTGCCCTACTAAGGATGTAGGTTCTCTAATATGTGTACTTATAGAAATCTGGATAGAGAAAACTCCTCTTTGAAGAGATGATTGAATTCTGTCCTGGAGAGTGTTATCTTGTCATTTGACTATGTCACCATGATCCATCATCGCACCATAGATCCCTAAAAAAGACTCACGATATAGATTACCATATATTCAGTAGGTTCCCACACAAGGTGGAAAACATGAGTTAATATATATAGACAATACTTAGCCATATGGGGTTCTGGATCTCGTCAAAACATAAGAGGTCAATGTATCTTCAACTTGTACAATTCAATCAGCCTACGTGATTCCTCAGCTAGTTGTGCTGGTAGTAGCTGATACTCGATGTGTGGTGGTATAGCTGGTAAACCACCTGGAGGTTCTATCTTCGGTACATGCCCCAATATTGATGCCTTGTCACAACGTGGATTATCCTTGTGATCACATGGTGGAATCCATAATGGCTATCTACATGGAGGAATCTTGAAATAAAACAAGATATACCATGTTAAATAGAGTATATCTAGGGTGGTGAATCAAGAAGGACATGGAAGAAACAACTATTCTTACGTGATGTAAGTGCCATTATTTTTTCCTACAACTAGTCTTCTCATGTACTGAGTTGAAATGAAAGTGCTCAATGTCTTGGTTCATGGAAACATCATCCTTTACACTAACAGTGGAGCCCCTGGCCCAAAATCCAAACATGAAGCACTTAACATTATTTCCTCAACCTAACCTCATAGACTCTTGGTCCAAATGTAGAACCAACCATCTCTGATATGACTCTTTCACAACCCATCCTAATGGGGCCCATTACTTCACTACCCCATCCCTAATTCTTATAGGCTAGGGTTTGGGGACTATCACAGAGTAGGATTTTCCCACAAATGAGAGCTTCTATCCTAATGTACACATACACACTACACATCTTCAGCCAACAAAATGCTAAAATGTCAATCAACTGAAAGAATTCAAGCATACATCTAATATCCCACAACTATAAAACAATAGTAAGTAAGGGAAAATTAAACAACGAGAAATACAAGACCACCACAAAGAGTCTTTATAAAATTCCAACTAAAACTATAAATGGTCTAACCTACTCCAATGAAGAAGACTAATTCAAAGGTATTCTATTGGTCAAGTCCTTAGGCTTCCAAGATCCATATTTTTCCAACTTCTCCTAGATCTCATAGAAAAATATCGAAAGGGACATCGTCTGCACAATAAAAGACATGTGCATGAAAATCCTAGAGGGTTGAGTGTAACAATACTCAGTAGAACACCTCAAAAACACTAAATAAAAATCACTAAGTATAGACACTTTAATACAAGATGTAACACTCAATAATATATACTAGAAGAAATGAAAACCTTGATGTACTCAAGAGTTATTCCATGCCATCATACAGTCATAAACAATTACTATCCAAATGATTCTCCTCGAAGATCACTCATTCTTGGAGAACTTGCTCCTCGAGCTATGATATCATCCAAGGAAGTCCACAAAAAGTTCTAGATAATTTGGTCCCTACCCAATCAAAAATTATTAGTAAAATAAGACTAAAATACATATATATGGGGTTACTCCCCGAACCAATGGGGACACCATGAAGCGAATCTGCATCAACACGCTATGGAGGGGACAAGATTCCAATGACTGCACAAACCCTACAAATGTGGCCTGTTATATGGAGGATAAATATTCTGATCAGGGAGGTCATAATGATTCCACAAACTCCACTAGGGATGATAGAGGATCACACTCCAGTATCATAGAGGGAAGCCATATCTCTATTTAAGACTCGACCACTTGAGTGGATTACAATCTAATGATATGGATGTAATTTCTCACTATACCCTTATGGAAAGGACCAAGGCAACACACTAAACCTATAATTTTCTAAACTAGGAAGGAGTAGGGCCTCATATATGAATAAGGTTCTAGAAATTTGTCTTAGGTACACGTTCTAAATGTTAGTGTCACCCTCCCACTTACAGTATGTTGTTTGGAGGCTTTGTTTTGGGGTTATGACAGTTTGATTGAAGCAACCTGCAAATGTTCTGGGGCCGATGGGCCTACCGCTAGGGTAGGTCCACCAAAACTAATGGTTGGTCCACTAACCACCATGGTCGGTAAACCTAACATGCGGACTAGACTCCCATTGACCTGCCATCGAACTCAGTCCACATGTTGCGCCAAATTAGCTACTATGGTCAACTGCATGCAGACTGGTCACATAGTTGGTGCACCCATGGTGGCTCGACAAACCAATTCACCACTATTTACCACCATAGTTGAAAATAATTGGTTTCCTCCTTGGTTGTTCTGGATTGATAGGGGATGACCTAACCCATATTTGACCTTCTAGCTCAACTTGGATTTTTCATGTTGACCTGACCCGGATCCGACCTATTGACCAGACAAAGATCCAATTTTTTTACTATTTCCTCATGTCCTCTACTACATCTCACATAGTCACCCATCACATATGCCTCATCTTCTCCTGAAATCACTCAATTGATTCACCACTGCAGGCTGCACAAGGCTTCGTCGCATGCACACGGGCCGCCACTATGCCCTGCCGTGCACTGCCATCTACCACAATTATAGCTTTCATGTACTGTTGTTCCCTTCAATGGACCAACAAACATCCTCCAATGCTTGGAACATGACAAGTTCTTAGATAATTGATTTTTGGGACTCGATCATCACTAATCAGGACTTGGATGTTGATTTACTTCAAATCAACAGGTCTGATTGTGTTTTAAATCACCCTGAAATGTAGTGATGGGACCAAAATGATCTAACCGGTGAAGGAAAACAGAAAGGAGGAATAAAGGCACATGAAAAAAGTTTTATCATCAGTGGACAAGTTTTCTTCCTTAACGATCAAGAATGGATGATTTGGTTTAGAAAACCAGATCTAATAAACCCCATGGAATAAAACCCACAATAAGCATGATCCTGGAATCAATCTATTCATAGATTGATTAATTTTTTCATAGAATTATATAATAGGGAATAAAAAATAAAAAAATGCACCACCTAGAGTATGGACCGATCTTTGATGAAGAATAGTTGATTTTTCATCATTGATGAGATCCTCAAACTCTTATGGTGTGCCGATCCATTATTCGATCCTAATTTATTTCGTCTCCCAAGAACTCTCTAATCCAATGTTCACTTAGAAGTTAAAGGGTAATAAGGATATTCCAAAGATTATTAAATAATGATACATTTAAAGGAATCAGGTTTCTATGTCAACAAAAATAATTAAAATAAATTTCTATCGAATTATTTTATTAATTTTATACTCGTAACAACTTTTCCACAAACAAAATATGTCGACCAATGTTAGGTAATGCTTATGGTAAATTTGATATTATTAACTCAAAGGAGCCCTTGTATTTTTTAAATGAGTACACATTTATTATTTATTATACCTTTTAGGAAAATCACACACACATGCTATTTAATATTTAAATATATTTCAACCATTTGTTTAGGGAACACAGTGGCTCGGAATCATGATCCATATTAGTACCATGTCATGAAAATATTCAATAAAATATCTAAAAATAATACACATAAAATATGTGATTTTACAAAAACCATGCGGGTTCTCATTCTATATAGTATGGGGTTCATGGTAGGCACAAATATTTTCAAAACGTGCGGCCAAACCGTGAAGAGTGCCTAGGTCATTATAAGTGTTAAGTACCTCTTATACACTCTTAAAATTTTAACCCCAAAACACTCCATATCTTCCCATCCTTGTTCATTTTCACCAAAGTAATCTCCTCCCTTCTTCTACAAGCTTCATATCCTATCCCAAGGGTTGGATCTAATGACTTCTTCATGTTTTGTGGATAATTCTTAATGGTATAATCCTTCTATCTTATCCCACATCCTATTTCTTCCAATTTCATGGTAGTCCATCTTCTTCCTTGGTCTTTTGGATATATGGATCATTTTTCCTTCAGTATATGGTGGGGGTTTCATGTTTTTAGGTTTTCCCTTCATTGATCTTGCATCTTTTAACACTCGTGATGTTGTCTTGGGTTGTATTTGTATATGAAATTAACGTTTGAGGTAGGATTACCTTATCACATGTCCTTTAAATTTTATAATCGGTGATTTGTAACTTTTTCACCTTTCATGGATTTTAATTACTACTGTTTGATTATTGGAATAATTTTTTTACGTGCAAAGAGGTCATTTCTTTCTTTTTTTGAATCAAATGTTAATTATTTTCATGATATGTGAACCAAGAGTTTGATAAAATAACAGGCCATATTTATTATGTTTTTTATGATTTCTAAGTAGTTTTTTGGATTTGTAAATGTATTTTTTTCTAAAAGTATGGTTTGTGTTACCAAAATGCGTTTATAAGTAGTTTTGGGATGTGAAAATTATGAGTTCAATTTTAATTTTTGAAAATGGTTTGTGTGGGCTCTTAATGAATTAATTTGACATGTGAAGGTTATGTCAGGAATATTTAGAACTTGTGAAAAATTGGATTCATTGAAATACAATCCTTGAATAATATCATCCCATAAAAATGATGAATTTTATAGGATCTCTTTAATGTGGACTCCTTTAGGATTTATTGGGTGAATTGAAAGAGGATATTCTATAGGGTTGTTTGGGTGCTTCTTGTGTGTGTGATATATGTATATATAGTGTTGGGTCGGAAGAATCCCGAGGGAAAGGATGGCAAGAGGGGGGGTGAATTGCCTTTTAAAAAATTGATTAACAAATTAAAAATCAAAGTAAAGTGCAGCGGAAATAAAGAGGCAATCACACAAGAAATTGATAACGGAGTTCGGCCAAAACCCGGCCTACGTCTCCGCTCCCAACTCAACCGTTGAGAGATTCCTACCGCTTGCTTTTCAATGGTTTTAGCAAGAAACCCACTAGGCTTTGAGGTAGCACTAGGACCTATTACAGCTTGCTTTTGTGGTTTAGCAAGAACCCACTTGCTTTTGATGGTTTAGCAAGAACCCACTATCCTTCTTACAGGTGAAGGATAGCTCACCTATGTCTCAAGCTATTTAAAGGAAAGCTTGGCAACCTTGTCACACCTTAGTGGTGATGTGAAACCCAAAGAAAAGAGGGGATGAGAAAATTGGGAGTTTGTAGGCACAAACTCAAAGTTAAGCTCAAAATAAATAAAACACGAAAAACCGTGATTGGGAAGACTTGGGCGCCAATTGGATGATGGAGTTGATGTAGCGTGCTTTCCCAAGCTTCTTGAGTGGTGCTCTTGGATGTGGAAATGGATGGAGCACTTGGGGTTCTCTTGGAACAATCCGCCGGAGCTTCGCCAAAATGATCAACAATGTGTCCGGTGGCTTGTATTGAGTTCCGGGGCTTCCTAGGCCTTTATTTATAGGCTAGGAACCTTCAAGTATCCGTTGGAGGGCTTTGGAGCCGTTGGAAAAGGCCTCGGAGCCGTTGGGAGGCTTTTGGAGTTGACTGGTCAAAGCCAACGGCTAGTTTGACCAGTGCTACCGGCTGGCCGGTGCAGGGCCACCGGCTGGCCGGTGCCTTGACAGTGGCTGAGTCTTCTTTTCCAGGCACCACCGGTTGACCGGTACATCTCCACCGGCTAGCCGGTGCCTTGGTAGAGAAGAAGTGTCTTGATCCAGGCTCCACCGGTCGACCGGTGAGGAGCCACCGGCTGGCCGGTGGAAAGACAGTAGATTGCACTATTTGGGCTGGATGCCACAGGTCGACCGGTGGCAGAGCCACCGGTCGACCGGTGGGAAGGCAGTAGCTTCCACTGTTTGGTCTGGATGCCACCGGCTGGCCGGTGGTGAAGCCACCGGTCGGCCGGTGGACTGAATTTCAGTCCATTTCTGCCTCTTCCTTGGTCAACTTCTTGGCAATCAAATGCCTATCAACACAAACACTTAAAACACAATGTTAAACACATATTAAAGTGATTGTGATCATGAAAATCAAAGAGTGTGGGGTACAACAATCTCCCCCTATTTTGATGATCACAATCACTTATCAAGCAATGTAAAAACTTAAATGAAATGCATGCCTAAATGATAAATTGAAAATAAATAATAAGCGTGATAAAAAAGATTCTCCCCCAATCAATCAAGAAATTTCTCCCCCTTTGTGATTATCAAAATAGAGTGGGGCATATAACTTGATTGAGGGAATCGAAGAAAAACGAGATTTTAAAACAATTGAAAATGATACTAATTGTTGGAAATTTTGAAATGAAAAATTGAATTGAAAAATTTGAATAACAGTTTGAATTGAAAGTTTTGAATCAAAAACCAATTGAAATTCGAAATTTGAAACCAAAAGAAATTTTTGAAATTGAGAGTTTTGAATCAAAAATGAAAATTCGATACCAACTGTTGGAAATTTAGAAATGAAAATTTAATAGAAAATTTTGAATTGAGAATTTTGAAACCAAGAGTTGAAATTGAAAGTTTGAATTCATAAAAAGGCCTAACTCCCCCTAAATAAAAACAATGAATCACCGGGGAGTGGGATTTTGAAAAGAGATGATTTTAGGCCCGGAGAGACTTGCAAGAAGGGATTTTTCAATCCATACTTGTCTCATAGCGGGTCTTCTTCTATAAAACTCATCGGAAAAGAAAAAACTTTTGGGTTGACCATACCGGGCATTTTTACAATTACATTCATAAATAAGGTGCCCGGGTTTTTTACAATAATTACAAAATTTAAATTCGGAGCTCCCCCTTACAAAAACAGTTTGAGCATGGGAGGAGGAGGCTCGGTTGGTATAGCCAAGTCCATTGGTGGTTCGGGATATACGTTGGGAACCAAGTATATTTTTCAAATTTTGTTCACCTTGGGTGAACTTGGCTAGGGTCTCTCTAAGGTCTTTGATGGTTGATTCCATGGAATCAACATTTGGAAAATTTTGGATTTTAAGGGAGAGTTCCTCCTTCTCTTTAAGAAGTTGTTCTTTTTCGGAGGAAAGTTTTTTGAAAGACTTTTTCAAAGCAACGAATTTTGAAGATAGTTCATGAAAACCTTTTTCTAATTGGTCTCTAGAAAATGAGAGTTCTTCATAAGATAAATGATTCAAAGAATTGGAATTTGAAGAACAAGAGGAGGAGGAGGATGAAGAGGAGGAAGATACCTCATGTTTTGCCATTAGGCAATTATTACCATTGTCGCTCGAGGAGAAAGAAGAGAAGGAGGAGCTATCACTCCAAGTTTTCTTAAAAGCCTTCTTCTTCTTCTTCTTGGCCCTTTTCTTGTGAGGTGGGCAAACGGGCTTGATCTTTTCGTCGGGTTCTTGCTCTTGAGCGGGTTCTTGCTTTTGAGCGGGTTCTTGCTTTGGAGCTTCGCTAGTACCTTCATAGGTTAGTTCTAAAAGCTTCCAAATATCATGAGAAGATGTGCAAGAAGAAATACAATCAAAAACATAACGATCTAACCCACAATGTAGAGCATTCATGGCTTTGCCATCAAGCTCAAAATTTGCAATGTCTATGGGGGTCCATTTAGATTCGTCGAAAGAAGTGAGGGTAAAACCATGCATAACAATTTTAAAAATTGGATAGCCAATGCTTTTAAGAAATGTTGACATGCGGGTTTTCCAAAAAGTATAATCGGCTCCATCAAATAATGGAGCACGATCCAAAGAATGTCCTTCGGGGGAAAAAGAGGTTGAAGCGGTAGAAGCCATCAAAAAATAGGATCTTTAATTTGAAACCGGTTAGGGAATTATTCAAATACGCGCTCTGATACCAATTGTTAGGACGGAAGAACACCCCAAGGAGGAATGATGGCAAGAGGGGGGGTGAATTGCCTTTTAAAAAATTGATTAACAAATTAAAAATCAAAGTAAAGTGCAGCGGAAATAAAGAGGCAATCACACAAGAAATTGATAACGGAGTTCGGCCAAAACCCGGCCTACGTCTCCGCTCCCAACTCAACCGTTGAGAGATTCCTACCGCTTGCTTTTCAATGGTTTTAGCAAGAAACCCACTAGGCTTTGAGGTAGCACTAGGACCTATTACAGCTTGCTTTTGTGGTTTAGCAAGAACCCACTTGCTTTTGATGGTTTAGCAAGAACCCACTATCCTTCTTACAGGTGAAGGATAGCTCACCTATGTCTCAAGCTATTTAAAGGAAAGCTTGGCAACCTTGTCACACCTTAGTGGTGATGTGAAACCCAAAGAAAAGAGGGGATGAGAAAATTGGGAGTTTGTAGGCACAAACTCAAAGTTAAGCTCAAAATAAATAAAACACGAAAAACCGTGATTGGGAAGACTTGGGCGCCAATTGGATGATGGAGTTGATGTAGCGTGCTTTCCCAAGCTTCTTGAGTGGTGCTCTTGGATGTGGAAATGGATGGAGCACTTGGGGTTCTCTTGGAACAATCCGCCGGAGCTTCGCCAAAATGATCAACAATGTGTCCGGTGGCTTGTATTGAGTTCCGGGGCTTCCTAGGCCTTTATTTATAGGCTAGGAACCTTCAAGTATCCGTTGGAGGGCTTTGGAGCCGTTGGAAAAGGCCTCGGAGCCGTTGGGAGGCTTTTGGAGTTGACTGGTCAAAGCCAACGGCTAGTTTGACCAGTGCTACCGGCTGGCCGGTGCAGGGCCACCGGCTGGCCGGTGCCTTGACAGTGGCTGAGTCTTCTTTTCCAGGCACCACCGGTTGACCGGTACATCTCCACCGGCTAGCCGGTGCCTTGGTAGAGAAGAAGTGTCTTGATCCAGGCTCCACCGGTCGACCGGTGAGGAGCCACCGGCTGGCCGGTGGAAAGACAGTAGATTTCACTATTTGGGCTGGATGCCACAGGTCGACCGGTGGCAGAGCCACCGGTCGACCGGTGGGAAGGCAGTAGCTTCCACTGTTTGGTCTGGATGCCACCGGCTGGCCGGTGGTGAAGCCACCGGTCGGCCGGTGGACTGAATTTCAGTCCATTTCTGCCTCTTCCTTGGTCAACTTCTTGGCAATCAAATGCCTATCAACACAAACACTTAAAACACAATGTTAAACACATATTAAAGTGATTGTGATCATGAAAATCAAAGAGTGTGGGGTACAACATATAGCTGGTTTCTTGATTATCATGATTAGATCACTACATTTTAGTCTTGAAATGGGAACCTATAATAGCTAGATAATTTTTTAAAAATGATTACTGTGCTAGCATTGGATTCTACTATTGCTAATGGCCCTTAGTATGGACATTACTCTCATTGGGGATAATTTCCCATAGTTAGGAAAGGTATGGAAAGAACTGAGAATATATCCTGGAATGTTTTCAATGGTTGAGGTATGCCTACAAGATGAGTCAGATGTATATTATGTTCTAGATTACTCACTAATATCCTCGGGTTTCCCATGTAGTTCAACACTTAGTTTTATGTGGTGGATAATTGAGATGATGTGTTTGGTTAGTCATGAATACTTGTTATATTTACATTACCCTTATTTTGGGGTCATTTCTCCTACTCTCAAGCATGTTGTACATCTTCATTAAAAGTGATGTGTTGGTTTGTAAATTATTATGGAATATTAGTTTTAAAAAATTGGTTTCTCTTCATTTCTCCCATTATAAGTGAAAACTTCATTTTTCTCTCTTAAAATTCTAATTTCCCATTCGTGGAAAATAATTTTTTTTAAATGAAAAAGGTAAATATAACATTTTTTAATGAGTAAGATGTTTGAAAATATAGTTATTTATATTTTATTTCAAACCATGTATTTCTTTTTTTATAGTAAATTCATTTTGAATATATTTTTTGGGAATAAAATTTATTTTAATACTCACCCATATAGTTCATTCATGCTTCTAGATTATGGTTCATGTTCTGGATCAGTTTCAATCACTTTAGATAATGGACGGTTATGGAATGTAGAGTTACCAATGCGGTTACATGGAGACATAGTGGTCATAAAGTTTATATTTGGTTTTTATTGTTTATTTTTCAATTTTAGTTTAAATTTTTTTCTAGTTGTTCAAAATATTTATATTTCGGACTACAAAATTTATTTCCACAATTTTGTTTATTTATTTTGGGTGAAGTCATCCCATTTGTTTCATGTGGTTTCTATTAGTGATTGTTTCCAGCACAGGAGGACCATGAATTACTATAGGTTATTTTCTCAGGCTGATTTAGGTGATAGTTTAGTGGTTGACACAGGTTGGTTCATAATAGTGATCTTATTTTTTCATAATTAATTGTAAAAAATAGTACAAATTAATTATTGTTATTAATGATAAAATGGTTTTACTGGGTGGGGTGGTTAAGTTAAAAATATTAGGATGACAATGACATAAAAACTAGTCCATTCTTATTTTATGTCCATATTTCAACAATATAACATCCATTGTTTTTTTTATAATTATCTATTTTGTAGTCAAGTACCATGTGAAAAACATGGGTTAAGTTTCTTTTAAAAAAATTATATCTGTGTCCTCTCCCTTAAATAAAAAATATCACCCCTCTCCTCTTCACAATCGAAAAGTGTCTTGACACATCCTAGAGGGGCCCAAGCCATGACCAACCCAAGCATACATCCAATAGTCCAGGGGCTAGTGAGTAACACTGAGTGTGATTATCCTAAAAATCACAAACATTACCCTAATATACCTGTATTCACACACACATCACCATGATAAATATGATAAAATGTAAAAAAAACTTAATAAATATTTCATTCAAACCACAATATCCCACATTCAGAGTACGATAAGAAGAAATGCAAAGTAAACATGGCCAAACACAATCCCACAACATAGAGTCTATAATACAAGTCTAACCTAGAAGAAAAGGTACTGGTACTACTTTCTAAAATCCTCAGGAACACACCATGAACTATACAGTCTCACTAAGCACCACCTAGTCCTAGTCCACCTAGGACTCTGTCAAAAGGCCATTTGTCTTCAAAAAACATGACACATTTGGAAAAATCCCATGCAGGGGTGAGTATAAAAACACTCATTACGAAACCCCAAAATCACAAACCAAAACTAAAAAGATAATTATATTCAACTCCATAATATTAAATTTCTACAACACATAACACAATAACATTTAGAGATACTCGTGTGACAAACTATGCAATCAAAAGATCATAACCAATAACCATCCATATGATTCTTCTCAAATTACACTCATTCTAGGAAAACATACTCCTCAAGCCACAATATCATTATGATCCTCAATGAAGTGTTCTTGTTAATTTGGGAACTACCCAAAGAGAATGAATTGATTAAGGAAGACTATGACAATATAGATGGGGTTAAACCCAAAACCAACTAGTAGGCACCACTGATTAGGGCTAGAACGACTGGGGGACACCACCGACCATATAAATGTGGCCCACTAGATAGAGTACCATCAACCTTCTCTAAAAGGTCAGGTCAATTACATGATTCTACTTGGGTTGACAAGATATTTGACTATAATCTTGTGGAAGGATACCATACTCTATCAAAGATTCAACCTCTAGATGGGATTACAATCCACTAATGTGGATGTAATTCCATACCGACCCATCGAGGAAGTCATGAGGGAATTATCTCAACATATAGTGGTCCAAACATAAAATTTACCATTTCTCTAAAATTTCCATTGTCAATGATCGTGTATAATCATTGTCGATGGATCAATGTTTTGATGCTCTATTTATAAGATATGTCCATTTGAGAAAAAAATTCAACAGAACTACCGGGGGACTGCATACCTAACGCTAGGGTTGCCAGCTATGGTCGATCAACTTAACATATAGAAAAACCATGTGGTTAGTGCACCCATAGTCGCTCGAGCTCCCTCAGCCCCTCGGTCGGCCGTCACGATCGGCCACCCCTGAGCTCCACCCTAGTTGGCCTGGATCCAACCAAGTCCATCCCAAACCACCGGTCGGACCCAAATATCTAACCCAACCCATACCACATATGTCACAATTACATACCATGTGGTGCCACCACTACATCCAACTATTCTGGCCATGTTGGCTCCCCACGTCTACTACCACACCCGACTACAATGCCTGTGGCACCAACCACCATTTTCGGTCATCCATACTGCGGTGCACCACCTTCTGCACCAGCCACCACTGCCTTCATATTAGTGAGATTCCCCATCTTCTATGATTTCTAAAAATTGAAATGGTCATATATCTGAGATCTTATAACCCTCATTGTCATCAAACAATGTTTCATGTCATCAGATCTGCTCGCAAAATGAATTAACTCATCATTTATCATTTTGTGTTGAATAACAAAAATCCAGGAAACAATCATTATCTAAATCACTTTTTCTATGTCATCACACCTTCTTCATGTTTTCCTAATGACATTTCTATGATATGGGATCATTTATCCAATAATCGGGTGTGCAAAGATTGATTGATCGGGATGTTTCGAACCCTAGGCTAATGAGAAATGCTTATGGTGAAATGCATAATTGTTATAGAAAATAAAAATAAATCATAATAAACAAGCCTCAATCTATTTTCATGATAATATTGGTTCATTTCCATTTTAACTGAAAATGAATCCATCTCATTATTAATCCATTGAAACTTCTCCCTTTAAAATCCACCCAAAATAAATCCCATCCTATAATACATATGATCCATCAATCAATATATTAATATATTGATTTGTGTTCATTTTAGAAATTATTAATATAGAATTAAACAATTTAATCACAAACCTTACCACGATATGGATCAATCACAAATGAAGTACAAAAATGCATCAGTGTCCTTTCCATTGGTGTGACACTCAAATTCTATTTGCACACTGATACTAAATGATAGATTTTTCTGCATTCATCCACAGAATCTCCTCCACTATATTCTATCTCCAATTCCCAGTTTACTAGTCCAGCAATGAAATATAGTTATAACTAGGTTTATAAGGGATTCTATCAGTTCATTGCATCATCAAAAAAATTAAATTTATTTATTAAATTTTTTTATTATTTACATCAGTGATAACTTTCTCATATATGCCTCATGCTGAAAAATGTCCAGCATTAACAAAAGTTAAATCATACATACTATGAATCCACTCTTCTAAATTCAACGATTCCGTCATATTTTGGATATGGGCACCTATCTGGGATTTATTCCACTTTTCCAGGAACACCAGGAGTGTGTGATAATGAATATTTTGATATTTTTCAAACATTTGTTATGTTCACACCGGGTCTCAGAATCCCACACTGTCTCAGTGAATGGTCCTGAAATAAATATATATGATATCAAAAAATATAAAAAGGAATATCTAAAATATTAAAGTCTCCCTACCTTGGTGTTTTATATCCCTAAAAATCCAAAATAAGGGCTACTCCAACAGATCAGGGTATTGAGCACAAATTTGAGTCTTCAACTCCCTTGTCCTCTCTTGAAGATTATTGTTCTCCCACTAGACAAAGGGTAAATTAATTGATCACTCATTAACTTTACACTCATGAAAATACTCCATCTATACTGGTCAATCTTCCAAATTCACTCCATCCTCGATTTCTAGGTCACCCCATTCGATGATGTGTGATGGGTCATGCATATAACTCCTCTACTGTGACACGTGGAAGACGTTGTGTATCTGATCTTACTATAGTGGTATATTTAATAGGTATGCCACCTCATCAACTCTATAAAATATCTATAATGGTTTGATGAACCTACGAGAAAGCGGGTGTCCTCAACCGAGTCTTCATGATCCCTGTCTATGTGAAACACAAAGGAACACATGGTCTCCATCCTTAGACTACAAAGGCATATGTCCCGTGACTGTATAAGTATTATGTTAGCTCTGTGCAGTCTTCATCCACTCCTAAAGGATATTCACCTTCTCTGAAGTATCTTTCACTAAATATGATCCCATGAGTACTGACTCTCCTGGGTAAGTACAGTAGAGTGGCGACCTTCATGGTTTCCAATATAAGGCCTCGAATAGTTCCATACCAATGGTGGAAGGGAAGTAATTATTTTATGAAAACTACACCAGTTTTAGGTGATCCTCCCTACCATAGCCAATGTCTATCATGAAATACTGTATCATGTCCCCTAGAACCTAACTATTCCACTCTATCTGGTTGTCCCTCTGTGGGTGAAATGCTGTGATCAGGCATAGCTAGGTCCCAAATACCTCCTAAAATCCCATAAAAATCGGGATGTAAAATGATAATAAAGATCAGAAACAATAATAAACTGGAATCTTGGGATGCGAAATATTTCCTGTATGTATAGCCATCCAAATATCTATACTAAACTCTACTGTTGGATGTCTAGGAAGATGGACAACCTCGTGAGTCATTTAATGATAACCCAGATAGTACAATATACCCTAGATGAATGTGGTAAACACATCCTGAAGTCCATTGATAATCCATCCCTCTTCTATTATGGAACCTTATGGAGTTGAGCTAAACACATTGGATCATGGTGTTGATCCATAATTTGTTGATAACTAAGGCATCGAGAAACAAACTCTTCAACTACCTTCGTAACCCATGTCCATAAAAACTAACATGGTAGGTCATATTTTATCTTCACTAAACCTGAACGTACCTCCAAATGGGATGTATGAGACTATTTTATAACCTCCCCCACCAAATCCATTAAGACTAGAGTGCAGCCTCAGAAAAGAACAACATAATCCTCACCCTTCGAATATCCATCAGGAGGATAACTTATGGATATCAGAGAATGTAAGGTCTCATAATTAGTCTACCCAAGATGGGACTCATTGAATCACTGTAATAGTAGAGGGGTGACTAACATTGTCTAGAGGTAAGCTTCTCTGTCTCCATCCATAAAGGACATGTACAACAAGACCAACATCTTGGATGCCTCATTTAGAAATTGCAAACAGAATATCCTACAGAGTGAATCTTCCACTACATTCCCCTTCCCAGGAGAATAGATAATCTCACAGTCATAGTCCTGGAAGAAATATATCCATAATATATATCTCAGGTTCACATACTTTTTGGAGAGGATATACTTGATACTCTAGTGGTCATAGTATACAATAAGTTTCTCGCCCATTTGGTAGTGTTTCCACAACTTCAATTTGAATAATACAGCTACTAACTCAAGATCATGGGTTGTGTAGTTCTGATCATGTGGTTTCAAATGTAAAGAACCATATACAATAAATAATTTCCTCTTCATTAGGAAGAAATAATTCCTTATTCCTGACGCATCAAAAAATACTTCATACTCGACACCCTCCACTCGAAATCTCACGGTTGGAGGGCTTGTCAAACTCGGCCTCAGCTCCTAAAAGAATTTACCTGAGGTCAACCTATGAGAAACATCATGTCCCTATAAACTAATAAAAATGTGTTCATCAATCCTAGGAAGAGGATACTTATTTTTTACGGTCACCTGGGTTATTCATCCCAAATCTACACATAATATCAGTCTCCCATATGCCTTTTCAAAAACAAAAATTGGGGATTCGAAGGGTGAAACCATGGGTCCCACAAATCCCTTTATATTCACCCAGGGTTTCGTTTTCCAAAGACTATGGAAACAATGATTCCATTATTGTGGACATACCACACTCTTCAAAAAAATAGTCAATCTAAGCATGAAAAACATATTACATATCCATAAAAATAATGAAGTTATAATACCGTGACACCACGACTAAGAGATCCCAACTAAAACTGTCTACCTCTAAGGGTTGGGTCACACTATAGGCACCATTGTGTGATCATGAAGTCTCCTCCAGTAATATTCTACAAGCGTAAGGTTCATTTCAACGATTCAATTGGAATCTCTGAGTTCCAAAAAATATTTTTTGAAAGAAAAGAATGGAAATAACCTGTTCCTATCAATATGGTAGAAAATTTAGAAAAGAAAAACATAATTCCACAAATGTTTCTTGGATCCCCAAGGACATATTCTTCGAATGCATGGATTTGTCCCCTACCCTTGTCTTCCATCTCCTAGAGCATATCATCGACCACTTGGGGGTGGTGGTGGTAACATTTGAAAATGATGACCACATCATGCTTCTCTCCCAGATTCACTTCCACTTCTACCACCCTACAGATCATGATACTCCAATCTTTGTATCTGCCTCGATGGTCCATACACAATGTTCCTTTCAGTAGTACGATGGTTTTGACAATCTCAAAAGATATTTCCATTTCCATCAAATGAAAATAATTTCTAATATCTAAGCAGACTGGACCCACTCTATGATCCCCGAATGATAGATCCTCTATCCTTAGATCTACTCTTGAATTGTATCACATGTCCAAGTCATTGAGACTGACATCATCCCTCAACTACCATGGTCTCTTCTCATATGTTTCCCCTACTAACAATCATAGACTATATCTTCTTACCCAATAACCTTTTGACCACCAAATATTTCTCAACCACCCAATATATGTGGTAATGCTTGAAGTGATAACACAAGATTAGATTCCCCTACACATACCTCGACCGAAGGTCTGATACCTGAAGTATTAATCGTGTATCTTATACATCGAGTACCTAGAGAGTCTAGTATTCCTCGATGAATACTCATACACTGACATGTCCTCCTACTGAAGCTGTAGAATCTCATGGATACACATATCCTATATCTTATTCGGTGACAAATCCTCTTTTAAAAGGATATCAAACTCTATCCACATATACACTCCTCATCATTTGATTAGGTAACCAGACCCTACCATCTCACAAATGAGCCTTGTGGAAGTCTCGCTTCTAGGACCACCATCTAATCAGATTCTTAACCAGATGGAAAACTCAGGACACAACCTCAATCTAGTCCTCATAATCCTTTGTGTTAGGCTCGCCTAGAAACCTAAGGGGTCTCTATTGATAATTCTTATGAAACTCAATCAGAATTCACAACTCATCTTATGGTATAATGTGTATCGTGTGCTACTCAATAGGTGGTGGTATGGTTGGTGAACCACCTTGAGTGGATATCTCTGGTACAAATACTTATACCAATGCCTGGTCACCTGGTGGATAATACTCTTGACCACATGGTGGAAACCTAGTTGGTTGTCTACAAAGAGACGTCATAAAATAAAACATTATGTACCATGGTCAATGGTGTATATATAGGGAGATGGAACAAGAAGGAAATGGAAGACACAAAAATTACAATATGATGCATCTACCATTGTTTTCCCTTCAACTATTGTTCTCATTTAATGAGTCTAAAAGAAGGTGATCAATGTCATGGTGTATGGATACATCGGTCGTCACACTAAAATTGGATTCCATATCCTTAAATCCAAAATTGAAACACTTAACATTGTTTCCCCAAACCATCCTCACAGAGTCATGGTCCTAAAATATAATTGACCCATTTCATACCACACTTTTGACACCTATTTCGAAGGGGCCCATTCCATGACAACCACAATCTTGTCTATAATAGGTCCAGGGCTAATGACTAGCACTGAGTAGTCTTATCCCACTAATGGGAGGTATTAGACTAAATCACATGTACGCACACACATATATCCATGTCACAAATTCTAAAATCTAAAAATGTTAAGTAAATAATTCATTCAAACCACTATGCCCCACAACTAGAGTATGATGGGATTAAATGTTATGTAAATAGGTCCAAAAACAAGCCAACCAAAATGATTATATAACACAAGTTCAATATAAAAGTAAAATTTCATGTAATGTTGTCTGAAATCCATAGGAACACACCTCAGTTTATCTCATCTCATTAAGCACCACCTAGTCAGGGTGAACCTAGGACTCCATCAAAAGGTAGATTCTCTATAAAAGACCCGATATGTGTGGGGAAATCTCATGTCAGTGGGATTATAACAATACTCAATAGGACACCCTAAAACCACAATGAAAAAAAGGTATGTACAGTTATCACTAGATAGGTATATGTATAAAACACATATAATAAGAACATCCAAATATACTCAAGGGAGATTCCATACCATTTGGTGAATGTTAACAATGGTTAGCCACAAGCTTCTGCATGAAGCATGCTCATTCTCAAAAAACATACTCCTAGAGCCACAATATCATCAAGGACACTTGAGGAATAGGTTAAGATCATTTTTTCCTCACCCAAAGATAACACATTGGTCAAGGGGAAAAATGATACGTAGAGAGGGGGTCATGCATGGAACCATCCGATGGACACCACGGTTCATACCCAAAACCATTGGGGGATACCATGAACCCAATCCAGATTAACCCTATATGTAGAGGTTCTTTCCTAGAACTGCTGGGGAATACCACATACCATAACGATGCGGCCCTCTAGATGAAGGACCAATTCCCTTCCCTTTTAGGTATTTCCATTTCCACAACTCCACTATGGGTGATAGAGGATCACACTACAGTCTCACGGAGGGATACCATAATCTATTTAAGACTCTTTCTCTTGATAGTATTACCATCTAGTGATGTGGATTTAATTTTGTAATGAACCCACAAGGAAATGACCATGGGAATTATATTAACATATACAATTCAAAATGAAAAATTCGCCATTTTTTAAAATTGTTCATCTCAACATTAGTGTCTCCATTCCATATACATCTTGTCGATTGGACACTATGATCAGGTGAGATGATCATTTTGCGAAAAATGGTCTGAATACCTATTGGGGGCCACTGGACCTACCGATCTGGTCATCCATCGTGGCTCCTTGATGTATCTGGTAGACTGTTCATGCGTTCACTACACCCACAATCGACTATCTAGGATAACTATTTTGGAAAACCATCACGGTTTGCCTCCACTAGGCTTCACTACGTTGGCATTGGATCTGACTCAAGTCCATCCCAACCCACCGGCCTAACCCAACCCACCGACCAAACCTGACCTATTTTTCTTGGCCCATCTACCAGAAATAACCTACCTAGGCTTTCACCACATCCCACATGACACCAAAACTATGCCTTCTTATGTCAACCTTTCCATCTCCCAGCTGCACCGACCACCACCCCATGCCACCTGCACCATCGTGCGCCACCGCCTTCTGTGGTCACCACCACCACCACTTACATGATCCATCCAATCTCCTTTGATGCCCAAAAATAAAAACGGTGAAAGATCCAAGATTTTCTAAGCCTTATCATCATTGATCAATGCGTCACATAATCAGATCTACTCTCCAAATAGATTAAGTCATTTTTCTTTATTGTGAGATGAAGAACATGATTTCAAGAAACATCAATCATATAAATCACTCTATCATCATCCTCACACCTCTATCATGCAGTGATAATCCCATATTGAAAATATCGAATTATTGTTCCATGGAATGGCTGTTCAATGATCGATTGATCCGGATGTGTTGAACCCAGAGCCAATGAAGAACACTTGTGGTGAAACATGGAATTGGGGTAGGAAAAAACAATTAATCAATATGAATGAAACTTAATCGATGTAAATAACGATCCTTGTTCTTTTCTAGTATAAAGGAAAATGAATCCATCATCAAATTAAACCATTGAAACTTCTCCTAGTAATATCTATGCAAAATAAACCCCTTCCAACAATACACATGATTTGTGAATCAATTTGTTTGTTGATTGATTCATGTTCATTATCGATATTAATCATGGGGAAATAAAATTTTGAAAACACTCCATACCTTGATTTGGATCAATCGTTGATGAAGAATAAATCTTATCATTTTCATTATTATTACTCATATTCTCAATTTCTATTGGCCCACCATCGTCAAAGTTCAATTTGTCGGTGTTCATCCACTGAAGCTCCTCCACCGGCTCCTCTCTCAAATTCCATGGTTATGAGGAAAACCATAGAATTTGGTTAAAAATACCATAATAAAATATTTTATTAATTATATACTTCAAGAAATAAAAAAATAGTTATTTAATGTTTTTATTATTTTTGTCTATGATGACATTTTCATAAATGCATCTCACCGACAAAGTTTATATCACACTGTAGAAAAATACTATATTATGAACATAATGGTCATCACAGATTTTTTATCCGAGTCCTCATTCATTAGTTATTATGAATTAAAATTAATATATTTTTATTTAATTGATTTATTTATAGTTACGTATTTGTTGACATTCTCTACAACTGACCCATGATGACAATCTTTTGGTTGTGCCCAGGGTAATGCCATTGTTCTAAATTCAATGGTGGCCTTGGATTTCTGATCTGGGCACCCATTTGAGAGTTTTTACACTTTCTCAGTATCATCACATATGTGTGCTAATAAAAATTTTAATATTTTTGAAAAATTTGTTCTGCGAACAATGGGCCTTGGAATCGCACACTATCTTAGCGCCTGGTCTCGAAACCAGTCCATATAATATCGAAAAATAATACACAAAAAATCATAGACATCAAAAAAATCCAATTAGTTCTTCCAAGTGCTTCCAGATATCTTCTCTATACCCATATCCACATATCTGATTCCTATGTTTCATAATATAGTAACCCTATGAAGGATTAATGCATAATCCTAAAGAGTTTGTCGGAAGAAAAGGTAATTCCCCTAACTATGAATTTTAGTTATAATTATTATTATACATTCTTACAATATTTTTAAATTATAGTAAAATAATTTAAAAAGTATATCCAATATACTAATTTTTTAATATGATAAGGTAATAACCTATATACATTTCCTCTTCCACTAAATGTTATGTAAAATCATTGATCATGTGTGTGGTGGACTACCTCCCCACAAACTGATGTAATTCATTTTCAAACACCTCCTATCTCATATGAATACAATGATTTATTTAAAACATTTATATTATATATATGAAAACAGAATATTTATATAATTAAAATATCACCATACATTCATACCTTTACTTCCATTGGAAAACAATAACTTTGCTCGTGTATAAATGTGGATTACATCCTTCACGTAGTGAGGTGAAATTTTTCTCATTATATTTTTAGATATATAGTAATAAAAAATATTTAATTAAAATAAATTACATGTTTTAAATAATAATATTTTATTAATGGTTGAATTTGTTTTATATTTTTTATATTTCATCAATGTGGAAAATAGAAATAACATTCATGCGTGCGTACGACCTACTGTCTTCATGAATGGTGTAACTCATTTTCTTATCTATAAATTTTAGGGACTATTATACATTCCTATATAATTATTTTATATGATATTTATATAATTTTTAATATTATGGTCTTTATTTAACCATGATAAATGATGAATTACCAAAAAAATCGAATATAAACATATATGAAAAGGAAGCAATTGTCACCTGAAATAAAGATTTTAACAAAGAATCGATAACAATTAGGTCATGAAAGATTATACATAAATGAAATAACGAATGAAAGATATTATTAAGGTTATTTAATAGATGTATAATATATCTATATTTATTATATATGTGGTATGAACACATATGATGGAAATCATACCACAGGTAAGGGTTTCTCATATCACTTTTACTTCCATGAGATGTATTCCATGCTCACCACTTTTTTCTTTGTGGTGGAGTATACACTATCACTTTTATATTTTATATCCTTAATAACATTAAATTTATGATATTTAATATTTCACTTGACGTTATTTCTTTCATGTGTATTATGATTTTTTTGTTACCAAGGTGGTAAAGGTTCATATTGCAAACTTGTAGTTCATTAAGATTGTTCATGATTATGTTTCTAATGAGGAAATTTAAAATATATATTTCAATAAACACATGAACTATATTATAATATAGTTATTTATATATAATACATGTTTTCTTCTCATTTTCCTTTTTTTAGGAAAAAACCCAAAATAATTTTTTAATGAAAACTTTTATCATTTCTCACTTTGGTCAAAAATATGTTTTCTTCAATATCCATGTTTTCATAAATAAATATCAAGAATATTTTTTAATTATCCACATTATTTATTTAATTAATTTTTATCCATTTCTAAATTTTTACAAAATAGTAATAAATAAATATTCTTGTTATTTTTTGAAATGAGAATCTTTATATCCTTCTTACAAATGTGTGAATGGAATTTATTTTTCAACTTTTATATCATATATAGAATTAACCACTGTCATGACCACTTATACCATTAATTATTCATTTAAAATTATTAATGTATATTTTTAAGGAATGTATTTTAAAAAAAATGGCAATTTTCAGTTTTGGAAGGTGATTTTAATAGTGGAAAGGGAGTCTCCCTCATAAACAATTATAATGGAATTTTTATAATATTTCTATTTATCAAGGGAAACAACCCTTATTTAAATTATTACCCATTGGTAATATGTTGTTATGATACCATTATTATTCTTTATCTATATTTTTTATGATCAGTTTTAATGTGGATGCACTATTTTGATTCCATTCACCATATTAATTTAATAGTTTATGATTATGCTTATTGATTGGGAATATTATTAACATTTCATATGACCTTTTTAAAATAGAAATGATTATATTGATAATGATTCAACCATTTCATATGAGGAATTAATTTTACATATAATGTGATATGAATGGGAATTCTATGGCGGCTCGATTGATCGATAGGTCTCATGAGACAATCTAGCTTGTGTATTTAGTCGAGGCCTTACCCATTTATGTAATATGAATTCACATGAAACCATTATAGTATGGTAATGATAACTGGAAGTATGAATTACCTCATTTTGATATTTTTATTGATTTTCCATATGACTATTTGATTAGTTATAATATTCATGGATTATTTTCACGCTCTTGTGATTATTTATATGTCATTATTTGATAATCATTTATTCAAAAATATGATTTTTTATGTTCTTGTTATTAATTAAATGGAAAGTGTTTTATTCAATTAACTTTACATACTGATTATTCCATATTTATTAATGATAGATTCTATTATACACATACCCTTACTGGCCATTATATCTCATCCTTTGTTATGCTTCCTTTCCCCAATATGCGAGGAAGTGTATAATGTTTGATATGTTGGGATTTGCAGAAGGGATCTATGGTGTCCTCAATGAAAATTTAATATACAATTTTAGGTTTTCAATATCAATATGAGATAAATGTATGTGTCTATTTTTCCAATACTACTAAACTATTTAGTCTTTGAGACTGTGATTCTTTTTATCTAGTTCTAATGTAATAAGGTAACCACTGACTCCAGGCTAATAGGTTTGGGTTCTATATATTATGGTGGTTCCCACCACAAAATATAATATATTAAATTTTCTATTATCTTTTCCATGTCTATGTTTAATATTTAATTTATGTTTCAGTATATTTTAAATTACCATATTAAAATTTCATTAGTATTATTTAAAATGAATGATAAAACCATTAATTTAAGATAACTATTTTTTAAGAAAAAAATACCCATTCAAGTCTAGTACAACTATCTAAAAGGGTGTTAGTCATAAAAAACTATCACTTACTTCATGGATGGATATAATAAAAAAAAATATTTCTAAATATAAAATAAATAATGATATTTTCATATTATTCATAACATTTAATAGTTAAATAATCATAATATTAGATTAAAAAAATTTAGTTCTTCAAGGATGATAAAGTCTCTAAAATTAAAACACCATCATATGATCACATCATAAAAAATTTAATCATGGATAAATTTAAAACCATTGAGATGGTTTGAGAATTTAAAACATATAGAAATATGTAAATTCATTTAAATTACCATTTTAGACAAATATACACAATGATCATGAATCATTACCATTATTGATATATCATTGTCAGCATGGAATTGTGAATGAATCATACAAGGGATTGTGGACATGAATATAATATTTTAAAAAAAATTCATTATTATAATAAAATAAAATTAATAAATCAAATAAACTTGAATAAGTCTCCAAAATATGCATCAAATCGATTTTATTGGAATATATTGATGGATAGTGCATGTAATAAGAATAATTAGGATTAAATGTAAGGTATTATTTCACTCATCATATTTCATTTTGGATATTCTCTCTCTCTCCACCTTCATCATATATTATTCATCTATGTTCCACGTAAATGGTTACTCTATATTTAATTAGTCTAGTCTACCTATAGTTTCAATGGTAATATATGTTTACATATTTCCCTTATATATTTCTTCTTTAATGAAAAGAATATTAATGAGAACATTCCTATATATTAAAACATTAAATTTATTATAGTCATGACCCCCCCCCAACTACTACCACTCTTATTCTATATATGAAAAAAATCAGTGAGCCATTAATCCTAACTAAAATATTCCCAATTTTGGTGACTATAAATGAGGGTTTGAAACATACAATGGAAGGAATGAACATAAAACTATATGTTAAAGATAAGAGATATGAAAAAAAACACTATATCGTATAGAAAAAACCATGATCCATAAAAATAATAGAAATCATTGTCCTCTATAGAAGATAAATCTCCACGAAAAATGAATTAATAACTCCATGATTGATTAAATAATAGAACCTAACTAGTCTACTTTGATACGATCTAACTTGGTCACCTAGACCCTTTTTCATTTCCAGAAAGAAATTATATATATATATATTAGGAAAGCATAACACGAATACTCAATAAGATCCTCCTCAGAGATTCTTTTAAATATTTTAGAAAAAATACTACTTATTAAGTGATAAACGAGTACAAACAATATACACATGTGAGTTTAACTACATGTATCCTAACTCTCCAATACTCAATCATAAATTATCATACACAATGTAAGAGAATAATATTAGGGAAATATAATAATAATAACCCCAAAACCACAACCCACTTTTAAACTGTGACACACTAATGTTAAAGTTCATGTTACTCCATAACCTATATATATAATATGGGCCGGACTAAAGATCCATCACCCTAAAACTATACATAGGTCAAACATATTCTGGTTACTTGTGTGAATAACGAAAAAACACCATCCATAATATTATTGTATCATAAACATTATGAAAATAAATCTCATTCCCTCCTCTTGCCATATATGACCCCAAATGCATATACCACATCATCTTGTAATCCTCATGCAAATCTTCTTCCATGAGTTTTTTTAGCACTGTATGAAACTACCTTAATGTTTATGATTTACCACCACACAAAACTCCCACACAATATTTGGTCTATTTTTAAAGAAGAATAGGGTAAATGGGGGAGTCATCAATCCATATTTACTAACCAACACACTAGGTAAAAAATTGTGTACCAAAACATTTTTCATTACTGTGAAGTACCTGATATATGTGAGTGTGTTCATAAATCACAAGAAAATACATGTGTAGATTGAAATAATATCTTATCATATAAAAGACTCAATTTTCATCTTTAATATTCCCATTAAATTCTATTCCACTGGGCATCACTAGAAAAAATCCATAACAACCAACCAACTCTATAAAATCATGAAATTACTGTAAAACCTAATAATTTGGTGAAATATTTTATCTCAAATAAAATTAGTTTTTAAAATATTTTTTACACACACAATATTATGTTTATTTCATTATTACCAATACTATATTAATCATATGTTACCCATAACCTTGAGTTTAAACCAAATGCGAACAACTATTTTAATCTTGTTATTTAATAAGATAGTTGTCACCTAGCCATTTGAATGATGAATATGAATATAATTAACTAAATTATGAAAATATATGGTTCAAACATTTATATAAAATGGTTTACAAGGTGACCAATTAATTATAAATTAAAATAAATGCTATTTTAAAATAGATGAAACTTTTTTCTGAAGAACAACTTTCATGATGAAAAAGGTGTTTGATCGTAATAATTAAAAAACCACTTTTGGATAATTATTTTAACTAATTTTATAAATTTTATATTCAATAAAAATATTAACATTCAAATTATGTTTTTTTCTATGTAAAATAAATAGAGAAATCAAATTTTAATCTTTAAAATGTTTTTTTATAAAATATAATTTTATCTCATTTTATTCACTTGTTTTATAAATTATGTTTTACAAATTTTGGAAATAATAATATAAAAATTATCATTGGGTGAATTTTCAATAATAAACTAAGTGGTTTTATTTTTTAATACATTGTGTAAAATAAATGTTTATATTAATAAATGTCATCTATTTTAAATCTTTTACAGACACAAAAATTTATCAATTATAAATATAATAAAAATATTATTTCAAAATTAAATCAATGAATTTGATTAACGTCATAATAATTATTATCATAATAAACTTAGATAAATAATATTTTAAACTTTTGAACATTTTTTTTCCAAACCCACTTTCGCGTCATGTCTATTAGATCAATTTTAAATTAAAACTTTCCTCTTCTATGAGTTGAATTTAAAACATTAATTTCATATTGGGATTAATAATAATAAATTTTATCTAATATGTTAAATTTATTTTATAACAATAATAAACTGTAAAAACTCTAAATATTATTCAGTACAATTAGGGTAAAATTGGGATGGTTAATGTAAAATGGTAAGGGTTAAAAATGACATAAAAATTTTCCAACACCCATTTTGTGAACTTATTTATACCTTGTCACTTTTATTATCTAGAATGGTCCATTTTTTAACCTTTTGGTTAGTAAAAAAACATCAATAGTGCTTTTTTCAAAAATAAAAAGTGTTCCCCTCAACTCATTTATAAAAGGCAACCCACTCTCCTCTCCAATTACCACATTCAAAACCCATTGTTTCAGAAAAATAATACCAATATAACTTCATTAATTCTCTCGTATCATTATATTAGACCAACATTTCTCATAAATATAACTTATAAAGGATTTTGGTGCAAACCTAAGAGGGTTACACGAAAAAGGGGTAAAGATAATCAATGGGGATTTTGATTTTATTTATTCATAAATCTTCTTAAATTAACATTAGATAAATATGATATAATAATAAAAATATTACATATTATTAAATGTTGTTATATAAATTTAATATACTTCAACCATCTTCTCTTCCATAAAATGGGTTATGAAATCATCATTCGTTATATGATCTACTACCGCCTCATGAATTGATGTCATACTTTTTTCCATTACCACCTCTCATGGATGGATATAATGGTTAATTTATTATTTATATTTCATAATAAAATATTATTGTTCTTATAGAATCATTTTTTATCCTATCCATTTTTTACTTTCCATTCTATGGGAATACAATATCATCGCTTTGGTGTACAACGAACTACCACCTTGTGAAGCGACGTGATTCGTTCATGCTTTACATTAGATGTAATAAATAAGGTTTCATTAAAATATTTGAAATATATGAAATAAAGATTATTATTCAATGCTAATATATTATTAACTTTATTTTTTTTCTTTCTTTTAGGAAAATTGAAACAATATTCTTGTGTACATACGTCATATCGTCTCCATGAATGTTGTATTTCATTTTCTCTGCCATCCTTTTATGGATCACTGTAAACACATTTATAGTAAATATATATGATAAATATATCATGGATAAAATTATTACATTGATTGAAAAATGTTCAAAGTAAAATTTCCCATAATACAAAATCAAAAAATACACGAAAGAACGAAGTAATTTTTTGAAGAAACATCACTTTAACATTGAAATAAGTAATAAAATTTTATAAGTCAATAATATATGGTGTGATATTTATATGTTTGTAGTGTTAATATATCTAAAATAAATTTATAATTATTATATATTATTTTATAATGTGTACATGGGAAGTCGAGACATTCTCTATGGAATTTTTCATCTAACTATCATATGTTTGAGATACATATCATATTCACCACATGTTTATTATATGTGATGTATATACTGCCCCTAAATTTATTTTGTATTTCTATTCCATATAATTATTGTGATTAAAATATCCATTTTATAATCTATCTTTTTTAGTATTTTTTAATAAAATGTTATGGCATCATAATGGTATTGGATTATAAATTTTTCTTCTTTTAGACATATGTTGTGTTATTCACCTGTCTCATTTTTTGAGGTGTATAAACAGCCACACTGACATGTATAATAATGAATTTATTTATTATAATGATATTTTATAAATAATTTAATGTTATTCCTTCATGGGGAATAAAATTAAATGTTTCTAATGAATTGAAGAGATTATTGATCAATATCACCATTTTTCATGATTGTTTATGATTATGGTTTTGATGAAAAAAAATATTAAGATCAATCTCTTAAGAAAATCATTTGTTTTTTTATCCAATGATTATTTAATTTGAATACTTGTTTTCCATTAATTTTACACTCTTTATGTACTCAAACATTCGAAATACCTTTTAAAATAAAAAATATTTTAATTTATATCTTCAGTCGAAAACCAATTTTCCTTCCAAAACAATGTTTTCTAAAAATGTTTTCATTACATTATTCAAATAAATTATTAACGAATTTTCTACCCATTCTTAACTATTAAATAAATTTTTGGAAATGAATCTTCATGTTTTTTTTGAAATAGTTCTCATTTGGATTTTACCAAAAATGTGAATGTAATCATCTTTATAACATGAATGTCATAAAAATCACATTTCCATACCAATTATTTTTGTTAAAGCTTCCATCATAATGATTCAAAGGGTATTATCAATGTAAATTATTGTTAAAATGTTTTAGGTTCAATGTTTTTCAAATTTAAAATGATATTTTTATGAATAAACTTTATAAATTATTTTAATAATTCATTTATAACCTTTAAATGTTTTTTTTCAATGAAAATGACTTCCAAACTATTTTGTAGTGTTTAGTTTTAAAAAGTTATTTTTTTAAATGTTTTTTTCACTATAAATATTCCATGTTAACTTTCAGAATAATTTTCTATCAAATATGAAATCCTTCTATTTTAATTATTCTTTATAGTGTATATGATCCAACGGTACCAGTATTACTGTTTCTATGAGTCGTTTATATTTATGATTAAAATATTTTAATGAAAATCATATCTATTTCACGGGTTATAACATGATAAAATTCTTTTGAAACTTGATTCTTCTTCCACATGTTATGATTTGATGAATACATGAAATTTATTTAAAAAATATTTCTTTTACATAGGTCATGTAATGACTAAATGTTTATGAAACCCATTTTTTCAAAGGTTGTAATATGAAGAAATTTTTATGATATTTTGGGGAACGTATGTTTGATTTTAATTATGTTATGGTTAGTACATATATTTCCTTCTAATAATTGGTTATTTATTAATGTTATATGGGCTCATAGAATACCTAGGAAGTTATCCCAATCTCGATGGAGGGTATATAAGAGGAAATCCCTAGCAAAAAAATATGGTATATGGGAGGTTTTAAAAATCCAAAAATAAGACACATAGTAGGTTTTTATAATCCTCAAGAAGGTTTGTGTGTGTTTATCCCAAGACAAACACGTTATGAATGCCTTACTAGATATATTTTATGTAATATTTTATATGATTATAGATATTCAACACATCTATTTCATTTACCAATATTTTTCATCTCATAGATCAAGTTCATTGATTCCATTATGATTTATGTCATATGTAATGCCATTATTTATGTCATGACTCATTTTTATATTACATGGTATGAATGGTTTAGTTTTCATATGTTATTCTGATGTTTTCATACCCATATGATCATATTATAGTGATATCTCCCTTTTTTACCCTTACTGAGCATTTCAGAAGAATATTTACTTTGTTTCCATCTCCATGAGTTGTGTAAAGGTGTTATGTATTATATGTAGAAGAAGTGTGATTGTTATGAATAATAAATTTGGAGATGATGTATCTCATGTATGTACTGTTTTTTATGTGTTCATGTTTCAAAAGGTACTATTCCTAAATGAACCTGAGGATGGTGTGTATGTATTGTACTGAATATTAATCTAAAAATATGTAATATCTAGGTCTCAAATTTGTGGTTGAAATAGCTTATATTGGAGGATAGTTTTATTTAACCTTTTGAAAATAGGATAAGAAAACATTGGTGAGGAATCTAATGATATGTAACATCCTCGACTTGGTACCCACTAATCTAGTTCCTCGAGTCGGTTCGCTACATGATGTTAGGAACACATCCCCATACCCCACGAGGTTTCGGACTAGAAAAGAGGGTATAATGTAACATTTTATGAGACTATACTCTATTTATCATAGTAATCTATAGCAGATAAAATTCAAGATAATGGAAACTGTAAATAATAAACATGAATTACTAACTATTTCCCAAAACTGGGTGTCAGTCCATAACAAAAAATAAATACGCTATGCCATGTCATATTATGACAAGTGACAAGGAGAAAAAAATGAAACAAATAGATGAATATGAAAATGGGTATGCCTCCTAGACCCGATCCCTCTTCTATTCAATTCCCATTTGGAAATCAACCATATAGCATAAGGCATTTTCCCTTATCCCAATATGCACCATGATGTCTGCTCGAGTACCCAATAGAATCCCAAGAGAGGTGTGAGTAAAACTAAGTGGTCCACTACCAATGTGTCTATAATAATTAATGTCTAAACATATAGTGCATGTACGTGACTAATGAATAACAATATAAAGAGGAGATAATAATACTTCATTAATGAACCATGTTTACTCTGATGATTTCAACATTTTTTCCATGGGGTTGGCATTTCATTGATTACATGATGACTTATACCAGTCAACTTCTATTTATAAGTGTGTTGTCTAAATTACTTACATCTCTTGGGAAAATATATCACAGTCAATTTCATCACATTTACCTTGAAGCCTCATTCTAGGTAGTCTCATCAAAATAAACTTTTAGGTGGTATAAATCTTAATTCAAACTCCCTAACCCATTCATTAAAGGAGTTGGGTTTATAGCATGAGTCCAACTCGACCCATGGGTATAGAACTGAAGTCAATTTCCCACATACCACCAATCCAAGTGCATATTCTTCTTTAACCATCACATATTTAGCAACACAAACCATCCCCAAGAAACAAATTTATCAGTTATAATCATAACTCATTCAACACATTTTCTATCTTCATATGTTAACCCATTATCCCATTTTACCTTTCATATACTAACCCATTTAACATATTCCTCATTCACATGTATTAATTAATTTACACATTCCATTAAAAACCATATGTTATTCAACACATTCACTTTTATTCTTTTAACTCATTCCCATTATTCCAAACACCCTATTATTCCATGTTCACGACTATACCCAACAACTATTAGATCCTTTTCTTAATTGAAGCTTACATGTCAACATATTTATAATTAGGAATATTTCATTAAAATTCAATTCTAGGATAATGATAATAATTTTCATGTTTGAGAATGTTTCACACCCCATGTGTGGCCCTTTAACCTAGTATAATCAATCTCAATGTATCCCACAAGTATCATAAAGGATTTGAGACCCTAATTCACTAATTAAAAAAACTCTAATGCTGAAAAAATTGTAAACACAATAGAAAAAAGGAAAAACAGCATACACATGGAAAAATAAACATGAAAATGGGAAATAAATTATAGAACACTTACCTTTATTCTTTATAAAACCCCACACTCAATCTTAGCCTTTTATTTCAAAAAAAACACCTTCAAATCCACAAAAAAAACCCACTATAAAAAGAGTGTTTTTGGGCTTAATAACAATAAAAACTATTCCAAAATACATAATCTAGAAAAAAAATTTATAGGATTTTCTAACTGTCCCAAATCTTTGATCTGAACCAAAAAATGCATGAAATGGATTAATAATGAGGGAGATAAAACCTTGAAAATTTTAATAGAAAGGGTTTATCAATATTGGTTGTTGTAGGATAAATAATGGTGAAATTTGAGTGTTGAAACATAAAATGTGGGGGTAAAAATTGTAAATTTACCCCGCATTAATAATTCACACAATTTGGCCGCATGGTTGGATAGACTGTGGGCTAACCATGTTATATGTTCTGTCTAAGTTGGGTTCATGTCACAATGTCTCATGGGAAGGCCGCACAGTTGAAACAACCATATGGTAATAATATGGAATGGATCTGTCCAATCCCACATGGTTTGGATTCTCCCTTTTCATTGTTTCACCAACTATGCTCCCCCTCTCCAGGAAAGCATACATATGACACACAGTTAATACTAACTATGCGCCTACTATGAAAAATGTTCTGGATGGCCCCATTTTATTCTTTTCTCTATCTCAAACTCCCAGAACACCCTTAAGTCTCTTCATGAATTCAGGAAACATTTAATAAACATCATAATGGGATTTAATCTCTACAATAAACAACAATATACCTCATTGTATTTTTGGGATAATACAACCTCCCCACCTTATAACTTATCATCCTCAAGAAATAGTCCCAAGAATCACTGATCTTCCAAAGTAAAGAGACTATTCCATTTGGCATACATATCCATCACCCTCTCCCAAATTTCTAACTAAACCTTACCATACTCCCATAACACTCTGACTAATAGCACAACCATTCAGTATAAAATATACTCACCAAGATCAAAAATAAAAATATTATTTTCCTCAAATGACACTTGATCCTTGAACTTGACATCATCAATATGAACCTCGTAAGGAAGATAAGGCCACACATCCAAACTCATGACACATAGAAACATCACAAATAGAATCATACCATTGTGTAAGGCCCAATCAAAATTCCTTTCTTTTAATCATCTCTGAAACTCAAGGACTAAATCACCTTGTACCACCTTACCCTATTTTTGATGCTATAATGGTGAACCTAGCTAAACATCAGCTAAAGAAAAACACTTGGTATTCCAACCACATATCAAGATCTATGTTGAACAACAAATCAAGGCCCAATGGCATCGTTCCATATCCAAGCATCCATAACAGAACAAAATGACTGAGGGAACTCAACCAGTCAAAATTTGATCCAATTCTCACTATCAAAGGCAAAACTACATAATAGTATTTAATCAAGCCCATCCATACCAAAACATGGGGCATACCATCAACCGACCACTTAACTACAATGCTGCTACCCCAAACAATTTCGCTCACCACCACCATCTTCTGGTGTTTTCCACAAACAGTATTGAAAGAGACCACCGGAACCTCAGCTCAAATTTCACAATATGACTAATTTGTTTCCCAACTCACCACAACCAAACATCAATGAGAACTCCAACCATCCCTAGTAATCTGACCATTCCATAAAACCCACCAATAATGGATATACCTACACCATTCATTTGTGGACTATGGACAACTCGAACCCTCTAACCTTAAATTTTTTTCCCAAACACACTTTCCAATAAGAACATCTAACCAGAGGTGGAATATAAATTACCACTTCCATTCTATTAACTATATCAGGTCATAACATCCCGAATAGATTCTCTAAAACACTATATTCTACTGTGGACACTCTAACCCCTTCAACATCTCATGGAACCATCATAGATAATGAATACCACTACCATTTAACGCACCAACTAGAGTTTTTCCCTAAATTATGTTAAAAATCCACTATCATGGCATCTAATACTCTCAATGCCATGGTTGTCATCCCCTATAATGATCATTTTTTACAATATTAGAACATCAAAAACTCATACGTCAACTAATAATAACTAGTTTCTACCATAAAATACATTTACACTTTGGAAAAACACTTATCATTATAAAACATCCACCTAAGGTAGTTTAAAACCCACCACATACGTTACATTTCATAGCCAAGTTGAGTTATCCATGGATGAATCATTCTGGAAATGCCTATATTCACTGTTGGAATATCACTACATCACATCACCAAGATTAAATTACCCATAATGGACTTCCAAGGTCACCAAGACACACATACTTGAATATATGCTTAATTTATCATGAATTTCTTGCACCAAACCTTTATTCCCATATCCATGAATTATTATAACACAGTAATCTCAAATTATTCCTAGAACCACCATGATACCAAATACAATTCTTGAATGAACCAAACACCCCATCCAAGTCCCACCTTTCCCTTCTAAAGGAACTCCAAGGAGAACCGCATAGGTTTATCATGTCCATCCTACTACCACTACATCTAATCTAATGTTTTTTAACACCTACATGACAGAATTATTACCCCCCACCTTAGTAGTTTCATTGTCATGACTCTATGAAAATAATCCATACCACTACAAAACATACTTCAAACACCACATAAACCCCCAAAATTTTACTTGGCCATCTAGCTTCAACAAGATAAAAAAACCTACATCAACCACTCCTTGTTCCCAGGTTCTAATAATGGAACCCCTAGAATTATTTACCCTTTTCCATCCAAATGAACTCCCCCAAAAATAGTCAATGATTTAATTCAAAAATTTAACTCCACATATACCACTCCCTAATAATAACCTACAAGATTCACCTTATCTGAACAAAAAAAATCCATGTGGGTGGGTGTAAAGCTACAACCCTCCCATGTACCTGAGATAATGTCCAAATGTTCATAATTATCATCACTGGATACAAGTGTGATGAGAAGTCATCAAAGAACACCCCCTAAAACTATAAATAACTGATATAACCTCCCAATATTGGGAAACATTTACCTTATGAATTTATCTAGCTTCCCTTCCTTCAAACACCTCATCATCACCCAACCACCCCAACTAACATGAGGTTTCCAATCAAAATCACAGATACTTCCCTACCCTCTACCAGTAGCCATGAACCAATGATTCCCATGGAAAAATCTCCAAAAAACCTCATGTGTTCTTCTATAATGTCCATGGTATCCCACAACCAAAACACATTGATCCAACACCAACTAAACTTTTTCATCACTAGTACTTCCCAACATTTATTCCATGAAAATGACAAGAACTTACATCCGAACCACTAGTGTACAATACACCAAAGAATCATGTATCTCTATAACAACCCAAAAAATAATTCCCATCAGAAAAGTAAATGTTATACACTTACTTGAGTCCACCTACTCATCTTGAATCATTATTTCGCATAACATACCTCGCCATAGCTAGGAAGACCTGATCACACACACAACTAATAGCACTAGGGTCCGTCAGCCTCATCAGACTCTAGGAATTCTCAATATTCCATTCCAACCACCCTAAATTTCTCAAAAACAGTCCCAACCTCATGGAAAACTCTCTCCCCGTGTGTCACTTTCATATCAAAATATCCTTCCATTCTTTGATCACCATACCTTGTCCACCAGGATTCAACCATATTCTGTTTTCAAACATTTACAATGTCATCATGTCAGGTAGCCTAACTATCCTACACTTCGAGACCATCCTTAGAACCAAAAACAAAAACATACATGCTTCTATGAAAAATGAAACACCCCAAGCTTCTATGATACGTTTTCCTTTGATAATGCAATGGCTTGCATTGTATACAACTTCGAGATTCTAGCACACCGCAACCAATCAAAGTAGCCATTATGAATAGTAATTCCCACTTTTTGAAATTATATAAATGTTATCTTTCAAAATGGACTTCATTTTTGGATTCGTAATATGTAAATTAGCTTAGGTTGAATTTTTGGTATTTTTCTGAAAACTTTCAAATTTTGATGAATAGTGAAAAACACTACGTTATTGGTAAAAACCAACTTTTTATTTAAATAGTTACATATTTTATTTAAATTTATTTTGGGTCAAAATAGATACATAATCTCTATATAATTTCAATTTAATTCATTTGATTCATTTTATAATATGTTTAGATATATATAAATTTTATTGAACTTTTTACTGTCTTTTACCAACCTCCTAGGAGCATTTGAAAATTTGTATAAAACTTAATTTTACCAATTCTTTGGGTTTAATTTAAAAAATATAAGAGAAAAGGTTGACATAAATATGTAAAATGTGGTTTAATATGTTGGAAACAATTTTTGTGATTGGTAACTATTTACTTTTATTTACCATGTTTAAAAGTAAATAAGGTAATTAAGGGTAAAAATGATATTATATTTTAACCTAAAACATGTCCAAATTATATTTTATTAGATTAATTCATCCAAAAAAAACTTTTAGTAATAAAATATGATCCCCTTTGGTCCACTTGGATTTGATTAGGAAATTTATTATTATTTTATTTAAAGAAGAGTTAAAAGAGATAAATTAAAAGTTTAATAACTAAACCATTTTTAATATAGGGTTAAACACAATATAAATTAGACTATAAATATTCATTATAAATATAAAAATATTTCATACATAATTTTATTTCATTTATAATTTTTAGATGTTAAATAATTAAATTTATTTTGGACAGAGTGATGATGCAGTAATTACCTTATTAAAGAAAGATAAAAATTACTGATATTATAAATTTCCTAATAAAATTAATTGGAGACATTGGATAAATTAGACTTATTTTAAATGATAAAATGAAATTTTATAGTTTATTATATATTTTTTTATCATAGAAATATTTCTGTTATGATTTTCAAAAAAAATTAATGCTAAATAGTGTCAAAATGGACACAATTGAGTTTTTCAAAAAAAAATACTATATTATGAATGGATATAATATTCCTAAAAATATATGGTTTGGAAAAAGGACTTAAATAAGGTTATATATAATAATATTTAACCACTTGGGGTTTGCTTGGATGTTTATAGTAATTTTATTAACCATATAATATAAAAATACAAAGAGACATGGTAAATGACAAACAATTTAACTAAGAGTTAAATCTAAACGATAAGGTTAATATGGTGTCCTAAACATGTATAAAACTTATTGGTTGAGAATTTTTCGACCCATTTCCACCTTATCCTAAAAAAATCATTTTTGAGCCCTTATAAACCGAAAATTATTTTATTATAAAATAATATTTCAAGCCTATCCTAAGTGACCCTCACCTATATTATAAAAGGGAACTTCCCATTCTCTTAATTTCACACCTCCAAACCCTTTTTTCTCGGACTTCCCCTTCCATAATATCCTTCCAAATTTTATCTTTTCATCCTAGAGGCCTTCCTTTTGTCATAAATTCAACCTGAGGAGCCCTTTTGATCAAATCAAAATGAATAACCTGAAGAAGAGGTAAATATTTCATCACCTCTTTCAAGTTCTTTTATTCTTCCACTTCCTATTTCTTTATTATTTCCATTATAAATTAATAAATATGGTATATTATATGTAATTTTATTTTAATACACAAATGTTACAACCATATTCATTTTTCAATCCATCATATGAATGAAAAATTCAACATACGTGTGGACGTACAGTTTACCATCTCCATGTCATGGTGTAGTTTGTTATTAAAACACTTCATTATTGGGCTGGGTATAATAATGATTTATAATTGATGTAAATAATAAATATAACATGTTAATTATTCATTATATATGATAAAACATTCAAATATATACTATTTCACCTTCAATAAAATGATATTTTTTCTCATGCGTACGTACAGATTACCGTCTCCAAGAACGTGATGAGATTCATTCCCCATTATAATCGTTCAAGAATAATTTTTATTTTATGATTATAAATAATGTTTAAGAACATAATATATTTCTTTATATGAATCAAATAAATCCTATCCATAACAAACATGGCTTATGTAACCAACCATATAAGGGAAACCCAATCAGTTAAACACCTGACACGATGATACTACTGAAATAGTTTTAACAATGTAAGATTAGTAGATCATATATGATATCATATTTATTAATATGGTTCTCTTATAATTTAATAACACCTATATAACAATTATACATGTGTTTAATGTACTCTCGACCAAGTAAAAGTACAAGGTATGGGTTAATTTTTAATCTCTTTACATATATGAGGTTTTTAATACATAAGTATTTACTGGGACCTCATTATCATCCACATCTGTGTTTTCATAAAAATTTATTTCAAAAAATCTTTAATATTTCCTAGACTACGGTTTAAAGTCATTAATACCCTTATTTTACCTTATATGTTTTGAATGGAATATTTCTGTCATTTTCCAAACAAGGTACTTTATGACCTTTTCGACAAAATTAAGGTAAGAATGTCTTTTTTAACTTATATGGCAGGTGAGACTATTTTTTGTCATTATAACATCGTCTAAGATTCCCTTAAAATCTTATAAGATTAGTTTCAAAATAAATGTTTTATTTTATAATTATGTTTCTTTTACATGATTTCAAAAAATGATATTTCTCTCAAATAGTTTTGATTTCATCTATGTAAAAATCCTTCGATGGATTTTGAACTAGTTTGAAATTGATTAATTTTGATACAAATCATCCATATTGTATTGAATGTTTTGTGATATTTTTGACTATGGATGTGTTATTTTCATACCATTCATGGTTTATGGATAAATTATTGACATTTAGTATTCTAGTTTTAATATGAATGTCTATGTTATGTTTAAACCTTCTTATATGAGGAATGCATTAGACATAGTATGTGATGGTTGGAGCCCACTATAGCTCCTCGATACATCAGTAGGTAACATGATACGAACTAGTGTTTTTTCATAAGGCCTTGAAAAAATATTATTTTTAGTCTTGGCACAAGGCCTTGACTATGTGGTTATGAGGTCTGGAATTATGCATTCCATCGTTATGAAAGTGGCTATTGATATTTCATGTCATTATTCGACTAGTAGAATATCCATGTGAATAAGTAAATGGAATTATTTGATTTTATCTTCTCTATATAATGCTTATGTTTAAGATTAAAAGGCTTTTGTTTTAGTCTAATTCATTGCCTTAAAGGTTTTTGCTTATTTATGAAAGTTCCCACTATATTGTTATCCTTACTGAGCATTTGGGCTCACCCCTTTCTAGGTTTTATTTTTCCCAGGAATTGAAGAAGTATTTTATGGTTGACCTAGAGGGATAGTCTAAGGATATTAGTGTGTTAAAAATTGGACAAAATGTTGTTGATGTTTTTATTTCATGATGTAATGTAAAACATATGAATGTATTTAGTACTTCCAAGGCTACTAGATGGATTGGTCTTTCGGGATCTGATCCCTTATGATCATGACAATGTTATGTAATAATGCACCGACTCTGGGTAACTAGGGTTGGGGCGTTACAGTTGGTATGAGAGGAAATTTAGTACAATCCTTAGAAGATAGATTTATACAGACTCTTTTTAGAGAACATTACCCTAATATAGACTATGAGGATTAGTATAGAAGAACTTCCTAGAATTTTGGTATTGTAGATATTTTTTGAGTTTTGTAACCAATACATCCCTTTATGGATAAGAGAAGGTAGAGGTGGCCTTAGAACAGATGTACCGTGGAGTAAAACTCAAAAACACCACTTTGAGCTAGACTTGAATGGGAACTAGTGCACGACAATGGGCCTTACTGCACTCTTGGTTACAACACTCCCAAGGGTTATTCTTAGGATAATTGTCATTTTTTTTTATAAAAACCATTATAATGGTCTTATGAGTATATATTTCCTAAAAGAATACATTTTTATGATCATGGATTATATCCATAAACTGTTCAATTTATGTTTAGTGTTTTACATGTTTGGAAATATGTATTCTGATTCATAAACTAATCTAGTGTGTTCCATTGTTTAGAAATGGAGCCTAGTGGAAGGAATGGAAACTGAATAAATGCACATAATCGATGTAGGTATTTCCATCCTACTCATGTTAATTATAGTGGAGCTAGTGAAGTAACTGGTAATGATCATCTTATCACCATACTGAGAAAACTCGCTCAGGTTATGAATAATAACCTTACTTGTATGCAGCACCCTGATCCGCAATGCGGAGGATCAATTTTAGACCACTTTATAATGTAAAAACCATAAAAATTAAATAGGAGTACGAATTTATTAGTTTTTGAGAAATGGATGAATTCCTTATAGAAAATATTTCACACATTGGGGAGTAGCTAAAGGGAAAAAGTTGTCATGGCAGTTTATCACCTCATTGGAGATGCAGATCAATAGTGGTCATTTATTCAAAAAATAGTGGAATATGATAATGTATCAAAAATGTAATGAAGGGAGTTTAAATAGATCTTCGTAGAAATCTACTTTCCTCCTGACCATTGAGCAGATGTGAAAAGAAAATTTCTAATTCTGAGGAAAAAGGAGGACGAGAATGTCGCAAAATATGAGGCTAACATTACAAGGTTATCAAGTCATGCATCAGATTATTTACGTAACCCAATGATTAATATTGATCGATTCTTTGATGGGTTAAAACCATTTCTCTATCAAGAATTAGTCTCATAATCCTTCTCATCATACGAAGATATTGTCTCATGCGCTATCAAGACAGAAAAAAATTCTCTATGTCATACGACTTTAAAGAAAAGAAAAAAAAATGAGATATGTTGAAAACTCTTGAAATATAAATAAAAGGATGAAAGGAAAAGTTGAATATCCATCATGTTGTAAATGTGTGAAGAAACACCGCAGTACATTCTTGAAGGGGATTAATGTCTGTTACATGTGTGGGGAAAAAGACCACCAAGATCTTGATTGCAAGGGGGAGAAATAGGTTGTCAATTTTGAATGAAATAATTGCTGAGAAAAGGGGAATTATGAAAATTAATGCACTAAGATCCTAGATAACATACCTTAGAAAAGGCCAATGGAGCAAAGACAAGCTTATGCGATCACTACTATTGTGGTTGAATCTCCAAAGGACATGGTGGTAGGTAATTTAATTGTTTCTTCATGTTTATCCAATGCTTTATTTGATTCTGGATCATCTCATTTTTTCATATCTTCCCAATTTTCTATGAAAATTAGTTATTTTCAATTAGACTTCAAAAGGGAGTTGTTACTTAAAACACCTAAGGGAAGTATCATTATAACCATGTTTTGTGAATATGTTCCCATTAGAGCATATAAATTTTCATTATTTATTGATCTCATTGTCATACCTAATATTGAATTTGATATAATCCTCAGAATGGATTGGATTTCGGGCCATGATGTGAAAATTTATTGTAAGAAGAAGGAGGTTAAAATTCATGATGATGATAAGGGGTACCTTATCTTTAGAGTAGAAACGTCACCATCTGATTCTTATCTAGATCCACCCCCAGTAGCTATGCTAAATTCAATTTTTGGGGAGTATGAGAACGAAATAATTATGGGTGATGAAAATAATGTTTGAATAGAGGACGTACCTATTGTGCAAGAATATATTGATGTGTTTCTAGAGTATTTACCTGGACATCCTCTAGAATGAGAAATTGAGTTTTCCATTGATTTAATTCCTAGTTCATGGCCCATATCGAAGACCCCTTATAGAATGTCCACTATGGAATTAGTGACACTAAAGACACAATTATAGGAATTGAGTAATAAGGGATTTATTCATCCTACTTTTTCCATGGGGAGCCCCTCTTTTTTTGTTAAGATGAAATATGGATCTATGAGGTTGTTCATTGACTACAGGGAGATCAATTCAATAACAATAAAGAACAATTATCCCCTACCTTGTGTTGATAATTCGTTCGGTTAACTTCATGGAGCGCAATATTTTTCAATGATTGAACTTTGCTCTGGAAATCATCAGTTGTGTGTGAAGAAGGAATACATTCCAAAAATAGCATTTCGAACAAGGTACGGGCATTACGAGTTTACAGTAATGCCTTTTGGATTGACTAATACACCCTCTGTCTTCACGGATCTAATGAATATAGTTTTAAAGTAATTTTTTGATGACTTTTTAGTGGTGTTTATTGATAATATTTTGGTATACATAAAAATATATGAAGATCCTGAAAATCACATGTGCATTATTCTAAGGACTCTTAGAAGAAATGAATTATATGGGAAATTTAGCAAGCATAAATTCTGGCGTTAGGAGATTTATTTTCATGGCTATATTGTCTCTAAGGATGGAATATCTTTTGATCCATCAACGACCAAGGCAATCCAAGAATGGCAAGCATCGATGAGTATAACTGAGGTAAGTTGTTTTATTGGTCTAGAAGGTTATTATCGATGTTTCATTCAGAATTTTGCCCAGTTGGTTAACCCATTAACCAAGATCACACGTAAAGTGGTTAATTGTTTTTGGAAAAATGTGTGTAAAGAATGTTTTGAAGAACTAAAGATATGATTAGTCAATTATCCTATATTGACTCTAACATTGGGGAATGATGTGTTTGTTATTTATAGTGTTTCATCAAAGAAGGGACTTGGTTGTGTCTTTATGCAGAATGATAGAGTTTTTTCCTATTCATCACCGTAGTGAAAAAAATCATGAACAAAACTATCCCACTCATTATTGTGAGTTACTAGCTATAATAGTTTCAATAGAAATATGGATACACTATCAATATAGTGAAAAATGAGAGATTTATAATAATAAAAAGAGTTTGATGTATATTTTGTCACAGAAATAACTCAACATGAGGCAAATTTGATAGCTTGAACAACTCAAGGATTCTGATTACACTATACACTACCTCCCAGGGAAGGCAAATAAGGTGGCAGATTCATTGAGTAGAAAGGATCATGGAGTTTCAAACAAGATGGGAGTTGAAAGGGATCCTATTTTAATGGATCTAGTAAAAATTGATATGGGAATAACTATGAGTGTTGAAACATCAAAACTTTTTCAAATGGTTTCCAAACCATCTTTACTAGAAACGATAGAGTTCTCAGACTGATGTTGTGGAGTTTCAAAAAAAGATTAAAGTTGTGAATGATGGGAGATTGAGTGACTTCATATATGAAGATTGAATTTTGAAATTTGGAAAGATACTTTGTGTTACTAACATTCCTGATCTAAAAATGGAATTTTTGGATGATGCTAATTGCTCCAATTTCTCTACACACCCTGAGAGCACCAAGATGTATAGAGATTTGAAGGAACATTTTTTATGGGACAACATGAAGAGAGAGATTTCTGATTTTGGGTCAAGATATATGGATTTTCAATAAGTTAAAGTTGGAAGGCAACAGCCTGGATAAGTCATGCACCCTCTTCCCATACCTGAGTGGAAATGGGATAATGTTACGATGGAAATTTTCATGGGGATACCAAAGACTCTTAGAATGAATGATGCAATATGGGTCATTAGTGATCGTCTTACCAAGTTAGCACATTTTCATACTATAAGAGAAGATTTATCACCATAACGTATGGAAAGACTATATATTAATGAATTTTTAAGACTTCATGGAGTACCCCTATCGATTATTTCTGACCGTGATACTTGTTTTACATTAAGATTCAGGAAAAGTCTGTAGAAGGACCTAGATACTAAACTTAATTTGAGCACTGCCAAGCACCCTCAGACCAATGGACAATCAAAACAGACTATTCAAACCTTAGATGACATGTTGATATCTTTCTCACATGACTTTTAAGGTATGTGGGATCAATATTTAACTCTAGTAGAATTTTCCTAAAACAATATATTCCATTCAAGTATTCAGATGGTACCATATGAAGTGTCATATGAATAGAGATGCCACACACTAATTTGTTGGGATGATGTTGGTGAAAGTAAACTCGTAGGCCCAGAACATGTTGAGAAAATAATGGAAAATGTGAAGGTTACCCAAACCCACATCAAAGTGGCCCATTATAGGAAAAATAGCTACTCTGATAACCGAAGGAAGGACATGGAATTTCAAGTAGGAGACCATTTTTTTAATCTATCTCTATGTAAGGGTGTTATAAGATCCAAAAATAAGGGTATATTGAGTTCCAGGTATATCAGACCTTTCAAAATTCTAAAACAAATTGAAATTTTAGCTTATCATTTGGCAATACCTCCAATTATCTCCAAAGTTCACGATGTATTCCACATATCTCTATTATGAAAATACATTCCTGACCCAACGCATGTGCTCACCTATGAAGAAATTGAACTAGAACCCGATCTATCTTATTGTGAAGAGCCTATCAAAATTCATGATACCAGAGAACAAGTGTTGAGAAACCAGACTACTCATTTGGTGAATATTCTATGGAGAAATGATAAGAAGGAACATGCAATGTGGGAACGTGAGGATCTTATGATGAAGAACCACCCAAATATTTTGTTTGCAGCAATATTCTAAAAATTTCCATAATGAAATTATTTTAAGCAGGGGAGAATATAACACCCCAAGCTTTCATGGTACGTTTTCCTTCGAATAATGAAATATCTTTCATTGTACACAACATTGAGCTTCTAACACACCACAACCAATATAACTATCTGTTATGAATAGTAATAAACACTTTTTAAAATTTTATAAATTCTATTTTTCAAAATTTACTTCATTTTTGGATTCGAAATATCAAAATTAGCTTATAGAGAATTTTGGTATTTTTCTAAAAACATTCAATTTTTGATGAATAGTGAAAGACACTACGTTATTGGTTAAAATCGACAATGTATTTATATAATTATTTATTTTATTTAAATTTATTTTAGGTAAAAATAGATACATAATACCTATATAATTTAAATGTAATTCATTGGATTTATTTTATAATAAGTTTAGATATATAAAAATTTTATTGATCTATTTACCATCTTTTACCCACCTCCTAAGAGCATTTAAAAATTTACATAAACCATAATTTTACCTCTTATTTGAGTTTAATTTTAGAAATATTAGAGAAAGGGTTGACATCAGTAAGTAAAATTTTGTTCAATAAGATGAAAATAATTCTTGGTGAATAATATCTTTTTACTTATATTTACCACAGTTAAAAGTAAATTGGGTAATTAAGGGTAAAATGATATAATAATTACCCTAACACATGTAATATTTATTTTGGGTAACTATTATTCGACCAAAAACAACCTTAGGAATAAAATATGATCCCCATGGGTCCACTTGGAATAGATTTGGTCAGTTATTAAAATTTTATTTAAAGAAGAGTTAAAAGAGTTAAATTCAAATTTTAATAACTAAACCATTTTTAATATATGGTTACAAACAATATAAATTAAACAATAAATAATAATTATAAAGATAAAAATATTTCACACATAATTGTATTTTATTTATAATTTTTAGACATTAAATAATTTAATTTATTAATGACACAATGATGATGCAGTAATTACATTATTAAATAATGATTAAAAAATTGATATTATAAATATCCAAATAAATTTAATTTGAGACTTTTGATGAATTAAACTAATTTTTATAGTTAATATGACATGTTAGGGTTGATTAAATAATTTTTTTGAAGTAATCATGTTGTTATGATTTTCAAAAAAATCAAACACTAAATAGTGTCAAAAATGAAAAAATTGAGTTTTTAAAACAAATACTATATTATTAATGGATATAATATTCCTAAAAATATACGGTTAGGAAAAAGGACATATATAAGGTTCTATATATTAATAATTAACCAATTTTGGTTCTCTTTCATGTTTATAGTATGTTTATTAACCATATAATATAAAAATACAAAGAGACATGGTAAATGACTAACTATTTAACTAATAGTTAAATATAAAAGATAAGGTTAATATGGTAATCGAAACTGGTATAAAACTTATTGGTTGAGAATTATTTTATACATACCCACTATATCCTCTAGATAAATTATTTTTGAGACATTATAAACTGAAAATGGTTTTATTATAAAATAATATTTCATGTTTTTCCTAAGGTGACCCTGACCTCTCTTATAAATGAGAACTTCCACTTCTCTTAATTTCACACCTCCAAAGCCTTTTTTCTCATCGAAAGCCTACAAACATATCCTCCAAACATTCATCTATTCATATTATAGGCCATATTTTGATCAGAAAGCAATCCTAATGAGACCTTCTGATCATATAAAAAGGAAGAACCTCAAGAAGTGGTTAATATTTAATCACCTCTTTCAAATCCGTTTCTTATTCCACTTACTCATTCTTTTTTGTTTCCATTAAAAATTAATAACTAAAGTATATTATATGTACTTTGATGTTATTATGAAAATTTTATAACCATATTTATTATTTTATCCATCATGTGAATGATAAAGTCACCATACGTGCGTACGTACGGCTTAGCGTCTCCACATCGTGGTGCAATTTGATATTCAAACACTTCACTATTTGGATGGGTATAATATTAATGTATAATTGATTTAAATAATAAATATAACATGTTAATTATTCTGTATATATGATATAACATTCAATTATATACGATTTCACCTTCAATTGAATGATATTGTCGCTCGTGCGTATGTACGGATTTCCGTGTCCAAGAACAGGATGAGATTCATTCCCCATCATAATCATTCAAGAATAATTTTCATTTTACGGTTAAAAATAATGTTTACAAACATAATATAATTCTATATGTGAATCAAATACATTCTATGCATAACAATCATGGCTTACGTAAGCAAGAATATAAAGGAAAATGAATCAGTTAAACACCCAAAACGATGATACTACTGAAATATTATTAACAAAGTTATATTAGAATATAATATATGATATAATATTTAATTATATAGTTCTTGTATAGTTTAATAAAAATTGTATAACTATTATATAGGACGTTAACATACCCTCGACCAAGGAAAATTACATGGTAGGGTTAATTTTATAATCTCATTACTTATCTGAGGTTGATAACACGTAAGTATCTACTGGGACCTCTTTATCATCCACATCCGTGTTTTCTAAAAAAAGTATTTCCAAACATTTTTACTATTTACTAGACTATGGGTTAATGTAATTTATACCCTTATTTGACCTTATATGTTTTGAAATGAATCTTACTGTCATTTTTATAACAAGGTACTTTATGACCTACTCGACAAAATTAGGGTTAGAATATCTTTTTTAACTTATCTGGTGGGTGAGGCTATTTTCCTATGTTATAAAATAATTGAATATTCCCTTAAAATATTATAAGTATATTTTCAAAATAAATATTTTCTTTTATAATTATGTTACTTTTAAATGATTTTAAAAAAGGGATATTTCTCTCAAATAGTTTTGATTTCATATATGTCAACATCCTTTGATGGATTTTTAACTTATTTGAAATTGATTCATAATGATACAAATATTCCTTATTGTATTGAAGGATTTGTGACTTTTTTGACTGTTTATGAGTTATTTTTATACCATTCATGGTTTATGGATAAATTATTGATATTTTGTATGCTAGTTTTAATATGAATGTTTATGTTATGTTTAATCCATTTCATATGGGGAATGCATTGGACATAGTAACTGACAAGTAGAGCCCGCTATAGCTCCATGATGCATCGGTAGGTCACATGAGACAAACTAATCTCTTGTCACAAGGCCCTGAAAAAATCTTATTTGTAGTCTTAGAACAAGGCCATGACTATGTGGTTATGATGTATGGCATTAGGCATTCCATAATTATGAAAAGGGATATTGATATTGAATGTGATTATTCAACTAGTAGAATATCCATGTGAATAAGTAAATGGAATTATTTGATTTTATATTTTCTATATTATGCTGATGTTTATGTTTAAAAGGCTTTTATTTTAGTCAAATCCATTGCCTTAAATGATTATGCTTGTTTATGAAAGTTTCTGATATCACTTCCACAAAACGGGGCAAGACCATTGCATCCCTTTTATCATTGCTAACAAAAAAGCGCTAATAAAGGGGGTACCTTCATAAGTGTTAAAAAAGTGCTGATAAAGGTACCCCTATTAAAAACACCTTTTTTAGTGCTGTTAAGGGGTACCCCTTTATCAGTGCTTTTTTAAGTAGCACTGATAAAGGGGGGGTCCTTATTAGCGCTTTTTTAAACGCACTGATAAAGGTTCTACTTCCCAAATAAATAAATTAAAAAAATATAATAATATTTAAATATATATATATAGTTATATTGATATAAATATAATTTATATTTTATAAATATAATTTTAAATATATTTTCGAAAAATATAAATACACTGACACACTTCATATATAAGATATTTAGAGAAAATGGCTTATAAAATAATTAAAAAAATATTTTTAATTAATAATTTACTAATTATTATGGAGTAATTCACATTTAATAACAATTTCAATACTAAAAAAAATATCCAAAATATGTTGAAAACGCAACTCGAACTTCATACATCCATAACTTTGGATCTAAGTGTCTGTTTGAACTCTACCACATATCAAATCGAAGCATGAGATGATCATTACACCCATGTGACTTGGGGGAACCCCAATTAAGGTATTTTAGATGCCAAAAAAGGCCTATAAGGCCTCCAAAACTGAGTTTTTAGTCGGGATACCCCGGTTTTTTAAAATTTTGTGGATTTTCAGCCCCATTTAAGGGGGGGTATTATTGGGTTTTTTTGGTGGGGACTGAATTTATTCCAAGGTATTACATTCGTATTGAGATTATGTCTTTAAAATTTTCTAATTTTTTATAATGCACTGCTATTTATAATCAAATATATAACAATATATACATATTTTTTATATATTCACACATAAAAATTTAATTATAAATACAAATAATAAAATATATTTACATATAAAATATATTATCTTTATCTAAATAATAAATAATATCCATTTTATTTAAAATACCAATATATAAATATTTATATACCTATATATTAATCTAACTATATATATATTAATATAACTACATATATATATTAATATAACTATAAATATATATATTAATATCACTATAAATATATATATTGATATAACTATAACTATATATATATTAATATAACTATATATATATTATATATATATATATATTAATATAACTACATATTATGTTTTGAAGCTCAGTTAAAAGAATGGCCAGTCCACTAAATGCCAAAATTTCAATTTCCCATGGAATTATACCTTGTATTGAAAACATGAGTCATTACAACCTCCCCCCTTAGAACTTATCATCCATGAAAAGCCTTTAGGAATAATAAAAATATCACTTGACCTATAGGGGTCCTGAAGTCTCATTCAAACGGTCACATTGAGTTTCCAATATATATATATTTAAATTCCATTTAAATATAAAATATAATTTTTTATCTAAATAAAAACTAATATCCATTTTATTTAAAATGCCAATATATAAATATTTATATACCTATATATCAATATAACTATATATATATTAATATGACTACATATATATATTGATATAACTATAAAAATATATATTAATATCACTATAAATATATATATTAATATAACTGTATATGTATATTAATATAACTAAATATTACTATATGAATATGTATAACTAAATATATATATATTTAAAGAGATATGTCATTAACTGGAGAAAAAATAAATATGGCAGAGTGGTAAAGGATTTAGGCGCGCAAGGGGGCGGTCTTGAGATCAAGTCTTGGTGGAGGCAAGGGCGCTCACATGGGGGTGGATTTGAGGGCTAGTGCTGATAAAGGTGGGTGGGTGTAGTGCTAATATTGGGTGGAGGGGGGTTAGTGTGGGTGCTTGATGGGCTAGAAAGTGATGTTAAAATGGGGGATCAAGTGCCATAAAATCCTCCCCCCCCCCCCCACCCCAATTGGAAGGTTTTTAAAAAAAATCTTTAATTTTTATTAATTTTTTTTACATTTATCAGCACTTTTTGGAGCACTGATAAAGGGGACCCCCGCTTTATCTTCACCGGCCTTAACAACGATTTTCGAGCACTGTTAGAGGACATTTTTAGCGTTGATAAAAGGAATATTTGTAGTAGTGTATATTGTTATCCTTACTGAGCATATGAGCTCACCCCTTTCTATGTTTTATTTTTCCCAGGATGTGAAGAAGTATTTTTTGGTTGACCTGTAGGGATAGGATAAGGATATAAGTGTGTTCAAAAGGGGAAAACATGTTGTTGATTTTTTTATTTCATGATGTAATGTTAAACTTATGAATGTATCTAGTACTTCTATGTCTACTAAACTGATCTGTCTTTCAGGATTTGATCCCTTGTGATAATGCCAATGTTATGTAATAATGCACTGACACTCGGTAACTAGGGTTGTTGCATTAAAGTAAAAAATACCATCGAACAACCATAACATTTATGGAAACTTGATGGTAATCTTTATTCATAGATTCCATTGCTGAATTTTCTCCTATGTTTCATATCCCAAGGCACGTGCAACACTAGGAAACCCTCCTTCAAGGTTGTACTTTTTTCCATTACATTCCACTCATATTCAAGATTTTAGTTTCTTCTCCAATAAGATTGAATTTACCATATATCACTCTATTCCATACCCACAATATTAATGGCTCTATGTTTTCCACTATCTACATACGAAATTCCAACATGTTACTTATACACTGAATAACACTGATAACATGGCCTACCCCTCTCACGGGTTTTTGTCGATAGTCAAATGATACCAACTCCCCAAGCTGTGGATATGGGTAACAAGACACTAGGAACTCCATCTATTATAAATAAATCAACCTCCAATAAATATTTCATCCACAGGTGGTTCTCCAATCACTATTTTGAAACACCCTATATCCAAAAAACAAAAGTAAGAATTTTCTCTAGGTTCTGTGCCTATATCAACACCACAATAATTAAAGACACTAGAGCTCAAGAAATCATTTCCAGAACCCAAAAAAACCCAAATAATAAGAACTCATATGATTGAATTCATCCATGAAAATAGATGATACCTCTCAATATCAAGGATTAAACTTTTTATGGGTGAAATGAGTAACACCCCTCTATCCAATGCATCAAAACTTTTCAAGGTCTTTAAATCAAGGAACTCCCAATGCACAAACCATCAATATAAATGTTTTCATCAAAACACTAGGGATACATGTTTCCCTTACCCCTTTATGTTCCATCCTTATACAATCTAATCACACAGGTCCACCCTCTCCATCTAACATCAGTGGGTGTTGTAGCTGAGACTCTCTAGTAAAGTCAATCATACTCAGAGTAATACACCCTATATTCCACACCATAAACTACATAAAATTAAGAATGTATTCAATGAAATTATCTTCCCCTCTATTACCTTGGATCAATGAGGTTTCTTGCATCATTACTGGGGGAGTGTTGTCAAAAAATTTCCCATGTCTCTCAAATGGAACACATTATCAAGTTGGAATCTCTCTATAATTCCTAAAACATGTCTCAAAACACATAACATTGTGCTTCCACATTTTCCACAAAATAAATATTTCTACTACCCATAAACAACCAATTTCACAACCAATATCGCAATAGACCAGTAAAAGTCTATATCACTATCACCAACTATCTTACAATGGTCTGAGGTCTACATGGGGTAAACCAAATCACATAATAAGTATTTCATTTTACACCCTTTTTAAGCAAGTTACCTTCATAACATAAATATTTATCATCAAGGAACCTTTCTATATTTACAACTCACCATATCCCATTTATTAACCCATTAATGACACTATATTAGGCTCTATTATTTAACCAATCTTCCTCATTCTATTAATTGACCCATTTGCATAAACGTTATTAGACAATGTTTATTTCAAATTTTGTAGGGAAATAAATGAATTATATTCTTCATGTTCCACAAATTCTCCTCATGTGTGGATTCCAGGATTCATGCCACCCATATCCTTTGTAACCTAAAAATATGCATGGATATACAGTCATATACTAAATTATCCATGAGCCGAATATAAAAAAAATAGTCACACCACCCAAAAAGTTCATCACCCAATGGTGAAATATCATCCAATGTAGCAACATACCTCAATAATAATCAACCCTCCCTAGGTTCATGGGTTTTCCCGCTTACATGGGTTACATAATCCCATGAAAGAGCTCATTACCAAGTACCAAAACATCCTAGTATCTTATAAACCATCCCCGGATAGTAAGAAAATATGAATGAAAAAAACCCCTATGATACCACTTTGTAATGAACCCGACCCTGTAGCCACTAAAACAGTTCAATGAGCTGGGTCACCACATGACCTCAACCATGCCTCCCTATATGTTTGAAAAAATATCCCATTCAAAAGTCCTGAAACAACCAAATCCTATTCACCATCCCCAAATAGTAATATAAGAGAAATTAATTACCTTCTCTTATACCATTTTGTAACGTCCTCGCCCCAGAATCCACTAAACTAATGTATTTATATGGGTTCCCACATGATCATATGCTACATGTATTCTAAAGGCTATTGACTATTAGTAAGTTTATATTGGAACATGTGGACAGACTATACCAACATTATAAGATTAATTCATAGAACATAAATTGAAAACAAAGGAAACTATAAATAAAAAACTTGAATTACAAAAAAATTTCCCAAAACTGGGTGTAGGTCCACACCCACTCAATAAATATGTTATTTTATTTCAATATTGTTCCAAGTTAAAAGGAAGAAAAAAATGGAAAAAAAATGATAACCCCCAAACGGGTCCAAAATCCCAATAAAGATCCCTCTTCTATACATATCTCACACTAAAATCAATCATCTATCATTGGGCCACTTCCCCTATCCTTCCTTGAAACCATTATTTATTCTTATGTATGGAATGACATCCCAAGATGTCTGTGATTAAAACATTGTAGGCCACCACCAATAGTGTCTAAAATATATCCATTCTAAATAGTTATGGTATTTAGGTACATAATGAATAAAAATATAAATATGAAATAAAATGACTCCATTAATCAACAAGTTCACTCTCACCATTTCATCATTTGTTTTATGGGTTATTAATTTCATTTATTGTATAACATCATATAGTATTCAACTAAAATGCATAAAGGGACAATCCATGTTCCATATAGAACAAGAGAAAACGTTTCACAAATAATTATTGCACACTGACTTTGGATCCTTAGTTTGGGTATCCTCATCAAATGAAACTATTAGGGGCATAGGGCCTCAGTTTGACTCTCTAACCCATTAATTATAGGGGTATGGTTTAGAGCCTCAGTCCAAACTGACCCAATGTCATTGAACCTCATGTAATTACCCCAACCGACTTCAATCCATAAACACATTCTTCTTTATACATATAACACTTACCCAGAAAACCATCCCCATACATCATATTTGTCATTTAAAATCACAACTCATTAAAAACATTTTCCATATTCATGCCTTATCCCATTATCCCATTTTTTCTTTTCATATCCTAAGCCATGTAACACATTCTTCATTCACATGAATCAATTCATTTATACATTTCCATTGCAACCCATAGTTTATTTAACACATTCACATTAATTCATTTAACCCATTCACATAATTACAAAACCCAACAATAGACTATGTGAAATACTAGAAAAAACTACTATTAGTGCATTTGAATAATTCAATATAAAATTTTCACATACTTATAATGGGATCTATTTTAAAAAATAATAATTTCATTGAATATTGTTACAATATTCATTTTTAAGAAGGTGGTATGGCCCATGCATAGACCTTAACTGAGTCTAATAAACCTTAATACATCCAAAAAGGATCATGAGGGGAATGATTCATCAATTAATAAATTTAGATATAATTTTTACCATGAAAAAAAATTGATAGCACAATAACACAAAATCACATCCACATATACAATAACAAATAAAAAATACAATGGGATATAACTTGTAGACCACCTACCATGATTTCATAGACAACTACCTGTTAAAATTTTACTTTGATTTGGAAACAACCCAACATTATATCCCCAGCCTAGATACCACTGTAAAAAAGATGGTTTTAGGGATTATGAATAATAATAACTATTCTACAAGACCAAATATTGAAAAATGAAAGAACATGAGTGTTAGACTCGCCTAGAGCATATATCCACACCCAACAACACTGTAAATGGATTAGAACTTAACGAGATTAATCCTTGGAATGTTTATGAGGATGGGATTATCACCCTTGATTGTTGTAGGAGAACTGGGATTGAAAATCATGTGAAGAAGCGAAAAACCTATGGGAGAAAAAAAAACCCCAAAAATAATGAGGCACACACTTTTATAGTATAGTTGTCCAAATTATGCAATAATAGTGCTCCCCCATCTGTTAAAGAGGGTCCCACCTCACACAGTCACATGGGGAGCCCACATGGTTTGAAAACCCATGTGGAAACTATGTGGAATGTTTTAGTAAAAGAACTCCCAATTTGAATCTCTATATGAATAGTTCCAAAAATAGGTCTCCCCCTCTATATTAAATCATGGTTAAGGTGAATGGTTACTACTAACTCTGTTCCATCCATGAAACATGCACTAAATGTGCCCATTTTCCCCTTTTCTATGTCTCAAACTCTTGAAACACCCTGAATTCTCCACATAATCACATGAAACATTTGATTAACCAAAATAATGGGATTTAAACAAAAACATAAACCATATTTCACCTCATTAAAAGTTCTGGGTCTTACATGATATGTCTAGGGATAAATCTAAATATGTTTCAATGATAGTAAATTAGCCATAAATTTTAGTGAATGACATTAAGTGGATTTAATGAAATTACATCCCTGTTTGTATATATTATGTGGTTATGGCTCTAAAATTGAGGTACCTTGGGGAAATAATTGTGAATAAGAATCATTGAGATGGGATCTATTGTCACGTAGTGTGAGAAAATGGTCCTTACTACACATATAGTTTTACACTGCTGGGGGCCTTATTTTTGAATTCACAAACACTTTACTAATCATATTAAACGATATAAATAGTAGATGACTATAAATGACCTAGGATAAACTGAGGGGTAATATCTTAAAAATAAGCTGCAATTATTTAGACATGCTATAATTTATTTTTCATGATTATGGGTTTTCCAACAATAAATATTATTCCTCACAATATTTTTTTAGTTGGTCAATGGGATCTGAATAAATCATGCCAATGTTTTATAGGATGGAATATTCATTAATTTTTATCTGAAGAAACCTCATGTTATGGTAGATAGAAAAAATAATAATTTTTGTATGATCACACACTATTAAAAAAACCATGAATCCTCTTTGACCTTCAAATGGTCAAATTGTTGAGTCAAAATGGTTTTCCTTATGACTATTGTATTCCTTTGTACTTGGGGGAGATTGTTAAATCAATAAGGCTTCCTTATGACTTTACCATTCCTTCTTGTTTTGAAATTCACAAATACCTTATCTCAAGGAAAATTTATTTTTACCCTGAGTTTTACATCTATAAGGAAAAATTTCCTCCCCCAAGGAAATTTATCCTTTTCATGTTTTCATTGCTCATATAATAATTTTTCTAAGTGTAAAATTCGGTTTGAAACCAAAACCTTGGAATGCCATAAATACCAAGATGGGAAGCATTCTGATTTAGAATCTGAATTCTCGGAATCTTGATTACGAATTCTAGTTATGAACTCTTCTGAGTTTTAAATCTGAATTCTGATTATGAATTCTTGTTATGAACTCTTCTGAGTTCTGACGCCGATTTCTAAATCAGAATTCTGGTTATGAACTTTCTATGTTCTAACTCTGAATTCTGATTAAAAATTCTGGTTATGAACTCTACTAAGTTCTGACTCCGAATTCTGATTATGAACTCTGGTTATGAACTCTTATGAGTTCTAACACCGTATTTTGAATCATAATTCTGGTTATAAACAATCTGGGTTATGAATCTGAATAATGATTATGAATTCTGGTTACGAACATTATGAGTTATAACTTTGAATTCTGAATACGAATTATGGATATGAACATCTCTGAGTTCTGACTCCGAGTTCTCTGAATACAGACTCCGAACTCCTATGAGTTCTGACTCTAAATTCTCATGAACTCTGACTCCAAAATTTGTATGTTCTGGTTTTGAATTCTTGTGAATCCATATTTCAAATTTTCTTAAAATTCAAAATCGAAAATTATATAGATTTCAGGTTCAGAATTCCTAGAAAACAGAATCCAAATATCCTTGTATAGACTCTGAATTCAATTTTGACTAGACTCCAAACTTTCATTTTCTTACATTCTGAATATCATGTTTTAGTTATTCTTACACTTGTTTTTTTATAAAACGATGTCGTTCTTTTAGTTATTCACTAACCGTTGTTTTAGTGACATGTGTACAGGTCCCTCTAAAATTAAAGGAAAAATATAACTGTTGGAGGAGGGAGCTGACCGTTGAAGCCATGCCTATAAATAGAAGCTCATTTAAAAGAGCTCAATACTGAACTTTAACAACTGTTCTTGCATGCTGTTGAAGTGGTTTCTAGAGACAGAGGCTATTATAAACTCTCAGGCTTTGTGTAGAAAGTTTGAATGGCTTGTTCAAACTTTTCTTCGTGCAAATTTTGTTAGTGCAGAGGCGCGACTTCCTTGAAATCAGAGACTTCAGGTTGTGATGTCTGAGGTGCTGATTTCTTTACAAATCGAGGGCTTGTTGGAATATAAAAACATATACCAATATTCAGATTGGGGGATTACCTGGGCTTTGGTAGGACATACTTTTCTGAAAGTATAAATCAAGGGACCTTTTATCCAAGGTTGTTGGATACCCTTCTCTTTTGGATAAAAGAGATACCACTTGTTACTTGTAGTAGTTCAATTTTGTTTTTCGCTGTATTTTTTGTTTTTGAGGAAAGTATAATCTTCTTACACTTCCTTAGACTTGTACTTTGATTATATAGAATTCTATACGCTTTAATGTAAAATCTTATTCATTGTAAACTTTTGTTAAGTTTCATTTCTAGAATCACTTTTCTGGAATCAAGAAAGTTATTAGAACTTAGTGGTGTTGTGAATTTTGGTTCTGCAAAATTCCCTTAGGGATTTTTTTGAGTATACAATTCAACCCCTCTTGTATTTGATAATCTCATTACTACATATTTGATTATATAATTGGTATCAAAGGTTGTCTACCTCATATTCTGAACCAATCCTACAACTGGTATCAGAACTGGTGACCTCTGAATTAATCTAATGATTAGATTCAGATGATAATTCTTCTTCTTATTAATTTTGGAATTAGTTTTTTAGACTCATATAGTTCATATTCATTTTTTCTTAGAGATACTCTTGTTCTATAATTTCCTTGCTTAGGAATATTCTCCTTGTTTACAAACTTTTAACAAGTTTTTGTGGAATGAATTTTCTTTAAGATGGCATGAATCAATGTTGGTTCCATAGACAATCTCAATCCAACTAGACCACCTATCATTGATGGAAATGATTATGAATATTGGATAGATCGCTTGGAGACATTAATTATCAATACTGGAGTTTATAATTTTGTTATGCTTACTGGAGGATATAAAATTCCTGACAAAGAAGTTAGTGCCTTTACCAATCAAGAAAATCATGAATATCAAGTGAATTATATGGTACACAATACATTGCTTTGATCGATGACTAGAAATATATATATATCCAAATCTCATCATGTGAAGCAGCAAATTGTATTTGGAATATACTTGAAGTTACTCACTTTGGAACTTCCAAAGTAATTGAAACTAGAAGAGCCCTGCTCAGAGCTGAATATCATGGTTTCTACTTTCCTTATAGAATAACCATATGTAAGGTGAAACAAAGATTCATGAATATTGTGAATAGTTTACAATCCATGGTTGAGAAAGGATTAGATGATGAAGCTCTTGTTGATAAGATCATAGGAATCATTCCGAATGAATGGGAATCCAATAGGACAACTATTAACGATAACGAAAAGGTTACATAGATTTATAAAGATGAACTGTTTGGAACTCTTCTTCAGCATGAGACTAAAATGAAGAGAGATATTGATAATGTATGAAGAATAATGGAAATGGAAATTTTTCATTTACCGTGACTTAAAATGATATGAAATATAATATTCCTGAGAGAGTTTCTAGATCCAAATCTATGAATGTTATTATCCAATACGAATCTAGTGGAAGTGAATCCTCAAAAAATTAATTATCAAATCTTGCTCGAAGGATGAACAAGATAGCAGGACAGAGGAACTTTCAATCCATATACAACAAGAAAGAAAGGAACGTTAAGAAAGATTCATAAGTTACATGTTATGAATGCAAGAGAGATGGACACATAAGACCTGATTGTCTTATGATTTAGAGAAAAGAAAGAAAGGAAATGAATTCATAGAGAAACAGAAAGAAGTATTACAAGGAAAAATATAAGAACGTCTTGAAAGCAAACGACACCTGGAGTGCCATTGGTGGAGACTCTTCAGATGAATCTTTGGATTATGTATCTTTTGGAGAGAAGAATCTTGGTGTAATTTTCAGAATACAAATTGACAATCATTTTATTGTGAATAAGGTACACAATTCTGAATCCATGACCCATATATCATTGAATGATAATGATAGTAAATACTATAACTCTTTGGATGAATAATATTATTCTGATGAAGATAATACTTTACCTTCCTATGAAGAAGTTTCTAGGTTTTCCAAACTCATTGAGATTGATAATTCCAAACACATAAAAAACATGATTAGGAAAAATCTAGGAATACTATTCTTACAAAGGAAATATCAGATCTTTACAAATATCTTGATAAGAATAATTCTAATTTTGAATGTATTTAAAAAAATCACGAGGAAGTAAGTTCTGAGAAGAATAATCATTCTAATGATCTAGAAAACATAATTTCTATGAAATATGTTTTAGAGCATAGCTCTTGTTCAAAATCATATGTTTTTGAAGATAATAACTTGGTTATCAAACTCAAAACCGAAATATTTTCCTTGAGAAAGTGTTTGTCAAACATTACCTTAGGTAATGAAAATTTTGATACTGTTTATCCTCAAATACTACCTCTAAGGAATTGTTCTTGTTTTGTTATACTAGTTCTAAACCAATTTTTAGTAACAATTAATGTGTTCCTCAAAGAGATCCATTCTGTAATAAGTGTATGTTTGGTGGACATTGGGAAAATAATTGTTCTCTAAACAAAACTCAGTCTTCAGGATTTCATAAAGCCCATTTTTCTAAAAATATGTGGGTGCCTAAAATTTTTCTTTCTAATAATTCCGGATCCAAGCAAGTTTGGATTCTGAAAACCTAACTTTTTCTTATTTTCATTAAAATAGATAAGGTACCAACAACACTACGTGGTACATGGATAGTGGATTTTCTCAGCATATGACTAGTAACAAAAACTACATTGAAAAAATTATCAAGATGAAAGGAGGAAAAGTAACTTTCAGAGATAATGCCCAGGGAGAATTTATTGGTATAGGTAACATCGTTCTTCATGGAAAAATATTGATTTCAAAAGTTTTATTTGTTAAGGGTCATAAGCACAACCTCATTAGCATAAGTCAGTTATGTGATGAATTCAACATTGTAAATTTTAGGAATGACAAGTGCATAGTACACAATTCCAAGGAAGAGTTTATTATTTCTTCCCATAGGAAATAAAATGTATGCACACTAAACATAAAAGACCTTAGGAGCCAAGATCTACCTTTTCTTAGTGGAATATAAGATAATTCTTGGTTATGGCATAGAAGGTTATGACACTCTAACCTTAGGAACTTTTGAAAACTTTCTATGAAAATATTAGTTAATTATATACGGAGAATTGATTTGATTCTTCAAAAGTTTGTGACCCTAGTCAATATGGAAAGAAACATAAATCGAGTTTTAAATCAGTCGGTGAAGTTTCAAGTACTGATGCATTACATTTAGTTCATATGGATCTCTTTGGTCCTACACAAAATGGAAGCATTGGGGGAAAGTATTATGTATTTGTCTTTATAACAACCCATACTTTACATAAATTGTTAATAATTCAAAATTGTAGCACACTTATAACAACATATTACAAAACCATGAAAGGACCGAATAGGTATAGTGTATTTAGAAACTGGGAAACATAAACAACCGGTTCATAAATCATCAACATTGTCTCCATTTTATTTTATCATATCTAGAGTCCCTTTTGGCATATCTTACTTAATACACTTCTTCCTAACTTGGGGAAAAGAAAACATACAAAAGGGTGAGATCAAATTACTAGTAAGGGTAAACAAAAGAAATATCAATCACATCATATTCATAATAACATAACATTTTAAAAGTCTTAACCTGCAAAAGAGATCATAATTTCATAACATGGGATAAATAGTAGTAGTGAAATGTAAACCCAATAATCATAACATAAAAAATTAAACTTTGTGGAATACACACATAATCATAGAGAATGATTTCTTAGTAGTCAAGACTCATTTCCAAGACTCTCTTAGTGGACAAAGTCCACTTTTGAACTGAGTTCACTCCTCGTTTCAGTCCGGTTTCACTAAACCAGATTAACCTGCCATTCCAGCCATGTCTATCTCATGAGATATAAATTTTTACCCAATGAGTTGGAGGGAGATATAGGTCCCACCCATCTCATAATGAATCCATTCTTATGTGTGCCACAAAATCATAAATCATACATCATAGCATAACCCATGTCATAAAAATGGGATTCTTAAACATCGTGCCATCATAAAAAATCCATATAAGATTAAAGGAATTCATAAAAATAATTCCTTCATAAAATTATCAAATCAATGTAAAAATAGGGATAGAAACAGAATCCTATATTATCTTAGATGGAAAATAATTTTGATAAAACGCTTGAACTCTATTCTTGAGAAAAACATTTTTCATTTCTTAAAATGTCATACAATTTTAAACTAATAGAAGTTGATTAAAAATAAAAATGAATACTTGTAAAGGAAGATTCATGGAAATAATGTTCTAAAATTCCATTCAGGCCATATAAGTTAAAAAAGCATTCTTCTCATACTTTGGCCAGAAAAGTAAAAAAGTACCTCGTACTAAAAATGACAAAATATTCCTTTCATATCATTTACTAAAAACTCGCCAATGGGTAAAATTGGATTTAAAAAATTGTAGGTGGATGTAAATAATATTACATATTGAGGAAACATGGATGTGGACGATAAATATTCCCTAGTAAATTCTGAAGTATAAACAATCTCGGATAGAAATGAGATTGTGAGATTTTCCCTTACCTTAGGTCCGATTTGCTTCGTACGTGTCTGAACCTCCTGTATAATGATTTAAATAATGTTATTTACTTATTAAAGAATCGTAATCATTGTTATTATATCATATATGGTCATATTCTTATCTTTTTTATTAGTAATATTTCATTGCTAATTGTTATTCGGGTGTTTATTGATTTTTGTTCTTATGCGTGATTTGTCGAATAAACTCTAATTATTCTTTTTAGATTATAGATACCTCATTTCCATAATGTAATTAGGGTAATATATATCATATTTATTCATTCAATTCATTGGTAGGCCGTACGTATGCACGAGCGATGATATCGTTCCCATGATCGCGGAATTGTATTGAAGTGTATGTATAATATTTCAGAATTAATATCACTTTACAATAATCATATATAGTTATTCTCTGCACCATTATACCCATCCAAGTGAGGTGGTGGTGGAAAACTGATTACACCACGATGTGGAGACGGTATTCCATACGTACACACGCGCGGTGATTTCGTTTTCTATAGGATGGATAGAAGGTGAAATAGGGTTGTTACATATTTATAATAGCATATCAGTATATGAGTGATACTGATGTTATTACTTCATAATGAAACAACTAAAGAAGAATAAGTAGAAGAAGAAATAAAGTTTAAAGAAAAGGTAACAGACATTACCTTTTCTTTGAAGCACCTCTTCTTATCCTCCTCTTAGGGCACTAAAGATTGTCTTTGAAGAAGATCGGGACCTCTAGGATGCTTTTAGGGAAGTTTATAAGGTAACTTTTTAGGGTTTGGCTGAGCTTGAAGGCTCAAAGTCGTGTGAGGAGGAGAGGGAGGAGGTTCCCTTTTATAAGGGAGGAGAGGGGCACCTTAGAAAAAACATATAATATTATTTTATAATAAAGTATTATTCGGTGTTTAATAGCTCCAAATTGATTTATTTTTAAGATAAAGTGGGGATGGGTCGAAATACTCTCGAAAAAAAGATTTTAGACAAGTTTAGGTTACTATTTTAACCTTATCATTTAGATTTAACTCTAAGTTAAATAATTTAACTTTTACTGTGTCTTCTTGTTTTCTTACACTATATGGTTAATAAACTTACTATAACAAGACAAAAGAACCCCAAGGGGTTCATTATTAAAATATATAATCTTATATGAGTCATTTGGCTGAACCTTAGGTTTTTAAGAATAAAATAACAATTAATAATATAATATTTGTTTTAAAAACTATTTTATGTCAATTTTGACACTATTTGGTAATTGATTTTTTTGAAAATTATAACAACATTATTAGTTCGAAAAAAGTTAATTAAATAAATACTAATATGTCATATTAACCTATTAAATTAGTTTAATTCTTAAAAAGTCTCAAATTACATTTATTTGGGTATTTATAACATCAATTATGTTAATATTTCATTAATAAGGTAATTACTACATCAACATTGTGTCAAAAATAAATTAAATTATTTAATGTTTAAAAATTCTAAATAAAATTCCCTTAGGTAGGAAATCTTTTAATATTTCTAATGAATATCTATTGTCGAATTTATCTTATGTATAACCCTACATTAAAAATGTTTTTATTTATTAAACTTTGATTTTAACTATTTTAACACTTCTTTAAATAAAATAATAATAGGTGTCCTAATCTAATCCAAGTGGACCTAAATGGTAATATTTTATTCCTAAGGTTGTTTTTGGTCTAATTACACTTATCCAATAGAATTATGACATGTGTTAGGGTAATAATAATATCATTTTAACCCTTAATTTCCCTATTTACTTTTAACCGTGGTAAATAAAGGTAAAAGGTTACTATTCACTACAAATTTGTTTCATCTTATTGAACCAAATTTTACTCCTTGATTGTAGCACCCCCGGTTTGAGGTATGTAGCCTTTGTTAATGGATTTTTGATGTGTTTAAAGTGCATGGGATGAGTTGGGAAGAGGTTGGGAGAGTTTGGAACGGTTTTGGAAGAGCTTGGAGGCTTTTAAAGGGGTGCATAGTTTCAGCACGGTTAGTGGAAACCGTGCGGATGTTCCATGAACTATGCATGGGGAGAAAGTACGCTCCACACGGCATGCGTGCGGTTTTCAAAACCCTGTGGGTAAACCATGCGGACCCTGGCTCTTGAGGCAGTGGAGTGCACACAGTTTGCTAAATCGTGCGGGCTAAACCGTGCGGCCCCTTAAAAATAGGGTTTTTAAATCTGGGATCACTCGGGATTAACCTATTTCACTCCTCTCTTCCTCCAACTCGAACTTCACTCGGTATTTTGGGTTCTCAGGTGTTTTGGGTGCTCTCCCACTCATTTTGGAATGGTTTTTGAAGAGTATTCAAGGTGGTTCGAAGGTGATTACTTTTGGGTAAGTCTCTCCTCTTTTTTCACTTGTGTTTTCCTCTAGTTTCACTTCTCCCTCTTTCTGGGTTTTCTATATCTACACTTTTTGTGTGTATATCTAGGATTGGGGTTTCCTTGGATGTTAATATTAAGGCTTATTGATGTTATGGGAAGTGATCTAGAGAGGTAACGGTGGTGCGTTAGCCGGTTTTTGGAGGTGCGATTTCTTGTGGATCGATTTCTCGGGAACCCTAAAGGTAGGTGGCTTCTATCTCGCCTCCACTTGGTTAGAACTAGTGGTTACATGTTACAATTAATTTTTTGTGTTGGAAATTAATTTTATATCGATGTAAGAATTTGGTTGGAAATCCATTTGGGGGTTTTTGGGAAGAAGGGGATTTGAAATGAAATGTTATTGTTGTAAATTTTAAAATGGGGATTATAAAATGGAATGCTATGGTTGATTTGTGAAATGATTGATGGGAAATGGTTTTCAATAAAAAGGGGTTTGTTTTATTGAAATGGGGTTTTGGCATGGAAAAGGGTTTTCAATAAATGGGTGATTTATTGAAGTGGATAGATATGCAATGGAAATTGGTTTATTGCATGATGTTGTGACCTTGATGGGTTGTGTGCTTGGTTTGGATTGTTTGAAATGTTGTGTGGATGTGGGAGGGAAGTACCACTATAATGAAGGGGGAGGATAGTGGACGGAATGGCCACCATCAATGTATAAGTTGATGGGATGTGCCGCTAATTGTGAATGGGTGAATGGGTTGGACGGAAGCGCCACCGTTTGGTTGTTTTGGTTGTTTTTGTGAATTGTTTTTCAAGATGGAATTTTTGTGCTAATATGAGAAAATTAGAATGGTTTATGGCATGTTTGTTTGTCTTTCCCTCGGTGGTTTGGTTGGGGTGAAATGGCTCGGTAAGGTTGTGGTTGGCTTATGGTGATGGTTGCACTTGTGATTATTTTATATAAATTGTTTTATATAAATATGCTAACTGTTTTATCCTAGTGTCATGTGTAGGGAAGTCATTTGGGGAAATCCTTTTGAGTTTTAGTACTCACCCCATGCTTTGGAACGTTGGTGTCTTTGCAGATGTCGTGTATCGTGACGCGGGAAAAGGTAAGGCATCATCCTCCTTTGGTGGGGCTTTGTGATTCCTTATTGGAGCTTGGAGCTTGGAGCCTCGTGTGGAGCTGGAGTGGTGTCTTGGCTTGTGGTGTTGTTTGTTTTTTTCCGTAGTGTACTCTGATGTTGTGTGTACATGTTTGGTTGTATTTGGTTTGGGTTGTTAAATGGAACAACTTGGTTGTCTTTTAGAAATGAATGGCTGCATTTTGTTGACATGCATTGTATAGTGGTTTGTTGGTTGATTTTGTCTTTAGGGTAAATCATTCCCCATTTGTTCTTGGAGCCCTTGGCATTTATTTCCAGCCTTTGGCACCTTGGGAACGTCGCTTAAGGCCAAGTAACCCTCACCTCCTCCTCAATCGAATGAGGTAGGGGTGGGGTGTTACAAGTTGTATCAGAGCGTTCGATCCTTGGTGTTGATCAGTGGTTTTAGAGTTGACATTCGATGTGGTATATTCCTTTATTCGGGATGGTAGTACAGAGTAGGATTGTCAGAACATGGATTGTATAGTATAAAAGGATGTAGCTAACCCTTTTATACTAAAATTCAAGTTACCATGGATTTGGGTACATAAGTGATTTGGAGACACTTATAGGCATTGGATATCTCATTGTTGTGGGTATAGCCAATGAGATGCGCATGACATGCATGGTATAAATTACTTCCCTCTATGATGCATATTTCATTGGGGTATAATGATTTATGGTATGATATGAATGTGTGGATTTTGAAAAATCTTAATTGAGTTTCAAAATGGATGGATTTGAAACATGGAAACTAGAGGTATTTTGAAAATGGTTTGGGTTTCAAAAAGGGTGAACCATGGGAAATGTGAAATTGTGGAAAGCCTTGTGGTGATAGTTCTTTGTAATGTGAATTGAAATGGGAATTGCTGATGTCTATGGAAGCGAGACTCATGGTTTCTTTTCTATTTATAGAAATGGCACCAGGTAGGCGTCGTAGAGACCAACCGGAGGAGCCTGCTGAGAATGTGGTATCACCTGAGCCTCAGGTGAACCAGCAGCTACTGCAAAGCATAGTACAATCTTTCCAAGCTGTGGGACCGATGAACCAAGGCATGTGGAACATGCAGTTCATTTCCAAAAGTAGAATCCACCCATCTTCAGGGATGATTCATAGCCAGAAAGGGCAGAAGCATGGCTGAATAGGATGAACAAGTTCTTTGAGTTCTTGGGAACACCGGTAGAGCTGGGAGTGATGTTGGCCACGTATATGTTGTAAGATATTTCCCTTGAGTGGTGGGAGTTGGTAGTCCAAGCGGGGACGGACCAGGGTATGATGTGGGAAGGCTTTAAGTAATTTATTTAAAAAAAAATATACCCACGGAAGTTCAGAATTCAGCGTACGAATGATTTCTTCAGTTTGAAGCAAGATCTTATGTCGGTGGCAGAGTATGCATCCATGTTCATGAACTTAGTGAATTTTCCACCTGAGGTGGCAGGTAGCACGGCATTGAAGGCAAGAATCATTGAATCGGGGTTAAGGCAAGAAATCCATTCAAAGATAGCAGTGCTGTGTATAGATGATTACACGGAGATGGTGAATAGAGCCTCGGTGGCTAAGCGGGATTTGTTGGGTGCTCCGGGCAGAGGAAGCATGGTGGTACCCATGGTGAATAGTGGGAACTCTAACTCTGGGTTCATGAGGAAGAGGGACACGTATTCCAAGGGCGGGAATACAGCATACAATTCGACGGAAGGATCGGTGAATCTTCCTCTGAAGCCCTAGAGAAATTTGGGATGTTTTCAATGTGGTTCTACAGGCCACATTAAGCGAGATTGTATAGAACAACCTTGGTCATGTCATAATTGTAAGAATATGGGGCATCTGCAGCGTTATTGTCGGAGTTCCCCAAGGTTGGGTTCTCATGACACTCCTCACGGGTCGCAGATGTCGTATGCTTCGACGGTACGGGGGCAGCAACATACCCCTCGACGGTAGAGTAAAGCGGGTCATGGTGATTCTCGGAATACCATGACGCCTCAGCAGAGCAATAAAGAGAAGAGCGTGGTAAGAAAACATGTGTTTGGAGCTAAGCATGTTGTGGTGGATGATTAGTCGTGACCATCCACAGTGCAAGGTACTATTCTTTTAAATTCTACCTTGATGCAAGTGTTGTTTGATACGGGTTCTTCACACTCCTTTATTGCTGTACGTGTGGTTGATTTGATGGGTTTAAGGGTTGAAATGATGCCCTCAGTTTTCAATCATCAAACTCCTCTGGGTCGAAGAGAGTGTCAAGCCTTCTTGTGTAGAGAACGTTGTATCACTGTGGGAGAGGTTGAGATAGTGTGGAACTTCTTAGTGATTGAGATAGATGGGTATGATGTAATCCTAGGAATGGATTGGCTAGTGGTTTTCAAGGCTCACATTGATTGTGATGCGCGAACAATGGATTTTACGACACACGATGGTGTTAGACATATCTTTAGAGGAGAGAGGCATGAAAGATAGGGTGCAACAGGTTTTTTGGCACCATCAGTGGGTACGTTATCGTATCAGTTGGCGGTGTTGTCATTGGAATCGGTAGAGGGTGTTGAGAAGACTGTTCTTCCGACAATGGTGGATCAGTTCATGGATGTTTTTTCTGATGAATTCTCTGGGTTACCTCCCATAAGAGAAGTCAAGTTTACGATTGATCTCCTTCCGGGGATCAGTCCTATCTCACTTCCGTCTTACCCGATGGCACCGGCTGAATTGCGGGAATTGAAAGTCACGTTGGATGATTTATAAAACAAAGGGTTTATCCGGCCTAGCACATCTCTGTGGGCGGTGCCGGTGTTGTTTGTGAAAAAGGCGGATGGAACCCTGAGGCTATGTATTGATTATCGTAGACTTAACCAAGTAATGATAAAGAACAGATATCCACTTCCACTAATTGATGATTTGTTAGACCAGTTGAGGGGAGCTCAGTGGTTCTCCAAGATCGACCTCAGGTCGGGATATCATCAATTGCGGGTGAGGAAGGAGGATATTCCAAATACAGATTTCAGAAGTAGATATAGCCATTATGAATATGTTTTTATGCCCTTTGGTCTAATGAATGCGCCAGCAGTGTTTATGGCATTGATGTTTTAGATATTTCAGAGATATCTGGATTTGTTTGTGGTGGTGTTTGTGGATGATATTCTGGTGTCTTCAAAGACAAGGGAGGAGTATGAGCAGCACTTCACGATAGTTCTAGGAATCTTGGAAGATCATCGGTTGTATGCCAAATTTTCAAAGTGTGACTTTTGGATACAGGAAGTCCATTTTCGTGGCCATGTGATTTCTGAATGGAGTGTTTCAGTGGATCCAGAAAAAAAAGTGGTTGTTATCTCATGGAAACCGCCAAAGAATGTTTTTGAGATACAGAGTTTCCTTGGTCTAGCTGGGTATTATCGGCGTTTTGTTTGTGATTTTTCACTATTATCCATGCCGATGACAACTTTGAAATGAAAGAATGTTCCATTACAGTGGAATAAACAGTTTCAGCATTGTTTTGAAGAGATAAAGGGTCGCCTTATATCAGCACCAATATTGGTTTTTCCAGAACCAAGAAGAGGGTACGTGGTGTATTGTTATGCATCGGGATCAGGGTTGGGGTACATTCTCATGCAAAGTGATCATGTGGTTGCGTATGGCTCACGGTAGTTGAGGGTGCATGAGAATAACTACCCAACTCATGATTTAGAGTTCGCAGTAGTAGTGCATGCTTTGAAAGTGTGTCATCATTATCTCTTCGGTGAGAAGTTCACGGTATATACGGATCATAAGAGCTTAAAGCATATTCTCTCACAAAGGGATTTGAAATTGAGGCAATGGAGAAGGATGGTATATCTCTAGATGTTTGATTTTGACTTAATTTACACACCAGGTAAGGGAAATTTGGTGGCAGATACATTAAGTATAAAATAATATGCTCAGGTGGTGAAACAGGCATCAGACTAGTGGTAGTTGATGTCGGTTATAGCAGATATGTGGTTGGAATGTAAGGACCAGGGTGATCGAGCGGTCTTCTTTCCTTTTATTTTGATTCCTGACGTGGTTGTCCTAGTTAGAGAGGAAGAGATATCTGATCCTGAGTGTGTCACCATGGGGTCGAGACTCAATGGTGGGGAGACCATTGAGGGTTGGCAACTGAATGGAAATTAAGTTGTGTGTTTTCCGAATCGGATGTTTGTACTATTTTCTTGTCAGAAGGATCTTCTAAGGGTGTATCATCATTCCAGGTGGGATGTACAGCCTAGAATTCAGAAAATGCTTAAATCGTTGAAATCACAGTTCTGGTGGGCTGGTCTGAAAAGTGGTGTGGCTGAGTTCGTTTCAAGATGCTTGACTTGTCAACAGGTCCAGGCAGAGCATTAGAGGCCGGGAAGCATGTTGCAGTCTTTACCAATCCCTGTTTGGAAGTGGGAGCACATTGCGATGGATTTTTTCACAGGTATCCCAAGAACAGTCAGAAGGAACGATTCCATTTGGGTGATAGTGGATTGGCTAACGAAGTCAGCCCATTTTATCCCGATTCGTGAATTTCATACGGTGGAGGATCTGTCCAAAATCTATATCCGGGAGGTGGTAAAGAGGCATGGTGCTCCAGTTTCGATCATATCTGATAGAGATCCGAGGTTTACATCTCGTTTCTGGAAATCCTTACAGCAAGCCCAAGGGACGCAGCTGACGATGAGCACAACATATCACCCTCGGACGGATGGCCAATCCGAGAGGATGATACAAACCTTGGAGGATATGTTGCGGGATTGTGTTATGGATTTTGGTGGCTCATGGGAGGATCATTTATCATTGTTTGAGTTCTCAAATAATAACAGTTATTAGGAATCTATACAGATGGCTCCGTTTGAACCATTTTATGGACGACCATGTCATTCTTCACTATGTTGCATGGAAACGGGTGAGTCTTCCATGGTTGGACCGAGTCTTGTCCAGGAGACTACAGAAAAGATCAAGCTGATCCGGAAAAGAATGGAGATAGCTCGATGTCTTCAGAAATCATATGTGTCTCATCGTCAACGGTTTTTGTCATTCGAGGTGAGTGATCATGTGTTCTTAAGGATCTCTCCTAGGTTGGGACATAGTCGGTTTGGGAAATAGGGAAAGTTTTCTCCGAGGAATATTGGGCCTTTCGAGATTCTTGAGTGGGTTGGTGAGGTGGATTATCATTTGGAATTGCCTCCACATTTCAGTGTGGTGCACAATTTGTTTCATGTGTCGCAATTGAAAAAGTATCATCCGGATCATGGCCATGTGATTCGTTTGGATCATGTTGAGCTAGAACTGGATGCTTCATTGGTGCACGTTCCAGTGCGGGTTGTGGATAGGCAAGAAAAATTATTGCGTGAAAATATAATCGGTTTAGTTTGTGTTTTGTGGAAACATGGTCGGATTTAATAGGAGACTTGGGAGCAGGAGAAAGAGATGGTCGAGCAGTGGCCCGAGCTCTTTCAGCAAAGGGAGGGTTCACTACTTTCCGAGGAAGGAAAGTTCAATGGTGGGGAGAATGTAGCACCACCAGTTTGAGGTATGTATCCTTTGTTTATGAATTTTTTATGTTTTTAAAGTTCATGGGATGAGTTATGAAGAGGTTGGGAGAGTTTGGAATGGTTTTGGAAGAGTTTGGAGGCTTTTAAAGGGGATCACGGTTTGAGCACAGTTAGTGTAAACCGTGCGGATGTTCCAGGAACAATGCAGGGGGAGACAGTATGCTCCACACGGCCTGTTCACGGTTTTCCAAACCGTGCGGGTAAACTGTGCGGACCCTGGCTCTTGAGTCAGTGGTGTGCACATGGTTAGCGCACGGTTTTCTAAACCCTATGGGCTAAACCATGCGGCCACTTAAAAATAGGGTTTTTAAATCCGGGCTCACTCGGGATTGACCTATTTCACTCCTCTCTTCCTCTCACTCGAGCCTCACTTGGGATTTTGGGTTATCAGGGGTTTTGGGTGCTCTCTCGCTCATTTTGGAAGGGGTTTTAAGAGGATTCAAGGTTGTTCGAAGGTTACTGCTTCCGGGTAAGTCTCTCCTCTTGTTTCTCTTGTGTTTTCCTCTAGTTTCACTTCTCCCTCTTTCTTGGTTTTCTAGATCTACAATTGTTGTGTGTATATCTAGTCTTGGGGTTGCCTTGGATGTTAATATTATGGATTATTTATGTTAGGGGAAGTGATCTAGAGAGGTAACGGTGGTGCGTTCACCGGTTTTTGGAGGGGTGATTTCTTGTGGATCGATTTCTCAGGAACCGTAATGGTAGGTGGTTTCTCTCTCGACTCCACTTGGTTAGAACTAGTGGTTAAATGTTACAATTAATTTATTGTGTTTGAAATTAATTTTATATAGATGTGCGAATTTGGTTGGAAATCCATTTGGGGGTTTTTGGGAAAAAGGGGCTTTGAAATCAAATGCAAATGTTGTGAATTTTAAAATTGGGATTTTAAAATGGAATGCTATGGTTGATTTGTGAAACGATTGATGGGAATTGGTTTTCAATAAAAAGGGGTTTGTTTTCTAGAAATTGGGTTTTGTCATGGAAAACGGTTTTCAATAAATGGGTGATTTATTGAAGTGGATTGATATGCAATGGAAATTGGTTGATTGCGTGATGTTGTGACCTTGATATGTTGCGTGCATGGACTGTTTGAAATGTTGTGTGGAAGTGGGCGGGAAGTACCACTATAATGAAAGGGTATGGATAGTGGACGGAAGGGTCACCATTAAAGTATAAGTGGATGGGAAGTGCCACTAATTGTGAATTGGTTAACGGGTTGGACAGAAGTGCCACCGTTTAGTTGTTTTGGTTGTTGTTGTGCATTGTTTTGCAAGATGGAATTGTTGTGCTAAATGTGAGTATTAGAATGGCTTATGTCATGTTTGTTTGGATTTACCTTGGTGGATTGGTTGCGGTGAAATGTCTTGGTAAGGTTTTGTTTAGGTTATGGTGATTGTTTCACTTGTGGTTATTTTATATAAAATTTTTTATATAAATATTCTAACGGGTTTATCCTAGTGGCGTGTGTAGGGAAGTCATTTGGGGAAATCCTACTTAGTTTTAGTACTCACCCCCTGCTTTGGCATGTTGGTGTCTTTGTAGATGTTTTGTATCATGATGTGGGCAAAGGTAAGGCATCATCCTACTTTGGTGGAGCTTTGTGATTCCTTGTTGGAGCATGGAGATTGGAGCCTCATGTGGAGTTGGGGTGGTTTCTTGGCTTGTGTTGTTGGTTGTTAGTTTCCGCAGTGTACTCTGATGTTGTGTGGACTTGTCTGGTTGTATTGGCTTTGGGTTGTTTTATGGAACAACTTAGTTGTCTTTTGGAAATGAATGGTTGGATTTTGTTGACATGCATCATATAGTGGGTTTTTGGTTGATTTTTTCTTTAGGGAAAATTGTTCCCCATTTGTTCTTGGAGCTGTCAGCATTTATTTCCAGCCTTTGGTGCCTTGGGAACGTCACTTAAGGCTAAGTAACCCTCACCACCTCCTCAAGAAAATGAGGTAGGGGTGGGGTGTTACATTGATATTAACAGTGTCTCTCGAATTTCTGAAATTCCACTCACAGAAGTGGTAAAATTATGTTTTATGTAAGTTTGCAAAAAGATCCTAGGAGGTAGGTAAAAGACGGTGAAAAGTTCAATAAAATTTTTATGTATCTAAAATTATTATAAAATGACTACAATTAATTAACTTGAAATTATATGAGTATTATCTATCAATTTTTACCTAAAATAAATTTAAATAAAAAAAATAATTATTTAAATAAAAAGTCGGTTTTTAAATATTAACCTAGTGTTTTCACTATTCATCAAAAATTGAAAGTTTTCAGAAAAATACCAAAAATTCACCCGAGGCTAATTTCAATATTCTGAATACAAAAATGAAGTCCATTTTGAATGATAAAGTTTATAAAATTTCAAAAAGTGGGTATTAGTATTCATAACGGCTAGTTTTAATAATATTTTAATAGCATATCATTGTTTAGTGAAACTCGGTATTGCTTACAGTGCAAGCTATCGAGGAAGGTTGCAATTGCGTGTAAAGAAATCCAAGCTATTGTTGTGTTTACTAAAAGATTACTTTGATGATTTATATAACATAAAAAACAAAATATTTCTCATAAAAATCACGGGTGTTACATTCTACCCCCCTTAAAATGAATTTCGCCCTCGAAATTTGTCACATTGTAACAAACAGATGAGGATACCTCTCCATAATCATAACCTCAAGCTTCTATGTAGCTTCTTATAATTGGTGGTTCCTCCATAAAACTTTCACCATGAGAGTGGTCCTATTCCATAGGACATTCTCACTACGATCCAGAATCTCTATCGGCTGTTCTTCATAAGAAAGATCTTGCTTCAGCGGTAAAACTTATGAGCTAAGTAAATGTGATGGATCAGGTATGTACTTTCTCAGGAGAGATACATGAAACACATCGTGAACTTGAGCGAGATTCGGTGGAACCACCAATCGGTAAGCTACCTTCCCAACATGATCTAGTATTTCGAAAGAATCGATATACCTAGTGCTCAGCTTTCCCTTCTTTCAAAATCTCATTACTCTCTTCCAAGGAGATATTCGTAATAAAACTTTATCACCCACTTCAAACTCTAGCTCTTTTCTTCAGTTATCGGCATAACTTTTTTTTTGACTCTAAGATTCTCTTTTGTGTTGTTTAATAGATCGGACCTTTTCTTCCATGTCATCAACAAGATCAGGTCCTAATAGCTTTCTGTCCCCATCTTCATCCCAACAAGTTGGAGTTCGGCATTTCTTTCTATATAGAGATTCATAAAGAGCCATCTGCATACTAGAGTGAAAGCTATTATTATAAGAAAATTCCACCAAAGGTATGTTTTGATCCCAACCTCCTTTGAAATCCATAGAGAAAGCTCTCAACATATCTTATAGAGTTTGAATTTTCCTCTCAGACTGATCTTCTGTCTGAGGATGATAAGCAGTGCTAAAACTCAACTCTGTTTCTAGAGTATGATGAAGACTTCACCAAAACATTGAGTTAAACCTCGGATCCCAATCAGATATAATGGAAAGTGGTTCTTCATGCAATCTTACCACTTCCTTTACATATATCCTAGCAAGCTGATCCAGAGAGAAATATTCTCTAATAGTAATTAAGTGTGCCGACTTCATAAGACGATCAACTATGACCCAGATAGCATTATTTCCTTTGGATGTTTTTGGATGTCCGGTGATAAAGTCCATAGTGATGTTTTCACATTTCCATTCGGGTATGGGTAATGGTTATAACATCCCCTTAGACTTCTATCTCTTAGCTTTAACTTGCTGACAAACCAAGCATCGAGAGACATATTCAGCAACATCTCTTTTCATGCCATCTCACCAGAAGTTCTCTTTCAGGTCCCTATACATATTAATTCTTCCAGGATGAATAGAGAATGAAGAACTATGAGCCTCATCCAGCAGATCCTTCTTTAATTCTGGTATGGGAGGAACACAAACCCAATTCCTGAACCTTATTATCCCATCATAATCAAGGTTGAGTTCAGAAACATTTCTCACCTTCTATTGTAACTCTACATCTTCTTTCTGTGCCTCTTTAATCTTCTCATATATAGATGGTTGAAAATTTATTTTATAAAGATAAGATTTTTCCCCTTCCATTATAATTCAAAGATCCATCCTTTGTAAATCCATAAATATTGGATCTTTTGTGATCCTCATCATCGATAAGCTAGCATGGTCTTGTCGACTTAATGAATCTTCCACCTTGTTTTCTTTCCCAGGGTGGTAATGAATTGAGCAGTCGTAATCCTTAATCACCTCCAACCATCTTCTTTGGCATATATTCAGCACCTTTTGCATGAAAATATACTTTAAAATTTTATGATCAGTATAAATATCACACCTTTCTCTATAAATATAATGCCTCCAAATCTTTAAGGCAAAGATTACCGCAGCTTACTCCAAATAATGAGTTGGGTAATTTTGCTCGTGGATTTTCAACTGTTGTGAGGCATAAGCTATCACCATATCATTTTTCATGAGAACACACCCCAGTCCCTTCTTGGATGCATCACTGTAAATCACAAACCTTTCTCCACTACAAGGCAGTGTGAGCACATGTGCATTGGATAACCTTCTTTTTAACTCCCTGAAATTCTCGTCACACTCCTCCTTCTAAATGAACATAACTCTTTTTCGAGTCAACCTAGTGAGTGGATTAGGTAATCGTAAAAAATCCTTAACAAAACATCGATAATATCCAGCCAAATCAAGAAAAATTCGGATCTCAGTTACTGTTGTTGGTCTCGATCATCTTTTGATAACCTCTGTTTTTGCTGGATCCACAGATATCTCCTCTTTTGAGATTATGTTACCCAAAAATGCAACTTTTTGGTACCAAAATTCACACTTTGTAAATTTGACATATAGCTTCTCCTTCCTCAGGGTCTTTAGTACAATTCTCAATTGATCTTCATGTTCTTCCTTGCTCTTTGAATAGACAAGAATATTGTCTATAAAGGCTACCACAAACTGATCAAGATAGTCTCTAAAGACTCTATTCATTAGATCCATGAAGATAGTAGGGGAATTAGTAAGAACAAATTGCATCACTATAAATTCATAGTGTCCATACCTTGTACGGAATGCCATCTTTGGTATATCCTCCCTTTTGAACCTTAATTGATGATACCCTGAAAGAAGATCAATCTTTGAAAAGTATTAAGCTCCACGTAGTTGGTCAAATAATTCATCAATGCGTGGGAGAGGATATTTTTTCTTGATAGTGATCTTTTTAAGTTCTCGATAATCAATGCAGAGTCTCATTGATCCATATTTCTTCTTAACAAACAGAACAGGTGCTCCCCAAGGTGATGCACTAGGGCATATTAATCCCTTATCATGATTCTCTTCGAGTTGCTTCTTCAATTCCTGCAACTCAATTGGGGCCATTCTATAAGGTGTCTTTGAAATAGGTAAAGCACCTGGTACGAGTTCTATTGAAAACTCCACTTCAAGATTTGGTGGAAGACTAGGAAATTTCTCTGGAAATACATCATCAAACATCCATACAATGGGTATATTCTTAATTGTGAGTTCCTCTCCAACCATATGAGATAAATAACCTTCATTTAGTGGAAGCAAGACCCATTAGATGGAAGAAATTTCCACTGGAAGGTTATATTCATCCTTGCATCGATAGACGATAATAGATTTATTGGGAATATTAAATTTGATTTCCCTTATTTGGAAATTGATATGAGCTTCGTATAAAGAAAACCAATCCATTCCAAGAATCACATCAAATTCCACTATCGGAAGAATTACAAGATTTTTAGGAAGAACTTTTCCCACAAACTTCAATCGGAGAAGAATTATAAACTTTTGATGCGACTGTTGTGGCATTAGGGGTTGTCACAGCTAACTCAATATCTAACTACTGAGGTAATATAGCTTGAGAAAGTTTTGTGAGCATGGCTACAAGATTTTTCATTCCATCTCCCATAACGTTTGGTTGCTCAAGGAGACAATCATTGCATTGGCTGTCACATTCATAATTAACACAGTTCCTTCAGGTTCCATCCATTAACTAAAACCAATAAGAATAGTGTGAGAAACACTAATCATAATAGTAAAACCACATAATAAAGAATAAAATTTCACACTTTAGGTATTATCATAGGTTATTCATGGACATTTCTAAAACACTATGATTTTGTACTGTGCTTAGACATACACTTAGGGTTCTTACTAAGGATTTCACATCCTAGTTTCCAAAGGTTGATTATACCTTTCCTCTGATACCAAATATAACGACCCCAACTTTACATACATTGTTAATACATCAAAATTTAATCACACTTATTACAACATATAACAAAACTATAAAAAGAACGAATATGTATATTGTCTTTAGAAACTGGGAAACATAAACAATTGGTTCATAAATAATCTACACCATCTCCCTTTTATTTTATCATATCTAGAGTCCCTTTTGGAATATCTTACTTAATACCCTTCTTCTTGACCCGGGGAAAAGAAAACATAAAAAAGTGTGAGCTCAAATTCTCAGTAAGGGTAAACAAAAGAAATATCAATCACATCATATTCATAATAACATAACATTTTGGAAATCTTAACCTGCAAAAGAGATCATAATTTCATAACATGGGATAAATAATAGTAGTGAAATGTAAACCCAATAATCATAACATAAAACATGAAACTTTGTGGCATACAAACATAATCATAGGTAATCATTTCTTAGTAGTCAAGACTCATTGCCAAGACTATCTTAGTCGACAAATTCCATTTATGAACTGAGTTCACTCCTCGTTTTAGTCCTGTTTCACTGAACCGGATTAACCTACCATTTCATCCATGTCTATCTAATGAGATATAAATCATTACCCAATGCATTAGAGGGAGATATAGGTCCCACTCATGTCATAATGAAACCATTCTTATGTGTGCCACAAAATAATAAATCATACATCATAGGATAACCCATGTCATAAAAATGGGATTCATAAATATCGTGCCATCATAACATAATACATATAAGATAAAAGGACCTCAAAAAAATAATTTCATCATAACATAATCAAATCATTGTAAAAATATCGATAGAAACATAATCCTATATTATCTTAGATGGAAAATGATTTTGATAAAACACTTGAACTCCATTCTTGAGGAAAACATTTTTCCTTTCTTAAAATGTCACAAAATTTTAAACTAAAAAAGTTGATTAAAAATAAACATGAAAACGTGTAAAGTAAGATTCATGGAAATAATGTTCTAAAATTCCATTCAGGCCGTATATGTTAAAAAACATTCTTCTTATACTTTGGCCAGAAAAGTCAAAAAGTACCTCGTACTAAAAACGACAAAAGATTCCTTTCATATCTTTTACTAAAAACTCACCAATGGGTAAAATTGGATTTAAAAAATTGTAGGCGGATGGAAATAATATTACACATTAAGGAAACATAGATGTGGATGATAAATATGCCCAGGTAAATTCTGAAGTATAAACTATCTCGGATAGAAATGAGATGGTGAGACTTTCCCTTACCTTAGGTATGATTTGCTTCGTACATGTCGGAACCTCCTGTATAATGATTTAAATAATGTTATTGACTTATTCCAGAATCGTAATAATTATTATTATATCATATATGGTCATATTATTTTCTTCTTATTAGTAATATTACATTGCTACTTGTTATTCAGGTGTTTATTGCTTTTTGTTCTTATGCATGTTTTGTCGAATAAACTCTTATTCTTATTTTTAGGTTATAAGTACCTCATTTCCAAAATGGTATTAGTGTAATATATGTCATATTTATTCATTCAATTCATTTTTATAATCATTAAGCATTGAATATCATGTACAACGAGTCGCATCACATCGTGGAGACGGTAGGCCGTACGTACGCACGAGCGATGATATCATTCCCATGATCATGGAATTGTATTGAAGTGTATGTATAATATTTCAGAATTAATATCACTTTAAAATAATCATATATAGTTTTTATTTACACTATTATACCCATCCAAGTGAGGTGGTGGAGGAAAACAGATTTCACCGTGGTGTGGAGACAGTATTTCGTACATATGCACGCACGATGATTTCGTTTTCCGTAAGAAGGATAGAAGGTGAAATAGGGTTATTTAATATTAATAATAACATATAATTATATGAGTGATACTTATTTTATTACTTCATAATGAAACAACTAAATAAGAAGAAGTATAAGAAGAAATAAAGTTGAAAGAATCGGTAACAGACATTACCTCTTTTTTGAAGCGCCTCTTCTTAACCTCCTCTTAGGGCACTAAAGATGTTCTTTGAAGAAGAAAAGGACCTCTAGGATATTTTTAGGGAAGTTCAGAAGGGAAATGGGCAGGGTTTTTCCGAGCATGAAGGCTCAAAGTGGTGTGAGGAGGAGAGGGAGGAGGTGCCCTTTTATAAGGGAGGAGAGGGGCACCTTAGGAAAAATTAAAATATTATTTTATAATAAAGACATATTCGGTTTTTAATTACTCCATATTTATTTATTTATAAGATAAGGTAGGTATGGTTCGAAATAATCTCAAAAAATATATTTTAGACAAGTTTAGGTTACTATTTTAACCTTATCATTTAGATTTAACTCTAAGTTATATAATTTAACTTTTACCGTGTCTTCTTGTTTTCTTACACTATATGGTTAATAAACTTACTATAACAAGCCAAACATACCCCAAGTGGTTCATTATTAACATATATAACCTTATCTATGTCATTTTTCTGAACTTTAGATTTTTAGGAATAAATTAACAATTAATAATATAATATTTGTTTAACAAACTATTTTATGTCAATTTTGACAATATTTGATAATTGAATTTTTTAAAATTCATAACAACATTATTAGTTATACCAAAGTTAATTAAATCAATACTAATATGTCATATTAACCAATAAAATTATTTTAATTATTAAAAAGCCTAAAATTAAATTTATTTGGGTATTTATAACACCAATTATGTAAATATTCCATTAATAAGGTAATTACTGAATCATCATTGTGTCAAATATAAATTAAATTATATAATGTTTAAAAATAATAAATAAAATACCATAAGGTAGTAAATATTTTAATCTTTATAATGAATATCTATAGTCGAATTTATCTTATGTATAACCCAACATTAAAAATGTTTTTAGTTATTAAACTTTGATTTTAACTATTTTAACACTTCTTTAAATAAAATAATAATAATTGTCCTAATCTAATACAAGTGGACCTAAAGGTTAATATTTTATTCCTAAGGTTTTTTTGGTCGAATTACACTTATCCAATAGAATTGGGACATGTGTTAGGGTAATAATAATATCCTTTTTCCCTTTAATTACCCTATTTACTTTTAACCGTGGTAAATAAAAGTAAAAAGCTACTCTTCACCACAAATTATTTTTATCTTATTGAACCACTTATTACTCCTTTATATTAACTATGTCTCTCGGATTTTTGAAATTTCACTCACAGAAGCGGTAAAATTAAGTTTTATGTATGTTTGCAAAAAGCTCCTAGGAGGTAGGTAAAAGGCGGTGAAAAGTTCAATAAACATTTTATATATCTAAAATTATTAAAAAATTACTACAATGAATAACATTGAACTTATATAAGTATTATGTATCAATTTTTACCTAAAATAAATTTACATAAAATAAATAATTATTTAAATAAAAAGTCGGTTTTTAAATAGTAACCTAGTGTTTTCACTATTCATCAAAAATTGAATGTTTTCAGAAAAATACCAAAAATTCACCCTAGGATAATTTCGATTTTCCAAATCCAAAAAATGAAGTCCATTTTGATAGATCAAATTTATAAAATTTCAAAAATTGTGTATTACTATTCATAACGGCTAGTTTTAAAAATATTTTAATAGCATATCATTGTTTCGTGAAACTCGGTATTGTGTAAAAGGAAAGCTATCGAGGAAGTTCGTGATTGTGTGTAAAGAAAGCCAATATATTTTTTTGTATAGTGAAATATTCCTTTGATGATTTATATAACATAAATACAAAATATTTCTCATAAAAATCTCAGGTGTTACAGTCTTGGTTGAATATTGCACTAGATTTACGTTGGTCTATTTTCTAGTAAAGAAGTCTGAATATTTTTCTTATTTCAAAAGTTTTAGAGCCCATGATAAAAATGAAAAGAACCTTCCATTGAAAACTATTCATAGTGACCATGGTGGAGAATTTCAAAATTATAATTTTGAAACTTTTTGTAGTAGAAAAGGCATTACTCATAACTTCTCAGCACCAAGAACACCGCAACAAAATGGTGTTGTTGAAAGATGAAATAGAATTCTCCAGGAGATAACTAGAACCATGTGGAGTGAGTATTCTTTAGAAAAACATTTTTGGGATGAAGCTGTAAGTACTACTTGTTATACTATAAATCAAGTTTTGAATAGGCATTTTCTAATAAAACTCTTCATGAGTTATGGAATGGTAGAAAACCTAGAGTTTCCTACTTCAAGGTTTTTGGTTGAAAGGTATTCATTATGAATACTAAAGATAATCTATATAAATTCACACAAAAATCTGATGAAGGAATTTTCTTAGGCTACTCCAAAAATTTTATGGCTTATAGAGTTTTCAATAAAAACACTTGTACTGTTGAAGAGAAAGTACAAGTAAAATATGATGAAACTGATCCTTTTTTTTAAACAACCACAAACTAAATCTTCATATATGTTTCCAAAAACTGAATATCAACCTTTATTAGAATAACCTTCTAATAAGGAAAATTTCCATAAAGATACATCTGAAACATTTACCCTAGAAAATTTCCTACCCAATTTTGATGAACAGCTTTTACAGAACCCAAATCAGTTGTTTCTTAAGAATCATCGTAGTGATAGTATCATTGGTTATGTGACTCCACTTGTAAGGACCGGAATATTATTAAGAAATAAAGTAGATAATCTGGCATTTCGTTCCCAATTAGAACCAAAAAGAAATGATGAGGCTTTAGGTAATGATGATTGGATTAAAGTTATGCAAGATCAACTAAATGAATTCGAAAGGAATAAAGTATGGACCTTGGTTGAAAGACCAAAGGAAAATTCTGTTATTGGGGAAAAATGTGTCTTTAGAAATTAGGGTGATGAAAATGGAATCATTGTATGAAATTAAGAAAGATTAGTTGCTAAAGGCTATAATAAACAAGAGGGAATAGACTACGAAGAAACCTATGCTCCAGTACCTAGAATTAAATTTATTCGTAGCTTAATTTCCTTTACAGAACACTTCAATTTCAAACATTTTCAAATGGATGTGAAATGTGATTTCTGTAATAGTTATGAACAAGATGAATATTTCGTTTAACAACCTCCTGGTTTTGAAGATACAAATCATCTTGATCATGTTTTTAGACTTACCAAACCTTTGTATGGAATTGAGAAAGCCCCTCGAGCCTGGTATGATAGAATTACATGAATTTTTCTTAATAATAATTATGTTAAGGGAAATGAAGATCCAAACATTTTTATAACGAAATATAATAACTTTTTGTTTGATATTTCAAATTTATGTTGATGATATTATATTTGGTTCAACTCAGAAATCTTTAACTGATTCCTTTGTGGATCTAATGAAATATTAGTTTGAAATGAGTATTATGGGTGAGATAACTTTTTTCCTTGGTTTTTAAATCTCTCACAAACCAGAAGGAATCTTTATTTCCCAACATAAGTATATTAATGATCTTCTTAAGAATTATGGATATGACAACACTAAGAGTATAAGTACTCCTATGAGTACCTCAAACATAGTTGATCTTGATGAAGTCAGGAAACCATTAGATCAAACATCTTTTAGAGGTATGATATGAAGTTTACATTATTGAAAAACTAGTAATCCAGACATAATGTTTTCAGTATACTTATGTTCAAGATATCAATCCAATCCTATGGAATCTCACTAAAAGGAAGTGAAAATAATTTTTCTCTACTTAAAAGGAACCATGGATTTTGGACTCTTTTATACTTCTGGAAATGATTTTATTTTAAAAATATTTTTGGATGCTGACTTTGGTGGATGTCAAATGGATAGAAAGAGTACATCTAGGACCTGTCATTTCTTAGGAGATTAATTAGTTTAGTCGTCATGCAAGAAGAAACACTCAGTAGCACTTTCCACTGCTAAAGCTAAATATGTAGCAGTTGGAAGTTATTGTGCTCAAGTGTTGTGGATGTAACATACCAAGTAAATAAAGAATATTAATTTTTCATATTTATTTATATTTTTGAATAAAATATTAATATTACTTTAAAGGTAACTCTATGCTCGATGGCGTACCCAATACACAACAATGAGTTTCTTTGAAATGTTACGTTGCACTCTAATAATAAAATAATATTATTTTAAATTGAAGTTAACGCATAGCCGTTGTATTGGTGGGAATGAATAGAAATAACTAAAATATGATTATATATGTTTGTTAAATGGTTTTACATTTATCCAATAAAAGATAAAGGCTTAAAAAAAGAAAAGAATTCAATTTTAAGCATAAATACTCTAAAATTCACTAAAAGGTCAATTTATTGCCTTTTGATGGTGAACCCTCTTTAATATAGTTCTGGTCATGATTATACATTCTATTGGACCAAATAATGTTCTTATTTATAATCGGGACATCAAAATTTACTTTGTGTAAATTTTTTGTATTTTTCCGATAAAGTTCATTTTTTAATGAATAGTGAAAATGTTGTATTTTAATTCAAAACCTCTTTTTAATCTAATATATTTATATGATTATATTATCTTTTGAATTGGTTTAAAATTCCAATAATAATATATTTTTAATATTTTATCCAATAGTGGTCATTGGAATTAATTTCACTTTGAAATTGGACTTAAACCAGTGTCAATCTTTTGATATATATTGTTTCATAAAAACAAGATATTTCTTCTGACAACGGGAATAAATTAATAAAGTAATTAAAGAAACATATATGTTTTTAATTTTTTAAAATAGACGTCATTTTTGAATTTGGAATATCAAATATATCTTAGGGTGATTTTTTGGTATTTTTATGAAAAACTTCAATTTTTTATGAATTGTGAAACCACTAAGTGCTAGTTAAAAAACTGATATTTCGTTTAAATTTTATTTTACCACCTCTGTGATTTTAATTTCAAAAATCCAACATACATGGTTTTCATTAGGATGTAAAATTTGGTTCAATGGGATGAAAATATTTTTTGCTGAATAGTAACTTTTAAGTTTTATTAATCGTGATTAAAGGTAATTAGGGTAATTTAAGGTAAAGATAATGTTATAATAATATGAAATGACCTTGACACTTGTCCTAACCTTATTGTATGAGTCATGGACGACCAAAATAATCCATGCGACAACTTGCGGACCCCATGGAGCCACTTTGGTAGGAAAATGACATTAATAACTTTTTATCTAGAGTTAAAATTGAAATGTCACAAGCATATATTGTTTTACTAAATCAATTTCTAAATGGGGTTATATAAGTTATATTTTTGACTATAAATATTCATTAGAAAGATAAAAATATTTTCTACATAATTAATTTTTTTTATAATTTTTATACATTAAATAAATTAATTTATTTATGAAACCATGATGATGTAGTGATTGCCTCATAAATGAACGATTTAAATAAAATGAGAAGATAGGGTAAAATCTATGTCTTAAACTTGTAAAAAACCTATTGGATGTGTGTATTTAGAAACCTTATCACCTTACCCTCTAAATAAATCCTTTTTCGACCTTTATAATCCAAAAAACACATTTTATAATAAAGTAATATTTTATAACATTCCAAGAGTGCCCCTCCTCTTCTCTTATAAAAGGCCCACACCTCTACCCCCTTACCCCAACCTCTCAAGCCTTTGGCTCGACAAAACTCTGCTCATTTTATCTCTCCAGATCCCTCAATTCATCATTGAAGCCTCACCTTAGGCAGAAATCTCTTCAAGAAACCCTTTTGGTTCAAACCAAAGGGAGTTACCTGATTTAAAGGTAATGTCTTCACTTGTGTTCTTTTGTTTTATTTTGCTTCTCCAACCCCTAAAATCTTTTTATTACTTTATTTTGTAACAACAACAGTATCTTAAATATAATATTTTGTTGTTATAAAAATGATTCGAGTTACACTTACACACACATCCGTCTATCGGTTAAATAATATACTGTTTCTTTGGATGACGAATTACTGCCTCACGAAACGATGATTGTTCAATATTTCTTTAACACCTTTAAAGGTGGCCATTATGATGTCACTGTATTTTATATGTGATATATATGGAATTTATTTCCTCTCTGTGCTTCTGTATTTTATATTTAAAACATACCTTTATGCTTTGCGTGTTGTGCAAATGCGATAATTTCATACGAGGAAGTGTGGACTAACGCCCCCTCAAGTAATGTGACTCGTTCATGAAATACATGGAATGTATAAAAAAGGAAATTAATGAACATATGTGACCTATATAACATATATATTACACTGGAATTATAATATATATATCTCTCATTTATTTTTATTTCCATTAATATGACAATGAAATGAAAGTAGTGTTCATGCGTACGTACGGCCTACCGTCTCCATGAACGGTGCATTTCATTTCTTTTTATCTTCAAATGTCATGGAATAGTATAAAATGAATATGTAAGGGTTATCTATTATATATAAATCATTAATACTATTCTGGAGATGATTTACTTATAAATACATGGACAATCATTCTCAAACAACTTCATTTTTGACTCATGTACCAAAGATCAACAAAAACGTCTGATATGAACTCACATTATTAACCAATTATTATAACATTATAATATGTTATATGAACTGAATAATAATCTTTAAAATAGTTCCTTAAGAAATTATAAATTTACCAAAGTTTATTATTCAGTAATATAATGAAACGAACAAGGAAAATCGGACTTGAGGTAAGGGATCCTACCTCTCTCTTTCTTTTTAAGTACTCTTTTTATGTAACTTATTTTAAGCTCCTCTTTCTTATGTTGGGGGATGTTATTTTATAGTCCTATTACTGTAACTTCTATTTTAATATGATGATATACTATATTTGATTTCATCAATTCATTTTTTTGGGAGTTTTAAGTGGCGTCGTTAGGCTGTCGAGTTTTCATAAGGGGTTTTTCATCTCACTTTTATTCCTGCGAGATTTATGCTACATGTTCCACCATTTCCTATGAGTGGTGTATGTACTTCCCATTATTCTACTCTTTTTTTAATATAAATTCATTTATAAATATTAAATCAATGTTTTATAGTCCTTCTTTCATGGGATGTACGTTTCGATAGTTACCCAAGTCATTAAGGGAACATTTCACCCTCCTATTTTTAAAAGACTTCTTTTGTTATGTATATTAATTTACATCTTATTATGTTGGGAGATTTTATTCTATATCCTTATTGATGTAAAATTTATTTCCAAGTGATGAGATACACTTTTTGTCTCATAAAATCATTTTCTAAATTTTAAATTGACGTCGTTAGGCTGTTGAAATTTTACAAGGGAACTTCTTAACCCAATTTCGATTTCTTTGGGTTCAACTTGTAATTATAGAATATTTCATCCTATGAATTTGTGTAAATGACCTCTAGTTGTTTTAGACTTAATATCCACTTATGTTGGGTGTATATATATATGTCACACATAATTATGAGATTGATTTGTCTTTGATTTAATGATACCTTCTTTATAAGGGATTTCATCTCATTTTATATTTCTATTGAGACTTCAATGATGTTATGCACCAACTCACTCTTATATGGTGTATATACTGTCCTTTGGAATATTATATCATGAATCCCTTTATTATCATGATATTATCAAGTTCTGGTTAAATGTTATTTCCTCAATTATTTGTATTCAAGTGTCTCTCATTTTGTTAAAAACTCTATAACTAAAACATTGTATTAAATGTTTTAATGTTTTATTATTATAAATATTTCTCATTAATATCCTTGTTTTCAAAATGTTTTTTAAGGATTTATTTATATTGAAATTAATGGTTTAAAATGTAAAAGAGTTAAAGTGGTAAGGGACTTTGTCTCAATCTCCTTTCATTGAGGCATATTTTGTATTATACACAACCTTCTTTTATACGGTGTATAATCCCCTTTTAACTTTTACGCTTATTCAAAAGGAATATTTTTATACGAAGTTTTTTACTAAATGAAAAAAGGAATGTTTTGTCTTACGTATGTGGAAAAAACGACTTCTCGTCCGCTGTGTCATTATTTGAGTTTCGGCTTCCCCTACAAGCTATAACTTTTTTTAAATTGAAAAATAAATACCATGCTTTAATTTTATTTTATTTTGGTATTGAAAATGGTTTTGATATTTTTTTTTATTATATCAATGTGTTGTATTGATATCTTGTGATTGAAATGTCGAAATTTTATGTTTCCATTATGCATGTTGTATGTGATACGATTATGTTATGGTTATTGGGCATTGTTATGAAGACGGGTGGTTCCGTGACAAACTAAGGGTGGGTGAGCCCGATATAGCTCTCTAATGCATTGGGTAACGCGAAGGGGTTAAACGCTAAGGTTTCTCTGAAGAGATTTAGGGAATATACTGTGATGGGTATTCCAAACGTAACCATTAGGGTTACTCCCTACGTAAGAATGTTATGAATGCCTCAAGTTACCTTTATGTCTTATGATTTCTATGAGTTATTCCTAAATCTTATGATTTAATGAGGTATGTTAAAGTGCTTATGTTTTATGAGTAATGTATGATTCCATTGATTCTTATGTATACATGGACTAATGTTTTCTTTCTGTATTTATATATCCCTTACTGAGATTTTTGTGCTCATCACATGTTTTTGAAATGTTTTCCACAGGACTTAAAGTGGAATACGGTCAAGGATGGGTTCAAGGAAATGTCATGATGTCTAAAACATAGAACTAGACATGACTATTTTATTCAAGATTTTATATTTTTTGTCAAAAAAAATGTAAACCGAGTATATGTGTCTACCTTGTAATAATTGAGATGTAATAATTATGACCTAATTCTCTAAAACTCTGAACCTGAAAAGATCCTCATTGTGAATTATTCAATTTAATTCAATATTAAGTAATGTTTTAAGGCCAGGTCTTTATAGTTGGTATCAGAGGTCGGTTTAGACAACTTTAGGGATTAAGAGTTTTCGTTAGACATATGATTAGTCCCTATATTTATTATCTCAGTTAAATCCTTGTTTTATAACTTTTTTAGGTCAAGGAAATGGAAGGTGGGGGATCTCAAACAACATTCTTATCTCTTCCTGATGACTTGCTTGCAATAATTATTGAAAAGTCATGTTCGGATGATTGTGAAGCTTTTTCTAGCATACAAATCACTTTCAAGAAGTTGTTTGAGATATCAAACACCTCCACTATACCTCATTATCATCGTGGATCATGGGTTGTATTTTGAAAAATCCTATTTTCACAATATTCTCATATTTTCAAGAAAGGTAGATATTATCAAGGCATTTTCAAATATTTTACCATATCACAAGATTTTGAAGCATATTATGATTTTAATGAAGGTGCTGAAGAAAGAGACCCTTTTGAAACCTATTTATATTTTCTTTTAAAATATAGTCTCTCAGCACATACCTATGGTATTTTAAAAGGACCATTAATTTAAAGTTTCAATGCAAATTCAGTGAGACTATTTTATAGAAATCATGTTTTATCAGATGTCTTGAAATTATATGTCATACATGATTATTTTCCAAAACTGTTTTTCTGTGAAAACCCATATGACCCATGTTGTATATGGTGTATTTGGATGGAGGAAGCAAATGATTTTTAAGGATCTCTAAATCATTGTTACAATGCATGGACCTTCTACCTATGTGAACAGGATGACGATGAAACCAAATGGACACCATGATCAAGGTATGATGTTCTTCATTTTTGGGAATCATTTTATTTTATCTTATGGTGGTGAAATAAGACATCAAGGATTAAGATGTTGATATCATAATGAATTTGAATGAAAATGGGAGGTATAAGGAAACCATTGAGGATAAAAAATGTTAGGGTTATTTTTGGATTTTTATAAAAAGGGCAACCCGTAGTATGCGTGACGACCATTCACATTTGGTAAGGCCGCAGGAATCAAACCCGCAACTGAAGGGCGACAAGGGTGCATCGCCTACAACTGGACTACGTGAAGTCCCTGGTTCGTATGACTTATTATTTTTAGTTATATAATTTTATGAATCAAGAATAACTTGATTTTTGGTTATCTTGGAAAATATTGTCCTATCATGGAGGATATATGATTAGGTTAATTACTTTTCAATATTAGACTTTAAGAGAAACTGATGTTATTTGGAGGTAAATATTAATTTTACCTTGGAAGACTATGTGATTATATCCTTCAAATATTTGGGTTTCAATCTTACTTTGGTTTACTTTGATGAAATTTATGGACAAATTGTTTATCGAATATTCTTCGTTGAACTTTGGGTTTTGTTGGAAAAAATTTTGAGATTAAGAATAGATTTTCTTTTCATAAAGGATTATCCTCTTTGGGTATTATCTGATCTCTAACTAACAATTTTGGTTTTGGTTTTTTTCTAAAGACATGGGAAATATATAGTTCTCTTTTTTAGATTAAGTGATTCTATAGATGTTGATTATAGTGCTCTTAATGTGAACAAGTCATCCTAAATACTCATCATTTGGAGAAAGTATGAGTTTGTTTTAGAAATCTAGTAAAATATGAAAGTCTACATGAAAAGTGGGTATGTTTCCTTATGATTTATTTAAGCTCATAAATAAATTCCACAATGAAAAGTAACTTAAAACTAAATTGTTGTCTATTAACTTTTCCTACTGGGGAATCAAATACCATTTAACCCATCACAAGTTTGTGATTTTCTTGTGGTTAACTTTCTCCTAATCATGTTTTCTATCACTCTCCATCAGAACATGACCCTTTGTTTTCTCTTCTATGTCCATGTTTTCCTACATTGAATTCTATTATGGGTTATCTTGGGTGACCTTTGTACTTCACTTTCATTATTTTAAAGTGACAGTTTAATTTACTCATTTTCTGATGGGGGGCTTTCAATGATGTTTCCACGCCCAATTTTAAAATTGCGAGGATGCAATTCCCAAATGGGGGGAAGGATGTAACATCCCAGGTAAATAAAAAATATTACCTTTTCATATTTATTAATATTTGTGAATAAAATATTAATATTACTTTAAAGGGAATGCTATGCTCGATGGCGTACCCAATACGCAACAACGAGTTTCTTTGAAATCTTACGTTGCACTCTAATAATAAAATAATATTATTTTAAATGGTAGTTAATGCCTAGATGTTGTATTGGAAGGAATGAATATAAATAAATAAAATATGATTATATATGTTTGTTAAATTTTTTAACATTTATCCAATAAAAGATAAAGGCTTAAAATAACAAAATAATTCAATTTTAAGCATAAATACTCTAAAATTCACTAAAAGGTCGATTTATTGCCTTTTGATGGTGAACACTCTTTAATATATTTTTATTCACTCTTATAAATTCTATTGGACCAAATAAAATTCTTATTTAGAACCGGGACATCAAAATTTACATTGTGTAAATTTTTGGTATTTTTCCGATAAAGTTTATTTTTTTAATGAATAGTGAAAATGATGTATTTTAATTCAAAACATATTTTTAATCTAATTTATTTATATGATTAGATTATCTTTTGAATTGGTTTTAAAGTCCAATTATAATATATTTTTACCATTTAATCCAGTAGTGTTCATTGGAAAAAATTTACTTTGAAATTGGACTTAAACTAGTGTCAATCTTCTGATATATATTGTTTCATAAAAACACGCTATTTGTTCTGACAACGGGAATTAATTATTAAATTAATTAAGGAAACTTATATGTTTTTAATTTTGTAAAATAGACATCATTTTTGAATTTGTAATATCAAATATAGCTTAAGATGAATTTTTGGTATTTTTCTGAAAAACATCAATTTTTGATGAATAGTGAAACCACTAAGTGGTAGTTAAGAAAATGATTTTTCGTTTAAATGAAATTTATCCACCTATGTGATTTGGATTTCAAAAATCCTACATACATGGTTGTCATTATTATTTCAAATGTGGTTCAATGGGATGAAAATATTTTTTGGTCAATAGTAACTATTATGTTTTCTTAATCGTGATTAAAGATAATTAGTGTAATTCAAGGTAAAGATAATGTCATATTAATATGAAATGACCATTACACATGTCCTACCCTTATTCGATGAGTCATGAGCGACCAAAAAAATCCATGGGTCATCTTGGGGACCCCATGGAGCCACTTTGGTAGGAAAATGACATTAATAACTTTTTATTTAAAGTTAAAATTAAAATATCACAAGCATATATTTTTTTACTAAATAATATTTACATGGGGTTATACAAGTCATATTTTTGACTATAAATATTAATTATAAAGATAAAACAATTTCATACATCATGATATTTTTTTAATAATTTCTAGACATTAAATAAATTAATTTATTTATGACACCGTGATGATGTAGTGATTACCTCATAAATGAACGATTTAAATAAAATGAGAAGATAGGGTAAAATCTAAGTCTTAAACATGTAAAAAACCTATTGGATTGGTGTATTTAGAAACATTATCACCATAGACTATAAATATATCCTTTTTGGACCTTTAAAATTCAAAAAAATCATTTTATAATAAATGAATATTTTATAACTTTTCAAGAGTGCCCCTCATCTTCTCTTATAAAAGGCCCCCACCTCTACCCCCTTACCCACACTTATCAAGCCTTTGGCTCGACCAAAATCTGCTCATTTTATCTCTCCACATCCCTCTCTTCATCATTTAAGCCTCACCTTAGGTAGAAAGATCTTCAAAAAACCCTTTTGGTTCAGACCAAAGGGAGTTACTTGATTTAAATGTAATGTCTTCACTTGCGTTCTTTTGTTTTATTTTTCCTCTCCAACACCCTAAACTATTATTATTCCTTTACTTTGTAACAACAACAGTATTTTAAATATACTGTGATGTTTTTATAAGAATTATTCTATCTACACTTACACACACATCCGTCAAATGGTTAAAGAACATACTGTTTCTGTGGATGGCGAATTACTGCCTCACGGAACGATGATTGTTCAATATTCTTTTAACACCTTTAAAGGTGGACATTATGATGTCACTGTATTTTATATATGATATATATGGAATTTAAATACTCCCTATGCTTCTGTATTTTATTTTTAAAATGTACCTTTATGCTTTGCATGTTGTGCAAATGTGATAATTTCATACGAGGAAGTGTGGTCTACCGCCCCCTCAAGTGATGTGACTCGTTCATGCAATATATGGAGTGTATAAAGAATTAAATTAATGAAAATATGTGACCTATATAACATATATATTATACTGTAATTATAATATATATCTCTCGTTTATTTTTAATTCCATTAATATGACAAAGAAATGAAAGTAGCGTTCATGCGTACGTACGACCTACCGTCTCTATGAATGGTGCATTTCATTTCTTCTTATCTTCAAATGTTATGGAATATTATAAAATGAATATTTAATGGATATATATTATATTTAAATAATTAATACTATTCTGGAGATTATTTACTTATAACTACATGAAAAATCATTCTCAAACAAGTTCATTTTTGACTCATGTACCAAACATCGACAAAAATGTCTGATGTGAACTCACATTATTAACCAATTATTATAACATTATAATATGTGATATTAAGTGAATAATAATATTTAAATTAGGTACTTAATAAATTATAAATTGGAGAAAGTTTATTATTCAGGAATATAAAGAAATGAACAAGACAAGTCGGACTTGAGGTAAGGGATCCTACCTCTCTCTTTCTTTTTATGTACTCTTTTTATGTAACATACTTTAAGCTCCTCTTTATTATTTTGGGGGATGTTCTTTTATATTCCTCTTGATATAACTTCTATGTTCATATGATGAGATACCATATTTTATTTCTTCAATCCATTTTTTTGGGATTTTTAAGGGGCGTCGTTAGGCTGCCGAGTTTTCGTAAGGGATTTTTCATCTCACTTTTATTCCTGTGACATTTATGCTACATTTTCCACCATTTCCTATGAGGGGTGTATGTAATTCCCATTATTCTAATATTTGTGTAATATACTTTTCTTAATGATTATTTACATCAATTTTTTATAGTCCTTCTTTCATGGGGTGTACGTTTCGAAAGTTACGCAAGTCGGTCAGGGAACCTTTCACCCTCCTCATTTTAAAAGACTTATTTTGTTATGTCTTTTAATTTACATATTATTATGTTGGGATATGTTCTTATATATCATTATTAATGTAAAATTTATTTCCAAGTGATGAGATATCCTTTTTGTCTTGTCAACTCATTTTCTGAATTTTAAAGTGACACCATTAGGTTGTCGAAATTTTACAAGGTAACTTCTTAACCTAATTTTGATTTCTTTAGGTTCAACTTGTAATTAACCAATATTTCTTCCTATTAATATGTGTGAATGACCTCTGGTTTCTTTACACTTAATATCCACTTATATTTGGTGTATTTATATTTTTCACACATAATTATGAGATTGATTTGTCCTTGATTTAAGAATACCTTCTTTATAATGGATTTCATCTCATTTTACATTTCTATTGAGACTTCATTGTTGTTATACACCAATTCACTCTTATATAGTGTATATACTGTCCTTTGGCATATTATATCATGAATCACTTTATTCTCATCATATTATTATATTCTGATTAAATGTTATTTCCTCAATTATTTGTATTCAAGTGTCTCTCATTTTGTTAAAAACTCTTTAACTAAAATATCGTTTTAAATGTTTTAATGATTTATTCTTATAAATATTTCTCATTAATATTTATGTTTTCAAAATGGGTTTTAAGGATTTATTTATATGGATATTAATGTTTTAAAATGTTAAAATCTTTAAAGTGGTAAGGGACTTCGTCTCAATCTCCTTTCATTGAGACATATTTTGTATTATACACAACCTTATTTTATACAATGTATAACCCCCTTTTCACTTTTACGTTTATTCAAAAGGAATATTTTTATACAAAGAGTTTTAATAAACGACAAAAGGAATGTTTTGTCTTATGTATGTGACAACGATGACTTCTCCGCCTCTATGAAATTATTTGAGTTTCAGCTTCCTCTACAAGCCATAACTTTTTTTAAATGAAAAATAAATACCATGTTTTAATTTTCTTTTATTTTGGTATTGAAAATGGTTTTGATAATGTTTTTATTATATCAATCTGTTGTATTGATATCTTGTGATTTAAATGTGGAAATGTTATGTTTTTAATGCATTTTTTATGTGATACGATTATGTTATGGTTTTTTGGCATTGTTATGAAGATGGTTAGTTCCGTGATAAACTATGGGTGGGTGAGCCCGATATACCTCTCCAATGCATTGGGTAATGTAAAGGGGTTGAACTCTAAGGTTTCTCCAAAGATATTTAGGTAATATACTGTGATGGGTATTCCAAACATAACCATGAGGGTTACTCCCTACGTAAGAATGTTATGAATGCCTCAAGTGGCCTTTATGTCTTATGATTTCTATTAGTTATTCCTAAATCTTATGATTTAATGAGGTGTGTTAAAGTGCTTATGTTTTATGAGTAATTTATGATTCCATTGATTCTTATGTATACATGGACTAATGATTTATTTCTGTATTTTTATATCCCTTGCTGAGCTTTTTGTTCTTATCCCAAGTTTTTGAAATGTTTTCCACAAAAATTAAAGTCGAATATGGTCAAGGATGAGATCAAAGAAATTTCATGATGTCTAAAACATAGAACTAGACATGACTCTTTTGTTCAAGAGTTTATATTTTTTGTGAAAAAAATGGAAACTGAGTAGATGTGTCAACCTTGTAATCTTTGAGATGTAATAATTATGAACCAATTCTCTAAAACTCTAAAACTGAAAAGATACTAAATGTGAATTATTCAATTTAATTCAAGATTAACTAATGTTTTAAGGATGGGTCCTTATATTGGATGCAACACACACTCACAGACTATGGTATGAGTTTTACCAAAACAATAATTTTTTATGATAATACTAGTGCCATTGCCCTTTGTAAAAACCATGAACATTACTCTCGTGCAATGCACATAGAAATTAGGGATTAATTTCTTAGGGATCACACACAAAAAGGAGATATAATTCTTCAATTTATCGGAACACAAAATCAACTTACTGATATTGTCAAAAAATCATTACCTTCTGATAGATTTGAATACATTAAACTGAAGTTAGAAATGATAACCATAAGGTAATGTTCCCTATCAACTTCCTGTGGAATCAACCACCTTACAATAATAAACTTCTTTTCATAGGGGGAGTACATTTTGTTTTAAGTTTTCAAAATTTTCCATAATAAGTTTTCAAAATAAATCATAAATTAGTTTTCAAAATATTTTTCATAATTAAGTGTTTCATATTTTTTGTAATGAAGTGTTTCATGTTTTTTGTAATGAAGTGCTTCATGTTTTTTTGTAATGAAGTTTTTCATATTTTTTTTAATGAAGTTTTTCATATTTTTTGTAATAAAGTTTTACATATTTTTCTTAATGGAATTTATTTTTCATAGTCAGTTTTGTTTTATAGAATTTTCTTAATGAAAATTTTTGTAATGAAGATTTTCGTAATGAAGATTTTCCTAGTGAATATTTTCATAATGAAGATTTTCATAATGAAGAGTTTTTTAATAAAGATCTGCGTACTCGTTTTTTTCATACTCAAGTTTTTTTGGAATCTAAAGTCCTTAAAGAAGAATTTTCCTCAATACGAATAATTCTCTTCAAAATCTGAAAGGTATGATTCTTTCTAGAGTTTTCGTAATAACCTTTTACTTGCTGTTAGATTATTTTGATTTTAATAATTTATCAGATTCTAGTTTTCTTAAATCCGAATGATTTCATTTTAAAACCCTCAAAAGATCGGATCCTACCAAATTTTCTTTATGGCTATCATTTCAACTGTCTGGTCTGATTAGAATAATTCTCATCCACTAGATTGAAATGGGAAGATGAACATATGATTCAACACCTATAAAAGGGGACCCCTGATGGTTTTCCCACATCAGATATCAAACCTTTTCATGTCTAAGCTCTGCCCCTCTACAAAATCTCGTTCCTAACTTTTCTCAAAGTTTTCTCAAGTCCGAATGTCTGGAGAAGTTCCCTCTCAAGATATGTCTTCTGTAAAGCTGATTTCGATGTGGAAAATATACAGGGAGAGGTTGGTGCATCCAAACTTATTCAACATGTATGACTCCATTATCTCCAAGAACATCAAGCTTAATGGATGGGATAGTGTATCCATATCAAAGACATGATCTCAAGATGTTGTGTATCCAGATCTACTCATAGAATTTTATGAATCAGTTTGTTTATTCAGGGAAGATGGTAGAGAAAAATTTTTCTTCAACAGTTATGGAAAAACATATGCACTTTCATTCACCAAGGCTGCTAGCTTTGTAGGGTTATCTTATGAAGTAGAGGCAGAATTTTGTTCCCACAAGCTGCGAGATATTCATGGGAGTTTGGTAAAAGTGAAGGCTATGCAAAGTATTGGAAATTCAAATGTGAATACCGCAAATATTTCTTACTGTTCTACCAATATTTGGATCCTAGAGTTATGGGTTCAGGGTTTTATCGTACCGAGAAAGGGGGAAAAGGAAAATCTTAAGAAAATTGGTATGTATATCTTAGATTTTTTGGTATATCTAAGAAAAATAAATATGATGATGCATATTGTCATCACGATATAGAATATCACGAATGGTAATCTGAGATCATAGATAATCATGTGTCCTACCCTACTATCCAAGTTGATAGTTCGGTGTCTTGAATCGATCAAGATTCCTTGCAGTTCCATGTCGAGTTATTGTAAAGCGATGTTAATAAATGATGACAGTTTGAAAAGAATGATTGTTGGATTTTCTAAATAATTAGGAGAGTTTTATGATCTTCCAGTGGAAGAAGAATAAGCCGTTCCGAAAAATGCAGAAGAGGTTGAACCATCAAAAAATCTAGAAAGAAAAGGAAACTAAAGGAGGTGGAAGAAACAGAGAAAACCTCGAAGGCCAAAGAAACCAAATCCGCACATCCAAATCCCAAGAAACGGAAGTTCTATCTGGATGAGGTAGTTGCCAAATGGAGGGAGGATAAGAAGAACCAAAAGGAATGGGAACCAGAGTTTTGTCCTAGACCCTGTGGAGGCTAAAGAATTGAAAGAGAAAGATGCTGAAGAGCTTGAGAATCAAGACAAAGAGAAGAATCTTAAGAATAAGATAGCAGAGGCAGAGATTGTGCAATATCTTTTCAAGGCTACTAAAGTAGCATCCGATAACATTTCGGTACTGAAATCCTTCTTAGTTGAACCATTACCTAAGACATCAAGGAAGAAGTACATGACTTCAAAAAAAGCATAAGAAAAGGTTTCTAAATAGATAGAATATGTGGAATAAGTGAAAGAAAAGGAAGAAAGTAGTAATTCCACTGATGATCTGATTAATCAAGTTGAATATTATCGTGAGAAGGAAAGTGCTTCTGAAAAATTTTCAATCCGGACTTCTCATGCTGGATCTTCAAAACTTGCTACCCTGGGGTTGAAGAGAAGGCTGAAGAGGATGTTAACACGTTATCTGAGGAAGATAGTTATAATCATGACTTCATTCTTACTAAAGATGTTGAGGTAGGATCCAAGAAAGAAAAAATTGATGACGATAATATAGTTCATTTTTCTGAAAGCAACCATGAGTCTCCAAATGAGGGAGCTGTTCCGAAGAATGAAAAGGGGAAACAAGTGGTTCTTGACACCCCAACCAAAGAAATTCTAAGAAAGAAGGAAGTAGGTGCATCCTCTAAGAGGAAGATGGTTGATCAATAGGAAGAACCATCACCAAGTAATGTTTCAGATTCGGAGTCATCAGTTCTAGGATATGATTTTGTCATTCAGTCTTTGAAGAAGCTAGTGGACACCATTCCGATCTTTCCAACAATTGACTCAAAATGCTAGATGCTCCAGCATAGCAAGAATCAGAAACCAAACTTTATATCTAGGGTGATGGATAAGTTTGTATAGGTTGAGTCTGAACACAAGAATTTCCTTATCAACTTTGAAGCCCACAAAAAATCTTTCAAGAAAATGACAAGCTGGTCAAATAATATCGTTGAATATTTCAGAGATCTTGATCAATTTCAATAAGATGTCAAAGAATATTTTGATACATAAGAAACCATGATAAAATATCTTAAAAGTAGATTTGAGGAAAATCTAAATCTTGAACACAATTCTAGGATTCAGTATGTCAAAGATCTGAATGGGAAGTTGAATTATGTAGTCCAAAGTTGGAAAATAGAAAGGGATCTCCAGATCAAGATTGAAGAAAAGTTAGAGAAGCAAGATGACTTGTTGAAGGCTCAAGAAGAGTCTCTGAAGGCCCAAGATGATAGGATCAAGGCCATATAGAAGCAAGTGGAGGGGGATCACAAAGATCTAAAGATGCTAGAAACTATCGTGAAGAAGCTGATACCTAAGTAAAAAGAAGAAAAATAGATCCAAATCCGATCTTTTGTTGTGTCTGTTTTTCCTTGTATAAATCATTCTTATCATATGTAAATTATGGTTGCTTGTTTTTTTCTAGATTTCTATACTAATATTTCAAGTACCATATTTTTTTCCATTCCCTCAAACTCTTTTTGAAAATAAAAAAGGGGGAGAAGGAAAAATAATCCTAAGTAAAAGAAGAAATATCCCAAAGTAAGGGGAAGTTTATCAAAGGGGGGGTTCTTTTTACGAATATTTCCACATTCAAATAAAAAATCTCATTCCGGAAATCTAGAATATGATCGTTAGAGTTCCAAAGTCGAAGGGGGATTTAGTTGTATTCACCAATGTTCATATATAAAGGGAGATAATTTTTATTTTCAAAGTATATAATTTTTTTTGCTAAGTCCTTATAATCTTTTTCGTAAGGATGTTTTTGATTTCCAAAAAGGGGAATATTGTTGATTCAATAAGGTTTTCCTTATGAATTTTCCATTCCTTCATAATTGGGGAGATTGTTAAGTCAATAAGGCTTCTATATCACATTACCACTCCTTCTTGATTTGAAAATAAAAAACACCTTATCTAAAGGAAAATTTATTTTTACCCTGAGTTTTACTTATATAAGGAAAAATATCCTTCCCTAAGGAAATTTATCCTTATAATGTTTTCATTGATCATATCATAACTTTTTTGGGTGTAAAAATCGATTTGAAACCAAAACCTCGGAATCCTATAAATACCTAGATATGATGAATTCTGTTTTGGAATCCGAATTCTTATAATTCTGATTATGAATTCTACTTATGAACTGTTTTGAGTTCTGACTGCGAATTCTGATTACAAATTCTGGTTATGAACTCTTCTGAGTTCTGATGCCGAATTCTGAATCAGAATTCTGGTTACGAACTTTCTGAGTTCTAACTCTGAATTCTGATTACGAATTCTGGTTACAAACTCTTCTGAGTTATGACTTCGAATTCTGATTACGAATTCTGGTTACGAATTCTTCTGAGTTCTGACTCCGACATCTGAATCAGAATTCTGGTTACGAACTTTCTATGTTCTGACTCTGAATTCTGAATATGAATTCTAGTTTCAATCATTCTTAGTTCTGATTCCGAATTCTGAATACGAATTCTGGATGTGAACTTCTTTGAGTTATGACTCTGAGTTCTATGAATACAGACACTGGACTCCTATGAGTTCTGACTCTGAATTCTCATGAACTCTGACTCTGAACATTGTATGTTTTGGTTCCAAATTCTTATGAATCTAGATTTCTAATTTCCTTAAAATTGAGACTCTAGAATTCTATTGGGTTCAGGTTCCGAATTCATAGAAAACAGAATCTGAATATCCTTGTATTATAGATTCCGAATTCAATTTTGGTTAGACTCCGAACATTCAGTTTCTTACATTCCGAATATCATGTTTTTGTTATGCTTACATTTGTTTTGTTATAAAACGATGGTGTGCTTTTAGTTATTAACTAACCATTGTTTGAGTGAAATGTGTATAGGTCCCATAGAAATTCAAGGAAAAATATGACCATTGGAGGAGGGAGCTGACCGTTGAAGTCATTCCTATAAATATGAGCTCAATACTGATCTTTGAAAAATGTGCTTACAGGTTGTTGAAGTGATTTCCAGAGAGAGAGAGGCTTTTATAAACTCTTAGGCTTCATGCATAAAGATTGAACGACTTGTTCAAACTTTTCTTCGTGCATATTTCCTTAGTGAAGAGGTGTAATTTCCTTGAAATCATATACTTCGAGTTGTGAAGTCAGAGGTGCCGATTTCCTTAAAAATTGAGGGCTTGCGGGGATAGCATGACAGATACCAATCTTCGGATTGAGGGATTACCTAGGTTTGGGTAAGATATAATTTCTTGAAAGTATAAATCAAGGGACCTTTTATCTAGGGTTGTTGGATACCCTTCTCTTTGGGATAAAAGAGTAACTACTTGTTACTTATAGTATTTCTATTCTGTTTTCCGATGTATTTTAGTTGTTGAGAAAAGTATATTCTTCTTAAACATCCTTAGATTTGTACTCTGATTATATATGATTCTACACTCTTTAAGGTAGAATCTTAGTCTTTGTAAAATTTTATTAAGATTCATTTCCGGAATCACTTTTCCGGAATCGAGCAATTTATTAGAACATAGATGTGTTGTGAATTTTTGTTATGAAAAATTTCCTTAGGGGTTTTTTTAAGAAGAAAATTCAACCCTCTCTTTTATTTGAGCATCTCATTACTACATATTCAATCTCACACAAATGAGGGTAAAACAATCTTTTTAGTCTTTAATGAGGAAATTTCTACCATATTTCAGATGCCATTATGATCAACATGTTGTGGGGAAATAGATCAACACCACTAAAATTATATTTTCCATCCTCTAGTGTTGAAAGCATGAGAAATTTGTTTTTTTTCAACCATTTTAAAGGTGAATAAAATAAATTCTTAAATACATTCACGAAGAAGAGTTAATAATATAAAATTGATTACAACACCACAAAATTCAAATATACAACTTTATATTCAATAGTGTTTATGATGTGCAACACCAAGTGTAAAAATGTAATATATTAACTTGATACATTGAAGTATTAAATAAATATAATATATTATATAGCTTGTAATGCACTCAAAACAATGTTTTATTTCACTGCATGAAAGAGAGACCATCATTAATATCTATCATTACACACAAAATGTAGTTTTATTAGAAAAATAATATAGTTTTAAATATTATTATTTAACATTATATAATATGACCTAGTTTGTAAATTAGAAGTAATGAATACTACTACCTAAAATATAAGAATATATGTTTTACAAAAATATTAAATTAGAAAATAGCTTACCAATTAATTAGAAATGAAAATATAAACTAAATGAATATAAAAGAAATATTATAATTTCTATGATCACAAAGATATTTTTCCTCAATAAACATAATTAATTACAATTAGTGAATTATTTAAATGAAATATATATTTTATATATTCAATAGTACAATTTATATATTAATCCATTAGGTTTTATAGGTATAAGATAATAACAAACCCAATTCCACACATAAAAACCTACCTTATTATAAAGGCCATTTTATCGCCTTTTAATAGAGAACCCATTATAAATCTGAATTATGAGAGTATAATTGATTTAATATGTCAAAATAAACATTATATTTGAAATAAAAAATATAAAAAATTGATTAGGGGGAATTTTTGATATTCTTTTGGAACATATCATTTTTTAATGAATAGTTAAAAACACCGAATTTTAGTTCAAAACATATTTTTAATATAATTTTTTTTATATTGTAAAATTATAATTTTAATATTATAAAAAGTATAATTGTATCATATTTTTATTAATTAATAAAATTTATGCCAATAGAATCAATTTATATTTGAAATTGACTATAAAAACCTTGCAAAATTTCAGATGTTTTTCTTTAAAAATATATTTGTCATCTTGCTGCCAATGAGCTTGTACCTTAGTGCTAAAGTATCCTACATGGAATCCAAAAATGAACCAGGACCAATTCTAGGTAGTTATTATGTTCCTAGATATTGTTGTAGTACTGTGGTAAGACACTGTAGTAGTGGTGGAACTGTAGCACTGGTGAAACTATATCGACGGTGACACTGTGGTGACAAAGGTACTGTAGTGATGGATGTACTATAGTAGGCACTGTAGCATCCCATAAACTATAGAAGTACAATTCACCAGAGGGCCCTTTGGAAAAAATAATGGGATTTCATTCCCGTGGGACGTTAGACTATGTAATGGATCTCCCTCTACACTGTCAAAAGATGTCATTTCTTTTCTTTAATAATAAAATGAGGCTACGATACCAACCTTTAAAAAAACTTATTTGTCATACTCATGGGATTAAAATTAAATCAATATATACCAATTATGTTATTGAAATTATTAAAATAGATTTCATATTTGGAATAATTATAATTTATAATATCTATTTCATAAAATTTTATTTGGAAAACAATATTAGTGAAAGTGATAAAATTAATTAAAACTAATAAGTTAAATTAGTATTAATTAGGGACTAAACCAACACCTTATGTCCGAAAAATACATATAAAATTATACAAGGTCTATTTTTTGGAAATATATCTACCCTATACTCCCTTTTAATGAATTGGGTCTATTATTGGATCCATATTCAGCATAAAAAATGTGTGAATAATTCTATTGTCAAAATATTACAAGAGTGCCACTCCTCCTTCCCTATAAAAGAGAACAACTTCTCTCCCTTCCTCACATCTCTGAAGCCACATAGGTTCATCCCTAATATACCAAAATAGTTTCCCAACATCCATACCCTATTCCATTAATCCTACCTTTGTGCAGAAAGCATTCCAAGAATGTCCTGTGCTACAAACCAAAAAGAGTTACCAAATTTTAACGTAACATTTTCCAATGATCTCATTTCATTCAATTAGTCCCCCACCCCTTAAAATATTTTTAAATAATATTTATATGATGAAACAAGTATCCTAAATATACTATTATGTTTTTTATTTATATTCTTAACTACATATACACACACTTCAATCTAATGGATAATAAATATATTTTTTACGTTTAGGGTGAATTTTCACCTCACGAAACAACAGTTTTTCATTTTTTTACCTCCTCTACTGGAGGAAATTATGGTGGAAACTCTACTTATATGTGAGATATAATATATTTTTATTCTCATTATTATTCTTTAAATATTTTTTAACACATTAAATTTTACATTAAATTTTGTGAAAATACAATAACATCATTTGTGGAAGTGTGGACTACCGCCCACTCAAAGCGACATGAATCATTCACGCTAAACATGGAATGTATAAAGGACTGGTTTAATAAACCTATTTAAAATATATACCATATAAATGATACTATATTTATAAAATATATCTAAATATGTATCATTTAATTTTCATTCTTTTAAATACAATAATTAAATGTATGTAGCATTCACGTGTATGTACGACCTACTATCTCTGTGAATGGTGCACTTAATTTCATCTCCCCAAATATTATGGAATATTATAAATACTTAGTAAACATATATAATGGATAATTTTTTTTAGGATTTTAATTATGTAGATTTTATATAATGACCCCTTTTACCATAGTTTTTCAACCAAATTTGTTTCTGACAAATAATCTGAATTTTGTCAAAACAAATTATATAAACATAACTGTAAAAGTACTTTTATAGAACATAGTAAAAATTGAAATAAATGAAATGATAAAAATAAAATAGTCTCTTATTAAAGTACATAATTTACATATGCATGTTATTAATTAAGTTAAATAAACAAGAGACAAATCATAAGTAAGGTGGGAATTTTAGTACCAATTTTTTACTTATGTGAGATAAATCCCATGTTCAAAAATTACATCTTTTGTGTGGTGCATGTACTTCACATTTTTATATGTAATATCACTAATTCATTGAACATCATGTTATATAAAACATTCATTAAATATTATTCCTTAATTAGGTTTATGATTTAAATTTGTCTAAAGTGGTTTGGGAAACATTGGAATGATTAAAAATTGGTTTCCTCAACAATAAAATTAGTGATATTTCAATGGTAATTCAATTTGAGGAAATTATATAACCATTATTCAATATTACCTGTAATTTTCTTATCCTATAGTTATTCATGACATATTTCATATATTATTTTAATTTTACACTCTTTAGTACTCAACGTGATTTAAAAAAATATTTTTTTGAAAACACGACTTTAGTTCTCTCCTTAGTCAGATAACATGTTTTTTTCTAAAACATTGTTTTAATAAAATCTTATAAAAATGTTTTTTAAATGAATCAGTATAGAAATTTTTAACTTTATTTTATTTTTCAAATATTTTCAAGGAAATATTATTTTTAATTTAAAAACAATTCATTTTTACCTTTTTTACCATTAAGAAGGAATGTTCTCTTATGACCTCTATGGATTTACCCATTGTCATTCCTACAGAGAATCATTCACTTGTTTAAAAGTTTAATTTTTAATGATTTTTTTAAAATTTATTTCTGAAATAAATAATTTTTCAAAAGGTTTTTCAAAGAAAAGGATTTTTTCCTCGATAATATTTTTAAAATATATATTTATAATATTTCCATTCATTATTGACAACATCCCTTTTTGACTCCACACGAGACTTATAATATTGATACAATATTTATTCAATCTATGTATGGTTTATTATTGATTTGGTCAAGAATGGTAATCATATTCACTTCCTTGATTCATTTTTTAGTCACCTTGAAATATTCAATCTTCTATGATCATTGAGAATTGAATCTTTCCCTAATTATGAATTTCCTTTATCATGGATATTATTATTGCATTAACTATATTATTTTTTATATATGGTGTCTACTTTGATGGTTATTTAATTATTTTTTGAAATATTGAAAATTATTTCTTCATTATTCAATAAATATTTTTGATAACCCGTATTATTTATTTAGATTATTTGATATGAATACTGATTTGGACAAGAAATGACGGGAGAAGCCCAAAAAATGTATAGCTCTTTGATACATCCAATGGTTCTCATGAGAAAAAGTAGGTGCCTAAATTAGAAAATTTTAAACCATCTTTTGAAATGTCTTGACGGTATATGTTTTCATGTGCCGCAGGCATGACATCCATTAAAAAAGATTTTCCAACATTTAGTTTCAGATAATATTCATCCTTGAGATTTTTCATCTAAATATCTATGGCTACATTTCATGGCCAGTTATTTAGATTCAATGTAATTTACTTTCATAACATTCCAAAATCATTTTTACTTGTCCTGATATTTGAATGGTATGTGTTTCTAGTTATTACCATTTCAAATTTTCTATGAACGTTCATTCAGTTTATTGATTATATGGTATGTATGTTTAGTTATTTACTTTACCATACTGAAAATTCTAAATAATTAATTACTGATTCCACTATATTTTTTCATTATAGAGAATTTTAACTGACTACTATTATATTTCCCTTCGAATCCAAGAAGTATAATATGAAATATATGTATGGATATAAAATATGAAATAATTTTACACTTAATGTTATTAATTTAGAAAGCATAAAAAGTAATATTTTTAATTAGTGTATTCTTTTGTAATAAAAGTATCATGTATGTATATAGTTTACAAAGACTACTAAACTTTTCAGTCCTTCATAATTCGATTCCTTTTAATCATCAAAATGTAATAGTATCAGACATCAACTCTTGGCTATATAGGGTTGAGTCACTATTGTTATTATCATAGGATTTTTAGAAGTAAGATAGGGAATTATATTTATGAAAAAAGGTTATTGAACATAAAACGAAGGTATAATTTTTGGATAAGTATAGAAGAAAATACTATATATTTTTAAGGTAGAGATTATGTGGGTCTTTCTAGAAACACATCCATGTATGGATGATATAAGTGGATGTGGTTATAGAACATATTTACTTAGGATTAGTTACTATGATAAGGTGTTTTGAGCCTGACTGTGGGTAACCTAGTACCGGATAACATGCCTTACTATGCACCTTATTTGACAGATCTGGGGGTCATGCTTAGGATAATCCATGTTTTCTTTACAACCCATAGTAAAGAATTTAAACCGATAATGACAATGAATGTTCAATGATAAACTTATGGTGTTTTAGATTTAAAAATAAGGCCTCATATGATTAGTAATGACGTTGTACTAATAACCAAATCATTTATGCTATAATTATCATGTAATTTCTAATTAATATGATTTATTTTTAAATCATTTGTTTTATAGGAAGTTTCTATTTCAGGGATAATTCTATTAAATTTATATAGTCATAATTATAGATGTATTGATATCTTTTAGGGTTCATATGATTAGTAATGACGTTGTACTAATAACCAAATATGATTATTATACATTATAAAAATGTTTGTGTTGAATACCATAGATAACAGTTTATTTAATGGATACATTTAAAGGATGTCCATTTGATATATATTGTAAATTATATTAATATTGTTATAGAAAAGGAGAACCTATTTGATGGTTGAAAACCTTTCAAGAACTACAATTCTCTAGGTCATTAACCCATGACCAAAGTACGAAAATGGTTTCACAAAAACCATTGACCTATGCATTTTCCTAGTTAATTATTTATTGTTTTTAGTTAAAAATTTGATGAATAAATGTTAATGATGAACCAATAATATTCCATTTTTTGGAATGGAGATTCATTTATTAAACATATTGTTTTTGGAATATAGTTAGAGTCAAATAGTTATACTTATCACTCTTTTATAGGCCTTATGATTCTTTAAAATATTATTTTATTTCTTCCGAAATAAAATTTCATTATTGGTAATTAATTTCATGGATTAAATCTAAGAATAAGAATTTGATCTAAGAACAATAAAAATTTAGTATTATTCATATGAAATTGAGACCTATCAAGTACTAATATATCCATATATTCTGGGTCGGTAGAGTATTTACCCAACATTAGTAATAAAATATTGAATTAAAATGTTCACTTTATACATTAATTTCTATTGAACCAATGGTCTCTTAAATCCTTAATGATTTATGGCTTTGAGGCCCTGAAATTTATATTTATCATTATGTTTTTTTATTGAGAAACTAATTTAATTCGTAAAAATATTTATGTTTTTACTTTAAATAAGTATTTTCACATTCCACAAACGTTATCCATCATAGAGAACTAGTTAAACGGTAGTCCATGTGAACTTTGTACATCCCATTTTCTCTTCTCTGTAGGATGTTTTATACACCCTTCTCATGATATAGTATTTTAATGTTGAAAATATAAAACAATATATTACCAATATATAATTAAAATTTTGAGGATACAATTTAATTAAGGCGGGTAGAATGTAACACCCCAAAATTATAAATTAAAACATAGTATTTATTAGTATTTAATCCAAGCATCACGATGTGTAAAAAAGGTAACATATTAACCCAATAATTTATAATAATAAATAAAAATAATATATTATATAGATTTCAATGGATATATAACTAATTATTCTTTCATTTCTCACAAGAGCGACCATCCTCAATAGCTTGTATTACACGCTAGATTGATTTTTTCCAAAAAATAGTATATTATTAAATAATATTATTTACTATAATAAGAAAAAACCTAGATTTTAAATTAGTGGTTATGATTATCAATAAATAATATATAAAAATATATGTTTTACACAAATATAAATTAACTAAAATTTTACCAATTGATTAGAAATGAAAATATAGACCAATTGAATATAAAGGAAACATTTTTTTAATTCTCAAAAATGATTTTTTTATTAATAAACTTAATTAATTAGAATTATTGGATGATTTTAATGAAATATATATGTTATATAATCAATATAATATTTCTAATATTAATCTATTATGTTTTATAGGTATAAGTTAAGAACAAACCGAATTTCACATATAAAAACCTATATTTTTATAAAGGAAATTTTTCTACCTCTTAATGGGGAACCCATTTTATATCATAATTTTAACCATTTAATTAATTAATATGTCAAAATACAATTAAAATTTTAATGTGAAATGTAAAAATTATGTTACAGTGAATTTTTGACATTCATTAAAATCATTTCAATTTTAATGCATAGTTGAAAATATTAAATTTTAGTTCAAAACTGTCGTTCCATCTAATTTATTTATAAATATAACTTATAAATTTAATTTCATTTAATGTTTTAATATTTCATATTTTAAACATTTAATAATATGTATGTAAGTTTAAACAATTTTACATTGATATTGACAATAAATACATACCAAACATTCAGGTGTTTTAACTTTAAACCACACATAGTCATGACGCTAGCAATATTACATTTAAATATATTTATTTTGGTTCTATTATTGGAATTTGAATAAATGGATTTCAAATTTTTAATCAGAATAATTTATAATATCTATTAATACCAACTTTTATTTTGACCAAAGACATTTTTGAATGTGATTAATATTAATTACAATGAATAAGGTTAAATTAAGATTAATAATGGACTAGATCTTGACCTTAAGGCCCAAAACCACCTATAAAACATACAAGAGAAATTTTATGTCAATATATAGACCATATAATCTCATTTATCTATTTATTCCCATTATTGGATCAAATTTCAACATGAAAAACGTCGAATGAATTCCATTTTCAAAATATTACAATATTGCCACTCCTCCCCAACTATAAAAGGCCACCACTTATCCTTTTTACTCAAACGTCCCAAACCACTTACGCTCAAAAAATATATTATAAAATAGATTCAAAACATCCCAAAAATACACCTTGAATCCTCCCTTTTGGATGATATCCTTCCAAGGATTCCCTATGGTAGAAACCAAAAAAAAAATTGCCTGGTTTTAAGGTAACATTTTCCAATGATCACTTTTAATTCATTTACTCCAAAAAAACGTTAGATTCCATTTAAAATATGATTATATGATGAAATTTTTTTATAAATATATTGTTATCTATTTATATTAATGTTCATACCTACACATACACACACTTCTATCTAATGGATAATGAACATATTGTTTATGGGGTGGAAAACTACCGCCTCACGAAATGATGATTGTTCATTTCTATTTTATCACCTCTCATGGTGGAAATTATATTGGAAAATATATTTAAATATAAAATATATGATATTTATAATTTATTTACGCTTATATAATTATTTTTTAACACACACCTCTATATATTTCATTTTTGAAAAATATGATAATGTCCTTTGTAGAAGTGTGCACTACCGCCCCCACAAAGCGATGTAACTGATTCACGCTAAACATGGAATGTATAAAGTATAGTTTTAATAATATAATGTAACATATATAGCATATGAATTATTCTAGAATTATAATAAAAATATATATCATTTACTTTTAAAGGTTCTAAATATGAACAAATGGAAGTAGTGTCGATGTGTACGTACTACCTAACATCCCCATGAATAGTGAAATTCATTTCTTATCTCTAAACAGTATGTACTATAATCAATAAATATTTACTGTATATAAAACAAAATTATGTTATGATTATTATTATATAGTTGTTTAATAATAACCCCTTTACGATAGTTGACCAACTGATGTTTTTTTCTCACATAATACATATTTGGTCAAAAAAATAATTAAACATAATTGTTTAAGTAGTCTAATAGAAAATATTAAAAAGTGAAATAAAAGTAATTATAATAATGAAAATGGTTCTAAAGAATTAAATAATTATCATATGTTTGTTATTCATAAATATAAAGAAACGTAAAAAAATCAAACACAACGTAAGAGATTTTAGTCTCACTTTTGACTTCTATGAGATAAATGTAATGTTCACAAAAAATTATTTTGTGTAGTGTATCTACTGCCAATTTTTATATATTTTTTCAGAAATTTATTTAAATTTATGGTATCTAGAAAATATTTTTTTATTTTTCCTTTATGTGTTTTGGGATTTAAAATGATTCTATTTGTAATGGGGCACTATCAAATGTTTAATGATTATTTTCCAGAACTATAACATTAATAATATTTCAGTGGTATTTTCATTCTATGAAATTATATAAAAATTTCTCAATAAAAAAATCAATATTCTTATAGTTTGGTTATTCATGACCTCTTTCATGTATTATTACCATTATTTCAATCTTTGGTACTCAAGGTGTTTAGAAATTTTTTATGAAAATTCGATAAAATTTCTCTCTTTAGTTGAAGAAAATGTTTTCTTCTAAAAACCATGTTTTAATAAAAAAAATTCATAAATATATTTAAAATTATTTTCAAATTATATTTTTACCTTTTTTTAATTTACTAATGTTTCCATTGAAATCTTATTTTTTCTTTCTAAAAAAGACATTTTTTTATATTTTTATCATGACAAAGTAATGATCTTTTATAGAATGTACGAATTTACCCACCATTATTACTATGAAGAATCTGTTAGATTATTAAAAGGATAACTTTTAATGAAAATTTATTTTAAAATGAATTTCAGAGATTTATTTTTTAAAAGTAAAAAAATATTTTTTTTTCATTCGTGATTATTTTTAAAAGATCTATATATAATATTTAAATTCACCAATGAAAACAACCACTTTTTTTACTCCACATAGGAATTATTTTATTGATACCATCCTTATTCTTCCTTTAGAAGGTTTATTATTAATTTAAATAAGGATAGTATTCAAATTCAGTTCCTTGATTCATTTGTTAGTTCCCTTGGAATATTCAACATCATGCGATCAGTGAACATTGAATTTTATCCTAATTATACATTTCCATTATCATGTATATTTTTATTTCATAAAGGATATACAATATTACATATGGTTTGTACTTTTAAATTTATTTAATTATAGGGGGAATATTAATAATTCTTTATTCCTTATTCAATATGGATATTTGATAAAGAATATTATTTATTTCTATTATTTGATATGAGGAATTATTTTTGACATGAAATGATGGGAGGAGCCAAAAGATTATATAGATTGATGATGAATCGATAGGTTCTCATGAGAACAATTATTTTTACAAATTATAATACTTTAATCCATCTTGTGAAAGAAATTGAGGGTATTGGATTTTATGTCCATTAGACATGACATAAATAATTAGATAATTTCCCTCATTATGTTTCATTTATTATTCATCCATTTGATTTTCTATAGACATATCTATAGATATATGTAATTTATAGTTATTTATATGGATTTTGTTTTAGTTTCTTACAATCACATATTCATTTTGTCTTATATATTTATTTGAATGTCATGTGTTTCTATTTAATAAATAGCCATATTGTTTAGGAAAATACATTCAGTTTATTTATTACATGCCATTGTGTTCAGTTATTTACCATTCCATATTGATTATTATCATTGATTAATTATTAATTGCACTATATTTTCCCCTATAGAGAATTTGGGATCACCCTTAATATGTTTCATTAAAAAAGAATCCAATAAGCATTCTATGAATGACAAGAGTTGATATAAAATGTGAAATAATTTTATTATTGAAGTTATGTATTTAGAAAGAAAAACAATTATGTTATAATTAGTGTATTATTTTGTAATAAAATTCTCATGAATATATCTATTTTACCAAGACTACTTAACTCTTCAATCATTGACGATATTATACCATTTAATCTTTATAATATAATAGTATAAGACACTGGATTTGGTCTATCTTGGTTTAGGTCACTACCTTGAATCCATGGATTATGATGAGTTTAAGAACATGTTTTCCAATAATTATGTTACTCATTGTATTAATACAAAGATAGATAAAGGGTTTCTTGACCTAATTTTAAAGGAAGACTAATCCATTGGTACCTATGAGTAAAATGTCACAACACTTTCATGATATGCTTCTAGTATTATCATCCAACCTGAAATTACATTTGATTGATTATTTAGTGTCTTAAAACCAAGTCTCCATGTCCCATTAACCATAAGAGTAATTATTTTATATTAATATATTGGTTTATTTTCTATTGATGTAGAAATGGATGTTGGAGTTTTGTATCAATATCATGGTTTTGATAAGAATAGAAAAATGGAATTCAATATAAAATATACAAACTATTAGGTGAAGAATATGGGATTTTGTTTTATGCTCAAATTGTGGGAAAAATCATGGTATAATATTTCTTAAGGGAACAAGTAAAATTTTTAAGGGTGAAAGGGAAGGTCATCACAAAATCAAATCCTAGATTGATAGGAAGAACATAGAAAATAATTTAAATAAATAAAATGATATACAAAATGAATCACCCACACTCTAGTATTTTAAATTAAAGGATTATGAGAATTATAAGAATAATAGCCACAATCTAAGAGATAATCAGGATGCTCATCCATAACAACATCATTACTCAAGGGATAGGGATAAATATTATGAAAAAATATGGTTTAAGTGAATCGGGATAATTAGGGTAGACATATCAAACACTCCCTAGTTTGTAATTTCATGTTTTTTTATTAATGGTCTCTATAAAAATCATATAGTTCACACATTATTGAAATTTCATGTGATTTTGAGTATCTATTATAAAATTATACATTGTTATAGAATAATTTAGTCACATTTTATATCATATTTCTATAAGTATGGTCCTAGGATTCTAATGGAATTGTTTTAGTATAATATTAGAGGTCATTTAAAATATAAAGGGTGAATTATTTTTAGAATAATCTATTTTTTAATGTTATATTAACTTTAGAGTTATGGATTCCATATTGGGTTTATATGTTTAATGTTCATTGTAATTTCAAAGTATTAGACACCCCACTTACAGTTTTATATGATGGGATATTTTCAAGATTAGATATATTTTGGGAGGCATTTGTGGGAATAAAACCCATTGGCGTTGTATATATTTTTGTGGTAAATTCTTTTGAGGTGTAATTACTCCACAAAATATTTAAATATGATGAGATTTAATATTAAAGATTATGTATTTTCTTATATTTTATATTGATTAAATAATGGTTTTTATCACCATATGAAGAAAACACAATTACATTCTATAATGAATACTTATCTCTAGGTATTATTTCAAAAATATAAATTAAAGTAGTGGAAATATTTCATATATTAAAACTTTAAATTTTATTAGATTAGGAATTTATGTTTATGTTGATTTTTTTTTCAAACTCTTTAGAAAACTCTTAATACTGATTTGTGTTTCAACACTTCATATCATACTTAGATATATGGTCATTCAAAGATAATAATTCAAACCGTAGTGGATACACTAAAATCATTTTCTGTAGGTAGAAACCAATTTGGGATTAATGCTTTTATCTAGTTGAATATACATAAAATAATATATTTTAATTGATAATTTAGATGGATAATAATGATTCCTTTTATGGAAATTATTTTAGAACTCCAATATACAAGAATAAATTTGGATAAAGAAATATATTGGAACATTAGCTAGCTGATGAAGTGGAAGAGAGTTTTATAGCCATTAAGAAACTCATAAAGATATAAAAATGTTGATAGAATAGTTATGCTTCTAATTATATGAACAATTTTGAATTTTATTTTAGCAGGAAGTGGATTCTATGGATTTCTTAATAAAATGAAGAAGGGGAAAATATGCCCTAGGAATATCATTACCTCTGAAGATCTTGATCATATAGAGACGTTTTTTTATCATTTGGAACATTATCTAAACCTTTATCAGGATTATAATGTGTTCTATTCATCTCTCTTATGGGTGTATATATTTTATCCTTCACATGTACTGAACTCAAAGGTCATACTGTAGGAGCATAAAGTTTCTTATATGAGGAAATGGTGGAGATTATGGATCATATGAAGAAATTTATTTAAAATAAGACCCCACACATTTTTAATGTTTTATGGGGAAACCACTAGAATGAGGAGCTTACATGATAATGATATAATGTGATGAGGTTTAAGTATCCTCATTTTTTCCACTAAAGTGAAAATTTTCAGGAAAAAATTCATTTTAAGGGGTTAGAATGTAACACCTTGATATTTTGGTGAAATATATATTTTCAAATTAATTTAATCTTTTATATATTTTATGTTACAAACAACTTTGTGTATATTTTGGGTTATATTCTTTAGTGAGTATATCTTATGTTACCCACAACACTGTATCTAAAAAATGTGAAGTACAATCAAAATATTATCAATTAGTATGATAGTTTTCACATATATATTGTAATGGTAGGTACAAATAGAACTAATTAAATTAGTAAAACAAATGTTTTACACATGCAGGTAAAATTAATTCTTTGGTGATGAATTAATTATAAATAAAAATAAAAACTATTTGAAAATAATTTTTTTGACTTTTAAAAAAAACATTTTCTTCCGTAATATTGAATGAAACCAATTTGGGTGATTTATTTTAAAGAAAATAAAATATTATATATTGAATAAAATATTTAACCATCATCTTATGTGTTTTCTAGAGTAAAGATAAAAATAAATCCAATTTTAACTTAAAATTATCTTTTTCTAAAAACATATTTTGTTGACTTTAATAAACTAATATTAAAAAAAATTCAAACATTTAGAAATATTTAATTTTTAAAATAATATTTTTTTAAAATTTTAATTAAATAATTAAATTATATTTAATTTTTCCTAATTTTTTGAGAACATTTTCTTATGAATATTGAAAATACTTGTTTTTATTAACAATTTTCTTCCCTTTTAAAAGATCTAAAAACATAAAAAATTATTTAATATTGTTAAAATATAATAATTAGATAATTAATTTAAATTTTAATCCAATTTAGGTCATTGTAATAATTTTCATATTGATTTTTATATGAAAACGTTTTAAACTTGTGAACATGTTCTGTTTGAAAACAAACATTCTCATTGTGTTTGTGGGATTAATATGAAATTAAATATTACCCTTTAGTAGAATATAATTTATAAAAATATATTCCATATTCATAATAAGATTAATTTATATTATATAATAGTTTTAGCATAATTTATGTCCATAATTAATTGTAAAAAGAGTAAAAATTATTTTTCATGGTTTTGGTAAAAATGGTTTTACTAGGGGTTAAACTAAAAAAGAAAAGGGTTTAAAATAACCATTTTTTCCGAAACCTATTTTCATCCAATATTTAGAACTTATATCTTCTCGTATATATAATAGTCACTTTTGATCCAATTTTTTATTTAAAAAATCAGTACGCCAATTTCTTTTCGAAAATTACAATTGTTCGAATCACCTGACATTTAAAAGGCCACCACTCTCTTCTCTTATTCAGACATTTAAAACCATTTGGTTCTTCAAATTCCTATAAAATTACTAATTTAGTTATATACTAGAATCATATAATTATTTTATTTGTTATAATATATCATCGTAAGTCTATTAGTGAAAACCTAAGGAGGCTACTTGAAGAAGATATAATGTTCTTCAACTAGCGTTTTTATTTTATCTCTTCCTCTACCTAATTAAATAAATATTAAAAATGGTGTTATATTAAAAAAATTATATTAAATATACTGAGATATTGTTATGTTACTCTAATAACCTATAACTATCTCATCTTCCATCATATGGGTTTCAAAATAATCATTTGTTTTAACGGTGGACAACCGCATAACGAACTGATGTCATTCATTTTTCCATTAATACCTGTAATTATAGAAAATAATAATGGATTTACTTTTTATATATGATATTATTATTCTTATTGAATCATTTTATCACATATTCAGTCTTAATTTCCATTCTGTTGGTACATGGAAACATTACTTGTGTGTACGAAAGACACCCGTCTTGTGAACCGATGTGATTCATTCACTCATTAAATGGAATATAATAATGATATTTTTAATGAAAATATATGATGAATATGATATAAAAAAATATTTTGGATTTTTATTATATAAATTACTTTTCATTCTTTCTTTCCATTGTGAAAATTAAAACAATATTCATTCGTATGTATGGCCTACCATCACCATGAATAGAATATATATATAATTTTATATCCCATCCTTTTATTGATCACTATAAATACCAGTACCCAAAATATATATGATATTTATATCACATTTATAATTCTTTATATAATTGAACGATGATCAAAGTAACAGGATGAAAAAAAACTAAAAACATATGTGGAAGACAATGAACTTATTGTCTAAAAGGTTAATTTAACATTGAGTTGTTTATAAATGGTTATTAAATGGGAATAATTAAATTATATATACACTGATTTAAAAAAATTTGGTTCTTTATTAGATTTATAATAACCTTATATTAATTATACTAGAGGATTTAATGTGTATGATTTAAGTTGAGACTTACGGTTAGAGAATTTTTCTCACAATTTTATATCTATTAGATGGATCTAATATTCAAAAATTGTTTCGTATATGTGGTGTATATAATTCCAACTAATTGATTTATATAAATTTTAATGAAATGTTTTGGGATTTACATATCAATTATTGTATATCACTTTCATGTGTTTTACTGTTCAAAAGTCACCAAAGATGTAAGGGATCATTATCTCAAATTTTCTTCCTTGAGACTTCTGTCATGTTATAATTTTTCATAACTTTATGAGTTAAATATACATCCCTCTTCAGATGTAATATAATTTATTTATTTATTCTTCAATTTTTTAATGTTCAATTTAATGTTATTATTTCCTATAGATTACAATTCTTAGTTATTAAAGTGGTAAATAGTTTTTGTTACAATAACAACATTTAGGGGATTTTTTATGATTATATTTATGATGATAAATATTTTGATCCATATCTTAATAAAATTATAAATATTCTTTTCCTATATTCATTTCATCAGAATTTATTTTTTCATTCATTTTTCTTTCTTTATTTACAAAAAATTTCAATGATTTTTTTAATAAAATGTGTCTTTATTTCTATATTCAGTTGAAAACTCATATTTATTATAAAAATAGGTTTTCTAATTTATTTTTAGAAAACATATTTTTTTAATTCCTCATGTAATTTAATAAAGGAATTGTTGCACATGTTTTTAAATTTCCGAAAAAAATAAATGCATTCTTCATGTAGTTTTCCAAAAATTACCCATTTTGATTTTATCAAAAATTTGAAATGAATCACTGTTTTAATGTGTATTCCATGAAAATAATTTACCACCATATTTACATTTATCTAATTTGATATTTATTTATATGTTTTCAAAGAAAATTTCCAAGGAAAAGAATTTTAAAAATGTATTATTTTTAAAAAAATATTTTTTTCATAGTGAAAAGGATATTTTTATTGAGAAAATTTTTAAATGATTTTTTAAAATACTTTATAATATTTTAAAGATTATTTTCATAGAAAATGATTTCCAAAATATGATATAGATTCTAGTTTTAAAAACTAATTTTCAATGAAATGATATTTTCATCAATAAATGTTCTAATTGATCCTTCAAAATAAGTTTACATCTAATATCGTGTCCTTTTATGTTACTTATGTTTTAATGGTGATAAGATTCCAGGATTCCATTCTTATTCTTTCTTTATATGGTTTATTTTATAATTAAATATTTCTATGAATCCCATTTCTCATCCATGGGTAATACAATGGTAAAATGATTTTGGAACCTATTTCATTTTACATGGGTTATACATTGATTAAATTATGAAATGATTATAGAAGTGAATTATTTTCTAATTTATATGTTATGATGAAATTTTAATACAACCCAATTATTTTCATTATTTATTATATGTTTAATGTTTTATGATCTTTTGGCACACATATGTTGATTTTCCATATATGATGGTGGGACCTATATCTCCACCAGTTGTATTGGTTTATGATTAACGTTATATGAGCTCTATGGGTACACGTGAGGTTATCCAAATCCATAAAGAGAGTACTATATGGATACATAATAGGTCATCCCAATCTATAATTAGGGTATATGTGTGGTTATCCCATGCCTGGGAGAGGTCATAGGGGGCTTAATCCCAATCCTAATGAAGGCAAGTGGGTAGTTTCCTCGAGACTGCCATGTTAAGAATAAGTTTTTGTGCAACCTTGAAATAAACTTTTTTAATATTATGTATATTATAAAAATATAATTCATTTACCAAATTAATTATCTCATATCTTATATTATTGCATTCTATTATGATTCATGTATTATTATCATCCAATATTTATTCCCTGACTCATGTTTATTATCCATGATATACCAGATATAGATTTAATCTTTTATATTCATATCTCTATTTTTTACCCTTACTGATCATTTTAGAAAACCCTTTATTAGTTTTTCGTTCCCTAGGATATGAAGAATGGTATTATGTATGATATGTATAAGAAGGGTTCTAGTTATGAAGAACATAGAGGGAGAATATGTAGCTCTCTTATGGATAAGTTGTTTATGTGTACTTTCTTCCAAAGTCACTATACCATTATGATCCTCATGAATGTGTTTGTTTAATTTAATTAATAAATATCTAAAAAGAGGTGATATCTATATATGAAAATATTGGATCACTATAACAACCATATCATATTTCCCAGATATAACAAAAACATAATAAGAAAATATCATATATATTTGAATATTTAATATGTGTTCAACATCAACATCATTAATGTCTAGATTATTCATACAACCCATTAAATTACTATATGAAATCATTATTCAGTTATTAATTTTTCTCACAACTCCAATATATAAATAAAGGTGAGTATTTCATAGTAATAAATTCAAAATAGAAAAGGTAGACACACATCTATTAATAATCATGCAATCACTTATTTGATTAAAGAAGGTAAAAATATCATAGACATTCAAATTGTATACACCATATTAATTTTATAGATTTTAAATCACATTTAACTACCATATTTTCCTACTAACATTTATTAAAATTTATTTATGATAGATAGAAAAGAAAAAATAAATAACAATAACACGATAGTTTAAAAAATATATGTTCAACGCGTCATGTTTTAAATTACCATATCTTGAGTTATTATATTTCATGTGTTGGTTCTTCTAAATTCCCAATGGATTTAGAGGCATGAAAAACTCACAATATTCTCAGAATAAATGATATATTATTGAATCCCCTACCTTAATTCAAGATAAATGGTAACATGATTAAATGAGTTACAATCCTCAAATGAAATAGATGGAGGATAATAGGTAGCCTAAGAGTCGACTTCGGTTCATGAAAGGATATAAAAAATACACTTAAGGAATGCCAACAACCTTATTTATCGAATATTATTTTATATCCTCCCCTATTGTGTAGGGAATTTCATTATACCCATTGTGTGTTTTCTCAATGGGTAGATCTGGAAACTCAATGATTGAATTCGACTACCCCAACTCCCAATTGATTTATAATAATTTTAAATGTCTTTTTAAATCTCCCTTGACCACCACCATGACACCACAATGGAATATAGAGAATGAAATATCTATTTTGACCAAATTTTTAAAGTCCTATAGTGTCATCAGATCTAGTTCTTTATTTCCTCCTCCCTCACATGAAATTTAGAGTCCCTTTTAATGTCACCTCTAATCATCACCATGCCCAAAAAATGGATAAACATGTGCATTTCTGTCACAACCCATCCTCGGGGCCCGTGCCGTGACTACCCCAAGCCCACCTTCCATAGGCCAGGGGCTAGCGACTAGCACCAAGGCATAAATCCCAGTAAAAAGGGAAGGCATTGCCTTTGTAAAGTAAACAAACACCACAGAGCAAGAAAGCAGAAGTAAACACTAAGTAAAAACTGGTACAACATTAAGTGCGGAAAAGTAAGTGGGCCAGTATACAATCCCAAACTGAAAGTAAAGTACAACTGGAAAGGGAAAACAACAACTGAAAAGTAAAGCCGCAACGTCGAGCTGCCCACTGGAAATCCCACCTGAAGGGTGGGTACAGAAAGCCTCCACTGCTCCTCGGGTCCAACCGACCGCTTCGAGTACGTTCCGCCCAGTGGTCCACCTCCAGGTATCGTCCTGCTCCGCAAGCCTCCACCACGATCAGCGATGTCCGTCGTCTGCAACCAACACAACGTAGTGCGGGCATAGCCCGTGAAGGGGTGAGTATAAGCTACTCAGTAGGGACCCCGACACCCCCGAAGGTCTCCCAGAATCCACAAAGGATAATCCACAATGGAAAGATACAATCAGGAAGTAACATCCGACACTACTTAGGTATATGCCCATACATATACCTAAGTCATCAAATCTCATTCGGCTCTAACATCAGAGCCCAAGCACAACCCATTTCACATAGGAGAGTAAAACATATATCCACACAGGATAGCACAACACAATCCACAAAGGAAAGAAAAACAGGGTTTAGCTCACACAGGTATACTTCTTCATATGACGATAAAGATGACCAGATATTGCCACTGATTCATCTAAGACGTCGGACCCACAAAGGATTGATAGGTACTAACCCCCTCAATGACCCACAAAGGATCTGACCCACAAAGGATCGATAGATAACTAACCCCCGCAATGACTCACAAAGGATCTGACCCACAAAGGATCAATAGGTAACTAACCCCCGCAAAGATCCACACAGGATAGGACCCACACAATATCTATAGGCGCTGGCCCACACAGGACCGCTGAGCGCTAACCCACACAGGATCGGACCCACACCGGATCGGTAGCACTGACCCACAAAGGATCGCTAAGTGCTGTAGTCGTCGTCGTTGAATCCACTGAGGATCTCTGTACAGTCGTCGTCGTCACAGTAGCAGTCGCAGCCAACTCTAGGGTTCCCACACATAGAAAGCTCATTCAGGAGGGTCCGCTCCACGAGCCGAGAGGCTGATACATCAATTGACACATAGTCCAGAGTAGATGTATCCAAAAGTTCTGTATCTTCAACATGAACTCAGCGTCACAGACGGCGGGTCAATCGGACGCCAAGTCTGAGAGTTATTGGCCTTTTCGTCCCAGGGCCTAGTTGATTTTTAAGTAAAAACAAACCCGACCATACTCCACCTGCATCCAAACCTTAGGCGGAGTAATCCAAAATATTCTTCTCACTAAGAGGAAACCATCAAAGTTGATGGCACGTCAATCAGACGTCCGTAGCTCAAGATATGAGTGTTTCCGCTCCGAGGGCCCGGTTGGTTTCGTGTACGAACCAACCCGGGCGAACACAATGTATTCAGAAACCTTGAGTGTAATATACCGAAATTACCATCTCGATCCAAGAATCGCATCACCGCTGACGGCGTGTCGTTCGGAGGCCCTTAGCTCAAGTTATGAGCAAAAGACCGAAAAAGTCTGAAAATGGGGGGTCTGGGCCCGGACCGACCCGACCCAACCCCCTGGGTCAGCCGAAACCCGGTCGACCCGACCCGTGTCTGGGTCCAACCCGGCCTCCAGGGTCGGCTCGGCCTGTTACGGCCGAGCGGCGCGGGGTGTGCTGCCCCCCCCCACGAGAAGGAGATTCGCGACCCCACATGGGGCCGCTCGGTGTCACCGGCCGCGGCTTAAGCCGCGTCCCTCCTCCACGGTCCCGCGCGGCCACGGGACCTGCCAGCGCAGCCGCGGCTAAAGCCGCGGCGGGTCTTCCCGACGGCGCGCCGGGCGCCGCCGCTTCCTGGCGGCCGGCCACCGCCTCCGGTTGTCGGCACCGCCGTGCCGGCGGGGGTTCCACGGACCACCGGATGCGCTCCGGTGGTCCGATTTGCGCGCGGTCTTCGCCAGTGCTCGTCCCGGGACTCTAAATTCACTGCAAAGCCTTCAAAAGTAACTTGCGGCCCCGTTTGTCATCGCCCGCCAATCCGCGCATCAACGAAGAACTGCGGAGGGTTGTCGGGCCATGTTTGTTTGGCCCACACCCTCCATGTTAGGTGATAACAATCAGGAGAATAATAATCAAAGCATGAAAAACATAACAAGGAACAATTTTAATAAATTAAAATTGAACTTTGATCCGGGTTCTTTGTTTTAGAAGAAACAACCATTGGAATAAAAATTACTCTCAGATAAAACCCCTACCTCGTCGTAGTCGTCGGACGAGTGTTCTTCGCGGAAATGATCGTCGTGGAAGAAGAGGATCGTTGCGTCGCGGAAGGGCGTCACGTCGATGATCTCTGAGGGTTAAAGTAAACACACAGATTTAATTTAACGTATTAAATACATGTTAAGGATAAAAATCCACAAAGGAAATTTAAAATATTTGAAATCTCCTACCTCAAGCAGGTGATCAAAGATTTGTCACGGGAGGAGAAATGTCGCAGAAGAACGTCGGGGAAGGAGAATCATCGGCGTCGTGGTACACGGCGTCGCGTCGTTGATCTCCGCGGGTTCGGCATTCTTCGTCGCCTTTCATCGAAGGCCGTCATTCTTTGCGTTCTTCGCGTTCATCGAGTTCTTCACGTTCTTCGCGTTCTTCATGAAGAAAGATGAAGATCTTCTATCTTCAAAGATTTCTCCAAATCCTCGAAACAAGTCACCCTTCAAAAGACAAGTGTTGGTCTTATTTTATTATTATGCCAACATTTGACTTCAATGATAATTAACAAACAAATTAATTCATAGAATTAATTGCAACAAAACTAACCCCCAATTAATAGGGGCGTTAAGAATTTAGAAAACACGTCAGTTGACGTTCATTAAAGAGGGGGGTTGCGGATGTGTTACTTAGTGGAAAAGAAACGGTGGGGCTCTTGCAGGCCCCACCTCACAAATATCCTACCAAGAGGGTAGGATATTTTGGGTTCCACCCTATCCGCTTCAACTCAACATAAGCAGATTTAAATGGATTTAAGTGAAATAAAATAAAGTTGTCGCACCACTTTATTTTATTTTCTTTACTTAACCCCAAAAATTAAAAACCACACCCGAGAAAACGCAACTCCGAAAGAGGCATTTCTACGCAAGTATCGGTGTTGTGATTCCATCGGTTCCCTCGGAATTTGATTCTGAGCACCGGTTCAAAAGTTAAAAAAACCCACTCGTTCGTTCACTGAACGTACCCGAGCCAAACTTCGAAAAATGATTCTGGGCACACCGGGCCTCGAAATCACGTGACGTCATAAACTTCATTCTTGTAAAATTCAAAAGAAAATTAAGAAAAAAATTTCCTTGAAATTTACGGGTCTTTACATCACTCCCACCTCAGGGCTTTACGTCCCCGTAAAGATACATCATAAGATAGGGAAACAAATGTGGGTACTGAGCACGCATCTGAGCCTCCCGCTCCCAAGTTCTCTCCTGGAGGTTCTGGTGCTACCATCTGATGTACACTAGAGGAATCGATCATCCACATAGGACCCACTCCTGTCGATCCTCGATCTCCACCGGGACCTCCGCAAAAGTTTCCCCATCATCAATGTCTAGCTCCCCATGGTCAATGATATGCGCCGGGTAATGAATGTATCTCCTCATTTGAGATACGTGGAAGACGTCGTGCACCCGGTGCAACTAAGGTGGTAGAGCCAAGCGATAAGCCACCTCGCCGATCCTGCTGAGGACCTGGAATGGTCTGATGAAGCGTGGAGAAAACTTTCCGCCTCGGCCAAATCTCCGTAATCCACGTCGAGGTGAGACACGGAAGAAGACGTTGTCGCCATCCTCAAACTCTAGTGGCCTCCACCTCCTGTCAACATAAGACTTCTGTCGGGTATGAGCCATCCTCATCTGCTCCTGGATGACCTGGACCTTCTCTGTCGTGGCCCGGACCACCTCTGGTCTGACAAGTGCTGACTCCCCAGTGTCTGTCCAGCACAAAGGAGATATGCAAGGTCTGCCGTACAACGCCTCGTATGGTGTCATCCCGATGGTGGAGTGGTAGATGTTGTTGTACGAAAACTCCACCAAGGGTAGGTGGTCCTCCCAGATGCAACCAAAGTCTAGGACACATGCACGAAGCATGTCCTCGAGAGTCTTAATGGTCCTCTCCGTCTGACCATCTGTCCGAGGGTGAAAGGCGGTGCTCAGACGTAGCTGCGTCCCGAACGCCTCCTGAAACCCCTTCCAAAGCCTGGAAGTAAAGCGAGCATCTCGATCAGAGACGATAGATGATGGAACTCCATGAATCCGTACAATCTCCTGAACGTAGAGACGCCCAAGCTCTCCACTGAGACCAGCTCTCTGATGGGTAAGAAGTGAGCCGACTTGGTGAGTCGGTCGACAATGACCCAAATGGAGTCGTGACCTCTGGAAGTGCATTGAAGTCCAGTCACGAAGTCCATAGATATCTTGTCCCACTGCCACTTCGGGACCTCCAAGGGATGTACCAAGCCCGCTGGTACCTGATGCTCTGCCTTCGCCTGCTAGCAGGTGAGGCATCGAGAAACGAACTCTACCACAACCTCTTCATTCCTGGCCACCAGTGCTGTCGTCTGAGGTCCTGGTACTTCTTTGCCACTACAATATCTATCTCAAAAGGAGAAGTGTGAAACTCTCTCAGTACCTCCTCTCGTAAAGAGACTGGTACTAAGTTACGTCCTCTGAAAAGGATGTAGTGCTCTGCTCCAAAGGAGAAACCATCAAGTGCCTGTCCTGAGGATATTTGTGCACGCCGCGTCTCACAGTCATCGTCTCCACACTGTTCCCCTCTGACCCACTGTAGTAGTGGAGGGGTGACTGTGAGAGACTAAAGGAAGGCTGCTCCATCTCTATCCACAAAGGATATCTGCAAAGCGGCTAACTACTCTGTCGCCTCCTCAAGTAGCTGAATTCCTGTCCTCCTGCTGAGTGAATCAGCTACCACGTTCCCCTTCCTAGGAGTATAGACTATCTCAAAGTCATAGTCCTGGAGGAACTCGAGCCATCGCTGTTGTCTCAGGTTCAGGTCCTTCTGAGAAAATATGTACCTAAGACTCTGATGGTCAGAAAACACTGTAAAGCGCTCGCCCATCAGGTAGTGTCGTCATGTCTTCAGAGCAAAGACCACTGCTGCTAACTCCAGGTCATTGGTAGTGTAGTTCTGCCCATGCAGCCTCAACTGACGTGATCCATAGGCGATAACTTCCCGCTCCTACATCAGGACACATCCGAGTCCGGTTCCTGATGCATCGTAGTAGACTACGTGCCCTACACCCTCCTCAGGCAACCTCAAGATAGGGGCGTTGGTCAATCTCTGTCTCAGCTCCTGGAAGCTCTTCTGAAATCTGTATGACCACACAAAGGGTTTCCCCTTCTTCGTCAAAGCTGATAGTGGTGCTACAACTCTGGGGAAGTCAGGCACAAATCTACGATAGTGTCCAGCTAGTCCCAAGAAACTCCACACCTCCGTCACGCTCTTGGGTGGCTCCCAAGCTAGCACTGCCTTGATCTTCACAGGATCCACTGCAACTCCCACCTCAGAGATGACGTGCCCCAAGAAGTGGACCTCGCATATCCAGAACTGACACTTCAAGAGATTTCCATAAAGATGGTGCTCTCGGAGTGTGTCCAGTACAACTCGCAAGTGGTAGGCGTGCTCCTCCTCAGTCGTCGAGTAAATAAAAATGTCGTCGATGAAGACCACGACAAATCGATCGAGGTATGGCTGAAAGATCCTGTTCATAAGGCCCATGAACACCGCTGGAGCATTGGTTACACTGAAAGGCATAAAAAAGAACTCATAGTGGCCATACCAACATCTGAAGGCCGTCTTCTGCACGTCCTCATCCCGAACTCTGAGCTGATGATAGCCTGACCTAAGGTCTATCTTCGAGAACCACCGTGCTCCCTTGAGCTGATTGAAGAAGTCATCAATCCTCAGTAGCAGATACTTGTTCCTCACCGTCACCTAGTTCAGGCGACGATAGTCGACACAAAGTCGCCATCTCCCGTCTGCCTTCTTGGCGAACAATATCGGGGAAGCCCAGGGTGAAACATTGGGTCGGATGAATCCCTTTCCCTGCAAGTCCTCCAACTGTACCCGTAGCTCTCGAAGCTCAGCAGGGGACATCTGATATACTGGAGTGGATATCGGGGTTTTCCCGGGGTACAGATCAATATAAAAGTCTACCTGTCTGCGAGGATGTAGCCCTGGGACGTTGTCTGGAAAGAAGTCCGCATACTGATCCACCACTACAAGAAAACTTGGACTCTGCACGTCAACTTCTCCAAGGATGAGTCTATCCAATTGATGAGTGATGGGTTGTCTTCTCCTCTGCAGAAGTCCATCCTGTGCTGTAAAGACACCCTTCTTGCCGGTGAAGGTGAACCTGCTCCCGTCGGTGCGTACACATCGCACCTTGCGCCTAATACATTCAATCTGTGCATGGACTATAGATAACCAATCCATGCCCAAGATGACGTCGTAAGGCCTCGACGCCGCTTCAAGAAGATCCCAGTCGAAGCTCTCGCCTCCTAGAGTAAGCTCACAATACAGGCACCAGTGCGTAATCGTCAAGTCTGCTCTCGTAGGAGTCTTTAGCCGTAAGGATCGAGCAAACGGCTCTGTCGGAATCTCCGAGCTCTGAACAAGGGCAGCAGCTATGAAAGCGTAACTCGCTCCTGTGTCTATAAGAACTACAACAATGGTGGAATAGACACAAATAGTACCTCGAATCATCTCGGGCGCGTCGTGGTCGTAGGCCTCCGCTGCCTGGAGATGTTCCTGTCTCTGCCCGCCATCTCCCTATGGTCGGGGTGGACCTCCTGGTGGTGGTGGTGGTAGAGCCTCAAAGCGTCGCCCACCACCTGCTGCTCGTCCAGCTCCTCTGCCTCATCCGCCTCCTCCTTGCGGACTGCCAAGGTCGACCCTCTGCCTCTGCCTGAGTGGCCCCTCAACCATCTACTGCTCCTCGGCACGGTGGGTCGGGTAGTCACGAGCCATGTGGCTCTGCCTGCCGCATGTGTAGTACTGCCTCCTCTCGAAAGACTGGCTCCATGCTGTGTGCCCCGCACTGCTGAGCCAGTGTCCTGAGGTCGTTTGCGTGAGGCTCTGGTCCGCCTGGACCCCTGATTCATCCGTCGACTGCCTGCTGCAGAAGACTCTGCTACGTGCTGCCCCGTTGTAGGTCTCACTACTGATGAATGCTTAGCAAGGAAGCTCTTGATCAAAAGGGCTCGCTTTAGTACTCCTTCCTGAGTCGGAATGCTGAGGGAGATCAGCGATGCCCTAATCTCGTGTCTCAGTCCCTGCTCAAAGGTCCGAGCCCAGAGGAATGGGTTTCATACCATGTCTGTCGAGTAACGCGCGAGATCGGTAAATCTCGCCGAGTACTGGGCGACGGTCAAGCTGCCCTGCCGCAGCTGAAGAAGCTCCTGGATGCGCACCGCACGGAGGGTGGTCGGGACGAACTCTGAGCGGAAGAGGTCCTCAAAGTCTGTCCATAGAATAGATGTCTCATCGTGCACTTGGAGCATCAAGCTCCACCATCGGCCCGCTGCTGCGTGCAGTAGGCTCGCTGCGAGGATCACCATGAGGTCTGCTGGTGTCCTCACTAGCCTGAAAAATCATACCACTGCCTCCAGCCAGTCCTCGGCTGCCTGGGGGTCCGTCTCCCCATGGAACCTAGGCGTTCGCTAGCGCTGAAACTCGTGCAGAGCTCCAAGGTGACGTGCATCGTCAGCGGCTGGGGCTGGAAGCATCGGCGGCTCTGCGGGTAGAGGTACCGTCGGTGCCTCGGCTATCAAAGGGCCCTGTACCGAAGCCTCATCGCTCGGTGGGCTTTCGTCACGCTTAACTCTCGGAACCCTAGCTGGATGCCATCGTGGGGCCATCATGAAAAGGTAACAGGTGTTCCACAGTCATAACAGTATACATGGTGAGCTGATACAAAGTAATCACAAGGAAAACTTGAAACACACATGCAATCAATGATTTCGTGCATTAAGTCGGAAATCAGAAGTCAGGGTCCCGGTGTATGGATACGTCGGCCGCCGCATCAACACTAGGCTCCCCGGACTGATAACCACACTCAATACGCTTAACACTATTGATTCACATAGTAGAAAGATCAGAGTCTACCATAGAACCGAACTCCTCCGATACCAATTTGTCACGACCCGTCCTTGGGGTCTGTGGCGTGACTACCCCAAGCCCACCTTCCATAGGCCAGGGGCTGGAGACTAGCACCAAGGCGTAAATCCTGGTAAAATGGGAAGGAATTGCCTTTGTAAAGTAAACAAACACCACAGAGCAAGCAAGCATAAGTAAACAGTAAGTAAAAACTGGTACAATAGTAAGTGCGGAAAAGTAAGTGGGCCAGTATACAAACCCAAACTGAAAGTAAAGTACAACTGGAAAGGGAAAATAGCAACTGAAAAGTAAAGCCGCAACGTCGAGATGCCCACTGGAAATCCCACCTGAAGGGTGGGTACAGAAAGCCTCCACTGCTCCTCAGGTCTAGCCGACCACTCCGAGTATGTTCCGCCCAGTGGTCCACTTCTAGGTATCGTCCTGCTCCGCAAGCCTCCACCACGATCAGCGTTGTCCATCATCTGCATCCAACACAATGTAGTGCGGGCATAGCCCGTGCAGAGGTGAGTATAAGCTACTCAGTAGGGACCCAGAGACCCCCGAAGGTCTCACAGAATCCACAAAGGATAATCCACAAAGGAAAGATACAATCACGAAGTAACATCCGACACTACTTAGGTATATTCCCATACACATACCTAAGTCATCAAATCACGTTCGGCTCCAACATACGAACCCAAGAAAAACCCAGTCCACATAGGAGAGTAAAACGTAAATCCACACCAGATAGCACAACACAATCCACAAAGGAAAGCAAAACAGGGTTCAGCTCACACAGGTATACTTCTTCATATGACGATAAAGATGACCAGATATTGCCACTGATTCATCTAAGCCGTCGGACATACAAAGGATCAATATGAACTAACCCCGCAATGACCCACAAAGGATCTGACACACAAAGTATCGACAGGTAACTAACCCCTGCAATGACCCACAAAGGATCTAACCCACAAAGGATCGATAGGTAACTAACCCTCGCAAAGACCCACACAGGATCGGACCCACATAGGATCTGTAGGCCCTGGCCTACACAGGACCGCTGAGCGCTGACCCACACAAGATCAGACCCACATAGGATCAGTAGCACTGACCCACAAACGATCACTGAGTGATGTAGTCGTCTCTGTCGAATCCACTGAGGATCTCTGTACAGTCGTCGTTGTCACAGTAGCAGTCGCAGCCAGCTCTAGGGTTCCCGCACATAGAAAGTTCGTTCGGGAAGGTCCGCTCCATGAGCCGAGAGGTTGATACATCAACTGACAAATAGTCCATGGTTGATGTGTCCAAAAGTTCCGTATCTTCAACAGTAACTCAACGTCGCATATGGCGCGTCAATCGGACGGCCGGTCTGAGAGTTATTGGCTTTTTCGTCCTAGGGCCTGGTTGATATTTAAGGAAACCCCAACCCGACCGTACTCCACCTGCGTCCAATCCTCGGGTGGATTAATCCAACAGATCCGTCTCTCTAACAGGAAACCATAAAATTTGATGGCAGGTCAATCGGACGTCCGTAGCTCAAGATATGAGTGTTTCCGCTCCAAGGGCCCAATTGGTTTCGTGTACGAACCAACCCGGCCGAACCTAGAGTATTCAGAAACCTTGAGTGTAATATACAGAAACTACCGCCTCGATCCAAGGATCGTATTGCCGCTGACGGCGCGTCGTTCGGAGGCCCGTCGCTCAAGTTATGAGAAAAAGACCGAAAAGGTATGAAAACTGGGGGTCTGGGCCTTGACCGACCCGGCCCAACCCCCCCTGGGTCAGCCCGAACCAGGTCGAGCCGACCCGGATCCGGGGCCGACCCGGCTAGCGTGGCCCGGCCCGGCCTGGGCGCGACCCCGCCTGGCCGGCACGGGCGCGGCCCGGCCGCCAGGGTCGGCTCGGGCGGTTACGACTGATCGGCGCGGGGTGTGCCCCCCCCCCCCCCCCCCCGCGTGAAGGCGAGCCGCGGCCCCGCGTGGGGCCGCTCGGTGTCACCGGACGCGGCTTAAGCCGCATCCCTCCTCCGTGGTCCCGCGCGGCCGCAGGACCGGCCAGCGCCGCCGCAGCGGGTCTTCCCGGCGGCGCGCCGGGCGCCGCCGCTTCCTGGCGGCCGGCCGCCGGCACCGGCGTGCTGGCGTGGCGTGCCCGAGAGGAGTTCCGCGGACCACCGGACGCGCTCCGGTGGTCTGATTTAATCACGGTCTTCGCCAGTGCTTGTACTGGGACTCGAACTTCACTGCAAAGCCTTCAAAAGTAACTTGCGTCCCCGTTTGTCGTTGCCCACCAATCCGCGCATCAATGAAGAACTGTGGAGGGTTGTCGGGCCGTGTTTGTTTGGCCCACACCCTCCGCGTTAGGTGATAACAATCGGGAAAATAATAATCAACACATAAAAAACATAACAAGGTACAATTTTAATAAATTAAAATTTAACTTTGATCCGGGTTCATTGTTTTAGAAGAAACAACCATGGGAATAAAAATTACTCTCAGATAAAACCCCTACCTTGTCGTAGTCGTCAGACGAGAGTTCTTCACGGAAATGATCGTCGCAGAAGAAGAGGATCGTTGCGTCGCGGAAAGGCGTCGCGTCGACGATCTCCGAGGGTTAAATAAAACACACGGATTTAATTTAACGTATTAAATCCATGTTAAGGATTAAAATCCACAAAGGAAATTTAAAAGATTTGAAATCTCCTACCTCAAGCAGGTGATCAAAGATTTTTCGTGGGAGGAGAAATTTCGCAGAAGAACATTGGGGAAGGAGAATCGTCGGCGTCGTGGTACACGACATCGCGTCGTCGATCTCTGCGGGTTCGGCATTTTTCGTCGCCTTTCGTCGAAGGCCGGCGTTCTTCGCGTTCTTCACGTTTTTCGCGTTCTTCGCGTTCTTCGCGAAGAAAGAAGAAGATCTTCTAGCTTCAGAGATTTCTCCAAATCCCTCAAACTAGTCCCCCTTCAAAAGACAAGTGTTGGTCTTATTTTATTATTATCCCAACAATTGATTTCAAAGATAAGTAACGAACAAATTAATTCATAGAATTAATTGCAACGAAATTAACCGCCCAATTAATAGGGGAGTTAAGAGTTTAGAAGATGCGTCAATTTACTTTCATTAAAGAGGGGGGTTGCGGGTGCGTTACTTAGGGGATAAGAAACAGTGGGGCTCGTGCGGGCCCCACCTCACAAATATCCTACCAAGAGGTTAGGATATTTTGGGTTCCACCCTATCTGCTTCAACTCAGCTTAAGCAGCTTTATGTGGCTTTAAGTGAAATAAAATAAAGTTGTCGCACCACTTTATTTTATTTCCTTCACTAAACCCCAAAAATTAAAAACCACACCCGAGAAAACGTAACTCCGGAAGAGGAATTTCTAAGAAAGTACCGGTGCTGCGATTCCATCGGTGCCCTCGAAATTTGATTACGAGCACCAGTTCAAAAATTAGAAAAACCCGCTCGTTTGTTCACTGAACGTACCAGAGCTAAACTTCGGAAAATGATTCCGGGCACACCGGGCCTCGGAATCATGTGCCGTCAGAAACTGCGTTCTTGTAAAATTTCAAAGAAAATTAAGAAAAAAAAATTCCTTGGAATTTATGGGTCTTTATAATTTCAGTGGTCTATGTTTTACATATTTGGGATCTCTATGAGAAAACAAGTTTCAAAATTATATTAAAATCTATTTCGCTTCACGTGTAACTCCCTATCACTAAGTGTAAAAACCTAAATTTATGTGAGACTTAAGACATAACTCATATATTTCTAAAACTACAACTATATAACAATTAAAATCACACATGATATTTTTATACCATTATGAATCATAAATAATTCTTATCATAGAATTATGTGAAGAAGTAGTTACCTTGATGAAAGAATCAAAAAACTCAACTTACGCTTGTGAACATCCTAATAGAGCTTAAAAAATTGCCCCAATGGGTTTTTCACTTACTGTGATGTGCCAATGACAACAAGGATAACTCCAAAATGCTATCACTCATAAGTTAAAATGTATAATCTCTCACTAAATGATCAAATAAGCTCAAATTTATATCACCACACCCATTGCAACAGTGTGGGGGTCCTTAGGATGTCTATAAAAATCTTTATCCCAATAGAACACCTTTGAACTCCCTCTCAGTATCCAAACTCTCAGAAATTCGAATGGATAGATTCTGAAATATGGTTCCTTACAATTACAATTTTAACTATTTTAATCTATATTATTTTTATTTAATATTTTATGGGAATATATGATGGTTCGTTTATGGGTTTGGTGAAACCCCGACTTCTGAATCATTTGAAAAAATTCTTTTATCATTTCATATCAAATTGATAAATATAGTATCATTTATGAATTATTTATCAAAATATCTTTTTACTTTTCATTAACTTTGAGATACATTTTTATGAACAATATTATTTTTTTATAATGTATTAAAAATATTCTTTTGTTAAATTTAATGGGATCTTTTATGATTCTTGATAAATAAATATATATTTAGTAATTTTGTTTCCCATTTCTTCCTCATGGGTTTATTTCATGTTTATTCTTTTTTAATGTTTATTTCCTTATGTCAGACAAATTTATGAGGAAATATGATTTGAAATATGGTAAAATATATATATATATATCCCGAATTTATTGGGTAGTGATGTATATCATGTGATTTCATTATGTGTGGTCGAGATTCATATTATCTTGTACGTAATGTTATGCAAAATATAGGTGCAGTTATCCTCATCCATAATGTCACGATGTTTTAATAGTGAGAATTTACCTTTGTTTTTGATGATATTCCTTGTGTTTCGATGTCATTTTATCATTATCGTAATACTTGTATCCCATTTACCATGCTTAAATGTGACAATTTATGGTCCTTTTATTTTTTTCTTTCATTTCATTATTTGTAACTCATTTTTTATCCAATATCATGATAACCTTGATTTTTCCATTTATAGGGATATATGGGGCACCATTTTTTATGTATATTCTCATGGTATCCAATGTAGTCATACATGTTTGAGGGTATTATGTAGCACAACATAATGATAAAAATAATTAATTATGTGGTATTAATTTTAACTGATGTATTATATAGTAAACCTACCAAAAACACTGCCTCTAAATATCTAGATTTTTTATAGATATTTTTTCAATAAAGTATGTAATCTTTTCTAAATGCTATATGATTAACTATTATTTATTATGATTGAATTGTAATGTTTTTTTGTGCATTAGGTTAGAGAAACTATGTGGAAATGTGACAAAAATAAATTTGATTGAGACTTAAAAACACATAAAAATATAATTTTAATAAATTATTTATTATTCCTATATTTATAATCTTAATTAAAATTTCTTATTAATTTAGGTATAATCATATTTACCTCTGCATTTTTATTAAATAAGATGAAATGGGGAATGGTGATATTCACTAATGTGATGTTAATGAAATGATTAATTAAATGAGATAACTAATAGGATCAAAGAAGGGGTCAAAACCCTTTTGTCTATACTTGTTCACTTGACTCAAGATTGTGAATAATATCTCAAACCATATTAAATGTGTGACTAATCCAATTATAGAACAATTTGATTCTATATAAATTTTACAAAAATGAAAACCCTATTTTAGTTTATCCACTAATACTTTCATCATATATAAATTGATAAAATTTATGGAGAAAATTTTGTCAATACTCTACTACTCAAAGTAAGAGAATGTGGTCTTGTATATTTTTTACATATATGTATATTTAAATTAGTGGTGGAAGTTGATAAAAAATATCAAGGTCAGGGAAGGTATCCACTCAATACCATATGACGAATTAAAAAATTTCTCTCTATATTAAAATTGATAGGGTATATCTTAGGCTCATCAAAATTCAGAATGAAAAAAATTATATATACAAGGAAAAGATCATAATTATTTTTATTCATTCCTAAATTATTTTTGTTGACCCTAAAATAATTTTAAAATTATAATGTATATTCTTAAATAATATTCCTTTAAAAAATATGTGTTTCCTGTATTTTAAATTTGTGAGGAACTAGTTTGATATTCCATTAACGTAGATATAGATATTGATGAATATCAGTATTACCATCATGCCAGATTTAATTGAATCAAAATTTTATTCAACCCTGGGGGTTCAACATGTTAACCTTATATTGGGAATAAGACTCGGTTACCTACATTTCAAAATAATGGGAGCTATCAAACCAATAATTTACCTCCAAGGAAAGTGTAAATGTTTTATATGTGAAAAATAAGGGGAAATGCTAATGAAATATAAATATACAAAATGAATCTAATAAATATGAAGGAAGTAACAAAAATTTCATAATCCTTCCCATATGGAATAATTATTCAAATATAATAAACATATTGACTATACAACTCAATGAACTAATCCAAATGAAATTGAGGATATATTTTTATAAAATTTAGAATGTCTAATGGAACAAAGATAACATTCTACTATCACTATCATCACGGTGGACCTAGAAAATAAAGTGGTAAAAAATTCCCATGTCATTTATTTAATATTAGAGAATAGTCTATTTTATTTAGAATCTATGAATTCATTTATATCATTTTTTAGAAATATTTAAACACCCCCACCATATATGTTGTTTGTGATGTCATTATATTCACTAAGTCATCCAATAATTAAATCTTGAGTACATATCTCTTCCCTGATTTCCATTTGTGCGAATAAACTTCATATAAATCTTGTAATTCAACCTATAGTAAAAAATTTAGACCATTTATTTCATGGATTGAATGTTTTTATATAAATCCAATATCAAAATCTGGTACATGTTAATATGTTTCCATATCTCAAACCACCCTTTGACACTATACATGTGAAAAACAATTATGAATAAAAAATTTTAGATCATTATTTTATGGAGATATTATTTCATTATGGTCAATATAAGAAACCATAAAAGATAGATACATATTAAAGGATCACCCAATAAGTATTTTAATTAGGAGTTAATACACAAATATATTTCACAATGATTTATTGATCTTATTTCTGATCATGAGGGTCAGTTATATGTACAAATTATACCTTTCTCACTACCCATATCTATAATCTCTTAGAAAATATCCCCCATAAAACAGGAATTAGTCAAGAATAAACTATAGTAGAATTTCAAGAAAGGTCTCATATGACATAGTACTTCAATATGGGGTTCTCATGTTGTACTTGTCCTGTATAAAGATGGGTCAATGTGTCATGACCTTGATTGTTGTGAGTTCAACAAAATAACGGTGTTGAAAAAGAATCCACTTCTATAGATTTATGATTTGATAAATTTACTATATGATTCATAATACTTTTGAATGATACATATTCAGCACATATATCATCTACTCATGTTGAGTGAGTGAGATATTCCAAATACTACATTTCAACCAGGATATGGACACTGTGAGTTAATCATTATCCCATTTAAACTCAAAAATTTTATATAAATCTTTATTGACATACTGAGTTGAGTGCCTACATATAACATTGAGACATTTATTGGGATATGTTTATATGATATTATCATATACTATAAAATCACATATGAATATGAGGAGCCTTTGAATAGTGTAATAATGAAATTGTGAAAATATTATTAGTACTAAATGTAATATAAATGAGACATTTAGATAGAGAATGATATATTCATACAGAATGTTATAACATAGTGGGGGAAAACGAATTTCACTATAGTGAAAATGAATTTTGGAATGGGACAAACCTAAATATATAATAGATATATATATTTACATAGGAATAGTTTTGTACTATCAAATTTTTTTCGAAACATCTCATTATTATTGAACCCAGTAAAAATTTTATCATAGAAATGATGAAAATATTTCAAGAAAAATTAATGTAAAGATAAATTCATATATTAAATAATTGTATTATCAGTTAACTTGTACTCACTATACACTCATATGGTGAAATTTTTGGGATATAAAATGTTGACTTAAATAAGGAAAATTGTTGTGTAGTCATGAAAAATTATTATGTGATTTCATAATCCATGATACATTTGATTGTAAATGAACAAATTTATCTAATGAATGATCTGGATTACGCTATAGCAAACACTAAAGTTAATATTTTGAAGCATAATATCTATAAAGAAATGTGTAATAGAAATTTTTACTATTAAATTATATAGTATAAATTCACCCAAAAGGGCTATAATATGTACCAATGAATATTGATAAATTTGATCACATATAGTGACTATTTGATCAATTAACATTTGGGAAATGAGAATAAAGTCGATGATTCTCTATGTAGTATTAATATTTTAGATTTTCCACGATGAGGATTTAGAATGATCCAATATTATTACATATCCAAATAATTCATTTGAGAATAATAATGGGGCATAATATCCATGTTTTCTCAGATGATTTCTTAGTCATTTATCAAGTATAGGATTGAAGTGGTTCAGTGATCGACAATGAGAATAACCTTTAGGGCCAAGTCATTTTTAGTCAACCTGACCTCATTTATCATTCACTTTTTTTATTCCCTGTCACTCAAACCTATTATCATAGGTAGGAATGACATTTCATCGGATCTAGGAATGAGTTAGGAGAAGTGGGTCAGTTGGAAAACTCTTATCTCTAGCTTTAACCTCAACACTGATGGGGTTTTCAACTCATTACTTATGATGGGAGGTGGTGTTATGTGAGAACATCAGGGTTTCACCTCTCTAGACATTACAAAGACCTTTGGTGTGGGGTATTCATTCTAGGGAGAGGCTATTACATTTCTCATAATTCATACCTTATACACAAAGGATAATATAAATGTGATGGAGTTTGAAACAGATTTCATCAATCTTTATAATTCCCTTCATGGATCCAATATCCTTCCTTGATCGATCTTATATTTTATTTGGATATGCAAGGGCCTCTTAAGAAATAATATTAATTTTCTTTACATATATAGGGAGGGAAATAAGGTTGTGTTTTTCTTGTTCTCCAAGGATTGTCACCAAGAGCGAGTTTTTTCCATGGTTAGAGCTCTCTTATGGCGGAGGGGTGAATCTTGTGGTAGTATATGCACATGTCCTTAATTACTTTATAACACAATAATCATTCATTGTATCTTTCAGTGTATTTGTTTTTTGTATTCTACAGTCTTTCAATGAAATTATTATTTGATTTTGGTGGTGAATGAGTCTATGTGGTAGGACTAACCATTACCTATACCAATATAGATATGATAGAATATGATCATGGATTTTGACCTAGGAATTCCTAATTCATATAAAGGAAAAACATTTATATGGGTTTTAGTGGATTTTATTAAGAATAATACTCATTTAATCACTATTTGGATGGAAATATTTCTTTATATTCTTGAAATCATATACATCATAGACATTGTAAAAAAATTGTATTCCACTATCAATTTTATATAACTAGCATATTATTTTTTCATGAATGTTTCAAAATATTCATCAAGAAGAATTGAACAATGAGTTGAAATTCAATATGACATATCATCCATAAAAATATATTTTATATGTAAATACTATTCAATATTTTAATTATACTTTCATGCCCTTATCTATGGAAAATAATTTATAATAATAGAATCACCTTTATCTACTTAATTTCTCATACAATATTAGATTTCACTCAAGAAGTCATATTTCCGATATAAATCCTTATATGTGATGAAGTGTAAAACTCAGAGAAGTTGCGGTGAATTTGGGGAGAATAATCTATTAGGAATCGAAATATTCAATGAAATTATAGATATCATGTCAAAAATTTTGTGGACCATCATATTAGTAAAAGAAAGATAATAGACCAATGTTTATAATCGTCGATAAAATCTGAAAATTATGATTATAGAAAAAAAAATTCGTCATTTATCTTGATGGAAATAAATTATAATATTTGAGAAGAATAGAAATCTATGTCTCATATACATTTTCACCTTCATGATCCTTGATTTATTAGGATGTATTTACAATCAAATGTAACTTCCACCAAATTGGTCTCAACTACATGATGTTTTCTTTGTATACCTCTTGAGAAAGTATGTGCATGATCCCTCATATGTAATTAATCTTGAGCTAGTATGGTTAGAGATTGATCTCTCACACATGGATAAACCATTGAAGATCACAGTTCATATAGATAACATTTAATGAAACAATAAAATGTACCATATTATAGACCTAATGAGAAACCACATGTATGAAGATGTAAGAAGTGAAACAGATGTTTTAATAAAACAAATATTCCCTCGTAAGTTTTTATCATAGAGTTCGAGATGAAATTTCAAGGATTAAATTATTTACATGGAATGTTATAATAAATAAAAAATTTCTATCAAAAACATCATCCCCAATATATATGTATATAAGTGAGTAACAATTATCCCAAAACTAAAAAACTTTTTTATTTCATTAATAAATTAGAATTACATATTAATTAAATATATATAAAATTGAAAATTATATAATAGTATAATAATTAGAGAAAATGGAAAAAACTAGTAATTAAAATTACAAATCATTGTGGGTTATTAAAAAATCATAAACGCAAATAATATTGTAAAAAACAAAAGTATTATAAATAAAATTGACATTTCTTTATTTTATTCTAGAAAACCTTTATAGGAAATTGAGTGAATGAAAATTTATATAAATAAGTGGTATTTATATGATGTATAAAATTATAATAGCTTTATAAATATTAACGTTGGAATGGTAAAAAATTCTTCTGGATAGTAAAATGAGAAATAGTTAAAATATCTAATTCAACATTTAAATAATTTTTACCAGTAATTAATTAAGTATATATAACTATAAATATGGACAGAAATAATTATTTAATCATTTTATCATATCATAAGTAAAATTATATGTCTTCTATAAATCCTTTTTTACATTATTCCATAAAACAGAATTTTATTTTGATGATTATATACTGTAATTAAAATACACTAATTTTTGTTCGAAAAAATGTTATCATTTTTAGAATAAAACTTTTTTATTTCGGAAGGGCTGATTATTTTTTTATTTTTTATGTATAGTAATATATGTTTGTGAATATTTAAATAGCATATATATGTTACTATCACAAACAAGCCGGGATTCCCTCAAAACTAACATGTGACCCGGCCCAAGACATGGCTCAAAGGGTCTTCCCAATCCCCATGGTATGGAAACTATTGTTGGGAATGAATGTAATCATGATGGTATTGATTTCTACACAAATAAACCAATACCAAATGAAGAAACTGAGAAGGTAGAAAACCCCAAAAATACTAATTATTAATGAATACATAACGTATCCATATACCTTAGCTGAAAAAACAAAAACTAAATACGAAAATAAGACTGAAACACATTAAGAAGATATTTATGTGACCTCTTGGTCACCACCATCCATAAAACCAACTTGTTCTAAAGTAAAGCCGAGCCAAAAACCTGAACATGAAAAACATCTCAGTTTTATCGATGCTGGTTGGAACAAGTAGGGTGTGAGATTTCATCATCTCCATACGTAAGCACCATAGAATCCATGAATTCCATTCCTAAAATATTCCATAAAAACTAGTTTTAAAATACATATAAAAATAGGTTTTCAATATTTTCTTGAACCAAACACATATATCATAAATTCTCATTGCAAAATAACATGCACAACATTCATTTTCAAAAACCATTTCACTCTCCACAACCCATTTCAAAACCAAAACCAAAAGAAAAATCCATTCTAGATAACCAAGAAGGGGATATAAAAAATTAAAGGGTACCAAAAAATTATTATAACTAGAATGGTAGATAACCAAAATGAAGTAAAAAATAAACATGACTTATAGATTGTAGATCCTGAAAATTTCCTAAACATCTTTAGAGGTAATCTCTATATGCACTCAGTTCAGACTCACCTGCTAGGATATGGTGCATCTCCATTGTCAATAACCAATTGTCCTCTCAAATCTATCCAATCTGATGGAATGCCCCACCTAGCCCCATCAAGTCAAGGGGGTACCATACCATATAATCAAGGATTATAAGAAACTATCACATGACCATCGAGATAATGACAATGAATCCCATCATAATAATAATACTTGGGGAAACTTGTTATAACAACCATAACCAACAGCGTCCCCATGCACGATCCATTAGATAGTATCAAATACAAAATTATAATGGACACAATATGAACAAAGATTCCATGAACAAGCCACTATAGAGGCTCCCACCCCATGGTTCTAGTGGTTTTTTGAAGCATAAGACAAGTATGACAATAAAAAAATGATAATCTATTTCTTTCCCAAGAACATTTATTCAAAAAATAAATATCATATAGAAACTACTGTTTTCCATATGTATAACCACTTCCAAAATATTTTTTTAAAAAAATACCAACTGAGATTTCACACTACACATTTATTCAATCCATTTACCAAATCATGCCAAGATACACACAGGTCACACATGACACATATGTTCCAAAACCAATTAGAAAAATCTCACAGGTTCTAAATGGTCGTTCACATCACTTCACATCAATATAATATTTTCAAAGACAAAGAAATTTTCCAAGTATTCCTTTAACATTTCAAATACAAATTAATTTACAAATCCCCATTCCACACCACATCTAATGTATATATTAAACACTACTCTTATATGAACAATAAAAAATTTTCCATTACATTTCAAATAAAAAACCATTCCCATTCAAATGTGGAGAAAAGATGTTATGAAAATTTTCCAACAAACATAATACTAATTCTTCACCAAAAAATATCTAAAAATGTCAAATGGGACAATATTTTATAATCAAATTGGAAACAAATTTAAATTCACTCAAAACGCTAAGGCTATTTGGAAACACATTTCAAATCACCTTTATAATTCATAGAATCCATTTGGAAAAATAATAAGGGAATAACACATGAAACATAACCCCATTATCTATCTATAATCCCCATTAAAATATTTACACGCACAAAAAATAAATTCCTCCATATTTTCACCATTCAAAAATCCCATTCAAGGTGAAAAAAAGAATCGTACAAGAACAAAAGTTTACTTATTTTGAAAAAATAAGATTAAATTTTTATGAAAATAAAATTACCTTGAAAACACATTTTCAAGAAAAATCAATAACTTTCAAATCAATCCAACAAGCCACTCATAAGTGTGAAACCATATTGGTCACCAAATTTGACATATAACATCCACATAACAACCCAAAAAAATTAATATTTAATCATTGTAAAAACCCACCTAAAGCACCCAATTTCAACATATAATGTCCATTGAGATTTTATTAAATAACTTTCATGCATTTAATATAGTCATAATAAATGAAACCATTTAGGAAAACCATTCTGTACTAATTTTCCACCATGAAAACACCAAAATATTTAATGAAAATACATCATAAGAAAAGGAATCAAATTAATAAACCATTTAAGAAAGACCAAGCATAAAATATATTGTTCTTGAAAGGAAATGGATGGAAACAACTACCTTAATGATGTGTGACTAGAACCAAACATCGGGTGGAGAAATAACCAAGCCCAAGAGGCAACTCGCACACCCCAACATCGAAGAAATCAAACCAGCCATCAATTATCACCCTTAGGGTTAACCAATATAAAATCCAACATAGAGGAACTAAAAACTCGAGATAGAGGGGTGAAGATAAGATGAAATTGACCAAAATCCAAAGGAAACTCACCTTAAAAAATTCAAGAGGCTTCAAGAATGGGAGGAGGAAAAGAGAGGAGGATATTGAAGAACCCCTATTCCACCTAGATCATGAAAAAGATAAAATTTCCAAAATATTGTTAAAATAATGGAGGGGAAAACATGGAATATCATGTTTTTATGAATCTAAGAAACCCACATGGTTTGGCTGTATAGTTTTCCAAACTGTGGGCCAACCGTGTGCACCCTACTAAAGAATAGTGGAACCCTAACTGAGATGGCCAAAATGTTTTCCAAATAGTGCCCCAACTCTGCCAAACCCCACTGTTCAAAATGCAGAAACTATCACACATTTGTTGTATAGTTTTCTAAACCATGTTCATTATTTTCATCACTCACCAAACAACAAACCATGAGTTTCATGGTTTACCAGGAGAAGGTGCATGGTTTTCATTAACTATTCACCAACCACGTGCCACCAGTTATCAGTCCCCAAAACCTCCAAAAATAGAAATAGTTTTTACTAGTACTCAACACAAACCTAAACCAAATAATCCAATATCATGAGAAGAATAAAGTAAAATAATTTCCTAAATTGGAATGAGATAGTTATCCACACCAAAAACACTTTCATCCACTAAAAATTCACATATCTGAATGATAAGTAATTCTCAATCACAAAACCAAATAAAGTTGAACAAAATCATAAATCATGGGGTGAATTTTTGATTCACAAGTCAAACATGACCATTCCTAGTAGAGACTATAGAATGATGGACAATGAGAGAACACATGAGGTCTCCCCCTACCATGATAACTAAGCTAACACCATGTAATGACTTTTAATCTACGCAATGTGGGAAATCTCAACAACACCACCCCATTTTGGCCAACATAGAAACTCACAACACGAACTAACCCAACATCCCAATAAAAGTTAAACAACAACACCACCATAAAATGAAACTCCCTACATACCAAACCCCCAATACAAGGAGAAAACCCACAAATAGAGCCCAAACAAGGCATTGAAGCCTAAAAAAATAGGAAATCATTGAATTCCAAAACCACATATATCTCTAAACAAGCACAATAAGAAAATAAAATTGATTCCTGAATGGAGAACCATTTTAATATAAACACCTAAGGAAAAATAACTATAATACAATGGTTCTACCCATCCTTTTTCAAGGGTATGAGAAACCGATAACAAGCATGAAAGTAAAACAAGAATATAAACTATCTCCACTCCAACACAAGATACATGAACTCTAAAATGGTTCCCCACAACCCTATAAATTCCCTAACTATGTGAAAGCATAACTGTGAAGACTATGGCTAAATCTATGATTTCTAAATCATCCTCTACCTCGCACCCAAAAACTGATATCATTCAATCAATACTTCTTATTCAGGAAACAATTATTACAAAACATATAGTGATCAACCAAATGCCTAAAATTATGACATTACTTCATAGGATTACATCACAAAAGATTTGAATGCTCGAACCAGCCACAATGGAAGAACAGGAGAGCATGCTCAAATGAGAGATAAATAAGAATCAATAGAATAATCTTCCTAAGGAATGATTCCTCTGGCATGCACTTTTTGTTATATGGGAAATCTTTATGAGCACCACTAACTATCGATGTCACCCCAAAATCTAGGTCATATAAGAATTCCTTATCCAATAACATCCCAAACTGAACATCACAGGAAAAACGTACTAGCTCGATGATCTCATCATGAACACCCCAAATGATTAAAGGATCCTTCAGCAAATACAGTGATTCTACCTCTAGGGAAAAGGAAACCAGCACCCTGAAGTGGTCAACATAGTTCATCACAGTCCACTTTCCTTTATGAATACTCATGATCTCTTACACATTATTTATCTTCACCTCCTTGTGTATAACCCATCAAACGAAAGAGGTATTAAAAACATCCCACATCATCCCAAATGTCATCGATGTTGAAGAAACCAGCTTCTAATGATCCAATGTTAGGCCCCTAAAAAATGCAGAACAATACAGTCTCTCATAGCTTCGAGAGTTCCCAACAATATGAATGAACTCTCAAATTTCTCAAGCCATTATACTGCCTCCAAATAACCTCAATCAACATGGAAATTGGGTAATAAGAAAGAAGAACCAAAAACTAGATGGGACCCACTAGAATTTTTAGGGAACTTTTTTGGGTGGCATTTTTTAAAAAATATAAGGAAGACAACACCAAAGTCAACATCAACCCTTAAAAATTAGAAATAACACTTCATTCCAAAACAATAGGATTACAAGCCAAGCACTAAAATCACAACTATAATTCCTCTTTTCAAAAATCAAATTTTTCCAAATTCCAAAACCACCTTCATTCGAGGACACTATCCAAATTTTGAAATCCATTTTCTCAGAAAATTAGAACCCACTTTTTAAATAAACACCAATTCCCAAAATCATTTTCCCTTTCAAAAACCTTGTTGGAAGGACCAATCAAAAACATTAATATAAAATATTCACCCATAAAATCCTATAAACCTTCATATATGTGTCCATCCCCTATCTAATTATATTATAAATTAACACATGTCAACAAGAACTTTTAAAAAATATCCACACATATGTGAATGTTCATTAGGAATACAATGTGTCAAATAAACCACATTATCATCAAACCTAATAATTCAAAAAAATTCTCAATTCATGTTTCCTCAAAACACCCCAAAATGTTTCAAAATTTTGAATCACTTTATATTTCATAACCCCATTTCAATATTCAATCCAAAACCAATTTCAAAAATCATTTTTATTTCAAAAATGGTTTCCATTTTAAAATCACACTCATATGAACAGTAATAAAACAAACACACAACATACATCAAACTCTTGGTATGAGGAAATAGTGGTCATGCCCAACCTAACGACATGGTTAGTGGAACATGCTATAACAAATCACTAACCACTAAGAGTACCTTGACCCATGCATTCATATTTCACAAGGATCCCAACACCACATGAAATCATGACATGACATTGGCTTACCAACTTTTTCATTCCCCATAAACTCTAGACAATAACCAAAACCAAAGACTCAAATCCCAGACTAACCCTTGAAAGTCGATAATTAGATAAAATAATGGTTTATGGATTCATTATTGTACTTTCCTCTTGAGTCTTGGATGTACTAATATTTGATATACCTGACACTCCACATAACAAGGGTCTGCTTTGATACAATTATTTCAAGAACCATGCCATGATGTCATCCAAACTGATGCTTGACCCAGCCTAAGACACGGCTCGGAGGGATTTTATGATACCCAAAGGCTGTAAAATAGATTCAAACATCAATGTAATCCTGATTTGAATGATTTATTCCAAAATAAACTAGGACCAAATGAACTAACTGAGCTCACCAGAAAAAAGAAAAATACAAAATATCAATAAAAACAAAATTGGTCTATATACAATAACTAAAAAAAGAAACTAAATAAAAAACTGAGACTCAAGAATGCTAAAAACATCTCAACATGACCTCTTGGTCGCCACCAACCACAAGACATAATATCTCAAAGGCACTAACATGCGAGAAATCTATACATGCCAAACCTCTTGGGTCTGCTGACGTAGGGTGGCATAAGTAGGGTCTGATATTACAATTACTCAATTGGTAATCAGCCCAAAATACATGAATTTACATTCCTAAAATTTTCCATAAATATTATTTATAAAATACATATTGAAAAGGGGATTTCATTATTTTCAAAAACGAATCATATCTTTTTACAAATTCTCTTTTCAAAACAAGACATGTATCTTCCCTTTTCAAAAATAGTTTCACTCTTCACATCGCATTTCAAAACAAAAACCCAAAAAGAAATCCAAGACATATAACCAAAAAGGGGATGTGTAGAAATTAAAGGGAACCAAACAAAAATTCACAATTTGCAAGGACAATAATCAAAATTCACCTAAAAATAAATAATACATATATATAGTAGATCCTGATTATTTTGGGAATATATATAGAGTAAATTATTGAATGTACTCAGTTTGGACTTATCCTCAAACATATGGTGTATCTTCATAATTTATAAAAAACAAGATGCTCAAAACTAGCCAACCAGTGGCACGCCCCACCTATCCACACCAATTCGAGTGGGTACCAACCAGTTTAATCAGGGTCAACAAGAAACTGTCACATGATTCAATTAATGTAACCCATGAATCCCATGTAATAATAATATGTGGATAAACATGGTATATAAACCATAACCAAAAGAATCCTCATGTACCATCCATTAATGTGGAACACATCACAAGGTTCCAACCAAGCATTCACATCACATCACATAAAATCATATTTTCAAATAAAATATAATGATCAACCTAGTCCTTTAATATTTCTAATCCAAATAAATTTAAAAATCCCCATTCCACACCACATCCAAAGTCAATATAAAACACCACTCTTTTTATAGACAATTCCATACTAGCCATTACATTTGAAATACAACAAACATTCCCTAGCCAAAGTAGTGACAAGAAATAACAAAAAACACCCAATAAAAATTATACCAATTCTTAACCAAACAATATCTAAAAATTTTAAATGGGGACATATATTAAAAAAACATTTGAAACAAATTTAAATTCATTCGAAACACCCAGTATATATTTAAACACATTCAAATTCACGCAAAACACAAGGGCTATTTGGAAATACATTTAACATGACCTTCATAATTCATAGAACACAATTTTAAAAACACTAATTAAATCACACATGAAGTCCAACCCCTTTCCAATGTCAAATACCCTTTTAAATTTATACTCACACAAAAACCTCTTTAGAAACACATTCAAAAACGTCATCTCCTTTCACAAATCCTATTCAAGGTGTACCACAAAGACACACACAAGCAACAAAGTTCATTTATTTTGAAAAATAAACATAAATAACATTTTCACCTCAATGTAATTCGAATTTTTTTAAAGAAATGCTACTGTATTTTATAACAACACAATAAGCCATGCATAAGAGTCACACAATAACAGTCACCCAATTTCACATAAAACACCGAACTCACAACCCAACCACATTTTCAAAAAAAGAATCAGAGAAAAAAAACATGAGGAACCAATTTTCGCCATAAAATTACAATTGGTATTTTATCGAATATCTTTAATGCATTTAAAATATGAATAATAAAAGTAACCCTTTGGGAAAACAATTTTTAACCATTTTTCCATTCTGAAAACACAAAAAAAATTAATTACAAGACAACACAAGAAAGTGAAAAACATTCATAAACCATCCAGAAAAGATCAATAATCAAATAGAATGTTTCAAAAAGTAAATAGATGGAAACCTCACCCTCAATAATTTGAAAACACAATCAGAATTTGGTAAGATAATTAACGAATCCTAAGATACAATCTGCACACCCTAACATTAAATAAATTAAGCCACACATCAACCTTAACCTGTAGGGTTTAGGAAATAATGAAACCCCGCTAAGAGAAACTATAAAATCAATAGAGAGTTGATATGAGAAGAAAAAATCAACCATAATTGAAATGAAACTCACCATATAAACTTCAAGAGGATTCATGTATAGAATAAGGGAACATGAAGGGGATCCTGAAGGTCACCCTATTATTCCAAGGCCGATCTAGGTAGAAAAATCCCAAAAGATGGTAAAAATAGTTTATGAGAAAAATATGAATTTCATATTTTTATGATTCTTAAAAAATAATATGATTTGGATACATGGTTTTCCAAACCATGATCCAATCATGAACACCCTACTAGGGAAGAGGGGAACCCTATATAGGTTGGTGAAAAGGCTTCCAAAACATTTCTCAAACTGTGTCAAACATCACTATTCAAAATGAAGAACACCTCACACGATTGTAACCCTATTTCATAAATTGTGCGGAAGCCATTAACCATATACCAGACACCAAACCATGAGTTGAACGATTTCCTTAGCTCGGGATCATGGTTTCCTTAAATTGTGTACCAACTGAAGGACCTTGAAACACCCTGAGAGGGGAGGGTGAATTATAGTGTCAAAATTTTCTTTTAAACTGATGGATCATGATCCCACATTAGTGGGAACCTCTTAAACTTGTCTGAAGTGGAAGTGAAGAAACTAAATAATCACATGAAAATAAATGACATGTAAATTTTAATTTGTTCAACACTAAGGGATATTTGCAAGGATCATATGCCGACAGAGTGTCGGTCGTACCAAAAACAACTAATCTTCACAAGTTGTGTATTTAATGATTTTAGCTTAGTCAATATGTTCTAGGTGCACTTATTTTACAAATTCTTAGGTATAGCACTCTGAATCACTCAGATAACTTTGGATGACTCCCACTTTTTTCATGCATTGAAAGAAGCTTCACTTAGTATAATGACTTGGAGGTCACTTCAAGGGTTTAGAATTAGATCTTGCGTCTTTTACTATAAATGGATTCTCTATTGATGTATTTTAATTTCCTAAAGAATTAATTTATTTTCCCAAACACTGATATGTTATGGAAATTAATTTATAAAACTAATTTTATCAATTTTAAGGCTTCCTTGGGTGGTCTGTGTACTACTTTTATTTTCGCATGTTGGTGTTGTTTTCGCATACAGCTTCTATTTTAATGTACCGTCTAGATATTTCTGCATACCATCAAACTCCTCTGTGAATTGTCCTTCTCCACATATGACCCTACCCTACGTACTTCTCAACTCGTCCACATACTGCCTACTCTGTGTACTACCCGGCTCGAGCGCGTACTGCGAGAGCATCCAGCGCGAACCACACTCTCCTCCATGAAATGTTTTCTTTACACGGACGGTTCTCTCTGCGTACAATCTTCTTTTTTGCCTACAACTTTATACTTCACCAAATTTTTTCCTGAAATTTTAATCTCCAACCTCATCCCTTAACAAAGGTGATTACTTATCCTTAAATAGACACATAACTCTAAAAATTTTAGTAATCTAATTTTCCCAAAAATTCAATGTGGGATAATCTTCACTGTAAACTGAACTCCATCTACGTACTGTTAGCCTCCACCATGTACTGAAATCCTTTGAACTATGAACCTTTATCACGTACTGTTAACCATCCCACATAACATATGTCTATTGGCCCGCGCACTACATCTCCTCATCGCATACCATCGCTGCGCACCGTTTTTCGCATAATTTTGTGTACAGAACACCTTCATTGTGTCCCATCATTGCAAACTATTCTTAGTTCTGTGCACGGTTCCACGTACCACCCACCTTCACCATGTATTGTACGCCTTCACCACATATCACGTGCATTCACTATGTACCACATACCTTCACTGCGTACCATTTCTGTGAACTGTTACCAAACTCTTGTTTTTTTCCAAAAAAAAATCGGAATACCTTGCGAAACTACGCCCCCTTCAATACTGCTTTTAGCTTCAAAATTATAATCCTATTATTTGAAAACTCCCTATTCATCCATGTGCAGATAGACAAAAAAATGAAACAACTTGCATTATTAGCAATGATCAGCCATGGTTCCAACACCAACCACGTGCCACCTATTTTCAACCCCAAAAACCACCCAAAATGAAAAATTTTAAACCATGACTCAACGAAAACCTCAACCAATTGATACAATATCATTGAAAGAATTAAAAAAAATTCCAAGGTCTAAGTGTGACAATTATATTTATTAATAGTTTATATGAATTAATATTTCAGTGTTTGAGATGTTTGATGCATACATTACTTCCCCTTTTTGGTAACATCATAATCTCTTTATTCAATAATTAAATGCATGATTTCTATTTATAGATATGATATAATATTCTAATATTTTATTGAAAAATACCCCCTCCACCAATTATTAATATTACTCTTGATAGCCCTATTTCGTCTCATTTATAAATTATTCAGTTGCTAAATCCATATGAAAATCCCTTCTTATATACCATATCCTCATTCTAGAGGTTTTGGTATTTGAATAGAAAATTAATTAATAATATGTATCATATCAAATTATGAAGCCCAAGGATGTATCAAACTATATCAACCAAACTCTTCAAATTTTCTTATTCTTCTACCTCCTCAAAACTTCTTCAAAACATCATGATGAAATTGTATATGTATCATAGGTATAACTATATATTATTACATTAGTGGAATATACATCATTATACTCCCACTCATTAATCTAAAAGTAAGTCATAATCAATATTGTTATCATTTCACTGACTCAATAAACAATGTATTTAACTTCTAATCATTTTACAATGGATTATTTTAATATCCAATTCTTAGGAAATTAAAACACAAATTAATAAATTAAATAAAAATTATTATTTTTTAAATTTTAATCATAAAACCATAAATATATGATAATTTAAAAGAATTTATTCATTCCTGACTAGTATAATTGCCTTTAAGGATAACGATTTTTAGGATACTATCATAGAATTCCTACATTGATTTATTAAAATGTTTAGTTGTTAAAAATAAACACTAAGGAGATATTAAAATATTAATAAGATTTTTGGCATGGAAAAATAGTCATAAAATTAAATAATATAGGTTTTTTTCATCATTTTTGGAAAAATAACCAAAATGAAAACATACTTATATGATAATAATTATAAAAGTTGGATCCTAATTACATTAGAATACATTTCAATATCTGGATCTATTTTAAACATTGTAATTTCATGAACTCCATATCATTAGAGTTTTATAGATAAACACTCATTGAACATGAACCATTAATATTATCGATATATAGATGTGACATTAGAACTATGAAAGAAACATCATTGGGATGATGGAAATGAATATCATGTTTTAGTAAAGTGACTTTAATGATAAAAAATAAAAAAAAAAGAAATAATTATTAATAATTATATTAAAAAATTACTTATATTTTTTTAATCAAGTTTTCATGAGGTTAGGAGAAAATACTATATCAATTGAGTATTGAATTAAAGGGATTCCTTTCACTCGAACACTTTCTTTTACATTATGCTCACCCTATTTATCTCATTATCTCTCTTTTTCTACAACTTCTATACATATAAATGTGAATTTTTTATATATGTTTCCTTTATATATATACCTACTTAATTTTAGTTTTCCTTTCTAGGGATATGCATGTTTTCAAGTTCTCTTCCCATTCTCTTTTTTAAAGAAAACTTAATTAAATTTAAATTTTCTATTTCCAACCCATTTTCATATATCATCATTTTAATGTTTTTATCATCATTTATATACAAAAATGTAATTATTATTTTTGAAAATATGATGTTTATTTTTTGTTTGAGGTAGACCCTATAATCATAATCTCTTTACAAAAATCCCTCTTTTATTAATGGTTTTATAAATATTGTTTCTTTTAATGAATTATTCACCATTTATAATAATTTTCTTTCCCATTAAGATAAATTTTAATTTTAAAAATATATTTTTTGTAATATAACTATATAATAAACATTAGATAAACTGATAACATGGAAATATTTAATGTAATAAATATCTAATATGCCTTAGTCTATTCTAATTTACTGATCCTAAATGATACATTAATTAATAAAGATTGGTATATTTGGTATATTATCCATTTATTCCTTATGTTTTTATTAAAATTTTATTCTTTAGGAATTTTATTTTCTATATGGATCACATATTCATGATAAATTCTGAAGTGTTGGGTGGGCTATAAATTATTTACCCACCAATAAGTTATTCATTCTTGATATCTGATGAGATCATTATATCTATGCTTAATGTTTTTAGGCGTGTCTGTAATGTTATATATCATCTAGGTATGATAATATTCATCCATAATTTTATAATGTATATATAGTGATATTATTCCTATGATTAGGTTAAGATTTATTATGGTAGTCCCACATTATATGATTATCATGATATTTTTTCACTTATTCAACACTTTCATATGAATGTGTGTAATCCTTTTCCCGTATGTTTTTATTCCATGATTTGCAGATATTATGATATCTCAAATCATTATATACAACCTATATCCCTTTATAGGAAATTATAAACCACCTTTTTATATATGATTTCCCAAATCATATCTCAAGATGTGGTATAATTTTGAATGTATTTAGGAGAATAATTTGAAGATGAAACAAAAAATGTTTTTTCCCTAATTTTATGTTGTAGTATTATGTATATACTCTCTAGAATACACTAGAACATTTTATTTAATGTTATATATATATATATATATTAATTTATGATAAAATGATTCTATACATTTATATTTTACAAGTGTTTTTATACATCCATATTTAGTTTAAACCTATTTCCCTGACTTTTTTTATCCAGGGTTCACCCCCTCCCCCCCAAACACATCGCTTTCAAGATGAATTTCATTTATTTAACCCATGGGACTTATCTAATCATGGTAATATCATTTTACCTATGAATTTTTCGTAAAAATATATCCATAATAATCCATGTACTTCTTAAAACCTAATTTTAAAATTGGTCTTTTTCCCACATTTATGTGGTCATTAAAATTATTTATCACTTTTATAATGGGAAACATTCATACTAAAATTGTTCCCATCGATGGTGTTTTTCTATTTTATGTAGATCCTTCAAGGTATACCAATTGTGTATCCATTTCAAAAATTGGAATCACCCATTTATGAGACACATGGTATATCCCTAAATTTTATATTTAAACATTTTTATTCAGGAATACTTTTTTCAAAGTTACTAATGCACCTTATCCCCTAAAACATTTCATATATCCAATATATACTCCAGTATGTTATTTTTTCATCATGAAATCATTCTCCAGTTGGACACTATGTCATGTTATCCCAAATATCTATCAATCACTCCTTAACCATTCACCATTTTAGTGTAAGATGTATATTTCTAGCTTCAAATCTCAATAACTTGATTAATTGGGGTTTCTCCATTTCATGTATCAAAATAATACTAGCCTTATTAATTAAAAAAAATTAGTCTTCATCTGGTTTTTCTTCTTGATTCAGGCCTCCACACCTTCACCTGACTCATCTACCAATGAGGACTCAGTGTCTGGGTAATGTATAAGTTATATGGGTGGATCATGAGAATAATCACTATTTCATGCCCTCCAATGGTATACTATCAGTCCTTATCAAATGACGTTAAATGGAATGTTATATTCATTACTCATATGAAATTGAAATATAATTTATTCCTAATTATTAAACCTAAAATTGAATGGATCAGTCACTTTGGAATCACACATTATAATATTAATATAAACTATGGAATTAAACTATTTGGGTTTTAATTCCATTATATAGGATATATATAATGACCTCTACATGTGTAATATATTCACTATGTAAACATTTGACTCTATAAAATATCATGAAACAATGGGTGGCATTAAGCCCAATAGATACTTGTCAAATGGATTTAGAAACCATATTGATAAATTATTTCAATTCCATTATATATAAATTTGAGATTATACAACACTGTATAGTATTACATAAAAATTATCAACTTCAATCAATAACTTTTATTGAAGGGAAATATTTATTATCACAAGAAAATATTTTTTAAATATGATTAAATCTTCAAGAAATTCATGAACATGACATGATGATCTTTTATTGGATGATTCAAACTCAAATTCTCTTATATTCAACATACACACCGTATTAAAAAAACAACATTTTTGTTTCATAAAAACATTGGAAATAAATAACACATGAAATATATATCTAAATTTACATTATGGTATATAAAAGTACAAATAAATAGATAATAATATCCTTGATAATTACAGAAAGTTCTTCAAGGCCACCATTATCCAATACCAATCCTTATCCAGATAATGCTAATGTATAAATGAGTACATAAATTTCATAATTTCCTCTATCTGTTAAGAAATTTCACATCCTCGTGAATATCACCCCTGATATATGTCACATTACCTTGATGATATTGTGATGTGACCATCATCACTACGGACCATTTCTGTTTCCAAATTCCCACATAACTCTAAAAATAATAGTATTAGTAGGGGTTATAGAATATCATCTAGCCCATGTGATATATAATAAATTATGAAATTCAATTGTATTATAAAATTAAAATGAAAATATAATAGCATTGAATTAGTGTCATGAATGTATGGTATAATTTACCTACCCTATCTAAAGTCATCAACTCAAATTTGTTCATCAATATAGTTATCAAAATCCCATCACATTGGCTATATACCCTATAAAATGATCAATCTATTTCATAAGATTTTTTAACAAGTTACACTTATATCTCATTACACTAGTGATATTCTCTAAAAATATCTAGATTCACGACGCAAAGACACCTTAGGACCATATAAAATAGGTGACCTCACACATCACTTGTGGTGTATATACTATTATCTAACACAATTCACACACATGGGTCCCTAAAATAATGTTTTCATGTTTATATATCTCTAATAAATAACATCAAAGGTCATGTGGTATATTACATAGTTAAAACATCATCATTACAAGCTCATCCACAAATAATAAACTATTATCTTTAAAAAAATTAATCAATATTAATGTCTTCCAATTACATAAAAAATTGAACACGGAATATCAATGTAGCCACGAAAAATTAATAACTCAATCCTCTAATTTAATTGGTAGTCTAATATGGATCATTTAATATATAACATTTTCCCCCATATTTAAAACATAAATAGCTTACCCCTTATAGTAATTTTTTACTCATCCATGTTTCCACATACATTAATTTCAAAAAATATTCATACTCTCCTACATTTAAAAAATTTATATCATCATTCACTTTGTCATCCTTTAATAGTTAAATATTTTTCCAGGAATACAATATATCATGTAGTAAAACATCAACTAAAAAACCAAACTACATGTACATGAATATAAAAATACAATATCAACTTCTATATTGCAAGCAAATAACTACGAGAAAGCTAGGATATATATAAACATAAAGATAATAACATGGTCATTAAGAATAAGAAGAACCATCAAATCAATGCAGTGTATCATGTCCTATTAAAAAACATACAATGATAAATATTACCACCTAAAAAATTGAGGCAAAAAATTAGGAAAAACAACTCACAAGATAAAAAAACCTTTCTCTTCATTGACTTATATCCTTATTCTACTAACATCCCAGATATTATAAATTTTTCTTAGGTATTTTTTCATAAAAATAGTAATTGGACCCAAAAGGATAAAGCATCACTAGACAATAAAAATTAATTGGAATATATAATTTTTTCATATCCCCATATAAGGACTTTTCTTGATTTTCTGACAAAAAAAATCATGTACATTGATCCCTACTTCTATTTTTTTCTCAATGTTCATAATGTAATATAATTATAAAATATTCAGGAAAGTTGTTTTCATGTCCAATTTGAGTATACGAGTCCCATTATGTCTCGAATATATTTTTATAACTTTTAGATAGTTGATATACTTATTAGGGACCTAATTTCAACAGAGATTCCTTATGTGGTGCAATCATTAAAATGATCAAATCAAAATGTAAAAGTGGGATATTATTTTTTATTAAAGTACTTATTACTTAAAAAAATTCATAATTTTTTTAGGCCTAAAAATCTAGTTTTGAATGATTTTAAAAATATTCTCTACTAGGATCACCATAAGACGCAATTGGAATATATTTTAAAGAATATAAAATCCCTTAAAGGTGACTATGTTTCTACCCCATGATGCCTTAGATATTTTCATGAATTTATGAACTTGTGAGATTATGTTTTGGGAACCTTTCATCTATTTTGAGCTTCACAGACACCTGTACTCCTGAATACCACGAAGAACATTAAAAAAAATTAGGTTTACCCACCTCACATGTTTATAGAAACCCATATAATGAACAAAGTGATTGAATCTACCTAAATAATCTAGATCAAATGGATCAGAAAAAACACATCTATAGAGAGTTGTGGATAAAATATAGAGATGTAGTGAATGAAAATACATATCATAACTCCGTATCATTAATTCAAATTATTTTCATGAGATAAATCATGATTAGTACCAATAAAGATGCATCTAGAGGATATAGAATAGTGGTGGGAGAACAGTGATATTTGAAGCCCATCGCCTTCTTCATCTAACAGAAAGATCCCTCCCACAGTTTTATTTCATTTTTTATTTTTAATTATTTAATTAAAAATAAAAATAGTAACCACTATTAAATAACTTGTAATTTAAACCAAAAAACAATACACAAATCCAAAGGGCATAAATTTAGTCAGATCGCACACTCTATATCTATCCAAAAAGTGACCTAAATTGGCCATTTGTTTAGCCTAAATGGTATTTTAAAACACTGCCACCTAATGGTCCGTGTTATATCCCCTAAAGATACATTTTACCATAGTTATTTTGTTCGTCAAATTTTCTTTTATTAATTTCCATTCATAAGAATGAATAGACATTAAAACATATTAAAAACTAACCTTCTATTAAATATGGTCAATATCATTCATTACATTGTCATCCTAAATTCCTCATAAACTGAAAAAAAACATTATAACAATAAATTTAATATATTTAATCAAATTCATTTAGAATACCCACAAATTTTGACTACTTCCCAAATTATCATATGAAGTAGAATATATGAAACTAGCCCTAATAGGTTTTTTATTTACTACTGATAAATTCATTGTAAGTTGGGTTATACTCCAAACTAAAAACTAAAATTATAATAATTTGGTAGAATTTTTTTACTTTTTATTACCGTCATAGACAAATAATGGGATTAAATAAAAAAACAAGTATTAAATCCATTTAATTTAAAATGATATCCTACAAATACGACAACTGGAATCAGGGATTATTAGAATAATAATAATTTCTACAACTATAAAAAGATATTAACCAAAAAATAATGAAACTTATTTGAATACAGAAATGGTGTCGGACTATGAAACTATATCACCTTAGTCTAAAATTTTAATCTCCACTGGCTTGTATAAATTTTAGGAGTTATAAGGCATAGAAAATGGGATATGCTTTCCATAATTTTATTTAAAAAAAATTTCTTTTTATAGAAACTAGTTTTCATATACATTTTTAAATAAAAGATAAAGGAGTGTTTTAGTAAGTAATCTACAAGATTAATTTAAAAATATAGAAATATTAAGTGAATGATATGATATAAATATGCATCGTTATACAACCATGGTGAAAAAATATCAAAATAATCATAAAATAAAGGAAAAATAGATAAAATGTATTATGTACATAAAGAGTATTCCCAGAATATCCTATAAAATAAATTTATAATCAATATATAGAAACTATATTAGTAACACCTATGCATATATCATATATTAAGGCAAAATTTCATTACTAAAATTTAAAAAGAAACAAAAGACCATTCTTTTTATCCAACAACAAGTTGACTTGGGTTCCATTATTTGACATCATTCCATTTATTGGACTATGTAAAAAATGATTAGCATATATTTAATAAGGGTACATGTAGGTTCTGAGTATAATATATCCAATAATTGGTCATTACCCCACCCATTATGTCCTCTCAAATACATGTTTATATATAGATGTTACACAACTCTTGAGTAATATGAAAATATAGAAATTAATACGATTAATCATAACTATTTGACATAAATATAAAAATTATTATATAAAATCTAATATAGAGGGTCTATAACTATTTTTCTTCTACAATACATAGTTAAAAACTATGATGAATTAATATAATGATCCAAGGTGTAATAACATTCTTTTGGGAATGATGGTATTTCATGTTGAATCATAGAAATCTTATAGCCTTATATGGGTAGAGGGTATAAAAATTTATGGCATTGGAGGAATATCTTGAGGCATTAACATATTTATTGAAAATAGGCATTCATAATATCCTTTTATAGAATATCAATATACCCATTGAAACACGTATTCTTATAATGAACCATAAATTTTATTGGACATTATTTTGAGGAAACTTTTGTAATTTTCATCTTATTTATCGGTTATTACTCTATTTTTGATTTTGGGTAGGAATCATTACATTTTAACATATCTATGATATGTTTTCAAATTGGGATTGAGGATTAGGTGTGTGTTTAGGTGCTAAGACAAGGGATATATATGGGTTATATAAGACATGAAGTGGGAATTATTGTTTTCATGCATCCACTATATCATATTAATGGAAAATGTTCTCTAGTGGCCATGTTAGAGGATAACCATTGAGATACCGAAGGTGGATTCATAATATAAAGGTACAGGGATTTTAAGGTTTCCCTGACCATACAGGGGTCATATATTACACAACCAAAATGTCTTGTAAAAATCATGGAATGTTAGAAAATATATGTATCATTAACAAGGGACACACTATAGAGGGTCCATAGGGGGTGTGTATCAGGGTTCCCCCTTCCCCTGACCAATCATGAGTGGTGTTGTACTGGGGGTCTATACTATACTATATATTGAAAGAAAAAGAAGTTGGAGTGGAGAGATATCTTATCCCTGGGAGGAGATAATTTCCCATAATATTTTTCGATCACACATTAGTAGTCCCCAAGTGTATTGTTTTTAGTGGTTGTATCATTATAATATACCAATGTCCCCATTAATTTTTTATAGAATGATGGGTGATAGGGGAGTAAATTCATATGGCCTTCACCCTCCTCTCATATCCCTTTGATCCCAAACAAGGGTCAGATATTAGTGGTTTTCATATGTTCACTGTAGGTAATATCTTTTATTATTTGTCTATTTTGGTTCAATATTAATATCTCTTTGATTTTAGTTTTTTTACATGCATTATTTGATGATTCCATTATATCATATTGGAATAAATTGACATTTTTTTTAATTTCATGTGTCTTGGAAGGAGGATATTTTAAATGTGTGATCACATGATGTTAGGTGGTGTTTCAGTGTAAATTTGGTGCAAAATGAGTTTTTAGACTATAAAAAAATTCATGTTTAAATTAAATAATTAATTATAATTAATTATTAATATTTAATTTTATAGTATCTAATCAAATAGTTTCTTGAGAGCATGAATGAACTCAGGCAAGGATTGACATTTCTCACTAATGGGGTCACTCTAGTATAGAGGTATGTGGATTCTTTAATATAGATATATATAAATATAAACATATATTATTCATGAATGTGTAATCTAACACACATACCTGGAATTTAGATATGGATATTTGGTACCATGGATTCTCTGAGTTGAAGATATAAGATTTATTTGGTCTTTCTATGCCCAATAGAAGTTCCTTTTATATTTCATTTTACTTTTTCTATTTTGGTGATTATGTCTCCGTGGCATGATGGTTTATATTAGGATTACTTAAGGTGTTGGGAAGGAATAAAGGTGTGAGTAGAGACATAGGATATCCTATGATGGTTTACTAGGACTAGAGGTTAACTTGGATAGGCTTGAAGTTAAGTGATGAAAGGTGATCTGTTATTATGTCTCACGAGTGATTTGGAACTCAATTATTAATTTGGAAGAGAAGTTTAGTGTGTGTTAAAATTTTTATAAGACATCTAGAACATTGGGTATGTGATGCAGAGGGATTTCCTAGAGGTTCTGAGTTGAGATATTTACCGTAGAAAATGTGAGTCAAGGCCTTTGTATAGGTCCTGTAAATTTCAAATGGACACAAAATTGGAATGTCAAGGTAGATTTGAAAGGGGATAAGGCTTCACTTATTGAGGCATGGATTGGGATGACACTACTAGTATTGATCTCAACATGGGTTAATTCATATGGATTAATGTCAACCATTTAACAAGAGGGGATCAGTCTTTGGGGACTAATACTATAAGATTATTCAATGTGATGGGTGACTATCTATGGGATATCATCTCAATATATTAATTCGTTTATGGTATGTAGCATCGATGGTGTAAGGATTTAAATTCTAAGTATTGGATCCACCCTGAGTAAGATGAAACTAATAGGGAATTATATAGTGATTTGGTACTGGAGGGACATCATTTAGTGATATTGAGTCTATCTTTTTATTATAACGAACCATCCTTTATTAAAATTATACATGACCCAAGAAGGATAATAACAAGGTGGAAATAAACAGATAAACCAAAACATGTCTGATGCATAAGAGGAAAGTGAAAAATAATTAGTTTTTTTCATAGAAGAAATGATACAAAACCATGATATATAAAAAATTAAATAAAATAATCCTAGAAGAAAAACAAACCAACACAAAATCCATGTCTCCATGGGACCATCTATCTCCAACAACCCAACTATCTATAAAGAATACATAATTAATTGAATATTTGAAGATATATTATTCCCTTAACATTACCTTTCTCCTAAAAAAAATCTATATATGACCAATTGTTTATGGGGTCTGTTCATAAAATCCTAGTAGGATAACATCATGAAATTACACATTGTATGCCACCATGAAACTATTAGTTATATTTTAAATAAAAGTTTCATAATGGTATTTAATTTGAAAACCTTATACATATGAAATATTTTGGATTTCTTATCAAACTATTTCATTTAAAAATACATAATACAGTTAAAATTATCATGGGTGATAACATCATGGGAAATAACCAAAAAATTATATCCTTAAAGAAATAAAAAGATAGCATCAAGAAATGTTACATAGATTAAACCAAAGAAAACCCCCTATTGGTATATAGTTAATGGGAATATGTAAAAATGATGTTTAAGAAACACTAACCAATATTAATTTTAATCCTATGATAATTTCTTCTTCTGTAGTCTATTGGTATCAGAACTATAACCACTAGTGGTGTCACACTCACCAAGGTCTGCATCTGTTCCAATCCCAATGCACTTGTGGTTTCAAAACTATTACAATATTCTATGTTACCTGAAAACATTTAATAAACCATTCTCACAATATTATAATAAAATTGAAACCCAAATAATCTATCCCCTTTACTTATAAATCAATTTTAAAGTAAAAACATTTGGAGGAATTTCATCATACACATGAAGTGAATAAAACTATTTTAAAATAAAATTCATTTAAAGCACCCTTTCACAAGCCTCACAAGATTCAATTTCCTAAAAAATTAACATTAATTTCAAATTAATAAAGATAATAAACCAAAAATAAAATTTATAAGAAAATAATATATATCATGATATAAAACCATTGTATGGAGACACAAACATTTTAAATAGAGAAAATCAACTAACCATGAAAATGAAGGAATAAAATCAGATAGGCCATATACCTATAAGCCCCAAACCATAATAAATATAATCAACCCCCCCCCCCCCCTCATACAACCATATAGATCTAGAAACCACAAAACATTATGATTGAAAATAAACTAGGGGAAGAGATATCAAGAGAAGTTGTAGAATGAGAGATAGGTATATGGTTGAATTCGGAAGAGACGTCAAAGAGAGCCACCAACAACAAAGGAAGATCCACAATGAACTATGGAGAGAAACCTATATCGGGTTAATTAGAAGATGGTTTGATCCTAAGAGCGATTAGAAGAATATTATAGTTCAAAATACCAAGGTTAATAGGGAATTTTTTCATTTTTAGGAAATTCTTATGTGGTACAAGGTTAGACTGCACAATTACACAATCCATGTGGTAGCTACCTTCCCTTGAAAATCAAATAACATCATTATCTAAAAATAGTCAAATAGGTAAATCCACCATGAATATGTAATGTGAAAACCATTATACCAAACCCATTAACCAATATGATTTTACCAAATACTCACATGGCTAGAGATAACATGCTCAAACTATGAATATCACCATTAGAACAAACAGATCTATTCGGCATTGTTACTCTATAAAATATATGAACAGTGTGAAAACTGGTCACTTATAATGAATCATAAAAAACTCCAAATTCTTATTCCATGAATCTTGAAATCCTTTAGAACCTAAATATAGATAAAATATTTCAAAAAGAAGGCATACCCTTGGATAAAGGGCCACACAAATCTCTTTACCATGATACTTTCATGCACCACAAAGAGCTCATGATTTTGGACTCATAAAAAGAGAAGGTCATTGATTCTTCATAAATGACCCCTATACCCTATATCATTGCTATCTCATATAAACTCTAACAATAAAAAAAATAAATGGAATTATTTTACCATTTATTACCTTATCGTATAAGTATATAATTCGAACGAGTTTCTCAATCAATAATGTGACAGAATCTTGATCCACATCCACACACTCAATCATAGTATAAGGGACCAACTAATACATCATCCACGAGTATATATGATACAATTCATGAATTTTCATCATGATTTATGTAAATTTCAATATATAATTTACATTCATGGGGCATTCCAATATCTAGAAATGGACAACGTACCTCAATAACAACATACCCTACATAAAAAATTGATGATGTCCTGGATGAGGTAAAACATTGAAAAAAACAAGATGAATGCACACAAACACCCATGGCATATAGATACGGTCCTGATAATTTTTTTATAACATTAAGACATCACTGACCTCTTTAATAATCAATAGAACATTCTTTCTCATCACTTGAACATGATTAATTCCATCCAAAGGACACATTCTCACTTCCACTGAACATAAAGGATATTTTCATTGCCTCCAATACTAAACATAAAAGGGATCCATTCTTATGATATCCTAAAAACTATAGTTATAATAAAACTCAGACAAAGGTTTATTCTTTTCTCATGAACCACCATAATCATGAATATTTTAATAAATAATATACTCAAGAATATGAATGGATCACTATGTATAACCATACTTATGATGGTGATACACAATTTTTAACATTAATTGGGTTCCCATTACTTATTTCATACCCATCCAAATCCAAGAAGTAAACAATGGATCTCTTGTAGAAACAAATGGATATGGAACTATATTTAGATTCATGTTATCTCAAACATACCTATTCACAATATCTTGCACCATCATCTTCACCCTAATTGGAAGGAAATGAGATATTTTTTTTTGTTGGATAGTGATCAAAAAAATAAAATCCCTATCATTATTATTTATCTTAAACTAAAAACAATGTCCCCAGATATATTATCCCACTTCCACACTAGAATGCATAATGTTTTCAAAATGTTGGCATGTCTCTAGTTATTCATTTATTATTATTGAAAGTATGGCATCATGACATGAAGCCTAATATCAGCCACATCATCCTTATTCACCAATTCCAGCATCTCAAATAATGATATGACATGGCGATCTAACAATTTTCCTAGAAACTATAATGATGTCCAAAATCCACCAACTATTTCCTCAAAGATATTATAATTACCAATATATATCGAAAAGACATCAAACTACCAGGAGACTAAGACTAGTCATGTTAGGTCTTTGTACCATTATACATTTTAAAAATATTTCACCAATCAATATATATATATCTATCCTAGGAAAAATAAGTTCCTAAAATAATGAATCCATATTCATAAAAGAAAATAAAACCGTCCAATTAGTCTCTTCCATTTCAAATATAATCCTAATAAATAGATTCGTCACAAAAAATTCATTCACTAATTCATTCTAGTACTGAATTGGTAACATTTCTATCAATGTATTGGTAACAAAACTATTTAATAAAATTTTATATTCAATATCAAAATAATTTTTGGGATTCATTCAATGATTCATCACTTTAATCTTCCTAGTACTAAAAAATAGGACTATCTCTTATGTAACATGACTATGAAAACACACTCTATCTGTCCAAAATTAATATTTAGAAGGATTTCTATAATGTCGATGTTATATAAGAGTTATGATATTTATATATAGATGATATATGATATCTATATTTTAGATTCAATACTTCAAAATATTATCCAAAAAAACATACAAAAGGGATTCCAAAAATAGATGAAAAAACTTATTCATCAATTATATAAACAACATTAGAGATTTCGTTAGACCAAATGGCATAACCAAATACTCATAATGGCTATTCATGATCTCAAATGTTTTTTAGGAATATTGTTTTATATAATTAATACCATACAGTATCCAAATAGATTATCAATGATCAAAACCCATAAGGAACTAACAAGATGATAAAAAACATGAATCCATGGAAATAGAAATCTAGTCACAAAAATCACTTAATTAAGCATTCAGTGATCAATATAAGTCTATGATCTTCCACCAACCTTCATTTCAAAGAGAACTAAAAAATACCATAGTGGCACATTGGAATGAATAAATTCATTAGAATAAATATATTCTTGAAGAAATGTATTCTCATTTAACTTGATAGGATTAATATGATAATATGGCAACGACATGGACTCTTCTTAGAGAGTAAGTCAACAAAAACCCCACCCTATCTCTATAATGGTATCCCAAAAAAAGTCACTATAAAAAAATTTAGTGAACTAATATTCCATAGAAGTAAGTTTTATAAATAAACATTGGACAAAAACATCATGAAACATGTCTTAAAATTATAATGATATCATTATAGTCTTGGGTTTAATAGGCCCCTGTCTCCAAGATCTAGGATTCCAAACTCCCTAAATGAGGTAAGTGACCACGTCATGAGATAGAAACTGATCCCAATGGTGATAATAGTCAATTGGGTATTTTAAATTTACAATAATGTCCATTTTAATTATGATTTATAATATTTCATGATCAATAAATATAAAATATTATATGATCTTGAGGTTAGTGATCACACTTTACAATAGAAACATTTGTAACCATACTACTTCCTCATTACAAAGGAATTGGTGTGATCCAACATAAAATGCATAAGATTTTAGTGTATCTGAACACATAAAACATAATATATTATATAAATGAATCAGATGAACATGTAAATAAAAATAAAACACTATATAAGAATAAATAAACACCGTACCTTTTCCAATAGTTGTCCCTCCCCCAGATTCTCCCAGTTCATACTCTACTACATAAAGGCATATGGACTCTACTACCCTAATGGTTTTATATTTCATTAGTATCCCCATTTATATAAGTATAATATCCTCCACTATTTTGAATTTTGAATTTTTCTAAATATATATATATATATATATACTCTATTAATTGTGGATTTAACTCCACTTCCCTGGGTTATTCTTCCATAAAAAAGCTTATGATGACTATCTTGTTTACAATGTTAGAAAGCCTATGGAGATACCATAGTGTTAGGATTATTATAGAATACTCTCACAAATTAACATAAAAATACCTACTGTTAACCCAAGGAATACCCTAATACTTCTCATGACGTAAATCAATCACCTTTAATATTGTTTCATTTCGGTCCAGACGATAGAGTATAGAAACCCTAAAATAACCCTATTTTTTATTTCACATTAAAAAAAGATTTATTACATAAGGTTAAACATAATAAAGCCAAAAATATTGATATGTATAGTTTAATTTGGAATTGTTTACATTGAATGAAAATTTAAAATATTAAAAACATCATCTTTATTGAAAACATCCTTAACATGCTCAACCATAAAACTGCATCGGATAACCTGGGGATATACATAAGAAAGGGGTGTGATATAAATATCAATAAGGGAACAAAATAGAAAAAAATTAAGGGAATAATACATGTTATATAATTGGAATATGAATGCTATATAGAAAGAGTAGGGACCCCAAACATGAGCAATGAGACTTGATATATCATGATATCCATAAAGGTTACCTGGGAAATGTGGGAACAACTTAAAACACAACATTGTAAACATATTTAAGGCTAAATACAGACAAATAATGATGAATAATGTCTCGAAAAGAAATAATTTTCACTTAATATCCCCACATGAAGTCTCATGAAACTAAAAATTACCCAATGCATTGGTGTGCTATATAATTTCAGGTACACTTGTCACTTTTATTTCATTCTCATGCTTAATTGTTCCACATTGATCATTACACATGGATTCATTCATTATAATATTTCATTAAAATACTAATTATTGGGGAATAAATATAGTAAATTACCATATAAAATAATTATAAGTTCCTAAATTTTAACACCCATGATAGAAAATGGTTATGGTATTCACTACACAACTACTTTGGCATGTAATATCAATGTGAAATTTTGGCAGCATAACAGCATCACATAAAAATAAATAAAATGGTTTGATGAGATAAAATAGGTTATCTAAACATTTGGGAAAAAAATGGTCTATAATATGTATGTTTAAAGACATGTCCCAAAATTATGAATTTGAAAAGGAAGAAATTATTTAATAAAGAAACTAAAATAAAGAATAGAAAGTGAGGATCCCTTAGATGATTGTGTGAACCCAAATGAATGGGAGGATATTAAGGAGAGCATAGTAAAACCTTTTAAGGAATATATAGAGGGTAGTGTAGAATAATTATGTTCCACACGGATTTTGGGAGAAAGGAAATGGGGGACTTGGTGGTTTATATGAGAAATGAGTGGGGATTTCTTTATTAATTCAAAAACATTGGTTCTCGAATCAATATAATAAAATAACCAAATCCCAAAACAAAACCATGGTTTTTCCCATGGTTTATCAAAAAATATACTAGTTTTAATTATTTTTTGTGGTTAATTTCCAAACATAATAAAATTATACCATTTCTTATGTAGAAATGATTCATACTCTTAAAGAAAGTATTTTAAAAGCTTGAAATATATAAATGTTTGTGGAGGACTTACAAAGTATTTATAAAATTAATAAAATAAGTATAATATCACAATATATTAAATTTAAATCTTAACAATTTTTCATGTATACCATTTACAGTAATTATTATGTCACTTTTTTGTCCTTGTGATGTAATAATACATACCGTATATTTATAAAATATTTAATCTTTAACAAAAAAATTAAACTATCTTAGAACATTATGAAAACTTCATTGTTGGATAATTTCAATAATGAGATTCATCAAAAAAAATTAATGATTTGTAAATATTTTTATAAATATTTTTATTTCCTATTTTAAAATAATAAGTGATATATATTGTCAAATTCTAGGTTTTTTTGAAATTTATAGTTTTTAAACCCATATAAAAATTATATCCTACGTCATAAAAATTTATGATAAATTTTTTTTAATAAATATTATTGAATAATAATATTTTATAGAAATATTATTTATCTAAGAATCCATTAATCCATCAAAATAAATTCCTTAATTGATTTTGAATATTAACCAATAATAGTATTTGTGTTTTATTATATAAAAATAGGGATCAATTATAAAGTAACTGTAAAAGGAATAAAATTTTTCATTATTCAATAAAAAAATAATGGGAATAATCATATTGATAGGGTATTTATAAATATCTATTTAATACACATGACCTCTCTCTAAGAGAAAGGTACTGGACAATGATACTATCATGGGGTCGTTCGGCGTACATGGTTTAGGTTTTGATCTCAATGATCTTGAACTTCTCCCATAAAAGGTTTATCTTATGCTGATGTTTTTGGATATATGTTTGTGATTAGTTAAGGTAAAATACTAGAGTGTATATCTCCCTTGGAAGCTCTGATAAATTGGCTTCATAGTGTATGATAATACTGGTTGAGGTCATCACATCCATTGTTTTTTTTCAAATGGATTTGTTAAAACTCTATATTTATACTAATCGTAAGATAAATTTTCATTGGATATATTAAAAATGTTAATTATTATTAATATTATATTATATCTGATAGGAAATAATAAAACAAAATAATTGCATGTTTTTTTATAACCATATTAAATAGAAATCCATTTAATTAAATCATAATGGGATTTTTTTTTATAACCGTTCGGGTTATTACAATAATCCACCTTATGAAATTTTTCCCTAAATTTTATCATATCCCAAACTATAATAGATGAGGGTAACTATGTTTCATCACCTCCTCCAATTCCCAAGTAACTTATTTAGTCATTCGGTTTCTCTACAACTCTTTTACAAGGTGCATTATCTTATTTTATAGAAATTTAACTCTATGATCTAGAATTTTCACCATCTTATCTTCAAAGGAGTGATCATTCTCCAATGTTTCCACTTCTACATTTAGTACATGTTAGGGTATTAATATTTACTTTTTAAAGAGGGATACATAGAATGTATAAAGTACTAATTTTATGTTAGGTTGGAGTGATAGTAGATAGGCCACCACTCTCATGCAATCATGGATCACGATGGGAAATAGGTATCTTTGACTAAGTATTCCCTTCTTTCCAAATCTCATGAATTAAATCCATAGAGATATATAGTGGAGGATCATCTCTCGATCATACAACTATGGTTCTCATCGACGATTGTCATCATTCCACTTTTCACAACTCTGAGAAGCCTTGATGTATTGTTAAATGGTCTTGACCCTTTCCACTATTCCCTTAACCATTTTAGGAACTATTAGTTTTTGTTCCCCAACATCATCCAAGCATGCACCATAATGGGATTCATAGGTTTCTATTATGATTCTATAGGGGAAATTTTAATTATATGGGAACTCAACCAAAAGAATATATTTATCCTATCTACCTTTGAAGTACAAATAACATGATCTCAACATGTCTTCAAGATTCTGAATAATATGCTCAGATTGGCCATATATTTGAGGATTATAGGCCATACTAAAGTTAAATCAATGGTTAGAGAAAGCTGTATACTTTTCCAGAACATGAAGTTGAATCCCATATCTGTATTGGATGTAATATATAGTGCTACTCCATGTAGACTCACTACTTATCTGATGTATATTCATGCCATATGATATAGTGAGAAGTCCTCTCAAATCGTAATGATGTGAGTAGTCATTGTAAGGTGATCTAGTAAAACCCAAATAGATTTATTTTCACTTGTTGTCCTTGAATTTATAGTTAAAAACTGCATGATTATGTATTATAATCTCCATTTAGATGTGATTAACGGTTACATAATCCCCTTATATTTTTTCCAATCCACCTATACTTGATGACATAAATGTCATCTTTATGTGTATTTCGTGATCTCATTCATCATACTTCCCCACCAATACTATTCTGGGGATCTCGATACATCTTTAATATTTCTGACAAGATAGAGATGGTTGTTCTATGTATATCTTCCAAAAACTCCTTCTATAAATTAGTATTTTATGTTACACATAGTCATGAACCAAATCATACAACACCTTGTTCATTAACATTGAACTATGAATATTTTCATTTTATTATAACTTCCACTTTTTTCTGAATTACCTCGTCAACTCTTTGAGTACCCGTTATCTATTCCAAAATAAATGGTTAAAATTTATTTTTGAAAGGATTGATGATGTTCATTCCTTCCTGATTCCCATTCCCATCCTGTTAAAATCTATGAAGATTAAATCCTTCTCAATTCTCAAAAACGGTAGAATTTATTGATCATTTCTATATAGATAATCATCCACATTATTCACTTTCCGAGGATGATAGTGAATTGAGAAGTCACAGTATCAAATCAAATCTAACCATCTACATTGGTTCATATACATGTCTATTTTTATTAATAAACACTTGAGGATTTTGTGATCTGTATATTTTTCAAACTTCTCCTTAAATAGATAATGCCTCAATATTTTCAAATCAAAGATCTCTACAGCCAACTCTAGACCATTTTTAGGTAGTTCTATTTTTGAACCTGAAACATCCTTGAAACATATAATATGACTTTTTTTTATTATGTATTAATACTTATATAAATCCATCTTTTAAAGAATGACTGAATACGTCAAAAAAATCTCCACTTCTGGTAGTGTGAGCATTGGTGAAGTGATAAGACAACTTTTTAGCACCTTGAAGCTCACTTCACATTCATTATTCGAAGAAAAAATTACTCCCATCCAAGTTATCTTTGAAAGATAGTTTTAATTTTTTTATAATTCTCTAAAAAACTGATGATAATACCCATCTAATCCAAAGAAAATATTGATATTCATCACAGATGTTTTCCTCGACCATCATTTAATTGACTATTTTTAAGGGTATATAGATATTTTATTTCTTATAATTATATTCCCCGTGAATGATGCATGATTCAAATACAAATCACATTTGTTATAATTGGTATAAATCATCTCTTTTCATACTGTCTTTTGAATAATACTCAGATGAAATACATTCCACATTTCCCATTTACACATATATTTCTACTTCCATTCTTTATAGAAGTGTTTGAATAGTTTTACTAATATTTTATGATATGATTTAATGTGTAGAACCATACTCAGAAATTATATACACATTTTTTGAATGAATACCTAATATACCTTTCCCCACATCATTTTTAAAATCGACCTATGTAGCTGTGATAAAAAAATCTCACCATTGATGCCTTGATGGTTATTGGTTGTCTCTGAAAGTCCTTTTCATAGAGAATTGATTGAAATGTTCCATGGTTCTTTATCATTGATGTAATGAATATTTACCTGAGGGTTAGATGGAGAATTCCATTACTTCATCACATTATTGGGTTTCTCTTGTTGGAAAACGCTATCCAGGATCCCTTTTCCACATACCAAACACATTTCCTTATTCCCCATAGAAAATATTTGGGGTGATTCTTTCCAAGCATTTGACAATTATGATGATGATATTTCATGGAACTATTATATTTTATCTTTGAACCACTATAATTAAACTCCATGTTCCTCTTTTTATCCCCAAAATACACTTTAGATTCACTAATCTCCATTTCTACTTTGAGGGAACATCAAACAATTTCTTCATAGCTATCAAAGTTATATATTTATACAGATTTTTATAGACCAGGTATTATCCCACCAATGATGTAATCATCCTTTCATTTCGGGGTAAAAACATGTGGAGTCATATCATGATGGTATTGTATCGTTTTCCTCCTACACCATGATAGATTTTTTAAATTTTTACTTGAGGGAAATGAAATATTTTCCCATTTTAAGATTTAGGGTGTGAGTAAAATATTTATCAAAAACCATTTTCTGAAATTCCATCCATCCCTCCACATTGATATTTTCATCAGGATCCATATTTTTTTCAGTTTCCACTACTGATCATCTTCTCCATCCCCATTATATAAAACAAGTAGAAACTTCTCTCACTCATAAAATTGAAGGATAAAGAATATCTTCTCAATGGAGTTAATCCACTGTTCCTTGATTAATGGATCAGATAATCCATTGAATGTTGAGGACCTTTCCCACATAAAGCTAAAATTTAAACCTTTTCTTTCTTAGGAAATTTTTTTTGATCCTCTTGATTCATGATTCTATGCATAACCAACGTTATTTGGGATATTATCATAATACATTTGTGATTCCTACTCCCATTGGGTTGGGAATCTCATTGGGGCATTTATAACAATGCATACTTCATTGAATCTTTACCAAATTCTCAATATATATAGCCATTGTCAAGAATAAAGGGAAATATAGGGATGATTATTTTTAAAATATTAAATTCATAGAATGGAATCTAATGAAATTAAAGAGATAACTTTTTTTACATGTATTTTCTTCAATTATTGATTTTGAGGCTTCAATCTAGGTTGTCCATGTTCTATTTCAAAACATAAACTCATATGGTCATTTATTGTTCCCCTAATAATGGTTCCTAATGAAATTAAGAATTTAATAGAGAATATACTAGGGGAATTTCAAACTAGGTGTGTAGTAATGCTTATTATCGTGCACCAGTATTTGGTTGAGTCTATCTCAACGTGGTGCTTTCAGGTTTTACCCATATGTATATACATGCTAGAGAAACATTCACTTATAGAATTTATAAAAGGATTTATTTTATTGATAAACCACTTACTGTATACATACTAAAATTTTGGGATGTTTTCTAATACATATTCTTATCCCTATGTCTTTAACTAGAGTTTTCTAATCCTAATCCCAAAACTAAGCAACCCTTTCCTTTGATACCATCTACGACAACATTATTCTTTATTTCACATTAATACATGATTTATTACATATGGTTTCACATAATATATCTTTAATGATTTATAAGACTAGTATATTTTGGAATTATGTAAATTACATAATAATTTAAAACCATAAAAACATCATATTTATTTAAAACTTCCATAACTTTAACTCACTTAAAATTGTAAGGTAAAAACCTAGGGACATACAGAAAAAAGGTGTCATATATGAATCCATGTAATATAATAAACATGGAATAACATGAAGATAATAATATATGATAAATAATAGGAATATACATGGGGAATAACAAGAGTAGTAATCATAAACATGGGCAATGAGACATGATATAACATGATAATTATAAAGGAAACATGGAAAATGTGGAAACAACTTAAAAAATGCATCATAAAAAAAGGTCAAGGATATCATCTAAGATAGAATGATGAAAAATTACCCAAGAAGGAATCATTTCCAATCTATATTCCAACATGACATCTCATCATACTGGAAATTACACAATGTGTTTGAGTACTGTATAATTTCAGGCACACCGGTCTCTTTTATTTCATTCTCACTCTTAAATGTGCCACATAGATCATACAACATAGATTCATTAATAATCATATTTAATTCCATGGTATTACAGTGTGGAATACATAAATTTAAATCAAATGTTAGATGATTATATTTGGTTAAAGTTTAACACCATTAATAGGAAATTTTTATGGTATTTCTTATCTAATTATTTTGGAATAGAAAATCATGGTAAAATTTTGGCAGCATAACAAAATCACATAAAAACTAAAAAATGGTTTGATAATATATAAAGGTATATCTCATAATTCGGACCTAAAATTGGAAGTAATAGGGAAATGGAAATACATTTCCAGAAATTATAAAATTGAAATAGAAGGTGTAATATAATAAAGAAACCTGAATAAAGAAGAGAATGTGAGGATCCCTTACATGAGTTTCTAACTCCAAATTCATGGTAGGAGCTAATTCATAGATTTTGGGGAACCCTGGGAGGACTATAGATATGGTTTTGAAGAGACATTACATGATCCATGTATTTTTTGTGATGGAAAATGGGATCTTTGGTGGGTTTATAATGGAAATGGGTGTGGATTTCTTTATTATTTCTCAAACATAGGTTTTGGACTCTATATAATAAAATAAAAAAACCACAAAACTACCCATTTTATTCCTAGAGTTTAAACCAAATGGAAATGGTTTTAATTATTTTATAAGTTAAAGGGATGAAATTAATAAAATAATACCCTTGCTTATGTGGAAGTTATTCATACACGTAATGAAATTATTTTTGAACCCTAAAATATATTAATGGTTTTGGAGGCTTCACCAAGGCTTTATAAAATAACTAAAATAAACACAAAATATCAATATATTAAATGAAATACTTATATTTCGTTTTTTATACCCTTTGTAGTATTTATTACATCACAGTTTTGTCATTTTGATGCCATAATACACACAATTTATTTTTATTGTATTAAAATTTTTACTTGAAATATCAAATGGCTTAGAAAATTTATAAAAAAATACAACATTGGATAATTTAAAAATTATTATATGAAATAAAATATTCATTTTATAGAAAAAAATTCTAAATATGTGCATTTTCACAGTTAAAATAATAATAGATATTTATTGAGAAATGTTGGGTATTTGACAACAACAATTTTTCAAACCAAATAAAAATTATATTAAATTTAATAAAAATTTTATAATCACTTATACTTGAGAAAAATAATTTAATAATAATATTTTATTATAATACTATTTATTTATATGTCCATTAATTTCTAATAATGAATTTGTTAATTCAATTTGAACATTAACCAATAATACTATTTTTTTTATTGTACCAAAATAAGAATCATTTATAAATTTAAAATTTTATAATGAAAATTTATTAATTATTCTGTAAAAAATACTTTATATACTCATATTTTTTGGTTTTTGCTATATATCTCCTTAATACACCATAAATATCTCTATGAGTAAGGTGTGTTATGGTGATACTTTCTTAGGGTGGTTCGAAATATATAGTTTTTCTCTTGATCTCAATGATCATAAATTTATCCCATAAATGGTTTTCCTCATGCTTATGTTTTTGAATCTCATAATGGGATTTTTCAAGGAAAAATACAATAGATTTTATCACCCTTATAATTTCTGGTAAAAGGGCTTCATATGGTATGATCTAGGTTGTTGAGGCCATCACATCTGTCCATTATGTCAATTGGATGTTTCATAACCATATATTTATTCTAATCATATGATCCCCACACATCCTCTATATTATCAATGTTAATGATGCTTGATGGTATTTTAAATAGAATTGGACATAATAAAACCAAATAATTTCATTCATTTACTATAACCATATTTCATAATAAGATAGTTAATTAAATCAGAAGGGGAAATTTTATTTATAATAGTTTGGTTCGTAATAAACCCCCTAATGTAACCAAAGTTCCAACCAAACCTATAGTTTTAGATAGTTATACCATACACATTTCCTCTTTATCACCAACCTCATAAGTGTTTTGTTTGAATAAAATAATTAACATCGACCTAATATAATCCCTCAAACATATCCCCAAACTCGAAGAATTAAGGAACTAATTATAATCTTTCTCTGGTGGTATGTGAACTAACTGGACAAATGAGAATCATACTCCATTATTAAAGGCTTCCCTTTCTCAATGTTTTAAAATTCATGAGTCTTTACTAATCAAAATTTTTTAAGATAATGTTTTTATAGAAATTCTTGAAAGTGGTTCAGGTAGGATCCTAATGAAACATAGAATCCACAATGAGGTCCCATGTTTTTTTGTTTCTCTTTATGAATATATGTTGTGAACCCCAACTTTGTGTCCAATTGAGAGTTTAGGAAGTTGAAAATACATTCAATAAATTTTATCCCCTCTTTATGTTCTTTGGTACCTTATAACCATGGAAAAATGGTGGATTATGCTTTGAAAATTCTAAATCATTTTCCATTATTTGTTCCTCATTTCAAATACTCGTCTGACCTAGAGTCTGGATTTTAGGGATAACTACTCCCACAAATGAGGAGACTACTTAATGAATCTCTTATGACATCACATCTATTGTATATTCCAAAAAAACATCCAATATGATCATATTTGGTGTTGATTAAGCTAAAAACATAATCGGTGGCTATATTCTAGCCACCTGAACCTCGTCTAGATCATCCTCATCACACCACACCACTATGTTGAAAATCCAAAGGATGGGCACCCATTATCCAACCTAAAATCCATTTTTTAACTCCTTCTTCCCACGTATATTCATGATTAAATCTCAACTTTCATATCTCCATTCCATTCACACATCTTCCATGATGCTTGGTGTTCAATCGCACTTGAATCTAGCCCAACAATTCCCAATTGGGGACTCATGGGCTAAAGGAGAAGAACCCAATGAAATATGTAAATAGAACAGGAATAATGAAAAATCATCATTTGATTGTGAGATTTTTTATAATGATTACATATAATAGAAACCAAAATCAAATTGGGGTGAAACAAAAATAAATAATGGGGTTCAAGAACTACAGTTAAATCAAATGTCATATGAAGAATTAAAATAATTATAAAACAATAGTATATTAAATTCCACTATTAATGAATATATCAAATGGTGGAAATCCATTAAATAACATTATCTGCCACGAGTTTAGAATTATCACTAATCAAAAATGGGTTTTTTCAAGTGCCATTGGTGTGATCCTGGATCTTTATTGTAAAAGAGAATCCCTTTTCAAAATTATCACTTATCTAGGATAAATTTTCATTCATCAATGGATATCCTCCCCAAATACTATAAAATATTAAGGGTTATACAAATAACCCAATGGATTTTCGTTAATATTATTTTAATATATAATTATTATGGGTTTGGTAAATTAGTTAATTAAAATAAATAATTAACTTTGTTTATATAATGGACCTTCCAAAAATATCCATTAATAGGATGTTTGACACCAATGTACTTTAAGTGTTTCCTAGGGTAAGCCCCGCATTCTAGAATCCTAGAAGGACTCAAATTTCTCATCCAAGGACCCAAAAAATGTGAAAACAATTACTCTAAATATATGTGTGTACATGGTTTAGAATATACTAATTTTTTAAAAAATTAATTAGGGGGTCCTATGACACCCTAGCACAACACCAACTCTAATGAAAAATCTAGAGATGTGTATAGAATTATAAAAAGGTTCCAACTGAAAAAACTACAGTCATTACATTATACCCACCTTTTAGGATTTCTACCCAAAAAATCATAGGCTAAGAAAAAGGTGGAAGTATTGAGCCCATATCTAGTTCTCTTGGTCACAAGTGCTCTTCTGCATGATATCAGGCCACCAAAGAACTCTAACCAATGTGATGGTACATTCACATAGGGTCCTCTCCCATCATTGTTTAGTCTTAATCAATAAATCTAGGATTTTGGATCTATCCCTGATGTCTATCTCACCCTAATATATAAAGTTCAATAGATCATGCACATATCTTCTAAAAATTAACACATGGAAGATTTCCTGCTCTTGGCCCAACTTTGGGGGAAATGAAAATCAGTAATAAAACTCTTCACCCATCCATAAGATCTTGAATAGCCTAATGACCTCAGGCATATATTTCATTCCCAACTAAATCTGAAAAACACACATCATTTGGTGGAACTTAGGAAAATATTTCCTCCATTATAAAACTCTATAGGTCTATGATGTCAATCTGTATAATATTTCTTTCATCTCTAGGTTTTCATTATATGATCTTGGATCAACTTAATCTACACTATCATTTTCAGAACCATCTATCGCCCAATAAGTAAAATATCTCCAATAACAATCCATCAAAAGAATAAACTACAAGTCTACCATATTAGAACTCAATGTTTTTGTGCTAACATTGTAGTGATATATGTTTTTGAAAGAAAAATCTACAACTATAAATTTATCCCCTCATATCCAACCAAATTCCTATACACATGATCTTAGTATATCCTCAAAAACATGATTTTCTACTCATTAATTCCAAATTTCTATTGGTGAAACCCTGTAATCATATTTAACTAGGTCCTAAAAGCCTCATACAATCCAATACACAATTGTTACATGAATATATTATTTTTTTGAAACAATCATCATGTAAAAACCGACAATTTAGTAAATATTTATTATAAATAACTTTACTATACTCTCAACCAAACTCTGCTCCCTAATTGAAATAATGTGTTCTAACTTGGTGAGTTGGTAAAAAATAAACTATATAGAATTAGGTCCTCAAATTTACTATAGAGTAACTATCATAAAATCCATAAATATTTTTTCCTACTTGCATTATGGTATCTCAACAAGTTTATTCAAACCTATTTTAACCTGATGTTCATCTTTTTTGACTAACATGTGAGACACAGGATGACAATCCCAACAATTATTCACCTCATACCATCCCACCCAAACTTCCATTTAAGGTATTTAAACAAAATTTATACATCTAATTATATATCCAAGGGGGATGTATAAAATGCCCTCAAAGCCTCTTAACAAAATGTGGTTAGTTCCACTATTCTTCTCTATGAAAAAAGGACTTGCTCCACTACTTCACAAAATCAGTCACATGCATGTCCTAAATATATCTAGTCATGTATAACCTCGTATTCAATGTCTCGAAACTTATCCTCTCTCACATTATGAATAATTTTACAAGTCTAAAGTATTGACTAAAGATAATTATACACCCTCTTCTCATATAAGGTCTTCTGTAATGAACCCAACTACTCAAATGCCTCCCCCTCCAAGTGATAATGAGACTTCGAACTAAAAAAATATACCCCCAAATTTAATTTCCATGTAAAATAGATTATCATGATTTAATATTCATATAGAAATTAAAACTATCACCTCTATATCTGTATGAGATCTCTTTGATTGAATATGTACCTTATACTATAGTGGTCTGAGAAAAAAGTGAAAAGATCTCCATGAGGCATTGAAGAACTTCCTGAATAATATTTTCTCCTCTCATATTCTAAAAAATAGATCACAAGTCAACCTCTACCTCAGCTCCACAAATGAACTCTAGCACTACTAAATCTAGTTTAATTGTTTCCCTTTCCACATCAAGGAAGTCAAAGGATATTCAGTCCTAGAAAATTCTATCATGAACCTCATATAGTATCCCAAAAAAACAATAAAACATTACAATAATGTCATTCACTTGGTTGGTAACCAACCAATAACTGCATCAATATTTTCCAGATCAATAGCTTCTCCATTATTAGATATGGAATTCCCCAAAAAGTGAACCTCATAGGTCCAAAAAATAATAGTTTGTGAGATTACCTTAATGTTTGTATTCCCATATTAAATCTTGAACCATCCTCAAATTCCCTCCATGTTCTTCAATGGAAATAGAGTATATATAATGTAATAAATGATTAAAACTATAAATTGGTCCATTTCTATCTATATAATCTGGTTTATTAGAGCCACAACCCTGATAGGGTAATTACTCACACCTTAGGGCATCCCTAGGAATACATAGTGACCTTTGCGTTAGCAAAGTTCTATCATAGGAATATAATCCTATTTAACCCTAAAATGATGGTAAAATTAACTAATATCAATATATAAGAACCAACACAATCATTTAAACAATTCCATGAGGTAATAAACACTCATAAAGGTCAATTTGTTATTTAATATTTCCTTATTCAGGTAGTGATAATCAATAAAAATCCTCAAACATCAATCTACATTTCTCAGGAACTTCTCTACTGCTACCCAGGGGGAAAACTAGGCCTGATAACACCTTTATCTAAATGTTCATTCAACAGCACCCTCCAATCTTAAATCATTATAGGTTCCATATGATAATCTAAAAATATATTGATGCTTTCACGAGGTTCATGTCAATGTTAATGTCAAACTCCCATCATGATGGTAGTCGAGGGACACATTCAAGAATGAAATTCATAAAATCCTTCACTACAGCAAGAATCCATTTTCCTGATAACCCAACTATAACATGGGATAAACTAAAAAACAAAGGGGTTGTATGTTGTAGCTTATTTATCGCAATCCCCACTCATAGAGACATATGTTCTCTCTTTACCATGAAGGGGAATCTCATCTCTTTTGAATGAAGGAATCTAAATGTCCAAGAATGACAGTTTATCTAAGAATTAAATATAGAAATCCAATCCATAACCAGGATGAATTCATAAGGTTTTGTTTTAATGACTAATAAGACCCATAGGAATACCTCTGTACAAATTTCTGTCTTTTACTATTAGTATATGTTCAATATAGAATAATCTCTCCATGTAGAAATAACTATTTATAACATCTAGATTAAAGACTAACTAGAAGGTCTAGATCAAGGGATATATATATATATATATGTGTGTGTGTGTGTGTGTGTGTGTGTTAATGGATCGTTCTTGCATCTATAGTAACTGGATAATGATTAGAAAAGACGTAGATCATAACTAGAATCATCTCATGAATATTTTGGTTATATCTATCCATATCTTACAACTTCCCTCACCTTCAACTGATATCCCTCTAATCCTATTGTAGGAGACATGGTTGTGGTGGTGGGAGTAGATAGTATTTTTTACCTTACTCACATATTCAGCATATAATTCTCTAGTTATTTACTTCCCAATAGGTGGTGTAACTGTACTATGAAATATTGGAGGAAATACCATAGGAGTGGGACCCTAAACTGAGGCCTCGTTACTCAAATAATAATCAGCATAATCACCAATTGGTATCCTTTCCAGATTTCATTATATATAGTTATCCAAAAATACAATAAGATGTAACATGGTTAGATGAAAATATATGGGTAACTGAATAAATAAGGATATTAATGTTAAAATACCCAATCCTATATGTTTAATGTATCATATGTTCTCTATAATGACAAGGATACCCGAAGGGGCAACGGGATGCGGGAGCTCTCGCCGACAATGGTGGAGGCATAACCCTAATGAGGGTTTCGGCGTCCCACCCTCCGCCACTTCTCGGTGTGAGGGGGAAGCACCCTCGGCCTGTTGATGGGCATCAAACTTTTACCCCTTTCACCAACCCGGATGTGATCCCGAGATTACCTTCGATCATTCTGGACCCGAAGGTCCCTAGTCTTCGAGATGGCATGCCTTCACTCTCCCTTTCGGCATCGGAGCTCACAGAGGCGGAGAGTCTTCTTAATCTGACTCTTATTTCATGTTTCAGGAGCGGTCGACCCTCGGTGGATGCTTTGATCAGTTTGTCTTTGACCAGTGGGGTCTTCAAGAACGGGCGGTTATTGGGATTCTGGGTAGAAGGAAAATCATGATGTGGTGTTCCTCGAAAGATGACCTTGCTTCCTCTATATCCTTCGCTCCAAGGAGATGCGGTGAATTTGGATTTAGTCTCATGTGGTGGTTCCAGGATTTCTACTTCAACCGTGACTCCTCGATTGTTCCGATCTGGGTAAGTCTGCCACATCTTCCCCTCCCTTTTCAAAATCCGGCTATTTTGTGTGCACTGGGAAACATGGTGGGGAATTTCTTATGTGTTTACTCGCGAACTGATGCGGTTTTCCACCTGATAAACCCAAGAATGTGCATAGAGGTGGATCTTTCGAAACCTCCAGTTGATCATGTGTGGATTGAGGCTAGTGGACAGATCCGGTATCAGCAGCTGATTGATTTTGATCAGTGGATTGACTTCTGCTCTAATTGTTTTCGGATTGGGCATATGGGGAGTTTCTGTAGAAAGGGCAATGATAAGAAGACGTTGGGTTGACAGGGAAGGATGCTGATGATCAGCAAGTGCATGCTCTGTTGGATAATGGTAAGATTTGTAAGGGATCAGTTCAACATGGGCTTGTTAATCCTCTGTCAGATCGACACTTAGAAGATCCAGGGAATGGTACTGCTATTCCGGTAGTGAATTCTGGGTAGGGAACAAAAGCAGAAGCAACCCAAAGTGCGCTGATCGTGGGCGACTCTGTTGGCCAGGCTCATGTATTACCTGGGTTAGAGCAGGAAAATGATGGGAAACTAATGGGGGAGATTCGGAACAACTCAAGGAGACTCCAAAGGATTTTAATGGGGTAATGGAAGCTTTTTCTAGACAGGAATCACATACAGATGTCGTTCAAGGTATTTTGGTCATCAACGGTGTGGCCAGACAGCAGCATGGTTCACTTGTGGTGGCAGAAGGTAGTGAACATGTTACTGCCAAGGAAACGGAAACAAAGGTGATGGAAAATCTTAAAGTGAGTCAGGTCATTGGAAGAATTATGCATGACTTGGGCAAGAGAAACATGGATGAAGATGGTTGTGATGTGGAGTCACATGGTTACCCCCTATAAGAAGACCATGGTAATGATCAATCTATGGAAATTATAGTATATGGGGATGTTTCAAGCGATAATAATGATAGGCATACTATTAGTACTCACAATCATTTTGCAAATCTGGAGAATCATGTTGAGTAGGGTAACGACTCTCCGTTCCTAGCTTCTAAGGATGCAAATTTGTCTTATTCAGGTGACATGAGGTCATCACATACCTCCTTGGAGATGTTGAAGGAATGAGGTTGCCTTCTTGGTTCCTCCATCGTAAATGGGAAATGGGGGGATGTGTCGAATCACGATAAAGAGAATGATGCACCTATAATCTCATACAGTGATATCCTTATGAGTGGGAAGAAGGGAGCCTCTGAGAGGGAAGAGCATACGAATAATACAATCAAAAGAAGACCAAGGAGGGATTACTCTGATATGCCTAAAATGGTGTCAACGCGATCTGCCTCCAAAAAAGGTAGAAGGGATGCTATTGATGCTGGTAGGAGAGATAATGGTAAACGTCCCTACAAAGAGAAACTATCTGCGGAACAGTTGAAACGAAAGGAACAATATATCCAACTCTTCAAACAGTATGAATCGTCAGAGTGGGAATCTGTTGATGCTGATGCGATGTCAGACTCTGGTGATGGTGAGGGTTATGGTTTTAATGTGATGTAGTTTTCTTTTGCTTGTCTTTTCCTCTTGTTTTCTCCTTTACTTTTTATTAATAAATTTTGGGGATCAGGCCTTCCTGATCCGAATATTCAAGGGTATGTTCTCTATAATTGATATCTTGGTATTCTAAGTTTATAGGTCAATAGTTATAGTCCTAGCGAGTCAATACATAAGTCGTTCAACCAACATTGGGTACCCAATTTGAGGATCTGAGCATTATAAACTATAAAACCATTACCCTATGTTCATAAAGTCTAGTAAAACACATGTCAAACTCCAAACACCACCCCCTAAAAGCCCACCTATGATACGACTCTATAATGATCCAACCCACTAGGACTCATCCTAGACTGGTAGTAATCCAAGTGTGACACCAAAAGGCTTCCTTCAATAGGGTAGGGGTTGGTGAAAATAATTGTGTATTCATATATCTAAAATGGGAGTCCATATTCAAATTTAATAGTAAAAACTCACACAATAAGTTCTCTGCAATAGTGTAGATATATAGTAACAAACTAGAACATCTATAGTGTTAACAATTCATGAAAAAACCTCTACAAAATACATTAACTTACAGAAATATAAATAAAAGTCACAAAGGTGAAAATACATCCCCACATAAAAAAGGTCTCAATATGAGAATAACTGGTGAAAAAGGAATACTGAGGAGAGCCTGGCTCAAAATCTACAAGGTCAAACCCTGAACATGGTCATCACCTCTATGTAATACTATGCTCTATTGCAAAAACATTTAATTTGCATTATTTATTCATAATAAAAAACATGTATGAGATAAGAATATTTAATAATGATTTTATACATACCCATTAGGACACCCAAAAAAGAGATAAATATAAATAGTAATAGTTATCTCAGACCATATAATTATTTTACGGAAACCTCAATGTTAGATAATCTCAAAATAAACCCAATAATAATATAAATGTGATCTAAAATTATCAAGGTATATAATAATTATGATTAATTATATATTCCCAAAAGGTTCATCTTTGATTCCCAATACCATGTGTAACCACAAAAGAATGTGTTTGGAAGGATCGCTCCTCACCACTATGGTCTATAATTGAGGGAACACAAACACTAGTGGATAACCTACTCCCCACTAGAGTTCAAAGTTGAGGAAGTACCACCCCATGGATATAGGAAGTACACAAAACTATTACATGAGGATTAGTAATTATACCTTTATAAATATTATATGGGACTTCATGACCTACTTAAATTGGGGAGTAATGATCATTGTATCTATCTTGGGATCAAGACTGATCACTTCCATTGGCCAAGAATTGTTGAAGGTAGTTTTAGTCTATTCAAACCTTGGGTCATATCTCAAATTCCTAAACATATGTAATCATTTCATTGAACATGGAAAAAAACACGGGATATAATAATTGTGGGAAAAAATATATATCTTGGTGAAAGAGATGATCAAGGTATAATTTTTGAAGTAAATTAAATAGTGTGTATATTGGGTCACATTGAATGTATTTTCTCCCTAGGATTTTACCTTTAACTAATTATGATGTTTGTGTACTTTGGAACATGCTGGTGTACTCTAGTTGTGCCCATGTACTTTGATTATGTATATGTACTAGGAAATGTATGGATAATTTGGACGTGTATGTGATCATGAATTAGGTTACTCTCATGTACCTAGATGTTCATGTACCCATTTAACGCTAGTGTTCATGTCGATATTCAAGTACCATGTCACGTAGCCATTGTATAGGAAACAATTTGTTTGATATTTAATTCCTCAAAATACCCTATCCACTGCACTAACGTGACTAAAAAATGTGTTTTCCTAGACTACAGGCCATGTGTGTGGGCATTTTCTAGAAATCCATGAAATCTTCACGCATCATGCCAACACCTCCAAAACCACTTCATCTGCCACAAGACCACTGAGTATCTTAGATCTACAGTTTCCCAAACCTAAAATGTCATTGATAGTTGGATTCGTACCACCCAAACATTGATAGGATTATTCCCATTATACCACATTACTACATCACATTAGTCATGGATGAAAAAGGATTTATGGAATCCAAATTTTCTAATTGAAACCCACATCCCACACCATATCGCTATTCGATCCCAAAAATATGATCTCCAATTTGTTCCTGCATGCTCCATGAATCTTTGAGATTGATATTTTTTTAATATGACCAAACATTATAGAATAGTATCCTCATGGGCCAACGGTCAATAATGATGGGGATAAAATAATAAAAAATTGATATCATCATTGTGTAGTGATATTTTCTACAATTATTATATAATGTGGTAACATTGAGGAAATCATGGTTACAATAAAAATAAATAAATGGGTTTAAGAACTCAATTTAAATCAAAGATCATGTGAAAAAACAATCACCAAAAAATAATAGGATATTAAAATTAATGATTAATAAATATGACAAAGGGTAGAAATCCATGAAATTGAATTTCATACTTTAAGTTTGGATTTATCACTGAGGAGTAATGGATTTATTCCGTTATCGATGTAGATATATAGAAACTTCAATAGTAAAGTCAATCCCTCTGCAAAATGATCATTTCTCAATGATTCGATATTGTTCGTTAATGGATCTCTACCACTTATCCTATATAATACATAGGTTTATATGTATAACCCTATTTATATTCAAAAATATGGTTTAAATATATTAGTATTTTTGTTTTTTTCTATTAGTTAAATAAAATTATTAAATTATTTTATTTTTAAAATTAACCCTCCAATGGATTCCTTAATCTAATTCCAAACCTTGATAAAAACGATATCATTCCTTGTATTAAACCCCACTATTAATAATAAACCATGTCCTGGATTTACTTTATGATTTATAGAACAATAGGAAAAACATTAATTTCGAAAATATATTGGTTCATTATTTAAAATATATTAATATTTTTAATATATTAATTTTTGTGTCCTACAACACCCGTACACTATGTTGACTCTAAGGAATAATTCAATGATATATATAGAAATATTAAAAGTGTTGAACTAAAAAAATAGAGAAATAAAATTATTACTAAAACAACTTTTGTGTTTAATTTCAAAAAATATCATAATCAAATCCTCAAGAATTTGAAAATAAGCATGTGTGATAACATTGAGGGAAATAATCAGAAACATCCATGACTAAAAAGAATAGAAATGTGAGAATTAGGACTTGTCACATATTTGAAACCAAGAACAAAAAAAAATGGTATCTAGCCTATGGGATTTCATAAATTAGTACATAAAAGGAAAAATATCTAACATAAAAATGAATAATATGATACAATGTGCTAAGACATTTTATCGGTAGCACAACCAAAACCCATAGTGGTGTCACACTCATCAATGATTTAATATATCCCTATACTAATTCACCCAAGGCTCCAAAATCAATAAACCATAATTACAATATTATAAAAACATTTCACAAGAAAAGCATCATAACTCCTGTTGTCAAAAATCCATATTTTGGTAAAAACCATCTTTGAGAAATTTCTTCTCACATATGATGCTCATAAAACTACTTTAATAAAACCCCATTTAAATCCCATTAAACATGAATATGAAGATTTAGTTTCCTAAAAACATCATCATACATTTCCAAAAGGTAAATTTATGAAATCTAACCTAATTGTTTTTAATAAAACATAAAGTATATTATGAGATATTACCATTGTGTAGAGATACCAACCTCAAAAATTTAGAAAATATATTTTCCCTTAAAAATTGATTCCAAATAATATTATAGCCAAATCTCAAAAGACATGATTATAACGTCCCAGATCTAGAAAAAACTAATTGGATCAAAGTACTTGGTTGGCCACATTGCCTCAAGCTCATTTCCACAAATGCATAAGGCTACTGACTAGAACCAAGAAATTAGGGTGTGATAGTGGGGAAACTATGACCTCATCGTCTAAGTGTAACACAACAAAATAAATAATAAAAACAGTGGAAGTAGTAAATAGCATGAAACTGAAGTATACAATAGATTACTGAAAGGTAAAGATAACTAGAAGGCATATAATATCAGAATGATGTAGTATGCCATGTGTTCTAATAAATCAGAGAAAAAAGATACCCTACTATCAAGTAAAATACAATACTAAGGTACACCATTAAAAAATGGGACACAACAGAATCACAAGCCTTGGCTTGGTCCCATGCTCTCCTGCTCTTAAGAAGCGATCATGTACCTGTATAAGGAGCCTTTACCCTATCGGAACCTATTGAAATATAGTTTTCCTTTGTCCAAAAACATATCTTAAATAGGGTTTGATAAATAAATGCAAGTAAGAAACTACCAAAGGTCTCTTCCAATATTTCAGTGTGTATATACAGAAGTAGTGTATAATAATAAACACATTAAACTAGGAAGTACACAAATGAAAAAACTCCTACAAGTTCTGCTCAATTTATACAATTCATGTTAATTAAGTAATTAAATTAAATATCATCATATGTTATTAGTATCCATCCATAGCCTGTCAATCCCCTACTCAAGGAAACATAGTAGATAACTCTGTAGAAATCTATCAAGTAAAATGAAAATCAAATCCATGCTTATGATTTAGCTGGAAAGATGCATCATAAGTCATTATAATAGTAAAACATCAGTTCAAAACATTTCCCATTGAAGTCCACAGACATAAAAATCCTTTCACACATGCAATTTCGCATAGTAATAACAAAACATAGCCCACAAGCACCCTAAATGATGCCCACAAACCTGAAAAATCACTTCCAACAGGCTGAATAAATCAACAGGTCCAAGATCGACATATAAATAATATATAATAAGGAAACTCATGAAATTTTTACACTATTACATGGTTAATAAATATAAATTCACATTGTTATGAATTTTATTCACCAATTCATTTCAGAAAACCTTTTATAGGGAAAACAGAGGCATAACCACAACAATCCTAAGACAAAAGGCCCAATAACAGTTATCTAAGGGAAAATGCACCCACATGGTGGCCCTTATTCAAAAAAATCAGTCTCAACATGTTTTAATTCATATAATTAATCATCTAAAAAACCTTAGGCATTATCATAGGTCAATGTTTCAACAAAGAGACACCCTAAACATGGGTTCATGGAATAATGGCACATATAAACAACTTGACATTAAGAAATTTGCACGAGACCACCTACCTCTTCGTGGTATGACTCTCCACATCCAGCCTTCACTTAAAATTCAAGATATAATGGTATAGATCTATGAAACAAGGATTTTTAATCAACCTTAAATAACAAATCCAGGAACAAAAATCACCAAGAACAGCTCCATAGTAATAGTGACCTTATTGACTAGGTTCAAATAAGACTGACAATGATTAATTTTGAGTTTCGATGATCAACTGGGAAGAGGTTGATGTTCCGACATTCCTCTTGGGTTCTCCCCTATGATCCAACTGTCCAATATTCTGAATGGAGAGGCTACTACCCATTTTAAGAAAAAGAACACAAAATACATGTCATGTGAGTAAATATACCAAGTGTGAGTATCATTTAACTATTCATTTGGTGGCTGAATTTTGCTAACTTACTTTCCAGGACCCACCAACATGGATACATAATGTGAAAAAGAAAGTACACAGTGTGATGTTGGTTTCTCCCATTTTATTTCTAACATGCCCATACACACTGTATTTCATTATTACACGGGCATACTGCACAGTGTGTTCTTGAGAGTACATGGTGTGTAACCACTAATTCCAGTACTTTTCCATATTTTCACTTGATTTATCGAAGACAAAACAAAGGAAAAAAAATAAATTGTACCTCAAAGGAAGAACCGGGTTTTTACAAACTTCCCCCATAAAGAAATTTCCCCTCAAATTTCCTTGACAAGGGTGGGGAAGGAATATCGGAGAATAATTTTGGCCATAGAGCACTTACATCGGCCTCCCCCTCCCAAGTACTGTCTTGTACTCATCAATACTTCCATATCACCTATATGAGAGGAACTAATCGGCATCAAAGAACCTTCACGCTTTGATAAACTATACGAATCAGATGCTCCTCAAAGGAGGCCTCAACCTAAAGCTGAGCCTCCTTGGGCTAAAAACTGTGAGATGGATTTGAGTGATAGTGGTATAGCTGAGATTCATGGAAGACGTCATGCAAGGATTGATACCTATAATGTAATTGTAACCGATAGGCAACCTACCTGACTCGTTCAGAAATCTCAAATGGTTTGACATATCTCAATGAAGGCCTACCCTATCTCTTGATTCTCTTGTATCCCAACCTTGGTACGACATATTGGAAAACTCGATCCCCAACCTCTAACTCCAAAAGACATCTATGGTGATCAACATATGATTTTTGAAAAGACTGCATTGTATGCATCTATCTCTAATCATTTGAACATGCTCAGAAGAATCATTAATGAGACATGGCCTCAGTAAGGCTACCTAACCTACCTCTAACCAACACATGGGAGAATGGCATAACCTACGGTATAAATTCTCATAAGGTTCCATCTTTATAGTCACCTAAAAAGGTTATTTTAGGAAAACTAGACCATAAGAATAAACTTCTCCCAAGATACCCCAAAGCCTTGGACACATGAACATGACATGTCCTATAGCACCTGTATCATATGATTTGACTGACAATCAGTATGAGGATGGTATGCTATACTCGAAATAACCTATTTACCCAGTGCCCTCTGAAAACTATTCCAAAAATGAGATGTAATGTTGGAATCTCTATCTAAAATTATTGAATGGGGGTGACCATGAATCCATACCACCTCATAGATATATTTATTTCTGAGCTCATCAACACTGAAGGTCTACTTGATCGGTAAGAAGTGAGTGAACTTCGTAAGCCTCTCAAATATGACCAACACAGCATTGTTGCCTCTAGGAAACCTCAGTAACCCTGTCATGAAATCAATCATGAAATTGTCCCATTTCCACTATGGAATAGGTAACTATTGTAAAATCCCATCTGGCCCCTAAGGCTCTGCCTTCACCTACTGATAGGTGGAACATCTTGAAACAAAACTAGCTACATCTCACTTCATACCCAACCACCAGTACTAATGGAACAATTCACGATACATCTTGGTGACCCTGGGATGCATGTCCCAAGATAAACCAGGAAACTCTTACATCAACTCCTCATGTATATCACTTGGAACCCCCACATGTCCATCGATAAACATAACTTCATCCTCACCTATCATCCATCCAGGAGGAGTGTCCTCACCTACCACACTCTCCCAGAGAACAAGTCCTTCAGAATCTGATAGCTACCTCATCCTCACTTTGTCTTGTAGGGTAGAGGTATCAGCCAAAGATGAAAGAAAAGTTTGTCCCTAAATATTCATCACATCTAATTGCATCTCATATAATAGTAACATAAGCTACCACTCACCACTAGCCTCCTACACTAATTGTATCTAAGTCCTTCTTCTCAGTGTTTCAGCTACTACATTTCCTTTTCTGAGTATATAGGAAAGCTAAAAATCAAATGAATGAAGGTATTACACCCACCTTCACATTCAAGGATTCCAATAATGCTAATTAAATATGCATTTGATATTTTTTTGGTCCATTTACACCATAAAATACGCTTCCAATAAATAATGTCTCTAACAGTACAAAGCATAAACAACTGCATCCAACTCAATATCATGTGTCAGGTAATTACTCTCATGTGGCCTCTACTAACAAGACCTTTATAAAAAACACAACCCCCTTCATAAGAACTACTCCCAACCCAATACATGATGCATCACATTACGCAGTTTAACTCTTTCCCGTATATGGAAATATCAGTATCAGCACTAAATTCCAGCATCCCTTCAACTCTTGAAAGGCTACGTCGCAAGAATTTGAGCACTCAAACTTCACCCCTTCATTAGTCAAGCCTATCATTGGAACTTCTGAGCATGATAATACTTGTATAAAATGCCTTTAGTAACAAGTTATCCCCAAGAAACTCTGTACCTCAAGATGTTTTTTGGGATACTCCTCGATAACTACAACTCTCGCATTCTATGGGTCCCCTGATACTCTAATCTCTGAGATGACATGACCCAATAATTCAATATGATCCATCCAGAAGTTCCATTTTGCAAGATTATCATATAACTGGTGCTCTCTTAATGTATTAAAAATGATCTCAATATGCATGGGGTGGTCATGTCGATTGTGGAAATTAAAAAAGAAGCCATCCATGAAAACCTCCAAATAATAATCTCGGTAAGGGCGGAACACTCGGTTCATTAGCACCATAAAAACTGATGGCATGGTCATGAGACCATATGGAATAGACATGTACTCGTATAGACCATACATGCTATGAAACATGGTATGAGGTTTGTCTCCATGTCGAACACATTCTTGGTTATATCATATCCTCAAGTCAATCTTTGAGAACACCCGATATCCTCAAAGCTGATCAAATATGTAATCTATCCATGGAAGTGGATATTGGTTTTTAATCGTCCACTAGTTTAGTTTCTGATAGTCCACGCATACCCTAATGGAACCATCCATATTTTTATTGAAAAAGAAAGGTGAACCCCAAGGAGATGTACTGGGTTGGACAAAACCCTTGGCTTATAGATCTTTCAACTACCTCTTGATCTCTTGCAACTCCATCTTAGACATCTAGTAACTAGGAATGGATACTGGTACAGCTCATGTCACTAGATCGATAGTGAACTCCACCTCTCTAACCAAATTTAATCCTAGAAAGTTGTTCAGAAAAACACCCCTTAAATGATCAAACAATGGAGGGAAATCAGCCAGACATGTTCCCTGGTTATCCTGATATAAACTTGCAAACAGGGCTAGCATCCCACCCAACCCATGATGTTCAAGTACATCTCTACTCTCCTGGACATCCCATTAACCCTTAAGTAGAAACTCTCTACCCTATGGTGATGTGAAACTCACCTTTAGGCGATAACAATAAACAATGGATCAAAACGTTATCAACAATTCCATTATGAGAAAGGAATCGAAGTGGGTCATCTCTAAGACATAGAGGTTCTATAGAAAGTGACACTCACCTATCTCAAGAGGGAACTCCATGCACCAATGCACACCTACCGTTATAATCCATAAAAGAGTGTCTAGAAGCATAACATCATAAGTAGTATAAAAATAGAGCCCTGGGCTTTCCATAATATCCAAAGATATAAAACTATGTATAGAACCAGTATTAAAAAATGTAGAAGATAAAACAAAGGAGACTAGAATAGTACCTCTAATAGTATAAGGATAGGGATACTAATCATGTTGGGTCTGTTTCATTGCATAACTCTGTCATAACTGCAGCCCCAAGACACTCTTTGGCTACCCTGAGTCGATCTTCCCTACTATCACTGAGATCTTGGGGTATAACTACCATGGCCACGACCACCACTTCGTCTTGAACGGCCCGAAGTATCACAATTCCTAGACTGGTGATAAGCTACTGACCCTACTCATGAACATGGAGTCTATATAGAACGTCCTTCACTAGAAACTATTGGAAATTCTCAACAGTTGCACTGTAGATGGCCCATATTGTCGCATGATTGTCCCTCAATTAGGACCCATGGGAACTAAGGTCTCCTATGCCCGAACATTCCACACTGTTAGCTTGCCACCTATCCACTAAAACAAATGTTTTGGTTACCACTGCCACTGAGAGAGACCTCCACATGAAGCTTCCTCTTTCTGGCTGAGACAGTACCCGAAACTAGTGTCGAATTTCCCTAACCTGCACCACTATCTTCTCGCAGATTTTACTCGGTGGTCATGACTTGATTCATAATAAAAGACAAATAAGGAAACATGAATACATTCACCTATAATTAAATATCAATGCTAAGACCATCCTTGAATCATCTAGCTTTCGATACATCAACACCCATTAGAATATGTGTGAATATTTGAATCTCAGTAAACCAATAAGAATAGTTCATAACTAATAGAGTGACCTGAAACTGGTGCATGAACTCTTAGGCTCGATCGACCCACAATGTCTCTGAAAAATAACAATCATAGAAGGATTCCTAAATGTCTTCCCATGTCATATCCTGATGACACCCATCTTGAGTGATGACATCCCAATATCTCTTGGAAGAATCAAGCAGCATATATATAGTTACCTTGACCTTCCTCTCGAGAGGCATCTTCATATTCTCAAAGACATTCATCACTAATTCAAGCCTTGATTCCATAGCTTGTGGTCCTCCATTCCCTGAAAAAGTATACATATGGTGTTGTTGGAGTGTATGTGTCAGCTCTGCCATTGATGTGGTAGCATGTGGTTCTCCTTGGAAGGTCTGCATAAACCTAACAATACCATCATGGAACTGTGCATCTGCACCTATGTCTGGTACAATGGCTGGTTCCACAACTAGAACAACAATAAGATCCATTGGTTTCACATGGACTACGATCTCTAGAGTATGATCATCACCGCTCTCCTGGCGTAGAGCTCATCATCGTCACAGAGGCATGACTCTACAAGGTCAAGCACACACCATAGTTCAAGATCATCATTATGGTTTTCCATTTAGGAGTGCCAAAAAACCTTAAAATACACTCAATGTTTGGAAAAAAGAACTAAACATCATGTAAAAATGAATACACTACTTGTACACTTACGTAGTCACATGGTCTTTTTCTACTTCCAGCCTAGGCGTGTATCAACCCCAGGTACACGGAGTGTTCTACGTGCACATGGTGTGTGCACAAATATGTCATCCTGGACATGTACTCTGACATGACCAGTTCCACATGAGTCTTCCTAGGTAGGAAACATGGTGTGTACTGATAGTACACAACATGTTTTGATCAAAAGTCAGCAGCCCGTGTTTCATCTCACATGTCAAGTTACACAGTCACTTACTAAAAGACATGTTCATCATAAATATTAGAACATCATCTCCCATGAATAGAAATAACACAAGGCATTTTGGGATAAACTAAACTCCATGTATACTTGTTTTTTAAGGAAAAACTCTAGATTTCCCAGAAAGCCCATTTTCTTCAGAAGAACCAACTAGCAGGATACCAAATTCTGATCTGTGAGGACCCATACTCCTAGAAAATCCATGTTTCACAACCCTGCAAAGAATAACTCAAAAAAATATCATTTAAAATTTAAATTCCTTTGTTGTGTCCTTTTCCAATTCATAAGGTCCCGCAATCCATTTGGATTAAAATATGACATCGCATCATTATCTACTGCACCCAACTAAGACAACAGTAGGCAAAACTATCACATTAACTATTACAACAGAATGCAATATCTAATGCATCCAAGATAGCATGGAATAATGCATTTCATGTGATTCTAACAAGTGTCTATTTGATGCATGAGATGTCACACCCTCATCTCATCAGATTGAACCTAAAATAGAACCCACAATTGCATCAATAGTAATAATTGATATCAAGTGCATCACCCAACTGTGAAATCAAATCAACTGTAATAGCTCAAAATCCAATGGCACAATTTAATTGAAGGAAATTTTTATTTTCCCTATACACAAGATAGATTCTCCCAGGCATAGATAATTAACAAATTTCATATCCTTTACATTATCTCCATATAGTAAATAAAACCAAAATATAAAACCCAATGATACCACTTTGTAACATCCTAGATGCAGAATCCACTAATAGGTGCCCCATACCTAGTTGGCCACGTGGCCTCAAGCTCATTTCCCCAAATGCTGGAGACTGCCAACTAGTAGCGAGGGCCTATGGTGTGATAGTGGGGAAACTATTCCCTCATTGGCATAGTGTAACACAACAGAATAAATAATAACAATAGCAGAAGTACTAAACGATGTGCAACTGAAGTGAACAATGAAATACTGAATGGTATAGATAACTATAAGGAATATAATATTAGAATGATGTAGCATGTCATGCATTATAAGAACGTTGCAAAAACAAGATACACTTATATCAAGTACAATACAATCCTAAAGTACACAATTAGAAAATGAAACACAGCAGCGTCACAAGGATTTTCGTGGTCCCATACTCTCCTTCTCCTAATCAGCAATCATGTACCTGTATAATGAGAATTTCCCCTATCAACATGAGAAGCAATATAGTTTTTTTGGGCCCAAAAACATTACCCAAACATGGAATGAGAAATAAATCCTAATAGAAAACTATCAATGGTCTGTGATAAGAAAATTAGTGGGTATATGCAGCAGTAGTGTATAGTAATGAAATACTAAAACATGAAAGTACTCAAAAGTAAATAATCTGATAACTATTGTTACATTTATACCATTAATTTTCATTAATAATTTCAATTACATAGAATCATAAGTTCTTGGGATCCGTATGTGGCCATTTAATCCCCTACTCAAGAAAACATAGCAGATACCTCAACCGCAAATCTATCACATAAAATGACAATCGAATCAAAGATTGTTCTTTATATTGGCAGACACATCATAAGTCATTAAAATAGTCAAACATCAGTTAAAAAACATTCCCTCAAGTAGTACACAGACATAAAAATCCTTTCCCACATGAAATTTCCCACAGTAAAAAAAATGTATCCCATACACACAAAAAACTGTGCCCAAATGATTGAAAAATATTTTCCTGAAGGTAGAATAATTCAACAGAGCCAAGCACGACATATAAACAATTCAGTATAAGGAAATACATGAAATCCTTACACTATTACATGGTTAACAACTAAAAAACTCACATTGGAAGGAATTTAATTAACCAATTCATTTCAGACAACCTATAATAGGGAAAACATTGGTATAACCATGGTTATCCTAAGCCAAAAGTCCCAACAAATGTTATCTAAGGGAAAACACACATGCAGGGTGGCCCTTAATCAAAAAAATCAGTCTCAACATGACTCAATTCATATAATTAATCACCTAAACATCCGTAGGCATTAAGTAGGGTAAAAATATCAATATAGAAAAAACACAAACATGGATGCTTGGCATAATGGTGCATATAAACAACTTGACATTGAGAATTTAGCACAAGACTAGCCACCTCATTGTGGTATGAGTCTCATCGTCCATCATTGACATCCAATTCTAGATAGAATTGTATAGATATATGAAATAAGGATATTCACTCAACCTTAAATAACTTAGTCTAGAACAAAAAACACCAATAACAGATCAATAGTAATTGAGAGCATACCGATTTAGATCAAATAAGACTAATGATGATTGATTCAGAGTTCGGATGATCAACCAGGAAGATGTTGAAGTTCAAACACTCCTCTTGATTTTCCCCCTATGATAACAATGTCCAATCTTCTTAATAGAGATTCTAGTTCCCATTTTAATCAAAAAAACGAAAAATACACCGTTTGTAATTCAATATACACGGTGTGTATATCATTTAACTATTCATTTGGTGGTTGAATTTTTCGAACATACATTACAGGACCTGTTGACCTGGATACACGGTGTGTACTAGGAAGTGCACATCATATAGTTGTGTTTTCCCCTTTTCCTGTTTACATTCCCATATGTCATGTATTCCTTTTATTCACGGACATACTACATGGCATGGTCTTTGGAGTACATGGTTGTAACCCCCGATTCCCGAAATTTTCCCAAATTTCTATTGTTATCACAAAAACAACTCAAAGGAAAAAAGGAAAAGAAGAAACCGTACATCAAAGGAAGAACTCGGTTATTACATCAATCCATAATAAACATCTTCAATTCTCCCATAACACCCTCCAAATATAGAAAACCCATCATATTAGGGTTATGATGAAAAAATAGGAATAGATATCAACAGATGATCTAAAAATAGAAAGTGTTGTTTTCTGAAAACCATAACATACCTTGAAGTTGTGTCCTATGAAATAAGAATAATTACCAAAGAATCAAGGATAGAACCATATGAAGAATCATGTTGTGTCTATTTTGATATACTAATGGATTGGAAGGATATTAGTGATAATATTTACCAACTTTATTTGGGTAATATTCAATTTTTATGGAACCTTTTCACTTCACATGGTTAGGATGCATGGTTAGATAAACCATGTGCTAACCATGTGGTAGAACCATTCCTAAATAGTGAAAATACCCACTGGAAAAAATATATACTTCACATGGTTTTCATAATGTTTTTACTAACAATGTACATATTATAAGCTTGTATTATTTCTTCCAAAGATCAAAATTATTAACCCCTGATTCTTAGAAAACTCTAAAATGTCATTATTGATAAACTAAATCCAAAATAATGAATAAATATGACATTAAGGGAATCCCATATGTGGATTATTGTCCTTCCATGATTGAAAAGTTATATATTAAGTCCTTATTGGACCATTCCTTTAGTAAAAATTTATTGCTCTAGATAGTGGACCATGTTATTTGAGAAGGTTGGTTTGGTTATGTTTCTATGTGGAATTAAATGATGATATGGCCTTAAGTGAAAACTTTGGTTCTGAATGTGATATGATATTGGAAATAAAGACACACCTTGAGTGATAATGTGCAATAATATGACAACTTATAGTGCATAGTTTATTCCAAGATGTTGATATAGGACCCTACCCTATTCTCTTGGGTATTTATTAAGAGATTGTAGATTCCCCAACTAGAGTCTTCTATAATGGACTGTGTTGTAGGTTTTTTTGTGATAGGTAATTAATGTATTCAATAATGGAATTTAATTTTTTTTTATTTTGGTGTAATGGTTTTTTTGTTATCATATGAAGACCTGATAGGCATGTGTACCTCATCAGTTCTTTGGTGGACTTGTTAGCACATGATAACTTGGTGAGAATGTTAATTTATTTTATTCTATTTGTTTATGAATACATATTCATATAATTGGGTGTATTATAGGTTCATAGTGATACCCTACTGAGATTTATTTCTCAATACTTCTATAAGAACTCTAATAAGTGTAAAAATATATATATTATGTTCTTATCTATATATTGATTGTGTAGTATATTGGGATAGTACAACCCAAGGGGAATTTGGATATGTGGTTGTTTGGGCCCCATGTTAGAAGTAGATACTTTCTAAATTTTTAATTTATATTATTCTATTGTGTGATTTTCACAATGGACGAGTGGTTTGTGTGTTGTATGCTTTTACATAGTTCAATTATTAGATTGAATTATGGGTTATTGATTCAAAATACTTCAATATTGATGATGGATATTTTGTACTTATTTTATATTTTTTAGTATTATTTGATGACATTGTCTCCCCATTTTATGGATTTGTCTGAAAACACATACAAATATCATATTGTATATAGGGAGGTGATTTAAGGACATGTAGCTCCATGGACTGGGGAGATATGTAGTGGCCTCCATGCCAAGCTGTTATAATGTTTTATTAAGGTGTATATTTTTAGTTTCATACTATTTTGGGTTTGTTAGATATGGAATAAGGATGTGTTACATCTTCTTACGTACCTCATATTTGTGCATTTTGGACACATTTTTTGGAGGTAATTCCAAGTTATTAAGGGTACAAGATTACCATACATGGTTTTCAAGGATATTGTTGGTATTTTATATTTAATTATGATTTTTTCAAAAGGGTTTTATTTATATTTTTTATATTTATCAATTAGCATAAGGAAATTGTCCATGCGTTATTTTTTACATAGGATACACATGAAAAACATGTACTTGTGTGTAATTTTTTTACATCAGAAAATGGTTTGGATATTTTATTTTTTAGTAATAACTTATATGGAGATTAACCATATAGGTTTTTAGTGGACTTAGACTCATATGGATCAATATTTTCACTAATGAGTAGTTCTTTGATGTCCGATAATGTAGCTTATTTGGAATGACATTATCTATAGATAGATATATTGTACGTTTATATAATGAATGTATAGGGACACTTAGTGGGTTAGAAAATGTGTTGAATTCATGGTTGATTATTGGAATATGATCATCAGTTTCCTTGAGGATGGTGTTCGGTTACATAAAGTTACAAAAAAACAAATATTGAGTTTCCCATATATATTCTTGATGGAACACTACATAATGAAACAATGTAGTTATGTGAATACCACTGACTAGGTTAAGGAATATATTGTTAAATGTCATCTGATCAATATCAATTTTGGTTGATATGGTAGGATTGATTACATACTCGCCCTTATTTTTTTATTTTTTCATTCTGTGTTGTGGTGGGAGCATGGGTAAAAGCTCTTGGTTTTGGGATAATGGTTGTATGACCATTGATCATGTGCTAATCTTTAGAACGAGCAATTTTCTATAGTCTTGTGTAAGGTAATCCTTAATTATTTCATTCAATAAGGTAATATTGAATTATAATAGGTTCGTGGTTTGTGGTTTTGGAATGTTATCCTAGGAACCATAGGACGTAACTCAATTGGGAATGATTATTTTTGTCAAATTAGATTCTAAGGGGAAAGAAATTTTTGGTTCTTAGTGAGAAAACAATAAATAATGATTCGGAATGTGTGAAATTATTATTGATGGATCACTCTACATGATGGGAAGAGTCATATTGGGAGTGTATTTTCAATGTAAGATCCTCAATGTGTGAGGAGAGATGTGCACTATTCATGATCATCCATGCTGAGTTTCAAATCAATGAGAGGTCCTCCTTTTTTCATTAATATATGTATATAATGTTATTTTTTATAATATAGTATTACAAGGGGTTTAGTGTGATGGGAGACATACCATAGTGGTAAGAGGTGATATTATAAATGAACCATGGTACCATGTAATAGTCAATCTGAGTTCATTCCTTGTCATGAGTTACCAGGATGGATGAGAGTGGATCGAGAGGAGGGGCATGAAACATTAGTTATTTCTTTAGCATTATACATGATGTTTTTTTAAGCGAGGAAAACTGGTGGTGATTAGACTATTTTTCATGGGAGAATGTACCCCTCATTACGGGTGGTTTTGGTGAGTTAATGGGTGACATTCCTTATGTGTTAGAAATGGGTAGCTAAGTGTTTTGTTTTCTCACTTGGGTATGGGAGGGATAATCAAATCTATTCATTACATGCATAATGTATGATGTATTTATAATGGTTATTGTGTTTTAATTTAGTATGGTGGTGATGAAATACTTTTATGGTGTGGAAAATCATATAGTTTATATGATACAACCCCTAAGATGGAAGGCTTGTTAATGAGAGGAGACTGCTCAATGGATATTCAAAATGGAGCTGGGATATCAATGTACACAAATATCTAATGTGATATGGTTCCTCATTAAAATAAATTTTGGAATTTATATGTGGTCTCAGATGAAAAAGGGGTTTTCAATTAGGATTTGTGTGTATTTTTAATGATCCAAGAGTGAGTTGGATCAGAGGTATATCAGTTCTTAGGGTGGGAGAAATATGGTTAGAGAAGTTTGTTTGTGATCCCATCACGAAATTACTCTAGGAGTTGAGTTCAGACTTATGTATGGGTGTTTGGATGAAGTTTTGATGCCTTTATAAGTAAATTTGTCATGGTAAAGTGGTGTACTAATGTGTCACTAAGTGAAACTGAGTATTTTTAGGTGAATATAAATAGAGAAAGGTCATTTTGTGTTTTTTATGGATTTCGGTTTGGTGAGATGGAAACCAAATCATGTGCACCATTTGACCAATCGATGTTAGATTTAACTATGAGAATATATTATAATGTGTGAATAATTATTGTTTTGAATCATTCATTATAATTGAATCCTTATCATGGGGAGTAATGTAATCCTTTATCCGAATGAGTCAAAGAAATTATTTTTTCTTCGTATAGATGAGTGTGATTGAGCAACACCTTAGTGGAAGAACTGATGAAAAGTGTCTGGCTCATGTTTTGGGGACCAATGAACATTAGTGTTTATAGTTGCATAGATAATGAAAATTTACAATTTAGAGATGAAAATTCGTAATTTCATTGTGAATTAACCATCGTCATATTCTAGGTATTTCTGTTAATATAATTTCATGGATTCTCAAGGATGATAAGCATTATTGTGAGTATTTAGTAAGGACACATAAATTTTATGGGTTTTTAGTTCTAGAGTATGCTTGAATTTTAAAACTAAAGAAGTGGTTATGTCATGAATTTGGGTTCATATCAGGATTATAAACATTAGTAAGTTACTGAGTGATGTTTTTGGATGGGGAACGAGGCTCTAATAGGTGTTATGGTTCTTATAAAAGTGGAATATTAGGGTCTAGGTAGTCTTCCTCTATTTTCCTGGCCCTAGAGCCACTAAAATCGTTCCCCAAGATGATTGGTCACATGGCCTCAAGAACACCTCCATGTATGCTAGAGGATATTGACTTGTACTGGGGATCTAAATATGGTATAGTGGAAAGACTATATCAACTAGATCTATATTATGTAAAATGAGTGAAACCATGAATAAAAGCATTTAAAAATATAAATAACTGACCATTAATAATAACTAAAAATTCAATCATGCATAAACAAGCTATAATGTAAAACAATTGACATAAAATAGATGATAAAATACACAAGACTAAACACACATAAGGAATAAATAAATAAAATACTCTAACTCTAGAAGGGGAGCCTGAGTACATGCCCATATCTTATACCCAATCTCCCATATCAATAGGGAAACAAAAATTGAGCACGAAACATGATACTAAACCTATACCCATAAGGTCTATTAATGTACTAACCACAATGGTGTAAGATTACTCTATAGTACCTCATTGATGGTGTCTAATTCAATTTGGAATGTTAGTGTAAAATAATTTAATGTGCTCGTATAAGAATCAAACAATGTAATGTAATAAATAAATGTGATCAAATCATCTCAAGTTCCTCAAAAACACATGAGAAACCATACATGATTTGATCTAAGACGGTTTACCTCTAAATATGTGTAACCAATTATATAGCTGTAAGTATGAGAATATATATATACACATATAAATATATGTTTGTCTGTGTTTTTTTATTTGTGTGTGTGTGTGTTTATATACACTATATATGTAGTAAGATATATTTCCATATATATATTTATACATATTTCTATCCAAGACCCAAGAAATAACTTAGTCATCAATGAATTATCACAATATTCACATAAAATAATAATTAGGGATTCCATGATCCAGTATCACAACAATGGATTCCATGCTTGAGTATCAAAATAAGTAATTTCATGTCCAAGTATCACAATAAGGGGGAGATATCAGAGTATCACAATAAGTGATCCCATGCTCAATAATCACAATAAGGGATTCCATGCACGAGTATAACTATATGGTATTTCATTTATGGGAAACATAATAATGGATTACATTCCCAAATATGACAATAAGAAACATAATTCTAATGAATAATAATGGATTCCTTGTCTGTTTATAGTTCAAACAAATACTTTTTATCATTTCATTCAAAATTTCTAATGAGGGGAGAGTAAAATGGTCTTTCCATTCATTCTTAATTTAATCCAATTTACACAATTTAGTTCATTAATTAGTATTGGATAGGGAAAAATACGTGAACATTCTATATTCAATTCAAGTACACCCATTTAATTTCCCATTTTCCATTAGATAAGGCATTGTGTCTCAGAATATGATTTATTAGAAAATGGGGAAAGTGATATGATCGATATCATTATAAATTTAACTATTATATTAGACATTCCATTTATAACAACATCAAGGACATGAAAAACACTCATTCTAATTTATAATTCATCAAGAGGCATTTCATTCTGTATATTCTAATTCAATTTGATTAATCAGATTAACGAGTTTGTAGAGTCAACAATCAGGTAAGCTATTAATGATCAAGGGGTTTATATAAATCAGTTAATTCATTTTTGAATTTATAATCATTCTGAGTAATTTAAATAACTCACAAAAGGGATTGTTTAATTTGAGTTTTTCAATATCTTACCAAGTAATAGGGTGTCATATGGCATTAAGGTCACAGTTTAAACAATTTAATTTAAAAAATTCTTAATTTAGGGGCAACACGCAGAAATTCTTGTGTGCATCACAACATCATATTTTATAAACAAGCGAGACATTATTGGAATGAAAATATGGAACCGTAATTAAGTATAGGATATCCAACTCATCTAGTATCATAATTTTATTAAATTCTGAGTGATATAAATCAGAATAATCACCCAAATTTATAAAAATAAGTTAAAATACCTCATAAAATGAACATATCAAAAGTGATAATATAAATTGATATAAGTGGTATGAGGAGTTATCGACATACTGTGAGGATTATAATGTGATGAATTATACACTATTATAATTTATAATAAAGGATAACACACCATTGGAAGAATAAGATGAGGTATGTGCAAGAGAGAGACCTCCTGGGTGAATAAAAGATTAAAATGGATAAATCTGTTAAAGTGTAGTGTATGAAAATGGTAAAATCATGCATTTTAAAGAGGTGCACAGTTTGGATATATGGTATTCCTAACTTCTCACTAAGTCATGTTCCACTACTAGTTAACTAGAACTAACTATGATGTCTAGGAGCACAGATTGACCAAACATGTATATGTTTTGAAGTGATACTGACCAAGCGCTTTAAACCATCACATATTTGGGCACATTTTGGGAGAAACCATGTAAAAACCATGAGATTCACCTAAATTTTATTATAGAGGAATTAATTTTTATCTAGTCCACCTCGCATGCTTAAATAGTCTATATCCCATAATAAAATAGGTTTCCAAATTTTCCATCATGGTTAACAATAACCATGTGCCAACTGTTCACCTAATTCTATCTATCCTATAAAATAGGTTTAAAAACATCATAATATAGAATGACATATAGACTTCCATGACACCCTTTGGGTCATAAGCCAAGTTCAAAACCATCACCTTTAAGAGATCCAACTACTAGAATCCCAATGAAAACCTCACCTGACCTACTTGGGTCTTGAAATTTCCACTGAAATGGGCTTGTTGTATTTCTAAATAATTATTACACCATAAACAACTACTTTAAACATTAAGTATGTAATTACACTAAAACTTGATATAAATCTCATACTCAAAACCGAATCATCAATATGGTGCATACATGATCATACATATCCCACGATACAACCACATAATAAATTATTTCATCATCTGACCTGTGACACTTCCCACCATAAGTCCTGGTGTTAAATGTATAATTTCGGTCCATGATACTATTCCAAAAAAAAATCATTTTAAATGTCACTGTTATCAATATAAACATTCTTTTGATCCATTTTTATATTTAAAATAGAATTCATATTCTAATAGACCCATCATAACCTAGTTATACACTATTTTTATCAAGATTACCTAACTAACCCCTTTTATGCTACACCCATTGCATCTTGATGGTGTTCCTGATGTGATTCATTGTTAACCACACCAACAATTTGGGGCAACTAATGTTAAACCACCTCTGGTAAACTATTAAAAAATTCTCTGCTCCTACGAACAACACGAAACCAAAAAATATATTACAAATACTTAATATACGACCTACAAAGATTGTTCCTATGACAATAACCAAATCTTCTACATGACTTCTAGGGATTTGACCTATTCAAACCACCTCCCTATCAAATTTTTCCTCATTTCATAGCACCGAACCTAACACCATACCCATCCAATATCCATGGATTATCAAAAGATACTCAAGGATTAAAGCCCATATCTAGATTTCACAGAAATATATAACTGACCAATACCAATAATTTACTGAGGATTCTATCAATGAACTTATTAATTTACAAAATGTAATAAAAGATCTCAAACGATCAGCCAAATATCAGCATCAAGATCCCATGACCCTTTTAACATAAGTTCAGCCAACTAGCGACCGATGTACGACTCCCCACCTTAGGAGAATCCTTTTAATCTTTCTAATAAAAAGGTTACCTAATCACTAAATCACATTCCTTATCCCACCTATATATTGAAATTGGAATTTCTAATAATCATCTCATCCTAATCACTAATGTAAACATTATACATCACTTGCTCCCACAACACATGAAAGGTATCCTTGGATAACATCAAAAGTTTGAATTTCATTGAGGGTCACAACCCTAAAATGTAAAAGGGTGTACTACAAACCGTTTTCCATAATTTTAATCATATATTTGAGAACTATTTACATGGAGTTCTCCCATCATCCCATAAAATCATTTTGGATATATATAGTGACGTATAGCCAATTCTCTCCTAGATTTCTTAAGACGATGTCAAGATAAGGGGAACGACCGCCTCTAGGCTTTGAATAAAAATAATATTTTTTTCAATATGAATTTATATATCCCTCCAATCCATGATCATAAAAATATAGTCCATATCTTCTTTTACTATCATTATAGACCACATTTCATGACTATTCATGTCATGATCCTCTCATGGGTCAATAACCCCATGTTACCCCTATACATTTCCAAATTATCGCTCATCATAGGGTGTTTTATTTATTTTATTTCAAATTTATAGGTCACCATTTCCTCAAGAATCACCATATTGAAACAAAAAAATCCTTGGCTCATACCGAGTATTTACAAACATTAATCTTTAATTAGTTACTATAAACTGGTAGAGTGAAGACGACTTGTCAAACACAATGGGTGTACATCCCCTAACACCCAATTTAAGGCCCAACTCTTGAACCTAAAATTCATTCATCACATGATCAAGTAGATCCGGATACATTGTATGTCTGTAATAAATTACCCAATTTCTCTATTAAGATCCTCTTAAAAAACAGGCACTGTATAGTCCCATGATTTATTGAATGACTGCCCACCTCGTCGCATTCTTTAAGAAAATAAACCACAAACTCTGTATCTGTGGGTCAAAAAGGCTAGGTACCCAAATATTCATATCATTCCAATCCATTTTTGATAGCCAAAAACCTAGATTCTATCTCAAAATATAATGGAAACACCATCATATATTGTAAAATCTAAGCTCCATCCATGAATTAGTCATGATATGGGCTTAAAAAAAGGTCATTGCCTATAAGGAAACTATAAACCAATCGCCAACCTCTCTCACATGATTCCGTAGAACAAACCACACGGTGTCCTACAACACTCTAAGTCAAAGGTGAGGGAATCTAGGTCCATTAACCTCTCCCCAAGGTCACTAACATCAGAACCATAACCCATTAAGGATAAATAGTTGCATGATATCTAAAATTACTAAAACACTATATAAAAGGAATCAAAATGATATTGTAATTACAGTCATTGACCTTCAAGGGTAATGTCATTAGGTCAGATGATAAAGATATTACACTCTGTTTTTATATGTATACTGGAATACCTCCTCGTGGTTAAACTTACAAAATAAACCACCCACCTAACCAAGGTTGTCACTCCATTAACTAATAGTCCAATCCAAATCAGCTAGATAAAACCAAAATCATTTACTATTCTTAGAAAACTCTTTCCAAATTCTATTAGTTCATCATCGCTAAGGGAGAAACCTCAATAGACTCACTCTTCATTAAAATAATACCTTGACTTTTCAAACTATATTCATGAAAAAATATAAATAGGCTCTACCACCTATATTTTAGGTCTAACACAACTTAAGATGAAGTCATTAGGGATGTACTATCAACATTCATGTTCCTTCCATAAGGAAATATTTAAATTTTACCCTTAATCAAGTGATGAAACTATAAATTCCTTCAAAGGGTTTAAATCCAAGTCATTTAAATTATGATAGTCACCAAAATGGATAACAAAACCCATTTATAAATGATATCAAATACAAGTTATAGAATAAAATATTATTAAGTATTTTATTTAACTAACGCCATACAGAAAAATTGAAAAAATACCTCTTAATTTTTTTTAAAAAATTTAATCACTATTTATTTATCCAAGAAATTGTCAAATTTAGACTAGTTAAAAATAATTTGAATATATATATATATATATATATATATGGAAACATAGATAAATTTGTAATTGTAATTTTAATTAATGAAATCCACATAATAGTAAATCTCAAAATACAGTAAAATATATTTATCCATTTAAGGGGGTCAGTTTATCAAAATGCCACCATACATATATACGTGACTCATATAGGGGGATACTAACTCATTAAATGTAACAAACCATGTTTTTATTAATTATTATTAATTTTTATAAACATGATTTCATTGATATATTATGTTACATGTAACATTCAACTTGTCCTCTGTTACACGCAATATTGAGTTTTAACAAACTTTTATGTATTATTACTATTATAGTTTTAATTTGGACACTTCATAAAATCCATCAAAATTTGTGATATCAATAGTAATAAATAATTTTAAAAAATTATGTATATTGATTTTATATGATGAATAAATTTTGATAAAAAGAGTACATATTCTTTAAATAATAATTTAAATGTTTTGAAAATATAATTTTCTCAAAAGAAATGTTTCTTATTTTTTTTATGAAAAATAATTATTTTAATTTTTGAAAATTTGTGAAAATAAAATTTGTAAAATAAAATTTATTTTTTAATTAATCATGTCAAACTTATCTAGGGTTATTATAGGGTATTTTTTAAAAATATTAATTTTTCAATGAATAGTGAAAAATATTGGTTTTTGTTGAAAACGTCATTTTTTATTTAAAGGATTTATAATGTTGATTTTCTTTATAAAAATGTGTTTAAATTTAAAAATTATTAAATTATATATCAATTAATTGAATCTATTTAATTTTAATCCTTTTCATATGTACTTTTTATATCAATCTTCTTAAAACTTTTCAAAAAAATATTTTCGCAAAACCACTTTCTCATTATATCTGTGGGATTCATTTTAAATTCAATTTTTCTATTTCTGTGAATAGAATTTATAAAAATGGATTAATTACTTTGAATTAGAATAATTTATATTATCTATTAATACCAACTTATTCTTTCCCCATAATGAATAATAAACACGTAAAAATTTATTTAACACCACAAAATTAAAAATGGGTTATCGAGAGGATAAACTATAAATAAAATGGTTAAAAATGACCAAAAACATGACCGAAATCCATTAAATATTTATATTGAAAAATTATAGCTTGTATTATCTAGAATTTACATTTTATAACATTTTGGAAATTAATAAATGTCGATACACCTATTTATTTTCAAAAATTACATGTTTTCTACAAACCTCGTTTATAAATAGACACCCCTTCTCATCTCCACTTCATACTTCCAAAACAATTTTACTAAAAAAATACCAATAAAAATAAATTCCCCACTTCCCTAATACCATATTATAATAATTATTTTTTCCATAAACAAATCTGAAGAACTTTTTTCTACAAACCAAAAGAAGTTTGTCAAAGAAAATGTAAAACCTTTTCCCAAGCATTTTATATTATTTCTTCATGCACCTCTTTAAATTATAATTTAAACATTACGATATTATAACCATCGTATCCTACATAAAATTATATGTTTTATGGTAAATTTCATGACCTACTAACATCTCATGTTCTATGAAATGGGATTCAAAATCAGTATTCCTGTGTATGGCGACCTAAGACCTCACGAACTGATGTTATTCATTTTCCATAACCACCTCTAATAAAAGGATATAATTCTGGGATAAATGTTGATATATGATATTTTTATCCTCCTAGAATTATTACTCCACATATAACGTCATAATTTCTATATTTTGTTAATATGATAATGTCAGTCTTGTGTACATCGGGTTGCTACCCCACGAAGCGATGTGATTCGTTCACGCTATACATGGTTGGTAATAATGATGGATTTAATGAAATTATGAGATATATATGACATAAAATTAATTATTTAATACGAATATATTATTTAACTTTATTTCTATTTATCCAATGGGAAAATGTAAACCGCTTTTATGTGTATGTATGGCCTACTATTTTCAATAATTTGCTACATAATTTTATAAATTATATATTATGGATTAAAAAAAACATATATAATAAATATATATAATATTTATATCATGATTTATATTATTTATATGATTTAACCATGATAAATTTTATAGGATAAGAAAAAAATCAAAACATACATGAAACGATGAGTAGTTATTTTCTAAAACGTGACATTAAGAAGGAATTGTTAATAAATGGGTAATAAAAATTCATTAGAGATAAAATAAATTTTAATATATATGAATATGGTTCTATAATATATGTATAATAAAATTATATTTTTTTACCTGAGGATTTAATTTCTATGATGGAATTCGAGACTTAAGTTAAGGGATTCATGTATCGCTTTTACTTTCAGTGATAATCATGTCCTATTCACCACATGTTTATTTTATGTGGTGTATTTATTTCCCATGATTTGGTTTTATGATTCTTCAACTAAAAATTATTTGGACTTACGTATCAAATTTTTTATCTCTCTTTCATGGGGTATAAGTTTCAAATGTTAAAAAAATAAGGGATTTCTCTCTCACATTGACTTTCTGTCTCACATTGACTTTCTATGAGACACAAGCCATATTCATTACATTTTTTTAAGGTGTATATAATTACCATTAATATATTTTATTATTATTGTATAGACCCAAGCTTTATGTACATGGAAATTACATTACTTTTAAGGAATACTTAATACATAACAAAAACAGACACCCAATGACCATAATAGTTTAGTGTCTTCGGAAACTCAGAACATAATCTTCTAATCATGTTAAAAGATCATCAAATCTCCCATAATGATCTTCCCCTTTTGTATTCTTACCTAAAATCATTCCTTATATCCTGGGGAAATAAAACATATAAAGGATGAGCTCAAAAGCTCAGTAAGGTTAAACATGGAAAACATAAAACAATCCATAAACATTTGAACATGAAAAAATGTACATAATTTTTAAACATCAAAATCATGAGCAAAGACATAAAACATTGCAGTACATAAGGAATGGATCATAAAGAAACATTAATCAAGATAAAATATCATGGGAATAAAACATATAATTTTGGAAAACCATTAATCACATGATATGATTTCCATAGTAGCCAAGGCATTACTACCAAGACAATCATAGTGGACAATGTCTATTACTAAATCGGGTTTACTTGTATTTTCGACCCTGTATTACTGAACCAGAATTACTTGTCGTTCCAGCCATGTTTATCTAATGAGATATAAATCTTTACCCAATGCAATGGAGGGGGATATAGGTCCCACCCATCTCATAATGAAATCATCTTTATGTGTGCCACAAAACAATCATAAATCATTCATCATAACCTAAATAATAAAATGGGTTTCATAAACCTCATCCCATCTGAACATGATCCTTATAAAACAAATGTATATCATTTAATCATATGAAAAATCAAACCATTTAACTAATAAAAGAATTATACTTGAAAAATAATTTTACTAAATAATGTCATCCTATATTGGAAATAGATTTGATAAAACACATGAAATGAATTGTTGAAGAAAATATACTTTCTTCTTCAAAATCATTTTCTTTTCTCAAAATGACATGAAATTTTAAAAGAAATTAATTTTGTTGAAAATAATCATGAAATATTTCATAGTAAGATTCATGGAAAAAAAGCGTTGTGAAACTGTAAAAAAAATTCATTCATGCTATATAAGTTAAATAAAAATATTATCATTGTACTTTTTCTCGAAAAGTAAAAAAGTACTTCGTATGGTAAACAAAAGAAAGATTCCTTACATACCATGTAGTAAAACTAAAAATGGGTAAAAATAATTTAAAAATACATGAAAATATTTTTAGAAAACATGGACATGGATGATAAATATAACCATAGTAATTACTTATGAATATACAATATCGGATAAGAATGAGATTGGAATAATTATACCTTACCAAAGGTCTGATATGCTTTGTACGTATCCAAACCTCTTGTATAATGTTTTAAATAATGTCATTGACTTATTATAGAATCATATTCATTGTTATTATATCATATATGGTCATAGTTTTATCTTCTTATTAGTAATATTTCATTGCTACTTTTTATTCAGGTGTTCATTGCTTTATGTTCTTATGCATGTTTTGTATAGTAAATTCTTATTCATATTTTTAGGTTATAGATACATCATTTACGGAATTTTATTAGTGTAATATGTATCATATTTATTCATTCAGTTAATTTATATAATCATTATTCAATGAAAATCATGTAGAACAAGTCACATCACATCGTGGAGACAGTAGATCGTACGTACGCACGAGCGATGATATCATTCCCATGATTGTGGAATTGTATTGAAGTGTATAGTGTAAAATAATTCACAATAAATATCACATTAAAATAATTATATATATCTATTTATTAAATTCATATACCCATCTAGCTATGTTAGTGATGAAATAAAAGATTACACTATAGCGTGGAGACGGTAAGCCGTACGTATGCACGCGTAGTGATTTCATTTTTTTCATGGGATGTATAGAAGATAGAATATGGTTTTTTCATATTCATAATAACATATCTGTATACAATTGATACTGGAGTTATGACTTAATAATGAAACAACTCATATAGAGGAAGTAGGAGAAGAAATAAGTTTGAAATAATCGGTAAAGGATATTACCTCTTCTTCGACGAGCCTCCTCTTAACCTCCTCTTAGGAAATAAATGTTGGTCTTTGAAGAAGAAGCTGACCTCTATTAGGTTTCTAGGGAAGTGGATAACTGAAATGGGTAGGGTTTTGACTAATTTGAAAGGTCAAACTGGTGTGAAGTGGATAGGGGGGAGGTTCCCTTTTATAAGGGAGGAGAGGGGCACCTTTGGAAACCTAAAAAATATTAATTTATAATAAATTCAAACCCCACTTAAAAACCTCCAAAAATAACTCAATTCAAATATGGGATAAGATAGGGTAGTAATATCATCAAAAAACAATATTTAGACATGCGTTAAGTTTATTTTACACCATATCATTTTGATTTATCCTTATTTAATCTATTTAATTTTATTTGTGGTAATAATATTCTAAATATGAAATTGTGATAAATACATACTTATATGTTATAAATTTCCAATAAATTGATACTTTATAACCTTTTAGACCATATAATTTTAAATTTTAAATTTTTAAATATTTTTCTGATTTTTAAAAAATTTAATAATATGTTATTTTTATAAAATACCAATAGTGTAAATTTTGACACTATTCATTAATTTGAATTTAAATAAATTACACAGAGAATATATTAAAACTAAAATATTTAATAGGTTCAACACATGTCATATTCGTCTAGAAAATTCTTTGATCATATTAATTAGTTCATATTATAATTATTTTAATATATTTAAAACCATTTATTTGATATTTCTCTTAATAAAATAATTACTACAACATTTTTGTATAACTATTTAATATACTTATTTTTTGCATAAAAATTAAAACTAAAATAATACGATGAATATAAATCTAATATATTTCATATGAATACTTTTAGGTGAATTTATCTTCTAAAACGCCCAACTTTTAAAATTTTATGTTTATTAAATTATGAAAGTGACAACTTTGACATCATTTAAAAAAACTAATATAAGTGTCATAATCGATTTTATAAGACTCGAAATGGTCAAATATTAGACATTTGGATTATTATGGTTTATATATACACGAAAAATAAGTTTGGGTCTGGTTTTTGGTCCTTTTATGCGTATTATTAGTTTAATAAAAACTATATTATTGATTTCCCACTAAATAAATTATTTCTTCAACATTAATGTATAAGCTATTAAGGTAATTATATATTTTGTAAAAATTATAAACAAATTATTATGATAAATAAAATAATTTTAGCTTTAAAATTATTAGTTATAATCGAAATTATATTCGATATAACATTATGTTAAAAATAATTCAATTATTAAAGTGTGTGTGACACATATTTCACTTTCATTTAAATAAAATAAATTAAAGGTCTTAAGCACATACAAGTGGGTTATAATAGATATCATTTATACCCAATTATATTTTAGAAAAAAATATAATCATTCAATTATATTAAGACAAGTGTTAGGGTAATTTTATAATATTATTTTTACCCTTAATTACACAATTTACCTTTAATTGTGGTAAATAAAATTTACCATAGTTACTATTCATAATGCCCAAAAATAAAAAGTGACTGATTAACATAATTTGGAACTAATCATTAAAAATATGGAATCCATTTATCCAAATTCAAAACACATAAGTTGCAGCAATTAATTTAAAATAAATCCAGTTGTCGAAAAATAGGGTTTTTATTTGAAACATTACAAAAGGTTGAAATGTTTTTACCTATGAATTCAATGTAAAATTAATGATAATGGATTAAATTATATTAAATGGTAAAAATATATTCTATTTGTACTTTAATACCATTCAATATTATAATTTAACCATATAAATTATCTTGATGAAAAAAGTTGTTTTTAATTAAAATTTAGCGTATTTTTACTATTCATCAAAATATGAACGTTATCAGAAAAATATCAAAACAGTATCCAAAGTAAATTTTTATATACTTATTAGAATGAATAAGTTTATTTTTTTCAAATTGAACTCATAAACATGTCAAAAACTAGATTTAAAGTGGGTGCGCCATCAAAAGGCAGGAAAACCCTATTTTTGGAAAAAATATTTCCTTTATAAGAAAAATTGATTTTTTCTTATAACTTGTTCTAGAAAATGATTAATATGAATTATAATGTTATAAAATTCAAAATTTGGTTAATGCTATTTACAATGGCTAGTTCCTAAAAATATTATAACAATATATTGTTTTTTAGAGAAACATGATATTGCGTACAACACACGCTATTGAGGAAGATCTCTCTTTCGTGCAACACAAGCCAAGAATAGTGTTTGCGTATAATACAAGATAATATGGTGTTTCATATAGCACATGATGGTCTTTGTGTTGCGTACAACACTATAGATCAAAGTAATTAAAAGGAATATTTCTAATAAAATCTCGGGGTGTTACATTCTACCGCCCTTACAATGAATTTCACCCTTGAAATTAATCTCGGTTATAAATCGTTTACTAATTATAAGTTTATTTCATAGAAACCCATATCGTAAAAAGTAATACAAAAACATAATTTTGAAAACTGAAGTATGAAACATAATGGTTACTCGAATTAACTCATCACTAGGTTTCCACATAAGAGAACATAGGTGAAAATATGGATATAGAAGAGAAATCTAAAAATCATGTTCTGATGGAGAGTGGTAGAGAACATGGCTATGAAAAAGCCAGCAATCACAAAGCCATAAATTTTTGATGATCTAAGTTACCAACTAATTCATCAGATATGAGGGTACTTGGACAACGTTTTTGGTTTTCAGGATCATTTCCCTAAAGTTGATAAATTTTTGCACAAGGAGAAATACTTACTTGATTTTCGTGTAATATTATCATTTGTAATTCCATAAAAAATTTACACTTCACCTCTTATTGAAAGAAATGAAGTTTAATTTTTCATTTGTAATGTTTTATGAGCTCATGTGATAGAATTATGGTTCATTCTATCTATCTCAAACAAGATGTTCGAAAACGTTATCAAATATACATAAGTTCATCTATGGTGAGATTAACCGTATATGATTCAAAAAATGGACTTATACTTCTACTATCATACCTCTTAATAAAATAAATCTAATTTCTATTTACCAGTTACTTCATGTAGTCTATTGGTAGGCGATAAAGGCTGATCACACATTGGTTTTGGGTTTGATTCCCACATCCTTATCTGACGTGACGGGTTGTCTCCCGTCCTACGGGTTCTCCTTTTTCTAAAACTATAAAATCATAATATCAAAATGTTCTAGCCTTAAATAATAATATTTGATGTCCAACTTAATCCATTATAATCTTTAGGTTTATCCAAAATACTTTTTTCCAATCTCATAGTATAAAGAAAAAGATTACTAGAGAGGTCAGATACAAAGCTTGTGATTACCATCATTTATCCCCAATATATCATAAGATATATCTTGTTGGTCATATTCCAAACATATGAATACCTTAATTATGTATTTTCATGAAACATTAATTACTATAGAACCTTAGGGAAAACATGAATGCTGTCAAAATTTAATTATTTCCACATACGAAAATCCCAAAATTTCTATATACTCAAACCATGATGTAACTTTTTCCTTATATGAGTCATAAACTCATTAATACTATCAAATATATTATTTTCTCTATATCCCTTCATTATGCACATACCATCTTCTTTTAAAAAATATTCAATCACTTTTCATGGTTACTAGTACCAAAAAATTATTGAAATCCAATACATAGATATTCCAATATTTCATATTACATTAAATTAGATTCTATAACACTATTTTGGAATCCCATTAAATATACACTTAATCAATCCACCACTTAGTTGTCATAGTCAAAATCACCAATAGTGATCATATGGGAATTCCCTTTTTCCATTTCCTAAAATGATTTTGATTTCGATAATCATTAACCCTTGGATTAGGGCATTGGTTAGCATAATGCCCCTTTTCCTTGAACTTGTAGCATTGAAGTGTCGGTGGTTCTTTCTCTGTAGTCTTTTCTCTATTCACATCATTAGATACCTTTTTCCCATTACTTTGACACTCATCTACTCAATGACCTTCTTTTCTATACTTAAAACATATTTTAGTCCCTTTAAGACAATCTCCACCATGCTTCTATCCACACTTTGAGCATAATGAAACATTCGTCTTCTTTTCACCTTTTTCTGAGATTTTTCCTTGAACTCCATATTTTCTTTCTTGTCAAAAATGAGATGGATATGTAACACCAACTTCCATTTCTACCTTGATAGCACTGTTCACAATTTATTCATAACTACTAAAGTCTCTTATAGTTAATGACCTTCAAAGTCTTGGATTTAAGCCACTGTAGAATCGATCAACATAACTTTCAGGTTGGATGATAAAGTCTGATTCATACCTTGAAAACCTTGTAAAATTCACCTAGTATATACCAACAGATTGATCATCTTTTTTCTTAAGCTCAAGGAACTCCTTTTCCATCCTTGTTCGAAGAATACGAGGGAAGAACATATTGAAAAAAAGTTCTTGAACTCGTCCCATTCCATGGATTCAATTTCATCTTGGGCCTTGTATTCTTAAATAGATTCTACCACTAGTCTACTTCACCTTCTAAACGATAAACATCCAAAATTAATTTTTCATGTTCTGAACAGCGATGTATTGAAAATTTCATTTCAATGGTACTGATCCATTGTTCAGCAATAAGTGGACCAGAATACCCATTGAAAGAAGGTGGGCGTTCCCTCATGAAGGACTCAATAGAATATTGTTCCATTATCTTGTCATTTGGAAGTCCAGAATGATTCATATCTTGTATAAGTATAGCAATAAGATTTTTCACTCCATTTCCCATAATATTTGGTTGTTCAGAAGGATAGTCCTTCCATTGGCCAGTGTCTTTATCATTAACATGTTTCCTTCGGGTTCCATCCATTATCTAAAACCCAAAAAGAATAGTGTGAGAGGAAAAAAATCATACTAGGAAAACAACATAATCAAGGGGAGTAATTTCAATATATTACATCTTAGGTTTAATCCTAGGTTATTAATTAATGTTATCATAATTCTAGGACTATAACCTATACTTATACGTAACCATAGGGACATCCCTAGACATACCATATAAATATCACTAGGGATCTCACTAAAGATTTCGCATCCATGTTTCCAAAGGTTGACTAAACCTTTCCCTTGATACCAACTGTAGACACCCAACCTTCACATACATGGACGTTACATTAATTTTTCCTAATATGTAATACATAACAAAAATAGACACCCAAGGAACCGTAATATTTTAGTATCTTTGGAAACTTGTAACATAATCTTCCAATCATGGTGAAAGATCTTAAACATCTCCCAAAAATATCTTCCCCTTTTGTTTTTTTACCTAAAACCATTCCATATATCTTGGGGAAGAGAAAACATATAAAGCGTGAGATGGAATCCTAGGTAAGGGTAAACATGGAAAAATAAAATAATCCATAAACATTTGAATGTGAAAACATGAACATAATATTTAAACATCAAAATAATTAGAAATGACATAAAACATTGCTGTACATAAGGCATATATCATAAAGAAACATTAATCGGTGTAAAATAGAATAGGAATAAAACATGTAATTTTGGAAAACCATTAGGCACATGACATTATTTCCATAGTAGATAAGGCATTGCTTCCAAGACTATCATAGTGTACAAAGTCCATTACTGAACAGGGTTTACTTGCCATTCCAGCCCAGTATTACTGAACCGGATTTACTTTCCATTCCAGCCATGTTTGTCTCATGAGATATAATTATTTACCCAATTAATTTGAGGGAGATATAGGTCCCACCCATCTCATAATGAAATCATATTTACGTGTTCCATGAAACAATCATAAATCATTCATCATAGCCCAATGAATAAAATGGGTTTCATAAACATCATCGCATTTTAACATAATCTATATAAAACAAATGTATATAATTTCATCATAATAAAAATTAAACCATGTAAATAATAGAGACATTATACTTGAAACATTATCATACTAAATAATGTCATCTTAGATGGGAAATAGTTTTGATAAAACACTTGAAATGAATTCTTGAGGAAAATATCCTTTCTTCTTCAAAATCATTTTATTTTCTCAAAATGACATGAAATTTTAAAAGAAATGAATTTTGTTGAAAATAACCCTGAAATATTACAAAGTAAGCTTCATGGAAATAAGGCGTTATGAAACCATAAAAAAACTCATCCATGCCGTATAAGCTAAATAAAAACATTCTCCTCATACTTTTGCTGGAAAAGTCAAAAAGTACCTCGTATGGTAAACAATAGAAATATTCCTTACATACAATGTAGTAAAAGTAAAATATGGGTAAAAAAGACTTTAAACATACATGAAAACAATTTTAGAAAACATGGGAACAGATGATAAATATAACCCCCGTAATTACATATGAATAAACAATCTGGGATTAGAACGATATTGGAATAATTATCCCTTAACTTAGGTCTAATATTCTTTGAATGTATCGGAACCTCCTGTATATTGATTTAAATAATTTCATTGACTTATTCCAGAATCATATTCAATGTTATGATATCATATATTGCCATATTATTATCTTCTTATTAGTAATATTTCATTTCTACTTGTTATTCGGGTGTTCATTGCATTATTTTCTTATGCGTGTTTTGTAGAATAAATCATTATTCCTCTTTTTAGGTTATAGAGACTTTATTTACATAATGGTATTAGTGTAATATATATCATATTTATTCAATTAATTAATTTATATAATCATTATTCAATGAAGATCATGTAGAACGAGTCATATCACATCATGGAGGTGGTAGGTCGTACGTACGCACGAGCGATGATATCATTCCCATGATTGTGGAATTGTATTGAAGTGTATGGTGTATAATATTTGAGAATAAATATAACTTTAAAATAATCATATATATTTATTTCTTCCATCCTTATACCCATCCAAGTATGTTAGTGATGAAATAAAAGATTACACTATGTCGTGGAGACGGTAAGCCGTACATACGCATGCGCGGTGATTTCATTTTTTCATAGGATTGATAGAAGATAGAATATTGTTGTTTCATATCCATAATGAAAAATCAGTATACATGTGATACTAGAGTTATTACTTAATAATTAAACAACTCATATAGAGGAAGTAAGAGAAGAAACATGTCTGAAAGAATCGGTAAAGGATATTACCTCTTCTTCGACACGCCTCCTTTTAACCTTCTCATAGGGCACAAAATTTGGTCGTTGAAGACGACCAGGACCTATAGTAGGTTTCTACGGATCTTTAGAAGTAAAATGAGTAGATTTTGGATGAATATGAATGTTCAAAAATGGTGTGAAGTGGAGAGGGAGGAGGTTCCATTTGATAAGGGAGGAGAGGCGCACCTTCAGAAACCAAAACAATATTAATTTATAATATGTTCAAACCCTACATAAAAACCTCCAAAAATGACTCAATTAGAATATGAGATGAGAGAGGGTTTTAATATCATAAAACAATAAAATTTATAAATGTTTTATGTTCATTTTTAACCTTATCATTTTGATTTCTCTTTATTTAATCAATTTAATATTATTAGTTGTAATAATATTATAAATTTTAAATTGTAATAAATACATACTTATATGTTGTCAATTTCCCATATTTGGATATATTATAACTTTTTAGACCATATAATTTTCAATTTTTAATTTTTAATTTTTTTTTGATTTTTATATAATTTAATAATTTGTTATTTAAATAAAATACCAATAGTGTAAATTTTGACACTATTAATTTATTTGAATTTAAATAAATTAAACAGAGATAATATATTAAAAAAATATTTAATAGGTTCTTAAAATGTCATATTCATCTAAAAAAATCGTGTAAATGTTAATTATTTCATAAAATAATTATTTTAATATTTTTAAACCCATTTATTTGATATTTCTCTTAATATAATAATTACAACAACATTTTTGTATAATTATTTAATATAATTATTGGTTTCATATAAATTACAAATAAAATACCTTGATTAATATAAATATAATATATTTTAGAATAATACTTTGAGTATAATTTATCTTTTTTAAACACCCAACTGTTAAAATGTTATGTTTATTAAATTATAAAGGTGACAACTTTGACATCATTTAAAATAAAATAATATAAGTGTCATAATCGGTTTTATAAAGCACAAAATGGTCAAAAATTATACCTTTGGATTCTTGTGGTTTATATGTATATGACCAATAAATTTTGGCCATGTTTTCAGGCCTTTTATGGGTATTATAAGTCTAATAAAAACTATATTATTGATTTTTCACTAAATAAATAATTTCTGCAACATTAATGTATAAGCTATTAAGGTAATTATATATTTCTTAAAAATTAAAAATAAATTTCCATGATAAATAAAAAAAATTATCTTTCAAATGATTATTTATAACTGAATTTATATTCTGTATAATCTTATATTAAAGATAATTTAATTAATAATGTTTGAGTGAGACATATTTCACTTTCATTTAAATAAAATAAATTAAACGTCTTAATCACATACATGTGGGTTATAATAGATATAATTTCGACCCAATTATATTTTAGGAAGAAATTTAATCATCCAATTATACTAATACAAGTTTTAGGGTAATTTTATAATATTATTTTTACCCTTAATTACATAATTTACCTTTAATTGTGGAAAATAAAATTTCCCGTAATTACTATTGATAATGCCCAAAAAAAGTAGCCTATAAACATAATTTTAACCTACTAATTACAAATATGGAATCCATTTTTCCAAATTCAGAACATTAAATTTTCTGTAATCAATTTAAAATTAATCTTGTTGTCGAAAAAAACGGGTTCTTATTTAAAACATTACCAAAGATTGAAATGTTTTTACCTATTAATTCAATGTAAAATTAATGATAATGGAATAAATTATATTAAATAGTAAAAATATATTCTATTTATACTTTAAAACCATTCCATATTATAATTTCACCATAAAAGTTATCTTGATGAAAAAAGATGTTTTTAATTAAAATTTAGCGTATTTTTACTATTGATCAAAATATGAACGTTATCAAAAAAATATCAAAACATTATCCAAAGAAATTTTTTATGTACCTATTACAATTAATAAGTAAATTTTGTCATATTTAACTCATAAACAAGTCAAAAACTAGATTTAAGGTGGGTGCGCCATCAAAAGGCACCAAACCCGTATTTTTGGAAAAATATTTCCTTTATATGAAAAATTGATATTGTTCTCATTACTTGTTCTAAGAACTGATTAAGATAAATTATAATGTTATAAAAATCAAAATGTGGTAAATATTATTCATAATGGCTAGTTCATAATAATATTATATCAATATATCATTGTTTAGTGAAACTCGGTATTGCGTACAACACACACTATTGAGGAAGGTCGCTCTTGCATGCAACTTAAGGCAATAATAGTGTTTGCGTATAATACAAGCTAATATGGTGTTTTGTATAGCGCAAGCTAATATTTTTGTACCATAAAAAACAATACATTAATGTAATTATAAGTAATATTTCTCATAATATCTCGGGGAGTTACAATTATTCTTTTAAAAACTATTATGATTTACATATCCATTTCAGGATCTCTCTTTCTTGGATTTAAATTTCAAAAGTTACCAAATATGTAATATATTTTTTATCAATTTTCTTACCTTGATACAAATGTTATGTTATGCCACTATGTTATTTTATGAGGTTTATATACAAACACATATACATGTAATATCATGAATTTATTTATTATAATGATATTTAGGGTTTCATTTAATGTTATTCTTTCAATGTGCATCCTATTCAATGTTAGTAAAGTGGAAAAAATTTTATTTTACAATCTCATACTTTTTCATTATTTTTTATGATCATGATTCCAATGATAAAAAATGATAAATATCTCAAAAAAACTCAATAATGTTTATTATACTATGTTTACTTCAAGACAACACATTTTTTCCTTCATTTTACCATTTTTATATACTCAAGAGTTCAATATATTATTTTTAAGAAGAATTATGTATATTTATCTCTTCAATATAAAACATGTTTTTGTTTCAAAACCATATTTTCTAAATGTTTTTTAATAAACGTTTTTTATTTAATACATTTTTACCATTGTTTTTTTTAATGAATGAAATCTTCATGTTATTTTCGAATTAAATCAAATTTATATTTTTTCTATATATGTGAAAGGAATATTAATTTTAACATTTAATAAATTAATTGAATTTTATACCATCATGACCAATAATTCATTTGAAAAGTAACTTATAATAATCATTATTTATTTAAAAAGAAAATAATTTATAAACTTTTTTATGTATCAATTTTTTTCAAAGTGGAAATTAAATTATCCTAATAACAGTTTTTAAATGACCATTCAAAATCACTTTCCTTATTAAATGACATCCACTCATATTACCTCTGGATTACAAGGGATATTATTAAAGGATATCATTTTTATTTTTAATCTAAATGGATTGTGTTTATGATGGCACACTGTTTATGTAAATTGATTCTCTTCCACGAGTAACAAAAAATTGTAATTCATGTGAAACCTACTTCTATTCACATGTTATATTATGATGAAAATATGAAATGATTATAAAAAATATCTCTTTTATTAAGGATATGATGTTATAAAATACTTTGGAAACCTATTTTATTTCATGTGTTATTATTTGATTAATATTTTATGATCTTATGGCTCCCATACATGTGATTTTCATTATGTGATGGTTGGGACCTATATCTCCCTCCATTGCATTGGGTGAAGATTTATATCTCATGAAATATATTGGATTGTAATGGGTAGTGAACCAAGCTTAGTAGAGTAATTTTTTAATTTTCATGGTCCTGGGAGTGAACCTTGATTACTATGATGGTTTGGGGAGTGAACCAATTCTACAATGATATCCTCATTAGTGAACCTTGACTACTATAGAAATGATTTTCTATATTTATGTATATACCAACATTCATTACCTTATGCCATTTTTATTCTCTCAGTACTCATGTTATTTTATTCCCTTATGATTCATTTCTTATGAACATTCAGTATTTATTCCATGAGTAAAGATTATGATGTTTTTTATGTAGGTTATGGTTATCAATTTCTATTCACATGTTCTCATTCCCTTTAATTCATGTTATTTTTATTTATATCCCTTGTTTCCACTAACGGAGCATCTGATCTGAACCATTCTTATGTTTCATTACTCTAGGTTATGAAACATGTATTATGAGTTATATTTATAAGAAGGGTAGTCACTAAGAACTTAGTGGGAGATGATTTAGTTCAGATGTGAACTAGTTGTTTTCCCATTTCTCCAAAGGTACTATACCTTTATGATCCTCAAGCATGTGTCTTTGTAATGTAATGAATATTCTTATAAAATATGTAATATATATGTATTGAAATAATAGGTTACAATATTAAATAACCGTCCCACATAGCAGGAATATACCCACATGCTGTTAAATATCATGGAGTAAAAATTGTAACTGATACATACATGGGGTTGTTCAAGATAATATGGGTTATGCTAAATGAAACCTATTAGTATTTCATTATTAATTTTTTATCCAACCCTTAATTGGTTCATTACATAAGAAACATTCCCCAAGTGACCTATTTTTGTTTAGTTGTGCATATTGGAATTTATTTATATGGGTCTTCATGCCCAAGAAATAAAAGTACTAAAATTTATAATGGAATCCATTTTTTATAGTAATTTCAATTTAAAATATATATATATATATATTCATAATTTTTCAGTTCGATGAATTATTATTTCCATGTTATAAACATAAAATCCTTTCTAAGTTAAAATAGGTATTCATGTAACTATAACCTGATTTAACCTTCAGTCTACAAATATAAAAGGAACAGGTATGATGTTGCAATTATATGGGTCACCATTCCCCATTTTACACAAGCCCATTCAATTTATAAATTTAAAAATTGGATCATATTTATTTGCAACCAGTATTGTTTCATCCAATGTAACCAATGGTCCATCGCTCAAATAATTAAAAATTGGTTATAAAAATAGAATTTCACCATCAAGATATGCTAGAAAACACCATTTTGGTTGATTTAGACACCTTATATAATTGACATTCTATCATAATTAAAACTATAACACCCTGAGATTTTATGAATTATTTCTTTTCAAATTTATTTAATATTTTGTATATTTTTAATTTCCCACAACACTAAATATAGTTTTTTTATATGTTAAGGAAATATATATGATTTTTGGACAGTACACAAAAAACGTAGATTATATTTTTCTATACACATAACATACCGGTCTTCCGTTACAAGAAATAACTATTCTCTATGAAACATCATTTTATTATTATTTAAATGAGATAATAATAAATAAGAAATTAACCATAGTAATATGAGTACTAATAAATATTTTTTTAATATTATTTATATTGGGTTTCGATAGATAAATAATATTTAAAATAATTCATATAGTTGTGTTAGTATATCCTTTATTGTTATGATAATGTTATTTTCATGAAAGAACTACATTTTACGTTCTACTGTGAAAAATAATAAATTTAATTTTACAAACGTTAAGAAAATTTACTTGATAAAATAAACATAATTTTATAATTCATAATGTCCAAACTAGCTTAGAGTGATTTTTTTGGGATTTTACTATTCCTCCTTGAAGCCTCCCTTTTGGTATAAATCCATCCAAGATATCTCTTCACTAGAAACCAAAAGAAGTTATCCAAATAAGAGGTAACAACCTTCCTCATGTTCATTTAAATTAAATTTCTTTCTTTACCACAAAATTATTATTAATTATGACTAAATAATATCATCAATATCCTCAATATACTGAGAATTTTTTTACAAAAATGGTTGGACCTTCACTTACATATACTTCCTTTTAATGGGTAACAAACATATAGTTCTTGTGTACGGTGAACTTCCACCTCACGAAACAATGTTGTTCATTTTTACATTACTACATTTCATGGTTGGGAATTGTGTTGGACAATATATTTATAGATGATATATATGTTATCTATAATTTATTTATTCATCTATAATTTTTATATATAACATACCATTATGATGTCCATTTTGTGTAACTATGATAAATTTGTTTCCGGAAGTGTGGACTACCACCTCCTCAAAGAGATGTTATTCTTTCGTACTCTAAATGGAATGTTTAAAGGTTGGGTTCCGTAAATTTATATGATATGTATGAAATAATAATTCTACCTGAATTATTATATATATATACATACATATATATATATATCGTGTACTTTATTTCTTTTAGTACTATTACTAAATGGAAATAGCTTTCATGCCAACGTATGGAATACTGTCTCTAGGAATGGTGTATTAAATTTCATATTTCTATAATTTATGGATTTTTATAAATAATTATATAATGAATATACATGAAATTTATATCCTATTTTATATTTTTAAATCATGATATAAGTATGAATACCAAAAATATAAAAAATTAAGGCACATTCAAAAAATAAAGTGGATATTTCCCAAAGAGAAATCATAACTTATAATTGTTAATAAGAGGGTAACATAAATTCATAATAAACTTTATATATGTTATTATATATATGATTATGTTTAAGTAAAATATTTATATTAAGGTGGTATTTATTATATAAGAGGTTTTTATGATTACGAAGAGGTTCAAGACATAAGGTAAGGGGATTTTATCTCAGTTTTTTATTTTTATGAGATACATGTCTGATTCACCACATATTTATTTTATGTGGTGATTGTAATTCACATGAATATATTAAATGATTTTAATCGTTATTTTTATGGGTATTTACATATCAATTTTGGGATCTCTCTTTCATGGGGTATATTTTCAAGAGTTACCAAATCACTAAAGTTTTTTTGACTCAATTTTCTTTTTTGTGACACATTCATGAATGTCAAGAACCATGTTTCCAAAAAAAAATTCATGTTCATTTTAAATTAAAAAAATTTAAAAAAAATAATTGTTCCCAAGTTTCCTTTATATTATTTAAATGTATTTTCAATGAAATGGGTTTCAAATAATATTCAAACTTTCTTTTAAAATAAATGGTTTTGAGAACAATATTCAAGCTTCCATTTTAATGAATTGATTTTTAAAAATAATTTCAAGTTTATTTTATATGTTTACAATGAAAATAATATTCACGATTTTTTTATGTTTACATTTTAATTTATTATAGAAAAAATATATCAAAAGGCATTGTTTTATAAAAGAATTATTTTTAAGGAAAGGATATTATTCCTTAAGAAATACATTTAAATGGATATTTTTAAATTATTTTCTATATAATATTTCATCCATTTGAGTTAATCATGTACTTAATGGAAATGATCTAACGTTTCTATCAGTATTCTTTCTAAAAATTGTTTATCATTTGATGGAATGATGTTTAGGAAACCTAATTATTTTCATTGGTAAAATAAAACCCATTTCTCATTCATGGGTTATATTATTTTGAGGCTTATTTCTCTTTCCTGGGTTACATGAAACCGATTGTTTTCATGGGTTATTATTTGATAAAATTATTATCATATGTATATTTCTTCCCAATTTCAGATCTGAGTACATGTTTATAATAGCCATGTCACTTTATGGGATATGATATAGTGTTTATGATTCCCATCTATTTTAATGGGTTCTGGTGTGATGAAAGTCTTAATATATTTTGGAATATGTATGAATGATTATTTTACAAGAGGGGTGGGACATATGTATCCCTCCAATGCATTGGGTACTGATTTATATCTCATGAGATAATGATGGGAATCAAGTCAGCGAGATTGATCTATAAGGCCCCATAATTTAATGTAACATAATCTTGATTTACATAAAGAATTCACATTGATGATATTTTTATGTTTAGAGTTTCAAATAATTAGTCCATAACTATTACAAAATAATAAAAATATTACAAAGTATACAATTTTACTCAAAATCCATTTTTTATAACCTAAAACATTTCAAAATAAATCATGATTTCATCTTCTTGATAAAAATCTACATAACATTCATATTGGATTCTTCATTTCTTTTTCTCATAATTATACCCTATGGAAAAATATTTCAAAAACAAGGTATGAGCACAAAATTATTTGTAAGTGATATAAAATAAGGAATGAAACAATCAGTGCCTGAATACTTTAAACTCGTAAATGTTTTTTCACAAAATCGTACTATTCACCCATAAAACAAAAAATCATTAACATACCTCATGAAATAATTATATTCATAAAAAACCTCTTAGAAATTTTAAATTATTAAGGTAACTTGTGGTATCAAAATAATACATAAATTATAGCTTTCACAGCAACATAGGGTGTAACATTCATGGTTACATTTGGAATACCAATCACATTATATTTTTAAAATCTCTTTGGAGAAACTTTTTTTTACTCTATCTCATTAACCAATGAATTGGAGAGATATCACAAGATCACACACCCACATTTTGTCACTGAACCACCCATATACATAAGAAATTCCCGACAACCATAACATAATAATAACAAATTAACATTCATAAAGAAAAAATAGTATTTACAAATTTCAATCACAATATATCATTTTAAGATATAGACATAATAAGTCCACCATAAAAATCATTTTTATACCAAAATACATTAAAATGAAATATGGTATTTATTTTCATTTTAAAAACATTAAGTATTATAGATGGATCCAAATATCAAATAATGGTCACGGTGGTGAAAATAGAGTTTTCATTTCGTACGTTAAAAAACATTCCATTTTTGGTTTAGTAAAAATATTCATATAAAAAGATTCCTGTAAATAACCATTGAATGAAATTAAAATTCAATGTTATTAATTTTACACCGTATAAGATATGGTGGTGTATATTGTTGAAATATTCCTCAATGAAAGTAAATTTAGACGAAGTACCTTACCGTGAGTCTGACTCATCACGTTCGGTATTTATATTCCTATATAATAAACATAGGTTAATTTATACTTACTTGAGAACATTTTTTAATTTTATTATTACTTTTATGTCTGTTATTTCAATGTTATGAAAATTACATAATTATATATATTCATATCAAACGTTTTGTCGATATTTGGTACTTGAGTTGAAAATGAACATGGATTTGTGTCACTAGTCCATGTGGTCATAATTTCTTCATCTGTAGAATAATATTCTTGACATTATTATAATATTTATAAATAAATTATACCTTTAAATAAAATCATGATGTGTTTTTATGAAAATTTAACAACATTATAGTCTTGGAGACTGTATATTGTATATATGTATGAGAAATATTTTTCATTTTTCATTGATCATTTTAAAAAGAATTAAAGTATTAATTTTTCATTAAAAAATTATCATAACATCATTAATATCAAATTAATCATTTCTATAAATATATCATACAAGTGATATACTTAATAAAAATATGTCACATCGCTTTGTGGAGGTGATAGTTCACACATACACATGAACAACATTATCATTTTTATGTTCTTGGAAAATAATAATGTCCTTGATATATTATTATCATATAAATATTAATATATCATGAATAAAAAATATGAAAATTAATTCCATTATAAATTTTATAAGGTACTTTACACATTCAAAGTCAAAATAATTACCAAATCATGCCAAAAGACCAATTAATGAGTCATTAATGACATTTTTAGAGTTATCTCAAAAAATTGGTCAAATAATGGATTTTTAAAAAATATATATAATTTAAATATATATTTTATATTTTAAAATATGAATTATGTCAATTTTTACACTATTTATTACATCGATTTTTAAAAATAACATAACAACTTTATTCTTTAAAAAAATGCATTAACTCAATCCTAACATGTCATATTAATCAATAAAATTCATGTATGGAATAAAATATATAAAATAATATATATTTTAATATTATTAATATCATTTATTTTATTTTTTCATTAATAAATCAATTGATGCATCATGATTTTGTCATAATCGAATTTAAATATTTAATTCCTAAATTTTATAAATAAATTTACATGTTGTAGGTAATATTTTTATATATGTAGGGAGTATTCATAGTCAAAGATATCAATATATAACTATATACTAAAAATTTTAGTGAGAAGAAACATATTTATGATATATTTGACTTTACATTAAATTAAATTTAACACCTCAAGATTTCATAGTACGTTATTTCTTCAAAGTAATTCAATAACTTTCATTACACGCAACACAGAGTTCTAGCACACCATGACTTACCAAACAAGCCGATCAAAAGTGGTTGTTAATAGTATTAAATGAATTTTGAACTTTATATAATCCTTATAATTTTAGAATCCATATTTTGAGTTTCTTATACATAATGAAAGAACAAATAATTTTTTCTCAGATAAAAGAAATATTTTTCAAAAAATGCAATTTTACCGCATTTTAATGGAGAATCCTTTTCAAATCCAACATTTAAAACTTTTATATATTCAATTTGACAAAATATAATTCTTCTATAGAATATAGACATAAGAATTTAGTTTCAATAATGTTCTGGTTGTTTTCTGATAACTTTCATATTTGGGTGAATAGTGAAAAATACTATATTTTACCTGAAAACAACTTTTTTTAATCAAAATAATTTATATTCTTAAATTATAGATATTATTGGTATGGAATTATAAATAGAATATATTTTTACCATTTAATCCAATGATTCTCATTTTATGTAATTTCACATTGAAATTGGACATAAACAAGTGTCAAACATTTAATAGTTATTAAAAATATGCCTTATGGTTTTAAAAACGGGAATTAATTTTAAATTAATAAATGAAACTTTTATGTTTTTAATTTGGTAAAATAGACTTCATTTTTGGGTTCTTAATATCTAAATTATCTTAGAGTTATATTTTGGTACTTTTCTGATAACATTCATATTTTTATGAATAGTGAAAATTACTAAATTTTAATTAAAAACAAATTTTTTAATCAAAACGATTAATAATGATAAATTATGAATTTGAGTGATTTTGAAGTATAATTAGATTATAATTTTACCATTTAATCCAATTTTTTTCATTGTACATAATTTCATATTTAAACTGGACATAAGAAAGTGTCAATCTTTTAATAGTTATTACTTGTTAAAAACGCGCTTTTTGTTTCGACAATGGGAATTAATTTTAAAATAATTTCTGCCACTTATGTGTTTTGAATTTATAAAAATGGATTAAATATTTAGAATCAAGAGGTCCAAATTTTGTAAATAGGTAATTTTATTTTTAGACATTTTGAATAATTACTTCAGTAAATATTTTATTTATCGTGGTTAAAGGGTAAATCTGGTAAATAACGGTAAAAAATTAATATTATACTAAATTACCCTAAAACGTGTCCTAACCCTATTAGTTGATACATGTCCTACCATGGAAATATTTGGGTCGATTTTGGGACCCCATGGATCCACTTGTAAGTGATAATGACACTTTATATTAATTAAGATAAAGTAAATGCAAAAATGACATAAGCATATATCTTTAAAAAAAATTACATAAGGTTATATATGTTTTATTTTCTACTATAAATATTAATTAGAAATATAAGACGATTTCCTACATAATTGTATTTTTTTATATTTTTAGATATTCAATAATTAAATTAATTTATGACACAATAATGATGTAGTATTTTCCATAATAATAAAAGAATCAAATAAATGGTGTTATAAAAGTTAAAATAAATATAATTTGAATGTTTTGATGATGTAAACGAATTTTATTGGTTAATATTACATACTATTATTTCATAAATGAATTTTATTTTAATTAATAAAGTTTTTAGGAGTTTAACAAAAATCAATTATTAAATAGTGTCAAAATTGACATAAATGAGTTTTTAAAACAAATATTATATTATTAATTGATATTATATTTCTAAAAATCTAAGGATCGGCCAAAGGACTTATATCATGATAGGTGAATCATTAATGAAACACATGGGGGGTCTCTTGGATTTACATAGTAAGTTTATTAACTATATAATATAAAAATACAAAGTGACATAGTAAATGTCAAACTAATTAAATAAGAGTTAAAACCAAAAGATAAGGTTAATATAAAGACCCAATCCTGTCTAAAATATGTTTTTTGAATTATTTCAACACATAACTACCTTATACTTTTAATAATACGCTTTTTATCAATTAAAAACCGATTATTAGTTTATTATAAAGTAATACTTTACGTTTTTTCTAAAGAGCCCCTCATCCCCCTTCTAAAAGGACACCACTTCTAACCAATTACTCTAACTTCTCAAGAATTTTGGATCATCCAACCTCTTCCCAATTAAGCTCCATATATCTATATCCTCCTCATAGAAGCCTTATCTTAGGCAGAAGGCACATCAAAAGTCTTTTTTGGTTCAAAGCAAAGGGAGTTACCCAAATTAAAGGTAACAATTTCTCTTAGCTTCTTTTATTTTATTTTACTTCTACAACCCCAAACCTCTTCTTATTATTTTCTTTTGTAACAAAACCAGTATCCCAAATATTCTAGGATATTTTTATGAGAATTATTCTAACTACACTTACACACACCTCCATCTAATGGGTGAATAACATAATGTTTCTATGGATGGAAACCAAACGCCTCACGAAACGATGATTTTTCAATTATCTCATACCACCTCTCATGGTGTCCATTATGATGGAACTATAATTAAATAAAATATTAATGAAATTTATTTTATATATAAGCTTCTGTAATTCCATTTTATAGAATACCATTATTTGTTTCATGTTGTAAATATATACGATAATTTTATTTCAGGAAGTGCGGACTACCGCCCTCTCAATGTAATATGACTCGTTCATACCATACATGGAATGTATAAAGGATGGTGTTAATGAAATTAAGTAACACATATAAGATATTATATTATAATGGAATAATAATATACCTTTATATCATTTGGTTTTAATTCCTTTTAAAATGAAAAATTAAATGGAAGTAGCGTTCGTGCGTACGTACGGATTACCGTCTCCACGAACGCGATGAGATTCATTTCTCCATCATATCCATTCAAGAATAATTATCTTTTTATGATTAAAAGTAATTTCTAAGGACATTATATAATTCTGGATAGGAATAAGATAAAACATATCCATAACAAATACAGCTTATGTAAAGAAGCATATAAAGGAAAACGAATCAGTTAACACCTGAAATGATGATAATACTAAAATATTATTAAAAAAGCAATATTAAAAGATCATATATGATATCATATTTATGTATATGATTCTTGAATAATTTAATAACAATTATTTAACTATTATACAGGAGGTTAACCTACAATCTATCAAGGATAAGTACTCGGTAAGAATTTATTTCAAAATCTCTTCATTATCCGAGGTTGTTTATACGTAATAATCTACTGGGACGTATTTATCATACACATCCATGTTTCATAAAAATGTATTTCAAAACATTCTTACTATTTTACATAATATTGTTTAAATTCATTTATACCCTTGTTTTAATTTTTATAAGAAGTTTAAAAATGAATCTTTACGTCATTTTCCAAACAAAGTCCTTTTTAACCTTTTCGAAAAAATTAAGGTAAGAATGTATTTTTTAACTTATACTGTAAAAACCCATAAATTTCAAGGAAATTTTTTTCCCTTAAATTATTTGAAATTTTACGAGTACGCAGTTTCTGAAGGAACCTGATTCCAAGGCCTGGTGTGCCCGAAATAATTTTTTGAAGTTTTTTTAAGCTTAAATTAACACGCTTAAGCAGTTTTCCTGAAAAAGTGGAATAACTCTTAAATGGTTACTCGGATAAAAAATATGAGGGCACTGTTATGCTCAGGATGGTGGGTTTACCTTAGGAGTGACTTAAGTTTAGTCGGCATAGGCCTCCTGTGAGAAAACCCGAAAATGGCATAACCAAAAATAAAATAATTAAATAAAGTTATTTTATTTTTAAAATACTTATAACTCATGAATGGTAAATCGGATTAAAAATGTGATACCACCACTAAACTCATGAGGGTATTCTTTCCTTAAGCAGATACTATCTTTGGCCAGCGTAGGCCACCTGTGAAAGTTAGTTTTTCTCCGTAAATAAAATAATTAAGTGACAATTATATTATTGTAAAATTCATAACTTCTAAACGGTAACACTAATTGAAAATCTGAGAATATTGTTGGGTTTGTTGGGGTGTGTTTCTTCTAGGCAGAGCCTAACCTTGACCACAGTGGGTCGAGGGTGCTTGATAATAATTTTTTCCAAACTTTTTTTGGGGTATGTTCAGTAAATCTATAAGCGGGTTTCTCTATCTTTTGAAGTGGTGCTTGGAATTGAAATCTGAGGGCACCATTGAACTCGCAACGCGGGTTTTCCCTTAAGAAGAATTTCACCTCGACGGCAGATGATCGGGTATGAAAGTTAGTTTTTGGGGTTTTACATGGGTTAATAAAATAAAATAAGTGAATAATTTATTTTATTTTTTTAAACACTTTCTGTGCATATAAAAGTGGTTATAAGCTCCACATGGTAGTTGGTGGTGGAACCATCACACCCTAACCTCCCATTTAATTGGGAGGGAGAGGAAACCTCTCAACCCCCACATCAATTAATTTTATTTGTCGACGTAAAATTAATTTCACTGAATTAATTTTATGAGTTGACATAAAATTAATTGTTATCAGCTAATTTTATGTGTCGACGTGAAATTAATTGATGTCAGTTAATTTTATGTGTGGACGTGGAATTAACTGTTTTCAATTAATTTTATGTGTCGACATTAAATTAATTTTTGTCAATTAATTTTATGTGTCAACATAAAATTAATTCGTTTCATATGTTTTGATGCAGGCTATATGGGGGAAACTTCTTGGCATCCTCCCCTCTTAAGTTGTTCCAACGCACCTCTTAAATTGCGCCAACGCAATTTAATTCGCCTGACCCCCTTTTTAAATTAAGTAACTGCATCGTTAGAATTTAATAAGGTTCCAAATAAATGAATCGTCATAAATTCCATGATGGTTACATACCTCTCCCCCTCTCATATATATAGGGATCTTGGGAGAAGGTTTTTGGACGGCTTCACCAAGATACAAAGCGCTGGTAAAGTATCGTGACGCCTAACACTTGGAAAAATCATATCCTCTCCAACGAAGGACGTGATGAACGCCAACGACGATCTTCCACACGATTCTTCTTCAACCTTCCTTCTCCAGACACCTATCCTTCGCAACATCGTCAACGAATCGATGAAGCTCGGAATTGGGGACGTGTGGCGGACACGACGAATGATGGTCTTCATCATCTTCCTTCTGTGACACCGCCAATGAGCGACGAGCAAGAGGTAGGGGTTAATTCTTCGTTCAATTCTTCGTTCATGTATTATTTAACAAAATTTGTTGTTAAATGATTTTCTGATTGTTCTAAAAATAACGGGAGGAGGTCGGACCACACAAACATGACCGATCCTCCTCCCCTTTTGTTGTTGATCTTCTTCGTGGCTTGAAATGGAGGTGACGCGGTGTCGTTGCACCGCACGGGAATGAGAGAATCGCAGTCGTAGCGGGCCGCGGCGAAGGAGCGCAGCGCCGTCACGCCGCGCCAGTGAAGCTGAAGGAGGCCGCGGCCAAGAGCGGGCCACGGAGGAGGGGTGCGACACCATCACGCCCCGTCGGAGCACCATGAAGGGTCGCAGCCGGGGTGGGCCGCGGCAGAGGGGCGCGGCACCGTCGCGCCATGCCGGATGGGCAGGATCCGTGGCCTATGGCGGAAGCAGTTTAGAGGAGCGGCCGACCGAGCCGGCTGTTGGCACTAGCTAGAGGCAGGACCCCTCGGGTCATGTGGGTTCAATTAAGGTCGGCCTTAACGATCGGCGATTTCTTCAATCAAGGGGCAACCCCCCCCCCCACTGCATTCCGCTCGGCTGAGAGCCGAGCCGCCGGCGACGCGGGCCGGTCCAGCCACGCCCAGCCAGGACAGCCGTGCTAAGCCGGACCTCCGCGCCGGGCCGGGCCGCGCCTAACTGGGCTAGACCCAGACCCGGGTCGGCTAGACCCGGTTCGGGCCGACCCAGGGGGTATTGGGCCAGGTCGGACCGGGAAAAAATCCCCTGTTTTGGGACAGTTCCATTCAAACGCCCATAACATGGGCTACGAACCTCTGATAGATGCACCGTCAGTTGCGTTGGGATCCTTGAATCGAGACGGTAGTTTTTTTATATTACACTCAAGGTTTAAAATCACTTTGGGTATGGCCGAGTTTGTTCAAACACGAAACCAACCGGGCCCTCGAAGCGGAAACGCTTATAACTTGAGCCCCGGACGTCCGATTGACGCATCGTCTATCATGTTCAGTTACTATTGATGAGACAGAACTTTGTGATACATCAACTTTGTACTTATTAATAGTTTATGTATCGACCCCTTGGCTTGGGGAGCGGACCCTCCCGGAATCGAGCATGCTGTGTGCGGGAACCCTAGAGCTGGATGCGACGAAGATGACGACTTCCGTACAAGGATCCTCAGTGGGTTTGACGAGGACGTCTACCATACTAGGATCCTCAGTGGGTTCGACGAGGATGACTAATGTACTAGGATCCTCAGTGGGTTAGAAAAGGATGACTAACGTACTAGGATCCTATGTGGGTTCGATGAGGATGACTACCGTACTAGGATCCTCAGTGGGTTCGATGAGGACGACTAATGTACTAGGATCCTCAGTGGGTTTGACGAGGACGACTGCCGTACTAGAATCCTATGTGGGTTTGATGATGACGATTACCGTACTGGGATCCTCCGTGGGTTCAACGACAATGTCTACCGTGCTGGGATCCTCTGCGGGTTCGACGACGATGACTTTTGTACTAGGATCCTCTGTGGGTTCAGCAGCATTGTCGACTGTACTTGGATCCTCTGTGGGTTTGGCAGCGATGACTACTATACTTGGATCCTCTGTGGGTTCGGCAGTGACGACTTCTGTACTAGGATCCTACGTGGTATTAGCAGAGGAGATGATTTAGAGGATACATCTAATTACCTACACCTCTCTTCAAGAAGTAGTATACATGTGTGAGTTGAGTCTTGATTCTAAATCATTATCATTGATATGGTTGACTTGATTTCCTTTGTGGACTGGGTTGTGTTTTTCCTGTGTGAATTGAGTTGATCTATCCTTTGTGGACTGGTTTGTGTATTTCCTCTGTGGACTGAGTTGTGCTATCCTTTGTCGATTGGCGTGTTCTTTCCTTTGTGGACTGCGTGGTTCTTGGAAGTTGGAGATGAACTGTAACTAAGAAATTAGGTATATGTATGGGCATAGACCTATTTATTGTTGTTGATACTTCGTGATTGTATCTTTCCTTTGTGGTTTATCCTTCATGGATTCTGAGAGACCTTCGGGGGTCTCGGGGTCCCTACTGAGTATCGTATACTCACCCCTGCATGGGCTATGCCTACACTACGTGGTGTTGGATGTAGACGATGGAAAACACTGATCGAGGTGGAAGCTTATGGAGTTGGATGGTACTCAGAGGTGGACCACTTGGCGGTACGTACACGGAGCAGATGACTGGACCGAGGAGCTGTGGACGCTATCTTCACCCACCCTTCAGGTGGGAGTTTCGGAGGATGGCTCGGAGTTGCTACTTTACTTTTCTGCTACTGTATTTTCTTTCGGTTGGGTTTGTATTCTGGCCCATTTACTTTCCAGCACTTACTTTTGTACTCGGTTTACATAGAGTTTTCTTCAGCTTATGTACTCTATGGTGTTTGTTTTCTTATGTAAAAGCAAGGCCTCCCCTTTTACTGGGATTTACGCCTTTGGTGCTAGTCTCCAGCCACTAGCCTATGGGAGACGGGATTGGGATAGTCACGGCACGGGCCCCGAGGATGGGTCGTGACATATACGGCGGGTGAGGCTATTTTCCACCATTGTAAAATCTTCGAATATTCTCTTACAAGTTTATAATAATATTTTCAAAGTAAATGTCTTATTTTATAATTATGTGACTTTTAAATGATTTAAAAAAATGATAAATTTCTCTGAAATAGTTTTGATTTCATCTATGTCAACATCCTTTGATGGATTTTAAGCTTATTTGAAGTTGATTTATTATGATACAAAACATCCATATTTTATTGAAGGTTTTGTGATATGTTTTACTGTGGATGTGTTATTTTTATACCATTCATGGTTTATGGAGAATGTATTTACATTTCGTATGCTAGTTTTAATATGAATGTTTATGTTATGTTTAAACCTGTTCATATGAGGAATGCATTGGACTTAGTAAGTGACGAGTGGAGCCCGCTATAGATTCTTGATGCATCGGTAGGTCTCATGAGACAAATTAGTGTATTGGCACGAGGCCTTGCCAAAATCTTATTTGTAGTCTTGGAACGAGGCCTTGGCTACATGGTTATGATAGTCTTGCATTATGAATTCCATCATTATGAAAGTGGTTATTGATATTGTATGTGATTATTCAACTAGTAGAATAACCATGTGAATAATTAAATGGCATTATTTCATTTTATTTTTTCCATATTATGCTGAAGTTCAAGTTTAAAAGGCTTTTGTTTTAGTTATACACTACCTTAATTTTTTATTCTTATTCATGAAAGTTTCTACTATATTGTTATCCTTACTGGGCATTTGAGCTCACCCCATTATATTTATTATTTTTCCCAGGATGTGAAGAAGTATTTTATGAATGACCTGCAGGGATAGTATAAGGGGATATGAGTGTAGAGACAAGATGTTGTTGTAGTTTTTCACATTATGATATAATGTAAACTTTATGATTGTATCTAGTGATTCCAAGCTACTAAACTAATCGGTCTTTCAAGACTTGATCTTTTGGGATCATGCCAATGTCATGTAATAATGCACCAACTCTGGGTAACTCGGGTCAGGGAGTTACATTAAATGTTATAAATTTCATAACCACACCCAAGTGGAATCCAAAGCTCACAATTTTCACCCATGGAAGGCCTTGGTCGATAATAGCTCATAAAATAAGTTTATAACAATTTTTAGGGTAGTATTATATTATTATAACATTAATTTTACCTTTAATTACCATATTTACCTTTAACTGTGGAAACTAAAACACTAAAGTTATTATTCAACAAATAATTATTTTGATCTCATTCGACAAAATTTTTCTTACTGAGTACAACAATGTATGTCTATTTTTTTTAAATTAATTTAATTGATGTTAGAAAATTAGGTATAACACATATCTTATTGACGGATCAAGAAAACATGTCTTTTAAGAAAAACGTTCCAATGTTCACATTCTTTTTCTATTAAATTTTAATTTTAAATTGAATACAATGAACCACATTTTATTAGCTAATGAAAGCATCACCTAACAATACCTTAAAACTATTTAAAAGGATAATCTATCAATATAAATAAATAATATTAAAATTCAGTTTTGAATTAAAATGAAGTCTTTTTTAGTATTTATTAAAAAGTGAATATTACCAAAAGATATAAAAAATCAACCAAACTAAATTTTTTTGTGCTGCTTCCAATTAATTATTTTTATTTTTTTAATAGAACATATCAAAGTGAATAAAATTATATATAAAAAATATTTGACATAAAAAGTTGGTAAAACTAACTTTTAATAATATTAGAGTATTTTATGCTTAAAATTAGATTTATTCTCATTTTAAGCCTCCAAAATTTGTTAGAAGAAAGTGAAAATAAGTAACAAAATATTATAAACATTATATAGTCATTTATGTTCATTCTTGAAAATATAATGACTATGTGATAACTACCACATAAAATAATAATATTAATAGTATATTATTTTTCTGTATAACTCAGTCTAGAGGGCTACATAAAATTTCAAAGAAACTGATTATTGTGTATCTGGTAAGCTCTAAGACCTAGCAGACTATTAAAAATAAATTTAAAATATAAACTATAAATATTAATAGATATGAAATAGTATTATTTTATAATAAAATGGAGTTTACATCCATCCTAAAATTTATAAATTACATCCTCAAAATTTATTTACTTGTTAAATAAGTGGGGGTTTTTCCCCCTCATATAATTTTCAGATTCCTATGTTTCCTCTTCAACTATATAGTTTTTCCACAAAAACGTAACATGATAAATCACATTACTCCACAACACATTCTCTCAATGGTAATGAATGTGGACTTGTTATTCCTCATATGAAATATTATCTTTCAAATGAACAACTCCTAGACTAAAAACATCAAATGGATCTAGCATATAATTTATTAACATTGAATCCTGAAAAAAAAATTATGTACCTGGGATAATCTCAGAGGTAAAGCCACTATGTTGGAAACTGATCAAACTTTCTCTAGTATTTCATTATGTCCAATTAACCATGGAATCAACTACCATTTCTTACCAAAATGCATCAAACGTTTCCATGGAGAAACATTGTGAAAGACTTGATCACCTACCTCAAAAGAATGATTCGTCCTCTTGTTGTCCACATAAATTTTCTAAATGATCTGACCTATCCTCATGTGTTTCTAAATAAAATGATCTTTTTCTTACATATCTTATACCAATTATTGTCCCATCAACTTCCGTTCACCTACATCATCCCAAATATATTTATTTTGACACCACATTCCATATAATTCCTCAAATGGTGACATATGTATGATGGAATAAAATTTGTTATTATAAGAAAACTCAACCAAAGAAATATATTGATCCATACTTCCCTGGTAATCCATTGAACAAGAAAATAGCATATCCTTCTAGGTATGAATTTTTTTCGGTCTTCCCTTATGATTCTAGATGGAACGATTTATTGAAATTTAATTTAAAACTCGAAGACTTCTAAAGGCCTTTACATAAGTTAAAATTGAACTTGGGGTCATGATGAGATAAAATGGAGATGGAAACTCCATCAAACCTAACTATCTATATAATATAAAACTATGAAATTTGATTCATTGGTAGATTATCTCAAATGGGAAGAAAATAAACATATTTAGTCAATTGATCAATAATTACTCATATCACTTTGTTCCCATGAAAGTCTTTGGTAATTATACAACGAAATTCGTGGATATATTTTCCAATTTCAACTCTGAAACTATAAAAGGATAAAGCATCCTCTTTGGAAACTATTTCTCTTCTTAAACCTAAGGAAAATTCAAACACTTTACATTATAGTAAAAAATATCTCTTTTCATTCCATCCCAATAGTAATACTCTCGAAGGTCTATGTACATCTTAGTACATCCTGAATGAACCGAAAATGGATAACTATGAGTATCAAATAAAAACTATTTCTTCAATTTTTTATCATAAGGAACACATAATATCTACCCAAAATCAGGAAAAAAATCTCTATCAATGTTAAATTTAGGTTGCCTACCCTTCTGAACTCCTTTTTTGATAATTAACCATCATCCTTATATGATTTCTTAATTCTATTTGAAATAGATGATTACACTGAAACCTAAAACAAAACTATGGAATTTACTTCACTAACAACTTCCATTGCAATGTTTATCAAATAATTAACTAAAGGATCACATTCCAAATGTAACATGGTTAATGTACCATTACTTTTTCGACTGAAAGCATCGACCACATTATTTTACATTCTTGGATGGAAATGAATTATTTTATCATCATCCTTGATTAGTTCAAACCATCTTCTCTATCTCATGTTCTATTATTTGTATGTGAATAAATACTTCAATCTTTTGTAGTCAATATTTATTTCACATTTTACTCAATACAGATGATGCCTCCAAATTTTTAAAGAAGAAAATAGAGGATAATTCAAAATCATGTGTAAGGTAATTTAACTCTTGAGGTTTCAACTAACATAAAGCATAAGAAATTACCTAATCATTCTTCATTAGGACTCAATTAAGTCCTTTCAATGAATCAACACCATAGATAACAAATTCACCATTTCTGGAAGGTAGGCCAAAAACTTTATAATTCAACAATATATTTTTTAATTCTAGAAAAAAATTACCACATTATTATATTCGGATGAATATAACATCTTTTTTAGTTTACTTAGTCAGTGGGATAGATAATCTTGAAAAAGTTTTAGAAAACATTCAGTAATAGCCTGCTAACCCCAGAAAACTTCCAAACTCAATTATATTGGTAGGTCAGGTACATTATTTAACAAATTTCATTTTAGAAAGATCAATGGTTATTCTATATTTAGAAATAATTTGACTAAGGAAATAAATTTGTTGCAACCAAAATTCACTCTTGTGTAATTTTCCCAATAAAATCACTTATTTTATGGTTTTCAAAATAACTATTAGATGAATTTCATGCTCCTCTGAAATTTTAGAATATACCAAAATTTCATAAATAAATAAAACCATAAAATATCCAATAACAAATGAAATACTACATTAATAAGATCCATGAGTACATTCGGTGAATTAGTTAATCCAGTTGAAAAAACTACAAATTCATAATGGACATATCTTGTATAAAACAAAGTATTCGTAATGTCTGCGTCCTTTACATTCAACTAATGGTTCCTTGACATCAATTCAAACAACAACAAAATTATGATTCATAGTGCTGGTAAAAAATCATCAATATAAGGAAATTCATACTTTTTCTTAATATTGATGTTAATAAAGGATCTATAATCAATTCAATGCCTCTTGGAACCATATTTCGTTATAATAAACAAGACATGATCACTCCCTGGTGAAGTAATAGGTTGAATGAAACCTTTATCTAATAACTCTTGAAATTGATTCTTAAACTCCAAAATTTCCATTTGATCCATTCGATAAAGTTTTTTTGAAATTGGCTTATTATTATGAAATAAGAAAATAGTAAATTCTACTTTTTGGTCATGTATAATACTAGGAAATTGAAGAGGAAAAACATCTTGATACTCATTTACCACTGGAACATCATTAATCGAAACAGTTTATTTGTTTTTAACAATATGTTCAATGTAACATTCATTTCAAAAATTTAATAGTTTATCTGCTTCATGATATGTTATAAATGGTAAGGGTTCATTTTGGTTCACAAACTAAAATTATTTCTTAAAAGAAAACTATTAATTTCTATATTAAATCTTATCATAGTAATTCGAAATCCAATCTATACCCAGAATAACTTCAAGCTCTTCAAGAGGAAAAACCACAATGTTTTCAAGAAAACTATTTCCATAGATAAGTGTAGGACGATTATTATAATTTATTTTCTCCTCAAAATTTCCCCCATGTGTTTTTACTATAATTTATAGATTCATTTCATGAGTTGGAATTTCCAATTTACCGGAAAATTTCTCAGAAATGATAGAATGTGATGAACCTAAATCAAGCTGGACATTGACATAATCTGAATAAACAATAAATGTACCTGATACCACTACATTTGATGGCCCAATATATGCTAAAGTAGTTTAAAAGTATTTCACCACACCTTTACTCTTATATTCAGACTATATTCTATCAGTCAAATTCTTTATCAGACATTTGTTTTTATAAGGACCTATCTAATCCCACTTAATACATTTTAATGAATATAAATCATAGTTTTTCTTACCACTACCTTGATCTTTTTAGCATAGTTATGATCCTTGAATCTTATTTTACCACATCAAAAGCACATACCATAATTCATAATACATTCACCAATGTGTTTTTACTAAAAGTTTCACAAACTGTAAACTTGCACTTCATACTGTCAGGATTTTTGAATAATTATTCTCTTTTTCTCTCCAACTTGAGCTCTTATTCTGATATTTTTCAAAGAACACAAGATCATAATGAAAATCCATTTCCACCTTTTCCACACATTGAACAAGTTTTTCATAACTTCTGAACTCATAAGAATCTAGTGCCTTTCAATAAATTGTCTTAAATCATGAGTAAAAATGATTTATTTTATTATCAATATCCCAGAATAAATTTGAATCATACCATTTTAGTCGAGTGAATTTTTCATCGTAAGCAGCCACCGAGTAATCCTCCTTCCACGATTCCAAGAATTTTTTTCCATACTAAGTCATACCACTTTAGGAAAATATTTCTCAAGAAACATATTTTTTAATTCTCCCCAGTCAAGAGCATTAGTCTTTTCACTTTCATGATTATTCTTATCCTTTGACCACCGCTAATAGGCTTCACCTTCAAAATGGTAAAAAAGACTAATATTTTGATTTTATAAACACCTCATAACATAAAAAAAATTCTTATTCATTATTCCACCCTTCAAATAGAACATGGTCAGATAATCCTCTAAATAAGTGGGGGTGTTGCCTCATGAAATGATTCACTACCATCATATTCCTTTGTAGTTAATTTGGTTAATCTCATGCATGGAAATCACCACCCTTTATCACCTGATTTAATTGATCCATTGTAGCAACATAATGTTTTGTTATGATTTTAACCATCTCAATATACTAATTTAGAAGGATTTTTTTCTCTAGATGTCATCCCAACATTGCTTCCCTATTTCAACTGTTGAAAACAATTTAGAAAAATCATTTCTTAGATACAGAAACATTTTAATATTAAAATTATATGTAATTTAAATTTTACTAAAGTAAAATTTATTTATGAATGTCTTATTAAAAATATCATAACCCTTACAGTTATCTAAACTGGCCTCTAATACCAACTGTATGGACCCATCCATTAATGTTACATAATATTGAGTTAAATCAATAATTCTCATTAACGAGAAATTATGTTTTATATTTTTAGAGAATTAGCCCCTAACAATTACATAACCACTCAAATATTAAAATGTGTACCAATATACTCAATATCCATTTTTTAATAATCTAAAATATTTCAAAATAAATATTTTTTTGTTTTCCTTGATAAAAATATTTCCTATATTCATTTTGACATATTCTTATATCTTACCCATCATTATAACTTATGGAAAAACATTTCAAAAACATGGGATTTGCACAAAAAGATTAGTATAGGATATTAAATAAGTAATGAAACCATTATTCCATGAATACTTTAGACTCATGAATACGTTTTCAAAAAAATAATTCTATTCACAAATAAAACATAAACTCTTTAAAAAAAGTAATTAAATCATAAGATTCATGAAACGCCTCTTAAAAATAATAAATAATAAAGTTAACTTTCACATATATATCATACTAACATTGTAGATTCTACAAATACATAGGGATTAACCTTTAGGGCTACATTTGGAACACCCATCACAATATATTCTCTAAATCTCTTAGGAGAAACCTTATTGTTAAACATCATCTCAATACCCAATGAATTGGAGAGCTATAAAAAGCTCACATAACCTCATTTTATCAATTATCCACACATATACAAAATAAATTCCCAAGAACCATAACATAATCATAAAATATTAAAAAGCATAAAGGAAAAAACATTTACACATTTAAATCATAGGATATAATTTTAAGATATTGACATAATCAATCCATCCCAAAAATATTTTTCAATACTGAAATTCATGAAGTGGTAATATGATATATATTTTCCTTTTAAAAACATTAAGGGTTATATAGGAAGCAAAATATCAAATAATGATCACGGTGGTGGAAAAAGTCATTGTCTCCACTTGTGTTAAAAAAAATTCTTTTTCCCTTTAGAAAAACACTTCATAGAAAAATATTCCTTTCAAAAACCATTGAATAAAGTTAAAATTAAAAGAGTTTAATTATACATCGTATAAGAGAAGGTGTTTTATATTATTAAACTTTTCCTCAATGAATGGAGATTAGGATGAAGTCTCTTACCATGAGTCTGACACTTCACGTAAAATATTTATATTCATGAATAATAAACCTAGGATAATTTCAACATTATTTACAACATTTTTAATTTTTATTATTTCCTTAATATCACTGATTTCCATAATAACAAAAAACACAATTATTGAAGTTTATATCAAATGTTTTGTTGATATTTTGTATGTGAGTCAAAAATGAAAATGGTTTGATTTCACTAGTTCAAGTGTAAATTAATCCTTCATATCCATAATAATATTAATGAAATAATGATCCTTTTTATAAATAAATTATACCTTTAAATAAAGCCATGAATTGTGGTTATGAAAAATGAACGACATTATAATAATGGAGACGGTATGTTGTATGTACGCTTGAATAAAGTTTCACATTTTTCATTGATAGTTATGGAAATAATTTAAGAATTTTTTATCTTTAAATAATTATAATAACAACATTAATTTCATATTAATATTTTAAATATATATATATGTATCTCATAGGGGATGAATAAAAATGTGTCACATCGCTTTTGGAAGTAGATAGGTCACATGTACGCAAGAACGATGTTATGATTTGTTTGAACATGGAAAGAAAGAACATAATTAAGATATTATTGTCATAGATTTATTAATGTGTCATGAATATAAAATTTGAACATTAATTTCATTATTATATCCAGTTATGAGATATGGCTATGAGAATTGAATTAGATTGGTCGGTGGAGGTGATAGTTCACACATACACACGAATGATTAATTCCTTTCCCATTTAATGGATATGGAGATGGATTTAGGTAATGATATTAACATAATGAAAAAAATTATATTTTGGAGACTATATTTTTTATTTACTCATGGATTAATAATATTTAATGTAATTGGAAGAAGAAATAAAATAGAAACACTTAAATAAAACCATTAACTTTTGTTTAGAAAATCACGTTTCTTAACACATTAACACATCTACAAAGTGTGTTCTGCATAAAATAAGGCCTATAAATGTGGGGAGGGATTATTGGGAGGGTTTTTGGTAGTTAATTTTTTAAAACAAATTGTTTTTAAAGGCTTAGTAATATCTAGGAATGGGTTTCTTTTATAGGAGAGGGGTGGGCCACCCTTTTAATTATTATATGTAATAAATTAATATAACTTCTATTTCTATTAAATGTGGAATCAAGTGGATTTATTTAGAAAATGGGATAAGGAGAGGTAAAAATAAAATCATATAATGAGAATTAGGAGTGTTTTAAATAATTTTTAATCCTTATCATTTTTATTTAACCAGTTTAACTCTTACAGTTTTATCAAGAACTTTAAACTTTGATAGTTAAAATAATTACCATATCATGACAAACGACCATTGAATGAGACATTAATGAAATTTTTAGAGTTATCTAAATTTTTTTTTGAAATATTTGTTTTTTTATAAATTATATACCATTTAATTAAATATTTTATGTTTTAAAATATAAATTATGTCAATTTTGACACTATTCATTACAAGGCATTTTAAAAATATCATAAAAACATGATTCCTTCAAGAAAAGATACATTAAATCATTCATAACAAGTTATTGTAATCAATAAAATTCTTTTATATAATTAAATATATAGAATTATATTTTTTTAATATTATTAATACCATTTATTTGATTCTTTCTTTAATAAATCAATTACACCATCATGATTATGTCACAATTAAATTTAAATATTTAATTCGGAATAATTAAAAATAAATTAACACGTAGTAGGTAATATTTTTATATGTTTAGAGACTATTCATAATAAGATATATCCCTAGTATAACCCCATATTAAAATGTTTTAGTAACAAGAAACATATTTATGACATATTTTCCATTACATTAAATTAAATGTTATAAATCTCATAATCACACACATGAGGCTTCCAATGGTCACATTTTTTTCATGTATGTTCATGGTCGATAGTAACTCATCCAAAAATATTATGACAATTGTTTTGGAAATTTTACAATATTGTAATATTAATTCTACCTTTAATTACCCAATTTACATTTAACCATGGTAAATAAAATAGTAAAGTTACTATTCCCGAAAACATTATTTTCATTCTATTGGACCAATTTTTTCATATTGTGTACAACCATGTATGTCCATATTTAAAAATTAAACTCATAAAGTTGTTAAATAAGGCTTAAAACTAATCTTTTTGACGAATCGAGAGAAATTTATTTTAACTAAAACGTTCAAAAGTTCACATTGTTTTTCTATTAAATTGTAATTTTTAAATTCATCCGATGAACACAATTGGATTAATTGATAAAAACATAATTTAATTATACCTTAAAACCATGTAAAAAAGTTAATTTATCAGTATAAATAAATTATATGAAATGGGACTTTTGAATTAAATTGTAGTATTTTTCTCTATTCATTAAAAATGATTATTATAATAAAAATACCAAATAATCAACCAAATAAAATTTGTATTTCCCTATTTCAAATAAAAAGTTTATTTTGTGATATAAAATAAATTAATGATACAATATTTATATTTAATATGGGTTCACTATCAAAAGGCTGTAAAACTACCTTTTTGAAATATTAAAATATTTTATGCTTTAAATTTGATTTATTTTCATTATAAAAATCTAAAATTTATTGGATAAAGTTAAAAATATTAATAACCATAAGTAAACATAATATAGTTAGTTCAGTTCATTCTAGCCAATACAACGACTTGGAAATAACTACAATTTTAAATAATAATATTAATAATATATTATCTTCCGGTATAACTTAGTATTTGTGAAAAAAAATATTTCAGAGAACCCCATTGTTGTGTTTTGGGTATGATATTAGACATAGAATCCCAGTTAAAGTAAAATTAATATCTATTTCATAAATATTAATTGATATTAAAAAGTTCTATTTCATAATTACTTAGGATGTTACATGATCTACTATAGGATGATAGGGAAATCCAATCACTTTCAAGGAAAGGACTGTGACCAGGGATGGTGGTGCATCCCACCTAGTATGTGTATTCCCCATGAAAATGGAAGATGGGGAATACCAATACTCAATTGAAATATGGGAAAACCCAATATACTCTGAGAATATGGGGAAACTCAATCCATTATGGTAAGATGGGGAAACCTGGACCATTATAAGGAAAGGCATGTGACTAGGGACGGAGGAGGGTCTCGCACAATAGGTGCAGTCCCCATGAAGTGATCTGATAAATTCTAACATTGTTTCTTGACTTATAGAGAAATAAATTACATATTTATTTGAATTCCACAATTCTATGCCTTATTCATGTTTTATGATTTTAGGGCTTATGATCTGGTTTCTATTATGATTCAAGTCTTATGAACTACCATGATTTATTTCATGAATCATGTTTATGATCTTATGATATATAGGGTATGATCTTATCTTGTTATGATCACATTCCCATACCCCTATTATCATGTTGATGATTTCATGTCTTCCTTGTATACCCTTATTGAGCATATGAGCTCAAAACATTCTTATGTTCCCATTCCCCTGGTTATGAATAATGTTTTTAATTAAGAGTAGTAAATGGGATAATATTTTAAGAAGATTTCAAAGAACATTTACCAAAATAGAAGGATTTTTATCCATGTTTCAAAATCCACTAAACTCTTATAGTCCTCGGACATGTATTTTTTTAATGTGCTAAATTATAATCAGAAATGATGTAATATCCATGTTTTTTAAGAATGGGTTGCTATAGTTAGTATAAAAGGAAAGGTTTACTCGTCCTATGGAATGTAGGATGGGGAAACAGTTGTGATATCCCTAGGTATATTTCTTTATGGATATGTCTAGGGGTGTCTCTAAGGATAAGTCCAAGTATTAGTTAATGTTTGGTAAATTTTCCAAAAAAATGTGTAAAGAATAGATTGACTGGTTTCCTATAATTAAATCCTTATATTGATAATAAAATTGTATGTGTCCCTATAATAGATGTACCCAGGGTTAAAAATTCTAACAATGTGTGTCAGTCCTGACTCGAGTGTAACCTAGTACATGAAAATGAACCTTGATGCACACTTGGTTTGACTATCCTCAGGGATATTCTTTGAGAATTCGCAAACTCATCACAAACCACCAATAATAATTTAAAAATAAGTTGTTTATGAATATCCTAGTATAAAACTAGGGTGTCATAGATTATATAAGGTTTCATAATTTAGACATCCTATAAGTTTTTTTTTCATATTATGGCATTCCCCAATATGATAATTATTTCTCATCCTATACTTTTTTGTTTTAATCAATAGTTTGAACCAGAAAGAAACTTTTTAATGGTGAATGTGATAGATAATTAAATGATTATTCTCCCAAAAATATAAATTCTATGGTAGTTGGAATGAAAAACCATGTAGTTATTCTCACACAACTCTCTTAATCTATGAATCATGATGGAATTCAATATGAGCTATTGGGGGAACAAATTTATGTTGATTTCTCCAAGAATAAACACCTCTCTAATTTTAGTGGGTCTTATGATCCACTTGTTTTGGAACAATATCTGAATACCAATGATATTATATTATCCTTTCTCTAGTGTTTAGATCATGATAAATTCATTATGAAATTTTTTCGGTTAGATGGTGAAACAGACCAGTGGTGGAATCTAATCAATAATATGAGGATGAAAGATAAAATTAATTACACGGATTTGGATGATTTCATTAAATAATTCTATATTAATTAAATTCCTCATGTTCTTCATACGAATATGGAAATGTTGTTTTTGAGTTGAAGCTAATGGATGATGAATCAGTATGTATCTATGAGGAAAATTAAAATATACTAGTGGGGTAATCTTATGGTATTATCATTGAACCAAAAATTATAGTTGATAGTTTATTATGTGGCTTAAATCCAAGTCTCAAAATTTAATTGGCCATAATATACATTAGTATTTATTAATATATTATTTGTTGTAAAATAAAATTTGAAATAGAAGTTGGAGCTACATATCAATATCAATATTTTAATAAGAAAAGAAGACAGAGTTTAATGAAAAATCTAAAAACTATACAGGGAAGAAATGTTTCAAACATATATATACCAAACTATAGTAAGGATAACATAAGATAGTGAATGAATTTAATAATAAGTCTTCTCATGTGTGGGAAGCCTGATCACCGATCAGAAGAATGTAGAACAAATATAAAGGAGATACTCAATGAAATGAATAGAGAGAAAGTTGAATAGAATGAACCACCCACAATTCAGTGTTTCAAGTGAATTAAGTTTGGGAACTATGAATATAAATGACACAATACAAGGGCTTATATGGATTATAATACAAAAAATCCTACATGTAAAAATGATAAAGTCAAATATTATGAAGTCACGATGGATGAAGTGAATAATGATATTTAAGGAAAAACATATCCCCCTAGTTAGGAAGTACGTGTTTTATTTATTATGAATAAGTCCAACGATAATCTTATAATTCATCCATTAGTGTTTATTTTTGTGATTATATCCCACTATATGGATTTTGGAATAATATAGTCATATATAATGTTCCATGAGTGAAGGGATGAACCAAAGTATCCAATAAACAATGTTTTTGGTATAATATAATAAAATATTTAAGGAATAAATGATGCATTATATTTTGGAAAAGTTATAAGGATAACCATTAGTGGAATAGAATATGGTAATATTTAGGTAAGAAATTTGAGACTAAATTAACCTCTCGATGTATGAGAATTTATTTATATAGGATAGCTACTAATAACCCTAATATTTTGATAATGACAAACGAAATGATATATCATTAAATTAATGGATCTAAGGTTTTTGAAAATACTTTAAGAATGAAACATTCACATATATTTCTTAAAGTAAGGTATGAAGTGGTAATAGGTCAACGCACAATCAAAAGGTTTTATTTTTCATATTAAAAGTAATAAAATCAAGTAAGAATATTTCGTTTTGTACTTAGATAGTAAAATAATTCCACTATGGGAAGGATATTATAAAATATTTATCCTAATACCATTATTTCTATAGAACCACAATTATTATAAATCATCTTAGTCCTATCTTCTTGGGTCCTTAACATTCCATTGATCATTCAATCCTTGATGATAAATTATTATTGTAACTCTATATAGTTAATTAACATTTCTTCCATGACCAACCACTACTCCCAACCTATGTTCTCCTATAAGGAAACCTGATTATGAATTACATAGGGAAACCATTTTAATTATACCATTTCTTTTAAAGAAAATTTTGGAATTAATTTTTTCTATGTGTTTTTCTATGAATGGATCATTCAATTATTAAACCTTTGTAATCCCATGTGAATTTTTGAGGGCCAAATCATTTTAAGGGCGGTATAATGTATCACCCCAAGATTTGGTGAATCATTATATTCTAAATAATTTAATATTTTTTATATTTTTCATTTCACTAAACACTGAATATAGTTTTTTATATTAAATAACCACATTTAGTTGAAGTAAACTGTAGACAAGAATTATATTTTCTTGTGGTACACGCCACACTAACTCAGCTTATGTTACATAGAACATTGAGAATCTACGAAATATCTTTTTATTATTATTTAAACAAGATATTAATAACTTGTACATTAAAAATAGTAATATTAGTAGTAATAACTAATTTTTTGTAATTATTTATAACAATTTTATATAGATAAATCATATTGATGACAGGTCATAAAATATTTTTATTAATATTATTATAGGGTTGAAAACACTATTTTCTTAGAAGAATATCTTTTTATGTCCTTATATGAAAAATTATAAAATAAATTTTAGAAAATTTTAAGAAATATTTTTTATACAAGAATTTCTTTAATTCATATTTTTAACAGTATCTTAAGGTTATTTTTTGTGATTTTTCTAGGAAACATCTTTTTTGGATGAATAAGGAAAAATACTGAATTTTAATTCAAAACATCTTTTCTGTATAATTTATTTATACAGTTAAATAATATTATATGTTGTTTTGAATGTAAAAATAGATCAATTATACATATATTAATAATGTTTAGGTAATTAAAATAGTTTTTTACTGATTTTAGATATGAAATAGTAATGAACATTTGAACATTATCACATTAAAAACCCTATTTATCCCCACGTCTGCAGGATTAGCATTAAACATAATTTTTATGATTCCATGAATTGAATTAGAAAAATGAAAATAAATGGTTTTCATAGGTATAAAATTTTTATTCTAATAATATAAACTTTATTTTTGACAAAAAATAATAGTTAACATGAATAACTATAATTATAGCGATTAACATAAAATTAAGTTTAATAAAGGATTAAACCTTAAACTTAAGGGCCCAAAATACCTATAAACATATAAAACACATATTTCAGGGATATGTTTATTATATAAACCTTACATTATTGAGTTTGGTCAGTTTTCAGGATTTTTTGGCTAAAAACATGGGTACACCTAACTTGTTTTAAAAAATGCAATGTGTGTCCCCTCCCTCCCTTATAAAATGCCACCACCTATCACCTATCTTCAAACCTCTCAAACCACAAAATTTAATTCAATATATTACCAATTAAATTCAAAAAATATATCAATTCTGACTTCATTCATTCGTTTGGGTATAAATCCAACCAAGGAATCCCTTTGGTGCGAACCAAAAGGAGTTACCCAAAGAATAGGTAACATCCTTCCTCAAGATCCTTTCCATTATTTTATTTCTCTACTACATAAATTATTCTATTTCCATCATTAAATAATTGAAAAATTATACACAACATACTAATATATTTTTATTATAAATTTTAAAACCTACACTTACACGTAATTACATTTAATGGGTAATGAACCTACCATTCTTTTGTATTGTTCACTACCGCCTCACGAAATGATGTTGTTTTTTTACTATATCACCTTTTATGGTTGGTAATTGTTATGGAAAAATGTTTATATATGTTATATTTTATATTTGTAATGTCTTTAATCGACTTTAATTTTTATATTTAACATACCTTTATGCTTTCCATTTTATGTAACTACGACAATTTCATTTGGGGAAGTGTGGACTACCACCTCCTCAAAACGAATTGATTCATTCACACTCTACATGGAATGTATTAAACATGGCTTTAGTGAATGTATATGATATATATTAAATACAAATTCTATTGTAATTAGTATATATATACATATAAATATATTTAAATTACTTTCTTTATTTTCAAAATGATAATTAAATGGAAACACCATTCGTGTGTACGTACGGCCTACCATCTCTATGAATAGTGTCCTTCATTTCATATTTATATATTTAGTAAATTTTTAAAAATACATATATACATAATATAAATTAAATTAATATCATATATTAAATTTTATAAATCAAGTTATAAATTTGAGGACTACAAACATAACAAATTAAGACACGTGCAAAAAACAAATCTGATTTTACCGGAACAGAAAACATAACATGGAATTGTTAATAAGTGGGTAATATAATGTCATAATCAAATAATATATGATATTAGATATAATAATATGGTTCTATAAAATATTTAAAATAAAATAATATTTATCATACATGATGTGTTTATGATTATGAAAAGATCCAAGATATAAGGTAAGAAAATTCCATCTCAATTTTTATTTCCATGAGATAACTATATTATTCACAACTCATTTATTTTGTGTGGTTATTATACTAACCATGAATGTATTCTATTATTATTATACTTAATATTATTGTTATTTCAATATAAATTTTACAATCTTCTTTTCATGGGGTATATGTTTCAAGAGTTAACATATTGTTAAAGTAGTTTTGTATCAATTTTCTTTCATTGAGACGCATGGAATAAACTTCAAGAACCAAGCTTTAAAAAATGATCATTTAAGATAACATTCAGGTAAAAAGGATTTCTAAAATGTTTTGGGGTTTAAAATATTCCTTTATATGTTTTTAAATTATTTTTGATGTATTTTTTTTCAAAAATGTTTTCAATTTTCTTTTATTTATTTTTAAGAAAAATGATTTTAAAAATGTTTTTATGATTCTATTATATATTTTGAGAGAAAATGTTTTTCAAAAAAATTTATATTTTGAAATTATTTTTTAAAATAAAGTATATTTTTCCTTAAATTGTTTTTTAGGATATTTAAATTTATTTTCCATATTATAGGACTTCCATTGGGGTTACTCGTGACTTTCTAGGAAATGATCTAATGGTTTCATTCATATTCTTTCTCTAAATGGATGAGGTCATGATGGAATTTGGTTTTTGAAACCCACTTACATTAATGGGTTATATGAAACCATTTTTTCTTTCATGGGTTATATTCTTATGAAACGTATTTATCTTTTATTGGTCACTTGAATTTGAAACCGTCGTCTTTTCAAGGGTTATACATTGATGAAATGGTTTTGATGCCAATGTTTTTCTATAGGTTGGGATTTGATTACATGTTTAAAACAACCATTTCATTCGTGGGTTATAAAAGGATGTTTATGAAACCCATCTCTTTTATGGGTTATGATGTGATAAATATTATATTTTCTTAGGGAAAATGTAGGCATAATTTAATTATTAGATGGATGGGACCTATGTATCCCTCTAATGCATGGGGTAAGGGTTTATGTCTCATGAGATAATGATTAGAATCAAGACGAGGAGATTGATCTATAGTGGAAAGATAGAGAAACGTGATACCTTTCTAGGAAAGGACTGTGACTATAGATAATACTTTGTCTTACCTAGTAAGAGGATTTACCACGAAGATGGAATACGAGTAAGCCTGATTCACTATGGGAAGATAGTAAAACATGATCCACTATGGGAAGATAGGGAAACTCAATCCAATATTTAAATATGGGGAATTTGGGTCCCTTATAATGAAAGGAATATGACAAGGGATGAAGGTGTGTCTCCCCCATTCGTTCTAGTCCCCATGAAGTTCCCTAATACGTTTTATCAATGTTTCTTGACTTATAGGGAATGATATTACATGTTTACGTGAATTCCAAAATTCCAGATCTTATTCATATAATATGATTTCATGGATTATGATCATTTATCCATTATGATTCATTTCTTATGAACTTTTAAGATTAATTCCATGATTAATTTTTATGTTCTTATGATATGTATGGAATGATATTCTAATGATATGATCATGTTATCATACTACTATGATCATATTTATGCTTAGATGTATCCCATGTTTACCCTTTTTTAGAATATGAGATCACCCATTTCTTATGATTCCTTCCCTAGGTTATGAATAATGGTTTTACATAGGATTAATAAAGATTATAATCTTTAAGGAATATGTCCAAGGTCATTAACCAAATTAGAAGAATGTGTTCAAAATTTCCAAAGACAATAACCTATTATGGTCCTCCGACATGTATTTTTCTAATGTGGTTAATAGTCATCTTAAATGATGTAATATCAAGGTATGTTAATTATGGGTCATAATAAAAATGATTCATTCTATCAATGGAAAATAATATATAGTGACCCAAGATTTTTACGTATGAAATTTCAAGATTTTAAGCATAATTATACTATAGAGTACAAGCCAAGTATCGTTAAGTCTAGTGTCTTGGAAGACTATGTACATCAAACATAAAACAAGGGGCTATAAAAAACATCTTTAATTAATCTCCATAAAGTGATCCTAACTTACTTTGTTCCCTTATATCTGTATTGGGTACCCTGGGGAACACATCAACAAAGGGATAAGCTGAAAATCCCAGTAAGGGAATGAACGTAAGGATACATCTTAAGCACATGAGTTAGGAGGCATGACATAATGATATCCAAAGCATGGAACATATGGAATCATATCATATAAGAATAGGAACATATAAACATGTAACTACATAAATGTGGCAGAATCATAAAACTTTTCTTTGATACAGGTCAAGGCTAACCGCCAATCCCATTTCCAATTTTAGTATGGGTCAAGGCTAACAGTTGACCCCGTCTCACATGGAATCTCATGATACTTAACCTTACCCAATGAATTGGAGTGCTATCTAGGGGCACCCATCTAAAAAATTTCATTAATATTCTTACCACATAAATAATCTTTCCTCATAAATAATCATACATAATTAACCATACATGAACATAAGGGTGCCCATGGAAAGAATTAGGTACCACAACCAAGAAAAAAATCATAACCAAATGGTGTATCATGAAAGTGTCCATGAATGAAAGATATTAGAACATACATGGATTTTAATAAGGTAAAATATGCATATGACATCATAAGTGATGTCAAAAAGAAGTGATAATATAAAATAAATGCATTTGAATAACATTAGCATTAAAACATTTTTGTGTGGTTTTAAAGAAAATTGTATAGATATTTTAAAATAGAAAAGAGGAAAATCTTTTATATAAAACCATAATTGAAAAAAGTAAGTTTTCATAATAGTAATAATTATTTTATAAAGAAAATCGTGGATTTAAAATAGAGGATAGAGTTTACTTGAAATTGGGTAACAATTTGGGAAGTTCCCTTAAAAGAGGTTTGTTTATCGAAAAGTTATAAGGAAGGAATCTTTTAAAAACATATATATCACAAAAATAGAGTTACGAAAGGGTCATCATAAATTTATTTTTTAAAACTAAATATCATTTATAATATTTAAATAAATAGATAAGATAGCTCTATTTTGATATAAATAAAGATAAGCCAACTCCAAAAAACAAACAAGGTTTGGGTAGAATTCATTACGGTTTTATCGGCATAGTGTCGGGTGTACCTAAGAAGGATTGATGAGAGATATGAGGTGTTTATCATGACTTATAAAAACATGATTTAAGTATGGGGAGGTGCGAAAACATATCACATAATTTGGTATTACACAAAAAATGGCACAGCAAAAAGGAAAATCTTGATTAAGAGTGAAATAGAGAGGATACCTTACCATAAATATGTTGGCGTTCTCCACCAGTTATTAAATACCTGAATAAACAAATTAGGTTTATTAATTAATAATTCCAGAACCTATCCTATATTTAATTGGTTTAGTATAATCAATTTATGTTCATTTATAACTGTTTTGATTGGTTATGAGGTTCAATTTCACTGTTCGGGCTCGTTTGTTTACTGGGTTTTAATGACCAGTTCTCCTATATTCATGTTTGAATAAACATGTAAGATAAAAGTGGTTTTCCAGAATTGAATTTATTATCTATTATTGAACATACAGTTGATTAAATTGTTCTAAATTTAATTTGGTTACTTATAGTGATGTAAAATTATTAAATAAAAACATAGTGACAACTGTTTTGTTAATCGGTGGGTTTGATTACAAAGAACATGTTTTGCTTTATATCATTTCAAAAAAAGTATTAGAGAACAAAAAAAAGATATATTACATATATAATAATCTGGTTCAACCATAACACAAATGTTTTCATGACCATAATTAAATATGATAATAGAAATTGGTAAACCATTATCCTTGAATGAGCTAAATTTACACATCTCAAACGACGCTTTCATTTATTTCAAATAAAAGGTGAGGAAAAAAGAGAAGATAATGAAATATCCCATTAGAATAAAAAATTTCAATTATATTTATGTTAATTTAATTATCAAACTATTTGGGTTAAGGGAGGTTTCGAAAAAAACAAAAAGAAAAGAACTTAAAAGAAATGAAGGAATGTGAAAGAAAAATTTACCTCCGGATACTTCCTCCTTTAAAAACCTCTTAAGGGGAGATGTTTTGGTATTTGGAAGTGGATAATAGATTTTTTAAGTAGGGAAGGTTCTTGGGGAGATATTTGGGCAGAATATTGGCAGGGAAAAAGGCTTTAGAGTAGTTAAGAAAAGAGGGAGTGAAGGAGGTTTTACAGTGGAAGAGAAGAGGGTTTTCATAATTTTTTAATCATTAGTTTATTATTTTTTCACAATACTAGTAATAAAAATTATTCCATGACCATGAATAGTAATAAACGCAAGTTAATTCGAACCAAAGGCCATTTACATCATCCATGACTCAATCATGATGCAGAAATTAAGGTTTTATCATTTATTGTGAATGGTCGGATTTTACTATTCATCAAAAATTCAAGTATTTCAGAAAAATATCCAAAATTCACCCTGACCATTTTTCAATGTGTAGAATCAAAAAATTAATTCCATTTCTCAAAATTAATTCTCTAAATATGTAAAATTTAATATTTAATTAAAATCATGATTTATTATCAAAAACCAATTTTATAACATTCAATTACTTATTCCAAAATATAGGTTTATCATACTTATAACTTGAATATTAATTATATATTAATAGATGTAAGGTTAATATTCATTAGGGTATATCAATATTCATAAGGGTATGTTAATATTCATAAGGGTAAGTTATTTTTCACCAAAAATTACGTTTTTCTTATCAGAATCCAAATAACATACTGATCGCAATCGTGTAAGCCAGATTTTTAAAATTCCAAACATAGAAGTGAAAAACTTAGGTTTAAAGGTCACTTAGCACTTATAAGTTCATTATGTTGTGTTTTCATGTGATTTTATGACATATTAATAATAAAATAATTTCCATTTATAAAACACCATGTTGTTACATAATACCAATAAATATGATAATAATAATGGAAAGATCTTATGTGTGAATGAATCACTATAAACAATTTAGAAAATAAACTATGAAAGGTATATACATCATTGTGCATCTAAAAATTGAAAATTTAATATAAATTTAATGAAATATGAATATAATCTTAATTTATTTGTTCCTATAATCATTCATGAAATTATACTTCATCTTCATATTAGTAAAAGTGTAAAAAACTATAAATTAGCCAATAGTTTAAATACACCTATCACTAAAGGTGAGATATCAATTAACTGTAATAGAAGTATCATAAATAACCTCATCCCTTGAGACATTATATTTATCTCATATTTGGTTTATTTTGAACTACAAACTTTCTATTTACCAAGTACTTACACATTTCTAGTCTCATATCTATTATCCCAAAATAGTAACACAAAATAAAAAGAATATCTTATACAACCTTGTAACTTCCTAACTTGTGAGCCTTTAAAATGGTTCCCTAGAGATTTTTGTCACATTGAATCAAGATATCCTCCATTAAACCTATTTTATACCAACTAATAGAGTGGTTATGAAGGTTTTACATTGGGGATACTATACCCTTTTGATCAAAAATATGTTCAGCAGAAGAAATAGTGAATAAAAGCAGTAGAAAAAAACTAAATTTACATAAATAATAACTCAATAATTAATCAGGCATAAACATAATATAATGAACATAAATAGACATAAATTATATGATATAATATATAGAACTAAAAAAAATAATGAATCAACAAATAAAAGACACAAACTCTAGAAAGGAAGATCGAGTGCATTCTCAGCTGCAAATCTCAGTGTCCAATTTCCCTAAGTAAAATAACATGGACCACAAAATAGAATACTAAATATATAAACATGAGGTATGTTTGGCTAATAAACGGTGGGATGAAAAAGGAATGTGATATAATTAGTGTTCCACCACCAATGGTGTATAATGAAATTTATTATGTGAGTATAAAATAAATATATCTTCAAGTATAAGAATTAAAAAGTGAAATGAAATAAATAAATGTGATCATATCGGCTGAGGTTCCTTGAAGTAAGTTGGCTAAACATGCCTTCTATGGACTAATATAGTTTAAAATTGAATATGTGTGACCAATTTTATATATATAAGTATGCCAATATATATAAATATGTATGTCTATGTATTCACTACATACAAAGGGTCGTGTATAGTCATATATATTGTTATGTAGTGGTAGCTAGGACCCAAGGTGTAACTCAAGAATCCAGGAATAGTCAAAGGAGACTCATGGAATAATAATAAGTGGAACCATTCTAGAATATCACAAAAATTATTTTTATTCCCATCTATCACAATAAGGTACTCTATTCCCAGGTATCATAATCATGGATTCAATTCCTGAGTATCACAATAAGGGATTCCATGCCCAAGTATCAAAGTAAGGGATGCCATTCCTGAGTATCAAAAAGGATATTCCATTCTTAAGTATCATAATCGGATATTTACTACCTATATATATAAATAATGAATGGAATTCCCATGAATAACAAGGGACTCCATTCCCATTTACAGTTAAAACAAATGCTTTTTATCATTTCATTTATAATTACTAAGGAGGGGAAAGTGATATGTTCTTACCATTCACTATTCATTTAGACAAATTATAAAAATTATATTTATTAACTAATAATAAATATTCCCATATACATTAAATTTACATATATCAATTCAATTACTTCCATTTAGTTAACCATTTTCTTTGGATAAGGCATTGCAACTCCCAGGTGGTTTTCTTAAAAATTTGGAGTAAGGCATATAGTCTATATCATAATCAATTTAACTATGAAATTAGACATTAAATTTATAAATACATATATTCCCTGAGAAATGAAAATATGTTATTATAATTCATAAGGATGCATTCCATTTAAAATATTCCAATTCAATTTGATTAATAAGATTGACCTATTTGAAACTTCAACTGTACTGTAAGTTATTAAGGACCAAGGGTAATATCTAAATCATTTAATTAATTTTTTATTTTATTAACATGATGAGACATTTAAATAACTCTACCAAGGTTTATTTTCTATTTTATATCATTGAACTCAATCCATATAAAGGGGTGTTCAGGTAAATCATGTTGGTGGTTCAAACAATTAAAATTATAGTATTCATATTTTAGGAGAAATGCATGGAAAGACCAGCAGGTGGCACAACAACATATTTTATAAACAAGAGATAATTCAATTGAAAGAAAATATTCTACCTATATTATGATTATGATTGTGTAATCATCCATTAACTGGATTTGATTCAATTAATATTGGATTAAATAAGAATAATTTTCAAACACCCAAAAAATTAGGGAAAAGATCTTGAACAATGATTGCATCAAAAGAGAGAAGAAAAATAGATAAATGAGTCATGAGGAGTTATAAAAATACCAATATGAATCCAATATGACATTTAGGTAATTTTTTTCTTTAAATGACTTTAAAATATATTAAAAAATACTTTTAGTGCCAGATAATGAGATGGCATGTGATTCAATGGTCTGTTGAGCCCAAAATTAATTTTATAAAAATATTAAATAGATTATATATCATGTGATCATTATTTTTAAATGAAAATGTAATATATCTTGAGTATCGTCTTTAATATTAAATTAGAAATAATATTTGAATCAAGATAATGTGGTTTACCCTAGGCATGACCCATTGTCACTCGACGCCAGACTTCCAGATGAGCAATCCATTAGCGGTTGTATCTAAAATAAAATAAACTATTATTTATTTATTTTCACTTAAATTACATAAATATAATCCACTATAAATATTATATTATGAAATTTCTATAAGGTTAGTTACATAACCCTATGAGTATTCATAGGGGATCTCTGAAGACCATCATTGGTGGATCAAGATCAGACAATGATCGATGGTCAGATCAAGGTGAATTGAAAGGTTATAGATGTAGTTGTTTGCACTCAACATAGGGTGGTTCATTATTCATCAATTATTTATCCAATATTGGGTTAGGAATCATAAATTTCATTTTCTTATATGAATTAAATTATTGATCATGTTCATATATAATATTCTTTTATATTCCCTTAACCTAATCCTTCAGATGATAAAGTATATTGAATTAATTTTTTTATTCAATTTATTCTAAGTAATTACATGTTTATCTCACCTAATATCCCCATATTATGATATGTTTTCAAGAAAACATGTTCAATTATTGATAAAAAATTTATACCTTTAGGACACCTATTCTTTGAGTTTATTATTACTGGGGTATGAGGGCATGGTTCGACATTGTCGAGCATATACCAATGTGATTAAAGCCACAAATTCATATCAGAAGCATGAAAAATGATTGTATTAGTGATATTTAGACATATAAGGATGGATTATAGCTATAAGATATGGATTTTTGGATTCAAGATCCTAGTGGCTGATGGAGATGACATGAGAGGTGTCCAAGACACTTTTTCAAATCTTTATTGGTGGACAAATTCTAATTTAAAGACACTAGAGGGTCAAGATAAAAAAAAGGAGTTGGTTCGCTTAAATTTTGTGTGGTAAAATGTAGAATTAAATATTAAAGGATAAATATCTTCCAAATATTTGAAAAGTGGATTATTGTTTAAGAACACAACTAAACTATTTGTAATCTAATGAAGAAACTCTATATCGACCCACCAAGTTGTGGTGTCTTGGGTTTTGGGGAAGATTATGTTCAAACACAATGTGGCTAAGCCACACACCCTAAAACCCTTTCTTAGAATCCAGGTCATGTACCTACTTCACCATCCTATAACCCTGCATGTAAGGACTAACCATGTACTCTTAGAGTACCAGAGCACCACTTTGCATAAACAGGTCGGTACCCAGGAATGGTCAGGTACACAATCATGAGCACATGGCTTAGCCCCAATAGTTCTTAGAATACTGTGTAGTTCCCTTATGTTTCATGTAGTACTCTATGGATATAAGTATTTAAACTAGTGAGAACATAAGAAAGAGGCCATCTTAGGTCACACTCCATGTGACCTCTCAAATACATTACGTAATTAGTAACAAAAAATCCACCTCTAATATCTCTTTCATTTGAACTCAGATTTTGGCCTATGAATAGCCTATAAAGATCATTTTTTAATATAATTTGATGGTGGAATTCAGAGTGAATTTTGAAGAAATTGTGTGAGATATTCCATGTTTGATTCTTCTTTAGGTGATGATTGATGATGACAGAGATTGGGAAGGATCATTATATAGATTTGGGGGTTAGAAACCCCCTATTGTTCCATGGTGTGGATACACCATACTCCCATACATAAAAATTAGTACACCCCGTAATGACTTTGTAATGATTCCTATGCTTTCTAATGGGTACCACCCTTATGTATTGGGGCTTGGGTTATCTAACTAGTGGGTGGTACCCCCTTATGGACATGGGAATGATTCTTCTACCTACTGAGTATTACCCTCCTTATGTACTAGAGAATTGATCCTCTACCAACTATGTGGTACCCCCATACACACTAGATCATGGGTACACTACATGAAGGTTATACCCCTGACATTGTATCATAATGGTGGCGTGTGCGTACTCTACATGGTTACTTCATAAAAAATAAATGTGAGATACTGGGAATTTATAGAGGAACCTTGGAACTCTTAAAAGACTATAATTTTTTGAAGGAATATGAGATCTAGATCCCCTTTTCTCTCTCAGTAGGTTTTATTATATGATAATACATATATATATATATATATATTTAATTATATTTCATTTTCCACATTATTTGCTATGAGATCGATGCTTTTATTTTATCTTCTATTTCTCCCTATTTAGTTTTTTAGGTGTCCAAAAAGGTATGTATATACTCACCCATTCATGTGATTTTCCCACATGTGTTGTATCTTATACAGAACATAGAGAGATTTTGAGGGTGATTGTTGGTGCTTAGTAATGCTCTAGTGTTTAAACCACGTATGGTGGTTAGGATTGGAGATCAGGATATAGACTCTCTCAAATTTTTATTTCACATTATTGTTAGGTTGGGACATCTTTTCTAGGTGGACATGTATTTCTCCCTTTTCAATTTGGTTTACTATGTCCAACTATTTTTTATCCCCTAGAGGTAATTAAATAAATGGTTTTACTATAGATTTTATTATCTTTTATTATTAATCATATGCACATCTACATAGAGATAAGTGGGTGCATGTGTATATATACATTAGTAAAAGGAATCCCATATTAGTTATTCATTCTCATCAATTTTCACCATACCCTGGATAATGGAGGGAGTATTGGGGTATTTTTATCTTGTCCTTCCACCATCCATGTCAGTGTCGGTGGTTTGGGTTGTGATAGATTGGAATCAGAGCAAGTTCGAACTCAAGATGGTGTTTAGAGTTTATTCCCCTAATGAGGGTTGGTTGGAAACTTATGAAAATGATTCCAAAGGGTATCAACTATATTTTTTAAGATATTGAACCCAATTTTGGTGTGGGGGATAGTGTATTAATTCCATGAGGACTCTAATTATCTTTCTCTTACTCTTTATATGTATTTATTGGTTGAAAGTAATACTGGTATAGACATCATATAGAATTGAGTCCTTTGACTGCCCTTATTGAATCATCTACCCATATATATATATATATTATCAATAATTATGGAACATCATTCATATTATAGGATGTATTAACAAATACATCTATTGATGTTTACATATTATATTTTGGATTTGGACCCCAGTGAGTGACGAGGCCTCCTTAAAGTGGCCTAGTAATGAGGCGTCCTTTCTTTACGATGGTATAAAGGTGTCCATTTCTCCTAATGATTAGTTTGTAGACCCACATCCTATAGTTTAGGTGGATTCATCATTTAAAACTATGTTATGGAGGATCATCTAATATTGGATAATAATCCATAGGGTTGGATCATTTATCATGAGCTTCAATTGTGGATATTGCATGGGATACAGGGTTAACAGGACTCGTCGACAGCAGGAGGGTGACACATGTTTCCTCATAGGAAGTACCATTAGTCATAGAGACCTCAAGGATATAACATTATTCCATGAATTGATATTTTCTATTATTTTTATAGGTACACACATCTCATGTGGGATTCTCAGAATTTTCATGTTTCAGTCGGAGAGGAAGTCAACGAATTACCTAGGTTGAGGCAGTTTCTAGATCAACGAGGTTCATAGTTTAATGGATGTGATGAATGAGTTGGTGGACTAGTAGGAGGTCGTTGGTTCTTTGGTTTGATGATACCAAAACCACCCCCATGTGGACCACTCCAATCATAGTAATCTAGTGGTTAGAATATTAGATATATGTTGGCACTGAATTTTATTTTACTAAAGGCTCTAGAAGTGTTTTGAGGTATGATATATGTTCCTTATACATATATTTATTGTTTTTATACCCAGGTATGAGAAAATAATTTGCCTCGTTTTTTACTATTTTCAATGGAGACATATGGAATTAAATGATTCTCATGTTGGTGATGTTTTCCATACCTTTAGACATACAATAAAGATGGAAAATCCCATAATGATATGCATTCTTGAGACATTATTCAAATTTGTGTGGGTTAGTCAATAACACCCAAAGAGGATATTGTTGAGGTTTGGTGGATGAGTTCATATGATTATTTAGGGATTATTTTTTTAGTTCTATGGTTTTGGAGAAACCCCTATGTTATTTAAAAAATATGGAATGGGAAAAAATATTTCCAAGTAGTTAGAGTTGGTAGATGCTTCAGGTGTGGTTTGAGGTATGATGTGTATCTTAACTACCCTAGTTTCATTTTTCACCCAAAATCATGATCCCACTTTTCTATAATAATATCCCATATTTAGGAAATGGTGACACTAGTTGATCCATTTTTATTGACCATTGGATTTGGGTATCTTGTAGGGATGATCATTTATCACACGTTTTTAAGGACAGAATGGAATGACCTTATGTGGAGAGAGGCAGCCTCACATGGAATCTCTTTGTGGTGGCAGTTAGAACCTAGAATATTTTCCCTAATAATGTATTGGTCCCCCCACCTGTTCTCTGTTAAATTATACTATTGATTGTGGGGATGTTTTTATCTTACTGGGACAGTTTTTTTCCTCCTTTGATAATGAGTGATCCTGGGAAGATATTGGTGATATCATGTTAAGGAGGTTTTGACCAAATTCATATTAGTTGGATATTATTAACTTAGGATATATGGATGTTGTGGAGGAGGATATTGACATCATTCCAAATGATGTTCCAAGTGTATGTCCACACCCAAAGATAGGATTCTATGAGGACATTAATTATGTATCACCACTTATTTTTGTAATAGAGTATTATATTTCACACATTGGGATTAATAATTTAGTGGTCCATACAAGAGTATACTGAGAATGGGGTTCTCAGATACCCAATGTGTTCATCTGGGAAGCCCAAACATGTTCTCCTGAGAGGTGAATTGGTGCATGAGGTTGGGTTTGAATTGATTTAACATCAAACATGTGATTTGAGGGAGTGTATACACTCTAGATAATAATTGATTTATTCAAATAGTGGTTTTGTTTGAATTAGTTCTCAATTATTGACCTCAAGGAAGATTATAATCATCAATAGTTTTGGAGTAAGATATACCAAAACTATATTTACAAGGATAGGGTGGATTTTATAAGTTCATGGTGACACCGTATGACATTTTTTATACCTTATTTGATTTTTAAGACTTATGGACTATATCCTTAAACCATTATGGTCTAGTTTGTTGTAGTTTTCTGTCTAAGGGTATGGAGGAACTATCTTCAAGTATTGATTTTTTTTACTTACAACATCAAAGTTTCCAGTACGTATTAATGCATAGAGATATGAACATGAGATAAAATATTCAATTTTAGATCTTATACTACTATTATTTTGAGATGTCAATAATATTATAAGATAAAAGGTGGAATCTTCTCTCAGTAAGAATTATCATTATTTTCTAGTAAAGGATGCTTCTGGGTAGGTGGATTAAATACATTTAAACCTAGTGAGGGAGTGGGGTTCAGTTTATATTTAGTTGATGGTGTTAACTCGTTATATTCTATATCATGGGTGGGAGGCTCATTTAGGATAGATAGAATATGATTTCATAATGGAATGGATATCCTTACTATTTTTCACTAGATGGAAACAACGACTTAGGGAATCACATCATGCTTTTATTAGGGGGAATGGTGGTTTTGGAAGCGATGTGAGTGGAGGTGATGAGGTAGATTCAAAATCATCATTTGGTTTTACATTATATTATAGGTTAGATGTACAAGTACATTTAGAAGAAATTTTGGTGGTATGTCTTCAGGTAGAGGGTTGAGGAGTTAATCTCTCGGTGTCTCACATGTCAGTAGGTAAAGATTGAGCACCAGGTTTCGGTAGGTTTGTTGCAGCTTCTTGAGATCATGTAGTTGAAATGGGATGGAATTTCCTTGGAATTTTTGAATGGGCTAAATTTAATAGTGATATTCCCTGATCCCATCTAGGACATATTTTACCAAATTACCAAGTTAGCGTGCTTCCTTGCTATTAGGGAGTATAGTTCAGGGGAGAGTTTGGGGTAGTTGTACCTGTGGGAGATCATCCTACTTCATGGGGTACCATTTATGATTGTATATGACAATTATTTAATTTTCACATCAATGTTGTGAAGAATCCAATACAATGAATTATGGACCCATTTTAGGATGAGTACATATGTTCACCCCTATATAGATGGTCAGATGAATTGCACTATCGAGGTGCTAGAGGATATGATGAGGGGTTATGGGTTATCCAGTGCCAGAGTAGGGAGGATATCTTAACATTGGTATATTTTCTTATAATAATATATTTCACTCTACTATTGGGAAAAACATTTTTAGTCCCTATATAAGAGATAATGAATATTTCCCTTATACTAGAATGATATCATTGAGTTATGTATTATTTGGAAAAAGATGGATTAGGTGATGATTGTGATGGTCCATGTCATTCATAAGTGTATGAGGACCTCCTATAGTAGGCCTAATGTTTTATTGATTAATTTTGTAGGCCCATCGAGTTCTATTAAGGAGGCCATATTTTACTGAGAGTCTCTCCATGATGATGATTGCGAAGATTCATATTGGGAATCAAGTTATCCCTGAGGTTCATTTGGATGTTTGAGAAACCATTAAGTGTTGGTGATGTTTCATACTGCCAAGACTTACCACCATAGCTAGATAGGGTGCATAAAATTATCTATGTATTGTCGCTAAGGAGATAAATTCATGATCCTAGGAACATTATTGAATGGAGAGATCTAGACATCAAGGATGGAGAAACCTTTAAATAATAACTAGTGGAAATTTAAGACATGTAGGAGAGGATCCTATATGGATGGACCATTACCTTGGTTCATTTTTTGTGGGATCATGAGATCATGAATGAGTGATCATAATATTATGAGATCCAGATACAGTCTTAGTATCACTACAATTTATCTTTTTTTGTGATTTTTTCTGATGAAAATATTTGAATGAGGGAATAATGCAGTGATTATTTTCTTCTTGTATGTCATTGAAATATATTATGATGTATTTTTAAGGCCTAGAACTAAAATTATAGTCCATTCCAAAACCTGGTGGTCCTTTAATTAACATTAAATAAATATTAAATATATTTTATATCACCCACACATAGTTTTTCTAAAAAATGTAATATTTCAAAGTTGGTATCCTGGATTTGAAATTTTAGACCACAGTTGAATACAGAGTGTGGGGTTTATCAATGGTGTAACAAAAATAAGGCCTTTATCGTATGTTTGGATAGGTAAATTATTGAAAATTATTTTTAAATTAAAATTAATGATAAATTTATTTATTTTTATATAAATTATCGAAATATAGTCTTATATAAATGTTTCATTATGAAATTTATCTAGGTTCAATAACTTAAACCTGGGATGTTTTTGAGAGGAGGACTAATGACCTTCATTGGGAATTTTTGATCAGACAACGATCAATGATTGGATCAAGGTGGATTGATAGACTTTGGACACAGTGGATCATCCTTATCATTGGTGAATGAATTCCTCAGCAAAAATCAATCCAATATTTAAGAAGGTATCTTCAACGCTAATTTTCTCCCTTGCTTAAAATATTGATCATGTCTTTATCTACTATTATTTGATCCTCCATTAACATAATACCTCACTTGAGCCTATGTATCTAGTTAACTTCTATATTTAATTTTTTCTTTGTTATCCTTTTTTTCTCAAACTAGATATCCCCAATCAATGATCATCGTCTAAGAATTATTGTCCAATAATTGATAAAGATCTTTTTCCCTCCCCCCCCCCCCTATTCTTCAAATTCATGTTCATTACACTATGGGTACACTATTCAATATTTTCCATTGGGACCGAGCATGATAGTAGCCTTAGATTCCTAGAGGAACATCACATAATAATTGGACTTGATTGTTTCAGAAATATTAGGACAGATTGTGGGAAGTGTTGAAGGTTTTATAGGTCTAGGATCTGATGCATCGATGGCGGAGGAAAAGGTTTATGTTGAACATGCTATGGGATTATTATGGGTGCATGGATTCTTATTTTTGGTCATAGACATGCCAAAATAGATTAATACAGATGTTTTTATAACATTTGGGTGGTTAAATGGTGTATTTAGGGGTATGAGATCCATTTCTTGAAAACACGTGGGGAAAAATATTTTCGATGAGAAATGTGACTACATGGCACGTAATATGATTAAAAAAGCATTAAATCCGCCTATCTATGAAAGATAGGGTTTTGGGAAGATAAGGATCCTATTTTTTGTGGATGGGATGCACACAATGTGACCCTCCCCATGAATCTAGGTCATATACCTGGTATACAAGCCTAGGAACCCATGTTATAGAACATGAAGTGTACTCTTTGAATAAATGGTTATGACTTTAAGGACATGGGATGGTACATGGGCATGACTACGTACACAGTCAAGAGTACACAACTCATTCGTGAGAGGCTAATACATTCCATTTAGTTCCCTTACAAGCCATGTATTGTTACTTTTCATGCAATATGTGTTTTGGGGAGGAGTAGGATAGGAGGTTATGTCAGGTCACACACCGTGTGACCCCCATTCATTTAATGTAATTATTTATGAACCATATACATCACATATCATCTATTTTTACATAAATTTTGGTTTATAAGTATCCTTTTTTTTGTTTTTTCCATGTACAATGTGATGGTGGCCTTCATTGTTACTTATGAGATATGATGCAAGACTTTTTGAGCATGATGCTTCTTTAGGCAATTCTGAAAGATGGTAGTGATTAGGCAGGATCATCAGAGAGAGGTTGGGATTGGAAAACCCGAAATCATACCAAGGTGTGGGTCTCCCATTATACTCTACCAACTGAGTTTCACCACCCTTATATATTAGGGTGTGGGTCCTCAATGTATTAAGTGGTACCCCCTCTTATATTATATCATGTGGCTCATGTACCTACTGAGTGGTACCCCCATAGACTGAGGTGGGCATCCTCTTCCAACTGAGTGGTACCCCCTTTAAGACTAAGGCATGGTTCCACTACCTAATAAGTGGTACCCCCTAAAATAATATGGTGTGGTTCCTCTACATACTCAGAGGTACCCCCATACAGACTAAGGTGTGGGTCATACTTGTACTGAGTTGTTTTCCCATTATGCACTAGTTCATGGTTCAACTACCAACTGAGTGGTACCCCCTTACACATTATGGATTGGGTCCTCTTCATGGAGGTTCTCCCACTAGATTGAGCGAAATAATGGAGAGGTGTATATCATTTACATGGTTACTTATTAGTAAATACAGGTGAGCTATTGGGCATCGTTGATGGACATTTGGAACTATTAGAAGACTCATCATTCAAGGATGGGTTTTGCTATAGAGATATGTGTTTCTAAAAATATGTGGTTTCTTATATGAGAATATATATATATATACATTTCATTCATTTGGTTTCATTTCCCTATTTCTTTTGGGATGGGATGACTAATTCTATCTTTTCTTTTTTTACTCTCTTTTATTTCTAAGGCATCCAAATGTATATGTATATAATCTCCCATGAATTTGATTTTCCCACACATGTCATGACTTATAAATATAACTGGCATATTATAAATTGTATAGATGAACCTTAGGGATAATCTAGTTTATAAATCACATACGGTGGTCGATCATGGAGGTCAGGAGTTGAACCCACTAAGATTTTATTTTCCAGTAGTGATCAAGTTGGGACGTCATTTCTAGGGGGGCGTATTTTTACCTTTTCATTTTTTCACTCTATCACCCTCTTTTGTTTTTATAAGGGTAATTACTTTCATGGTTTTTATTCTAGTGTTTAATTTATTTTATTATTATTAATATTTAATTCTTTAAAGACATGGTTGGGTGCTTCTGTTTGTGTTTATAGAAAAAGTTTCTAAAGTCCTAAAATATTAGTTTTTCTTTTTGGTACAAGTCTCTTACCCCTGGACTATAGAGGAGGGAATGGGGTAGTCTTGACTCAACCTTCCACTAACCATGCAGGACCTAGTGATTCTGGTCTTGTCATAATTAATTTTGTTCAATTGTGATATCAAATGAGGGATAAATCGCCATGGGAATAGGAGGATGATGGATGTATGTGGGGGAGACCTCGTAGGATAATGAAATATAAGGAATGGGTCAAACCCTTTAATTCAGGAGATGGAATCATAGTAAAATCGCACAATTTAATGAGGCACACTATTTGGCTAAATGTTTTCCCAAAATAATTGCATAGACATGCACCACTACTGGTTAAGTGGTTCTAGCCATACAAGATAAGTGCGTGATTTTAAAATAATGAATAGCCCATTCAGAGATATTTTCCAAGTTCTCTTCCCTCTCAAGATTAGGAACACCATTAGAAAAACTATTGATCAAAATGTAATGCACATAAAATCTATTATATTGGGTTTAATGGCTATCTTATCCACCTCACCTAATTAAAAAAACTATATCTCTTAATAAAAATTGTCACATGGAATGTTCTAACTATGAACCTAGGTTTGCCCATCTGAAAAAAAAGTTTTTAATTTCAATGATCTTGAAATGCATCCATAATTCCACAAAACCATTCAAGCCTTAACGAATATCCAAATAAAATACATCTAAGTGATCTGACTCTCATAATTCCAATACAATGATTAATTTAATATTCACCCCTTCCACCAAATGAAAATATCAAATTACCATAGTATTTTCAACTTGATCTGAAACATAGGAAACTAAACTTCCAACTGAATTATTAACTATAGTAAGACACCATGAAACAATATGTAATGTTTCAATATAGTGTAAATATTATATAAAGATGATGGATCAACCAAATTCGGGTTCACTATGAAGATGAAAGAGGGATTTGCGGTTAGACTTTCTATTTGGGGGGCTAGTAACACTGTATCATGGATGGTCAAATCACCGTTCAAGTTGGCTAGAAATCCACATGCCTTGGCCAGGGATTGCATCATGGAAAAACCTTAGGGTATCTATATATCGAGCTACCTCGTTACTAACACAACTATGATGTTGTAAGGGTGTATTTCACCTCATCCCCATGAGTTTTGTCACATCCTACACATAGGGGTGTAATGTGATATCTCCAAGGGGCCATGTAGAAATAGTTCTTGATCCTCACTAAATGTACATAAAATTCATTAAGTTTTAATATGTGTTTCTATGATTTATTGGTCATATATTACTTGGTTAATTTATTTTATAATATAAGCTACATTTATCTTTATTTTTTAAATTTACATTTAAAATGTATTACTCACATCCCATTTAAAAAACAAATTTTTGAACAATATCTATTCATAATTTCAATTAAAAATTTCAAGATCATATTTAAAAATGTAGAATATTTTTTCCCATTTCATGAAATGGGATATTCACAAAGACTATAGCCATATTAGGAATGAAATTCCAAAATTTCTATGTAAAGTATATTGGACCTTAGGACACGAAAATGAGTTCGGATACCATAACAAACATACAATAAAGATTAAATTTTAAATCAAGATATAATACATCAAATAAAATATTTCTTTCATTTATCTGTGAGGATAATTCTTCCATTTAAACTGTGAGATAGGTAGATTATATTGAATTGAAAATTCAGGCCTAGATCTAAAGAACAAAAAATTTATCTCACCATTACAACATATCCAAATTCATTCCTCATCATGATCATTTTAGTGGCCTAATGGATGGGTATAAATTGACATCCTAGGATCAAGAAAATAGGCTCAGATTTACTATTTATGGTGGAATTGGAGGATAAAATAGAACCTTGGAAATATTGTATTTCCTTGTAATGTTATCTTATGATGTTTTTCTCTTAATGGTTTTCTTCATTAGTAAGTTGTATAAAATCATTATAGTTTTCCAGTTTTTGTTCTTTTATATTCTCAAATTTATCTCTATAAAATTATTCATTTCATTATGTGAATATATTAACCTAATAATAAAATTTATTTCTATGTTTTTTCATTCATCAATATCATTTCTATTATTTAAATTCTCATCATCCATTTGGATTTTTCATTAGTGGAAGGATAAAACTTTTATTGGTTAGTTTTATGTAGTTTCATATAGAATTATTGGATGTTATTTTATATTATTTAACCCTCTAATGAGTTATATAATTTTATAGTCACATACAATAATTTAATCTTCATATTCTCATTTTTTCAATCTTAGAAATTGAAAAATTTTAATGACATAATGATATAATTTTCTTGGGTGGTCACGAATGTGACCCTATAATTTCATTGGTTATTAGTTTTGGAGTTTTTTAGATATTAAATAAGTGAATTTCTGTGGTTATATTTATCTAATTTAATAAAAACATATTAAATTGATGAGATTGAATTTTTTAATAAAAAAATACATCCAGTATTTCTATAGAAAACCATTAGGATCTACCCATTCAAATTAGTTGTTTAAATAAAATATTTTTATATCTTATTAGTAAAATCAGAAAAACATAAATAATAATCCTATTTATAGAAAAAATTATCAATAACATATGGTTGTTATGGTTTACTTATTTAGCCTCTATGGATTCGACCACTACATTTGTATAAAGAGACCACTTATACCCACATGGAAATTTTTACTGAAACTATATTTTACTGAAATTATCAGGGACCCAAGTGAGTAATTAAGTCACTCTCATTATTTTCTCACCCCAATTTCTCTATTCTCAAATAAATTTCATGTATCTTTAAACCATTCTATATATAAATTTCCATTTATATCTAGCACTATTAAAACCACTTAGTAGGGTTTACAATATCAGTGTTAAGGAATCAATTGAACCTAGGGGTACTCTACATTTAGATCAAAATTTTCTTAAGAATTATGAATATAAATTTTAATCTGATTTAATTTATAGTCATCTAAAAAACCCTATCATAAATATCAGTATAAATTAAATAATTAATCAAAATAAGATTATCCCCTAACTTTGGGAATTCCATAGATATAATCATGACTGATTATCTCAAACCATCCTAGACCAATTCACCATTATGCATCAAACCTACCTCCCAAGTAGAAGTAAATTAAATATTGATACCTTGTATCTTAATTCACCTCTTTGAATTTAATGGTAAGGATTATGATACTACTTTTCTTCATGTAAGAGTTTAATTAAATCATTTAAACCATGTACCCCATCTTAATATTGAGCCACCTAAGATGAAACTCATCCCTTTTACACTAATTTATGGTGCTATTAATTTGTTAAAAAATCAATAGACTACCCTATCCATTCCTAGGACCAATTACCAATGGTGTTTTACAAAAAATAATTTACCAACCATAATGAATATTTAATTAAAAATAGCATTAAAATGTTTTTTAGGACAGTAGTAGAGTCCTTTTATGAAAATTCAGAATGGTTTAAAGATATACTCTATATGGTATATCCCCATAGTGTTCAAATACTAGAACAAATTATAATATTTAATTATAGTTTATTCACATGAAAAAACAATTCATAGACAAGATTATAAGGCCCCAGCCTTAAACATTACTTAATCTTGAGTTATTACAATATTACACATTGAGTATCTTTTCAGGTTTAGAGTTTTAGAGAATCAGATCATAAAACTTTCATTACATTCCACATTTAAACAAAGTGGTTACATAAAAGATAGTATTCATTTTTTCCCATCCATGGAAACATATTTAAAAATAAAGCATGTATTCTTTCTTGAAACTTCCTTGACACTATAATCATATCATGTACCTTTCCCTAGACCTGTGAAAAACATTTCAAAAAAACATGGGATGGGAATAAAAATCTCAGTAAGGGTTATAAAAAATATAGAAAGGAAACATGAGTTCATATATACATAAGAATGAAATCATAATTTACCCATAAAACATAGGCACTTTAACATACCTCATTAAATCATGAATAAATCATAGAAATCATAAGACATAAAAGGTAACTTGAGGCATTCATAACATTCTTACGTAGGTATTAACCCTCTTGGTTACGTTTGGAATACCCACCATATTATATTCCCTAAATCTCTTCGGATAAACCTTAATGTTTCACTCCTTTGCGTTACCCAATGCATTGGAGAGCTATATCGGGCTCACCCGCCCTTAGTTTATCACGGAACCAACCGTCTTCATAACAATGCCCAAGAACCGTAACATAATCATAGAACATAACTTAAGCATAATTAAAAGATAACATTCCCACATTTAAATAACAATATAACCTTTTGATATATTTAAATAATGAATCCATTCAAAAAACCATTTTCAAAACCATTTAAAACATTTAATAAAGAGATTTTTGAATCAAAGTGTCCCATACCACTTTGATGCTTTTAAAATTTTAAAACATTAATATACATATAAATAAATCCTTAAAACCATTTTGAAAACATGGATATTACTGAGAAATATTTATAAAAATAAATCATTAAAACATTTAAAACGATATCTTAGTTAACGGGATTTTAACAAAATGAGAGACACTTGAATGTAATAATTGAGGAATAACATTTAATCAGAACCTTATTATATCTTGAGAATAAATTTATTCATGATATAATATTCCAAAGGGAATTATATACACTATATAAGAGTGAATTGGTGCATAACAACAATGAAGTCTCAATGTAAAATGAGATGAAATCCCTTATCAAGAAGGTATCCATAAATTAAGGATAAATCAGTATCAAAATTATGTGTGACAAATATAAATACACCCAATATAAGTGGATATAAAGTGTAAAACAATAAAATGTCATTCACACATATTAAAAGGATGAAATATTCAATAACTACATGTTAAACCCAAAGAAATAGAAATTGTGTTAAAAAGTTCCCTTGGTAAAATTTGACAGCCTAACGACGTCACTTTAAAATTCATAAAATAAGTTGATGAGAGAGAAAATGGTATTTCATCACTTGGAAATAAAATTTACAACAATAAGGATATATAAGAACATATCTCAACATTTCAATATGTAAATTAAAAGACCCAACAAAAGAATACTTTTAAAAAGTGGAGGGTGAAAAGTTCCCTTACCGCCTTGGGTATCTTTCGAAATATACACCCCATGAAAGAAGGACAATACAAAATTGATGTAAATACTCATAAACAAAAGTATATTACACAAAGATTAGAATAATGGTAAGTACATATACCACTCAAAGGAAGTTGTGGAAAATGTAGCATAAATCTCACGGAAATAAAAGTGAGATGAAAAATCCCTTACGAAAACTTGGCAGCCTAACGGCGCCACTTAAAACTTCCAAAAATGGATTGATGAGATCAAATAGGGTCTCTCACCATATTAACATAAAATTTACATCCAAATAAATATAAAATAACATCCCCAAACATAACAAAGAGGAGCTTAAAGGAAGCGACATAAAGAAGAGTACCTAACAAGAAAGAGAGAGGTTGGATCTCTTACGAAAATTCAGCAGCCTAACGGAGCCAATCAAAACATCCAAAATGGATTGATGAGAAAAAATAGGGTCTCTCATCATATGAACATAAAATGTACCATAATATTAATATAAAATAACATCACAATCTTAAGAAATACTAGCTTAAAAGGAATGACATAAAAGAGTACTTTAAAAGAAAGAGAGGGGTGGGATCCCTTACCTCAAGTCCAACTTGTCTTGTTCGTTTCTTTATATTCCTGAATAATAAACTTTGGTCAATTTATAATTGCTTAAGGAACTACTATAATGATTATTATTCAGTTAATATCACATATTTTAATGTTATGATAATTGGTTAATAATATGAGTTCATATCAGACGTTTTTGTTGATGTTTGGTACATGAGTAAAAAATTGAACTTGTTGGAAAATAATTTTCCATGTAGTTATAGGTAAATGATATCCAGAATAGTATTGATGTTTTAAATATCATATATATCCAGTATATATTCATTTTATTCTATTCCATAGCATTTGGAGATAAAAATTAAAAGCACAGTTCGTGGAGACGGTAGGCCGTACGTACGCATGAACGCTACTTTCATTTTTTGTCATATTAATGGAATTAATACAAAATGAGATATATATATATATATATATATATTATAATTCCAGAATGATATCCATAATTTATATGTAATATATTACATATATATCAATTATATATATGAACTTATAATAGTACATAACATTTTGAGATAAGAAATGAAATGTACCGTTCATGGAGACGGTAAGTCGTACGTACGCATAAACGCTACTTCCATTTCTATTTCATATTTAATGGAATTAAAACATAATGATACACAATAGTATTTTAATTCCAGTATGTTATCATATATAATATCATTAAATATATCTTTTATATTTCCCACATATGGTATTAACGAATCAAATCACATTGAGGGGGCGGTAGTCTGCACTTACTTAAATGAAGATATCGCGTTTACCCATAATGGAAACCATAATGGTATGCCATAAATGAAAAATACAGAAGCTTAAGTAAAACATAAACATATTATATATCATATATAAATATAGTTTCATATCAATGTCCACCTTTGAAGGTGTTAGAAGAATGTTGAATAATCATCGTTTCGTGAGGCAGAAATCCTCCATCCACAGAAACAATATGTTCTTTAACCATTAGATGTTGGTGTGTGTAAGTGTAGCTCGAATAATTCTTATAACAAAATCCTAGTATATTTAAGATACTGTATTTGTTACAAAATAAATGAATAAAAAGACTTTAGGGGGTTGGAGAAGCAAAATAAAACAAAAGGACACAAGTGAAGACATTACCTTAAAATCGTGTAACTCCCTTTGGTTTGAGCTCAAAGGCTTCCTTGGGAAGATTTCTGCCCAAAGTGAGGATTCAAGGAGTTATATAGGGATGTGGAAAGACAAAATGGGCAGGTTTTGGCCAAGCCAAAGGCTTTTTAAGTGTGGGTAAGGAGGTAGAGGTGGGGGCCTTTTATAAGAGGAGAGGAGGGGCACTCTTGGAAAGTAAAGAAATGTTACTTTATTTTAGAATGCGTTTCGGATTTTAATGGTCCCAAATTTATGTGTTTCGAGGATAAGGTGATAAGGGTTCTAAATCCACCCATAAAATAGGTTTTGTACATGTGTAGTTCATATATTTTACATTATCTTTCCATTTTATTTAAATCGTTAAACAATGAGGTCATCGCTGCATCATCATGATGCCATAAATAATTTAATTTATTTAATGTCTAAAAAATATAAAAAAAATACTATGATGTAGGAAATATTTTTATATTTCCACTTAATATTTATAGTCAAAACATTGACTTTTATAACCCCAAGTAATAATTGTTTTAGTAAAACATCTCATGTTTATGTCATTTTTACTTTAACATTAAATAAAAAGGTATTTATGTCATTTTCAAACCAAAGTGGCTCCATGGGGTCCCCTAGTTGACCCATGTATTTTATTGGTCGGCAATGACAAATAAAATGAGCGTAGGATATGTTTCTAGGTCATTTCATTTTATTAAAACATTATTCTTACCTTAAACTACACTTATTACCTCTAATCGCGATTAAAAACTTAATAAGTTACTATTCACCAAAAACTTATTCTAATCCCATTGAACCATATTTTACTTCTTAATTAAAAACATGTATGTCGGATTTTTGAAATTCAAAACACAAATATGGAAAAATTTCATTTAAACGGAAAAATCAGTTTTTATAAGTACCACTTAGTGGTTTCACTATTCATCAAAAAATGAAGTTTTTCAGAAAATTACCAAAAATTCACCCTAAGCTATATTTGATATTATGAATTCAAAAATGATGTCTATTTTAAAAAACTAAAAACATATATTTTTCATTAATTAATTTACTAATTAATTCCCGTTGTCAAAACAAATAGCGTGTTTTTTTGAAACAAAACGTATCAAAAGATTGACACTAGTTTAAGTCCGACTTCAAAGTGAAATTAATTCCAAAGAACCCTATTGGATTAAATGGTAAAAATATATTCTAATTTCACTTTAAAACCAATTAAAAAGATAATTTAATCGTATAAATAAATTAGATTAAAAAGTGATTTTGAATTAAAATACACCGTTTTTCACTATTCTTTAAAAATTGAACTTTTTCGGAAAAATACCAAATATTTACACAAAGTAAATTTTGATGTCCCGATTCTAAAGAAGAATTTTATTTTGTCAAATATAACACATAAAATTTTCAAAAAGTGGATTTAAATGAGGTTCGCCATTAAAAGGCAGTTAATCAACCTTTTAAAGAATATTGGCATGTTTACGCTTAAAATTGGATTCATTCGCATTTTTAATCCTATAACAGTTATTGTAAAGAGTAAAAATATTTGGAAAACATATATAATCATTTTTTAGTTAGTTCTGTTCATTCTCGCCATTACAACGGCTAGGTGTTAACTACCATTTAAAATAATATTATTTTATTATTAGAGTGCAACGTAAGATTCCCTAGAATCTCATTGTTGCGTATTGGGTACGCCATCGTGCATAGCGTCCCCTTTAAAGTAATATTAATATTTTATTCACAAATATGGATAAATATTAAAATTTCATATTCTTTATTTACCTGGGGTGTTACATCCTTGCCCCCTTTTGGGATTTTCATCCCCGCAATTTTTAAAATTGGGCTTGGAAACTTCATTGAAAATCCCACATCGGAACAAGAGTTAGTAAAACAATCACTTTAAAATAAAGAAATATAAGTACAAATCTCCCCCAAGTTAACCCATACTAGGATTACAAGTATGAAAATATGGACATGGAGGAAAAAACAAAGGGTCATTTTCTGATGGAGAGTGATAGTAAACATGTCTAGAAGAAAGTTAACCATAAGAAAATCACAAACTTGTGATGGGTTAAACGGTATTTGATTCCCCAGTAGGAAAAGTTAAAAGACAACATTTTTGTTTTAAGTTACTCTTTATTGAGGAATTTATTTTTGATCTTAAGGAAACATACTTACTTGTCATTTTGACTTTCAACTTTTACTATATTTCTTACACAAACTCATACTTTCCCCAAAAGACGAGTATTTAGGAAGAATTGTTCACATTAAGAGTACTATAATAAACTTCTATAGAATCACCTAATCCAAAAAAGAGAACTATATACTTCCCATTTCATTATACTCTAAGAAAAACCAAAACCCAAAAGGTTAGTACAAGATCAGATAATCCAGAAAAAGATAACCCTTTATAAAAAGAAAATCTATTCTTAATCTCCAAAATTTGTCCAACAAAACACAGAGTTCAACGAGGACCATTCGATAAAAAATTTGTTCATAAAATACTTCAAAGTAAACCAAACTAATATTGAAACCCAAATATTTGAAGGATTTAGTCACATAGTCTTCCAAGTTAAATCGTAACATTAATCTCCAAACAACATCAGTTGCTCCTAAAGTCTCGTATTGAAAAGTAATTGACCTAACCACAAATCCTCCATGATAGGTTAATAAATTTCCATAGATAACCCAAAAAAAGATTACTATTAACTCATAAAATCATCTAAATAAAAAGAATTAGTCAAACTAACGAGGGAATTCACGTAGTCCAGTGGTAGGCAATAAATATCAGTCGCACTTTGGTTGTGGGTTCGATTCCCGCAGCTTTGTCTGGCGCAACGGGTTGTCACATGGTCTGCGTGATGTCCTTTTTCCAAAACTATATAATTCTCAAATCATTCCCCAAAAAGAGATAAAATCATCAAAAAAATAATCACGTAATATTGTAACCTCAAGTTTATCTCATGCCTTTCATTTTCCATCATAACATATAATAACCCATATTTACCTCAAAAGTAAGGATCATATAAACCCTAATGGTTACCTTTATAATTATTACCTGAACTACCACATCGATTGGTCATCTCGTACATGATTCATTTCATAACATAGCAAGGTTCAAGTGGATGATCATGAATCCTTGATAGTTGGTTTAGAACAACCACGATTTTCCTCATTGAATACCCCATTTCATCCAGTCTCTTAATCAGAGAACCACCACAGTTTCCTTCAAACCTATTGTCACTTTGGTGCCTGATAGATCCATCCATTCAATAAAAACAGAAATGTCAGTGTGAGTATATCAACAAAACCATCATGTACTAATGAGGAAGATAAACACTAAGATATACTTACTCATTCACTTTATCTAAAAATAGGTCTCTTTCTGAAATCATAACCATTGTGGTAATGTCACTTATGCTTAGAGAATACCATAACCTCTAAAGTTATCTAAACCGAACATTGATACCAACTATAAGGCCCCAGCCTTAAACCTTACTTAATCTTGAGTTATTACAAGATTACACATTGAGGATATTTTTAGGTTTAGAGTTTTAGAGAATTACATCATAAAAATTTCATTACATTCCACATTTAAACAAAGTGGTTACATAAAAGATAGTATTCATTTTTTTCCCATCAACGGAAACATATTTAAAAATAAAGCATGGATTCTTTCTTGACACTTCCTTGACACTATAATCATATCATGTACCTTTCCCTTGACCTGTGAAAAACATTTCAAAAAAACTTGGGATGGGCATAAAAAGATCAGTAAGGGTTATAAAAAATATGGAAAGGAAACATGAGTTCATATATACATAAGAATGAAATCATACTTTACCCATAAAACATAGGCACTTTAACATACCTCATCAAATCATGAATAAATCATAGAAATCATAATACATAAAAGGTAACTTGAGGCATTCATAACATTCTTACGTAGGGATTAACCCTCTTGGTTATGTTTGGAATACCCACCACAGTATATTCCCTAAATCGCTTTGGAGAAACCTTAATGTTTCACTCCTTCGTGTTACCCAATGCATTGGATAACTATATCGGGCTCACCCGCCCTTAGTTTATCACGGAACCACCCGTCTTCATAACAATGCCCAAGAACCATAACATAATCATAGCACATAACTTATGCATAAAGGAAAGATAACATTCCCACATTGAAATAACAATATAACCTTTTGATATATCGAAATAATGAATCCATTCAAAAAACCATTTTCCAAACCATTTAAAACATTTAATAAAGAAATTTTTGTACCAAAGTTTCCCATACCACATTGATGCTTTTAACATTGTAAATCATTAATATAAATATAAATAAATCCTTAAAACCATTTTGAAAACATGGATATTACTGAGAAATATTTATAAGAAGAAATCATTAAAACATTTAAAACGATATCTTAGTTAAAGGGATTTTAACAAAATGAGAGACACTTGAATATAATAATTGAGGAATAACATTTAATTAGAACTTCATAATATCATAAGAATAAATGGATTAATGATATAATATTCCAAAGGGAAGTATATAAACTATATAAGAGCTAATTGGTTCATAACAACAATGAATTCTCAATGTAAAATGAGATGAAATCCCTTATCAAGAACGTATCCTTAAATTAAGGATAAATCAGTCTCAAAATTATGTGTGACAAATATCAATACATCCAATATAAGTGGATATTAAGTGTAAAACAATCAAATGTCATTCACACATATTAAAAGGATGAAATATTCAATAACTACATGTTAAACCCAAATAAATCAAAATTGGGTTAAAAAGTTCCCTTGGTAAAATTCGACAGCCTAACCACGTCACTTTAAAATTCATAAAATTAGTTGATGAGAGAGAAAATGGAATCTCATCACTTGGAAATAAAATTTACAACAATATGGATATATAAGAACATATCTCAACATTACAATATGTAAATTAAAAGACCCAACAAAAGAAGGTTTTTAAAAAGAGGAGGGTGAAAAGTTCCCGTACCGCCTTGGGTATCGTTCGAAATGTACCCCCCATGAAAGAAGGACAATACAAAATTGATGTAAATACTCATAAACAAAATTACATTACAAAAGAGTATAATAATGGGCATTACATATACCAATCAAAGGAAATTGTGGAAAATGTAGCATAAATCTCACGGGAATAAAAGTGAGATGAAAAATCCCTTACGAAAACACGGCAGCCTAACGACGCCACTTAAAACTTCCAAAAATGGATTGATGATATCAAATAGGGTCTCTCACCATATTAACATAAAATTTATAGAAATAGTAATATAAAATAACATCCCCCAACAAAACAAAGAGGAGCTTAAAGGAAGTGACATAAAGGAGAGTACTTAAAAAGAAAGAGAGAGGTTGGATCTCTTATGAAAATTCAGCAGCCTAACGGCACCAATCAAAACTTCCAAAATGGATTGATGAGATAAAATAGGGTATCTCATCATATGAACATAAAAGGTACCATAATATTAATATAAAATAACATCCCAATCATAATAAAGACGAGCTTAAAAGGAATGACATAAAAGAGTGTACTTTGAAAGAAAGAGATGGGTAGGATCCCTTACCTCAAGTCCGACTTGTCTTGTTCATTTCTTTATATTCCTGAATAATAAACATTGTTCAATTTATAATTGCTTAAGTACCTCCTATAGTGATTATTATTCAGTTCATATCACATATTTTAATGTTATAATAATTGGTTAATAATATGAGTTAATATCTGACGTTTTTGTCGATGTTTGGTACATGAGACAAAAATTGAACTTGTTGGAAAATAATTTTTTATGTAGTTATATGTACATCATATACAGAATCGTATTTATGTTTTTAATATCATATATATCCAGTATATATTCATTTTATACTATTCCATAGAATTTGGAGATAAAAATTAAAAGCATCGTTCATGGAGACGGTAGGTCGTACGTACGTATGAACGCTACTTTCATTTTTTGTCATATTAATGGAATTAAAACAAAATGAGATATATATATATATGTTATAATTACAGAATGTTATCCATAATTTAGATGTAATATATTACATATATATCCATTATATATATGAACTTATAATAGTATATACCATATTGAGATAAGAAATGAAATGTACCGTTCATGGAGACGGTAAGTCGTACGTACGCATGAACGCTACTTCCATTTCTATTTCATATTTAATGGAATTAAAACATAATGATACATAATATTATTTTAATTACAGTATGGTATCATACATAATATCATTAAATATATCCTTTATATGTACTACATATTTTATTAACGAATCAAATCACTTTTAGTGGGCGGTAGTCTGCACTTCCTTAAATGGAGATATCGCGTTTACCAATAATGGAAACAATAAAGGTATGCCATAAATTAAAAATACAGAATATTAAGTAAAACATAAACATATTATATATCATATATAAATATAGTTTCATCTTAATTTCCACCTTTGAAGGTGTTAGAAGAATGTTGAACAATCATCGTTTCGTGGGGAAAAAATTTTCCATCCACAGAAACAGTATGTTCTTTAACCATTAGATGTAGTTATGTGTAAGTGTAGATCTAATACTTCTTATAAAAACATCCTAGTATATTAATGATACTTTATTTGTTACAAAATAAATGAATAAAAAGAGTTTAGGGTGTTGGAGAAGCAAAATAAAACAAAAGGACACAAGTGAAGACATTACCATAAAATCGGGTAACTCCCTTTGGTTTGAGCTCAAAGGCTTCCTTGGGATGACTTCTGCCCAAAGTGAGGCATCAATGAGTTAAAGAGGGATGTGGAGAGACAAAATGGTCAGGGTTTGGGCGATCCAAAGGCTTTGGAAGTGTGGGTACGGAGGTAGATGTGGGCGCCTTTTATAAGGGGAGAGGAGGGGCACTCTTGGAAACTAAAGAAATGTTACTTTATTTTAGAATGAGTTTCGGATTTTAATGGTCCCACATTGATGTGTTTCGTGTATATTGTGATAAGGGTTCTAAATCCACCCATCCAATATGTTTTATACATGTGTAGGTCTTAGATTTTACATTATCTTTCTATTTTATTTAAATCGTTAAAGAATGAGGTCATCGCTGCATCATCATGATGTCATAAATAATTTAATTTATTTAATGTCTAAAAAATATAAAACAAATACCATGATGTAGGAAATCTTTATATATTACCAATGACTATTTATAGTGAAAACTCGGACTTTTATAACCCCATATAAAATTTTTTTTGTGAAACATCTCATGTTTGTGTCATTTTTACTTTAACATTAAATAAAAAGGTATTTATGTCATTTTCCAACCTAAGTGGCTCCATGGGGTCCCCAAGTTGACCCATGTATTTTCTTGGTCGGCCATGACACATCCAATAAGGGTAGGACATGTGTCTAGGTCATTTAATTTTATTAAAACATTTTTCTTACCTTAAACAACACTAATTACCTCTAATCGCGATTAAAAACTTAATAAGTTACTATTCACCAAAAAATTAGTCTAATCCCATTGAACCACATTTTACTTCTTAATTAAAACCATGTATGTCAGATTTTTTAAATTAAAAACACAAAGATGGAAAATTTTCATTTAAACGGAAAAAACAGTTTTTATAAGTACCACTTAGTGGTTTCACTATTCATCAAAAATTGAAGTTTTTCAGAAAATTACCAAAAATTCACCCTAAGATATATTTGATATTCCGAATTAAAAAATGATTTCTATTTTACAAAATTCAAAACATATAATTTTAATTAATTAATTTAATAATTAATTCTCGCTGTCAAAACAAATAGCGTGTTTTTATGAAACAAAATGTATCAAAAGATTGACAGTAGTTTAAGTCCGATTTCAAAGTGAAATTAATTCCAACGAACACTATTGGATTAAATGGTAAAAATATATTCTAATTTCACTTTAAAACAAATTCAAAATATAATCTAATCATATAAATAAATTAGATTAAAAAGTGGTTTTGAATTAAAATACAACATTTTCACTATTCATTTAAAATTGAACTTTTTCGGAAAAATACCAAAAATTTACACAAAGTAAATTTTGATGTCCCAATTCTAAAGAAAGATTTTATTTTGTCAAATATAACACATAAAATTTTCAAAAATTGTATTTAAAAGAGGTTCGCCATTAAAAGGCGGTTAATCGACCTTTTAAAGAATATTGGAATGTTTACACTTAAAATTGGATTCATTTGCATTTTTAATCCTATAACATTTATTGTAAAGAGTAAAAATATTTGACAAACACATATAATCATTTTTTAGTTAGTTCTGTTCATTCTCGCCATTACAACGGCTATGCGTTAACTACCATTTAAAATAATATTATTTTATTATTAGAGTGCAACGCAAGATTCCCAAGAAACTCATTGTTGTGTATTGGGTACACCATCGTGCATAGAATCCCCATTAAAGTAATATTAATATTTTATTCACAAATATTGATAAATATGAAAATGTCATATTCTTTATTTACCTGTGGTGTTACAAAGATGGTTAATAAGTCCTTCCAAAAAATACCCTAGTGATTCTTATTAGTATCCAAAATGTCAAGTCAAAAACCCCTAAAATGGGTAACGACCTGACCTACAAATTCAAGTTGTATGATCACTATTAGGGATGATAAAATCATGAGAGTGACACTGTTATCCCACTTTAAAAAAATGAAATATAGAAAAACATTTCACATTATAATTAATTTAAATCCAAACAAGTATAATTCTAAAACCCTCTAATGTAATTTCAATAACCCAACCAATAGTCTAAATATATTTATGAAAGAAACTGACAAGATCAACACCATATAAAATATACTACATATCCATTACTTGATGAATTTTATTAGAAAAATGAAAAAATTAGTTTTGATATTTCATCACTAATATTTTAATGAAAAGTGTTAAAATTGGTAAGGTTTACATGGCTACTCAAGTCTTTCCTCCTTAAACCTTAAAATTATTATCCTGATAAATGAAAATCTAGGATTAAAAACTCAATTATAATACAATTTTTGTGAGTGTAAAATAAATTAAAAAATTATAACTAGAACTTCCAAAATCAGTCATGGCGTCAAAATGTCAATATAATTCTCAAAACTCATACATTGAATATGAGAAGTCTATGTTGAATATTGAAGAACAACAAAATCACTAAAAAAATATAATTATCTATTAAAATGAAAATTATTATATATAAATACTTACTCTATATGATTGAGATGTTAAAAGAAATACTCACTACTGTTAATATTAACATTTCCCTTATCAATGAAATTAAAAACATTCCCATCTATAAAATTAACATAAGAACTTTTTTACATTAAAATAAATGTTCACACAAAAAAACCAATTATTTTTAGCTTTTAATGTGGACACAACCATTCAAGGTACCATTTTTACAATGTTAAATAACCACGGTTTTCCTTAAATAAATGTTGAACATGAAGATAGAAATGTTATCATGCCTCAATGTGATCTTGGATCTAGTTTTTATCGTATTATATATGTTATGTATAACTGCTTACGGTGTAAGGATGTCCCAAGAAACATCTTTCATGTACCAACTCAATGATAATAGTAATTATAGCAATAAGGTTATCTTAAATGATGATTTAGTAAATGTTGAAAATTTCATTTTCCCTTTCAAAACTTTTTTTCTCAATAATAACAAAAACATAAGTCCTTGAGAGAAACTAATATTTTAAAAGTAAATCCTTTTCTAGTTACAATAAAATCAATTATCTATTATTATAACTAGAAAATAATCATATAAATTTAGAACATGATCCATGGTCTCAAAAATCTATAATCCCAGAAATAAAATTAGTGGAGATGAAGATATTCATGAGGTGAATTTTTTATGATGTATTGAATGATAAATTGAGAAACATCATGGAGTTATTGATGGATTTAAATGTTAAGAGGATATTTGTTTCCTTTATTCAAATTTGTGAAATTTTCTTCTTGGATTGAATTGGATAAATATAAATCCTTAATTTTTTCTAGGACTTCCAATCACAGAACCCTTAGGATAAATATTAAACTTTATGTCTATACGCATTGATCACACCAAATCAGATATCTAAAATGATGAAACATTAGTTCTAAATGAATCAATCAAGCATGAATCCAAATAAAAACCAACTTCGTATTACTTTTACCAAGTTCATCATGATCTAAAGCTCATTCTGTCCTCATTTAACTACACATTCATATCAAATAACCAAAACCTCTATGTTATTTTTTCTTCATTGGTCAAATAAAACCAATATAAAATTCTCTATAATGTATTTAGTATGAATGGAAATGAAATTATATGCAATGTTTTTTATATTCCCTGGATTATAAAACTCACCAGGACATATAAGACATTTTTTGAATCAGATTATAAATCATATAACAAACCCAAATTAAGAATTAATCCTATTATAATAGAATTGGCAAAGAACAAAATTCATATGTTCTTGAATATTGTTATTATATACCCCATATCTATGAGTTAGTGGGTTAGACCATTTCAAGTTTTTTCTAAAAAGTATATAATTTTTGGGATAAATATTAATGATAGATACCTTCAACCTATTAGGGTGAGTAGATGATGGAGAGTATTTATAGATTATATGAAGTTGAAATCATGCACTAAGAAAGATCATTTTTATTTACCTTTAATTGATTATTTAATTGATTGAGTTGTGGGGAATTAAATATAAAACATCCTATATTGGTATATGGGGTACAATAAATTATACTTTTATTATAGGGGAAATAAAGAGACATTCACATATAAATTTTGAAACTTTTCCCCAAAATATAAACCCTTGGGGTTGTGATATTCCCTTGGCACATTCCAACAGTGCATGATGGTGATTTTCCCTAGCATAGAGGGTGAGTATCTAGAAGCCTTTATAAATGAAATCTCTATTTTTGGGGATTAATTTTATGTATGGTTGAGAAATTTTTATATTGTTCTTTATATAAGATAAGATATGAATTGTTTCTGAAATTGAGAAAAATCATCTCTTGATGAAATAAGGATTGAACCATAGGAATTTTGTTTCTCGAAATAAAATTATGGTAGATAAGTTCAATATTGATATTTCCCATCACTTTACATCTACAAAATATATCAAAGAGTTATGTTAATTAATCGAACAAGATGTTTTTTATATATGGTTCATTAAAAATAACAAATATATTTTTTCACTCCTCTGTGATCTAATTCTAAAAGGCACTAATTTGTTTGGACTAAAACCTATGATATGCCCTTATTATCTATTAAGTCTTGTCATATCTCTCCACCAATATGGTAATATCTAAATTGTAAAATTATTTTAAAAATAATGTGTTATGTGAGTTACTTTGTTTTTGAATATATATTTAGACAAATATATGAGAACTCTGTATTTTTCATTTCATATGAAAGAAAAACGTTGAATAAGGCCCAAATAAACTACTCCCCACTGAAAAAGAATTTTTTTTATTATTTTCAGTAAACAAGTTTAGTTATTATCTCTTAGTATCCCTCATAATTGTTTTAACTAACAAATATGTATTGAGATTAATTTTAAAAATACAAGATACCAAATAAATATTGATTAGTTTGGTCTTTCCCTTGCAATAATTTGACATAGGCATAATGGAAAAACATATTGTAAATGTGTTAGTAAACTAACTTTCTAGTTTCTAATTCAAAGATAATCCATCCCATTTTTCTCTTTTTAATTCATTACCTAATGGGAATCTACACTATTTGGGTGATTTTCCATGGTATTTTGATTTTGTAAACTATTTGGTAATAACAATCATTTCAGTATTCCTTGGAACTCGATCTAGGATAAAAGTTATTTCTGATGTCTAATATTATGTGTTTGGTGATCCCTACCTCTACTAGTTTTTCCATGATAACTTCAATGGGATTTATGTTCCTAACATATAGAAATTGTCAATTATCAATTTTATTCCATAGATAGGCTAGTGGGGTCCAAATTGCCATAAATTAAACTAAGTAAATTTTTTTATAATGTGGTTATTTTTGACCTACCATCACTATGGATTCTTATTATTTTAAAAAAAAATTGTTTTGGAGGAAAATAACATGATTTAATCACTACAAAGAAAAAGATAACTATTATTCCTATTAATATTATAATGATATATTATTTTTTGGGTTATTGATTTTTTGGATCCCTTCCCGAATAGTATCTTACATCTCTAAAACCTACAATCTATTGATTATGATTCAAAATAGACATGGAATAAAAATCATCACTTTTGAGGATGAGATCTATTCAATGTATATTATAAATTCATAAAAATGTATTCATTAATAGGAAAATATTTTTATTAAAACTCATTTATAAATTTTTTTACATGATTTATAATATAATTTGAATTTTTTAATTGATAAAAATATAGAACATAGAATAAATAAGTTTAATATGAGTCCTTGTTACTCTGAAAAACAAGTCTTATTTACCGAAATCCCTAATGGAAAAAATAATTAAACTAGTAAAAAAACATATGAAGTGTTGTATATGTGATAAGAAACTAAATTCCCAAAAGGATAAGACAATTTACCACATAACAAAATTTTAGGATTGAATGTTTCAAAAATATATGAAATTATTTAGAGAATAACTATTATAACTCAATGAATAAACTTTAAGTAAATAATAATTTTTATAACTTGGAAAACATTTTAATTAAAATATATTTAAATAGGAGCTCTAAATTAGCCTTAAATTTCCTTATTAAAATGTGTATCATGATATAATAAGACAATAGTATAGTATATACATCAAATAAATAAAATTAAATGCATATTTTAAAATATGTCACAAAAAGTGGAAATTGAGACCAAAACCCTTACTTATATCGTGACATCCATGAATGAAGTATAACCTCTGATTCAACAAAATTAAAAATCATAATCACTTATTTATTAACTTTGTTCATGTATAAATCTTTTTTACACTTCATTAACAAGTTCTTCCTTCATGTATATTATTTATTTTTTACCTATTTCAATAATTGTTGTGAGTAATCCTAGTCGTTTTGAACTAATTTCTTAAAAGTTGTGTAAATATTTTTTATTCTAAAAATAATAATCATTAAATATTAATATAAGTTATTTTATATTATATTTTTTTAATTAATGATAATGTTATAATTTTACTCTTTTGGATATTTTATTATGATCCTTAACAGCGAATTTCACGATCAGCATTTTATTATAGTTGATAGTGAATTAATGGGTTTTTCTTACATAATGAATTTAATTTTTATATTAACATCATAAAAAAAATATTTAATTGTTTATATAATATGTTAAATGTAATTAAATTACTATAGTTTTTCTTGATATAATTTAATTACATTTTTCAAATAAGCGATTAAATGAAACCAAACAAGAATGTAACAGCCAATGTAAATAAATAATATGACATTTTCAAATTTATCCATATTTGTGAATAAAATATTAATATTACTTTAAAGGGGACTCTATGCTCGATGGCGTACCCAATATGCAACAACGAGTTTCTTCGGAATCATATGTTGCACTCTAATAATAATATAATATTATTTTAAATGGTAGTTAACGCCTAGCCGTTGTATTGGAAAGAATGAACGGAACTAACTACAAAATTATTATATATGTTTGTCAATTATTTTTACTTTTATCCAATAAATTCTAGAGGTTTAAAATGTGAATGAATCCAATTTTAAGCGTAAATATTCTAATATTGTTTAAAAGGTCGATTAACCACCTTTTGATGGCAAACACTTTTTAAATCCACTTTTTGACATTTTAATATGTTATATTGGACCAAATAAAATTCTTCTTTATAATCGGGACATCAATATTTACATTGTGTAAATTTTTGGAATTTATCTGATAAAGTTCATTTTTTTTAATGAATAGTGAAAAATGTTGTATTTTAATTCAAAACCTCTTTTTAATCTAATTTATTTATATGATTAGATTATCTTTTGAATTGGTTTTAAATTCCAATTAAAATATATTTTTACCATTTAATCCAATTGTGGTCATTGGATTTAATTTCAATTTGAAATTGGACTTAAACTGGTGTCAATCTTTTAATAGATATTATTTCTTAAAAACACACTATTTGTTTTGACAGAGAGAATTAATTATTAAATTAATTAATGTAACTTATATGTTTTGAATTTTTTAAAATATACATCATTTTTGAATTCGGAATATCAAATATATCTTAGGGTGAATTTTTGGTATTTTTCTGAAAAACATCAATTTTTGATGAATAGTTAAACCACTATGTGGTAGTTAAAGAAACTGATTTTTCGTTTAAATGAAACTTTGCCACTTCTGTGATTTTATTTTCAAAAATCCGACATACATGGTTGTCATTAAGAAGGAAAATATAGATCAATGAGATTAAAATAATTTTTTCTGAATAGTAATTTTTAAGTTTTATTAATCACGATTAAAGGTAATTAGTGTAATTTAAGGTAAAAATAAAGTTTTAATAATATGAAATGACATAGACACATGTCCTATCCTCATTGTATGTGTCATGTCCGACCAATAAAATCCATGGGTCAGCTTGGGGACCCCATGGAGCCACATTGGTAGGAAAATGACATAAATAACTTTTTACTTAAAGTTAAAATTAAAATGTCACAAACATGTGTTGTTTTACTAAAACAATTTCTATATGGGGTTATACAAGACATATTTTAGACTATAAATATTCATTATAAATATAAAACGATTTCCTACATCATAATATTTTTTTTATAATTTTTAGGCACTAAATAAATTAAATTATTTATGACACCATGATGATGCAACGATTACCTCATTATTTAACGATTTAAATAAAATGAAAATATAATGTAAAATATAAGACCTAAAATTGTCACAAACCTATTGGATGGGTGGATTTAGAACCCTTATCACCTTATCCTAGAAATATTGCCTTTTAGGACCTTTAAAATCTGAAAAGCATTATATAATAATGTAATATTTTATAACTTACCAAGAGTGTCACTCCACTCCTCTTATAAAAGGCCCCCACCTCTACCACCTTACCCACACCTATCAAGCATTTGGATCCGCCAACACATGACCATTTCATCTCTCCACATCCCTCTATTCGTCATTGAAGCCTCACTTGGGGCATAATCCTTTCCAAGTAAGCCATTGAGCTCAAATCAAAGAGGGTTACCCGATTTAAAGGTAGTGTCCTCTCTTGTGTTCTTATGTTTTATTTTGCTTCTCCAACCCCTTAAACTCTTTTTATTCCTTTATTTTGTAAAAACAGCTGTATATTCAATATACTAGGATGTTGTTATGTGATTTATTCGAGCTACACTTACACACAACTTCGTCTAATGGTTAAAGAACATACTGTTTCTGTGGATGGCGAATTACTGCCTCATGAAACGATGATTGTTCAATATTCTTTTAACACCTTCAAAGGTGACCATTAAGATGTCACTATATTTATATATGATATATAGTATGTTTATTTTTTCCTTAATCTTCTTTATTTTTCATTTATGTCATACCTTTATCGTTTCCATTATGGGTAAATGTGATATCTTCATTTTAGGAAGTGCGGACTACCGTCCCCTCAAAGTGATTTGATTCATTAATGCCATATGTGGGACGTATAAAGGATGGAATTAATGGTATTACATATGATATCCTACTTTAATCATAATATACCTTTATATAATTATTATTTCATTCCATTGAATACAAAAAAAAGAAGAAATGAAAGTAGCGTTCATGCGTACGTATGGCTTACCGTCTCCATGAACGGTACATTTCATTTCTTATCTCCAAATTTTATGTACTATTATAAGTACATATAAATAATGGATATATATGTAATATATTAAATCTAAATTATGGATATCCTTCTGGAATTATAATATATATATCTCTCATTTTATTTTAATTCCATTAATATGACAAAAAAGAAAGTAGCGTTAATGCGTACGTACGGCCTACCGTCTCCATGAACAGTGCTTTTAATTTTTTTTCTCTAAATGTTATGGAATAGTACTAAATGAATATATATGGGATATATATGATATTTAAAACATTAATACTATTCTGGATATTATGTACCTATAACTACATGGAAAATTCTTTTCCAACAAGTTCAATTTTTACTCATCGACAAAAACGTCTGATATGAACTCACTTTATTAACCAATTATTATAACATTATAGTATGTGATATGAACTGAATAATAATCTTTAAAGGAGGTCCTTATGAAATTATAAATTGACCAAATTTTATTATTCCGTAGATTAAAGAACGATCAAGTCATGTCGGACACGAGGTAAGGGATCTTACCCCTCCATTTCTTTTTAAGTACTCTCCTTTATGTCACTTATTTTAAGAACCTATTTGTTATGTTGGGGGATGTTCTTTTATATTACACTTGCTGTAAATTTTATTTTAATATGAATAGAGACCCTATTTTATCTCATCAGTCCATTTTTGAAGTTTTAAGTGGCGCTGTTAGGCTGCCGAGTTTTCGTAAGGAATTTTTCATCTCACTTTTATTCTCGTGAGATTTATGCTACATTTTTCACCATTTCCTACGAGTAGTGTATGTACTGCCCATTATTATACTAATTTTATAATATAATTCCATTTATGGGTATTTAAATATTCATTGTATGACACTTCTTCAATGGGGTGTACGTTTCAAAAGTTACCCAAGTCGGTAAGGGAACCTTTCACCCTCCTCTTTTTAAAAGACTTCTTTTTTTATGTCTTTTAATTCACATACTATTATTTTGGGATATGTTCTTATATATCCTTATTGAATTAAATTTTATGTCCAAGTTATGAGATACCCTTTTTATCTCTCATCAACTAATTTTCTGAATTTCGAAGTGACGCCTTTAGGCTGTCGAATTTTACTAAGGGAACTTTTTAACCCAATTTCGATTTCTTTAGGTTCAACATGTAGTTATTGAATATGTCATCCTTTGAATATGTTTGAATGACCTTTTATTATTTTACACTTAATATCCACTTATATTTGGTGTATTTATATTTTTCACACATAATTATGAGATTGATTTATCCTTAATTTAAGGATACCATCTTTATAATGGATTTCATCTCAATTTACATTTCCATTGAGACTTCATTGTTGTTATGAACCAATTCACTCTTATATGGTGTATATACTGTCTTTTGGAATATTATATCATGAATCCTTTTATTATCATGATATAATAAAGTTTTTATTAAATGTTATTCCTCCATTATTGTATTCAAGTGTCTCTCATTTTGTTAAAAACTCTTTAACTAAAATATCGTTTTAAATGTTTCAATGATTTAATCTTATAAATATTTCTCATTAATATCCAAGTTTTCAAAATGGTTTTAAGGATTTATTTATATGGATATTAATGGTTTAAAATGTTAAAAGCTTCAATGTGGTATGGGACACGTTGATTTAAAAATCTCTTTATTAAATGTTTTAAATGGTTTTGAAAATGGTTTTTAGAATGGATTCATTATTTCAATATCTTAAAATGTTATATTGTTATTACAATGTGGGAATGTTATATTTCCTTTATGCTTAAGTTATGTGCTATGATTATGTTATTGTTCTTGGGCATTGTTATGAAGACGGGTGGTTCCGTGATAAACTAAGGGCGGGTGAGCCCGATATTGCTCTCCAATGCATTGGGTAACACGAAGGAGTTAAACATTAAGGTTTCTCCGAAAAGATTTAGGGAATATACTATGATGGGTATTCCAAATGTAACCAATAGGGTTACTCCCTACGTAAGAATGTTATGAATGCCTCAATTTACCGTTATGCCTTATGATTTCTATGTTTTATTCATGATTTGATGAGGTATGTTAAATTGCTTATGTTTTATGAGTAAAGTATGATTTCATTGATTCTTATGTATACATGTACTCATGTTTCCTTTCCATATTTTTTATCCCTTACTGAAATTATTATGCTCATCCCAAGTTTTTGAAATGTTTTACATAGGAATTAAAGATGAATAGGAACATGGATGGGATCAAGGAAAGACAAGATATCTAAAACATGGAACTAGACATGTTTCTTTTAAGAGTTTTTTTATGGAAACTTAGTAGAAGTGTCTACTTTGTAATCTTTTGAGATGTAATAGTTATGTCCTAATTCTCTAAAACTCTAAACCTAAAAAAGATCATCAATGTGAATTATTCATTTAATTCATTATTAAGTAAGGTTTAAGGTCGGGGCCTTATAGTTGGTATCAAAGGTCAGTTTAGATAACTTTAGAGGTTAGGGTATTCTCTAGGCATAAGTGACATTAACATAATGTTTAGGATTTTAGAAAGAGTCCTAGTTTTAGATAAAGTGAATGAGTAAGTATATCTTAGTGTTTATCTTCTTCATTAGTACATGATGGTTTTTTTGATATAATCACACTGACATTTCTGTTTTTAGTGAATGGATGGATCTAGCAGGCACCAAAGTGACAATAGGTTTGAAGGAAACTGTGGTGGTTCTCTGATTAAGATATTGGATGAAATGGTGGATTCAATGAGGAAACTTGAGGTTGTTCTAAACAAACTATCAAGGAGTCATGATCAACCCCTTGTACCTTGGTATGTTCTGTAATGCATCATGTACGAGATGACCAATCGATGTGGAAGTTCAGGTAATAATTATAAAGGTAACCATTAGGTTTTATATGATCCTTACATTTTAGGAAATTATGGGTTTCTGTATGATATGATGGAAAATGAAAGGCATGAGATAAACATGATGTTAAAATATTTTATGATTATTTATGAAGATTTTATCTGGATTTGGGGAATGTTTTAAGAATTATATAGTTTTGGAAAAAGGACAACATGTAGACCGTGTGACAACCCGTCACGTCGGACAAAGCTGCGGGAATCGAACCCACAACCAATGTGCGACTGGTATTTATTACCTACCACTGAACTACGTGAAGTCCCTGGTTAGTATGACTTATTCTTTTTTGTTAGATGATTTTATGAAATTAGAGTAAGTTGATTTTGGGTTATCTATGGGAATTATTAACCTATCATGGAGGATATGTGATTAGGTTAATTACTTTTCAATATGAGACTTTAAGAGGGACTGATGTTATTTAGAGATAAATGTTAATTTGTACCTTGAAAGACTGTGTGATTAAATCCTTAAAATATTTGGGTATCAATCTTAGTTAGGTTTAATTTAAATAATTTTATGGACAAATTGATTATTGAATGGTCTTCATTGAAATTTGGCTTTTGTTGGACAAATTTTGGAGATTAAGAATAGATTTTCTTTTTTATAAAGGATTATCCATTTGTAGATTATCTGATCTTATTCTAACCTTTTTGGTTTTAGTTTTGGTTGAGGTCTAAATACATGGGATGTATATTTTTCTCTTTTGTGGATTAGGTGATTCTATAGAAGTTGATTATATATCTCTTAATATTAGAAAGTCATCCTAAATACACGTCTTTTGGAGAAAATATGAGTTTGTGTAAGAAATCTAGTTGGAGATGAGAGTCTACACGACAAGTAAGTATGTTTCCTTAAGATCGAAAATAAATTCCTCAATGAAATGTAACTTAAAACAAAAATGTTTTATATTAACTTTTCCTACTGGGGAATTGAAAACCATGTAACCCACCACAAGTTTGTAATTTTCTTATGGTTAGCTTTCTCCTAGACATGTTTACTATCACACTCCCTCAGAACATGACCCTTTGTTTTTTCTTCCATGTCCATGTTTTCCTACATGGAATCCTAGTATGGTTTAACTCGGATGACCTTTGTAATTCTATTTCTTTATTTTAATGTGATAGTTTTACTGACTCTTGTTCCGATGTGGGATTTTCAAGGAAGTTTCCAAGCCCAATTTTAAAAATTGCGAGGACGCAATTCCCAAACTGGGGGAAGGATGTAACACCCCAGGTAAATAAAGAATATGAAATTTTCATATTTATCCATATTTGTGAATAAAATATTAATATTACTTTAAAGGAGGCACTATTCTCGATGGCGTACCCAATACGCAACAACGAGTTTCTTGGGAATCTTATGTTGCACTCTAATAATAATATAATATTATTTTAAATGGTAGTTAACGTCTAGCCGTTGTAATGGCGGGAATGAACGGGACTAACTTCAAAATTATTATATATTTTTTTCAAATATTTTTACTTTTATCCAATAAATGTTAGAGGCTTAAAATGTGAATGAATCCAATTTTAAGCGTAAATATTCTAATATTCATTAAAAGGTTGATTAACCACCTTTTGATGGCGAACGCTTTTTAAATTCACTTTTTGACATTTTCATATGTTATATTGGACCAAATAAAATTTTTCTTTAGAATCGGGACATCAAAATTTACATTGTGTAAATTGTTATGTATTTATCCGATAAAGTTCATTTTTTTAATGAATAGTGAAAAATGTTGTATTTTAATTCAGAACCTCTTTTCAATAAAATTTATTTATATGATTATATTATCTTTTGAATTGGTTTTAAAGTAAAATTAATATATATTTTTACCATTTAGTCTAATAGTTTTCATTCGAATTAATTTCACTTTGAAATTGGACTTAAACTAGTGTCAATCTTTTAATAAATATTATTTCTTAAAAACACGCTATTTGTTTTGATAGAGGGAATTAATTATTAAATTAATTAATGCAACTTATATGTTTTTAATTTTTTAAAATAGACAACATTTTTTAATTTGGAATATCAAATAAATCTTAGGGTGAATTGTTGGAATTTTTCTGAAAAACATAAATTTTTGATGAATAGTGAAACCACTAAGTGGTAGTTAAAGAAACTGATTTTTTGTTTAAATGAAAATTTGCCAATTCTGTGATTTGATTTTCAAAAATCCGACATACATGGTTGTCATTAAGAGGTAAAATTTGGTTCAATGAGATAAAAATAATTTTTGGTGAATAGTAATTTTTAAGTTTTATTAATCGCGATTAAAGGTAATTATGTAATTTAAGGTAAAAATAATGTTTTAATAATATGAAATTACCTATACACATGTTCTACCCTCATTGGATGTGTCGTGTCTGACCAAGACAATCCATGGGTCAACTTGGGGACCCCATGGAGCCACTTGGGTAGGAAAATGACACAAATAACTTTTTATTTAAAGTTAAAATTAAAATGTCACAAACATGTGTTGTTTTAATAAAACAATTTTTACATGGGATTATTCAAGTCATATTTTTGATTATAAATATTTATTAGAAAGCTAAAATTATTTCATACAACATGATTTTTTTTATAATTTTAGACACTAAATAAATTAAATTATTTATGACACCATGATGATGCAGCGATTACCACATTATTTAACGATTTAAATAAAATGAAAAGATAATGTAAACTCTAATACCTACACTTATCACAAACCTATTGGATGGGTGGATTTATAACCCTTATCACCTTATCCTCGAAATATAGACTTTTGGGACCTTTAAAATCCGAAAATCATTATATAATAAAGTAATATTTTATAACATTCCAAGAGTGCCCCTCCTCTCCTCTTATAAAAGGCCCCCACCTCTACCACCTTACCCACACCTCTAAAGAATTTGGCTCGGCAAACCCCTGCCCATTTCATCTCTCCACATACCTATCTTCATCATTGAAGCCTCACTTTGGGATGAATCCTTTCAAAGGAAGCCTTTGATCTCAAATCAAAGAGAGTTACCTGATTTAAAGGTAGTGTCCTCTCTTGTGTTCTTATGTTTAATTTTGCTTCTCCAACCCTCTAAACTCCTTTTATTCCTTCCTTTTGTAAACAAACCAGTATATTAAATATACTAGGATGTTTTTATGTGAAGTATTCGAGCTACACTTACACACACCTTCGTCTAATGGTTAAAAACATATTGTTTCTGTAGATGGTGAATTACTGCCTCACGAAACGATGATTGTTCAATATTATTTTTACATCTTCTAAGGTTGCCATTAAGATGTAACTATATTTATATATGATATATAATATTTTTATATTTTTCTTAATCTTCTGTATTTTTCATTTATGTCATACCTTTATGGTTTCCATTATGGGTAAATGCGATATCTTCATTTTAGGAAGTGCGGACTACCGCCCCCTCAAAGTGATTTGATTCGTTAATACCATATGTGGGATGTATAAAGGATAGAATTAATGGTATTACATATTATATCCTACTGTAATTATAATATACCTTCATATAATTATTATTTAATTCCATTTAATACAAAAAAAAGAAATTAAAGTAGCGTTCATGCGTACGTACGACTTACCATCTCCATGAACGGTACATTTCATTTCTTATCTCCAAATGTTATGTACTATTATAAGTACATATATATAATGGATATATATGTAATATATTAAATCTAAATTATGGATATCATTATGTAATTATAATATATATATCTCTCATTTTGTTTTAATTCCATTAATATGACAAAAAAAGAAAGTAGCGTTCATGTGTTTGTACGGCCTACCGTCTCCATGAACGGCGCTTTTAATTTTTTATCTCCAAATGTTATGGAATAGTATAAAATGAATATATATGCGATATATGTGATATTTAAAACATCAATACTATTCTGGATATGATGGACCTATAACTTAATGGAAAATTCTTTTCCAACAAGTTCAATTTTTACTCATCGAAAAAAACGTCTGATATGAACTCACTTTATTAACCAATTATTATAACATTATAATATGTGATATGAACTGAATAATAATCTTTAAATGAGTTCCTTATGAAATTATAAATTGACCAAATTTTATTATTCAGGAGATTAAAGAACGATCGAGTCATGTCAGGCACGAGGTAAGGGATCTTACCCCTCCATTTCTTTTTAAGTACTCTCCTTTATGTCACTTCTTTTAAGCACCTCTTTGTTATGTTGGGGGATGTTATTTTCTATTCCTCTCATTGTAAATTTTATTTTAATATGATTATAGATCCTATTTTATCTCATCAATCAATTTTTGATGTTTTAAGTGGTGTCGTTAGGCTGCCGATTTTCCGTAAGTGATTTTTCATCTCACTTTTTTCCACGTGAGATTTATGCTATATTTGCCACCATTTCTTTTGAGTGGTGTTTGTACTGACCATTATTATACTAATTTTGTAATATAATTCCATTTATGGGTATTTACATATTCATTTGATGACACTTCTTCAATGGGGTGTACGTTTCGAAAGTTACTCAAGTCGGTAAGGGAACCTTTCACCCTCCTCTTTTTAAAAGACTTCTTTTGTTATGTCTTTTAATTAACATACTATTATGTTGGGATATGTTCTTCTATATCCGTATTGAAGTAAATTTTATGTCCAAGTGATGAGATACCCTTTTTATCTCTCATCAACTCATTTTATAAATTTCGAAGTGACGTCGTTAGGCTGTCGAATTTTACCAAGGGAACTTTTTAACCCAATTTAGATTTCTTTGGGTTCAACATGTAGTTATTGAATATGTCATCCTTTGAATATGTGTGAATGACCTTTTATTGTTTTAAACTTAATATCCACTTATATTGGTTGTATTTATAATTGTCACACATAATTATGAGATTGATTTATCCTTAATTTAAGGATACCATCTTTATAATAGATTTCATCTCAATTTACATTTCCATTGAGACTTCATTGTTCTTATACACCAATTCACTCTTATATAGTGTATATGTTTTACTTTGGAATATTATATCATGAATAAATTTATTCTCATCATATTATAATGTTTTGATTAAATGTTATTCCTCAATTATTGTATTCAAGTGTCTCTCATTTTGTGAAAAACACTTTAACTAAAATATCGTTTTAAATGTTTTAATGATATAATCTTATAAATATTTGTAATTAATATCCATGTTTTAAAAATGGTTTTAAGGATTTATTTATATAGATATTAATGGATTAAAATGTTAAAAGCTTCAATGTCGTATGGGACACTTTGATTTAAAAATCTATTTATTAAATGTTTTAAATGGTTTTGAAAATGGTTTTTAGAATGGATTCATTATTTCAATATCATAAAATGTTATATTCTTATTGCAATGTGGGAATGTTATCTTTCCTTTTTGCTTAAGTTATGTTCTATGATTATGTTATGGTTCTTGGGCATTGTTATGAAGACGGGTGGTTCTGTGATAAACTAAGGGCGGGTGAGCCTGATATAGCTCTCTAATGCATTGGGTAACGCGAATGAGTTAAACGTTAAGGTTTCTCTGAAGAGATTTAGGGAATATACTGTGATGGGTATTCCAAACGTAACCAAGAGGGTTACTCCCTAGGTAAGAATGTTATGAATGCCTCAAGTGACCTTTATGCCTTATGATTTCTATGTTTTATTCATGATTTGATGAGGTATGATAAAGTGCTTTTGTTTTATGAGTAAAGTATGATTTCATTGATTCTTATGTATATATGTACTCATGTTTCCTTTCCATATATTTTATCCCTTACTGAGCTTTTTATGCTCATCCCATGTTTTTGAAATGTTTTACACAGGACTTAAAGATGAATAGGATCAAGGATGGGATCAAGGAAAGACATTCTATCTAAAACATAGAACTATACATGTTTCTTTTAAGAGTTTTTTTATGGAAACTTAGTAAAAGTGTCTACTTTGTAATCTTTTGAGATGTAATAGTTATGTCCGGCTTCTCTAAAACCCTAAACCTGAAAATATACTCAATGTGAATTATTCATTTAATTCATTATTAAGTAAGGTTTAAGGCCGGGACCTTATAAATAACATGTGATAATTAATAACTAATTATTATATTATTTAGTTGTAATATATATATATATATATATAAATAATAATGAAAATATAATCTTTTATTTTAGTGAGATATCATAATTTTAAAAAAAATGTAAAAAGAAGATAACATTTCCAATGTTATTACATAATATGACAAAATCCTTTTTTATCATACAATGCTCATATTGAATTACCACGGTTGTTTGTTTATAATATTGTTACTAGGGTGCCAATTTATCCTTCCAAAAACATAATAATTTCATAAGAATCATATTTATATATTAAAATAATTTTCATGATAATCCATGTATGTTGGTTATGAAAAGAAAAAACAAAATCTATCATTCAGTGTGGGTGGTAGTACACATGTATACATGGATAATGATATCATTTTTGCTTAATAGGTAAAATTTGTAATATGGATTATCATTTTAAAATCTAAAATATTTAATAAATTTCATATGTATAGATTAAATTCTTTAATAAAGATATCCTTTTAAGGAGTTCAATGAAAATGAAACACATTGTAGAGTCGAACTAATAGTATGTAAATTGAATGAATGATTGTTTTGTTTATCTTAACAGAAATTGTAGAGGTTATTAGTTACTGTTACATAATTATTATAGAATAAATGTATAATAATGATAGTTATGTTATAATTTTAATATTTTTTAATGTAATTTGTGGAAGAAAAGGTGAAAATAATTATTTTTCAGATGAGAAAGGAGTGGTTATAAATTTATACCTTACTTCTTGGATTATATCTTTTACAAGATGGGTATAGTATTAAAGTGATGCTCTTATGAGAAGACCATAACCTTATAAAATTATATAAAAATTAAAGTTATTATATTTATGATTATGGGATGTAAAATGTGGGTTTTTGTGTGAGGTGAAGTGAGGAGGGGAGTTCTCCTTTTATAAGTGAAAAGAAATGGAACATTTAAATATACCCAAAAAGTTTCAAAAAAACAGATGTCACATTCAAGGAATTTCACTTGAAAATTGGGGAAACAAGTGAGAGGGTAAGGAATAAATTCAATAAAGGCTTGAAAAACCCATTCCCCCATTTTCTTACCCTTTTTTTGGTATTTAACTCTTTCTTAAACCATTTTACCACTTTTAATTTTAATTGTGGTATTAAATTTTTACTAATGTAATTTAGCCATTATGCATTAAAATAAATTGTTCCTTATTGCATTTTTTTGAGTTAATGATTAAAAATAATATTTCCATTTTAATATATTAAATTTTATAAATTTTATAAATTTTATTTAAGAAATAGAAAATAAGTATTTTATCAAAAACAATTTATTTAAAAATACTATTTAATTTATAAAATACAAAATACATGTTTTTAAAATTAAAAAAATATATTTTTAAAATTATAAATTTATATATAATATAAATATATATTCTTATAAAAAGTTTCCATAAATTTTTAATTCATAGTTATATGCTAATAATTTCATAATATTCATTTTACTTGTCAAACATTAATTTTCACTATTCACCTAAAAAATAAATATTTTTAGTAAACTCCAAAAAACGCATCTTAAAATAATATTATTATGATGAATCTAAAAATAATTTTAATTTTTGTAGTCAGATTCACAAATTTATAATGTTATAATTTAAATTAAAATATAATATATTATGAAAAAAAATTATAGAAAAATGCATTTTTAGAACATTAATAATTTTCATTCATATTTCATATCATTTTATAATAAAATTATTTTTAACCCATTATTCATATCAAATATATATTATCATTATTAACCATTTTTTTAAATATAATTTCATATAACATTAAAATTTAATATTTATAAAAATACATTTCTAAGCATAAATTGATCGTATTATACATTTTAGCTATACGAATTAAATATTATTCATATGAAATTTATTATTTATTTAGTTTATATAAATATTTTAAAAATGTGGTATTCATATACATTCGTGATAATTCAATATATAAATTTTAATAGTCATGCTTATTATTTATATTATTATCTAAATATCTTTGTTTTTAGTTTTAATTCGGTGTTTCCTATAGAGCTAGCTATCAACCACATTTGGCTTATCTTAAAGAAGTTAGAAATTAAAATATCAAGGCGTTATATTCTCCCCTATTAAAGGAATTTCATCATAAAATTTTAATTTGTCATAGAAAAATATGTGATTTTATTTTTAAGGTATAAATAGATTAATGTATCAATGTTAAAAACATAGGGAAGGCTAGGATACTCACATATTTGAATATCTCCATTTTGAGTTTTTTCACCAACTGTTTGAGAAATATAACTCTAATAGTATAGTTTTAAGATATATTTAATTTCTTCCTATGTTTATACTAATTCATGCAGCGATTGATTGTCAAAGATTGGTATGAAATAAGATTCAATATTTTGGTAATTATTATGCATATTGATGCATAAAAATACCAAAATAATTCATCACTCATACCACATAGTTTATAAATATGGTAAATCAAGTGAAAATTTGATGTCAAACAATTTCATTGATGAATTATTCTCCTTCTAATCATACGTCTCATGAGATCCATGTTTATAACCCCTTCATTTCATGTTTTATTTTCATCATCTACCAAATAATCTTTCTCCCTCTCCAAAAATATCCTTCAAATGTGTTTCCATCGACAAAGGATAACTGCCCATATCATCGATTTCTGTTTGCACTAGTCCATGCCCGACTATGTCTATGAAAACCTCCCTATTAGAGGATGTAATGGTTAGATGACGTGCCACATAAACTATAGGTGACTCTTAATGTTCCCAAATAGTTCATTATAACTCTTAAACAATTTTTTGTACTCCTTTAATGGCATCACATGATCTGGGCCATTAAACCTATTTATTTAACTACCCCACGTCCACATGGTTAAAAGTAATTATACTCATATTATACATTAATTTCATGTTTTTTGTGCTAGTAGTGAATGTGGGGGGTTTACTCCCTCTTCTACTATTGGGATACTGATTGAAACATGCCTATCATAGGGCGTGGTAAAGGAAAATTTATTTTCCTAATGCAGTACAGTGGATGACCATAGTCATCTCACATGAGGAGTGTAAAATTTAGTTCAATCACTGATTCTATTTCACTAATTCTAGTTTATTTTTCAATTTTATAATTTAATAAAAAGTATGGTTTTAAATGTTTTTTAAATTAGTGAGATTAAAGTAATTTTATGAAAACATTGAATCTAAATGTATATATTGATGTATATTTAATGAAATTTGGGGGAAAATAACTTGGTTCTAGGGTTGGATAACATAGTTTAATTTGTTTTTTATTTATTGTTTAAGTTCAATTTGAAAATTGATTTTACGAAGCCTCATAATGAAATAATTTCCATTGATTTATAGAGTCTTTGATTTTAGTATTTTTCTGGCACACCAAACTATAACTCCTCTAATAGACAATTAGGGTAACACCTCAACCAAAAATATTATTCCTATAATAATTAACTCTCTAATTTTACATTTAATATCTTTATTAAATCTTAACTCCATCGTATCAATTCTTTTCAAATGATAAGGGAGGGAAAAGTAATAAATCAATAGAAAGGAATGGATTTTGAAATAGTGTCCTAGTGGTGGACCGTCACACAAGAACAATACTCCTACAACCACCACAAATAAATTTAAAACATTTTGAATTAAATAAAAATAAAAAATAACACCAGGAAACCTCCCCCAAGGCCAAGCCTCAGATTAGTCACTTCTCATTACAATGTGAAAATAGATCATAGTGGAAGATGGAAGTGGGGGAATGAGATTATGATTGTAAGAGATAGATATATAGAATAATAAAATAGAATCCCTCTAACAAAAATATAAATGCATTACATGGGAAACAAAAAAAATATAAAAATTAAAACAATATATAAATCCTAAATAGACCCTTGGCCTTATCTTTTTGGTTCCATGTATGGTGTGGGGATAGAATGGAGTGCTTTGAGAGGTAGGATCTCCCCTCCTTTTATAGGCAGAATTTGTACTATGAAATTTTTCACATTGTAGGACCAATTTGTAACATAATCATGAAGTTCATACTTCATAAAATGTTGAAAAAACATGTTAAAAATACATCCTAAACATTTCAGATTAATTTGAAAAGTTATGTAGGAGTTATGAATTTATTATTGACTACTACATTCACTTGAATAAGCTTATCGGAAGATTACTTCAAAATATTTCCTTAAAAGTATAACAATATAAGTTCAAAACTCTATGGAATTTATTGAAAAAATTCTTCTATGAGTCATCATTCCATTCCAGGTATAATCATTTGAACTGTATGTGTTTATACTGAGTGGTGATTTTGTTATGGTGGTAATTTCAATGTTGTCTGCTCGAAACAATTCCCACTTTCGATTAATTTTTTGGGCCTCTCAATGCTTGAATCATCCCCTTGAACAAAAGATAAAGTCAAAGTAAATAAATCAAGGATTTAAAAAATAAATCAATTTGGAAATATATTTTTAAATAAATGACCAATATATCATTGTGGTAAAAATATGTCAAAAATCCTGAATTAATCACTTTTCATAATTTCTCTCAGAACACATCACACATCAGAATTTGATCTATAAAAGAATAAATTTATAAATTGGGAGTGTTATAATAGTTTAAATGGATAAATAAATTTAGAAAATATTATCTCTATCAATACCCACATACTTAAACTATGTTTTTCCTCAAGAATAAAATCTCATCATGGAAATCATAGGACAACAATGTTTCCAATATTCAAGTTCAAAAGTAAACAAATCAAACAATTTTCATCATCATATCAATTTTTAAAAAATACACATGATGTATGTATTTAATTTCTCATTTTTTGTGAAACAATTAATTAATTAATTTTACTTTTCCTCTTTTGAAAAATGATGAAACTTCTCCTTTCATTAATTAATGCTCCTTAATTCATTGTAAATAAACATGAAAAATCATCCTCTACCTCACTTTCCAATATTTTCTCTCATCACTAATGATACAATTAAAGTAGTAATATTCTCATATCATGAGAATATGTGTCATATATATAATCTAGAAAAAGAAATAATATCTCCATTTTGAAAAGAAAAAAGAACATAAAATAATTAGGAAATTTTAATAAAGGTTCAAATGACTCTAAGGCTTAAGGTTGGTAGGATTTGATGTTTTTAAAAAAATTAAGTCTCAAGGAGGAGATTTATCTCTTAATTATAATGCATGATATAAAAAATTATAATGATAATATCCCTATAAAAGTAGAAACTCCCATATTTCCAAACATAAAGTAATATGATTATCAAATTAATTACAATTAATAATTTTTTAAAATCTTGGTGAATAATTTTTTTTACTTTTTAACATTTCATTCTTTTTCAAATTTTATAATTAGATCACCCCTCGTATCAATTACCTAAAAACACATGATAACAATATTGTTAGTCTATAAAATGGTGTTTTTTGGTTTTCCCAAATCACAACCCATTTTTTATTTTATTTTAAATCTTTTAATTTGTATTTTATTCATTCTATAGGGGAAAAATTAATAGTAAAATGGATGTATCAAGTGAAATTTTTCATTAAACAATATAACACTCCTCACACTTATTCATTACAATGTATATCATCCCTTCCACCATGATTCCCTTTACCCCCACACTTCAACTTTAAAATATCATTCATATACTAAGTGTAGGGTAGGAATGGGTAAAATTTTCTTAAAAAATGCATCGTACCTAATTAAGAAATTTTTGGTCTCAATGGGATAATAAAGGATTTATGTAGAGTTGGTATTTTGTGTAATAAGGCTTTTTCAAAAGATGCCTCAATCATTTCAAATATGTTTTCGCACAGTCATATATTTGGCAAGTTCAAATTCATGTTATGGTTGGTGACACGTCCCAAGATCACTAACGAAATATGATGAAGCTAAAATAGGATGTTGTTGGTCTAGAAATATTCATGAGAATGGAAATATAATATTGGAAAAATCACTCAAAGCATGATTAATAAAAACAATTAAATTACAGAATTTCAAAAATTCAAAGCATGAAAAAAGGTAGAAAAATTTCATTTATATGAATAAATTAATTTTTTCAAGTCATAAGTACTCGTTTAAATATTCATACTTCATTTTAATGATTCAAATTTCCATTTTAATCAATTAATATAATTAACATTGAAATATACAAAATGGCATCATTGGATCCCTAAAAAACTCAGGTCTGCTAAAAAAGTTGATTAAAACATGAATTCAAGTGTGGGCTTGCAATTTTATCTTGAAGGCTATAATCATGATTAGGACAAAAATTTAATGAGTTTAAAAGTTAAAAATTAAAATTGAAATGACTTTTGAAGTAAAGAATCTGTCCTCTTTAACTAATGTTTGTGGCTTACTTCTTCCATCATGATACCAAAAAATAAAATTACACATTTAATTATAAGTATCATTTCATTAGAGCTCTAAATTAAAAGAGGGAGTGGGACACATGCTGGACTAATCTGAGAAAGGTAGAAGAAATTTAAATTCCAATAATGTATTCAAATATAAATATTGGTATGATCCCTCAAGTGGTACCTAAATATTTACTTCCTCTAATTGGTAGTTTCAACTGTTATAAAATGTTTCATGGTGGATGTAGATTATTGAACTTGAACCGCCACATGTGGCTTTTCCTATTTTATAGTTATTTGTTCTTTTTTTTCGAAAACTTTGTTGATAGAGTACACCAAAAATACCCCCCTAACAAGAAGTATATCTTGCATGGATGTGGTAGGATAAAGTATGGAACATCCTTCTCCTTAGTTTCAACTTGTGCTACATTCTCTCTCTCTCTTTTTATTACCACTAGTTAATACTCAATGCCTTATAGGAGCTCAAATTGTTCCTCAACAAGTGTATATTATATTTCATCATCATCCTCTAGTGCGTAATATGAGATGATTGAATCTGATAGTTCAAAACTAGTAGGTATGATACTCAAATTATTTTCAATAAATTTACAAGTGTTTGATTTCAAAATTGTATCATCTCACTGTGGTAGTTCATATTTAATCTATTTTACAATGTAAATTTACTCTTGGAGTCTATATTTATTAGTTGAAGGTGGGTAGTCGGGAACCTCCATATTGACTTCAAATACCACCACATAGGTGGTGTCTTATTTCAGTGATGGTGGGTCTTCTTCTTTCCATGGTTTGGGAAGATCAAGAAGTTCCTCACATTCATTATAGAATTTATCCAATTCATGTTTGTCTCCTAGATTTGGATTTTTAGTCTAGTTTTCCTCCTTTTCATCTATCTCTGGAAGAATTTTTTGATTGAGGAAGAGTGAATCTTCACATACCTCCACATTTTCATCCTCTGGTTCTACAACGATGAGTGGTGAAATTTCTTCCACAACTAACCCATGTTATTTTTTTGGTTCGGGGTAGGGTCCATCCATCAATGCACGATCATAGTCAAATACACATTTTATTTTTTCCACAACTCATCTTGATTATATCTCATCCTTTCCACCCAATGTTTTAGATCTCTATAATCCACTTCTAGTTCTTGATATTTCACATATGAGTAATATTACCATGCATAATAATTTGAATTTGAATACATCATGGAAAAATAAATGTTTCTTATATTTTTATATATATATAAATAAAAATATTTACAAAAATATGAATTTTAAAAAATTGATTGAAATATCTGTTTAGGTCCCTAGTAACAGTTTTATTTTTTTATGCACGTCTATTATGGGGAATGGAAAAAGAAAATGTATTTTTCTTATGCATCATAGTGGTCGATGAGAGGTGTCTCACTTAAGGACCATCATAGTAATTTCAATCACTGATTCTAGTTCACCTATTATAATTATTTTTGTTTTCTTTTATAATTTACTAAAAATTATGGTTTTAATGGTTTTGGGAAATTGGGAAATTAAAATAAATAAATCAAACCTTTAAATCTAAATACTGATGTATATGTAGACATAATTAAATATGAGAAGAATAAACATTGTAATTGCGCTGGATAACATAGGTTTATTCGTTATTTATTTATTTTTTGAATTCAAATTGATATGTAATTTAATGAAACCTCATTAATTTATTACTTTCCATTGATTTATGGAGTGTGTGATTTTAATATATGTCTAACTCACTAACCCAAGACTTATCTAATAATCAATTAGGGAAACACCACACATAATAATATTATTCCTATAATACCCAACTCTACCATATTTTATTTCATCTCTTTAAGAAACCCCGAATACACTTTTTGAAGGTTTTTTCCAATATAAGGGAGGTAAAAATAATGAATCAACTGAAAGGAATGGATTTTAAAATAGTGAGGTGGTTGACTCTCACCTCACCCATGCAACAGTCCCCTATAAACTATAAATAAATTTTAGACATTTTTAATTGAACAAAAATAACAAATAACACCAAGAAACCTCCTCCAGGTCCAAGCCTTAGATTAGTCACTTGTCATTTCACTGTGAAAAGAGATCATGGAGGAAGATGGAATACAAAAATTGAGATCAAAATTGGAATAGAAAGATATTTTTATTTTGAAATGGAATCACATTAATAAAAATATATATTTGATACATGGGAAAATAAGACTAAAATAAAAATAAAAGAATACAAATTTTCAGTGGACCCTTCACCTACTATCCTTGGTGCCCTAGATGGTGAGGGGATGGAATAGAATGCTTTGATAGGTAGGAGATCCCTTCCTTTTATAAGCATAATTCGTACTACAAAGGTTTTCTCATTTTAGTCCCAATCAATGAGAGAATCACACTATTAATCCTTCATAAATGGTGTTATAAAATGTGTTTCTAAACTACCCTCAAAATTTCGTCTTTAATGGACAACATAATTAGCAGTTATGAATTTTTTATTTACTATTAATTTTTATATATACAGGTTCTAGGTTTGTTACTTAAAAATAATTCCTCCATAGGCCGCCTTTCTTATATCATAACTCCATAAAATTTATTAAAGAAACACATATATGATTCCAAGATCCATTAAATGTAGAATCGCTTCAATTGGAGGTGTGTAGACTGAGTTTTCCTTCCATTATTGTGGTGAGATCCACGTTGTTCATCTAGAAAATTTCCTAACTTCAATGAATTTTTAGAGCCTCAACATGATCGAATCAGCCTCTGGTTCAGAAGATAATGTTTAAGGAAATAAATAAAAAAATTCAAAAAAAGAATCACTAAATTTTGAAAATTATTTTTAAATAAATGACAAAAATACTATTGTGTTAAAAATCTATCAAAAATAGAGAATTAATAACTTTTTACAATTTTTCCCAAAACACGTCCTAATTCAAAAATTTACCCATATTTTCTCAAATTGATAAAACTAGAGGGTAAAAAAATTTAAATTAATATAAAAAAAATCAAAAAAATTAGCATTATCACTGATTTAAAATTCTGTGGAAACATTTGGCCTTGTATTCAGTGACGATGTATTAACGAATAATGATAATGAAGGTGAATTGTTGTCTTCTTCCATTACAGTATTTTTATTATCTCTCTATATTGGCTACTAGATATTGTTTCCTCCCAAATAAAATTTTCAACAGTGAAGATGTTCTCGGTTATCTTTGTGTGATTCCTAAAATTGGGAATCTATATTGAAATAGTTAATCCATTACCAAAATCACATCTATTCAAAATAATGGATGAATAATAAGATTCATACTTCCCTACACATCAACTTGTGATATTTTAATATCAATACTCTATATTTCAATCAATAACATAACAATTAGGTCAGTAATTTAATTCTCATTGAATTATTTTTAGATACACTATGGTGGCAAGAATAAGAATAAAATAAGGCATCCAAAAATCTTGAGTATAGGATAAGTGTATTTTTTCATTATTTTTTTGAGGACTATTTATAGTAGTATGAGTATCAAAGAATTTGCCTTATTTACTTTATCGCTGAAGATACTATTTTTTTCTCATCCTTCATATCTTATATTTCATTTTTTTCGAACTATATCACCCAATGGTCAACAAATATCATAAGTAGGTAAACCAATACTATTCTAGGTTCATCATACCTTACTATTTGTTAGGGTGCTTTCATACTTCATTATGGAATACCATTAAATAACTATGAAAATATTCTTTTATAGATGTCTTTAAAAGTAATATGATCAACCAAATCATATCTCCATGGAAAATAAAATAATGTGTGCAGTTAGGTGTCTTTTTAGTGAGCAAGCTGACAATCGAGTAAATAACAGATCCAATATTTTATGGGTTGTTCCCCCTAGTACATATCTATCAAATTATATATCCACTTTTATTATTTATATTGGGATGTAATATCTAGATGAACCACACAATTCTACATTAAAAAATATTTAGGATTTGATCCTGTGATTAAACATATTTTACATATTTTCATTGAAGTTCTATAATATAATCCCTAAAATTATTAAACTAATCTCTAAATTAATTAAACCCTATACAGAAACATTCTATAGAAACATTGGAAAAAATTTAACATAAATAATACATTAATTCTATAATTTATATTATACATTTGATAGAAGGTCTCCCTAATCGAGGAATGAATGATTTAGTGTCTTGGTGATCATTTACATGAACAACCTAGTCTAGAATACTTGTGAACATTACTTCAAAACCCCACCATAATAAACCTTATTTTAAACAACTTTCCACACTCATTTTTCATTAAAAAAATTCAAATATTTATTTCTTATTTTCAATGTTATTTAATTAATAGTACTATGTATTTACATTTATATTTTAAAATATATAATTATATATAAAGAAACTAAAATGGATTTAAATGGTTTAAAATGTGATTTTTATATATTCAATTTAAATTAATAATTTTTACGGTAATTTTAATTTGGATTTATGAATTTTTAAGAGAAAAATTTTACCACCTTAGGTAGCTCTCAAACTCAAGGCTCCAAGACACTTACCCTAGACCAAATGGGCCTAGTTGGCTAAGGAGTCCCCATGGGAAGGCATTCCAAGTTATAAGAGACCACACTGGGACACAAAGATTGTGTAAAATGAAGCATGTTGTAGAAGTTTTGAATGAATGGATAATCCAAATCATGTGTATGCTAGTGTGTGGCTAACATTCCTACATGATAGTGGGAAGAATGTGTTTCTAGGAAGGGGTTGTCTGTAGTGTCTCTAGTGGTCCTCTGGCCTTAGTCTAACATCACTAGCCATCAAAGGATACCTAATAATTTACTAAGTGGAGGTATTACCACTACTCATTTAATTTGGTATGAATTACAAGTTTATTATTCATCATATAATTAACTAGAACCATGTCTATTACCTTCATTCTACAACTCCCTCAGAAACATTCCTCTAAATTCTCTCTCTCAACATGACCACTCAATGCCACTATCGCAGCTTCATTTGTTAGAGATAACCAAGGTTGATGACCCAAACAATCAAGACCGATCTCAAACACCACTTCCTATGATTAGTCCCACCAAGGGTCATTATTTGGATTCAAAAATACCACCCTACACCCATTTTCAAAGGAAGATGATTCAAGTCACAACAATGAGATCCCCCCCCCCCCGACCCAGACATTGGGAAGGCTGGAGGGCCTGATGGACTGTTCCTTCAACACTTTTACCACCTATCGAGCATCAATTGGTGAATTACATGTTTCATTGTGGCATGTATGATCCATTTATAAGAAAAGATGATACCCCATAGTGATTTCACCCCACTATGAATCTCGGGCACCAAATAGCTTTGGGCGATTAAAAATTTAGGTATTTAATTTATCTACTAAAATCCGAAATTAAAAAAATAGATATCTTTTACTATATAAGGATAAAAGGGAAACCCTACCCCTATAAATAGAGGTATTTTCATTCAAAGGAGTGACTTGTAAACTTAAGGGAGAAGAGGCCATCCACTAATGCTACTATTTTTTATCTCTTTCAATTTAACATCATTCATTATGTAATATTTGTTTCATTTTACTAATTAATATAATTGATGAATTTATTCTTCTTTTGTTATAGTGTTTCACATCCCCATTATTCTCATTCTTCTTCTTCACCTTGTTCATATTCTTTTATTTATTATTCTTTTTATTTTAATCTCATTCATTACTGTTTTATTATTTTATATTCATATTTATCTTGTTATTTTTTATATCCTCTTCCCAATTCTGTTTATTTTAATTTCTTATTCGTCTTCTTCTTCTTATCTATTTATCTCTCACTCCCTTCTAGTTCTTACTTTTATTTTATTTCTTTTCTTTTGTTTCTCTTCTTCCCACTATTTTTTCCTCTCACCCTCGATAATGTGGGGCTGAACAGATTATTGGCCTTGAAGAGGTTTGATGTTCTTGAATTATTTTTTAAAGGTTATTTTATGACTTTAGTATAATTGATTGGAATGTAAAGTTGTGATGATTTCATATCATTGAATGACACACTAATGTACTTATATTTATTTATCTATTTCTTTTTCCTCCCATTGAATTGATTATAAGGTCTTCATATTATGGAGTTGAGCTAATCAATGGATGAAATATATATTATATAGATGGTTCATGGAAGGTATCAAACTCTCAATTTATGTGTCTTATCAACCTTTATTATAGGAGGAGTTGGATATTTAGTTGGAAATTTTTTATTTCCTATAATTTCAATGATTTTAAAACATTTAATCAAAGGAAAATAATTCATGCATCAAATTTCATACATGTATTATAAAAATATTATAACATATAAATAATAATAATAATAGATCTTAAAACTGAACATATAACAATGTTCTTTTTTTCTAATGGAATACCTTTTAACATTACAAGTTATGATATAATTACATGTATTTTGATTATTTTATAAAATAAACAAAAATAAAAATATCATTCCTCTAATTAAATAATAATAACTATAAACACAGGTTGTTATTATATGAATTGAATTAATTAAGTGAAAAAATATAAAATCTCCTCAGGTGAGACAACATCGGTCTGTCATTGTGGTACACTAGGAAAAATTTCAAAATTTTCTTTTCCCACACCCCACGAAAAGTGGTCATTGCAACTCATATTATTAACTCATCAACATAATTCATGTAATTGAAACATAAGAATGTGGTGGACTAAAATGGTCGGAAAGGGAATCATTTCAATAATTTATACATGTTAGATCATAAAATCTGATACAAACTGGATAAGAAAAGAAAAATATGGTGAAAAAAGTATAGAAGAATAATACCATGATAACGTTGTCCAACAAAAATAAAAATATATCATAGATTTAAATAATATATAAACAATCTTGAATCTTGAAAACATTAAAATAAATTATAACATCCAAGAAAAATGGAACAAATGTAAACATATGAAAATAAAATTACTTAAATGAGTAGGTTTTATAACATAATTACCTTATCATAGTGGTATTTGGATAATATTTTGTGCACCTTCTTTATGCATAAGATAAAACCAGTGTTCCTTTTTGGGAATAGGAAACAACCCGTGTAACTATTTTGGATTAGGATACAACCAATGTACCACCTTTATCTCAGAAGATATTAAACATTAATAACTAAATTGGAGGTTAATAGAGGAATTCACACATTTATCATCCATACATATATCCACCACATGAAAAAAATATTCATAACTTCATAAAGAACCCATAGAATAAAAAAAATCATTTCAAGATGGTATCAGAAAAATTAATCATTAGAACAAAAATTATTCACGCTCAAAATTTATTCACCCTGTGAAAACTATTTATTAAGAATATATAGAGGCTGATTCAAGAAAAATAATTTCATTCTAAAAAAATACTTTTAGTAAAATTATTAAAAATAATATCAAAACCATAAAATATGATTTATAAGATTTTTTTTTACATTTTCATAAAAAAAATAAGTTTCAGAACACTTTCAAAATCCATCTTTGAAAAGGTGAATTAAGGTATTTGAAAAACATTAATATTAAAATGAGTAAATGATTAATATTCCTTGAAAATATATAAAAGTTATCAAAAAAATCATAGCCAAGGATAAAATGTTTAATTATGAAAGGATATAAAACCCATACTAATATTTTCATAAACCATTGTTAAAAATACACAATGTAAAATGATTAAAATAATTATTTTTAAAAATATTAAATGGAAAAATGTCGGTCACATGAGTTAATATAAAATAGAGTTTAAAAATATGGTATGATAACATTATTATTTATGGTTATACATATATATTGAAGAGAATAATCACTTAAACAGGATGATATTTAATCAAATCATATTATAATTTTATAAAATACAATTCATTTTTTGTAATATATTTTTATTAAAACTAATATTTTCCCAATGATACATAATATGGATTATCATTTTAATATTTAAATGGACTAACATTGATATCTTATAAGAAATAAGTTCAATACTAAACCTTATAACAACAAAAAAGAAGTTTGCATTATCAAAATCCCTAATAGATAATAACTTAAATATAGTAAACACACTTTTGAAAAATGGGTTTATGGGATAAGAATTTATATACACATATATAAAAGATAAAATAACACAAAATAAAATAATATTTTATATTTCACCTAGTGTATATGAAAAAATTTCAAGAAGAACTATTATAAAAAAAATGAATGACAATTGAGTTAACAAAAAACCCTTACAACATGAGTAAAATTTAAATAAAACCTTTTCAAAGAGATATATTTAAATTTAAATTAAATTTAAAATAATTAAATGTACATAATGATATAGTATATAAATTATTTATCATATAAATTACATAAATGAAATTATTTTCATCATATTAAAAATTTCTCAAATTGATGAATTTGGGATGAAAACTCTTACCTTATATTCTGACATCTAAAATTGCACTATAAACTATTTTATAAGACACATAAATATCATAATAACTTATTTCATAAAAATATTGATTTATATATATCTTTTTATAAACACATTTTATAATTATTTCTTATATATATTAGTTTTTTATTATCTATTTTCACTTTCAGATGTGAGTAATCTTGATCATTTTGAATAAGTTTCGTAAAGGAGGTGTTTTTCATTTCTATTATCCAAATGTTAATCATTCCCAAGTAATTTATGTTACTATATTTTTTGTTTTATAACTATTTATTTTTTAATAATTTTATTATAAGGTAATTTTTATTATTATTGTTAAACATGAATTTGGAGATGATCATGTTTAAACGATTCATAGAGAATGAATGGAATTTTCTTAGATTATGAGTTTTGTATTAAAATTATATAAATAAATAATTATTTAATTATTAACATAATTTATTATAATAAATTAAATTCCTAAATTAATCCACCATATAAATTTATATCACTTTTCAAGTAGGTTCTCAATCCAACTAAAACAAAAACATACCATATTAAATAGTTGATTATAGAGTTATACAGTTGTAATATATTTATAAAATAAGATTAACAATAAAATTTAATGATTATTAGTGAGATATATCTTAATTTTAAATAATTAAGATAATAATATAATGAATATGAAGTTATTAAATAATATAAAGGAATCCGTTTTTCTCCGAGAATGCACTTTTGGATGATTTAATTTACTACCCTTGATTTCTACTCATATATCATAATGTTTGTTCAATTAGCCTTTTTAGAACCTTAATTATTTTATAAAATTATTTCATATCCATTTAAGAAAATCTTATTACTTGTAATGTAATTTAGCGATGGAATGAAAAATTGAAATCGGTCTGTCTAGGGGTGGTAGTCCACACATACGCATGGATAATTATTTAGTTTTCGAAAGAACATGGAAAATGAGTAATATGATTTGTCATTTAAGAATGAAAATTATATAATTACATATTACAGAACCTACTATTACCATCCTTGTAACAACCATATATTTTAAAAGAAAACTTTGTTCAATAGAATATTCAACACACAAAACCGAGTTAAAATGAATCGCGTTATAATATTAAAATATTATTGTATAAATTGGAAAAAATTAACCAATATTTTAAATTTATGGGAATGAATAACTATTATATATTTTATGAAATATTAATTATATTTCTATATAAATATTTTGATAAATTTTTAATATTCAGTCAACTTTTAATAAATATATTTTATTCTACAAGAAAGTATGTTTCCTTTATATAATGATTTTACTTCTTTTTTGGAAGAAATATTTTAATTAATTTACGGAATTTTTTAAAATTTTACTATGAAGATAAATTTTTAAATCTTAATATTTATATCAACTTAGGGTGAAAATTTTAGATTTTTCAGAAAATATTGATTTCATAGTGAATAGTGAAAATACCAATTTTTGCAAAACTTACATCTTTATAAATAAACTAAGTTACTTAAAAGTTTAATTATTCTATTATTTTTCCTTAAAAGTAAAAAAAAAGAATTTTTTTAAAATTATATTTAAAATAATTAATTAAATTTAAATCATCTTTATACTAGATTTTAATATAAGTTTCTTTTTAGGCTTTAAAACACGTTTTTTAGAAAATTATTTTACAAGAATAACGTTTCTCTATTATAAATAATTAATATAACCCCTAATGAGGAATGAATTAAATGGAAATTATATTATATATATATATATAAATTTAAATTCATTTTATTTTTAGTATATTTTATGTAGTTATTGCAAGATTATCATTTTTTTAATGCATTTCTTAAAAATTTATTTTTTTCACGTGTCTGGGTTTAATTTAAAAAATATACATTAAAATATCACTAAATTAAATTTTATAACATTCATTATTTATTTATAATTAAACAAATTATTATAATATAATATGGTCAACCAAATATTTTGTATCAAGGAATAGAGAAAACTGTAAAAATATATTACCGCATTTAATGTTAAACCTTGTTTAACGGTGGTTGAACTAATGAGGTAAATGGAATAACTTTTTTAAGACATTTTTATTTTAAATTATAGATTTTTTTACCATTATTTATCATCTAATTTTTTATTTCTCAATTTTTGAGTCACTTGGATTGGAACTGATTTCCCATTATTGAATACTTTTGAGTATTTATATGAATGACACTCCTCTGTGGTTATAAAATGAAACCCACTCCCCTTCCCTTTCCATCTATCAAAACCATATTTTTTTGTATACATGAATAAATAAAATCATTAATTCAAACCCCACATCTTACAGGACTTTTTTTAACATACATCACATCATGGAAGTATTTAGGTATAGTCTTAAAGAGGTAGTCTAGAGAAGTGGAATCATTCTTATCTGAGCATCATTGTTTTATTTATTATTCTAAATCATAAAACTATTATTCAAACTTGATTATATAATAACACCATTATATCCCATATATAATTATTTTATTATTATAATGAAATGCCATGAATCCATTTCCATATTCATTAAATGGGAAACAAATATGTTGATCATGTGTATGGAGGACTACAACCTCATGAACCAGTGTAATTTGTTTTTCTTTGTAGCCTCTCTTGAAAGGTCATAATTATTGAATTAATTTTTATATATGATATTCATGAAATATTAACCATTATTTATAATTAATATATCATATAATTAATAATCTTACCATTCCTTAAAAAATGATAATTTTCATTGTGTGTATGGTCGACTACCATCTCACAAAGGGATTTTATTTTATTTTATTACTTCTTCACATGGATGGTATATATAAGTTAATATAAGGTAATAATATGATAGTTGTGATATTATTGTAATTTCTTAATGAAAAAATAAAACTTACCTTCATTCTATATTGATCATTGAAAATTTTAAACATTATAAATGCAAACAAATGACCCAAAATGTACATCATTGTAAAGAAGTTCATTTTCCATAATCACAATTCATGGTTATTTTTAAAATTATAGTTTATAAATAAAAATGATAAATATTATACTATTATTATTATTTATATGATTTAATAATGACCCTTTTATCATGGTTAACACACTGATTACTTTTTGAGATTATGAATTGATCAACCTCAAAACAACCAATGTGGATTTAACTAATCAATTAATTAGATATATAAGTAAAATAACTGAAGAAAATAGTTTAAGTATGAGGGATTAAACATAGTATAAGTTCTTAATAAAAAAATTATTTTATATTAGTTTTTTATACATGAGATAAAATACATACATGGAAGTGTCTAGACTCGAGGTACGATTTTCGTTTGAAAACAACTTTCATTGAGACACATGTCATTTTATTCGCCATATTTGTTATAAATTATTTATATACTACCCATTTAATATTATATAATTAATCCTTTATATATAATGATATTTTATGTTGCAATTCATTGATATAATTCAAGAGTGTGAAGATTGAAAAGTTACCAAAGTGGTAAGGGTTTATACATTAATATTGTTTTAATTGGTATTGATTATGATTGAATTTCCATTGTATGAAATTTTTTGAAAGCTTTTTAATATATCCATTTAATTTTGTTCTAATACATTTATTCATTAAATTTTTATTTAATAGTATAATTTTATAATTTTTTGATCTTCAATTTATTAATAAAATTTGACTTCATTTTTATCTTCAGTTTAAAATCACTTTTCTTATATATATATGTTTTCTGAAAAGATATTCAAGAGTATTTTTTAAATTTAAAGAAATATATGTTAATTGAATTTTTAAACTTTGTTAAATTTTAAAATATAAATTTTTCTAATGGAATATTCTTTTTTCTAAATGAGAAACTTTTTAACCATTTCAAAATAGTGTGAAAGGAATGTTTATTTTAACATATCATGCAAGTACATAATTATCAAGAATCATAAACACTAAAATCATTATACTCCTTTATAGCTTTCAAGGTTTATTTTTGAAAAAAATGTCTCTAATATTTATCTTTATATTTAATATGTGATTTATAAGTGAATAGGGTATTTTATCAAGTAATAATCCATGTAATATTTTAAAGTAATTTTAATCAATGTCTAAAAACATTGATGTTATATATTGCTAATAAATTATATATATATATCACATGTATAAAAATATTATTATCCATTTATTTTATGGGGAAATATATACATTATGTTCATCTCTAAAATTCCTTCACATTGGAGTTTCTTTTAATTGTTATTTGAGACAATATTATACAACTCATTTAATTCGATATGTAATTATTATATTTATTACTTATGATTAATTTTATTTTTTTGGAACATGTAATCATGAAAATTTATTGATTAATATATCCATAAATCCCACTAATGCTTTGGGTAATGGTTAAGCCTCATGAGATTCCATGAATGGTGTTTGGGTATAAACATAATCTATTATTGTACATTTTCCACCATGTAATATTGCCTAATAAGTTAGAACTGACTCATTTTTAAATAATGTTTTAGGATTCTTCCACTTTTCATATGACTTTGTGATCTTTTGATATCGTGTTCATCATGTTATGCTACTATTTGATTACCCTTAAGCCTTTTCATTTTTGATATCATGTTATACCATTGAACAACATGTTATGTATTCTAGTCATGTTTATTCCCTTACATTTTTTTAGCTCACAACATTTCTCTATGTATTCCCTAATTTATCCTATGCAGTTTTAGGAAATCATATCTAATTAAGAAGAATAAAATAAAGAAGTTTTATTGTTATCCTTTCTTAGATTTATTATGAACCTATTAAAAAAAATACATTAGGACTCATGATCTTTGGAGTTTAATTAATAGATGATTATGTTTAAAATAAATTAATAGTATGTGTACAAGGTTTGGGTATCTGTATTTGGTATTAGAGAAAAGGATTAGTTACCCTTTGGAAACTAATAAGAGAAAACATTATTGAGATCCCAATAAATAAGTCTAATGATATGTAATTGGATATAAAAACATCCTACAATTTTGGTGAAGGATAGAGGGAGTGGATTTCAATAAATTACTCCCCATTCTGGACAGTTCAAGTGGATGTGGCTCTAGACAATTATACATTGGAGAAGTGTAATGACCTGAACTGATTATAATTTCCCTTGTGAATTAATTAAATGTTTTATTATTAATTATGGTTATGCAAAATAAAAGAAATTATTTGTTTTTATTATATCCAATTAGTTTTAAAATGAGATTAATAATCGTTATAATTGGTAATATGATGTTGAATAATGATCAAATGAATAGTATAACTATAGGGTTATGAAAAATCCAATTGACAGAGATAAAGGAAGTGATGGACTCAACCTAAAAGATCATACTGTGTTAGTCCCATTTCTAATAGCTTTTGAGGTAGATATTATCACTAGGGTTTACTCTTTAGAAGTCCAAATCTTAGTCCCAACATCTTAAGCAAGAGACAAACCATTTGTGAGATAAGTTAAATCTCATCGGGATCACGACCTAAACCATGTATGCCAAACTACTCCGTGAAATTATCACAGTTAGATACCTTACTCTTAGGGAATGTGGGGGAGAATTAAATAGATATATATTAATACCTTTAGCAATATGTTTAAGTTCATTATTTACCATATAATAATAGATATATTTTCATCCTATTATTGATACATTATAAATGTTTTTTATTTTTATACAATATAACACAAATGGTATTTTGGGTAATATTCAAATTCATTTAAGGAATTTATTTTAATGATTTAATGTATTTTTTAAATAATTAATATTTTAATAAAATATTATTATTAAATATATTTTTTTAAATAATGGATCATAAAATTTTTATGAAGTCAAATATAATTTTTATAATGGTTTAATAATGTTTTTTGTAAAAAACCCAACATTTCTTAATAAATTTAAATTTTATTTTAGAATTTAAAATTCATATATTAATCAAATTATTTATATAAAATGAATATTAATTTTGGAATTGGTACATTAAAATTAGACAATACCTAATTTTTCATAATTTTCTGAGATAATCGAATTATTGGGTAAAAATTCAATACCTTATAAATTTAATTTCTATATTATGACATCATAATGACCCAAATTGATCTAATAAAAATTAATAATGGAATAAAAGACCAAATGTTTTTTTAAATTTATAAATATTTCATTTTATGTTTATTTGGTTAGTTTTAAAAATACATTATGAATATTTCGAAACCATTAATATATTTTAAGGGTCTAAAATCAATTCATTTAGAGTATGACTCTCCTCCACATAAGCAAAGGGAATTGTTTTATTATGATTGGACCTTATCATTATAAAACAATTAAAACTACTCCCATTAGTTAAAAAAAATGGGAAAACCATGGTAAGGTTTTTGGTTTTGGTAATTTTTTATATAGAGTCCAACATCTTGGTTTGAGAAATAATAAAGAAACCCCCACCAATTACCCATATACCAACCCAAGATCCAGTTTATCATCACTAAAACTCATGTTGTAACATTATTAATCCATTCTCTCCTCTCTATAGTCCTCACAAGGTGACCCTAAGCTAATCACAAGCATTTGGATTCACACACTCAAGTAAGGAATCACCATCTTTTCTTCTTTATTCATGTTTCTTTTTTATCATATCCCTTATATTTCCAATTACTAATATTGGGATATTTCTTTACATATCCATATTATATCTTATTTTATATCCAAATTATGAGATATCCCATTATATCTCATCAACCAACTTTTTTAATTTTTTTGTGAATTTGTTATGCTTCTGATATTTCACCGTGATTTTTCCATGCCAAAACAATTATGTAGTGAACACAATACCAATTTACTATCAATGGTTTTCCCATTATAAAACATATAACAATTTTACTTAGTAATCAAATGTATGTATTCCACACTGAATTATTTTGGAATAATATTTGATGATAAACAATTTAATTTTTTTATAATCTATGTGGCATGCTTAAGTACGAGAATGAAATGAATGTTACCGGTGTGCCAATAATTATGTAGCGCTCTAGTGGCATAGGTAATTATTAACCTCATGAGATTTCATTTTGGGATAGGGAGTTAACCTAATTCCATTTTTATAATTTTTCCAGCACGAAGTCTTGGCAGTTAGCATTCACCTATGTTTATGATGTGGTGTTTTAAGTTGTTTCTATATTTCCCATGTTATGATTATCATGATATATCATGCTTTATTATTCATGGTTGTGATTCTTAGATCTTTTATTACCCATTGATATTATTATGTTATAAATTGTATTATTATCTTCATGTTATTCAATTTTTATACCCTTGTTGGGCATTATAGTTCACCCCTTTATAAAGTATCTCCCTAGGTTATCCCATGTAGTTTTTAGTGAAATCATGTTAAGGAAGTTTTCAATAAAGATGATTTTTTCTTATATCAAATTGTTATGGAATCCACCTAATTCCTAAAACACTAGACCTGTCAATATTCTGGGTTTTATTATGTGTAATTTTATTTAAAAAACCAAGTATTAATGTGACATAAATAGTAGTTTTTTTATAGTTGGTATAAAAGGGAAAACGTTTGGGTATTTTTATATTAGGATTATAAAACTCTAGTGAAATAATTAAGGATAAGACTATATATAAGAAAACAAACCTTAATTTATTTAATTATATAGAAATTTCCTAATCCAAAAAATACATCTTTATCTATATAATACAATTGGTTATTGTTCTATCCCAAATGCACCTAGGGGTAATAAATCCAACAAGGTTCGTTGGGACTGACTCAGCGTAACCTAGTACACAAAATACGGGCCTTAATATGCACATATTTTGACACACCTGAGGGGTATAATTTGGTAAAATTTCATGATCATTATGAACTATTATTAAGGTACTAAAACATTACCATAATAATATTTGTTAGGAAATAGATCATGGATAACATAGATTCAAGCATATAAATTATAAATTTAAGGAATAAATTTAATTTGAAATTTATCTCATTAATTTAATTAAATTAATTTTTCTGTGTTTAATAGTTTTAAAATATAATCCCTAACTTTTCATTTATTTTAAAAAATGGTCAAAATAGAAGGAATATGGTAAATAATCAATGTGACAGGCAATGTGATGAGTTCCCTAATAATATGACCAACCTGGTGAGATAAGGAATCACAAACTTTGTGATGATGATCTCTTAGAAGAATATAGTTTATAATAAAGACATTTACCACTAGGAGCAACCAAATCCCCCAAAAAATTAACAAGATAAAATTGATACCTTTATTAGATAGAGGCCTCTGAATTTGAAAGGATCATATGAACCTTTAATCACTGAACAATGGATCAACTCCATGGGGAAGATATTCTCCATCCTTTAATGTTCTAAGTAATAGAATGTTGTATGGGATATTTATCAGTATTGATAGAGAATATAATCAATGGAAAACACTGACCAATAATATAGTGACTAAGGAAGAGATCGAAGTGACTGGGTGGAAGAAATTCCCAAAATATTTTTTCAATATATATTTTCCTCACACACTTTACTTAAAATGGAAAGGTATTTACTTTCCCTCATGAAGAAAATACCACGAATCTATCAAGGAATATGAGGAAAACTTCACAAGACAAAAATGATATTCCTTAAGATTTTTTATTACCTTTGAATAAAAGGGTTACTCCATCATTAGTGTGATAAAACCTAGTCTTTAAAAATCCCTTATCATCGGTGATATTTATAGCTGTGAGGAAATTATTTCAAGTTCACTCAAAGTAGAAATGGAGAGCAGTGAATTATAAGGGTATCATGGGTATAAGGAGAAAAATGTGAAGTTTAATTATGGTATTCTGTTGGGAAAATCTAATAGTTCCATGAATTTCTAATATCCCTCTTGTCAATGATGTGGAAAGTATCACCCCAGAAATTTCCTAATTGGGATGAAAAAATGCTTTAGGTGTGGGAAGTAAGGAAACCTTGATAATAATTTTTGACAGGGGAAACCTGTTAATGTGATAGAGGAAATGAATTCTCTATTCAAACCGCATCACATGGTTAATTTATTCAACTATAAGGAAACAAAGCACATTTAAAATCAATTCACTAATCCAAAGTTTTTCAAATACAAACAAAAACATTTAACGAAGAAAGGGAGATATTTTTCCATAACAACCATTGAGGTGGATCCCTAAAATGATGTGGTGAAACATACACTAGTAATTAATTCAATGATAGTTAACATACTATTTTATTTTGATTCTACATAGTCCTTCATATCAAAAAGGTTTATTATAAATATTCTAACATCACCACATATAATGTAAGTTGATTTATTTATCATAATGGAATGTGTGTCACTTATTTAATAAAAAATATATAACTCATCCCTGATATAAAATTACATGATAAACTTCCTAGGAAACATTTTCATACTCACTTTGATTGAAATTGATGAAATTATGGGTATAGATTGGATTTCCTTATATATATCCAATATAAATTTCCAAGAGAAGGAAATCACTCTCTATATTTTGAATCTACCCTTGACTCTATACAATTAGAAGGATAAGGATGATCTTATTTAGCACCAAAATCTCAATCATGGAAATTATTAAACTATGAGATAGTGTATCTAGATCAAATGATTTATTCTAATGAAATAATAATCCTTGAATACATTCCCATTATGAGGTAATACATTGATGTGTTTTATAAGAAACTTAATCGTCTTCATTCTATCTAAGAGGATAAATTTTCAATGAAGAATATACCTGGGGTGTTTCCATTATCCAAGAGTCCTTATATAATGGATGTTATGGAACATGTGTAGATGATGAGATAATTATAGGATGATATGGATAAAGGGTTCATATGACCAACTACATCACCATGGAGAGAACTAGTCCCTTTAATCGATAAGAATGATGGGTCATTGCATTATTTCGTTGATTATCATGAGCTCAAACAGATCAGACAATGAACAAGTAACCTCTTACATGGATTGATGATATATTCAATAAGATACCTGGATCATAATAAATATACAATGTGGATCTACAATTGAGATATTAACATGTTAGTGTAAAGAATGAGTATATCCCAAAACTACTTTTCGTACAAGGTACGAGTGGTATGAGTTCATAGTAATACCATTTAGACTCACTAATACTCCAGAAATATTCATGCACTTGATGAATAGAGTCTTTAGAGATTAGATTGGAAAATTGTTGGTAGTATTTATAGATCATATTCTATATTTCTTCAAAACTAATGTGGAGCATGAAGAGTATCCGAGAACTGTTCCAAATAACTTGCAAAAGGAGTAACATTAACCCATGTACATCAAATGTGGTTTCTAATTAAAGAAAGTCTTATTAATGGGAAATATCATCACAATAAATGGGATATATATGGACCCTTCAATGAAAAAAGTAATTAAAGTAATTTTGAGTCCAGCATATTTGATATATATCAATATTTTCCATAGATTATCTGGGTATTATAGTTGATTTTTGAGATATTTCTTATGATTTTTAAACCCTATAACCAAGATAACTTAAAAAGGGTTCATGGTTTCTTGGAATGATTAATGTGAATAGAGTTTCAAGAAGATTAAAATAGTCTTATCACTGCATCTGATATCACTATACCCATAAGTGGATTACATTTTTTGGTGTTTTATGATGCTTCAAAGATATTTATGGGTCTTGGGTTAATGAAAAATGAATAAGTAATACTCTATACTTCATGAAAGTAGAATGTTCACTGAAGAAACTACCCAACACATGATCTAGAGTTTCTTGTAGTGATCTTGACGTTAAAAATATGGTGGAAGTATCATTTCTTGTAAAATTTTGAGATATTTATGGATAATAAAATCTATTATTATATATTTATACAGAAATAGATGAATATTCAACAAAAAAGATGGTTAATGATGATCAAGAGCATTGAATTCTCAATTCAACCCCACCTTGGGAAAGTGAATAAAGTTGAAGATGCTTCAAGTAGAAAGTGTCTTGAAATTATATCATTGATGACAATAGAGAGGGGATAATTTTATTAGATTTAAGATTTATGGCCATGGATGTCATAATGGAAAGAACATCATAAATCCTTTAATAAATGATTGTTCAAAAATCCATACTAGAGAGGATATAGTTTTCTAATAGAAATGATGTCATAATTCAAAAGAAAGTTGAAACTATATGAAAATGGAAATCCTCAGTGTTCAATGTTAATGAAGAAAGAGAGGATAGAATTAGGTCAATACTATGTGTACCATGAAATCCATAGTTAAATAAGGTTTTATTGGATGATGTGCATAGATCAACCTTCTCCATCCACCTTGGAATCACGGAGATGTATCGAGATTTTCAAGAACACTATTGGTGGAAAAATATGAAGAATGATATCATGGAATATAAATCATGAGGTCTTTTAACTGAAAAAGTGAAAGTGGAAAATAAAAAATACAAGGTTATGATTCATTCATTACTCATACCAATATAGAAATGTAAAACATCACCATGGACATTATCACTAGTCTTTTAAAGAAATCAAGAGGGAATACTGTTATATAAGTTTTGGTGGACCATCTTAAAATGATGGTACACTTCACTATGATTCGAGTGGATTTATGACGTGACCATCATGGAAGGATATACATTAGAGTAGTTGGGAGGCTTCATGGAATACCACCACTGATTGTATTAGATCAAGATCTGAGATTCACCTCAATGTTCTAGAAAAGTCTCAAAACGATATAAACACTGAGCAAATCTTCATCATGAGTTATCACCCCTAGAAAAATGGAAAATCCTAGCATACTATCAATACACATGTTGATATTTTGAGATTTTATCCAATTGAAACTAAATTAGGATAAGACCAACATCATCCTATATTCAATTTCTCTTACCAAAACATTTTCCAATCAAACATCCAAATGGCCTCCTATGAAGACCTTTATGGGAATAGGTGCAGAACACCTGCATGTTGGGATGATGTTGGGGAATGAAAACTGTTAGTTTCTAAAATGGTTGAAGAAATAGTGAAAACAATTAGGACCATTCATCACCACATCAAGTCTACTCAGAGTCAATAGAAGATATATTCTTAAAATCATCAATTAGTCCTACGGTTTTATATTTGGGACATGGTATTCCAAGGCATGTATCCATGTAAGAATCTCAAGATATTTGGGAATAACGAAATTCTTAGTCTAAGATACATCATCCCCTTTGAGATCTATGATATCAATATAACGGTGGACTACATACTAGTACTCCCACATTACATATCTCAATTAAATGATTTATTCTGTGTATCCCTCTTGAGAAAGTACATACTAAACCCCTTACATGAACTAAATCCAGAGGTGGTACCATTAGAAAATTATCATTCCTATGAAGAGAATATGGTGAAGAACTTAAAACATAGAGAAACATTTATAAAAATTAGACAATCCACCTTGTCTAAGTGTGGTGGAGAAAACACAAGTTTGAATAATTGACATGGGAACCGAGTAATGTGATGAAGAAAAGATACCCTCCACCTTTTTACTATAGGAAATGAAAATATTTTAGGTTTATATTTCTTAAGGGGGTTGATTGTAACAACAAAAACTGTTATAAATAAAAAATTTATTGTGATTTAATTAAATTTATTATTAAGTATTATGATTATAGAAAACACATGAACTCATTTTGTTTTAGTATATCCTATCATTTTTAAAATACCATTATGCATCATAATAATTGGTAATATATTTGATGAATAGTTATCAATATATTAGTTTAAATATAGGGGTTTGACAAACCCAATTTATGCAGGCCAAGGAAGTGATAGCCTCAACCAATATGTATGTCCCCTATGAAATCCATTTATTAGAGCTTATAAGGGGAAATAAAAACATTTATTTTACCTTGACCAATCCTAATTTGAGATAAAATAACTTATTTTTTAGAAAACCCATTTATAAGACAATTTCAAGCTCATTGAGATCACTACCCAAACCACGTACACTGAACAACCCCATGAAAGTATCACCATTGCAGACCTTACTCTTAGTTTTTTCTGTGGTGTAATAAAGTAATATGTATCAAGATCCTAGAAATATGAGTATCTATATTGTTTTTATAGAATAATGGTTATACTTTCATCCTGTTTTCATTACATTATAAATGATTCTTATTTTTATACAGTAAAACACAAATTGTATTTTTTTGATAATATTCATATTCAATTAAGGAATTGTTTTGTTGAATTAATGGATTTTTTAAATAAATAATATTTTTATTGAATAATTTTTATTAATTATAAATGATATTTTAATTTTTATGAATCCAAATGTAATTTTTATAAGGGTTCATAAAATATTATTGTCAAAAAAATCACATCATTTCTTAATAAACGACATCTTTATTTTAAAAGTAAAATTTAACATATTTATAAACATACATCAATAAAATGAATATTATTTCTGATATTACAATATTGAAATTATCCAATGGGGAATTTATAATAATTTTCTAAGACAGTATGATTTTTTGGAAATAATTAAATACCTCATAAATATACTTTGTGTATTATGATATCATAATGACCCAAAAGTGATGTAATAAATACTATAAAAGGCATCAATATCCAAATCTATGTATTCCCTTTAAAATAATTTTATTTTATATTGATTTGGTTAATTTTAAAAATATTTTATGAATTATCCCAAACCATTAAAATATTTTAAGGTTTTAAAATTATTTCATTAAGAGTATGACTAACCTCCACACACGAAAAGGAACTATATTATTAAGTTTTTACATTTTCGTTATAAAATATGAAATCCAATCCCAAATTTTAGAAACCAGGGAAAACCCCATGGGATGATTTTTCATTTTTGTTATTTTATTATATAGAGTCCAAAACCAATGTTTTAGAAATTATAAAGAAATCACTACTACTAACCTATATAAACTCCCCCATGATTCCGTTTTCTTAACCAAAACTCCATTAATCATGTCATTACTATTAATTATCCTCTCTAAAGTCCACAAAAGGTTCCCAAGTGCTCTCAATAAGCTTCTACCAAACATTTGGAGTCACACACTCAAATATGTGATCCTCATCTACTATTCTTTTTTAAATTTTCATTTTTATTATATGCCTTCCATTTCCTATTTAAAATGTTCATATATGTGTTTAAAAATCCCTATTAATTCTGATTTAGTTTCAATTTTTTAAGAGGCCATATTTTCTCTTATTAACCCATTTTATGAATTGTTAACTGACATTGTTATGTTGTTTTATTTTCACCGTAATTTTTTCATCAAAAAACAATAATGCATTGAATTCCCATACCCATTTTATATAAATGGTGTTCACATTTATACACATATACAACTTTGACTTTGGATGTCCATATATTTATTAAACACTCCATTTTCATGCAATAATATGTGACTATAAAAATTCCATTTTTTATGATCTATGTGGTATACTTAAGCATGATAATGAAATAAATGTGATAGGTGAACCCATAATTATATAGAACATCAATGTATTGGGTAATTTTCAGTCCCATGAGACATAATGTTGAGATAGTAACTAAAACTAATTCCTTTATGGGACATTTTCCATTATCATGTCTTTGAAATTATCATTAACCAATGTTTATGATGATGGTTGTTGTGTTATTTCCACATATCTAATGTCATGATTATCAAGCTATATCATGCCTTATTTTTCATGTTTCTGATTCTCACACATTTTATTCTTTGATATTCCTATTTTCTAATATATATTATTCTCTTCATGTTATTCCACGTTTATCCACTTACCGGTATTTATAGTTGATCCCTTTATTATTTATATCCTCAGGTCACACCATGTAATTTTAAGTGTCAGCATGTTAAGGAAGATTTCAATAAATATGATGTTTTTTCAATTTAAAATTATTACATAATGTACCTATTTACAAATGAAACTATACTTCTCAATATTCCAAGTTCTTTATGTGTACTTGTATTTAATAAATAAAGTAAAAATTTTAAATAAAGAGTAGGGTTGTTATAGTTGGTATTAAAGGAAAAGTTTAGTTATTTTTGGGGTAAGATTAGAAAAATCCAGAAAAAGTATTAGGTATTAAACTATGTATATGAAAAAATACCTAAATTTTGGTAAGTATATATTTAATGGTTAATAAATAAAAATAAATCCCTACCTAGATAATTCAAGTGTATGTGGATCTGGCACAATTGTACCTAGTGGTAACAACTCCGAGAATGTGTGTTGAACGTGACTTGGCATAACCTAGTACACAATAATGGGCCTTTCTGCACACCTGGACACTACGGGGTGGATACACTTTGGTAAAAACAAAATATCATTAAACCCATTATTAATTAAATAAAATATTCATATAAGAATATATACTATGAATTAGATCATGGATAATGTATATGAATTCCTATAAATTCATAAGGTAAGGAAATACATAAAATTTATAAGTTCTCTCATTAATGTCATTGGATTTCTTTTTATTTATTTAACAGTTTAAAAATAATCATCCCAAAATTTTATTTCATTCCAAAAAATGGACGGAAAATGAAGAATTGTGTAAAAAATCAAAGTGAAGAGAATGTGGTGAGTACCCCAATGATCTTCCTAAAAAAATGAGATTATAAATCACAATATTTGTGATGATACACTCTCTCCTCAATCAGGTTCTGAATAAGAAACAAGATAAGGAGGTTCACCCAAATCCCCCAAAATAAATAACAAGATTTAATTGATTCTTTTATGCGATAAAGGCCTTTAAATTCTAATGGATCATCTGATCCATTAAAAATGGAAAAAATGTATGAAATCCTTTGAGAAGTTCTTATCCATCCTTCAATGTTTTGAGAATGAAAAGTTTCTACTTGAACTTTATCCTCTTGAGGGATAATTTTTTTAGTGGTGGACATTGATCATGAATATGAAGCCTGAGGAAGAGATTGAAGTGATTGGGGGGATGGAATTATGGAAAAAAATTGGATAAATATTTTCCTCACACTCTATGACTTGCATGATATGCCTCTAGATTTCTCATTACCCTTTAATGTAAGGTTGAACACTTCTTCGGTGGGAAAATGATAGTATATGAAAAGAATTTGAAGTCTTTGACTTTGATAGCTATAAATAAATTGTCTGATGTATCCTAAAATTTAAAATGGAGATCGATAAATCTTGAGGAAATCACCAGGATATAAAGTGTAAAATGGATTTTAATTTTAGTGGTACGACGGAGAACTCAAATAATTCCAATAAATTTCAATATCCGAATTTTAAAAGGTGTTGAAAGAGGAACCCCATAAATTTACTAGTGGGGGTGAGTAAATGATTTATGTGCGGGAAGGAAAGACACCTATTTAACGATTACCAGTAAAAGAAACTTGTTAATGTGATGGAGGAAAGTAATGATCTGGTCAATGGTCATCACATTCTTCATTACTTCAAATACAAGAAACCACGACACTTTTCAAATGAATGCACTAAGCCAATAATTTTTACAGACAGCCAACAACCTCCAAGGAATCAAGGGAGAGTATTTACCATCATAACCTCTGCGGTGGATACTGAATATAAAGTGGTGATAAGTAATCTATTTATTCATTCATGGATAGAGAACACAATTCTTTATTCTGGTACTACAAAATCCTTAATATTATGAATTTTTTGTATAAATATTCAAACACTACCACAAATAATCGAATTAAAGTTACCAGTGAAAAATATAAATGGGTAAATCATTTCATCCAATGTATATAAAAATTCCACTATCAATGTTTGTGGGATAAACTTCCCTGAAAAACTTTTCATACTCTCTTTTTTGCAATTTGATGAAATTATGGGTATGTATTGTCTTTCCCTATATAGATCCAACAAAAATTTCCACTAGAATGAAATCACCCTCTATATTGAGAATCAATCCATAATTCTGTACTAGTGAAAGGAGAATGAATCTTATTTATCTCCAACATCACAAGAATGGATATTATTTCACTATAATGAAGAGTATCCAACTCAAATTATTGAGTTTAAGGAAAGAATAATCCTTCAACACATTCCCATTACAAGAGAATATTCTAATGTTTTTTCACAAGTAATTGTCTTATCTTACTCATAGTATAGATGTTTAATGTTAAATCAATCTTATACCTAGGGAATTACCATTATCCAATACTCTATATAGAATGGATGTCGTGGGGATTGTAGATCTGAAGAAAAAACTACATGAGAATCAAGATAAAGGGTTGATATTCCCAAGTGCTTCACTATGGGGTGAATCAATCCTCTTAATCAAGAATAAGGATGGGTCAATGGACATTTTCATTGATTATCAAGAGCTCAATAATACCACAATAAATAAAAATTATCCTATCGCACAATTTAGTGAATTTTTAAATCAGCTGTGTGGACCACAATAATACTCCAAGATGGATCTACTATCGAGATAATACCATTTTAGGGTAAAGAATGTGGATATTACCATGATTTAATTTTGTACAATATACAGGAACTATGAGTTTTAGTAATTCCATTCAGACTCACTGAATCTCTAAAAATATTCTTGGAACTAATTAATAGGGTCTTTAGAGATTACCTTAACCAATTTGTCATAATACTAATAGATTATATTCTAACATTATCCAAAACCATGGAGAATCATAAAGAACATCTATGAATTGTACTAAATACCTTGCGAAAGGAGAATTATTGTTTCAAGTATATAAAATGTGAGTTCTGGTTATAGGAAGTCTCATTCTTTGGGTGCATCATCAAATGAATTGGGATATTTATTGTCCCTTAAATGTAAACTAAATTTAAACGATATCTAAGGGAGATATATGTGAAAATATCATTATTTTCATTGTATTAGCTAGGTATTATCATCTATTTGTGATACATTTATCATGATTTTCAAACCCTATAACCAATCCAAATCACAAGGGAGTCAAGTTTTCATAGAATGATGAATGTGACGAGAGCTTCAAGGAGCTAAACAAGGATTATCACTACACCTGTGTTTACACTTCCCACAAGTATATAACATTTCATAGGGTTCAGTGATTCTTTAAGGAAGGGCCTAGGATGTGTGTTAATACAGAATAACAAAAGTCATAACCTACCCTTTAGGGCAGCGGAATGTTCAGGAACAGTAATACACAATGTAGGATCTGGAGTTGGTTGCGGTGATCTTCTCTTTGAAAATATAGATGAAATAAATTTTTTGGTAGAAGTGTGAAATATATATTGATCAAAATATCAAAAATTATATATTGACACAAAAATATATGAATATGTGCTAATGAAGATGGTTAGAGATGATCAAGGACTACGATTTCTCATTTCACTACCATCGTATGAAAGTGAATAATGTGGTAGTCACTCTAAGTAAAAAGGATCCAACAATTCTATCATTTCTGAGAATTGAGAGGGATAATATCTTATTATATTTTAAATATATGGATGTAGGAATCATAATGAAACACCGTATATCCTTTCACATATGATTTACCAACCATCTCTACTGGATAGGATAAAAGATGCTTAGAGAAATGATGTGAGAATTCAGAAGAAATTATAAACATTAATAACATATAATTCCTTAGAATTAAATATTAATGAAGAAGGGGATGTATGATTTGGGTCTAGAATGTGTGAAATAAAATCTACAGTTAAAGGAGTTGTTGGACGATTCATATAGATCAACAATCATTATCAACCGAGGAAGAACAAATAGTTATTCAAAACATTGAGAACACAATTAATCGTAATATATAACGAAGGAGATCATGGAATATACATAAAGATGTATTTTATATTAGAAATTGAAAGGGAAAAGGAAAAAATCCAAGGGGATGATGCAAAAATTACCCATATATACATTGACATGTGAAAACATCACCATAAAAAATCTAAATGATATTCCAAAGACATTAAGAGAGAATGATGTTATATGGGTTTTGGTGGATCATCTTATAATGAAAATTCAATTTAAAGTGATTTGAGTGGATTTATCACATGACCAACATTCATTGATATACATGAGGGAAGTGGTGATGTTTCATGGGTTACCAATATCAATTGTATATGATCATGACCAGAGATTCACATCAATGTTTTGAAAATGTCTCCAATATAATCTAAACACTGGTCTGAACTTCAACATGGCTTATCACAACAAAATTGATGTAAAACCACAGCGGACTATCCAGACACTTGAGGACATGTTGAAAGAATTATCAATTGAATTTAATAGTGGATGGGTATAACATCTTCTTCCGTTTGAATTTTCTTATAACAACAGTTTCCACTCGAGCATCCAAATGGACCCCTATGAAGCCCTTTGTCGGAAGGGGTATAGAACACCTTCATGTTGGTATGAATTGGGGGAACTAAAACTTCTAGGCCCTCAATTGGTTGATGAGATAGTGGAAACAATTAAGACAATTTAGCATCACCTCAAGGCTACTCAAAGTCGATAGAAGACCTTTGTATACAATCATTGATGAGGCCTATAGTTTGATGTTGGAGATATGGTATTCATCATAATATATCTTTGGAATAAATTTAAAAGATTTTGGAAGATGTTAATTCTTTGTGTAAGATAAATCAACAACTTTGAGATCCTTAATCACATTAGATTGTTGGAATATTGAATAGCATAACCACCTAACCACTCTCAAGTATATGATGTATTCCATGTATCCCTCTTGAGATTGTACATACCAAACCCCTAAAATATACTACATCCAAAGGTGTTACCATTGTATAATGACCATTCCTATGAAGGTAAATCGGTTAAGATCATATATATTAGAGAAAAATTCCTATGAAATAAGATAATTCACCTTTTCAAAGTGTTATGGAGAAACCAAATGTTTGAAGAATCAAAGTGGGAAACAGAGTAAGTGATTAAATAAAGTTACCCTTATAGTTTTTATTAGGGGAAATGAAAATTTTTAGGGCCGAATTTCTTAATGGGGGGAATTATAATGACTCAAACTTTTATAAAAAAAATTTCTCTTGTGATTTAATTAAATTCCTTATTAGGTGTTATGGTTATATAAAACAAATGTACTTATTTTCATTTTTATATCGTAATAGTTTTAAAACACCATTAATCATCATTATTATTGGTTATATAGTCATTGTACAATGATCACGTGATTAGTATAAATATAGGGTTTTGAAAAATCTAATTGTGACCGAAAAAGGAAGTAATGGCCTCGACTAGTAGGATCATACCCTATAAATTACATTTATCAGAGCTTCAATGTGAGATAGAATCATTGGTATTTTTCTTTGACCTATCCTTCAATTATATCCAAAATCATAAGCATGAGAAAACCCCCTTATGAGTGAATTTCGAGATCATCAAGATCACATCCCAAACCATGTATTCCAAACAAGCCCATTGTCACACCCCGACATGCGCGTTTATTTTATTTTATGATTTCTTTGGATTTAAATTATTTTTGTTGCGGTTCACGTTCAGTCGGATGAAAGTTTTGAGTTTTGATAAAAATGTATGCATCTTGGGTTCGACGTCGTCGGAAGCGCGGGTAGAGCGCGACACCGCGCGGCTTCGCCCATGCAATTACGTGGACTGTCGTTAATTTTAATATTATTAAAGATGATATAAAATTCATTTATTATTTTTATTTTATTATTAGTGGTTACTTTTGTTATTATTATTAAAGTTTGGCACAAATTTCTATTACATATGTTTTATTAGTTTGGTATAATAACTTTTATAATATGTTTTACTTTCAACTTCATTATTATTATTATGATTTTGTTTTATTTTATTTAATTTTATTTTGTTTTTATTTTATCTTATCTTTTCTTTTCCCCTAACCCTAGCGCCTCTCCCTCTTTTATTTTTCTCTTCCTCCACTTCTCCCGCTGGAGCCGCCGCCACCCCCTCCTCTATTCCCTCATCTATCCCTTCTCCTTCCCTCGGTTCCGCCTCAGCCCCCTACCCGGCTTCTCCCTGGTTTTCCCTGTCCGGCGCCTCCCTCTCCTCCGCGAGCCGCCTCCCCTCCTGTTGCAACCTGCTGCACCCGGCGCCCTGCTCAGCAGCCAGCGCGCAGCCCCCTGGGCATCCCCTGGCCGCAGCGACGTAGCCCCCGACGCTATCCACACCCAGCCGGTGCAAGACCCCCCCGGCCTCCTCCAATCCCGTCACCTCCCCCCCTGCTGCCCAGCCACACCCGCCGCTCCCCTGTTGCCCCGTAGCGGACCAGGCCCCCCTGTCGGCCTTCTTCCGGCGCCCGGCATCCTTCCGTCGCACCCCTCAGACCCAGCACCCTCCTGCAGCCCGCAACCCCCTGACCAGCATCACCTCCGGCGCACCCAACTCCGCCCTGCCTACTCTCCCGGCCTCGGCGCATCCCTGCTCTCCCTTGCAGCGCTCAGCCGTAGCAGCGCCAACCACCCATCCCGCGCCCCCTGCCTCCTTCCGCAGCATCAGCCGCAGCACCCGCGCCCCCTCCTTCTTCCTCTTCTTCTTCTCTTTCCTTATTCTTCCTCTTCTTCTTCTCTTCTTCTTCTTCCTCTTCTTCTTCTCTTCTTCTTCTTTTTTTTTCTTTCTCCTTCCTCCTGTCCCCCGCTTGCTCCCTGCCTCAGCCCGGCGCCCCGTCGCACTCCCCCCCCCCCGGCCGCGCCTCCTGTTTGCTCCCCGAAGGTTACTTGTTTTATTTTATTTTATTTTATTTATTATTTACTTTTATTGTTATTATTATTATTACTACAATTATTATTATTCTTATTCCTATTATTATGATTTTTATTATTAGTTATTATTATTATTATCATTATTAATGATTAATATTATTAATTTTATTATTATTATTATTATTATTTTTATTGTTAGTATTATTATTATTATTTATTATTATTATGATTATTATTAATTGTATTATTATTAGTGTAATTGTTATTATTATTAATACTAATTTTATTATTATTATTATTATTATTATTATTATTATGGCTGTTATTATTACTATTATTAATGTTATTATTATTATTGTTTTTATCGTTGATATTATTTCTATTATTATTATTAATCTTATTATTATTAATTTTATTACTATTATTATTATTATCATCTTTGTTTTTATTATTATTAGTATTATTAATTTTATCATTATTATTATTATTATTATTATTATTATTATTATTATCGCTTTGGCCTTTTATTTGTTGGGGGTTATCTTTTTATGTTTATTTTGGTAGGATTATTGTTTGAGGACCCGCGCAGGGCGTTTCCAAGTGAGCACCACCGCCGCGCCTTGTCTCCGAGGTTCCGTTGTTGTCGCGCTTCAGTTCCGAGGTGAGCGTTTCTTTCCAACGCTTGGTTTGGCATGCTCTGGTGAGTTTTTGGATGTGTCTGAGTCCTTGGTACTGACTATGCAGAGTGTTAGACCTTGTCACGTGGTTTCGGACACACGTCGTGTCATCGCGACTTGGATCCGAGGTTGTTGTGTCGACGCGCTTGGTTTTGAGGTAGGTCCCCTTTGCACTGCTTTTAAAATTTAAGTTAGATTATTTCATGCTGTTTGTGCACCTTAATTGTTCAAAATCAACATTTTATTAATTTTAATAAATATGGGATAATATATGATAATAAAATTTTAATATAAGATGGTTAATTTTTAAATGGTTATTTAATGTCAAAAGGAGCCGTTTATTTTATATACGACACATGACATATCCTTTTGACGAGCGGACACCCAATAATGAAAGAATGCCCGTTTGGATTTTAAACATAATTCACAGAATATAAAATGGAGTTCTGGTTTAATGAGAATTGATTTCTTCTGAGGCGTGAACAAACACTTTGTTTCGTTTGAGAAATTGCCCGGTTGGCTCTTAAAGTTTATTTGGAAAAAGAAAATGGTTTGGTTTGGTTTATATAATACTGGCAACCTGTGAAGTAGTGTTTTGTGGATTCTTCAAATAGTTTTAAACTGGTTTTGGTAGTAATTGTGAACTGTATTAAATGCCCGTTTGGCACTTTATGGAAAGCGATGGAAATGTTTTTATAAAAACCCTCTTAGGACGACTCTCATGCCTTGGTTGCGATTGATTGTTTGGGAGGCCGCGCTTAGAGGCTCCCGGGTACTTGAGTAGAAAAAAGGCATGAGGTTGTTCCACGGAGTGGCTCGGGGAATGCCTGTTGTTCTTTATATATATATATATCTGATTGGATGCTCGGTTGGCATCGGTTGGCTCGCCCCTTTTTTTCCTTAAACACTTGAGACATGGGAATCTGGCATATTGAGAGAATATTCTAAAAACGATTGCTGCACTGGTAGGTTATGGTACTGACCAGTGGCCCATAGTAGGTGGATATATTGGGTTTATTGCTATGGGATTTTCCCTCGACCTGCCTGTGAGTGGATGGTCGAGCGTGTTGTGCGTTTTGATTTCATCGTGACATGTCAATAAGGATGATTTCTCATGTATTGGTGTCTTCTGGTTTATTCTCGATCTCCTAGGTTCACCCATGTCTATTCAGCTTTGTAGCTTGCAATAATGATTATGATGCTCACATGTATACTTACATTGCCCTTGCTGTATGTTTTACTTTGTGCATTCTGGCATTTTGTTTTCCTTGGGAACTGATAAATTGCTTTTTAATGGGTTTCTAAAAATTGTTTTCCAAATGGAAGTGTTTAATCCCTTCTTTAAAAATTTGAAAATTTAAACATCACTTTCCTCTTTTCCTGAAATGTCATTGGCACTAATGAAATGAACACGAATTTGGAAAATGACTAAGGGCAATGGTTCGTACTTTGTTTTTAAGTAGAATATTATTAAAAACATACTTTTATAGATTGTAGTTCAAACTTGAAATGATGTTTCTTTTATTTTAAAGGTAGTGCATTGGGAATAGATATCGGGCTAGCCTAATGAGTTTTAATACTCACGCCTATAGTTCTTTTCTGTTTTTAGTGTTTGTGCAGGCTATAGTTTGAGTACGCTCGCCGAGGGCGACGCTTGATCGTTGAGTCGGAGAGCGACCCGCGAGGTCGGACGGAGTTTGTTCGCACGTCGTGTTTGGTTAGTTTGATTCTTGTTTGTTTCTGTTTAGTCACTTTATTTGGTTTATCTTTTCTGCGCTGCTCTGTTTTATTTCCACTGTCTTATTTATTTATATTGGGCGAAATCGTTCCCATAGACTCTGTTGATGCCCTGGCGCTTGTCGCCAGCCCGGGAGGATCGGGAACGCCTCTCGGGCCATGTCCTGGACCGGCTTGGGTGACCGGTTCAGGGTCGACCCGGGTTGGTTCGTGACAAAATGGTATCAGAGCGGGTTTGCTCTTAGCAGACCTCACTTTTCAGAGCGCCCTTTGTTATTTGGGATGTCAAGGTAGACGGAGTAGGATTGTCGGGACTTGAGGGGTAGGTGCGAGAAGAGCGTCGCGAACTCTTGCCCGTACCGATCCTCAGGTTTCCAGGGGAAGTCCGGTTTAATTTGTTTGTTTGGGTTTTTATGGAAATGTTTTACGATTGGGATACGACAAAGGGAGTTGGGCCACTAGTCCTCCTAACCCGCACGGCCTGGAAAGCCATGCAGAGCTAGGGGCATGGTCCAAGAAGGCTCTCTGTGTTAGTGACGTGTTTGGCATATGGCCGCCAACCATATGGTCAAGTCACCCACTGACATCAGTCCCCTGTTTGAGTTGTTTTGTGTTTCCCTTGATTTTTGAAAGTGGTTTAAATCAGAAAAGTTGGTTTTGAAAAAAAAAAGTGTTGTTTGAAATGACATGTTTAATTTGTGGATTGTTTTAAAAGAAGTGGTATGAATAAATTGTTTTTGGAAAATGAAGTTGCTATGTTTTGGCCTTGGTGTTCCGATGAGTACTCACATGCATTTTGGTATGTTGGAAATGTGGATGGATTTCTGGTATGGTGGATGGATGCCCTGGGTGGCACGGATACATGCATGTGAGTGAGGCTCTAAAGAATACCAATGGCGAAGGTTTAACCCACTAAGCTTGTTCTAAATTAAAGATGTTTTCAAAGAGAATTTTTTTTTTGATGTTATGATAACTTGTTTTCTCGGATTTTGAGCTTGTCACCTATGCAGTGTTTGATTTTGAGGTTGTTATTCATTCTTTGAGTTGGCCTTGATTGGGGTTTTGACTTTTCCTTGTCCAGCGGTTATCCCTTTGAAGCTTCGATGGGTGATCGTAGTGCAGTTGATCAACCTAAGGATTTTATGCTTGAGTTTCGGAAGCTCGATCCACCTCTCTTTTATGGTCAAGAAGAAACTTCTGTGGCAGAGGAGTGGATGCGGAAGATTGAAAGGGACTTTAGCCTCATTGAGTTGCCCGAGTCGTTGAAGGTCAAGTTTGCGACCTTCATGCTTGAAGGTTCACCGTGGATGTGGTGGAAGTCAGTGTCTCGGAACAAGCCCCGTCAAGAGGTTACTTGGGAGTTTTTCAAGGCCTCGTTCATTCGTCAATATTTCTCTAAGGAAGATAGGGTGAGAAAGGGGATGGAAATGTGTTGTCTGCAGCAGGGTGACAGATCCGTGTTAGAATATTTCCATCGCTTTGTGGAGCTAGTACCTTATGATTCAGAGTATGCCACAAATGACCCCGTGAAGGCTCGACGCTTTGAGACGGGTCTCCGCCCTGATCTACAGTCGAAGGTTTCAGAGTCCAACCTGACTTCTTTTGTTGATGTGGCGAGACAAGCTTTTCGTATCGAAGCCGCGATGGCAGGAGTGCTCGAGGTAGTTCTCCCTCATTCGATCCCTATGAGCACTGGTGAAGGTTCTGGAAAGGAGGTGAGTAAGAAAATGGAAGTGGATGGATCAGGTCGTGGAATCAAGAGGCCTTGAGATCTTTCGTCAACCTCTTCGGAGCGAGAGATTATTGTGTGTTATCAGTGTGGCAAGCGGGGTCACAAGAAGTCATCGTGCCCAAGCGCTCCGAAGCCCTACCAGGCGTGTGGACGTCTGGGTCACTTGCGACGATTTTGTCGGGGTGTTGCAAGAAAGCGTCGCAGAGGGTGTTCTCAGAAGTAATGTGATATTGGGTCTTTGTTCAGAGTTCTTGGTGTAAGTTTCCTTTCAGTTTAAGGGATCTTTTATCGTTGTAGTTATACTGGTGGTGTTTTGGGTTTGAAATGTATGGGAACATCATGGGTCTTTTGACGAACCTCGTCTTTCAATGCTGGTGTGTATTAATTTTAAAATCTTGTCCTTCAATCTGTCAGATCAAAAGATGTATGTATCTCATTGGGATTATCAGAACCTGACTGCGAGGCAGGAGATGCTTCATCCATCAGAGCTCCAGCCAAAAGGTCTCGGAGTGAAGCCGGCGCGTAGTCAGGAACCCCGGGGGAAATTTTAAAGAGTCTGGGGAAAGTCGTGCCTCTATCGTCGTGGTGTGATAGTTTTGGTGTTGTTGCTCTGGTTTCTCTGTCGTTGTGGTTCTCTCTTGTCGCAAAGTGCGCGATGGACTTATCCCTCGTGTAACGCCGGGAATTGTGCCTTTTGGATGTAAGTTGCTGATCAGTGACCTTGCGTGGGCCACTGATGTAAATCAGTTGCGGCCCTGGTTTGTGTCCATCCCGAAGTGATGGGTCGTGAGTTGTCGTACGTCGTAGTTTTAGTGGTTTGATCCTTGGGCCCACCCTCCCCGCCCATGGGGTTAGGGTTTATAGTTCGTATGGAGTTTTGACTCATTTCTTATCCCATTCAGACGGGAGTGGGTGGTTTAAATGGTTTGTTGTGCATTTTATATATAGCTTGGGAAAGGCCCTGATCTGGCCTAAGTTGGATTTCTGGTTGGTCGCTAGTAGGTTAGTTCTTTATGATGGGGAGACCCACCATGAGTCTCTTTGGGTTTTCTCTTATGTCGTCATTGAAGTCTAGTTGAGTTCTTATGGTGGGGAGCCCGTTCGGGTCTCTCTCTATTAGTGATTTACTTTGGGTAATGAGGTTCAGTCCCGCTGGTAGTCATTGTGACATCCTTGGTTAAGAGGTTGGATCGTGTTCTGTGAAATCCTTAGGTGTTGATCGATCAACTGGTTGGTGTTGTGGCTTTCCGGGGGCGGAAAGCGTTATGGTGGGGAGAATTGTCACACCCTGACATGCGCGTTTATTTTATTTTATGATTTCTTTGGATTTAAATTATTTTTGCTGCGGTTCACGTTCAGTCGGATGAAAGTTTTGAGTTTTGATAAAAATGTATGCATCTTGGGTTCGACGTCGTCGGAAGCGCGGGTAGAGCGCGACACCGCGCGGCTTCGCCCATGCAATTACGTGGACTGTCGTTAATTTTAATATTATTAAAGATGATATAAAATTCATTTATTATTTTTATTTTATTATTAGTGGTTACTTTTGTTATTATTATTAAAGTTTGGCACAAATTTCTATTACATATGTTTTATTAGTTTGGTATAACAACTTTTATAATATGTTTTACTTTCAACTTCATTATTATTATTATGATTTTGTTTTATTTTATTTTATTTTATTTAATTTTATTTTGTTTTTATTTTATCTTATCTTTTCTTTTCCCCTAACCCTAGCGCCTCTCCCTCTTTTATTTTTCTCTTCCTCCACTTCTCCCGCTGGAGCCGCCGCCACCCCCTCCTCTATTCCCTCATCTATCCCTTCTCCTTCCCTCGGTTCCGCCTCAGCCCCCTACCCGGCTTCTCCCTGGTTTTCCCTATCCGGCGCCTCCCTCTCCTCCGCGAGCCGCCTCCCCTCCTATTGCAACCTGCTGCAGCCGGCGCCCTGCTCAGCAGCCAGCGCGCAGCCCCCTGGGCCTCCCCTGGCCGCAGCGACGTAGCCCCCGACGCTATCCACACCCAGCCGGTGCAAGACCCCCCCGGCCTCCTCCAATCCCGTCACCTCCCCCCCTGCTGCCCAGCCACACCCGCCGCTCCCCTGTTGCCCCGTAGCGGACCAGGCCCCCCTGCCGGCCTTCTTCCGGCGCCCGGTATCCTTCCATCGCACCCCTCAGACCCAGCACCCTCCTGCAGCCCGCAACCCCCTGACCAGCATCACCTCTGGCGCACCCAACTCTGCCCTGCCTACTCTCCCGGCCTCGGCGCATCCCTGCTCTCCCTTGCAGCGCTCGGCCGTAGCAGCGCCAACCACCCATCCCGCGCCCCCTGCCTCCTTCCGCAGCATCGGCCGCAGCACCCGCGCCCCCACCTTCTTCCTCTTCTTCTTCTCTTTCCTTCTTCTTCCTCTTCTTCTTCTCTTCTTCTTCTTCCTCTTCTTCTTCTCTTCTTCTTCTTTTTTTTCTTTCTCCTTCCTCATGTCCCCCGCTTGCTCCATGCCTCAGCCCGGTGCCCCGTCGCACTCCCCCCCCCCCCGGCCGCGCCTCCTGTTTGCTCCCCGAAGGTTACTTGTTTTATTTTATTTTATTTTATTTATTATTTACTTTTATTGTTATTATTATTATTACTACAATTATTATTATTCTTATTCCTATTATTATGATTGTTATTATTAGTTATTATTATTATTATCATTATTAATGATTAATATTATTAATTTTATTATTATTATTATCATTATTGTTAGTATTATTATTATTATTATTTATTATTATTATGATTATTATTAATTTTATTATTATTAGTGTAATTGTTATTATTATTAATACTAATTTTATTATTATTATTATTATTATTATTATTATTATTATGGCTGTTATTATTACTATTATTAATGTTATTATTATTATTGTTTTTATAGTTGATATTATTTCTATTATTATTATTAATCTTATTATTATTAATTTTATTACTATTATTATTATTATCATCTTTATTTTTATTATTATTAGTATTATTAATTTTATCATTATTATTATTATTATTATTATTATTATTATTATCGCTTTGGCCTTTTATTTGTTGGGGGTTATCTTTTTATGTTTCTTTTGGTAGGATTATTGTTTGAGGACCCGCGCAGGGCGTTTCCAAGTGAGCGCCACCGCCGCGCCTTGTCTCCGAGGTTCTGTTGTTGTCGCGCTTCAGTTCCAAGGTGAGCGTTTCTTTCCGAAGCTTGGTTTGGCATGCTCTGGTGAGTTTTTAGATGTGTCTGAGTCCTTGGTACTGACTATGCAGAGTGTTAGACCTTGTCACGTGGTTTCGGACACACGTCGTGTCATCGCGACTTGGATCCGAGGTTGTTGTGTCGACGCGCTTGGTTTTGAGGTAGGTCCCCTTTGCACTGCTTTTAAAATTTAAGTTAGATTATTTCATGCTGTTTGTGCACCTTAATTGTTCAAAATCAACATTTTATTAATTGTAATAAATATGGGATAATATACGATAATAAAATTTTAATATAAGATGGTTAATTTTTAAATGGTTATTTAATGTCAAAAGGAGCTGTTTATTTTATATACGACACATGACATATCCTTTTGACGAGCGGACACCCAATAATGAAAGAATTCCCATTTGGCTTTTAAACATAATTCACAGAATATAAAATGGAGTTCTGGTTTAATGAGAATTGATTTCTTTTGAGGCGTGAACAAACACTTTGTTTCGTTTGAGAAATTGCCTGGTTGGCTCTTAAAGTTTATTTGGAAAAAGAAAATGGTTTGGTTTGGTTTATATAATACTGGAAACTTGTAAAGTAGTGTTTTGTGGATTCTTCAAATAGTTTTAAACTGGTTTTGGTAGTAATTGTGAACTGTATTAAATGCCTGTTTGGCACTTTATGGAAAGCGATGGAAATGTTTTTATAAAACCCCTCTTAAGACGACTCTCATGCCTTGGTTGCGATTGATTGTTTGGGAGGCCGCGCTTAGAGGCTCCCGGGTACTTGAGTAGAAAAAAGGCATGAGGTTGTTCCACGGAGTGGCTCGGGGAATGCCTGTTGTTCTTTATATATATATATATCTGATTGGATGCTCGGTTGGCATCGGTTGGCTCACCCCTTTTTTTCCTTAAACACTTGAGACATGGGAATCTGGCATATTGAGAGAATATTCTAAGAACGATTGCTGCACTGGTAGGTTATGGTACTGACCAGTGGCCCATAGTAGGTGGATATATTTGGTTTATTGCTATGGGATTTGCCCTCGACCTGCCTGTGAGTGGATGGTCGAGCGTGTTGTGCGTTTTGATTTCATCGTGACATGTCAATAAGGATGATTTCTCATGTATTGGTGTCTTCTGGTTTATTCTCGATCTCCTAGGTTCACCCATGTCTATTCAGCTTTGTAGCTTGCAGTAATGATTATGATGCTCACATGTATACTTACATTGCCCTTGCTGTATGTTTTACTTTGTGCATTCTGGCATTTTGTTTTCCTTGGGAACTGATAAATTGCTTTTTAATGGGTTTCTAAAAATTGTTTTCCAAATGGAAGTGTTTAATCCCTTCTTTAAAAATTTGAAAATTTAAACATCACTTTCCTCTTTTCCTGAAATGTCATTGGCACTAATGAAATGAACACGAATTTGGAAAATGACTAAGGGAAATGGTTCGTACTTTGTTTTTAAGTAGAATATTATTAAAAACATACTTTTATAGATTGTAGTTCAAACTTGAAATGATGTTTCTTTTATTTTAAAGGTAGTGCATTGGGAATAGATATCGGGCTAGCCTACTGAGTTTTAATACTCACGCCTATAGTTCTTTTCTGTTTTTAGTGTTTGTGCAGGCTATAGTTTGAGTACGCTCGCCGAGGGCGACGCTTGATCGTTGAGTCGGAGAGCGACCCGCGAGGTCGCACGGAGTTTGTTCGCACGTCGTGTTTGGTTAGTTTGATTCTTGTTTGTTTCTGTTTAGTCACTTTATTTGGTTTATCTTTTCTGCGCTGCTCTGTTTTATTTCCACTGTCTTATTTATTTATATTGGGAGAAATCGTTCCCATAGACTCTGTTGATGCCCTGGCGCTTGTCGCCAGCCCGGGAGGATCGGGAACGCCTCTCGGGCCATGTCGCGGACCGGCTTGGGTGACCGGTTCAGGGTCGACCCGGGTTGGTTCGTGACACCCATAAAGGTTGCAATGTTGTCCACCTAACACTTATGATATTTTCTAGTGTATTAATGGGATATTTATAATGAACATAGAGATAAGAGTATTAATATTTTTTAATATAATAGTGGATATATATAAATCCTATTATTCTTACTTTATAAATGTATTTTATTTTGATACAAATAAACAAAAATATTATTTTTTTGGTAATATTCAAATTCAATTAAAGAATTTATTATAATGAATTGGTGCATTTTTTAAATAAATAATATTTTAATTATAGAATATTATTAAATAAATTTTATTAAATATAAATGATCATATAATTTTTTGATGTTAAATGTAATTTTTATAAGGTTTCAAAAAACTTTATTGTCAAAAAACACAACAAGTCTTAATAAATGAAAATTTTATTTTAAAAGTGTAAATACACATCTTTAGAAAATTATTTATAGAAAATGAATATTATTTTCAGAGTTATAATATTGAAATTATCTAATTGTCACTTGTTTAAAAAAAATTTACATAGTAAAATTTTCTAGTAAAAATTAACTACCTTATACAAATAATTTGTGTATTATGAGATCATAGTGACCCAAAAGTGATGTAATGAATGATATAAAAAAGAATACATGAAAAAATATATGTTGTAACTTTAAAATAATGTGATTTTTTATTTGGTTAATTTTATATAGAATTTATAAATTATCCAAAATCATTAATATATTTTAGGGTTTTAAAATCATTTATTTAAGAACATCAATCACCTCTATATAAGAAAGGGAATTATTTTATTAGGTTCAGACCCTGAAACAATAAAATAATGAAAATATCAACCATTTGGTAGAAATAATGGTCACAAATAATGGTAATCTTTTTTTTTGAATATTTTATTACATAGAGTCCAAGACCTATGTTTGATAAGTAATAAATAAATCCCTACTCTTTCCCTAAAAAAAGAACCCAAGATCCCATTTCTCTTCACTAAAACTCATTGGAGAACATTCGTGCTCTGCTATCTCATCTCTAGAGTCCTCCCAAGATTCCCCCAATATCACATGAAGCTCCTCCCAAAAATTTGGAGTCACACACTCAAGTAAGGGATCCTCATCTTCTCTTCTTTATTCTAGTATAATTTTTTATCTTATATCTTTTATTTTCAACTCTTAATGTTGGGATATATATTTACATATCTCGATTAATAACCATTTTATTTTTGAAATAATGAGAGACCCCTTTATCTCTTATCAACTTATTTTATCAATTTTTAAGTGATTTCATTATCCTATTGATATTTCGTTGTGATTTCCAATTCCAAAACAATTGTGTAATTAATATCATACCAATGTTCTATCAAATATCGTTACCTTTATGCAATTATACCGCTCTAAATTGTGGAATACAAGTGTTTATTCCACACTCCATGTTCATGGTGTTGGATTGAAATACTAATGTAAATGATCAATTAAAAGATAGGGGTGAATTGTATGTTTAAAAACTTTTGTTTTTAACCTTAAGGAAAACTAGGTTTAACAAAGTTAAATATGGTAAATTCACAAAACCTACAAATAGTTCTATGAAACAAACTTGTCTAGGTTATGGAAATATGGTTCCAGAAATGAATCTTAAAGAATGTTTACTCAGGTAATGATTATACCTTAAAGAATATAGAATTTTATTTATCAAAGTACATAAAATAATAAGAACGTATAATAAGTTTATACTTTCTTCCTTTATCAAAATACAGTGAAAATAAACATTAAAAAAACAAGTAACAAATATAAAATCTTTTAACCCAAATAGTATGGTATTCAATACCTTGGATAAAGGTCCCTGGATTTATACATTCATGAATCTATGTCTTACCCACACAAGGGTAAGCCCTCGATAGGAATATCAGAATCTATCTTGTTATCCTTGCAATCCCTCGATCATTAAGGTAGTTGGTACCTCTATCTTCCTATCTCCGGAAGCACTCAAACATTAATGTAGTGGATACCTCTATCTTCCTATCATAGTAATCCCTCGATTGTACATAGAAACAATAGGAGTCGCACGAATAAAGTTGAACAAGAAGTTAATATATGAAAAAAAAGCATGAGAGTCTCTCTCTCTCTCTATAAATCAATTCACATCATGCAATCTCTGAATTTATGGAACAGTTTTTGATCTCTTTCAAATGAACTCCTATTTATAGGAAAAATTCCAATAGTCATCTCCTACATCCAACAATAATATTCTTAGTGTAATTTTAGAAGGACCTATACATGTTTCACTCAACCAACGGTTAGATAGAAACAGATTATACGACATCGCTTCATAACAATAAAATTTGTTATGAAAATGAATT